>VVIT01000001.1:34326-2434326 GCA_009806525.1 Sanghuangporus sanghuang | reverse complement strand
ATGACGTACTTCCCGTCCTTCCTGTGCGCCAACCGCTGGAGCACCTTCAGGTCCACCTTCGCCTTGTACTTCCCGTAGCTCTCCAGCTCGTCCGCATGCAGGCCGAGCTCGGAGGCGAGCGTGGTGATGGGTTTGGGCGTCTGCGACATGGCGACCTTCGATGTCGCTGGGCACTTTGTCGAGGATGGCCTAGAGGGAGGGGCTTGACGCGCCTGGAGCGCGAGGCAAGGAAGAGGCGCTCGGCGGATGCGAATGTGTTTGACATGAGCATCGCTACTGTCAATGGACCCACTCCGCCCGGAACGGGCGTGATGTACGACGCGACTGAGGAGGCGGAGGTGAAGTCCACGTCGCCGACTAGACGGTGGCCGGATTTCTTCGAGGCGTCTTTATTAGGGATTGGGATAATCAGTGAAGTGCCGGGATAATAGGAGAGAGAACAGACCTGGAATGTAGTTAATCCCGACGTCGATGACTACGCAACCTGGCTTGAGCCATTCGCCCTTCACGAATTCGGCTTTACCGATAGCAGCTATCACGATGTCTGCCATTTGAGCTGAAGATCGCAATTGATATCAAGCGCAATTGTAATATTTATATATTCCGAAATTACGCACGATTTCAGGTAGGTTCTTGGTACGACTATGGCATTGCGTGACAGTCGCATCTCTCTTGCGGAGCATCGCAGCGACGGGATTGCCAACGATGTCGCTGCGCCCGAGGACAACAGCGTTCGATCCTGAGATTTCCACACCGGTGGACTCGAGGAGAGTGATACATCCCGCAGGCGTACACGGCGAGAACAACGGATCAGAAGCTTTGGAGGCTAAGTGCCCGATATTGTATGCGTTGAATCTATAAAATTACTTCTCAGTTAAAAAAGCATAAAAGAAAAGGTGAAGGATAAACGTACCCATCGACGTCCTTCTCGGGACTGACAGCCTCCGTGACCTTCCTCTCCCCATCCGCACCGACATGCTCACCCAACGGGAGCTGCACCAGAATCCCACTAATTTCGTCATCCTCGTTCAGCAGCCTCACCTGCTCGACGACCTCCTCCACGCTCGTTTCGGCAGGGATGTTGACATGCTTGAACTTGATGCCCACTTCCGCTGCTGCTCTGGCTTTCATGCGCACGTAGGTCGACGAGTCCGGACGTGCGCCGGCCTGGATGATGGCGAGCTGTGGTGCGAAGCGCGGGTGCGTGGATCTGAGGGATGATATTTTCTGTGCGACGGTGTCCCGGATTGATCTGTTCGATATCAATGAGAATGCATGAGATTGAAGTATTTCGAATAAGCACGTACTTTGCGAGAGCGATGCCATCTATGATCTTTGCCGTTGTCGGAGCAGAGGAGGCCATTGTGCGGACGAGAGAGAGAGAAGAGAGCGGGAAAAAGGAGGCGAGAGCAGTGAATTATCAGATGACGATGAAGGGGAGGGATGCGCATGCCCATAACAGTACTCAATAATTGAATAAATTGAATAATAAAATGCTATCTCTCGAGGCCTATATACGACATCAACAACAGCGCACGTCGGTCGACCGATATCCTCGCATTTCCAGGAATTAAAATTATTTATACCACACCACGGAAAATCGACAACAGCTTCCAGTTCCAATAGTATGTAGATGGATGACAAATACATCTGATGCCGTAATACAATACAAAAATTTGGACTGAGTCGCTGGCGATTCAGGTTCACGTTCACCACGTCCTCAGTTCAGCTCATTTCGGTTTGTTGCTGCTGGCTGGTGATTAGATATGAGCAGAACAGCAGCAGTCTCTCTTTTCCGCCAGTGCACCGCAGCCCGGCGGTCTGCTCATCTCTCCTTGTCTCGGGCTCATGCGGCGCGTGCCCTTGCTCCTCGCTCTGGGTTAATAAGACTCTATTCGACACAACAAGAACAGGACCAGAATGGGAATGGAACTGAAGCGAAGAATTCAGGGGAGAAGTCTGGTGAGAGTATCGAGGCCGAGAGCGAGAAAAGGGAGGAAGGAAGTAGTAGCAGTAGTGTAAAAGAGGAGAGCGATGCTACGCAGAGCCAGCAGAACGGCGAAGACGCTCACTCGGAGTGCCTAAAGAAACTCAAATCAAAAGAGGACGAAGTCACCGACCTCACAGTGCGTACCCACACAGATTCATTTAGGGTCTTTTTGCTAACTACCTTTACTGAACAGAGTCGATTACGCTACCTCCAAGCCGACTTCCTCAACCTCCAGCGAAACGCCGCGAGGGAGAGGGAACAAACGAAGGATTTCGCCATAACGCGCTTCGCGGGCGACCTGCTGGAGACTGTCGACGTCCTCTCGCTCGCGCTCAAGTCCGTCCCGGAGAGCGCTCTAAAACCGTCGGAGGCGGGTATGAATGACGTACCACCTACCGCTGCTGCGTCTCAATCCACGTCTCCTTCCGAGTCCGAGGCTTCATCGTCATCCTCGACGCCTTCATCGTCCTCGTCCTCGTCAACAACACCAACGAAATCCGCCTCAGACTACCTCCGCGAGCTGCATCACGGCGTCGAGATGACGCACCGCCTTCTGTTGCAGACGCTCTTCAAGTACGGCGTGAAGCCGTTCGACCCAACAGGTGACGCGTTCGATCCGAATCGCCACGAGGCGCTCTACCAGGCGCCGATTCCGGGAAAGAAGCCCGGCACCGTGATTGACTGCCAGAAGACGGGGTACACGATTAAGGATAGGACGTTGCGGGCTGCGCAGGTCGGGGTGGCCTCCGAGCCGCCTTCTTCATGAGCCACCTTCCTCATCTGAGTCTGAGTCTGAGTCTTCATAGCTTATGTACGCTGTATGGACTTCTTAGACGTTACAATTCTTTCGCTAGAAAGGTAGTTAACGGTGGTTGACGATCTCCCTCTCACACACACACACACACACACATTCGCGCGATCTCTGTGCTTCAATATCCCTTCGAATTCAACGCATAGTTTCTTCCCTCTTCCTTACGTACTAATATTCTTTGCAATCAACGAATCTCTACTCCCATTTCTCTCACGACGCGTTTTTTGATGACGTCTGTAAGAGCGTTCACCTCTGTTCCTTCCAGATTTCTACACATAGGTGAGTAAAGGTAGTGATGATGGCGGGACAGGAGAGGGGCACGCACCTCTCCATTGACCTGAATACGATTCGGAAGCACATGCTCTTCCTTGAGGTTTTCGGATGTCTGAACTGATCAATCTGCACAGAGCGATGATCAGTAACCTTCCAGAACCAGATCCGAGTATCACTTACCAGCGTCACCTCCTCCGCCAAGTCCCCAGCAACGACCCTCACAAGGTCGCAAAAGTCATTCGAGTGGAACTTCCCTTGCATCGTCCTTTCCTTAGGACCGGGTAACCAGAAACTCACGTCCCTCCACGATCCGGGGTATTTGGAGAAAGGTTTGAAAGAAGTGATCTCGCCTGGTTTGAATTGGGTTAGGAAACGCGGGTCAGAGGACCAGAAGAGGCGGATGTCGGGGATTTGGTAGAGGATCATGGCGATGCGCTCGAGCCCCAATCCGAAGGCCCAGCCGATTTCGTTGTCAACCTCTGCGCATTTAAAGAACTCAGTAAATAGCTGAAGTCAAGGGGTGAAGGGGAAAAGACATGCTAGCGTTAGTGAGAGTCGCCTGTTGGACGACTCCACATCCCAGTATCTCAAGCCACTTATCCCGGAAGAGCACCTCGACCTCGTAGCTCGGGGACGTGAACGGGAAGAACGCAGGTATCCAGCGGATCTGCAGCGGATTCGACCGCGACGCGTCCGCCACGCCGCCGAAGAGCTTGAACAGCATCAGCGAGAGCGTGTATTTGAGATTCTGCGTGACGAGGTCCGCGAGCTGCGGGTCGTGGTACGGTTGGTACGGATTCTCCTCGTCCACGCGCGTGTGGTCCTCCAGGTGCAGATTCTCGGCGGTCAGCTCCGCGCGGAGCCGTTCGTTCTCCTCCTCCAGCGGTTTAGCGCTCTCTGCGCGATTGTGTTTCCAGAGCCGCGCACCCTCCATTTGGTGGAAGATCGGGTAGTGGCTCGCGTCGATCTCGTCCCGCCGGAACACGTCGGCTGTGAGCAGCCATTTTTTGTACCCCGATGCGAAGACCTGCACTTCGTGCGCGCTCGTATGCGTGCGGAGCATCAAGTCTTTATTGATATAGTAGCTATCCGTCACGCTCCGACCGGGGTGGTCAGGCGCGAAGCTCAGATCGTCGAAATTTTGCTTCGGGGTGACGAGCGGCGAGAATGCACTCGCGCCGAAATGGTCGTAGTCGCTGAAATGGGACTCGATGTGCGATTTGAGCGTTGCGAGTGGGTGAGCGGGGTTGGTGAGCAGGTGTGAGTTGAGCCGCGAGAGGATGGCGGGTGTGATGTTCGTGTATTCGTCCTTCGGGTAGTGCGTACCGAGGACTTCGATCGTTGATGGCTTCCGGAATGTTGGCGGCTGATCTGGCGGCGACGGTCGCTGTTGTTGAGTTGAATAGTGATATTGTTGACGGCGACATGACGCTGAGTAGAGCCATGTCGAGAAGCTGCGGGGTGAAAGCACCTTGAGCATCGTGCTCACAGCACTTTCAGCCCAGCCCAGCATTCGGACACAGTGAAAATCTGCGGCGTGATTGTGACTATCGGGGACGCGCAGAGTCACGTTTATTCCTTCGTCACCCTTCATTCATGCTTATATTATGTTCATAATCAACTCCTACTACCACTCGACCACTCCGTAATTATTGAAGAACACCATATTCAAAGGTATGCGTGCAGCAACAAAATCGAAGGCCAAGGCCAGATCACGAAGGGGCTCAATGAAGGAGGTACGATAAAATATTCAGAGTTGACCTTATAATTTCGCGTTTAGCATGAGTTTCACATACTCACGCCGCATACCTATGATATATTTATAATATTATATACAGAAAGCTGAGCCTTCGTCCGCATCGCGCAGAAAACCACGTCGGAAGGTGGTTAGCGACGAGGACGAGGACAACTACGAGTCTCCTCCTGAAAGCGAGGAAGAGGAAAACGAACCTGGTACATCTGGTAAGCACTCCTGTGGTTCACTGATTGCCTGCTCTAGATGGATGGCTGAAGTTCCTTGATCCGATCACAGAACGGCACGCACAAAGGCGACCGAGCCTCAGGCGCAGACGCAGCAGCATGAGTCAAGCAAACGCACTGGATCCAGACAAGCTCTTTGAAGACAACGAGAATGTGGACGTGATCAATCGTTCACCTCAAAACAACATGATGGACATCGACATCCCAGATCGTGCACCGACACCCGTGCCAGGTCCCTCTTCACGTCGGCGCAGCGGTAAAAAGAAATCCATGGCGATTTATTCAGACGAAGATGACGAGTACGTCGACGCTGGGAGGAAGCAAGCTGACAAAGATGACGAGGACTTCGTTGTTGACGACTCTCCGCCGGTGCGGAAGAATACTGCGGGAAAGAAAGGTGTGAAGGGAAGAGGAAAGGGCGCGAGGGAGAAGGGAGGTGGGATTGGGGAGATTATGATTAAGGACGAGAGGAAGCTTCCTGCTTCTGTTGGTGCGCCTCCTGCTGGGACTGCTGGTGATGCGAAAGCGGGTGCTAAAAGGCGGCGGGAGACGATCTCTGAAGCCAACGCTCCGCCTGATACTCAATTGGGAGCAACTGGGGCACCTACGCAATCGTCATCATCCACTGCACCTGCTCAGGCAAGCCAGCCAAAAGACGGTGCACCATCCGTACCTCCACCCTTTAAAGTCCGTAAACTACCTCCAATCAAGAAGAACAAGAACCTCG
The DNA here is from genome assembly GCA_009806525.1 of Sanghuangporus sanghuang. NCBI lineage: Eukaryota > Fungi > Basidiomycota > Agaricomycetes > Hymenochaetales > Hymenochaetaceae > Sanghuangporus > Sanghuangporus sanghuang. The sequence continues at coordinate 2,428,545 of VVIT01000001.1, read as the reverse complement.
CCGGCGTTACGTCCACAACGCCCTCTTCCGGAGTCTCAACCCCTTCAGTCTCCGCTCCTGCTCCCACTGCAACTGCTGGAGCTGCGAAGGCTGGAACGTCTGCGAGTAGCAGCAATGCGAATCCTAGTGACTTACCGCTCCATACCTCTCTCCCGCGCAAACCCCCAGCTCCAAAGACGTCTGATGTTGATCTGACGAGCCCGGATATCTACAATAGCTTGTTCAAGACTGGGACACCTACAGCGAGGGCTGGTTGGGACTCGAGGTTTGTTTGCTTCATTCATTCTTTGATGATGACTGCTATAGGGGAATTGACTCACTTTGACGTAGGGTTAAAGAACTGGCACGCCGAAAAGAACTGATGAAGATGCGCGATGAAGCGCGTGCAGCTCGGATGGCAAATCTTCAAGTACGTCCTTTCTTCCTTCGAAATATCATAATTCATTCCCGAAGTAAACTGATCATCTTCCTCTTCTTTTTTTAAAAAATTTTTTTATCGATCAGAAGAACACTTTCAACCTCCTCGGCCCACAAGACAAAGTCGCGAGGTTCGAAGCCAAGTTGCGCGCGCGCAACAGTCCCGCCGTATACCCCAACCATCTGGCATCCGCGCTCAAGCTTATCGTGCATGACAGGAATAACGGGATGCCTGTGAGACCTTTTAAAAGAAATTCAGGGAATGCGGTTGAAGCTGCGGCTACGGCTACGGCTACGGCTACGGCTACGGTTACAGCTGCTGCTGGGAGTTGGAATGCAGTCGGTAATATGAATGGTGCGCCTGGAAGCTCGGGAACTGGGAATAGGACGAGGACGGGCTGGTAAGCTGGATTGGGAGAAGGAGTCTTTGTTCTGTTTTTGTTGCTGTCGTTGATTGGTGAACGCTTCCTGTAAAACCTCTTGTTTTTGGAGTGCTAAGTACTTGCTGCTGTACCTTATGTCCAGCTCATTGCAACTTGTGCATGCTCCTCGAACGAGCCGGAAAATTAAATTCATTCTGCCACGAACTCCTGTCGTCGTGCCGAAGTCAGATTGACTGCTCTTAATGCTTTTTTTTACTTCTTCTGCTCATTCCAAAACAACTATGAGCGAGGCGCTTTTCAGTTGATCACCCTGGTCCTGTGTTTACACGAGAAAGATAAATAGAAAGACCACAGGTGGTTAGAGACCTCAGTAGTTCATCCCCTAAAATCAGCCGCGCACGCGCGGCGCCTACTTGCTTTTCACTTTTTATATCAAATTCGAATTCGCTTACGATTAGCTTTGATTTTTCTTAAATTCTTCATTCATCTGTCTACAAGTATGTACTGTACAGAAAAACAAATGAATTTCAAAAACAATAACAATAACAATATGAATTTCGATCTCTTAGCGGATGGATGAAGATGATGTCATATCATACCTGCCGCTCATTTTAGGCCTTGTCGATTCGATATGTCCGCCGATCCTACTACTTACTTACTCCTCGACTTCGAGATTAGATCTTCCATTCGCTTCCGGGCTATGGTCAGGTACTCAGGTATGGGCGAGGCGCGCGTTCAATTTCAAGTTGAGGCGAGCCTGATTTCTTTTTTTCCTGCAAATTCGAGTAGTCTTTTGATTAGGCTTCAGTGCGGCGCAGGAGGCGCTGGGTGGGCGGCTGGATGCTGTTTATCTTGTTTCTTAGATTATAATCCATTTACCGTATCGCATTTCTTGGTAAAAATAGATGAGACTGCTTCGTCATTCAGAGTATCATCAGGAATCAGGTAGCCAAAGCACAGAGCAATGTCAGTATAATACAGATGGAGGAAGACGAATAGAGATACTAGACACGTTGAAGGAGGTTAAGACTTCACGTAAACAAGAAAGAACTATGTAAGATAAGTCTCTCTGCAGGGAATGCCTTCTCCAGCTCGGAAAAGTGACAACCAAGAATACAACTTTCAAGGCCGCTTCTCATCCTTCGCGTCCTCCTTTTCCTGCTGCGTAATAGCACTATCTACACTCGCAAGCACCGCATCCCTCGTCCTCACGTATCCCTCCCAAAGTGTCTTCCACTCACTGGGTAGCATCTCCCCACTCGGCTCGGGCGCCTCGCCCTTTTCGTACGCCTCGTACGACACTTTATCACCCGCTCCCGCCCACGCGAGCGCACGCGCATAACACCTCAGCGCTGCCCACCGCTCGCTATCCCTCCTCTCGGCTACTTGTTGTTGGTGTGCGGAGGGGGAGGAAGGAGGGACGCTGGAGGAGAATAGCTTACCCCACAGAGATGCGCTCGTTTCGAGTGGAGTGGTGGATGATGTGGAGAAGTGGGAGGATGAGGAGGCGGATGAAGAGGCGTTCTCGTGTAGGATCCCGGAGAGCGTCCATGCGTGAAGAGCTGTTCGACGAGCGTCCCTTAGTAGACTATTCGCAGGACCTTTGAGTACACGGTAATTTGAATAGCTTTCGTCGAGTTGCGCTTTGTGCACGGGTGTCTCGGAGGACGATTCGGGAGAAGTTGAAGCAGAAGGAGAGGAGGCGGTCAGCTTGAAGATGACGTCTTCTGCTTCTATCGCTGCTCTCACGAGGTCCTTGAGTTTGTCCGGAAGACGAAGATTTCAGCGCGTAGTTAACCTCAGCGCGGTGCAGAGCAAGGAGTGAGAGTCGGTGTTGAAGGAACAGATCGTGCAGCGATTGAGGCGCCGATTTGTCCGTGTTCGCTTCAGATAGTTTTGAGGTTTCATCGCTAGCAGACTCGCTCAATTCTTGAGATAGTGAGGATAGTGAGGATGACTTTAGAGCCTCCTCTGATGCAACGAGGACAGGGAGGATGAGCTTGATACCCTCTTCTTGAATGGTCTTTGCGTCAGTAAGCTGACCAGACTGAGCAAGGAGTGCAGAAAGTGAGGATAAGGTCGCTGCTATGGTACGTTGGGCGTGTGGGGAGTCTGGGAGGCGTTCTGGAAGTTTGGGAACTGAAGTGTTATCCAACGTCGTTACCATATCAGATGTGCTATGGGTTATTGAATCGCTCGAAGAGGCGAGCTGCAATGCTTTTGACCACCATGAACGCGCCTCTTCTGAGTCCCCGAGTCGAACGTTCACATCACCAAGCTTGAGAGCAAGACGCGCTCGTTCTTCTACATTGGCAGTAAGTTTCACTTGTGCATCCCAAACGCGTTCATATGTTGCCCGAGCATCATATAAAGCGCCTTTCGATCCAATCCTTTCAAGTGTAACAGCCTTCCTCACCAATATCTCGCTAATCGTTTCGAGACGCAGGGGTTTCCCTGCTCTCTCCTTCTCCTCTGCAAGCGACAACGCTAAAGATAGGAAATCATGAGAGAACTCCAGACGCGCTTCGATGGCTTTGTCTGGACTCTGTCGAGCTTGTGCAAGCGCGTTATCGCTGATAATCTGTGCGCCTGTGCCCCAATGCTGTGTCATCCAAGCCGATCGGAGGGCATACCTGGCCTTCGTTCCAAGTGCTGGATCTGTGCCGCCCTTTGCGCCTCCCGTCCAACGTTCTGTTTCCTTGATCCACCCCCATCGCGTAAGCTCTCCATCTGGGTCAGAAGGAGATTCAATCCCGAAATGTTCGACCCAAAGGTGCGTCCCTTCAAGAGCAGCGAACGTCCCGCCTGCTATAACAGCGAGACCGATAAAAGAGAACTTTGCGAATCGATACCAGAAGTTGAGTGCTGTGAGAGTTGGTTTTGAGAAGTTGGTTGGCGGCGCGCCAAGCGCGTCAAGGTCTGGAGGCTGTGACTTTGCTGGATCGGATCCGCCGCCGTTGTTGACGGTGTGTCGCGGAGAACTTGAATCTTTAGGCGGTTTCCGAGATGTACTCAACAACCGTCGGCTAGGCATGTGTACTCCGTGCCATGCGGTGCATCGTCCGACGTTTAGTTTAGGTTGAGATCGCACAACGTTGAAGACGAGCCGCTGCATTGCATCGGACGTCGGGGACGTCGGCGGCGGTGAGCGGCGGCGACAGAGAAGGGAATAAACCAGGAGAGAGAGAGGAGACAGCCGACGTCGATCACCGTCGATCGAATACATAATGAGGGAGAATATTACATAAAGTTCTGCGCCAATCACGGTGATCATTATGTGCCGAAAGAAGACGAGGAAGAGGTGATGGCCATGATCGCATCAAACTTCGTAGGACCCCTCGTGTTGCACTGGACTGATTCCGTAGATCTACTTAGCACTCGTGCTTATCCCATCCCAATCGGAGCCTAGCCTTTGTTCAAATAAATACCCTGCCATGCCCTCGCAGACCCTCTGTCGGACCCTTCCTCCGTCCCATTTAGAGACCAGTAGAACTTTCGTGCTGCCCGTCGAGCACGTACAGTACAATGCGTTCTGCTTCTCTCTGGTCTCTCGCTCTCTCGACTCTCGTTGCCAGTGCGTCGGCCCTGACTCCCACTCCGACCACTAAGACAAGACGGAATAATGACGGCAAGTTCGTCGAGATCGAGAATGGTCGGTTCATCAGGAATGGCGAGTAAGTACTGCTTATTCTTATTCGTAAATCATTATTTCTAACTCTAATAATGGCGTTCAGGCCCTTCACATTCGTGGGCACCAATGCATACTGGTTGCCGTCCTTGAACACGCAGGAGGACATCAACAAGACCATCCAGAGCATCGCCTCTGCAGGCATCAAAGTCGTCCGCACCTGGGCGTTTAATGACGTCGACGAAATCCCTGGAGACGGTACATGGTTCCAGGTCATTCAGAACGGGACGACTTCCGTCAATACTGGCCCTGATGGTCTGCAGAAGCTCGACATGGTTGTCAAAGCAGCCGAGGATGCCGGAATCTTACTCATTCTCTCCCTTACAAACAACTGGAACCCCCGGCCGCTTCTCGATAATACCACAGCCGTCCCTGTTGATGGCTCTCTCGGGCGAAGAGATGTTACAGTAGGCACAAACAATTCCTTACCGAGGAACTTCTTATCGAATGATTTTGGTACGTATATTTTCCGTCCATGCCCGTACTCGTCGGAAAGAAAAATATCAAAACATCAGAATAATACCGACTAACTGAATCTGTCTCTGTTTCATCCCTTAGGTGGTATGGACGCATACGTCCGTGAATTTGGTGCGGAGAGGCAACATGATACGTTCTACCTTAACGAGACGATCGTCAATATCTTCAAGAATTACACTACCCAGGTCGTCTCCCGCTATGTGGACAGTCCTGCCTTACTTTCTTGGGAGCTTGCAAACGACCCCCGCTGCAGCAGCTCCATTGCTGCGAGCAATGTGTGCAATACGACGACGATCACTAGTTGGCACGCGGACGTCGGGGCGCATGTCCAGAGCATCGACCCGAACCACATCGTCTCAAGCGGCGCAGGCGGCTTCCCGTGCGCGGACTGTCCGAAGCTCTTCCCCCTCACACCTGCTCCAACGGTGTCGGCGACTCCGCAGCGCCGAAAGCGCAACATCAAGCCCTTAACAAATGAGCGCCTTCTCAATGAGGTCAAGGAGAAGCGCAAGAAGACGCGCGAGGTAAAGAAGCGTGCACTGCTCGAGAGTGGCGATGGCATTCGCATCCGGGGACGATGGATTGCCGCCCGTACGTATTGAATTCTTTCAATATCTCTCACTTCATTCATCATCTGCATGCCGTATACTCACTTTGTTTCATCCTTTCTGGGGTTTGCGTGATCCACAGGGCAATCCGATCCCTCAGTTGGTACGACCGTAGGCCCCGCGTTCGACGGGTCATCAGGCGTAGATTCGCAAGATATACTGAACATCCCGACTATTGGATTCGGCTCATTGTTAGTACCCATCTCTTCTAGCATTCATAATAAGCGCCCGAAGCTGATGAATGACCTTGATCTTCTAATGTCTCCGCATGCTCCTGTTTCTGGCGTACAACGGCATTGCCTCGGCTGGATAATTCTTTTCGGATTCCCACCCTCAATGCACATGGGTCCTGCTCTGTTACTCTGGTGGAATATTTTGATTCGGACTGGGCTCTACCATAATAGCCAATTGTTTCCGGACCAGAATAACTACACTGTCGCCGGCCCGGACCCTAACCTTCCGGCGTTCAACAATACTGTCGAGGAAGGGAATGCATGGATTAAATTGCAGGCCGAGCTTGCGCAACAGTGAGTACAATGATGACATTCCCTTCGGTTATTCATCAGGCTGCCTTTTGTGCCTTTATCCACCTTTACCTTCCTTTTTCTCCCGCGATATTCCCTCGCTGTTGACACTTTCGTCCATCGTGACGCCCCATAAAAGCGTTGGTGTACAAGGGCCGGGCTTACGAACCCGATAGGGATATTGAGATGCCACTAGAACCTGACGGGATCACTCTTATTTTATCATTATCTTCATCCTTCCCACCGCATGGCCATTTCAATTCTCGGTTGCTCAGTCCGGGTGCAATCGCTGACCATTGTTCTTTTTCGATCTGTTTTACCATACAGAGTTGGCAAACCCGCGGTGCTTACGGCCTTTGGTCTCATCTCGCAAAACAATTTACCGTTCTTCGTCCCATTCAATTCGACGGATGCGCCGTTCAATGCGACCACTACGGGGAACATTACCTCCACGAGCAGTGCTAAAGTGAAGAGGCAAGACTCGGGCACGGCGAATGCTGCAAGCATCGGCGTGTCGGATGACCAGCTTACAGATGCGTATAGCTCGTGGTTGCAGACTGCGGCTAGTGTCCAACTGGGCGGGGCGTTGCAATATCAGGTGGGCTTTTCTTTCCTTACATTTATTTCGTTAATTTCGTACATCCTCGTTGCGGAACCAACTGTCTTCTCACATTCATTATTATCATCATGCATCTCATATCCGTGTCGTCATTTTTGCTATTCCTGATGCTGAATTGTTACCGTACGCCGATTGACTCACGCTGCTTTCGTTAACAGTGGGGACAAGGCGGACTCTCGAGTAACAACTGGCTCCACAGGTGTCGCAGAACGATAATACGAGCACGGTGTCCGCGAACTGACGACACTTCTGGGTGTCTCCGAACGATGGGTACCAAAGTGCGCCAACAGGCAACGATGGCGTGCAGGGTATACTCTCCGATTTGACAGCCATCTTCGGGTAAACCAGCACGTCCACGACTTTACTACTCGACTTCATTCATCAAGAAACTTAAAGAAGGAACGGCTCACACGAAAATGAACAACAGCAACGAAACCACGCCTTTTATCTATATAGACGCCATGAAAAAAACTAATATTCGGTTTGATTCAGAAGAAGAGGAATGACGGAAAGGAAAACGCGATGAACCGACGGAACGGAATGTGTTGAATTCCAGAGACGATGCATGACGCTGACGTGAACGATTTGACTTTATTTGAACTTCTATAGCCATGACACGCCCCACCCCCCTCCTCGCCTTCCCCCTTTTGCTCCCTCCTTTTCACATCACGTTCATCTGCTGATGCATGGACCTTTTCCCCTCGTCTCCGCTACTTCGCATTCGGACACTTCACCCATTTCTAACACAAACTTTCGAAACCATAATCCAATTAGTATTTCAAGTTCTCCTTTCTTTTCCGTTTTTGATCTTCATATTAAACTTTGCCTTTTTCTTAATGGGCATCCAGGCATCTTTCTCCTGACATTGGCTTTCGACCAAGTTTTTTTCGCTGGGATGCTTCGTTTTGTGCAAATGTATTTACTATTTGTTTGTTTTGTGTTGCTTTGCCTATTGCTGTTTCTTCCTTGTGGATAGGAGTCATACACGATATTTGATACGAACTTGAACATGATGCGTTTGCTTTTTGAAATGGTGTCCACTTGTGTCGGACGTAGATAGGTTAAGTCCCTTCGGGATGTTTTGAAATCGCCTTTCGGACGTCACTGGCGCTACTTATGTTTATTTATCGCAAACCTGACTGAGAACGCGCCTCCGAATTCCAATCTGGCATCTGTTCGATCATGATCTTTTTGGATTGCCAAATGCCCATCCATGCATATGCATGTATCATAAATCACGACCCCCTTGCCCAGAATCTTTCATTTGGCCCGCATCTTTCAAATGCTGGATTGACATTGACTGGAAGCGAGATGCGAATCTCGAAGCAGGAAGATCCGGATGAGGTCTAGGGCTGGTTGCGCGAATTTCATGTGTGATCATTGCATAGTAGGTATGAGTATTGATGACGTCTGCTTCGTACACGTTACCTGACAAGTCATTGAACTACGACACAACCCGCAAAGTCGCGTCATTCCTTCCAGTGGACCCTTATACACACGTATCGCTCAAGACGTTTTATACCCAAGTTCTCACGGCGTTCAATTTTATCATAGTCCAAAGATAATCTATTTATACATGTAGAGGAGTGCATATACTGTAATAGTGCGAGATAGTCTTCCATAGCAGAGCAGAATCAGGAGGAATGGAGGAAAAAGAGAGAAAGATGGATTAAGCAAGCGGGTTTACACAGCATTTGTAAAGCGGCAGCTGGAGATGATAAAAAAAGAAGAGAAGAGAAAACTCGATAGACATCTCCGTCTCGAGGACGAGGGAAGTCTGGTTTGTGAGTACCGTGACTGATATTTGGTAGTCCGTTCTGTTAATTTACTCGTATTCGGTCCAGTAGTCGACGACTTCGGCTTGATGAGTCATGACAGCTTTGTCGTACCGGACAGGGTTGAGACGCGGTGTGACAAACTACGAAAGAGGACTAAGCGTCAGAAGATAGAAGATAATAGTGAGGTGAAGGGACGAGTACCTTGTCATTGTACTCGTGCATGACTTCAGCAGAAAGTATCATTTTGTCCTTTAGTAACCCTGCGTAGCTGTTGGCGAGCAGATGAGTCTAATAATAGTAAAAGTCAGTAATCTATTCGCGCTTCTTCAAAGCATAGCAAGAAAGCTGACCTGAAGCCCCACAATGCCCATAATTGTGAACATCAAGATCCAATTTGATCCTGTCGTCCCAAGCCACAGGAAAGAGTGTGCGGGAGAATAAACTGAGAAGAGATTTAACTCCAGTTCGCCGGGCTCCCAGACGCTTAGCTGCTGCACGCGTTCGACTTTCGCGCCCTGTGCAACACGCGGAGCAGGAGGCTTGAAGTTCAACAGGAAGCGCCAGGAAACGTTGAACTGGTACCACAACCAAGAGAGAACGCGGCGTGCGAGGGAAGGACTTCAGGAGGGGTGAGATCGATTTGCGCGTCGAACGAAAGCAGGCGCGCGGAGAGTTCACGAGAGTTGTTTTGTGGTGGAGAAAGTAGACACGATTTTGTGATAGAAGACGAAAGGCATTGTAGAAGGAAGCTGCAACGAGCAGGGCAATAACAGGGGTGGTCTAAATGCTTCTCGTAAGTTTCTTCCAGGCTGGCAATAATACAGATAACCCGTACCCAGTCGAACCAACTTGTGCCTCTAGACTCACTATACAGATCCGCCCAAGGTAGTTCTTCCTCAGCCACCTGTCGACCTTGAGAAATACGAACAAAGAGGTTTATGGCGTGCATCGTGCCGCCAATTATCCACGCAGATGGTTTCGGATCCGGCAGCGGAATATTATGAGGAAACATTGAAATCTCATCCACGATCCTGCTCGGTAGAGATGTAATTCTAAGCCACGCGTTAGTAGACGGTCTACAACCGAAAACCATGCACACGTAAGTTTACCTTTTGAACAAGCTCGGACGCTTGACAGTACGCTTGACAGGTCTGAGACCCGCCTCACTTTTCCGGGCCGCCCTGGCTCGCGCACCTTCCAGAGGACTACCATAGGGAGGTGGTTTTCTGAGCTTTACGGCTTCCCAGTCAAAAGGCATGGAAGCAGAACGAGAAGGACCTTCAGTTGGAGGAGGTGCTAAAGCAGTCAATCTCGAAGGCGATATTTGAGGCAGTCCAGTAAGCGATGGTCGAGGTGTCCGCGACGACATGAGCGACGCCGAACTCGAGATTCCGTTTGCCATGGATTGTCTTCGAGGCGTGATTGTGCCCGTGTCAGCAAAGTTACGACTTTGCCGTCGAGAAGGGGGATCTGCTTTAACAGCAACGCTGGCATCCGACTTTCTGAAGTTGCGAAACATCGTGGATGGTGTAGGTCACCCAGTAGTTGGATCGACAGTTGAAGTTGAAAGGAAAGACACGACGCTTTCAACATGCGACAGCAACGCGACGTCACGCTTGTGACATAACGTGATTTGAGCCTTCCCGTGCTTAATTCGAACGAGGACGTCTCTTGTTTCTTCTTTCTTCCGATACAGTCCTCTAGCATTCTGTAGGCATGAGAAAACGTAGAGCATCTGATGATGATGGAAGTGATGCTGAGACAGCGGAGATTTTGTCGTCCACCAAGCGTCAACGCGTCGACGATGACGACGACCACGTCCGAGAAGAAGAAACTGAGGAGGACAAGCATTTCGAGGCCACGTACCGCGGCAAGGTATTGGCATCCATTGAGGCGAAACAACGGTACAAGGGAGTACGCTGTTTCCGCAGCATTGACGGCGCAGCAGACGCTCAGTCTCCCTTTATTTCTTTTGATTTCAGAGAATTGCGGAATATGGTATTATTCAGTCATTGGAACTGCAACAGTTCATGTGCCATTCGCGACTTTCATTCGTTTTTGGACCCCAGATTAACTTCATAATTGGTAAGAGAGCAATTGTTTTGTGTGACTGGCGTCTAACTTATCTGCAATAGGACACAACGGAAGTGAGCGTCTCCATGTTGTGCTCTTCTTCACCATTGACGAAGCAGTTTTTCAGGCGGGAAGAGTGCCGTACTTACAGCTTTGACTATTGCTCTGGGCGGAAAAGCTGCGGTGACAGGCCGCGGAAGTGGCCTCAAGTCTTTCATCCAAGAGGGCAAAACGTATGTCCAATGGCATCTTGCACTTCCCGGCGCTAAATTATCATTAGTTGGGCCGAGGTAACAGTAGCAATCAAGAACGAGGGCGACGAGGCATACAAATCCGATATCTACGGCAAATCCATCATCGTTACTCGAAACTTCACGAAATCTGGATCAAGCAGCTACAAGATCAAGAGCAAGGACGGCAAGACCATCAGTACGAAAAAGGAAGAGCTGGCGAGGATACTGGATCATATGAATATTCAAGTGGACAACCCAATGAATATTTTAACCCAAGGTAAGGGGTAGCACATTTTATTCGTAAACATTTCGTTCATGTCTGCATTATTAGATTCTGCTCGGCAGTTCATTGGCGGAACGCACCCCACGGACAAATATGAGGTAGATTCCTTTATTGAGTTGGATTTTGTTGTTACTGATACCATCTGTACAGTTTTTCCTGAAAGGCACACAACTCAAGCAGCTAAGCGAGGAGTACGAAACTTGCCTTGAAAACATAGGGAAGACATACAAGATATTGGAGGCGAAGAGAGAGGCACTACCCGACCTGAGAAGAGCTGTTATCGAGGCAAGTAATAGATACAAAGCTGCGCAACGAGCGCTTCAGACACGAGAGAGACTCGACGAACTTAAACAAGAGCAAGCGTGGGCCCACGTTGCTGCAAAGGAAGACGTACGGATTTATCCCGTCTTTGTTACGATGGGACTTTACAACTGATTTCTAATAGCAAATGAAAACGAAGATCGAGGAAGTTGCCAAGAAGACCCGCAAGTTACCCAAATTTCAGGAGAAAGTAGATGCGGCCAAGGTAGGAATTTGTCTCGACCTTTTCCTTGCGTCCCTCCATTTGTTTTTCCCAAACAGAAAGATTTTGCGGAATACAGCGAAAAGATCGCGACACTTGAGAATGAAATCAAAGATCTGGGCGATATCGACCATCTTAATAGCCGGAAGACTGAACTCAGTGACCAAATGAGGGCTAACAAGACAAGAATTCGCTCTTATCAAGTTAGTTACTCCCTCTTCGTCTAGAGCCTTCCTCTGATGTTCGTTTCAGACCAACGAGAGAGAAATGACGATCGAGCTGAATACGGCAAATAACACGATCAAAGACCTCAACGCAAGGATAGCCACCGAAACGAGTAAGCTACAAGAAGACAAGAAGGCTGAACAAGAAGAGCGACACCGCAAAATGGAAGCCGCGAAGCAGGCTATCAGCGAGCGCGAAAAGCGCCGTAGCCAGATCAACGATGAGATGCGACAAATCGATGAAAGAACGGGTCCTCTGAAGATGAAGATAGCCCAGTCGGAAACTGTCATGCAGAACAGTCATTCCGGGATTCAGCATTGTTCTCGCCAGTTGCATGATCTTAACCAGAAGGCAGCGGGCTTCGATAGGCTGAAAGTGTTCGGCAAGAATCTTCCGCAAGTCCATGATCGGATAGAGAGAATGCAGTGGAACGGAAAGAAGCCCATCGGCCCTCTGGGCATGTATGTCTCCCTTGACGATAAGAAATGGGCACCGGTGTTGAGGGCGATACTGGGAAGCTTGATGACTTCCTTCGCCGTTACTGATCCTCGAGATCGACCAATCCTGAGAAAGCTCCTGATTGACTCTCAGAAGTATGTTCTTCGCTTTGTATATAAGTCAGAAATTAATCCCCAATGTCAGCGCTCATATGCAGGTCGTCGTGGCAGATAGTGAAGAGTTCGATTACAGAAGTGGTGAACCGCCAGAAGATAAGCTCACCGTACTGCGGGCTTTAAAGGTATTTACCGTCAATCCTTTTGTCAGCCAGATTTCTAATCAAGTTTCGAAAGTTTTCCAATGAATACGTCAAACGTATTTTCATTAATAGTAACAGAATTGAACGCACTTTTCTTGCTGATACTCGCGCAAAGGCTGAACGCATGGCAGAGGAAGAACGCGACAGGAAAGTCGATGCGGGTGGGGTAGCACTATCTGCAGATCTGTACAGAGTCACCGCTTATCCGTATGTCTTCCTCTCGTCTTTCACTTGAGGTTAGTTTACTTATAACGATTTTTCATTTTCAGCGATGGTGGTTCCTACTCTCAGCCTGTACAAGAACTCAGAGAGAACGATCCCAGAAAGCAATTCTTCGCTTATAATGATCCAGAGGGTTTTAGGAGGTAAGTTTCGTCCGCGTCGGATGAACAACAACATATGCCAACGTTTTCTGTTTATGCTAGGCATTGGGAGGAGCAAAAGCAAGCAGCTGAAAAAGCGTTCAAGGAAGCGAAAGCCATCGTAGATGCAAGCAAACAAGAGCTAGATCACTTGAACAGGCAGCGTGCGATCCTCACTGTATGATGCCATGTAATTCGCGTGCAATATTTCACTGAGTCTTGTCTTCAGAACGATGCCAGGGCAATTGAGAACGAGCTGTTCATCCAAAAGCAGACCTTACGAAATTTGCAAAATCAACTTAATGACGACGTGCCGGTCAACATCGCCTCTTTGGAAGAAGCCCTGAAGGTTCCTCTAGATTTTCTAGAATTCGTCATTTCCACACTTACCATTGTCTTCGTACAGGAAGCAGAAGAAACGAGAGAAAATGTCATCAGACAGTTCAGAGATCTCGAAACTGCGAAGAGCGAAATTGAGCAGCAGCAAAGGCCACTGCTTGAAGAAGCGAACAAGATTAAGGCGCAGATAGATGCGTTTGAGGCTAAGAGAAGCGATTTGACTGTCAGTTGCAGTTGATTCTTGTTACAAGTTCTGTCTAATTATCTTGATTATTTTCAGAATGAAGTTGTCGAAGCCTCTGGGAAACGTAGCAGAGCTCAAGAGGAGATAAGGCGTGCTGAGGCTAAGCTAAAGGAGGAACAGGCGAGGATTGAGGAAATGGAGGAGGCTGCGAGGCTGCTGCAAGAAGAATACGAGGTGCGTGGTCGCCGGATCGGTGCAGACATTAAGGGTCTACTCATATTGGCGTATCAACCAGAACTGGACCAGACAAGCAGAAGAATTTTGTCATGGCAGAAGGGTAGATAATCCTCGCAAAGTGACTGAAGTCGAGCGAGAGCTCAAGTCGGTCGATGAAGCGCTGAAACAACAGGAGAGAGAGTAGGTGGACACTCATAGCATCTTTGAAACTCTCGCTTTGCTTATTTGTCTTTTAGACAAGGTGCCTCAGTAGAAGAATTGGAAGAAGCTCTCATAGAGGCTAAGCGAAAGCACAAGGAGATGGAACAAGACCTCAAGGATCTGACAACGCTCAACAAGGTATGTCTAGCACGTCCGTATATTTCAAAACGAATCACGTTTTTATTGGGCTCTTTACTAGATGCTGAAATCCTCGCTCAACTTGCGACTCCAACGCTGGCATGACTTCCGACGGCATATCGCGCTGCGTACGAAACTGCAATTCCAGCACAACCTCGCCAACCGAGGCTACTTCGGCAAAGTGCTGTTTGACCATGAGAAGCAGAAGTTGGAGCTGAAGGTCCAGACGGACGACGCGGCTGCGACGCAAGGGCTGAACAAGGATCCGAAGAGCTTGAGTGGAGGGGAGAAGTCGTTCTCGACGATTTGTTTGCTCCTGGCTTTGTGGGAGGCTATTGGGTGTCCTATTCGTTGCCTCGGTATTTTCTCTGTATTTTTGTCTATATTCATTAGGTATTGACGACATCCTATAGATGAGTTTGACGTGTTCATGGACGCCGTCAATAGACGCATCTCCATGAAGATGATGGTGCGTATCTAATGTCCGCCCGACTCTTCAACCGATTTCAGACTCATCTCTACCACCTGCAGATCGACACAGCGAATGCGTCCGACAGCAAGCAATACATCCTCATCACGCCGCAAGACATGAGCAGCGTCTCCTTCGGGCCGTCTGTGCGCGTGCATAGGATGAGCGATCCGGAGCGCGGGCAGACGACGCTTGGATGAAGATGGGGTCTTAGACTTTCAAGTCATTCAGGTTGGGAATCTGCCGTGCAGGCGTTCAGTCCCGACCAAGGTTATGTATGGGCTGAAGTGGGGTTGAAACCTGATATTCTCCAGTTCTTTTTCTCTCTTTCTCGGATTGTTATTTGCTGCCACCGCTGCCCCACAGTCGGTGTGTTTTCTCTCATCTTCTCGATTTTTCCTTTTCCTTTTCCAGACTTACTCAGTCGTGAACTAATTATCTCATTCTCTCCACTTTCACTGATACTTGCTTACACATACTACATTCTGTATTATTTCCTTTTACAAGACAAATTATACCTCAGCATGGGGCTCGGTGACTTATAATATCATTACCGTGCATATCTCTCTCCGCGTGCGTTGTTATCGTATGCACTCTTTAAGTTTCTTTACGTTCTACAAGTGGTATTCTCGAAAGGTTCAGAATATATCCAGCCTTCTGAAGCAATCTTTCGATTCATACCAGGATACGAGGGAGAAAGTCGAGTACACATGTATTCACGTTCAAAAACCAAAACGTACCACGCACAGCACACGTACAGCCCTTCTTCGTACATCATCACAGTATGTACAAAAAGGAGGTCTACGTAGACGCGAGTACATACATGCATACATACATTAACAACGATCCCGAGCTGTCAGTCTACGTAGACGATCCGTTAAGTTTGTTTGAGATATGACTCGGACTCAATGAGTATAGTGAAGAAGAGAATGAAAGATCATGCAATGTAAATATATGTTGATCGTTCGGTTTCGTGAGAGAATAGGGTGAGGTAAGAATAAGGTATCGCCAGTGAGTTTAGAGAGGATATAAGGGAGATTGGATAGGGGGAACGCGCGGAATGCCAAAAAATGAGAACGAGGACCAAAAACAAAAGCAAGAGGAAAGAAAAAAGGGAAACGCAAGAGAGCATCCGACTAGACAGCAACAGTACATCGATGAGCGTCACGGACCATGCCGCGAGGGAAGAGAGAAAAGGGGGTCATAAAATCATGGTCAGAAAGTCCATCCAACAAAAGAAGTGAAACAAGAAAGTGCTGCACGCGTCTACCAAGGTCGAAAAAGAGGTCGGACCGTCCTTCGGACGGTGACAGTCTCTTCCTCATCCATAACTTCTTCCGGAACCGAGGGAACGTTCTCGTATATGATCTCAGTGATCGTCGTCGGAATCGTCGGATGCTCGTTCGGTGTGCTGAAGGAGACGGGGAGAGGAAACTCGGCAGGACGCGTGCTAGCTGGAGCTGGAGGGGCGAAACTCGGAGTCGAAGGCGGCGTAATGGGCGCGGAACGTTTATCGGTGCGTGGTGCTGTCTTGTCGGACGATGAAGGTGAAGGAGGGATAATCTACAATAACAAAAAGGAGAAACGGAGCGAGTCAGTGACTTGTCTTTGACGGGGTTACGGAAACCGTCCCGAACCCCGGACGAAGGAGAGGGAACGGATCCGTACATGATTTGAGGCAGTCAGAAATATACGGAAGGTTGAAAGAGACTTGACAGCCCTCCTTCGTCTCAGAGCTCGGAGCGGCGAGGATTCGAAAGTGGTGGTACCTTGACTTTGCGCTTGCCACCTGTCGGCTGGTCGATCACGTATTCCTCCTCAATCACTTGCGGGTCATTGCCGAGAGCACTACGAAGGGTGAATAGAGACGTGAGGGAAGAAAAATATCGGGATTAGCAAAAAGTGCAAAAAAGGTAATAAAACGCGCTCACATGAGCTGTTCCATGATCCACGTTTCGCGACGTTGCGCGTCGTGTTCACGGCGGTTGACGATCTCTTCGCGACGGCTCATGTCCTTTTCGCGCTCAGCGACTTTAGTCTCACGCTGAATGAGATCCTCGATGCGCTTCGTCAATTCGCTCGTGTTCGTCTCGACGAAGGTCGGAACTGGGGGAGAGACGGCCACTGCGTTCTCTGTATGATGTACGACCTCCTTGTAGATGGTCTGAACGGGGGCCATCGTCTCGATAACTTCGGTTATGGTAGCGTACGGCGAGCAAGTCACCAAAGCACCAGCGAGTAACTCGGCCTCACGCTGAGCGACTTCGCTTTCTCGCTTAGCAACGGCATGTTCACGGGAGACGAGAGCCTCTGAGCGACGGGGATTGAAGAACGAGCCCCAGATGCCCGCACCGTTGGTCGTCGAGTCTCCTCCTCCGCGAAGTGAGTCGAGTGTACTTGAACCAGGGCCGCCGCGGGTTGCGGGCAAAGAGAGCATGACGGCTAAGACGGCGAGGACGAGAGAAAGGATGAGGAGCAGCGTTGTAGAGGAGATGGTACGATGGTGGTGATGGGAGCGCTCGCGGATGACCCGTTCGCGCTCACGATCGCGATCCTGGTGGGACGAGGACGGGTTTGCCATGTTCTTTACGCTGACCGAGGCAGAAGGTGAGATTGAAGTCGCTGGGCGAACTGTACGAGGACGCTCGTATGTTACAAAGGAAGTTGTTGCGGACGTGATGGGCTACGGGACTGTGTCGACGGGCGACGAGACACTCGACGGCGTCGACGAGAGGCGCAGAGGAGTAGAGGAAGACGAAGACGAGATGAGGGATCGCAGGAAAGGGAAGAGAAGGGGTACGTTCAACTTTTCAGGGCAACAATTCAATAAATATAATTCCCGGTCACATTGTTTGGTCACAAATCGACACGCGACTTCTTTTGTTTGTACACCACGAGCCTTCCCTTCCGCCTCAGGCGCATGTAAGAAACGTGTATCTTCAATCCCTGTCCTTTCTTGTGTTTTGTTTTGTTGTAGTAGCAAAGTAAAGTTGTCAGGGCTCCCTTTTACATTTATTTCCGTTGGGTAGATTGCCGTAAAGGGAAAGCTTCCGTCGATCGCTGCTGCCAATACACGATCGATTTTACTGTGTGGGTCCAGCTCCCGGCGTCTCACCATCACTAGCAGGAAGCCAAAGGTCATGCCTCATCCCCATCCGCCTCTGGGCCCAAATCAACGAAAGAGAGTCAGATGCAAAGTAAGCAAGCATATCATTTATTAGACGCCCGAGGAAAAAATCTCATATATCCACTCGGCGTCTCTGCATTTATTCTTGTTCTTCTATTCTATTAGTGGTACAATGACTTGGGCTATCCGCGTATAAACCCAGAAAAACAAAAGCGCGGTTTCAAAGATCCCAGAGGCTGTCGTTTCCCTTCTCAGAAATGCTACTATGCACATCCTGATCATCCAGATTGGAGCGCCGCGGCGCTTTCACCGTACATCCAGCCGACAGAGTATCCTGACGGGCGTGTACCCGCGACACCCGATCCCGATGACTGGCCCCCCGCACGCCAGCCGCCTTCCGCGGCGACTAAACTTGGGAAACGCAAGAGTAGAAGCCGAAGTCGAAGCAGGAGTAGGAGTGTAGGTAGGAGGATGAGTGGCAGCAGAACTAGGATGAGGACGCCTGAAAAACGGGTGTATGTTAAGGAGGAACCGAGGTCTCCGGTACTACATCCAGGCTATCGCAAAAGGAGCAGGTCGGCGTCTAGGGATCGGGATCGGGATCGGGATCGGGATCGGGAGCGGTACGGGAATTCTGCCTCAGCGTCGCTTGTAAACCGCGTCGGTCCACGTCGTTCGATTTCTCCGTACGGGAGAAGAGGAAAGGGGAGTGGCAGCGGACCAGGAGCCTCTTCACGCGATTATTCTCGAGATAGAGACAGGGACAGAGAAAGAGAAAAAGAAAAAGAGAAAGGTGGGTACTACAAAGCAAATGGAAGCTACGGTAATATGAGCAGCAGAGAACGGGGGGAGATAGACAAAGGGTGGAAGAGCAATAGTTTTGGGAAAGAGCAGGATAAAGGCTGGGACCGAGGAGACCGGCAGGCCTCTGCCTCTGACTCGACCCGCTTCAATCCACCATCATTCGAGAAACAGGGCTTCTATTCCAACCGGGCTGGTAGCAACAGTAACACACACACGGCCTCGGATCCTCCACCTCCTCCACGGCCACGCACCACTGCAACAGCAGCAGCAACAGCAGCAGCAAGAGCAGCAGATGGCCTCGACACCACCGCCGGAAGCGGGTCTGGATCCGGAAACGGAGCGGGTTCTGAGCCCCAAAATGGAACCGGGTCCGTACTGGACCGGCTGTTCTCGCGTGATCCAAGCCTCGGATCAGGCCCAACGGAACCCAGCTTGAAGACGCTCTTGTCTACACTCGGCCTGGATCCTCCCAAAGCAATCAAAGAAGAAAGCAGCAACGACAACAAAATTGACAACAACACCAGCGGTGAGTCTTTCGTGTTGTTCGTAGTAGGAAGATTATTGCGTAATCCATATACAAATCCGGTACTAATTTTGTCACTACGCCTTTTCTTTGTACACAACTACAACACTTCTTACGCCTGTGCTTTCCGGCGCCTATCCTTCAGCGCAAGACCAGAACCGAGGAGCCTTCCAGGCGTCCTCTTCTGGCTCTATTCCATCCGTACTTCAGCCTCCAGCGCCCTCGGACCCTCCGCCCTCCATCTCTCCTCCACCTCCTTCTGAACCTCACCCGCAGCCCCTGCCAGCTTCAGCACTTTCTACGCGTCCTCTCAGTCCTTTATCGCGCTCATCGGTCGCGCTTGTTCCGGGCATACCAACATCGGATGGCACCATGTCTACAACTAGCCTGTCCATGTCGATGCCTCCACCTGCGACCCCTACGGCACTCTCCGCCGCTTCGAGTACGACGTTCGCTGGCTCCTTCTCCACAGCAACGACGCCTGCTGCTGTGCCTCAGTCCAACGTGTATGTCGTTCCGTCAAAACCAGCCTTCCTTGAGCCGACGCCGACGCCGGAGAACTTCAAGCGGGAGGAGTTGACGCGTGAGGAAAGGGCGATGATTTGGGATAAGCGGATCGAGTACGTCCTTCTCTTCTTTTCCTTCTGCTATCTTCTGGTGCGGATATGAATGGAGCTAACTCATTGTGTCGTGTTCGTTCATTCGTTTCTTTTTTGTTCACATAGGCTTCTGAGCGAAGCGATCGCTGCAAAGAGGGCGTTGAATGAACGAATCGCGGATGTGAAACAATTGGAAGCTTTTGCTTCTCCCGAACGGACGGCAAGCCTCCCGGCTGCTGCGCGCGAAAAGGTCACTGCGTCTCTGGCGAGTGCGCGAAGACAAGTCGAGGCGGCACAAGAACGTGTCAGACTCGCTCAGCAAAAAGTGCTTGAATTAGATTTCTGGCCGATCCGTCGGCGGCCCGAGGAATACGACCCTGTCAAAAAGGATCAAATCAAAGCTGAGGAAGAGGAGAAAGAGAAAGAGAGAAAGCTGATTGAAGATGCACAAGAGGAAATTCGGGACAAGATGAATGGATTGGGTGATGCAGTTGCGAAACTGGATAAAAAGATGAAAGAGGTTGCACTCCTTGTCTCGTCGCGTGTTCGGCCTGGAGGGAGTGGGATGCCTGAGTCGACTTCTATTCCTCCTGAGTTAGAGTCGATGGATTGGGAGCCTACGGACGGTCCACGTGGGATGAAGCGTCGGAAGACAGGTGATGATGGTGTATATGCAAGCGATTCTGGTTCGGTGGCGCAGTCTCCCACCACTTTAGCTGGCGATTTCACTCCTACATCTGCGACCGTAAATAATACACGCGATCGCGAGATACGTCTCCTCACACACCGTCTAGCCAAACTTGAGTCCTCCTTCCACGAGCTCGAGAACCTCTTCCATCAAGACGAAGAGCACCGGGAAGACGAGCTTGCCCAGCTCGTAGAAAGCCATGTTGAGCTCGTACGGGAGGAGCTGATACGCGGTGTGAAGGTGAGACAAGGCGAGAAAATAAAGAAACTTGCGGGGGATGCGCAGCTTATGGATAAAGAAGTGATCGCGCTCGGGAATGAGGTTGCGGAGCTGTATGAGCGCTTGGGTGGTGTGATTGCTTTGCAAAGTCGATTGGAGGAAGAGAGGACGAGGGTGCAGGTTGAGAGAGAAAAGGTCCGATATTGTTTTTTTTTCACTGGGCGGCCTATATGTTGACTTTTGGTTTTCGGTCTTGAACAGTTACGCAGCGCGATAGAAGAGAACAACTCTCGAACAGGCATGATGCAAGCACAAATAGCGGCGAATATCGAAGAAACGCAAGCCCTCCGTCAAACTCTTTCTTCACTCCCTTCCTCCTCTACCGCCTCGCGGCCTCATCCACCAACGCACACCCCATCGCTCGAGAACCTCACCCAGGCGCTTCTCCCGCGTCTTCTCGATGCCATCCGCGCAGACCTTGAGAAAAAAATCTTAGAACAAAAAGCGGACGTCATAAAACTGGTTAGGGAGACCGTACTCGGCAGCGGTGACAATAACGCTGTCACTACCCCTGGTACTCAGCAAAATCAGACTCAGCCCATGCAGATAGAGAAGATGAAAGAAACGATAGAAAGGATCGTGAAAAACCCTGAGGTGATAGCTGCGTTGCAGAGGTCTGGGGCGCTAAATGCGAATGGGAATATGAATAGTAATGTTGTGAATGGGAGTGGTATGGATGTGGATACGGTCTCACAGCATCACGCTCAGCTGGTGAACGGGACTAGCACTACACCTACGCCTCCTCCGCCTCCTTAACCTGAGTCGGTGTCTGAGACGACTACTTCACTTTCTTGACTTTAGTGGTATTTCTCCTCTTCCACTTCTAGGTCCCCGATTTACCTTCGTTCTTCTCTATTGTTGCGAAATAAGACAAGGGTTGGCTTTTGACTTTCGTTCTACTGCCGTACTAGTAATAAGGTAGACGTGCTTTTCTTCATAAACTTATAATTTCAAGTACATGTACATTGTTATTGCCGTTTTGGAGGTGAACAGAACCCAGTACACGTACGCGCACGTATGCATGCAATGTGTGAATCGTTTTCCATAGAAGTTCATACTGTGTGTATCTACTTGTGTGCGTAAGTAGGAAGACAGTACATTTTGAGGGACCATTTGAACGTACGGATAAAAGGTGTTGAAGTCGACATCAATTTGATATGTATAAATTTTTGCCATAAAGTCTATTATTATGGTCTTTTAGCTCAGTTGGTTAGAGCGTGGTGCTAATATGAAGAGTTTTATTGAGATATTACGCCAAGGTCACAGGTTCGACCCCTGTAAGGACCAGCAATATATGTTTGTAAAGTTATTTTTTTCAAATACAAAATTGTATAGTCAATTTTATCTATTTGAAGTGAAACGGATTTGATTATTACTTCAATTGTGAATTTGAAGGATATGCTAGTTAGACTATGTCATTCTTTTTTTGCACTCATTTCAGTACTGTCATGATTCTTTTTCTTATTTTTTCTTGAATAAGAATGCATTTCAGGAGAAAAATAATAGTGGTCCCTCCGAGACTCGAACTCGGGACCCTTGCATAACGCAGGCATGGATATCCTCATAAGTACAAAGCACTACCAACTGTGCTAAGGGACCGCAATCAAAGTTTGATCCCTGTACATCTACGATCGCTTCGCTTCTGAACCTTAGAGACAAACTAAAAAAAATAAATTCTTTAATCTATATAAATATAAGTGATCTACGTTTCCTTATTTTACTTGGTTTCGGACCAAGTTCTACACGGCTGAGTCTGGTATGAGGACTTCACGACAGGAGCCGTTTGATATCTCGATGAAGCGCGTGCCGATGCGCTGACCTTGTTCTGCGGAGTGCGTGATCCAGACGAGGGCTTTTGGACGTGCGTTGGGCGATTTGGTGAGTAGGGCTTGGAGGTGTTTCTCGACGCGGCTGCTTGCTTCTGCGTCTAATGCCGATGTAGGTTCTGAAATGTTAATCGTAGCGTTAGAAAAAAAAAGTGTTGCCCCAACCTATATGCGGGGAGGGAATTTCACCATCGAGGAGTAGTACCTCTGCGCAGTCGAGTCCGACTGCGATAGCCAGTGAGATACGTTGAGCTTCTCCACCGCTTAGCGTCGCCCACGGACGCGTCCACATCTCCTCGTCTACGCCCCATGATCTAGCGATTTCAATCGCTCCTTCGGTAAGATTTCTTTCGCCATTCGCACCGGCACCAGCGAGCTGTTGTTTCTCCCTCTCGCGGATTTTGTGTGCGCCGAATGTACTTAGTTGCTTGATGAAGTCTAGTGGAGAGCCGGGGAGGAGCGAGGGCCGCTGAGGGACGTAGAGCACGTGTGTGCGGTATTTTGGTACACCTAGAGGGTAGAGCTTGAGCGTGCGTGTATGACGGGAGGATGAATGTGTGTGCGGAGTCACCTTGTTCTTTGGGAGTTCTGCGAAATTCGGAAATTACTACATAAACCCATGAAAAGAGCGAGTATTTAAGACAACGTACTTTCCGCGAAAGACGACATCTCCCTCATATACATTCAAGTGGGCAAGGCATTTTAATAATGTTGACTTTCTGCATGAATGCGTATAATATTTAAGTAAATATAGGGTCGTAGCCAGACAAGACCAGAACGCAAAAAGCCTACCCACACCCGCTCTTCCCCTGCAATATTAGAATATCTCCCTGTCGAACATTGAAGTTCACGTCTCGTAGCAACGTTGTGCGTCCGTCGAACGAGCAACTCAAGTTCCGTACGTCGAGAAGGACTTCACTCATCGGAGGATGAACATGGAATGAATTTCGCCGTACGACTCAGATTCAGGCTCGCAGATTCTGTGATTCCAGATAGACACGGTCGATCAATCAAAGTAACTAACTTATGACGTGCATGGTGACCGCACGTGGTCCATCTAAATTTCCATTGGCGATGAATTGGGATTCGTTTTCTGTTCTGTTGTAGACTCGCTGAGTCAGGACATTACGATAGATGTGATATCACAAAGCAGACGGGGCAGACAGTTTATGCGCGTAAAAGCAAAGTAAAGAGAGACGAGTAGAACGATGCGTAGGGAGATTGTAATGTATCTATTGACTGCTGCTGCTACTACTCAAGAAACTGACTGATGAGGAGAAAATGTCGAATGGGAGGATCAATATTGTTCATTGAGGGAGGGAACCGGGAGGGGGAGGATATGCTGGTTGTGGTACCATACCCATCTCTTCTGGTGTCAAGCTCGAGCTCTCGATCATTACACCGACGCCAATTCTTGCCGAGTTCTAGAAAACGTAAGTTTTTCAGCACAAGACGCGCAAGTTATGGAAGACGAACGGACCTTGAAATGATCAATCTCCCCAGAGACCATAAATGCGAAAGTCGGCGCGAAGCGCTGCTCAAGTAACGCTGACACCTTACCCGTCGAGTCCAGTTGAGCGCGGAACGTCGACATGCGAAGATCATACTTCGCGCCCAGCGTCGCAACGGCATCCCGTTTCCCGTTCGCGGTTACCACCGACAAGTCCGCGGCGGCCTCCACCTTCTCGTTCAGTTTTTGCCAGTACGTCGCTTGCAGCAGTCCGGAAGTTTGTACTTGTGCAGTTGCTATCCAGTTCTTGTCTGTACTGGTGTATTTGCCTAGCCACGATGGTGCGAGCGGGGCGGCGTCCGCGGGCGTTCCCCGTGGAATAAGCATCTCAGTACCGAGGGCGAGGTTTTTGGTGACCGACTGGAGGTAGCTGGCGATAAAGAGCCCTGAGGTATCTATTGGATTAGGGTTGATAGCCTTGAGGTTGAGGGAGTAGTCCTGCCCCTGAAAGTCGTGCTCCATTTGCAGCATGTTACCACCGAACTGCTGCGTTAGCTACATTTTTCAACGGATAAGTAGGACGGTCGGGATTAAAGAGGCTTCTGCTGTACCTGCATCTGCACTTTTGTGACGTTCTTTGCGTCCCATCCATAATTAAATCGCCCATTCACGGCACCATCATGGTCAACCCCTCCTTGCATAAACACCTGAAAATAGAATGAACAAATAGAAAGAATCGAAACAGCACCACATACTTTTGAATTTGCGAATATAGCTCCGAAATTATACGAAGGTAAAGCTGTCTGAGACGCAAGCGAAAAAGAATGGGTGACCTGGAAGGCTGGGTTAACGGAAAGGGCTTTCGTAAGGTCGGCACGCGCGCCATCGAAGAAAAAGTTGGTCAAGTGCGTTGCTGACAATCCGTGCAAGTCAGTACACGATGGAAGACGCGCTCTCTGGATTACAGCGACGTACACTTGACCTCTTTTTGCAAGTTTTCGACGTTACCCGGGTAGGACAAGCCTCGGTCCGATTTCCATTGCGAAAAGCGGTCATAGGCATTGACTAGAGGAGCCAAAACCGACTGGGACAATCGTGCTACCGGAGTCGGCGCTGGGTCGTCGAGAGATAGCTGACCGACTTTTTCTTGAGAAGTGCTGGCAGCCATCGCGGTGGTACAGTAACACGGGCACGTCCCTCGAGAGGAAAAAAATAAAATTCGTGAAAACACGTCACTCAGTTACTGGATTGGGATAAAAGAACGTGTCACAGATGTGACGGACATTGATCGGCGGGGTCCGCAGCTTAATTGGAGGATTGATTGGAAAATATTCTCATCGTTAGTTGCCAGCATCTCAATTCTCAAGGGCCATTCTTGCTCTCTTACTTCCACGTCGGTTTCGGGCTCTGTCCTTCGAGGCGGGCCTTGTTCTTCTCGGTCGTCAACATGATGACGCCAATGCGCTATGTACTTCTCGTCCTCATCATCATCGTAAGTTAACTCCAGTCTTCCACGCGTCCTCAGCTCATTCATCAACATTTCTCATAGATTAGCTTGCACTACATATTAAGCTTCTCCCACGAGGGATATGGAAACGCAACGTCGCTGTCAAATATTCGAGACCAACTCCATCTTGGGGGAGAAAAGGGCGCACCGCCGTACAAGGCTCCTCTTCCTGACGAGTATATCCATCCGCCTAAAGTCGCCAACCCACTTGAAAGGAAAGCAAATGCGACATTCGTTGTTCTTGCACGCAACAGCGACATTCAAGGCGTCGCTATGAGCATGAAGCAGGCCGAGGACAGATTCAACAAAGAGTTCAATTATCCTTGGGTTTTCCTGAACGAGGAGCCATTCAATGATGAATTCAAAAAGTAAGTAACTACTGCTCATTTCTCCATCAAAATGCGATGCTCAAGCTAGTTTCCGAAGGCGCACAAGAGAACTTACAGACGCAGAGGTTCACTACGGGCTGATACCTAAGGAAGACTGGTTCCAACCCGACTGGATCGATGAGGACCGTGCTAAGGCCGCCCGAGAAAAGATGGTCAAGGACAATGTAATTTACGGAGGAAGCCTCCCGTGAGTGACTCTTTGTCTTTTATTTCGCAGTTATATAGTGTTGCTTGTCGCGCTCACTTCACTGCTCTTTCCAGTTATCGAAATATGTGCCGGTTTAACTCCGGTTTCTTCTACCGTCACGAGCTGCTTAAGAATTACCGATATTATTGGCGAGTAGAGTGAGTTGTCGCTTCGATCATCGGTCATCGGCGAAGTGATTGAGTGGATCGACTCATCCAATTCTTAACTTCTAGGCCGAATGTCCAGCTCTTCTGCGACCTTCATTACGATCCGTTCCTGGTGATGCAAGACCAGAATAAAGTTTACGGATTTACTGTCTCGCTTTATGAATATGCTGCGACCATCCCGACGCTCTGGCAAGAAGTAAAGAACTTTTTGAAGGAGAATCCTGGACTGATGCCAGAGGATAATGCTATGAAGTTCTTGTCGGATGATGGCGGTGAAACTTACAACAGGTGTCATTGTGCGTGAGCTTTCATTTTCACCTGCCCAATGAGTTGACTGGTATATTCGACTTGGCAACACAGTCTGGAGTAACTTCGAAATCGGCGACCTTGACTTCTGGCGCGGAGAGGCGTACAGCAAATTCTTCGATTACCTTGACTCCAAAGGCGGGTTCTACTACGAGCGATGGGGTGATGCGCCGGTCCACTCAATTGGAGCCGCTCTTTTTGCGCGCAAGGATCAAATTCACTTCTTCAACGATATTGGATACCGACACGAGCCGTTCCAACATTGCCCGCAGGGCGAGGCACATTCGAAAGGAAAGTGCTGGTGCTCTGAGAACGACAACTTTGGTGGGTTTTATCAGATTGCTAATCACGATTGAGGACATGTTTTAACTGGCATGTGCAGACTATCAATGGTATTCCTGTTTGAAGCGCTACGACGCGCTTTTCCAATGATTATCTGCTTTGTTCCCTCTATACATTAATATGCATACACATCATACGAATACTATACGTTTCCATCTCCATTTCCGCTGTGGACCAACTGACCAACCGCTGTCCTTTCCCCTTACCCGCATGCATCTATTCTGCCTGCTTTTTTGGTATATTTATTCCCAAATTTATACTATTCTAGCCATAACTAGCGGCTCTGGTTCATATGTAGCGGATGCGGACCCGGCTGATTTCTGCTCTGTATACGCCCAATTCTTGTATCTACCAAAACATTCCACGATTTAGACGATCATCCGAATTTCGTGTTTCTTTAGTATCGACGTTGGTCAAGAGCGAGCGAATCCCAGATTTGCTCATAGAATTGATTGAGAATAATATTGGAACTTGTGTAGCAGCATTAGCAGAAGCCCTGCTCTTCATCGATGGTTCACCTACCGAATCGTATAGTCGCGTCCAATTGGATCCGAGAGACGACATAATCAACCGTTCGGCTAGCTCTGTCGCTGACTGCTGGTTGGATTTTGGCTGAAAGCGCTCGCGAAGCTGATTCGCTGTCTGTTCTCCCAAAGCTGCAAAACAGGGCAGTGTCGAGTCTACAAGGAAATGGCACGTAAGAAGAAATGTCTTCCTATCATTCGGACCTTACATACCTTTCTGCATAAGCTCGACGATGGCTTGTAAAGCAAAACTCAGTCTTAATATCTAGCAAAGTAGAATGCAATATACTCACTGATGATTCTGTTGCAATGTTTTCGAGCCGCTTGGAAGCCCTCGTGAAACAATCGATGAAATTCTCGAAAAGCGGGACTATCCACGCCGCCCATGACCTCCACATAATCGAACGTTAGTTTGAACGGCGCGGCCTCAAAACCGATATTCCCAGGTGAGTTAGAAAGCATGAATCCAAAGTCAATATGAATAAGATGGCCGTCTCGGTCCAGGAGGATATTGCCGTTGTGACGGTCTTTTATTTGGAGGAGGTAGGTAATGATTGAGTAGCCTGACCACCAGCAACGACGTTGAGACGTTGAAACAGGGAGAATCTAAGAGTCAATTACCTGCCAACGATCGAACAAAATTTCTTTGAGCACGGGCAAACTTGGCTGAGGATGGATCGCCGTAAGACTGCAAAGCAAGTAACGCTATAGAACAGCAAACTATATGACAAATGGGACTTGCATTTGTGAAGTGATCCAGTAAAGAGGCTTGTCCTAGCCTGCCATCGGTAAGCCGGCGCGCGTACAGGGACTTCTTGATCGAGTGGACCGACACAGCATCGGTTATCGTCTCCACCAGACCTGACGATCCACCTGTAATGAAGATCTGAAATCTATGTTTTGACGGCTTCGGGTCAAATGCTTTCCAGACGAACCACCGAATAGACGTACGGTCTAACCCAGCACTGACAGTTTTCCTCTTTCCATATGTGCTCAAATTCGCGGATCATCTGGACCGCAAGTTGTTCCTGTCGCAAATCTGTACCGGCTTTGACAATGACAGAGAGGCAGTCCCATGAAGCAAGGTGCCCATATGGAGAGTATTGCCGTATTCGACTCTGAGATGTAGCTCAACACAGATCAAACTATTGGAAGGACCAGTTCACACCTTCTTTAGAGCCCATGACTCGGAGAAGACGACAGCCGACGGGTCGATTCGATTGAGTTCTCGCCGGATGATCTGTTCGTCTTCAGCCGTCTTCAGGCCACTATGTCCGGCTCCCAAAGATATCATAGTCTCTGATTCGGGCTGGAACTGCATGCGACCCATCCGTTCTTCTTCCAAAGCCAGCATCTCCTGCATAATTCTCTCACGAATTGCGGCGACTTCGGAATGCTGGAGCTTCATTCGCGTCATGGTTATATGCGTGTTCTTGGAGTCGGATGTACCGGATAGCGATGGATGAAGTGGACCTGTCGTATTCGATGAGTTGACGCCAGACAGCCAATTCGACATAGGGAACCAACTCGACCCGGCTGCGATGGTGTCAGCAGACGAAGAAGGATGCTCTGAGCGAGGTGTTGGTATGTAAGTCTCTTTGACTAGCGTTGCATTGAGCTGAGCAAGCATCACAGCAGCCGTCCGCATTCGTTCACTATATTCGTCAAGCGACAGGGTAGGTATTCGCCCGGAGCCCATAGAACTTTGTGAAGATGCAGTAGCATGAGATTGCTGCCGGTGAGAATTATTGTCAAGCGCCTCTGCCGTGGATGTCTTGGGGGTCATAGCAGGAGAAGATGGTAGCGAGTTTGATCGTGACCAGGTGGCGATATCAAGAGCTCTGTTTCTGGGTGGCAAAGGCACGACGAGAGATTCTGCCAGGTCTGGTGTCCGGTGCACAGACAGATCTTCTCCATATACTTGTTCCACAAGGTCGACTTCTTCCTCGCCATTGCCTTCGCTGGTTACACTCAGGAGTGACTGAGATAAGTTTCTTGAAGACACTTCAGCATCTTCGTCGTCTTCTCCAGGATTTAAAGCCTCCTCTGCACTTGATGTTCGCACCATAGGTGGCTCTGATCGAATATCAGACGACTCGGACAGCCCATTTCCTCCTCGGGGAACTTTGGTAGCTTTCAGCTCCTTTCGAAGTAAACTTTTCACAAGATCCTTGTTGCCTCGTTTTGATGGGTCAAAATCAAGGTCGCCATGAAGAATTTCCAATATGAGCAAGTACGGAGCTCTATCCGCCGAGTTCAACACCACGCTTTCATCAGGCGGTATTCTGACAATTCGATGATGGGGCTTTGACCCGCATCTCTCCTCAAATGGAGATTCGTATCCAGAGCACCACATCGGCATACATACCTAAACCGAGCAAAATAAGATGTAGCTCATCTTAAGGATGACTACGACTTACTTCGGCGGGCAGTTTGTGATTAAGAGTAGTCAATTCTGCCCGAAGTGCACTGACTCTGGCGGGTTTGGGCACAACCAATAACCGGTTAGAGATATTCTCGAGCGTCAAAATGAGTTGAATCTGAAAGTGATTCAGAGCCCAGTTGCATAATAATTCCATCGGCTAGACATACCTCCGAACGACAATAGTGTGATTGCAATAAGTGTTTCTGAGCTTCGGTATCATATTCTTGCAGAAGGGTCTCGATAAAATCAGCGCTTCCGGAGTGACTCGTCTTTTTTGACGTGGAGACGGCAGGAGTTGATTGATACGGCAAAGCATTTGATGACGGTGTATCTAGTTGTCCAAAAGGATCCTCAATGTCTATTGAGTGACGAAGTCCATCCTTGAGCGTAGAAAGCGCTGGGGTCGTTTGAACAGCCAAACGTAATCTCTGAGACTGCGTCAAAGCTTTGAATCTCAAGTCGCCTTTTCGACCCTCGCTATTAGGTAGGCTGACTTGTTCATTGTCCTCCATTGCTTGAGTACCCTCTGCTGTCTGTCCTTGGTCCTCCTCTTCTTCCTTGTCATCTTCATTGGCATCTGCGTCTGCTTGGTCGACTGCATTTTGTGAAGGAGAAGGAATAGAAGCTTCATCACTTTGAGGTTCCACACTTCTTAAGTGGCCCTCTGTGTCGTCTACACGACCCTGCTCCAGAGCGACCGGTCCGACGGTCTTTGTTAGCGTGGGTAAGCCTGGTGCTCCAGCAAGAACACAGCTCATGCCAATGATCGCTGGCTCGAGATGGTGCTTGATGTGATTTCGCAGCATGGACTTTCTCGATCGCACTTTCATGCTAGAATAAGGCCCGGTGACCAAGCCGGGAGAGTCCTCAAAGATGATTTCGTGGCATCGATGTAGGATTCGCTGGCATATTACGAATGATTTGGAGTCTTTGCTACGCGCCGCGAGGTCCCTCAAATGAGCTTGCATGAACCACAGTGTCTACATACACATTAGAACGAAGTCAGAAGCCAACTGTTACATCTGGGACGTACGAACATGGCCATATGCGTTGATCGTTCACAGGTCTCCACTACGAAGGATTCCAATGCTCTTGACTTTGATGGTCTGGTCACCAGTAAATGACTAGACGCGCACTGTTCGTTCCACGCTGTAACTATATACAGAATGAATGCTCACCACACAAATCCCCAAACATCCCGTAATTCATTAATATCGAACTCTCGAAGTCTTCGGGTTAAATAATAAGTGATACCGATATTATCATAATATTGTATAAGATACTGGAGAGCAACGTTGACAGAAAAGAATGAGGGGGAGAGAAAGAGACGAAGGAGCAAAGCATGCGACATGAATGAATGGTGAACGAGGTTGAAGAGCGAGCGGAGGTAACAAGCCCGTGTAATGGCTTCACGAGATCGTCGAAAGAACGCGTCGATCACCCGTGTTCTGACACGTAGCGGCGCGCAGCAATCATCCTCCTTATACGTACCACCATGTTCAGGCAACTTTTGCTGGTGTTGGCTACCGTGCCACTATGCCTAGCAGCGGCGAGTGATCCATCGCCTGTAGAGAAACTTTCAAGTCTTGCAGATGCATCCCCGAACGGCGTCATCAGGCTCGATGAGCAGCTCTTCGACCTCTTGACTTCACCGAAACGCAACTGGTCGGCTGTCGTCCAGCTCACTGCGCTTGGTAAAAACATGAGATGTACTCCATGCAAGTACGTGTTTGAATGAACCACTGTCATTGCAAGAGCTGATAAACGTCTTAGAGAGTTCGATCCGTCGTTCCATGCCGTCTCAAAGGCTTGGACAACCGTACCAAAGGATGTGCGAAACAAGCATTTCTTCGCCACCGCTGACTTTGCCGATGCAGAAAACGTTTTCAGAAGAGTGGGCTCTCGTTTATCTGAAGTTTTTCCATTCTGGCTAATAATTGTACGATTTTAGCTTGGTCTCATGTCGGCGCCGGTCGTCACGTTTTATCCTGCTACTTACGGTTCCAATATGCTTTCCAGTGGCAAGACAGATCCATTCAACTACGATTTCAACAACTTGTGAGCCCAGTCTTACCTTGATAGCTATCCACTCGTACTAATGTAGTTGCAAGTGGAAATGATGCAAAGGAATTCGCTGCGCAAATGTCCAACTTC
Organism: Sanghuangporus sanghuang; assembly: GCA_009806525.1. Classification (NCBI taxonomy): domain Eukaryota; kingdom Fungi; phylum Basidiomycota; class Agaricomycetes; order Hymenochaetales; family Hymenochaetaceae; genus Sanghuangporus; species Sanghuangporus sanghuang. The sequence goes on along the minus strand of VVIT01000001.1, from coordinate 2,396,730 downwards.
ACGCCTGTTCCAATCCCTTACCGCGTTCCCATCGACTGGGGTCTCGTTCTCTCCGTGGCAAGCACTCTGATTATTTTCGCTCTTGCCGCTCGCCTAGTGTTCCCAGTTATTCTCAGTCGCTGGACTTGGGCTATTATAACCATCTCAACGATCCTTGTCATGACCTCCGGTTTCATGTTCGTCCGGATCCGCAATATGCCATACCGCACACGGGAGCACAGCATGATGCCTGGCTTTCAAACTCAAGTTGGAGCTGAAATCTGGACCGTCTCGTTCAAATGTAATGTTCCTTATCTCTCGCAGTTTGAATGGCATGTTAACAGGAGTGCAAAGACTTCACACTGTCGGCATCGTTCCTTGGATTAATTTTAGGAGCACCACAGCAAACGAAAAGACCGGTCCAGCAGCTAGCTATCTTCTCCTTTACTGCTCTAATTGTCATAACGTTCTCTGCTTTGATCAAGGATTTCAAGGTCAAAAATGGAGGTGAGTTCAATTGATTCGCGAGTGAAGTCCTACCTTTAACTGTGCTTTTCCAGGGTATCCGTTCTCATACGCGTTCTAATATTCCCGCGTGTGGTGATAGAATACTCCATAATATGACTAGATTATCATTATTCCATTGAATCATTGAGCGATATTGAGAAGGATTAGTGCTAGTGGCGGGAACTCGCGCAGTTTCGAAATCCTTTCAGTAACTATTTTGTGACAAAAAGACAATCATCCAGTTGTAAAAAGTCAGGGAAAATTAAGCGAATAAAATTACAATCCTCAGCGGAGAAGTGGTGAAAGTTAAAAGAGAAAAGAAAACGTAATGTCTACGAAGGTTGCTGGAAAACATCGACATAGCGACTGCGTACGTGTTTCTTCGCAGCAGATTTGGGCCGGCCCATTGGCGGAGCCGCTGACAATGAGGACATAGCAGCGGTAGGAGGAGTAGACGAGGCGGAGCCACGCCCTTCTTCCGGAATTAAACTGGATCGTAGTGGTGTAAGGGTTTTCCTGGGCGGTCCGGACGAGCCCGCATCCATTGCCGACACGGGTCGCCCTGGAGGAGGCATTGGAGAAGGAGGAGGAGGACCGAAGCTTGCGAGATGAGAAGCTCTTGATGGAGAAGCGGTCTGCGCTCTAGACGGCGGCGGCGGCGGAGCGGCTGGTTTTGGAGGTTCCGCACCGGCCTGAAGTATGCCATTAAAGATCGTCTACCAAGCGAACAAAAAAAGCCGACTCATACCTTTTTGTTGACCCATCTCTTTAACTCCTTGTCGTAATAAAATGATGTTTCTTCGCCCAAATTGGCTTTGACCGGGGCCGGCTTCACCGACGACGGTCGACTGAACCAGCGTCCGAACCAAGAACTAGAACTAGAAATGCCAGAATTCGTTTCTAGAACAGTCTTGTCAACGTCTGCCAATTCCCTCTAACTAGAGAAAGACTCACCTGGTTTCTTTGGTTCCTCCTTCTTTGGTTCCTCTTTTTCCGTCTTGCCATCATCCTCATTCTCGTCTGCCTTCTGCCCTTTTTTCTTCTTACTTGCATTATTACCAAGACCAAGATCATCATCAAAGTCATCAGTCTCTTCTGTCTTGTTCGTAAATGTAGCGGCAGATGGTGAAGGTGTGTATGGACTGTAGTTATCCATCAGTGAGATGAAACCAGACCCTCCGGAGTCGGTCTCGCTTGTTTGAGCGTCCACATTTGTAAAGGAAGAGGCCGTAGGAGTCGGGCCATTGTCATTGCCGTATGCCGCGGTCCACCATCCACTACCAGGTTGAGATTGTGAGTGCTCTCCGTGGACCGCGGAGCCGTTTCCGAGTACTTCGTTGCTGTAACCCGTGCTAGAATCTGAGATCACAGCCCGTGCTGGTGGCACGCTCTTCGTCGATCCAGGTCTCTCGTAATCGAAAGCCGGTGAAGCGCGGTTACTTGGCGAATAAGTAGGGACAGATCTGAAACCTGCAGCTGAATCGGTCCTACCATGTAGCATGCTTGGCGGAACACTATTGCTGGTAAACGACGGGACGGGAGATGAGCCCCTTGAATTGTTCGTGGACGATATGTTGCTGTACCGCGAGAAGGCACCAGCATAGGCTGGATTATTAGTCGAAGAATGTTCCCCTGCAGAGGGTGAGGAGATGTCTGTCTCGCCTGCAACGAACTTTGTCAGGGTACCGCCTAACCAATCTCCAAAGCCATCGAGACTAGGCTTCGCTAGTTTCCCACCAATCCAAGAGTTTGATTTGTCTAAGAGAGGATCACCGTTGAGTCGATTATACAGTTCCTTCAGCTGATCTGAAAACAGCTGCGACAAGTAAGGTGAAGGTCGCAAAGGTGTCGCTGTAATAGCTTCGCAATACCTCTTCGCTGTATTAATATACCCCATCTCTGCTAGTTGGAATGCCCGAATGAGCCTGTACACCTGAAGATGCGGGAAGCCTTGAAACGCTTCCTGGCCCTTTGGAGGAGGATGTAAAGACAACGCAAATTCCAAGATTTCGCTGAACATGAAAGCATCAGGATCCGTAAAGAACGACGCATTGCGATGTGGACTGTGCGACCCAACAAGGACAATCCGAACGGATGGTGCTCCTACACCACCTATAGGTGATGTTTGAGGGGAGAGGAGGTAGCTAGCGAGAATCAATTAACAGACGATGTTATCGTGAACAAATAACGACTAACCAGCAGTGAGCAGCTTCCACCCAATCATTACTTATTAGATAGTCCCCGAGAGTTGTCAGAGCGGAAGATGATTCGGCTCCCATCTGGCCGGAGAAAAGCATAATCGCATGCTCTGGCCACTTCGACAAAATTTCTGGAGAGATACTCGTTGCTTGCGATGGCGAAGGAAAGTTGGGCGATAGAGGAGTCATAAGGTTCATCGGAGTTGGAGGCTGAAGCGTCAAAGACTGACCCGCCTGTAGCGACTTTATCGGTAATAGATGTTGCACTATAGCAGGCCAAGTGAGTTTGAACAGTCAAATATTCACCTCTAGATGACATTACCTGCCGATGAAGATTGCCCTGAATAAAGGCTGTATGCAAGTCGCAAACTTTCCAGACCGTTGGTCATGGACCCATCCGAACGAGATTCTGTTTTTGCGCCTACTTCAGTTCGTACAAATTCAGTCACCACCTCTTTGAACGCCTCCTTGTCAATGCTACTCGAAATTACCATAGCATGTGCCCACAACCTCTCATCCAAAGCATAATGATACGCTTTTCGCTTTTCGCCTCGGAGGAGGAAATCTTGGATCGTTTCCAGCACCGAGCGATGGACAGCGTACTCAGCTAACGGTTTCTCGACGTTTCCAGTTGACCCAAAAGTCCCCTTAGCCAAGGATACTGCGGTTGGCGCATTCAAGAACGCGATCGCTTCCGAGGCGTCTCGCGGATTTGCGATCCGGGGCAAAAGTGCAGCTCGAGCCGCAGATTCAGCGGAGGAGCTAGAAGATACACACAATCCCATCAGATCTGCTCGGTGTACTAAAAACAAGTTGATTTACCTCCCATAAAGCTGGCCATCGTGCTCGACCAGAGCACGAAGTAACCTTACTAGTGACAGTTTCCCTTCGGCTCGTCGCTTGTCTACACTTTCAGCTGCCAGGTAACCGAGACCCTTTTCCAATTCTTCTGCGCGCTCAGCTAAATAAGCCAAAACCTTCGCCTTCTTTGTTTTGCTCTTTGCATTCGTTGAACCTGCAGCACGAACCAGTGTCGTGACTGGAGAGCCTGGATCTCCAAAAAGAGGACCAGGATACGTCGCAGCGGAAACATTCAAAACCGACTCCGGGATTGCTTTATGAAGCGATCGGATATGGATGTCAGTACGTTTTCGCGAAGACAAGGCCACATCGAATCCAGTGTCCAGCGTCGGCGGGGAATGGAAGCAAGTCACAAGTTTCCCTCCGAAGCCGAAGCTTACTACAGGTACTTTGGCATTTGCCCTTCCGAGCGGATCGTTCGTGCCAAGCAAAGATGGAGAAGGGGCGTAAGGACCGGAAATAGGTGGAGGAGAATATGAGGACTCCAAGGAGGTTCGTCCAACTCCGCTTCCGAAAGAACCAAATGAAGGTGCCGGTGGAGAAAAAGCGTGATTGTTTGGGGCGTGAGGGGAATGATCCTGCTGCTTGATGGTCCGAACGGAAGGTGCATACGGATCATACGATGAAGAGAAGGACGACAAATTGCTCATCGAGCGTTCTCGTGTTTCCGGCGCACCGTAGCCGCCCTGTTGGGGAGCATATTGATTCACGGGCTCACAATGCTCAGGACCTGGCTGTGGTAGGGATGCATATGCATCAGAAGATAACTTCTGCCCGTCGAATCCGGAAGGATTTGGTCTGTATGGGTCGTAAGGTGAACGCACTGCTGGCTCTACCGACTGGTTCTGCTGCACCGGAGTTGTTGTCCGCCCATTTGCTGCGGAAGAACCATTTGTCAATTCTACAACATCACGATCGTGAATCAGATATGAGCTGGAAGACAATGGCGCTGGAGGAGCTGAGTAACGCTTGTATAAGTCCTTATTCTTACATGCAGATAACATACAACATACCTGCATAAGTCCCTAGTGGCCCAACCAAATGAGCACTGGGAGACTCTGCTGTGTCTAAAGAGGTCCGCTTGACGAAACCGTGGGGTTCGTCATGCTTTGATGTTTGTTCGTCAAGGGCAGAGAATGATTGACCGATCAATGACGTTCCTGCACGGTTATACACCGGAGAGCTTCTTCCCAAGGAACCCTGCGACCGGGCCGATTCACTTGTAGGAGAAATAGCACGTTGAGATCCATCAGAATGCACAGCGCCATCTGGAGACATTCGCGAGCATCGTTCTGAGGTTGGACTCTGGCTAGCTCTTCTCGGACCAACGGCATTAACGGACGAATTGACAGACGAATGCGAAGATCCGGGTCTCGAAGTAGGACGAGGCACCGTTGTTTCTGAATTGCTGCTCGGCGTATAACTAAACTCCCCGCTGTGCATAAGACCTTCTTCACGAAACAAGTCACCGTCCGCAGCCGCAGGAGCCGTAGTCTCGTGGAACACATACGGTGCAGCGTCAACATGATCAAGATTGGCAGGGTATTGCGTAACATCAAGCTCCTGTCGTGCAACAACGGAGCCGGATTTATTAGTCATTTGTTGCTGGTTGGTAGAAAAATGAGTAGCTGGAGGCGAAAGCGCTGCCGGAGAAGTATATTGCCCATTAATTTGCTGCGGATCAGGATAAGGATCGCTTCCATAGGAGCGAGGCTTTGGCGGACCATATTGGACTGGGGCTGGAGGATCATACGGCGAACTTGATCGGAAAGAGGGCTGCGCATAGGAAACAGCGGACGTGGTTGGCGGAGCGTTCAAGGAGGAACGAGTAGGCGGAGGCGGGGATACTAGAGAAGAATTTGATTGAGGGGGAGAAGAGACTTTACGCGCGGTCAAAGGGGGAGGAGTGGGAGAGGTCGCACTGTGAGGAACGTAAGGACTGCTTTGATAGTGAAACGCAGAAGCAGTAAATGATTTTCTCGGCTTCACAACCGGGATCGGAGGATCATACGCATTAGCCGTGGACGGTCGATACGGAGAAGCAGGTGGCTTCGATGTATCAACCATACCAGGCGGAGGTATCAAACTTTCACCAGCTACGAATGAATTTGAGTGGGGAATGGATGAAGATCGAACTCCACGTTGTGAGCGGTTATCGGAAGTGGCGGGTCTATATGGATCATATGAGGTCGTCGGCACTGAAGTATACGATGTACTTGAAGCCTCTTGCGAGCTGAATCTCGAGGGTCTGTAAGGATCATGGGCCGTCGTTGCTGCCTTCTGTTCATGTACATTTGTTTGCTGTTGATCGACAGGTATGGAAGTAGACCTATACGGGTCGTAGGTGGATTGAGCTGACGAAGACGGTGAAACGTAAGCCGTTTGGTATCCATACGAAGACGAGGAATTCCCAGCTTGAAAATCATATTGGGAGCTCGTGCTGTACATATCGTAAGCATTTATGTGGCTAGCGTTCCCATAGGCTCCATTGGGGTTGTAAGGTGCATCATTCCCTGCATGATCTTACACTCGTGAGCTGTGAAAAATATTCTTTGAAGGAAGCAAGCGTACCTATGGTAGCCGAAGCATCCTCCTGTTCATAAGCATGCCACTGCCCATGTTGGTCATACCAACCCTCTGCATAACCAGAATGACTTTGTCCGTTAGTTATAGGGTACGAATGTCCATCTTGGCCATAATCATATGAATTATCTGGCTGATAGGCTTCGGCTTGTGTTGTGTCTGTTTCTCCGTGGTGGTACGCATCATTACCTGCCTCTCCTTGCGTGTCGAAAAGCGAAGGCGACGGCGCCGCATCCTCTTTGACATCAAATAAACTAGACGAATCTTGACCTGCGAAGAGCTCATTGCTGGCACCTACTCCAAGACCGGCGGGGGCGCTGGCCGGGGAATCGGAGGAGCTGTTTGTTCCCTCTGGTGCGGTCAAAAAGTCCAGGTCCGAGCCTGAGTCTGATGACCCAAAGAGACTTGCGGCAGCCTCGACCGAGCTCATAATGGTCGTCGTTCCTTTGGGAGATGCGGAGTACCGACGCGACGACTGGGAGAATGGATATGTAGACGTTGACGTGGAGTGTATCCTCAGAATAAGCACGCGTTCCCACAGTGATCGACGCGCGTCTAGATTCAGCCCTCATTGCAGATACAAGTGCAATTCCATAAAAACGTGGCAAAACAGAAGGACTCGGACTTGATTCTATTATACGATGCGTATGAAGTACTGTAACTGAACGAATGAAGAATGTTCATGAGAAAACGAGTGAGGACTGAACATGCATATGTAGTCAGGGGGAAAAATCAACGGGTAAAAAAGAAAGATGCGAGAATTAGATTCTAGAGTGCCAAAAAGCATATGACATTGACGAAAAGCAAGATGCAACGTATGCGACGCGAGAACATTGCAATAATAAGCTGACCAAGTCCTGCGTATATGGCTAGGAAAGATTGAATTGATGCATGATTATGTGTAGCCGTGGATGATTAATACCGAAAACGAATGTATGCAGAAACCAGCGAGAACCAATTATAATGAATTTTCTGTGCAGATTACTACGAGGCACTCCCATGTTCGCCTTCTGGTTGTGCACTCTCAAGCCCTAAGTTAGAAGAATTAGGATCGGCGGTTGCAGTCTTTTCAAGAAGACGCTCAACTGAGCAGCAAGTCAGTAGATAATCCCGTAACCCAAAATTTCATTGCGTACTGGAAATAAGATGTTTGCTATACGCGCTTGAGTATCTTCGCATAGTCGCCAACTGTGGTCTTATTTTTGAGATGAGAGCATCTTTCTGCTCACCCTCAACGACAACCAGCGCGCGCTGAAGAACGTAGTCTAGAACATGTGTGAACATAATGCAGTGAGAATAGACTCATAGATTGACTTACTTGCGTATTGGTCCTTCATCATTGTTACAATCGGACTGACCCCGTCGGCTTTGGGAGTCATCATTTCCTCGATAAGGAGACGTCGATTCTCCGAGTCAGCCATCATAAGTGCCTTTTCGCACACATTCGAGGCAAATTTGTGCTTTGCCATCTGGAGCATCTGACCACGCATCTTCGTAATGATGAGAAGGCGGTCTTGTGTAGGGCCTTTCTCAAGGATGAACTGCACGACGTAGTTCTATACCGAGTCGTGAAAGTCAGAGATGAAAGGAGATTACGGTTGGCAATGCTCACTCCGAACTGATCTTGCATTAAATTGATTGTATATTTGTGCAATTCGTCTAGAAGAGGTCTCGTTTGTTCTTCGTTCATGTGCTCGAAGACGCGCTGAAGAACTCGGCATCCGTATGGGTGTGTGGACAGTTCATAGACGCTGCCCTTGAAGGCTTGAACAAAGCCTAGACGTTCTGGTGCCACGCGTTCAAGAAGCTTTTGAACCACCTGTAACAGACACAGTATGAGATTTGGAATCACGGAAGGCGGCAGCGATATCATACATGATTGCCGTTAGCATCCTTCACTAATCGAAGGATATGGTTTTCAAGTTCCTTCACAAACACCGCTTGCTGCTCAGGGAGAATGAACTCAATGGCCTATGAATCATGTCAATGTATGCGCTATGCTCGACAAAGCATCGTAATTACCTTCTGGACTACCCGGCAACCATACATTTGTAGTGATAGTGCCAATATATGGTTCTCCATCGTGGATGCTAAAATCGTCTTCTGAATCTGCGTGCCATGCTCAAAGAGCTTCTGGACCACCTAAATTTAGATCCATCAGTCATGAAAAAGACGGTCGCGTAAAAGGAAAGAAAAGCCGCCTACATAGTTTCCGAAAACGTCTTGAGTTAGCTGCAAAGCAGCGCCAGGGACGATCTCGTCGAAAACGATTTGCTTTTCTTCACTTGTCGCTGTCTCAAGCTTCTGCTGAATGAAACGTGATCCGTGTTGATCACCGCTGAACTCTACAATGTAACCGAAGATGTCCTAGACACGATGTTAGTTACGTTTCATTCTTATAAATTATACGTTAAATCGACCTTCAACTCCCACTTGCGCGATTTATTGGTGCGGAATTCGTCCAAGAGGGGACTTCTTAGGGTAACGTTCGGGGCCACAGCCGTATCGAGTTTGCGTCCGTGGTTCAAGGTCTGCTGAAACAATGTCAGGGCTTGATTTCCAGCGCCAGGAACTCCAAACACCGCTGCGCCAGGCATCACCATTGGCACCTGGCCAACATAATCAGCGGGCGCGCCATAGGGCTGCCCGTGCGGCGATGGCGTCGGATGACGTACCGATGCATACAGTTGATGACTTAACTGTTGCTGCTGTTGAATAGCGTACTAGGCAAGACGATTGAGTCAACTCCTTTTGTGTCTTAATGGTGAAGCAACAAACCTGGAGCTCTCGCTTCTTATCCGTTAATGAAGCCGGAGGCATTTGTCCGATTGCGGTCGATTGCATAGGTGAATGAGGCGCTGCATACAACACAGGCTGGGTCGAGTAGAAGTATTGTGATGGCGGCGGCCGTGTCGAGCCGGAGAAGTCATAAAACACCCCAGGAGCTTGTCGCAAATCAGCATGGACTGGATGCATTGCGGACGGCGCCATTCCAGGGTAGACATTCGCGGTTGGCGGTGTTGCACTGGCCGGCACAGGCGAACCATAGATGGAGGCATCCGAGTTGCTACGGTATGTGTCATAACTGTAAGAGTAATCCAAACCGGATGGACCAGCATAATAAGCTGTGTAGTCCCCTTGCGGATTATAACCGCCATAAGAAGGGCGTGCCTGGTGTGCTTGGATCATATGGGGGGCACGAATAGGAGGAGCAGTTTGCGGTTGCGGCATAGACGTCCCTTGCCGATATGAGGAACCTTGGTTACTATAGTCCTCACCTACCACCATACCTCGAATGCCCATTGTTAAGTCATCTACCGATGTGGAGCCATGTGCACCCTCATATCCGGACGTCCCGTTTGACTGATTTCCATATTGCACATTTGCATTAAAACCGACAGCTGTCGGCGAAGGCGCACTAGTATAGCGTGCATTCGACTTCACGCTCGAAGCCCTCTCATCCTATACATCTCATTAAACCGTGCTAAAGAAATCAATAGTTACAGACTTACAATCCGTGAGCCTAGACCCGATGATGTTCTATTCTGTCGTCCATGAGTCATTGGAGACTGGGGATCCTGACGCGCATTTCCATTCAATGCTGTCAGTTTGACAAAAAAAAAAGGATCAATTACCAGCTGTGAATACTCTTTCTTCTGAGGACTATTAGTGTGATCACTACCTGGGAGCTCCCAGGATCCGCTCGAGGGACGGGACGCTGTCCAAGCATCTCTTTGAGTTGGTACATCTGCAACACTTGCATTTGACGAACTCGATGGTTGTCTTTGAGAGCCTGGGCCGCCCCACACCTACACAAAAACAAAACATCGCTTGAACACTAAGGACAGTAAATTAATACCCAATGCTCACCTGCCAATTGGAATTCAGAGCTTTGAGCCCGACGTTGGAATTCATCCCCATAACGTGCGCTCTTCAAGCGCGGGGCGCGATGTATCTGAGCAGAGAAAAGATAAATGAAAAGGGATGAGAAAATGCGATCTCAAAGGCCACGTTGAAAACGGCTGCAAGAATCATGACATACTTTGGATACTCTTAATTGTAAACGCCTGGCAAAAGGATCAGAGCCGCCCGAAGTCTTCCGGTGTACGAGAATGGCATTACCTGTATTAAAGTACGGGAAACAAACGTAACCTCCAGGAAAACGAGGCGCGACTAGTAAGAGTTGACAGCCGACACGAGGTGGTACCTGTTTACTACGGCAAAAGACACGAGGTTTCGGAGCACGAGATATCAGAGTGGACCTGACCAAGAAAAATAAAAACCGAAAGCGCGGAACTCGTTCAGAAAACACTCACTAAATAGCCCTAGGAATTAGTCTGATTGCTCCGAACGCGTAATGGCCTCGCTCTAGCTTAGAATTATAGTGGAACTGAAAGGACAAACGGCCGGATGCCAAAAATGACACAAAATTAGATTGTCTAGCGAAAAAGCGTGGAGCAAGACCCAAGTCAACGAGCGGATGCAAATGCGTTCTGCCAGACGACTGAGAAACCAGAGCAGGTAACGATCGTCAGCCTGAGCGTAAATACGTGTCCGCTTCCTACGTATGTTGGACGTTGGACGTTGGACGTTGGAAGAAAAGGAGGGAGAAAAGGAGTGACGAAGTGCCGTGAATGGACAGGAGGCTCTGTCCGACTCACAGGCCACGGCAAGCGAGAAGGGGAAGGCGCGTAAGGAGCAGAAAATAGGGCGAAAATGGAATTGGCGGAAAAACGCGCGAAACACTAATATGGATGATACACTTGAAACTCAACCATGCTTCCAATGGAACAGTCGACACACAGCCCCGGCCAACCTCTCCGCTAGTAATTCGATGCTGCGCATGCCGAAAGACATATATACCGCTCACTCATTTTCAATCCAGCCCTTTATGGCGCCGAGCTACTGTTGCCCTCTTCCAAGGCAGCTGGTTAAGTTACAGGGAAAGAGAAATCAAAATTCTTGATGAACGGACGCCACGGAGGCGCCGCAAAGTCAAAACCCAAAACGTCTTTTCCTTCTCAAAGCCGTTCAGGGATGGAAGTCAAGAACCGCGGAAGTCAACCGAAAGAAGTGGTTCTATCGGTTCCACAAATGGTGAGAAAAATTTGATCCATCGCAACGGAACAAATCAGAATCGAAATTGCGGGTGACCGCCAAGCTGCTATTGCCGTAATTTTAGGCTTGACGCTAAGGCTTACATTGCTCAGGCGTGTCTTAGCTCCGTATTTAGTGAGCAGCGAAGAAACATGAAAACACCGGGTCATAATAAAAAAAAGAGAATGGTGAGAACTAAGACCGCTCGGGCACACCGCTGGGGCACTACAGGATGCAGGAGATCTAGAGGAAGAGGATCACGCCACGTCACGCTACGGATGGAAAAAAGGGTCCGTGATTCAAGGGCCAGATCCGGATCAAGGAATCAGGCCCTCGCGTCGTCTATCACCGTGATCGAAAACTTCCATTTTCGTCGGGATCTCCGGCCTTCATCTCCACTCTTTTCAGGTTCGTGTGATGACTCGGTGGCTCCTGGGTGGGCGCACTTGCATGCATGAAATATATTACATGTATTAATCCATAAAATGTGTCATCATCAGCTTGGGAGGGTATATGTCGTCTAGTCAGAGCAAAAGCCAGTAAATCGTATCTAATCCGAGTCATCACCGTCCCGTAGCACCTGACGAAAAGAACCAGGACGCCCGTTTCGCTATGGATGCTTCTCAGCGGCAGCGGAAGATATGATGACCAAATGAACATACCTGAACCTCTGTATGTAAATGGCACAAAGAAGAGCCGATACATTAGTAACATTCATGGAGCGGAACCAAACCAGGACTAAAATATTTAAATGAAGCCCCACGTACCCTGACTCTTCGTTCTGTACCCGAGCGAGAGGGTTCATACTTCCCGAGAAACCAGAGGACGAGGATGGACTCATTGTCGGGACAGATGGCGCCGCACCCCCGCCTCCTCTTAACGGTTTGGCTATTCGCCCGAAGTTGAGCGGGGACGAGGATGTCGTCTTTTGCGCTATCGATTATGGGAGTGTTCAACATTCAGTCATGTGTCAAATTGGGCGCGGCTAAACTCACCTCGTGCTTGATCAAGTCGTTCTTTGACCGCTGCTAACTGCTCCTCGAACTTCTGATTCTGGACAGCCAGACGTCTATCTGCATCCTGGAGGAGCGCTTCAAGGTTCTGAATACGCTCATTTCGTGCAAGGAGCTTCCGTTCCGCGATCCCAGCCTCTTTCTTTAACGCGGAGTTCTGATCCACGAGCTATAGAACCAATGAACTTAGTACACGGAAGATACGACAAAGTGAAAAATTCCCACCTGCTTCTGTACGAGCGTTAGTTGCTCTAAATTACGCTCTAAGAATGCCATTTTCTTTTGCTGAGCCTTGCTGTTACTATTCCTGATTACGTTGTTGTATTGTTCTTTGATCTCGTCCAATTGGATCTCCAACTCGACCACCTATCAAATAAACTCATCAGATCACCGAATCCTGTTAGCGAACGAAGCGAAGTCACGGACCTTCTCGCACCGGTTCTGCAAGTCACGCATCAAAGACTTCTTCACGCCGTCAAATTCGGCAAGTTGCACGTTGATGGCTTTGCGGGTTCGCTCAAGATCGGCAGCGCTCTCGGCCAGATTCTTTCCGCCCTCAATGCCAGCCGAGGTGACTGCAAATGCACGCTGCGGAGAGATCACGAGATCGAATTCAATATCCAACAAGAATCGATTTTAATTGTGGATTGACAAACCTTTAGTTCCTCATTGACACCCTTCAATCCATCAATAGTAGAATGGAGGTTTCTGATTTCGTTCTGGCGCATCTCGATTTGCTGTTTAAGATCTGCGACCTCGCTCAGGTGAGCCTCGTGTTTCGCGGCATATTGTGCCTCGAGCTTGTTCTATAAAGGATGCGTGTCAGTCCGATCCCCACTGATCCCGATTCAATAATGCCATTTCCGACCTTCAGTTCAGCCATAGACTCAACCACATCAATGTTACTTGTCTCCTCATCATTGATTGTCTTCTCCAGCAATTCTTCATACTCCGCTTCAAGGGCGGCAAGACGAGATTCTACCTCGTCACGCCTGCGGGTAATCATCTCGTTTTCCTCCTGGCTTTGACGAAGACGCTCCACAGTCTCGCGCACGAGCGTTTGTCCCTCAGAGAGCTGACGGCGAATAAGTGTGATGTCATCAGCAGTGAGTGAAGAAGCGATGTTCTCTGAGTCGACAGAATCGAGCTTGACGAGGAGCGCTCGCAATGCTTCGTCCTTTTCGGAGAAGGTGCCTTGCTGAAGAGGCGGTCAGGACAGGGTAATTAGAATGATGTACCCGCTTACAGTATCGAACTGCGCCATCATAAGAGCCATCTTCTCTTGTTTCTTCTTTTCCTTGTCCTCCAGGGAAAGATCCTTCTGATTTGACTTAAGATCGGCGATAGCTTGCCGCACCTCCTCGAGCTCTCGAGTTGCATCTTGATTTTGTTCCTTGAGAATGTCGATTGTGATCGCACCTTCTTTGTTGTCGTAATCGAGGCGCTCGACCTGGAGACGCAACTCGTTCAATTGAGCTGACATGGATTTATTTTCCTGCACAAATCTTCAGCAAATGTAAAGCATCTGGTGAAAAGAGTACTCACTGCGGATAGTGTTCGTTCTTGCTCCTTTAAGAACGAAAGCTCCTCGCGAGTCTCCTTCAATGTCTTCTCTGACGCAACTAAAGCGCTCTCCTTCTCAGCGAGCTGATCGCTAAGTTCATTTTCACGCCGCAAGAAGTCTTCGCGTTCATCCTTGTCCAAGCCCACAACTGTAGGTGTCTGTGGTCGACTGTCGATCTCTCCGCGCAAGCTTTCAATGACTGGGTTGATGGGTGTGATACTTCTCACTGAGGATGGCGTAGATGGCGTAGGAGCCTTCTTCGGCGCTGCAGGAGTACCGGCTTTCTCTGGAGAAGCCCATTCCGACTGGTCGACCGCACCACCGCTTCGCCAAATGGCCAATTCAGCTTCAAGAGCTGCAATGTAAGCCTGGAACTGTGCATTGGCTGTCTGTGCCTGCTTCAAGCGAGCCTTGAGCTCCGCAGGAGATAACTCGGCATTGACGCGAGCAGTGTTCTTAATCGACTTCGCACGGATACCGAATCGGAGTGTCGAAATCGTTTCAGGTTCGTTGTACGACGACGGAGAGCAATTGATTATAAGCGTAGTACGGGAGTTGCCGCCAAGAGATTCTTGTAGAATACGAGTAAGTTTCGAGTCACGATAAGGAATGTGCGTTGACTACGATCCAAAAGATCAGCTATGCACCGTTGACCGCACAAAAAATATACTTTTCCGTCTGTCAGTGCGTTAATGACCATTCCAAGGGCTGACAGTGACTTATTGATCTTCTTGGCTTCCTCAAGGGTCTGGCCCGATGCCCCAGTCTTGCCGACCTTCTCTGAACCAGCGAGATCAACAAGATACAAGTTACCTGTCTTCTGGGCGCCCGTATCGACATTCCGCTGATTTATAGTAATTAAGAAGATCGAATGCGACCGAGAACTCTCAGCATTCATGTCTTCGTGTGCATGAAATCAGCGAGATTAAGGGACAGGGCATGATTAAGAACTCACTCGTGGCAGACACTATTCGCGATTGACCTCCTTGTCTCATAATCTCATACACTTCCTTCGCGCTGCTCACATAATAGTCCGAGAGATTCTTAACATAAACGCCCTTATTCTTCTCTTCGTGAACCTGCAAGTTATCGTTCTGCGCTGTCGAAACCGTTACTTTTGAAATTGAGCACAGAGCGCATAGACTACACTTACGTGCTAAGAGATCCCGGATCCGCTCCAAGTAAATCTCCATATAAGACACCTTGACAAGATATTCAAGATGAGGATCGGATTCCAGGATGGAAGAAAATATTTGTTCCGTAATTCGAGGGATGATGCCCTTGAGATTATCATCATCGATGTCCGCACCCTAGATAGTGCAATTTCGAAGCTTAAGCGACATGGCCCACGAGATCCGTCTGCAGAGGCTTACCATCATAGTGAACGTCTTTCCGCTTCCAGTCTGACCATAAGCGAATACCGTGCCATTGTAGCCATCCATTACGTCTGACGGAAGAGTCAGCTAAATTATAGTGGCTCGAAAGGCAATAAATTATACCATTCACAATCCTACAGCCGCAAAAATCAGATAGCTATGCATGGAATAGCGAGAAATAAAGACGCACTCTTTGACACCATATTCAAAGATTTCAACCTGTTTCGTATCCATAGGGAAGACGCGATCGAATGTGAAACCATCTCGCTCTGGACCCGTTAGAGCAGACCTCATACGGACGGTATGTAGATTCTCATCAAAGGAGACGACAACTTCTCCACCTTCTCGCTGCTCCAGACCATTTTGCGGTCGAAATCTAGATGTATTCTTGCATCTAGCGCTTCCCTACGCGTAAAGTTGTGAAAGCGTGCACGTACCGACAGACGACTTTGATATTCGTGCTGCTGGTTGCGGCAGCCATGATGGTTGCACCAAGAGATGCTCACTACAACCTCCGCTCCCACGTCAGCAATCTATTCTTTACCGTGTACGATATGTCAGAGGCACTGTGACCGTGCCCTACGTCTAAATGAGTGTCAGGAGACGCTCGCGCTTGCAGACACGCGCGTAGCCACCGACCAGTTTCACTAATCGGGCAGTATTAGTAAGCAGAAAATCTCGACAAAAAGAAGTTGCATTGGAAAACTTCCTGACAATAGACAAAACTATTATGTACAATGTTACATGTGCAAAGAGCCGGGAATAATAATAAAACACAACAATCAACGCCTGAATCGTGATGGCCTAGTTATCCTTGTCCTAGTTTCTGTGATTATGTTTGTGGATTTCTCCTGCAAAGTCGTTCGCACTGGTACAGTCTTCATAGTAGGAAGTCCACTCTCCCTTCGAGCTAGCTTTGGAACAGATGGTACTAATACTGGAGCCGGTTTTGGCGCTTCGGGACAATCCGATGAAGGTGCACTCGACGATGCCTCTAGTAAACGCTGCGGATCAGATTGTGGTTCCTCCTTAACGGCGATTTCGCTGACTATCTGTTCTGTACTGTCGGCTGCAACGTTGCCACTTTCTTCCTCATTCGACCTAGATCCTTCCGGCTCTTCTTCAATCCTCTCTAACTCTTGCCTCTCCGGTACCGCTTGCGTTGGCGACGCTAGGGGATACACAGTTTCAAGGGTTGCCGAACTGTGCTGCCTTCGATAATCCCGTAGAAGGTCACTGCGATTCTGAGTTCTCTCCCACTTGTCGACATATGACCACTTTCGCTTTTGCGGTGTTGTTCCGGTAGGTGGGTTCTGCCGCGTGCCTTCCTCGAGTATACGTCGATTATGTTGCTGTACTGTAGAGACGTGAGAAGCGGCTGCGGATGCATGAGCGTGAAATTCGTTGTACAACAGGTCCGACTACCCACAGTCAGTATCAGGACTAGCCAAGAAGGGCGGCACTTACTTGTGTAGCGAGTTGCTTTCCAAATGAATCGAATCCTTTAGTAGTCGCATCTAATACCTCCTGAGTCTTCTGCAGAGTCGACTGTGCATCGTTTGCTAGATGTGTTGAGCTTTCTATTCTTGCGCGTTTAATCTTATGCTCCCGCTCGAATACTAAAGGAAATATTGATAAACCATCGCGTTGTCAGAGTGCGCTTACCATTTATGTACGAACCTTTTGAACAAGAATTCAACGACTTCGACACATGAATAATTCCTTCGGAGTGCGACTTAATCGCCTCGGTTGTCATATTTCGCAGATTTGAAAGACCGTCCTGAACTGATGTGCTTGTAGCGTGTATGCTCTGTTGTAAACCATGAGAATGAGAGCCCTGGTAAACCTATCAACTGGAGCCTCACCTCTGTTGCGGACTGCTTGGCTTGTGAACCCTCGACAGCCGCCTTATCCAAGGATGTGCTCCACGCTCGATTACGTACGCTGGCCTCAGCCACTAGGACGTCATGCTTTTTGACAAGAGTATCCAAGTTTTCCGTGCTTTGCATGTTAGATTCTTGCATCCCGAAGACTGTTTCTCGAAGCCCACGGTCTCTCTCTTCAGCAAAGTCGACCAACAATGACGAAACGCGCTTGACAAGCTCATCTCTTGACTTCATCGCGTTTTTCCTCTCGCTATCAAGTTGCTCGCTCAGACGAACATTCTGCTCTTTCAGCCTCGTAATCTCCATGCGTGCTCCGTGTGAAATTAGCTCGTTTTGTCTCTCCGCAGATTTTCGTTCATTCTCGACGGTAGATCGAGCATCCCTGATCAGTTTCTCCATCGCGGACCACAACGTCTGCATAGCTTGTTCGGCCTAGAAGCGTGATCAGTAGAGGTAATGACTAAGTCAAGCTTCCACTTACTGTAGTGAAGTTGGTGGCAGTCATCTGCTCGATATCCACGCATAATGTTTGAATATCGTTCTGAGTGCTACCTGACCACATAGACAGTTCATTCGCCAGGCGGTCTTGCACCTCCTTGACTATTGTCCAGATGCTATTCAGATTTTGATCTGACGCGTCCTCTTTGGACTGTATAGCCTTTACGACACCAGAAATGCGTTTGAGCTGCTCATCGAGAGATTGGCGATAACAGATTAGAGACAAGATTTCCTTCTTTCGGAAGGAGTCTGCTACGGCCTTCGTTTTCGTTAAGGTCTGCTCGGATGATTTGACAAAAGCCTCTACTACAGACATAAAGGAACGTGTTTCTGAATCGAGGAGCGAGCTCTGGCCTTTGATCGTCTTAGACTTTGTTTCAAATTCCTGCAACTTGCGTTCTATGGAAAATGAGTAAATAGACCACCAATTATTACGACCTAAACCTACCAATTTTGCTGAAAAGACAGGACACATCGCCAGTGCTTTCTTCGACGACTTGCTTCAAGCCAACAGCCACGTCGTTGAGCGTTTCCTCCGTTGATGCATGAGCTTTGCGTATAACAACTTCTTCCTCGAAAGCAGTCCTGACGTTGTTCAGTTCGCCTTCTTTCATCGCCAATTCACCTTCCCGAGTACGAAGCTTTTCTTTCGTACTTCTGAGTTCGCCGTCAGTCTTCATTAGCAACGCGATACTCTGCTCGAATTCTTCTCGGACCGATCTCATCTGACTTTCGATTATTTCGATCTGCTTTTTCGACTCCTCCACTTCCGTCTGCCGCAATTCGTGCTCGTTGTTGATCTGAGTCCATGTCTCCTCCGAGAAGTAGATGCCATTCTTTTCCCGAGCCGCCAGAAGATCCGACTTGAGACGTTCAATTTCACCCACATATTCCTTCAGGAGTGCATTCCGGGACATGCGCTGATTAACTTCGGGCTTGTTGCGGATGGACTTTGCGCGCAGAGCGTAATCGAGAGTGGAGAGCGTCTCCTCCATATTTGATCGTGCAGGAGAGACTGTAGCTATTATGCATGTCTTTGTGCGTCCGCCGAGCGAGTCTTGAAGGAGCCGAGTTAATTTCGATTCGCTGCGGAACGAGTGAGTGAGTTTATGTGAGCTGAAAAAGGTATATCATACCGGTAAGGTACATGAGATGACTTGTCTACGAGAGCATTTATGACCCTCCCGAGCGTAAGTAAGCTCTGGTTGATCATACCGGCCTCCCGAGCACGTTTGTTTTCCGCCCCCGAGCGCCCTATGTTCTCGGACCCGGCCAAATCGACAAGATTGAACTTTCCGACTTTCAGAACATCATCACCAAGGGAAGACGTCTCTTTGCAGTGCACAGTAATCGCAAAGACGGAGTGTGAACGACTGGAATGATCGTTGAATTTCGTAGCTGCAATTTGTCTTTTCTGGCTACCCTTTGCAAGGAGCGCAAGGGCATGGTTGAAGTCCTTCACTGGTGTATCTTCCAGGCCTTGGATGAAAACCCCTCGCTTGCTGGCGTCGTCAAAAATCTTGAGGCCACTCTGACCATCCTGTTCCGTCGCAATAAGGTCACGAAGCTCTTCATTATAGAGTTCGACGTAAGATATCTTCACGCTGTAGTCACAGCCGGAGCTCTCTAGCTGATGAAAGAGCTTGAACAGCGTGCGCGGGATCATGCCCGCTTGGGCGGTCGGATTTCCTAGTGGCGACAGCGAAACATCGCCTTGCATGGTATAACTGTCGGCATATCAGGTCAGATACTTTAGAAAAACCGTAGTAAGGTACGCACGTTTTTCCTGTCCCAGTCTGTCCGTAGGCAAATAAAGTACAGTTATAACCCTTCAAAACTTCATCTAACATTGGATAAACGACATCCTGGTAAATCATGGCCTGATCCGCCTCAGGACCAAAGACGGCATCAAAAGGATATGTTCGCGTCGGTGGAAGAGTAACAACACCAAGGACCGACGCGATAGGTGCTGTTTGTATAGTGATGTTTTGACCTTTCGCCCCTTCTGTAGAGATGATGATTGGTGAACTCTCCTGTATTTCGCGTTCCGAACGTCTACGACAACGAATGACGACTTTAATGTTTGATTCTCCTGCGTCGGTTGAGTTTAACGCCTTCTTTCCTGCGGACTGCGAGGATGGTATCGATCCTTCGAGTGCCTCATTTGGATCTTCCACAGGTGTCGTGAGTTCGGTCCGTGCTTTCGTAAGGACGGAACGATTCCTTGCGCCGCTTGAAGACGACGATGAAGCTGTCGGAGCACCATAAGCATTTGTAGCTCGCGTGCGCGAGCTTAGTTTGCGAGTTGCCATCGCAAAAGCAGATGCACAGTGTTGGAAAGAGGGAAGACACGCGGAGCCAGTTTACAGCCACCGGATACACAGGACAACAACTTGGTCGCGTAGAGCACGTGTTGGCGTTTCTTACATAAGCACCTCTATTTCCAGTCCTCAGTTCATACTCGTTTCTTGATCATTAACAACTGTTATGGGCAAACGAAAGAAGTCGTCTAGAAAGCCCGCGACTCCCGCTTCCCGTAAACGTGTCCCTCTCGGTGAGCTAAGTCGTCAATGAACACGAATCTTCTCCTTATCCTCTCACTTTCACTTCTCTTCAGACACTACATTTACCTGTCTCTTCTGCCACCATGACAAATCGGTAAACGTGAAGATTGATCGTAAGGAGGGTGTCGCAACTCTTTTATGTCGAATTTGTGGACAAAGGTTCCAAGGCAGAGTAAATCGTGAGCATCAATGTCTTTTGGACTGCCTCGAATCCCGTCCGATGATCATTCTAGACTTGACCGAGCCCATTGATGTATATTCCGAATGGATTGATGCTGCGGATGCTGCTCAAAGGGAAAAGGACACTAAAGAGTCCCGGCGGGCGGCAGTGTCGAGCTCAAGGCCGCGACAGCGAGCTGAGGCTAGTGACGAAGAGTAGAATGAACTTTTGAGCTGTACGTCGATATATTGTACTTTTGCGCATCCGGTCAATTGTAAATTCATGTAAGAGACGTTCATCCGATTCTAGTGCTTCGAAGTCATTGCTATTCGCTACACCTTCATATGTTGCGGTCCAGGTCTGATTCTACGTAGAACCATAGCCATCAGACTTGTCAGTTGCTTCATCACTGTCCATAGCAGAGCTGTACCAGGTGGTCGCCGTTTACTCGTCAACGTGGACCTCGCACTTCCTTGTTACCGTCAAACGTGCATGCAAGTTTATGAAATACTTGTCAGAGTACGTGGTGCTCCATACTTCCTGCGGTGCTAAGTGACTACCGTAGGGCTGTAGGCAACGGTTCTGGATTGTACTAGTACTGTTTCTCCAGAATAAGTAAAATACGAATAAAGAAAATTAATAGCGCGATCTACAAGATGCGTGTCGTAGTAATATTAGAATTGTTTGCATCGAGCATGGGACGGCTAAGGCCTGACTTGAAGACTTGAAGACTTGAATTGACTTTTCTTTCAGACCTGAACGTGCCGCAGATCACGAGTTCTTGATGGCGCGCAATCACAGTCAATCTCCATGGTCGACCATCACTACTTTCAATCACTAGCCACGATGGCTGCAGGTCTGAAGAGTGAGTTATTGTGTATAGCAAGGTGTACATGCGAACCAACCGTTTCTCAACCATAGCCGTTATTCTTCTTTCTTTCGTTCTCGCCGTCGGCTTCCTTCTCATTATCCTCTCTTGTGCACTTTGGGCGAACTGGCTTCCTCTCCTCGTCGGTGAGCCTTTCCACATCCTCTTCCTCACGTCCTGCTCACGTCTCTTCCCAACTTACATAACAAGCTTTGACTTTCGTCGTCGCGCCACTTCCAAATGCCATCTTCGCGCACTGCGGGACGGACGACTTCTCAACGGATGGAGAGGGCTCGGGACCCGTTGACTTAGGGAGATTTATAACCTCCACGGTTGTCGTCAGCGGCTTCGCGCTCCCACTCATACTCGCGCATGCTCAGGTTATTCATCCAGCCGCTTGTGTCATGTCAATCATTGGGGGCGGGTATGTCCTCTTCTGTTGGCCAGTCTACGTTGCTTGACTCCTAACATGATGTTTTGTCAGCCTCGTATACGGGACAATCCTTGCGTACACGGCCACTTTCAGTCAAGAATCTGAAGATTTCTGATGCTGTCGTGTATATAATTCTCATGTCGGTGGTTATGAGGATCTCGGTGGGGCGTTCATCGTAGTCGATGCACTTACGCAGACAACGGGCTTATTTATTTCCAATGTCTTCTCATTTACGATCCTGACATCAACTAATGGATGGACATCGGTGTTTGCGAAGTAAATGAAGTGTATCTACTAGTCCGAAACAATGGAATCATGAATAAAGATAGGGCCAAAATCTCGCAAAACATCGTGGAAGAACCAACTATCAAGCTCAGTCCACCTGAGACTCTACCAAAATACTATCTGTCCCGCAAACTCTCGATTCTTGTCCAATGGTAACTGCGCGTACTTGGGCTGAGAGTTTGAAAGCACCCTGCGCCAGGAAGATGACCACCGCCTCATGCTCCTTCAACTCCTGGCTCTGCACTCTTCCTAGCGGGATATCCTTGAAAACGCCGTCGTATGCGAAATAGTCCGATGGTTCGGCGCTGAGCGAAAGCGAAAGCACAAGGGGTGATCCTGGAGCTCGTAATGTCATCATCAAGTGTTTCTAGAAGCATGGAGCCAACCTACGGGTGAGATTCTGCACTTTTGCCTTCACAGCCATGTATCTATCGGGCGGGGCGGTGTATGTCCCTCTAGCAGAAGCAACTGGCCGAACTTGATCATCATTCCCATCCATGCCTGAAAGTGACAAGCTAACGCGGATGTCGTCCATCCGAAGGGCGTTCAACATAGGCTGCGTGAAGCGCTGTGTTCGCAAAGACAACTCGCCAGTCCGAGATCCCGCAGCCTACAGCGCAGTAAGTTCAAGCACGTTAAATCAGAATAGTAGTACAAACCTCTTTCCATGAAGCGTGTACTCTCTTCAAAAGCTCTTCCCGATGCCAGAAAAGCTCCCTTTGGGCTTTGTCCTCTTCGTTTGCTAACCCGGAAACAACATATTGCCGATTCGTTAGAGATGGGATAGGCGCCATTGTCACGGTAGTTGGCAAGGAGAATCGTTCGATGGGCAGTAATAATCTATATTTGCGTCTTCAGTAACCATATGGACGAACTCGATCGACGCTGACTTACCGATACGTAGAACCAGGAGGTATGACTCGAGACGTTGATACTGTGGACATGACCTATCAGCTAGGGTATATGTTGTGTGACAGATATTACTCACCTTTAGAATTATATGACAAAATTACTTCGAAAGCTAGTCCATAGATATTTTGGACGTCTAATGTAAGCACACTCCATCCCGAACCGTCAGCACCAGCAAGCAGGTTGTTCCATTCGTTATGGCCATCCTCCACAGTTGTTAGGGCAGAGATGGGCAGGATGTTCATTCCAGAGCACTCAAGCATTTGGTAGACAGTCACAAGAACTGGAAACAGGAGCTGCCGTGTAAAGAACGTTGATGGAGGCGGGCTTGAGCTATCTCGCTCTCGTCGAGCATACGAATATGATATGAACATTGTCCCATCTGTGCTGCATAGTAGATCTATGTCAATCCTTCGCGTAGGTATCGGTTCAGACTCACCAACCCGCTCTCCCAAAACACTTGACAGAGATCACGCTCTCCTTTCCAGGAGCGATCTCTTTTCGACTCTTTTCTGGATCCCAAGAGAACACAGGCTTATTGACTAGATTGTGTTCCGCCTCGTAAATGTCAAAGGCGTTTGAATCATCACTCATGATCTGTTCGAGCTGAGGTCTCGTCGAATCGTCGAAAGTTATTTCGAGGAAATCAATTGGAAGATTAGAAATGTTCTCGACAGTCAGACGAATTGTGGACCTAGGAAATATTAGGTGACGTAAGGCATTACTGGTTTGTTGAGACGTACGTTTCGCCCTCGTAGAGCATAACGGCACCATTGGTAAGAGACGTTCTGCGGATGCGCAAACATGGCTGCTCAGGGACGACCTTTAGCTCCAAGAATCTCGAGGGCTTCATTGTCTTGTCGCTGGCTTCTGAAAGTACCGCGCTGATGTGTTTGCTCTTCTTATCAAACCTATCATTGAGGGATGGAGACTTTGCTCTTGCCCCCTCATTGTACTGAGCAACAGACTTCAAGAAACGATCCTCTTCTTCCTCCTCGGAAAGAATCGGCAGGAGTATCTCATGTCGTTCAACGCCTGGCAATAGTACCTTGCATCCTCGGACCACGAGTGTCCCCGGCTCTGTCGTCTGTCCAGAAAGTGTCACAGTCTCGGAAGAATTACCCTGTATGACGACCGACCGAGGTCTCCCGACAAAGGGGACACCAGTCGTGCTGCAAACGGTTCGTATTAGTTCCTCACATGAAGAGTGCTAAAAGTCTAATCACCTAAGTTCCACTTCAAGTACCTCTAAAGCTATTGCGTAACGATTGTACAACATCACAACAAAATCTAAATCCTCGTTCGCTACTGCAAACACTTTACGCTAAAGGTAGTGAGCCTCTAGCATCCTCTCAGACTTTGCTGATACCAACCTTACTGCTAAGAACACGTCTTGGATTGAACAGGAATGGATCTGCTCCGATGGCTTGTTCAGCGCTTTCAGATTGAGATTGGATATCTGTCCAAGGTCTCTCGTGAGGCAGTCTGACGAAGGGAAGCCTAGAAGAACATGATAAAATCTGTAAGATTACACGAAGGAGTAAGAGCATCACTTACGGGACGAAACGAATATTGACAGTGAGGTCGACCGGCCAATACTCCAAATTTCTCTCGTCGCCTCTTCGTCTGATCGTTGCGATTGCGCGGCTCGCTGCTGTGTGCAAATGAAATTGATCCTCAGGGTCGAGCAAGGTGTATAGATCTCGCAAAGCCGACAGGGCAAATAATGCGACAGCAGGATAATCTTCGCATGACATCAGCCCTCTGTGATACTTGATGTACATGAAAATTCAACTCACCAGGTAGAGCCTCTGCGACTGCGAGTGCTTCACGTATCAAACCTACTTGAAGATCTGGCCATGTGGATCTGAGTAATGACTGCCTAAGTATCGCCTGCTTGGCATGCTGGATCTCCGGAATTGAATCACGCGAATCTCTGGTGCCATTGGTACACTTCGTTACAGAAAATCCGACAGAATCCAAGTCAATGCCGTGCACCCCGCAAATATACTTCACGACACGCAAGATGCTAGCATTGCCAACCACATCTTCCCTTTCTCGGACTCCGACGCTACCATTTCCGAGGTTCGTCCTCGCTCTGGGTTCATCGGAGAGTCCCAGTGATAGTTCAGATGTCCCTTTCATTTCCTCACGTCCTTGAACTAGGAGGTCCAGAAGACAGGCCACAAGTTCCCGAAGGACATATGCTTCCTTTCTCCGATAGCGTAAACCGGAATACATTCTAGAGAGGCTTCGAAGCGATTCTAAACGTTCTCGAGAGTCAAGGTGCAATAGCCATGGTCCATGAACCTGTGTTAAGACCTCTGAGACGGCCGATCGTGATATATCAGCGGTCGAATTTGAGGAGCTAAGGCGTAGCTGCTCGTCGAGGTTCTGCTTCTCGTGCCGACCATGCAGTAATGCGTCAAATGCAAGCGTATTGAATCCATTTCCCAGCCAGATATAGTACATAAGTGAAGCGTGTCGAAGGCATGCACGGACGTAAAGGAAAGAAAGTTCTGGCATTCTGCCCTCGGAGTCGGCCACGTCAGCTGCCGCTGCGTATAAGGACCTAGCGCGCGATAATTTGTCCGCAAGGTCTGACCAAGAGTCTGCAGGCTAGCATTTTGGCGTGTTAAAAGAAATCTCTGCATGTGTCGGCAGGCAGGAGCTTACTGGAGAATGAGTACTGGACCAAAACTCTAAAAATCCAGCGACCGCCATGCCCTCAAGAGCCGAGGCTTGCCATGGTAAGTCCTGCGAACCTTTAAGGACAGCGATGGCTTCGTTATACCTTAGCTTTAAATTAACATAGCATATAGCATCATAGACCTGTAATCTCACCATATAGAGGCGTCCATGGTCCGACCAGCAAGGAGAAATAGATCACCCAGGACCTTGTATAGCCTTGCATGTGACCCTGTCGCAGTACTCAGCATGCTCTGGCGCCTTTTGTCCATTTGCGAAACTTGCTGAAGAGCACGGTTATTTGGACCCATAACACCAGGCCCTAGAGTAGATGCGCGCTTAACGTTCAACTTTGGGTCAGTTTGGCGACTAGGAGAGCCACGATCCGGAAGGCTATGTAAAGGCGAAGCGACGCTGGACGGTCTGCCTGTCTCCTCAATGTCAAGAGACGCCTGACTTGCTTTATAATTGGGCATACGAGCAAATAGTCCAGCGTTTAGTGCTTCACTACCAGACGGACTCTCCAACGTCTTAACCTAGAGTTTATCCGTTATTATATATAAGTTACTATGAACTTGGCAATTAGACGCTCACCATCATAGAGAACTCGCCCAGGATATTCGAGCATAGCTCTGCGAGGAGTGTACCGATATACAGCTTCTTGTTTCCCATCATACTCGGAATAACCACAAGTCCAGGCATATGGTTTCCAACATTTAAGTTCGTATTGCCATCTCCTTCTTCAAAGACGAAGCAATTCTGCGCGAGTGGATATATCGAATTTGAAGGAAATAGTTCTCCACGAGATGCATTGAATTGAGAATATATTGACGATAGCACATCGGACTGTGAACAACTGGCAATTCCGACAATTCCAAGTGGAAAATCGGAAGGACGGAACAAGTCAAGTTTGGAGGACGATGGCGGCGGAGGATGCTCAGTGAAGCTCAGAACTAGAGATCCTGTAGCGAGTGGATTAGGCATGAAACGAGCTGACAATACATAATGAGAATCAGTAATGCACGTTATCTGGTGTTGTACACACCTCTATCATCTCGACTGTCGGCCGGGACGTCGCTCAGTCGTATCTCTTCGAACTCTCTAAATTCTTCAGCCCATCTTTCAAACGTCGGTCGCTGTACGTTTCCCACGGGAAGTAAAAGAACTCGAATATGAGCTAAGGAGGCGAATGCATTATCCATTCCTCTGGAAATAGAAATGACCTGAAATGCAACAAAGTATTAGTCGGGTGGCGAGACTTAAACCATGCTTTGACTGGTTGAGATGATGATGCTTGGCCAAGGAGAAGCGCCAAAGACGCGTCGATCCCGACACAAAACACGTCGCCGAGTCGCGTAAACTCGTCGCGCGCCCGACTCTTTCGAACCTCCGAACTATGACCACCATTTATTCTGAACTTCTTTAGCCATGGACCCTTTCCGCTCTTCATTCCGCGACTCAGATTTGTTGACGCAAAATGTCAAATCTACTTTGACTGTTCCGGAGTTCCTGCCTTCAAACATCCCTGAGAAAGAGCCCACCTTGGATGCCGTATCGACACCTCGAAACCGAAGCCGTTCTCGCTCGATTTCGCAATTTGCGTCCTCCTTAATCTCTCCATCAAATGAAAAGCCATCCGTGGATGTGTCGGGCATCTCGAACTTAACTTCAAATAGCTCGAACAAGCCTGACAAGGCGCTTCAAGAAACGCGGAAGCTTTTGGGACATATTCTTCAGGAGCTGCAGAATCGACCTCGTCCCCCATCGGTGTGGGACACATTCCATCCGAGCTATGGAACGCAGCGGACGCGATCTCTTTCCCTCAATTTAAAATCAGGTCTTAAACTTGGGCCTGGGCATGCAAGTCGATCAGGCTCACTTTCTTTGGTGGATAGCGACAGTGACGATGAGCTTGATGCGGCGTTCTCTCCGGATCTTACATATGAACTTTTAAGCAAGCTTAGGGACGTTTTGGTAATAGCGAAGCTGAAAAACTGGCAAATCTTTGACGATGGGTATGATAAACGGTCTTTTATTAATGCTATGTTAACATGGAACTCAGATCAGGAAACGACGAATCTAATCTGGAATGGTCCGAGAAGACGGCTGGATTTCGTTTCCGGCGTTCGAGCTTCAACACAGGTGGAAGACGTGCTCGTTCATCCTCGCCAAACCGTTCCAAAAGGCCTTCATCTGGCCTTTTTACGCATCTGACTGTCATTATGAATTCGATTGTTCTTGAAGACTGTCGTTTTCAAATAAAGTCTATCAGGCTCTCTCGACCACCCAATGCACTGCAGGCCATCACTCTCGACGTTTGTAGCATTCTCGCGTATATGCACAGAACAAATGCAAAAATCTTATACGATATAGGCCTCGCTGCCATCCCCGCCTTTTCTACTTTTCCGAAGAGCATGCACAAACGTCTTTTGCATTTCTTTGAAGACGGATTGCTCCGAATGATGCTGATCAGTCTTCGCGGTCAACAGAATGGAGTGTTTGATTCGCAACAGGTTCCTTTAAACCAGGATGGTTCGTTCCAGTTTATAATGACCAGGTTTATGATCCTCATGTGTCATCTGCTACAGACAAAGACGATCCTGACGAAACGCCAGTGGTGGCAATCCAAGTTGATGAGGCCCAAGATGAAACTTTCGACGACCTAGCTTCATTGCAAACCTGGAAGCGCTGGTTGCCGTCAAACAGCGGCTTTCAAGGCGTGGTCTCCACCTATGCTCCGGCTCAGTCAATGGAGATATACTATTTATCCTCTCTGATTGCTCCTCTTATGACCGCCATTCTTGATAACGTCGAACTTTTGACCCAAGATGCTGTGCTGAGCCATCGTTTGCAAGCTTTCTTCTGCTTCTTGGCCGACTATAAACCCGATACCTCGCTCGATCTTTTACAGGCCATCGCGTATCACACAGATCGGACCCGGCGTAACGCTATCGCGCTACTTCTTACTTATTGGCCAAAATCCTTTGGGCACCTCAGTGTAGCCAAACCCTTTCCCATCCTCACCCACACAGTGTCATTAGAGAAGGCGGGTCTTACTCGTGTTCGCCAACACGAGGCACATCCGCACTTTCACCAATTCATGCCTTGGCATTTCAATCCAATTCCTGGATCTGCGCTTTTCGAGGGCTCGTCAATTCACGATTGTCACTCGTGCCTGAAACAAATAACCGATTTTGGGCTTCTCTGTCCGTTCTGCATGTGTTCAGTCCACTTCAACTGTTACGACGTGCCAGATGGAAACCAACTTTCCCATTATCCGAACCTGGATGAGGCGAGTACGCAAAGAGTTGCGGTACATCGATATTCTTACGTTCGCCCAGAACGATCGGATTTTGAATCTGCAGTCGCAAGAAAGGGCCAACACGCCTTTCGACCTGTCACTTTATTTACTCTGTCTCTGTGCGGCATATGCAGCCTGCCACTTTGGGGCTACATCGCACAAGGATATCGGTGTGCCACTTGCAACCAGTATGTTCATGCCTCGTGCTTACACGGAGAAGCGCTCGACCGACTACCCACGTGCCATTCCGAGCCAGATACGAGCCGCATCACCATCAATTGGTCTGACCTTCGAGCTTCCTTCATTGATTTCTACCAGGAAGTGTTGTTGCAGGAAGAGGAAATTCTCCGCTGCACATTTGAAGAATTATCGATCTTTTGGTCTTTATTATGGATGCAGCTACAGCTCTTAAAATACGGTATTGCTTCAGGCTCAGTCATTGTCGTTCGAGGTAGTTCAGCGTCTGTAGACGGACAGTCGGGCGTCGATAATTTTGAGTTGCAACACCTCGAGAAACTATATCATGCGTACCTCGTTTCCGATCGTTTACAGCCTTCTCCGATACTTCAAGATCTATTTCAACAAAGTAAATACCCCCGACAATTCCAATCATTGCTATTCGACTGGCCTACGCTCCTATACGTAGCATCGGTTGCCAAGTCTCCGATTCCAAAGCACGACGGAAGCGGCGAAGAATCATTGCTGGCGGTGACACCCTCATCGGAGGACGTGGTGCAACGAGACCCAGATACATACCCAGCGGAGATAATCTCTGTAGCTCAGCTTCGAGATGCTCTTGGACAACAATTCGGCTTACAAAGACCCCAAGCTGCATGCATTATGCTTGGTCATTTGAGGCACATTGGTTTCTTCCATAGCACGGACTTTCCAGACGGATTCTTCACTTCTTATGAGAAGCCATCGGAAAAGCTGTGCATTTTTCCTTTACCATTGGGATTGGATATTTCCACGAATGTAGAGTTTCTCATCGCTGCTGTCGAAGCTTGCTTTGAAGATCTTGATATATCGGTGAACGAAGCGGGATTTCTTCTATTGGTACGAAAACTCTGGCCTAACGGTATGTTCTCAGACTATGCCCTGGCCCGACTGATTAGGGCAGTGCTTGTATGGATTTTGTCCGAGGTAAGCTGGCCTTCTCTTGTGATAAAGTTTGGATTTTCTAAAGGAGTCGTGCTTTTAAAGGACGATAACCTTGTAATCATACTTCGAGAATACGTCGCGAAGAATATCAACTTGCCAGGCGTACCACCTGCAGCGGAAAACTACGCGTGGCCAAATAAAATTCCATCGCGTTCCACATCTTCCGGTTCTGTAAATAACGGGAATGATTACGTGGCTTGCAGGAAGACTCTCCTAGAGAAGTACGCAACTCGTTGGCTGTTCGAAATACACTGTCAGGATCCGGATATGTATGCGGCGGTTGTCTTCAAGACGGTCACGGATCTTGCAATGGGCACTCTGAACGTTGTTACTAGCATGACATCTGGAGATCAGGTGAGCTCATTACCAGAAAATGTCAACAGCTAACTAAATTTCTCATCCTAGGAACCACTTTCCCTCTGCGCAGACAAGGTGCTGAGAAGCATTCTGAAATTATGCCAATCTTCTGTCGCTTTTTCCACTGTAGACGATCTGTTTCTCAAGTGGCTTATGTTATTTCCTAGTACATTACCACCTCGAAAGGCGAGTGTCTCGTTCGATTTGAGGGTAAGCTACTAATACATGATTACAGCCACTATCCACTTTACCGCGTTTGTTCAATCGTGATAGTGAAGGGACCGCACGGTGGACGACCGCCTTTGATGCCACCATTACTAGCTTTGAGCACATCAGTGCCCCGCTCCTGGATCCTTGGAGAGTCGTAATAGATGTCGCAGCGCGCGACTACGATGGGCTCAAGAAGGGTCTAGACTGGCTCTGCATTTTTGCTTCATCTGGAGTCGACATTCCAATTAACACATTTTTGCAATTATCCGCTCTGACACGCGACTTGGATGCACCTTTTGAGGATCACCTCAAGCTTGCAGAAGCAACCTTTATGGCGATCTGGATCAAGGCACTCGGCAGACTTGAATTGCACCAAATGATCTCTGACCTGCACGACAGAACCGCCAAGTATATACTAGCTCAGTTGGCAGCGGGAACAGATGTTGAGAAAATGTATGTCATCTACGGTTCTGGAATGAAGGATTGCTGACAATCATCCACAAGTTATCGATTTTTTCGACTAACTTTTTCTTCATTCCTTTTGTTATTTGGTTGCGATCGGTCACGCCTTGAAGACCTCAGATTGATAGACGCCGGCGATACAGGGAATCTTAACAGGTATTTCACTAATCCTCCTGATCTATAGTATATACGTTGAACTGTTTCCAGACGGAAAGCAGTCAAGAGAGCTTCGTTAGTTGAGGAACCGAATGTCGAAGACATCGATTTCATCGAACTCCTTCTCCCATATATGGAAGAAGGAACAGACGAGTTACGCTGCTTGGTCATGAAATTCCTTGTGTGCTTTGTAACTGAGTCTTCACTGCTATCTGTGACGGAGGTTGAAGCAGTCATATTGCAAAACAGCTTCTTTTTTACGCGTTGGAAAGTATATTCTATGTGAACTCCTATTAGATTTATACTGACGTGATTTACAGTGCATGGAGAGCATACGACATGCAAGTATCCGATACGAACGATCTACGCACAGCATTACTGGTGCGGATTCTTGTTGCGGATTCAAGGCAATTCGAGGAAGTTGTAATGGACCATTTCAATGAGGATTGGGAGGCCCGGTATTGCATATTGCTTTTGCTTGCCAATATTATGCTGACTATCATTTGGCTAAGTTTCTCAGTGGCAACAAAACTGTTTCAAATTATCTTAGATATTTCAAGACCTTCTTTCTTTGCGGAAGGTCGACAATGGCGGACATGCGTCATGCAAATATTTTTGCGCTTCTTTTCTTGCATGTGGTCAAGCGACAGGGTGTGCCTTTTTCATTCATAGTAAAAACAATTCCTCTTTAACCATCTCGTAACATATAGGAGGAGATTCGCCAAGCTGCAGATGCTTGGGCACAAAGTCTCCAAGTTGTCCATCAGCAGTCGATGACCCAATGTTTCAATGAGTTCATGAATCGTGCCCCTATATGCGATCGCATAGAGCTTGTTTCTTTCCTGCTGCAGCTGCGGTCGCACTTTCCTACGTGGAAAGGTCAGTGAATTTTTCTCCTTTATTCCAAAATCTAGTCATTCATGAAGCTCAGTCCTTGCATGGGATGTCATCATTGAAACACTCATGGACGACGAGTTTATGCAGAGAACAGATGCAGACGAAAGCGCGATAGCCGCTCATTTGGTATTTTCCTTGCTTTTCGGCCCATACGCGAACTTCTGATTACATGCTTGTAGTCGATGTACGGAATAACGACAAAACAGTCAGGTGAGACCAACGGAACCAAAGACCCGGACGTCTCTACGCTGCAGGTATGTCCAATATCATCATGAATCTCCATTCCGCATTGCTTATCGGTCCGCCAGAGTTCTTTGCTTCTTTTGAGCTTGCAGATGATCGCAGACGGCGTGCCTATAGACACGTTCTCGTATCTGAAAATTAAAATGCAGCTTGTAGCAGTATGCGGTTTCCCAGGTTCTACCCTAGTACCGGCCCCAAGCGGCCATTCATTCCACGTGCAATTCGGAGAGTTGAAGTCTTTGAATCCTGGAGCTTTACCATGTTTACAGGGACTCATGTCACTTCTGGATGCCTACCGGCTATTCGACCTTGCCCCTTCGGCAATGGCCTCTAGCGGCATTGAAGACGACGCAACATATCCAGTGATTGTAGGCTCAGTTGTCCTGGACGTCTTCCTGGGTCTTTTTCAGTATCTATTGGATAACATCGTTGATTTTCCCTATCCACAAATCAAGATCATGCTCCAATCTCTCATCATTACAATCTACAAGCACGATGTGGAAGTCGCACCACTTCGCTATCTTAGAGAGGTCGTCCGAAAAACTGTGAAACGAGTCTCGGTTCTTCTTCTGAAAGACATTGGTAGCGAATCAAAGCAGCTGGTGTTTACTGCCATCCAAGCATATCGTAAACGATGGCTGAACTACGCGAGCACTCGAGACCTTCTTGTGTAGGTCTATCGCAATCCCGACGTCAGACTTCGGCTTATTTTTGTTTGCTAGAAATCATGTGTCTGATATTATCAAATTCGTTTCGTCGTCGACAAGTGCTAAGGAAGACTTCCTGATTGGACACGCGATATCGGTACTGGAGGACATTTTCACAATGTAAGTTATCCTGCGTTTAATTGTGCGATTCAGCCTTGTAATCAATCATACGTCAGGCATTCCGGGACATTTTACAATCTCAGCAAGGCAACTGGTTTGTTTGTCTTCAAGAGAATATGACATAATTATTCCTTTTCAGCAACCTTTACCGGAAGAAACATTCCTTGCTCTACGCCTTGTAATGGCGAGGAATGCCCGTAATGCTGACGTTCAGGCTTCCCTCCCTGATGTCGTTCTCAAGGATACGCTGCATTATCTTGTTTCCACGCAAAATGATCCGGAACGAAAGACCGTCCTTGATAATTTCAGGAAATACATCGAGATCGTTCATCATCAAGGCTATAGCTCCGATAGCTTGTCTTGTAAGTCATTTCCACCTCTCTGCTCTGTCTGTACCCCGTCAATGTTGTCACTATCTTATACAGTCGTCGGAGAAAGTTTCGTTGCCATTCTGAGAAGTGCTAGCGAACTCTCAGACGAAATGTTCGACCCAAGCCCTCTTCTTCTCTCTATAGCCGCGTTGATTCAATACAATAAAGCGCAAGTCAGAGTACGCGGAATTCCTGGGATCTGATAATACTTCGAGGGTACTCAACTTTCCATAGGGTTTACTTCATCATTTAGAATCCGCGCTGCGGATCACTCTGGTACGTTTTGACGTATCTGAGCAAGCATTGCGTCGGTTACTTCAAGTAACTTCGACTCTCTATCGCCGGGCTGCGTCGGATCCAGCCACGTCCTCGCAAGAACGTAACATTATTCTTGCGGTTGTGCTTGAGATACTATCCGAAGGCTTGCGAAGTAAATGTCGTGTCGCGGCATCTACCTTGAGCGCGATGATCTTTGTTCGTCTTTTTTCTCATCGTTTTCATGTACCAGCCATAACTGATATATGTAACCAGGCACTTTGCAAACCTGGACTAAATTTTATTTCAAGCAGCACTCTGAGCCGACTGGGAAATGACGCATTGTTCTTCTTGCAGAGCTCGACTTCGGACTTCCAGGCCCATCATAGTTTATTAGTGTCCCGGGCTGCCAGCCTTTTGGTGATTCACGCGGAGACCAGAAACAAGGGTCTTTTATATCGCTATCTCGGAGAAAATAGTTACGAGGTCAGTGATACACAGATAACTTTGTTGCTTGGATGAATGCGCCAAATTCATTTTAATCACCTAGCGAAATGGTAGACATTCTTTATCCGTGCGCGCATGGAACGCCTTGGCTTTGGAGTCGTTACAAACTGGAACAGAAGGAAATCCTGCGACACAACTGTTCGAGACCTTTTCCATCTTTTCCGCAACCTATCATACTTCGCTACGAGCACATTCCCTAGCATCAGGGTTACCACCAGACATGACCTCTTCCGAGATCAACCAAGCTTTCGTCGCTATCAAGCTCTGGCTACTTCTTGCAAGGAAATGTTCGGAGGAAGCGCAGGTCACTGACAACGATGCCGTGCTATCCGCCACAAATTATGCATCCGAGGACAGGAATGCATCGTTAGTTTGGAATGAATTGTGGCCGCCTTTTGAACGACTAGTGTTCCTTTCGGAGACAGACGCGGAATTAGGAGATCTCATAGTACGTCGCACATAGCTATATTCCCTTGAATTTACTTCAACGTCACGTTGGAAACATAGCCCATAGCAACTCTCGTCTGGTCATCGATTGCCGACATCCTGCTATTCCTTCGTTTGATGCGCTCGAGCATTTCCTTGGAATCTGCTTCCCATATCGCGACTCTTAATCGAGTGAAAAGCTTAGCCAAAAACGAATCATCTTCCAGCAAGGTACGTTTCTTGCAATTGACGTCTTTCTCAGACTTACAGGATTTCGCCTCGAAGTTCACGCGAACGTTGAAGAGCCTTTCAGAGCCCCCACCTGAATTATCCATGACTTCTTTGATAGCTCAAGCAACACAAGAGCTTCTGGCGGCAGAGAAGCTGCATGCTCTAGAAACAAGACGAGAGCTGGGGCGTATGCTTCCGGACAGAAGTAGACGAGACTTGCGCTTGCCGACCGGATAATCACATTGGTTTGTACAATAATCATATCAGTCAATTGAAGTCACAAATAAGATGTAAAACTTCATCTACAACTGCTGGTCAAAGCGCAGCTAGGCGGTTCGTTGGCGTGCCTTCAGAGCCTTTTTCCTGTTCTCCTTCACAATTGTTGAACCAATGAAGGCACCAACACCCGAGAGACCGACTACAAAGAGGAAAGCTGGAATGCGGACTGCCCATTCGCGAGAAGGAAAGAATTCGTGTAGAGGGTTCGTCTTACCGAGAAAAGGCTGGGAAGTCAAGCATTAGGCTTTGTTGTTAGCAAAGGAAGACAATCATGAAGTGTACCGTACCAAGAGCATGGCCCAGATAGTGTAATAAGTAAAGACAAAGATGGCAACAAAGATCATGCTCCCTCCGAGGGCCCTGTCACTAGCAGCCTTTTCAAAGTCAGTTCCTGACACTAATAAGCAAAATAAAGAATCCTTGCCATTTTCTGTTGTTTATAGGAGGTTGTCGTTAGTGACGAAGACGTGGCGCATTTAAGAATGCGGTCACAACCAAGATTTCACTGTGACGTAACGCGTTTCTCTCCTTGACCCGTTACCACCATGCCACGGAAAGCAAATGCAACCCAATCTTTAGGTTCACCCGTCAAGTACAAACAGCAGACACTCTTATCATTATTTTCATCTAGTCCTTCGGCCCCGGCTCGCAAGACAGACTCCAGACGCTCTCCCGAGAAGCCCAGAAGGGCAACGCAACCACGGACACATGAGTCAGATGCCGACGCGGAGATCTTCGAGTCATCGGCTCCTAAACGGTCTAATCGTAAACTTCGTCGGTCTATGAATGTGGCGGAAGACAGCGATAGCAGTGATGTTGGCAAGATACGGTTTGAAGTGCAGTCATCGTCATCACAGAGTGACGCGACCGGACGATCAAGTTCGGAAGCAGAAGCGGAGCCATTATCTCCCATTCGACCCGCAAAACGGCCACGGGTTTCAAATACTGAATCTGAAGAAAGTGAGTTAGAGAACAAACGGGTGCGATTTCGGCCCTCGCGACGGCTCATCAAACGCGATACAACGAGTGATATCAGGTCTGATTCTGAATCCGACGCTCAGGAGAGATCTAAAAGAAGACTGGTAAAAGGCAATCGTCCTTCAAGGAGCGATGAAGAGGAAGACATTCTGAGTGGGATTGACGAGGATAGTGAGTATGCACGGAAGTCGTCGTTGAGCTAACTTTAACTTTAACCATTTATCGAATGATGGTAGAAATTGTTGACAGCCGCCTACGAGGCAAACCTTCTCAGAAAAGCAGGTTTATGCAAAATCTTGAGAGGCTTAAAAGTTTGTCTATATTCTGTTGTCTCGCCTACTTATAATGACAACCAATAAAGACAAGAAACGTGGCTTAGTCACAAGTGAATCAGAAGAAGACAGCAGTATCGAGAATCACAACCTAATTCCAGGGGCACATCCTGGCAGGGAAGGTGAAATTGGAGCTGCTGAGCTGGAAAATGGGGAAGCAAGCGAATCAGAGGAAGAACTGGATGATTTCATTGTGGAAGATGAAGGAGATGCTCACACGACGGCTCTTCCAGCTATGTTCAGCATGAACACTTACCAAGACCTTGTTCATCAGTTCAAAATAGTCTGCCAGTATCACGTCCATCTTGCCGTAACAAAACCGGCGGCTCGGCCACGACGAGCAAAAAGGCTAACAGGTG
Source organism: Sanghuangporus sanghuang (assembly GCA_009806525.1). NCBI lineage: Eukaryota > Fungi > Basidiomycota > Agaricomycetes > Hymenochaetales > Hymenochaetaceae > Sanghuangporus > Sanghuangporus sanghuang. Next base: position 2,359,909 of record VVIT01000001.1, on the reverse strand, counting down.
GTGAGCATGATTGTGCATTCTTTCTTTCAGTGAACCTCGAACAATAACTTCCTTGTTTTAGATGAGTATTTCTCGGTGCCTTTGTCTATCGCTAGGAGGAAACTCGCTGATATACGAGACTCAATTGTGTCTTCCGTCTGGCGGCCGGATTATAAGAAGTCTCTCATGTCGTATCCCAAATTCGAGTTGCATGCCTTGGATTTTGCACTTCCACAGTGTGACGCGTGTCATCTTGGAGCTCGTATTTCCACAATTTCAGGCCGCCTGGGTGGAGAACCGTACGACAGAATTACCTTCGAGGTATGCGTATTTGAATACTTTGAACATACCCGCTGACACTTTTACAAGACGAGGGGCGCCAAAACAGAAAGTTCGACTGATGAGTCAGATGATGAAGACCATAGACCACTCGAGTTTAACTTGGGGCGCTTCTGCGCTCGTCGGACGAAAGTGTATCATGAACTGTGTCATTGGGAGGTGATTGCATCAATATTATAATACTTGCTTTTGGTGCTCAGTCCGCTTTATGGTAGTACGAACTTTTTTCTTCTCTCTTACGCGAGGTGGAAGAACTCGGGAATGCCGGCCGCGGATTTGTCAAGGTTGCGTACACAGGCGGTGCTGAACTTCCCGAGGACGTATCGGATGCAGATCAAGTCATGGAGTGGCTGGATCAGCGAGGTATCATCGGTTATGAGTGGCAAAAGGTGAAAGATTTAATTTCGAGAGCCACAAATCTCGAAGCAGATGTAAAGAGAGGAAGACAAGATGATTAGGGATGTTAATGATCATAACTCTATGTTCGTCGGGCATACATTTGGGTCTTCTCGTTTATTTTTCCAGTACGCGAAGCTTCACTGTCCTGTTTGACCAATGGGAATCGATCGTGACAATATACTCTACAAAATACACATGCTACACATCACATACAAAGCGATCTACAGATATCCTTCCCGATAATTTAATGCAATAATAATAACAGCAGATATCTGAGACAGGAATCCGACGAATTCAGCCTCTATGGCTCAAGGGCTTTTTCTGAACGCGACGAAGTTCATGCCATAAATCAGTCTTTCTCTCGTTTGGAACATCACCTGATTCATAGGTGGGTCTTGCTATTGATAGCTTTGTGGCGCGAAGTGCCGATAAACGCCTCCTTGGGACACCGGTCGACCCAGCACGGCCAGCAGAATCGTCAACATCGTCTCGAATGGAAACGGCTCGCTCCGACTGTACGTCAATGGCGGGACTGACGGGTCGAGTGGCCCTACCAGAAGTAATAGATGGCGTAGAACGTGGAATGTTCCGGAGAGTAAATGAAAGCGGGACCGACTGTCGAGGCGCACCGCTCGGAAGGCGCAGATATCTCGCACGTCTATGCCTGGCATTAGAAAGGGAATAAAACATCTTTCTGTTACTTACGCGACAGCTTTGAGGGCTATTTTTGTTCGATAAGCTTGTGTCCATTTGTCCAGTGCTCGGGCTATCCCAAATTACTGAGTTCCGGTTGTCATCTTAAGAGATTGTTACTTACACAGAACCTTCTGTGCGTCACGCTTGCGAGCTTCCCTGGCTTGCAAGACTTTTGGCATTCCTTCGCGCCAGATGCGCCAGAACTTAGCTTTCGTCCGCGAGGAGTAGAACCTTATTGCCGGGATTGACTGTCGGAAATAACATCAGTTCTGCATCATTCATGACTACGTGAAGACTGACCCTTGTTTTGGAATGCCAAATCAGATATGCTTGGTATAATTGACTTTTCTGACACTGGATCGCAAACTTTGCCTCCTGCAAGGCACATGTCAGAAACGTCTCAGCTGACTTGGACTCAAGGCGTACCAGAGGTGCAAGTTGCTCGACTTTATACTTCTCGCGCCATCGATCCCAAACTTTCTCCAGTAATGTGAACTTCATCTCCTCCTCCCTCTCCTGGAGCACCAGTCGACGGTGGCAATTGTTCTTTGTAGCTGAATACCACTTGTGGAACATTCGACGGAGGAGCTCTATAAAAGCCTTCAGCATCAACAACGAAGAGCAGTGAAAAGGCAGATTAACCTTCCCGCTTGACATATTGATAACTCTGCATGAGCCTCAACTCATCTGCATGCTGCTTGGTGACTCTCTTCCATTTGTCGTAGCATAGGCTGTGAGAGGCACGATTAAATAGCTGAAAGTGACCATTCCCTCGAACTCACGTCAAAGTTCTGTGATTACGCCTATCCACAGCCTCCAGCTCTCGAAGCTTGACAGCAATTACGCGGTTTGTCCATTTGCTCAATGAGTCAGTCAGAATACGCTGAATAGTGCCTCTATTTAAGTGACCAATAGTAGGACAGTCAAAAAACACGCACAGTAGAGATGACAACCTGAATCTGTTTTAAAGCGAGCTTGCGATGCCGTTGGCGAGCACATATTGAACGCCATCCTGACAGAAATGGTCAATTCAAGTAAGGAGTATAATGGCAACACGGCATACTTTCAAAGTGTTTCTGAACCATTTTCTGAAGCAGAAATCGTAAAAGTTTTTCTCTCTTCCTCTCTTGAACCATCTCTTTCCATCTATTCCATGCATTTCTCATCAACAGGTACTTCCGAGCGACCTTGGCATGTTTAGCAAGCTTTAACTTTACGCGCAACTGTATCCGCCAAAATAGGAGACTCCTGTGCATCAAAATATCCTTGTCATACTGTTCAGCCTGAGACAGAAGAGTCTGGTGAGCGAGCAAAATTTGCCGCCATCTGCTTAATGCAGCTCCAGCCAGCGCAGACGAGGGACGATTTCGAAATTCAATAGCGCGCCCTGGAAATGCATCATTATTCGCAACGCAGTGCAATTTGTATGGACCCTCTAACCTTCAGCAATACGAATGGAGCTGATACGCGTCTTCCAATTGATCCACGCATTATTCAAGAGCTGAGCTTGTCTAGCCCTGTCCATGAGCAAGCCTCGTTCTCGGGCAGTCCACATGCGAAATACAGCCATAAGGAGAATTCCGTCCTGCCGTCCCTTATATTTATCGGCTTTGCGAACCATATTCTATTTTGCTATTAGAAATCATCTCCATGCAAGTACCGAAGGACTCAACTCGTTGCTTAAATAGAGACCTCTTCCAGGCTTGATAAAAGTACTTCGTAAGGATACGATCGAAGAAAGCGTCCGCTTTGTGATTTATATCCCTATAAGCGAAATGATTAGTAATATATCTGGAAGGAAGAAAAGTAACAAACAGCTTCTGTCTCCAAGTTCGCAAAGTGGACTCTTCCAAACGGGCGTCCACACGAGCACTGATGACCCTCTCCGTGCCTCGAAGATCGGTCTGGCGTTTCCAAAACTCCCATGCTCGCGATCCTTGTGCATCGTCAAGCGACTGGGCGAATTGAATCGCAGCAGTCTCTAGTCGCGCAAGTTTGGCTAGCCCACCTTTCCATCTGCGAAACGTTCTTTGAATAAGACCACGTTCGTAGACCGAATACGCCGCCTCGCCCCGGTGAGCTTGTCTCCATTTCTTAAAGCATCGTCAAGATACGATGAAAAGTGAGATAACGGGTGATACTTACGGTCCATGCATTTTCCAATATCCTTTCGTCTCTCTTCGTCTTGATGAGTGTCATTCGCCTTCTCATATCTTCTCGCCATTTCGATACCTGGACCATCTGTGTCCGAGTCCTCCACTTCATCAACGCAACTCTTAGGACATAGAAATCGTGACGTCGGCCAATTTCCTCGTATTCGTTCAGTTTCTTTCGTAATCTTATGCACCATTTCTCAAGGTGATCCTGTACCAATGCTTTATCGCGCTCTTCATCAACCTTTTCAGCCATGGTCTGTAAAAGGCTTGATGAGTAACGCAACTTAGTCTAGTTCCCAGAATAACCTACATTTATCCATCTCAAGTTGCTCTTCCACACCTCCCAGCATCGTTCAAGCAACATAATTTCTCGAAACTTGTCGGCTTCCTTCTCATCACGTATCATGCGGACCCTCTTCCACGTATCCTCCTCATTAAAGCTGTCATTATGAGATGGTGCTTTCGCCGGAGCTTTTGCCGCCGTTGGATTTGGAATTGGGATGTTCGGATGTCGTATAGACTGCAAAGGTCTCCTCGTTGTATGATTCTTGACAAGAGGCGGAGATGATGCACGCGTCAGTATGTCGCTCGAGAACTCCGAAGTCCCGTGTAATGACCTCAATTTCTTGGCTTGCAGCGGCAAAAATTGGTCCACAGTGGGAAGAGGAGGGAAAGATGCAGGTTCCGTCGAAAGTCTGAGAGCGTTCTCTTTCGTGTCGCTCGCTCTTTCTCGAGGTATAAGCGTCGTTGGGGAGCTGGAGAAATCAGGATCTTCAGTCATCTGGCCATCTGTATCATATTGTCCTGTCTCCGTGTCTACTCCCGTTTCCGTCTCCGTGACTTCCGACGATTCATCTCGGTGCGAATGCACCGTAACCGTGTCTCGCGCATACGCGGATAGAGGCCGCCTTGACGAGACTGGTCGCGGGACCTCCATTCGATGCCGATGTAATGAACCAAGAATATCACGAGTTTGTGCACGGCTGACTTGAATACCACCTCTGGCTTGCCTCGGTGCTGGGGCTGGGACTCTCAAACTATCAGAAGTCGCACCTCCCTCGTCTGCTTCCAGATTCGCATACCCATACCCTTGCTGCTCCTTAACCATCCTCCACTTCGTACCCCAGTCCACTCCCTTCACAACACCCAACTTCAGAAGAATCTTGTAGTACACAACATCGTTTGCAGCGTCCATGCCACGTTCTTGCAACACTTCATTGTATGCCTTGAACACGGTTAGAAACGTTGTAGCACTAGGCGGAGAGCGCTCGATAATCTCATCAATGAGCTTAACGTCCTTCGATGAGAGCCCCGCGAGAGCAGCCGAAATAGATGAAGTTGCACTGGTTGTGGTTATATCCATCGAGCTGAGGTTCGGAAGTCGTGGCTTCTGTCGGATTCTTAGAGAAGGCCGTGGAGAGGCACGAGTTGGCAAAAATGCCGACATCTCCAACAAAGCATCCACCTCAAGGTCGTCCTGTACTTCTGTACTTGAAATGCTCATCGGTTGGATTTGTTGAGCTGGTTATCTGTTGTTTGTAGCACGTTAGACACGTGCGAGACGCGTCGCGTAATGTCACGCGGAACAAATATGTACATACAAAACCTAAGGTCAAAGATGAGAATATAGAGCTACAAGTTAATAAGCAAGATTCTCGATATGATGGCAAGAAAAGATTTGGAGGTATACATACTAGATGAAAAGCAAATATGCTGTTGGAGCAAAAGTCAAGGTAGCAAATAGAATGAGATTAGGGGAAGAATAGAAGGATTACAGCAAAATATAAGGGTGAAATGAACCAATTGAGATTAGATGTTCGATGATAGAGGCAGGGATTCCGCTCGAGGCTCTCCGACTTTAAGTGAAACTGGCAGTCGACCCTTGGTAGGATTCGGAGACCTGACTTCAATCCTTGAGTGCAGATCGCCAGTCATCTTATACAGTGGCTCGAGCATACTAAACAAGACGTGCAGTTGATTCTCATTGTGCTCTCTTACGACTTCCACTGTGCTCGAAGTCATGAGTCCAAGGGCCAATTCGAAGTCAGGATATAGCTGTGTCCGGATGATGGGAAGGAGTGAAGCGATGACCTGATCGAGAAGCGGTTCGGACACCCCCCGTTGCGACTCTTCGAGCGTTCGAAGCCCTTGCTGGAGCGATGCGAGGTCTCTGGTGGATTTCGCCAGTGAGTTCTGACATTCATTGGCGCGTGCTTCGCTCGCCTCAAGAAATCGCTGGTCCTGAATAATGTGTCAGTTAGGTGCATTGCAATTCTTAATTCAAGCGCAGGTAAAAGCTCACTTCTTCCAGTGAATCCCTTAATTGATCGATTTCCTGCTGCATGGTGAGCTCGGCTTGTCCTAAGGAGATTAAGAGCCCAGCAACATCATCACACAGTTCCTCCAAATCCCGACCCAACGAAGCATGATCTTCACTAAGCTTGGTGACCTTCACCGAGAGTTCTTCCTCTTCGGTACGTAGCGACTCCAGTAGAGACACCTTCAACTCATCCACTTTACCTCGAATAGTATCGTTAGCCTCTGAGTTACTTCGCACGTCCAAAAACGTGCTGAAGAGCTCCATCGACTTGTCTCTAAGGCCTTGAAGACGTTCGTTGATTTCTTGATCTTGATTGATAGGAGTTGCAGATTCGACTTTCTCAAGCTCTTCTGTCTCTTCTTTGACCACGGGAGCGGGACTCGCAACAGGTTCGGTAACGGCGCGAGCTTTTGTTTCCTGTTCATACTGTCGTTAGTAGATGGAAGTAAGAAATACATAAATGGCTAACAATATCGCTCCCAGTGGCCTGCATGGCGTCAACACAAGTCTTAGCTTTATCCACGTAGCTCTTCAGACCTGTCATCTCCCTCTTCGTCTCTGTTGCGTCGATAGACCGTCCGATCAACGCATTCATCGCAAAGTCAAATCCTTCTTCGAAGGCACACAAATTATCCACAGCCGTCTTGTACGCCTTCTCATCTCGCTCCAGACGAGTCTTGATTTTACGCATGCTTTCATCCAGCAAAATCGTGCCCTGTCTACCGACCTTTGTATAAGTCGGAGAGTTTTGTGCGGCCTTGTAATCTTTGTGACGTGCTCGTTCTTGAATCAAGAACAACTTCAGCGCGATAGGCCGACGTATAAGGCTATATAAGTATTTTTTTTTATAAATATATAGAATTACTGCCAATTGTTCATACTCACTCAATGTATTCATTCCAGACATCTCTTGCATCCTTATACGAAACACTCCTTAACGTTCGTACCTCCTTTGGCGGAGGTACAGCACTGAAGGGTATTACGGAGCCCACTCTACTTGAATGCGCGCTATCATCTGCCGTTAACGGTTGTTTTAACGGAGACACTGAACGATTGTGGATCGGAGACGCAAAAGGTTTTATATTCCTCCAGGAAGTTACTGATGACGGTGCGATGGAACTTCGTGGCGAGTCGATATCTAGTTTGGATGAAGGTTCAGCTGATGAAAATCCCAGGCTCTGGGATCTGCTATCTTTCTTCGCTTCATCATTCCAAATCCTGGTTTCACTCATGTGTCGTTTGTCTGAAATAGGTGATACTGAAAAAAAAAATCGCCAATTCTGCGCAATAGCGTATGCAGGAAATTCTCTTGACTTACCTGTTGAACGCTTTGAGCTCCCTGGCTCATTAATTTGCTCCAAGACAGTCGAACCGGGCTTTGTAGCTACTGGACTCGTAGCGGTCCATTCTGCGGTGGCACCCCAGCCGCTCCATGGTACACTATTATTCTCGGCAGCCATCTCTGCCCATCCTCCCGACGGAGACTCTACAGCCTTTCCCTTGCCTTTGTCCTTGCCTTGAAAGTTGCAGATTTTGTCAATTATTGACGCACTATCTTCATGAGAGAATTGTAATTCGCACCTATCTCCTCATTCTTGGAGTCTAAAACGAATTGTCGCCATTAGCTTATAAACCCTGTGCCTAAGAAACAGGCGAAACACGATTTACCACCTGCAGAACCCCAACCTGACCCCCAACCTGAGTCCCATCCAGAACCCCATCCTTTAGTCAAGCCTGACGTCTCTTCCTCCTTGTCCTTGTCCTTGCCTTTGTCTGTACTCGCGCTCCAACTTGCACCCCACGACGCCGTTGCCTTCGTCGTCGACATTTTCGAGCCCCAGCCCGAATCGCTATTTGAATTGCCCAAAGGCAAAACATTACTGCCTGTCCTCTCTCTCGGTCCCGTTGGAGGCCCACCATGTCCACGTCCTCTTCCTGAAGGTAATGGAAACGCCCTCGGATTTGAAGGCACTCGATTCTGTATGACCAAAGATTTCAAGCATAATTAATTACACAAGCCAGCTGGTACGACGGAAGTGAGGGACTCACACGTCGTGGTGCTGTAGCCCAATAAGCATTGTCGGGATGGACGAACTTGCACGATCTGCCTCTCGGACAACCAAAAGGCTTCAAGGATTTTCCATCGTCATCAAATTCCTTGAATCACATCAGGTAAATGCTTTCGGCTGATAAAAAAGGCTAGAAGACCGACTTTACAGCGAATTAACGGCATCCCTAAGGAAGAAACGCGGACGCGCGAGACGCGTCAAAACGGACTTCAAACGTGCTAAGACTTCACTAAGAATGAAGCTGAAAGCCGGATTCCTTGGGCTTCAGCGGATATACTTTTTGGGGCGTAGCAGGTTGCCTTGCCAAGATTCGATTACAGCAGAGAGAGAAGAGATGGAGGAAAGAAGAAAGGGTTACGCTGAACTTGTTGGGCTGAGTAGGCGCGTGTAGATCACGTTCTCAATTATAGAAATGCATGTGCATATAATTATGCGTGTCTTGTCTTCTATCCGGTGCGCGTTTCTACGAATTTGCGGATCCACTCTACAGCTCCAGCCTGATGTTGCAAGAAGAGAAGTCAGGTAGCAGAACGGCCGTATTTCAGCACGATCAGACCCGCAATATTTGTCGCTTAGTTTACAACTGATCATAAATGCATATATTCTACAACGGCAATAATAAAATACACTGATAATGCTATAAAGTAAAGTCATGATCTAAAAATGCACCTCCAGGGCTTGACTCTGTTGGAATTCCTGAGGACAATATGGACACTTTGCTTTTCTAGTAACAACCAATCCATATCAGCTATCGATCGGAAGAGATCAAGGAAGTGGGATTGACTGACCCATGAGGTTTGGCCAACTTTGCCAAACTATCCTTCGCAATAACATGTCCACACGTTATCATCATTGGCGGGTTGGCCGGCGTAGACTGCTCCTTAGACACAGGACATGCGAATATGGAGTGATACCGATTCTCAGGTGGCAGAGGTATCTCAATCTAGAATAATAGAAAGTGAGCATCATGATAAGAGAGAAAAAAATCAGCCTCACAGGAAGTTCGTTTGTCTGACTCCACTCGCTCTTCCGCTCACGCATAACCTTCCTTCCCTTCTCTATTCGCGCCATTGCACCTCCTCCACCGATATCTCCGACAACACGAAGTGGCACCTGCCGGCTCATACCTAGACTCGCACAATACTCTTTCGCAAACATCGGCTCAAGATCAAGATGAACAGAGGGCGAGGCCAGGTCCGCACAGGGAGAATTCAGCAATTTTTCTATCGGTAAGAATAAACAGCAAGTCAGCAGACGACCAATCTCGTTGCCATAGGTGGGGTAGAAATGCTTTGAGAATGTCCGAGAGTAGGCAATAGCTGGAAGGGGATCCGGAGGGTTTGATGCGAGAAGGAGACGCATGAATTGAGAACGGTGTAGGTAGAACTCAAGGGGCGAATTTCGATCTTTCAGGAACCCTTCATTACGCTTACACCATCTGTGAACGTCAAGAGGAGCACTGAATTAACAAGACCGGAACAACGTACTCCAGGGCTGGTCCTATGTCCTGCCTCCTAAGAGCGGTGAGAACAGAGTGTAACTCGATGAATTGAACAGTATTTTCAGGAGGTATAGTGACATCCGATTCCTGTAATGAATCCGACGTTCAAGATCCAAGCTTACACAGAGATTATTCTGCGCTTACGCTCATGAATAGTTCCGCCGTCTCAAATTGCCCTGTTCGGAGGAAATGCAATGCAATTGTCCTTTGTAATGCATCTTGTGCCTCGTTTGAAGTGAACAAGGGTTCTATCTCTGGTACTGGATTCGTAAATTTCTGTCGACATAGACGTACAAGGAAATTGTCACAGCCGTCTCAGACTACAATACCAAATGCACATGCGCACCTTATCCAAAGCTTTCCCAATTCGTCCTATCGTAGCATGAATCTCCTTCTGTCTGTCGTCGATCTCCTTCTTACGCTCCTCTACAATCTTAGCGATATTCGCCACATCATGTTCACTTGCCGTCCCCGACTCGACGCGTTCCTTTACATCACGCAACGCTGCCAGGAGACCTTCGAGAGCCTCCGCAACCCCGATAGTCTGTTTTCCTTTCTGCACTGTGAAAGGAGACGTCAAACCCGAAGATGACGGTCCCGGATCGAAACTCGTTAGACTCTGCAGCCTGTCGAGTTCCTTTAAAACGGCGTCCATGGCGTGCAATGTGAAAGGTCGTGTGTGACTTTGCCGTAGTGTCGGAATCGATCGGTACTTGAATCGATCGGCGCACAGAAGCACATCTCCAAATCGGGTCATTTCCGAAAAGGTCAACTCAAAGTTTTTCAAATTCAAGTCAAAATTTGACCGAGTCCACGATGCTCCGCTTCTTTACTGGCGATGAACTTGGTTGCATAAAGTCGATACAATGCCCAAAGGATCCGCAGTCAAGCACAGGCTGGAAGCTTGATGAGCGAATCCTGTATAATCCACCCGTTCACGCCCAGATAAACTCTGGAGAGCTCGATCCTGAGAAGGCGAAGGAGAGCGGTGTGCAGGAGCTTGCACTCTTGAATGAATCCGACTCTACCGTGGTGCGTTCATCACATAGATCTCCGATGAATTTAGTACTCACACCAACTCCTCAAGAAAAGCTGGCTGCTGCAAAGTCGAATGGAGTACTGTCAGTGTTCTCAGTGACTTCGGATAATAGGAAACTAGAAATTTTGAATGAATGGAGAGAAACTCGCTATAAAGTAAACCACAAATTCGTTGGGCTTAATCTGTCCTCCGAGTGCGTTCTCCTTTATTTGCTTATTGTTACTTGCATTGACGTTGCTCAGAGGACTTTTTTGGTGTACTTCAAATGGAGCTCTAGGTCGCTCCGCCTTGGAGCTTGATGCTGAGGAAGCGTCCTCATCATTCCGTAAGGCATCTTTACCGATGCGATTATGCTCTTGGAGCCTCTCTCCAGATGCCTTAAGTTTCGCATACGGAGGGAATGAAGTCGACTTATCTGTATGGGATACGGAACGTACCTTCCAAGAAACTTTGGGATCTCAAGTGATCCCGTCGGAAAACTCAGATACAACGAAGAAAAGAAAAAGAGTGGGTGACCTATTCCCAGCGGAGATATGGCGAGCGAAAAACGTATGTCCCCACTCGCGCACACACGTTCAAAACCTTTCAATTTTGACTGCTCGGTTTTCAGCTGCCCAATGATGCTCTCAGTCTTCGGCAACCAATCCATATCACATCTCTTTCGTATTTGTCTTTAAGCGCTGCGGGAGCCGGCGGTGTTCACTTGGTGTCGGGTACCGAAGGCGGAGACGTTAGACGTTACGACACGCGCGCAGCGCGCAGACCTATCGCTAATTGGACTGGTGTTGCCAAGGTAGGTGGCGTCGGTCTGGTGCAGGCCGGATTGTCAGAACAGTGAGATTACCCAAGCTTTCTACCTATGTCTGAACCGGTTAAATTAAAATTTGCACTATGATTTTTAAGTGAGCTTTTTGTAGCGGATAACGGAACGTCTCTCTCTGCCCTGGATTTGCGAAACGGAAGGACGATCTACTCTTACAAAAGTGCCATTTTTAAATATTCAATCGTCGTTGCATGCACTGCTAACCAAGTTTCTCCAATTCAGAACTTCAAGGTGCAATAACCTCCGTCGCCCAATCTTCCAATAACTTCCTCGGTTCAACCTCACGAGACCGGTACTTTCGCCTCCACAGTACGTTCCCGCCTCCTGCGATTGCAGGTAGTCGACAAGAAGGGCGCGGTGAAATTCGCGGAACGCTCTACATGAAGTCTGTTCCCATCGCTGTCGTCTGCGCTGAGTTGGTGGATACCCCTAGACGTGCTCAAGAAACAGAAGGACAGAACGAGATCGTTGGCGAGGGTGGATATGAAGAGGGCAATAATGATGATGTTTGGGCTACAATGCGAGATGTTGGCGAGAGTGATGACGAGGATGAAGGACGCGTCAAAAGGCAGCTCCGAAAACGATCATAAACTCGAGTTCATCATATACGAATAAGTACGCTGCTACTATCCATTACAAGTGTGATCGACTAGAACACAACGAAAGCCAGGACTGTTCTGTCAACTTGATAGAGATCAAAGACCACCGATCTCGCTCTTCCAAGTGTGCGACTTCTCGAATCCGTTCTTCCCAAGTTGGTCTGCAATCCAATGTATGAGCAGTTTGACATCATAGCATAGGGAAAATGGATACTAACAGTCCATAAATGTTTGTTGGATTTCCTCCCGAGTCGTCATTACAAATGGTCCATACTGAACAACGGTCTGGTCAAGTGGTTCACCGGCAACCTTCATGCAAGCACCAACATCAGAAGACTAGAGAAAGGAAGGGGTGGGAATGATACGTGCCAGAACCATTTCCGTATTATCTTCTGTAGCGGTCAGCCGGACGCCATTCTCTTTCTCCCCATTTGAGAGGACAACTGTATGGTAAGTCGGGATGGGCTCTTCTGAGTCTCCAACTCTCACAGAACCCTTGAAAACTGGCGTCGCATATAAAAATGTCGAAAATGAATGCGCTAATGTTGTATCAACGAAAACGTACTGTAGAAGAACGTCGTCCATCCGACGGCTTCATGAAGAAGACTGGTGAAAAGGCGGCTGACATGTACGAGATAGATTGTACTCACGAAGCTCATGGAAAATCGACTTCTGGGCGTTTTTGAACTTGACATGGAAGAACCAGCACCCCCCGAGAGGTCGAACGGGAGATTCAACTCCGAAGCTGTTTCCGCTAATGACTTTGATCTCGACCCCTCCTTCCGGACCCTCTGGATAGGCAGAAGGGATTCTGGAAGTATTCTATCAAACTCGGCTCTTCGGTTCTGAGACCAAGAGCCAACATACCCTTCAGGACCAAGCTCTTGATACGAAGGATCCACCATTTTATACTGTACGCTTACGATGAGACTAACCTGATCGCAACTCCTCAAGACAACAGAAGTACACGTACCTGCTTCGGCAAATCTACCCATAGCTGCAACCCCCGCGGTTCAGGCTCTCCGGGAGCGTGCACAGGCATTTCAGCATGAATAACTTCAATCCAGTGAGATAACTGCCGCAGAATAATATGACGAGTAGACTCACTCCCTTTCCCCTGAGGTAAGAATGCGTCAGATGCGGTTTCAAGACAGTACCATTGGATACAGATGCTTACCGCACACATCCATTGCACACCGCCCGTCACAATAGTACCCTTATGACCGGCAGAATCTTCATGCCTACTTGACCCTTCCAGCATGTACGTTACTGTAGCTTGGCCGCGATGCGGGTGGTCTGGAAAGCCCTGTTCAGGTCATTAGTTGACTACATGCACGTCGATTTCAAGTATATACTCACTGCTCCTTTGGAAACATGGAAGTGATCAAGCATCAGGAACGGTGTCAAATTTTTAAGGGCAGGGGTTCCTATCGATCTCCGAACCCGCGCTCCCGCACCCTAGAAGAGTAGAGTTCGCCATCACGCTCAATGTTATGTCGGGCACCCAGATTGGACTCTGCCATACGATCCTGAACTCACCTCCTCCTGCTCAACAGAGAGGACTTTCTTGACTGCGCGTCTCGAAACGGATGAAGCGACCATGGTCGAGTAAAGGCTCCTGTTCTTGTAATTTAGATTAACGGAAAGCTGTAAGTAATTCTGGAGTTGTGGTAAAGCGAGAAAAAGAGCTACGAAAGTCGTGATTGCTGCAGCGGCGAAGTATTTAAGCATTCAAGGTCGACTACTGGATGATGCTAGAGCGTTCTGCGCTGTGATATATGAGATGACTCCGATGCGGATGAGACAACCAAGGGCACCGACTCGGAGTATAGTAAAATATAATTTACTGACCATTTCAGTGAGAACGGAATATCTGCTTTAGGAATCTCCATAGGCAATACGTTTATGCTTGATGACGTGAGACAAGAACATCACATAAGACTCCATACACAATTGGCTAAGCATCAAGTACACGGAAGTTACTGTATTGTAATACCAGTTTCATTCATCATTTAGATTTCGTTATCTATAAATTATGATAAATAGGAGTATGTTCATAATCTGTGTCGTATCTGGCCATCAACGAGTTGGACGAGGCGCCTTGTAGGAATTCCCGTTGCAAAGCGTTCGGCCTGAGCGTAGCTTTCCCTCAGATTCACTGCGTCCTTTGAATTCTTCTCATTTATCCCGAATTGTATGAGCTGCTTGATCTTCAGCATCGCGAGTGTGTTAAGCCCATCAATCTGTTCCTCCAAATGTCTCCGAATGGTGCTGTGGAAGGATTCGCAACTCTGCTTCGGGAAGATCTTACTATAACACGGTCAGTGATAAGCAATTATCATTAGCAAACAAGTTGCATACTTCACATAGCCACAAGCAAGCATTTCGTCGGCTTCCATTCTCTTTCCAAAAATGAGGACTTCATTCGCCTTCGATAGCCCTACTGCACGGATTGTCAGTCCGAGATCCGAGATCACAATAAGCCAGAGACTGACTTCGATTGACAAAGCTGACACTAGAGCCGGCCTCGGCGACTACGCCTAAATTCTCATGATATCCCACAATGTTCGTCAAGGATAAAGGATGTACCAACCAAGAAACGAAAATGGCACTTGCAACCACGCATTAGGCATGCAGTAAATGAGATCAAAGTGACTCAAGAAAGCTAGAAGGAGACCTGAGGAGCTGGAAGGTAGGTTACAAAATACAAATACCGACCAGCCGCGATACCTGCAGATTCCGTTAGCAGTTCTGTAACCAGGTAGGGTGTTGTTGAAAGAGCGTACCCATTACAGGTCCATTGAGAGCTGCAACTAAAATCTTGCTATGCATATAGAGCTAGGAGGTCGGATAAGGGGATTGATCAAACTCGTAGACAGTGAAATACTCACGGCTCTGCTGCAATCTGTATTTGGGCTCGCAACACGCCCCAGAAAGTTATCTCGTTCTGTCACTAACGAATCATAGTCTCGTATTTGCGCTTTGATGTCCGTTCCCCTTAAGTGAGATTGTCATGTCAGATATTGATCCCTGTCGATTAGTGCATTTCATATACATACGCACAAAACCACTTCCCAGTTGCTTGAGGGCAATAAGTCATACGTTATAGCAGGGCAAAAAGAAACATAATGTGCTTACCTTGCAGAAGAGTAATAACGACGTCGTCCCGTTTATCTATCCTGCGCAGCTCCTCCGCAAGAGCAGCATAGTCTATAGATGAAGGAAATAAGGATCAGTCAATCAGCCGGAATCATCGCGCCTCTAAATCAGAGAGGTTACTGAGAAGCATAGGTTAAAGACGTCTTACCCTCCTCGGTTATCGCATTGAGTATTGAAGGCCTGTCGAAAGTCAGCGTCGCAATGCCCGCTGAAATGCTAGTCTTTAGAGTCGTCATCGAGAAAGCACCAGTGCCCTTGACAAGCGCTTGGGCGTATTTGAGTCAACAAATTCGAGTTTCTTTTATGCATCCAGACGCCTGAGCGTCAAACGCATATCTTCCCGCTGGAATGAAGACTCGACCAATGTAATTCATGTCTCGCTTATTGTGATCTTGTTGACTGTACGTCAACTCCGTCGCCTCTTTTGTATGTTTTTCATTAATTTCCGCGTAAAGGGGATAATTTACATTCCATCGATTCGCCACATGAACTCAATCAAGATCTGTTATGTTCCACATCACATTGATCAAGTGAAGAACAAGATGATAGCATCGTATGCTTTATACAAGGGGGTAAGGATAAGAGAAGAAACTACCTGTTTTGGAGTCGGCGGAGCTTTGTTGACCTCGGCTGATCCCGGTCCTTTCTTAGCCTAACCTGTGTACCTAAACATGATATCTCTAACCTGTCACCAACTTTTTTTGCTCAGACTCTTCAAACTCTTCAAAAGGCCGCACACAAGCAGTCGTAAACTTTGATGTTGGAGTCAAGGTGGACCGGTCATTTGAAGGTCCCGATTACTGGCGGCATTACGTATTCATCTCTAGTTCA
Source organism: Sanghuangporus sanghuang (assembly GCA_009806525.1). Taxonomy (NCBI): domain Eukaryota; kingdom Fungi; phylum Basidiomycota; class Agaricomycetes; order Hymenochaetales; family Hymenochaetaceae; genus Sanghuangporus; species Sanghuangporus sanghuang. Next base: position 2,343,999 of record VVIT01000001.1, on the reverse strand, counting down.
ATTCAATTGGAGCTCTGTTAGGACTGTGATCCTTTTTGTGTATGACTACTTATGTTTCGAAAGGCTTTTGTTATTGATATCATATATATTGAACGTCGGGCTCGACTATCCGAGATCATCTTTCCCAAAGCAGTTACTATTCATTGCAGAAACTGGTGAAATACCATCTGACTTCAATCACTTTCTGAAGTAAAAAAAGCTAATGATGCTAAAGTTTGTGCTTGATTTCTTTCGTTGCGACCTTGGAGAATCGCTCCATAGGGATTCCGCTCGCAAAGCGTTCTGCTTGAGCATAACTTTCGCGTAGATTTGTTCCGTCTTTCGAATTCTTCTCGTTGATCCCGTACTGAATAAGTTCCTTGATCTTTAGGACTGCGGTCGGGTCAAGACCTTCAAGTTGTCCCTCCAAATATTTTCGGACAGCAGCATGAAACGATTCGCAGCTTTGTCTCGGGAAGATTTTGCTACAGTGATGTGCTCAAAATTCTGGCTCGAAAGATCTGAGGTCTAAATTGCATACGCACGTTACGAACCCACAAGCTAGAAGTTCCTCTGCTTCGATCTTCTTGCCAAATATAAGAGCTTCGTTCGCTTTCGACAATCCCACTGTTTAATTCTGCTGAGGCAATTCTCTAGTACAGAAAAACAAAAGCAACCGACTTCGATTCACGAAGCTGACGCTAGAGCCAGCTTCAGAGATAATCCCTAGTACGATATCAGAATCGACACTTGTAGCTTCTAGATAATGCTTACCTAGAAATGAAAAAGGAACGGATAACCAGGCGTCAGAAACGCAATAGATGAAATCGAAATGCCCTAAGAAAGCTGAGCGAAGATTAGATTGAAGTTCATTTTATACAGATCTCATTGCACCCGATGCAATCCCTGCAGAAACAACAAATCAGTACCCTAGGACTGCAGACCATTAATATTGCCTACGTACCCATTACGGGACCATTGAGAGCAGCAACGAGAATCTTGCTATGCGAATATAACTGGAAGCACACGGGAGATTGGCTAATGTAAAACTATGAAGACCGATATGAAAGAAACGTACCGCTCTACTGACATCTGTATTTGGCTGCACTACTCGCCCGACGAAGCTATCTCTTACTGTGACCAAGGACTCGTAATCTTGCGCTTGTGGTTTTATGTCCGTTCCACTTGATGATACTCAGGTAAGAATTTCGAGTGAGAATATTCCGACATACGCGCAAAACCATCTTCCGGTAGCTATAAGTAGTCAGAAGCTCATTAGCGCCAAGATCCAGAGGATCCCTTCATATAGTTTTTGTTGTAAAGAGAGCGTTAATTTTAAGGTTACGCACCTTGAAGAAGTGTTACTACGACGTCATCGCGAGTATCAATTCTACGCAGCTCTTCAGCAAGTACAGTGTAATCTGGTCAAAATCATGATTTCAATGATAAGCAGTGTGGCTTGCCACAGTAATGCGCTGAAATAAGTTTGTTATCTGGACTGACCTTCTGAAGTAATGGCGTTTAGCGTTTCGGGTCGATTGAACGTTAAAGTGGCGATGCCCCCAGAAACATCGGTCGTTAACGTGCTCATTCGTTCAACCAATTGAAGCTATCGATTTCAACGCTTCCTCGATTACTATTATGTACCACGCCGCCTTCGCTGCTGAGATAGAAAAGTGAGGGTAGAACAGAGGAGCTATATGCAGACTAGGTGGGAATTCAGAAAGTTGTCAGCTGCGTTATATGCATATACAAGGCAAAGAATTTCAAATGATGGGCCGACTAAAAAAAAACACATGCTAACCAGCCGTCTTGACCAATCACAAGATAGATTCCGCCTGCCACAGAAATAAACGTACATCCTCCAATACACATAGTACTATTTAGCAACAATGTTGGTACATCCCGTTAGGACATTAAATAAGTCAAGTTTCGTCTCTTCATGCCGGACATTCAATTTCTATCCAAGTTCTGGTTAAGGAGAACGTCGATAATATCACCAAGCCCCTAGAGCTTTGCGAGCTGCAAAGTTCAGTACAAGCGAGTCTGGCGTGCTCTGGATTGCTTCCAGAGTCGACTGGGTTGCAGCGCGAACCCTCTCTACTTCAACTTCACGACCGCCTGATCCTGTCTTCAGACTTTCGCGCCCTAACTCTCCGAGTAGCCGGCAAAGATTTGCACGTAATTCTGGAGGGAATCTTCTATCTGGGTTCTTGAGGATCATCGCAAATACATCAAGAACCGTCCTAGGACCGGTAATAGGGGAGGAAAGATCATTCCCTGGGTATGCGTTCAGACTGTTCTGTCGTGAGGGTGGATTGACTTCCTTAGGTAATTCGGCAACAACGGCGTCAAGGACACACAAAGCTTTCGGGAACGTTAGAGAACGAAGTTTCTTGCGTACGCTTTTACAGTGACTTACCTCCGTTCGACTGAAGCGCGAGAAGGCACATGCTAAAGATTGATTCATTGAGAAGAATTACGTGCTTGGAACTATGAGTGCTGCGCCCAAGCAATTGCGCGAGTATGGTTGCAGATTCCGAATTAGTGACCGACTTGATCGCCTCTTGCCTTCGAGAATCGCGCAGGTCCCCTGAACTCGAGCATAACGACTTGATGACATTCACCAACACGCGAGCACCCTCGCTCTTCACATGTACCGCATCCGAACGCCGCGAAAGAGCTAGTACTTGATTAAGACACGAGGTAGACAAATCTTCATTGTTCTTATCCAGAACGCAGGCTATGGAATTTGTCACTAGCAAACTGTTAACGAAGGAACAAAGTTGCCCAGAAAGATTGAGGTTACCATTGTTCGTGCACAAATGTTTTGCCAAGTTAATTGCGGACATCTGCACGGGTTCCGCGACATCAGCCTTGTCGCTGAAGACTTCGCACGTACGAAGAGCCCGGAGGACTTGCGCATCGCCAAGAATTCCACGAATTGATGGGCTTTGTGCAAGATGTTTCAGGAGCCCTATAACACCGTGTTTAACCTTGATATCGGTGGACGGCATCAGACGTTTCACAAGGTGGGGAGTAATTGATATGGGCTCCTTTACTAGAACAATCGAGCGGTTCTCTGTTATAAAGAATTTAAGCTAAATATTGCAATTATTTTTTGATTGGCGCCATACCTTGCCTTACCAAATTTCCCAGACTAAGAGCCGCACAGATAACAAGGTCATCATGCGACTGTGTTGCTTGTAACCAGCTCAACATGCGGGAAACGAAGGCGCTTTCCTGCACAGCGTCGTTCCACAATACGTCTAGATTTCCATCTTCACCAGAAACTTCAACGACTGATCTTATGACAGCGGTCTTACAGAAATCAACCGCGCGTTTCCATCGATTAACTTCTTCTGTCGGCAGGTCGTGTTCCTCCCAGAACGGTAAATATTCCGCTGACTCGATAAAGTCCAGCATGAGCGCCAGACATGGCTGCTCTTCATTCTCCACTATGCCTCTGGCGAGATCGAGTCGAACATCCTCGATATCCATAGTCATTCCCTCAATCAGCTGGCAGACTTCCTCGAGTACCTCGACATCGGTTGCGAGTAATGGGTTGCAAGTATCTGGGTCGGTATATAGCAGATTTTCAGGTGATGGGAATGGAGGAACGAAAACTTTTAAAGGGGACACAAGGTAAGGCAACAGATCTGTTCCGAAGAAAGACGGCTGAGCCTCTGCAAATTCCGTTACGGACAACAATAAAAATTATTAGACGCGCGGGCGCTTAAAACAGGAAAGGAGGCTCACGATTATCTTTCAGTCCAGAGATAGTTCTCCATGTCCAGTCCGTTATAACCTTTCGGATCATCCAATTCTCCGCACTTATAGGAGATGATTCAGTTCCCTTTACTGAAAGCCAAGATCCAGGAGGATATACTGCTATTGACAATCGTAATAGTGTTTCTGGGACTTCAAGAGATATAAGACGCTTTTGAATAGGTTCTGCGGATAGAGTTAGATCAAAATAATACTGACATTCCTCATGACTAACCATATCCAAGACTGAGATTCACTAGGGCGCCGACTGCAATTCTGATGATCTTCAGGTGTACATCAGAGAGGGGTAGAGGGTCGCTGGAGGGACTTTGGGGAAGAAGCTCGGCATATCCTTCCAAAAGCATTACAGCTGTTTCAGGAAAGTTGACATCTAGAAGATGTCCGCGGTTCTCGTCTGCACCAATTGTCAATGTAAATGTAGATGCATACAACTAGGCACGTACCGTGGTCCATACAAAGATTCGCGCTGACTCGAAGGAGCTCCAGAACGGCTGGCGCGCGGGCATCATCTGGAATGCAAGATCCCTCAAGCGCAGTCTTGAGGAGCGAACTGATTGTCTGAGGGAGCAGAGTCTTTCCTAGGGCCGTATGTTCGTCCACTGGATTAAGTAGCCGGTCAGCGAATAAGTCAAGTCGAAATTAGCATGAAAGGATAGGTCTCTGAAGCAGCAATCATACATGGTCCACCTCTGGTTCTAAGCGCATTAGCAAGGGACCGCGCGGTGCTCTCAACGACAGACCAGTCACCATGGACTTCGATGCTTGCGAGGAGATCGCCCAGCTCGCGTGCCGCGCGAGAGCTGGCACTAGCCGTTGGCTGTGCAAGCGCCATGATTATGCTCAGTGGATAAGCCGAATTGAGGCTGGGCCCTGCACAAAGAGGTTCTGCAAGAATGGGCACAGGGCGAATCGATGGATGGAGAACATGAAGTTCAGTATTGAGGATGCCTTAAAGATGATGCACACGTGATCCGTGATTCTAAAGTGTTTTATTGTGAATGGTACGTGTATTTCATACAAAGAGTTATTCAGAAGGCGACAGTCATCTCTCAGAGAAGCAACAAGAGTCTAAGATTGTGCTCGCTATTTGCTTCCTTTTCGGTCCTTCCAAGCAGTCGTTACATAAAATCACTTGTTGGATGACACTTTCCACTCCTGGCTCCAGAAGAGGTTTCAAGTCTGGAGTCATCACTCTGCCGAGGTTGACTGACTTGTATGACATGCTCCCTGATCACATACACAACTATGTTCATGTCGATATCTTCATCAAAGTGCTGCCGCCTAACCGGCTGTGCCTCGCAAGCGTTACCCTTCTTGATCAGGCGTGTTTGAGCTCGACAATAGGAAAGCGATTGACTCAATCAAGCATGGTCAAGCATTGCCGAACTTTGGCGACGCTATTGTTTTGCATCTTCCTGGCTATGCTACCGTCAGTATCGGTATAAAACCAGAAACCGTCTATCTCGCAGATGCAAGCACGCCCTGGTGGTAGCCATCACTCACGCTCGCTCATTTCGAGACTTGTTACCTTTGTATTTTAGTAAACGAACGGATGGACATCTTTATCACGAACGACAGCTTTTTCATCACCAACTCAGACGTTCCAGCCCAAGCAAGAGACGAAAGCTCCAGTGATATACCTATCGACGAAGCGACAGGCCAGAAAAGCTACAGATTCTGTACCATCGCGTGAAAGCAACTCATCTGCGAGTTTTTTGCCCAAGGGATCTTCGTCCACATATAACTTACAGTAACAAATTAATAAGTCTTCAGGCTGGTCCTCCGGTGATGTGCTGCGACGGATATTGAAAACCCATTTTCTTAATCGAAAATTGCAACGATTGAAACGACGTGGTTTGTTGATCAGTCCGACGGGAAAGCCGGGAAGCGCAAAGGAATTTCTTGGGCCAATAGTTGTTCTTGATACCTATTAGAATTGCTGCTCCGGACGTTGTAATTATACTGGGCTACAGATAATTTTCTTGTTGTGCCGCCTTCATATTTCAAAGCTGGCTGAGTCCATGACCGTGCGGTGGAAAGTACAGTACAGTACTTGCACTGCACTTTGAAGTCCGAAAGAAATAGCGCGTCATCGGAGATTTCTCTAATTTCCTAATTTGGATGGAGATCGACAATCGGCTTTGGCTTGGGGTCACGTTTCGTGGCCCTCAACCCTCATCTTCATCCTCTTCAACGTTTGTGCGCTCTACTCGTCATCTTAGCCACCTTTGGGCACGGCATTGCTAACATTGACAGTAACGTAGGCCACAAAAACGCGTAATTCGCGTGCATCGTAATTATGGAGGTTCGTCTGCATCCATGTGTCTTGCGAACGTTGCCTGAATGCGTCAGGCCGTCCACCGTTCATTACGCTGATTTTCCATCCACAGGTACTTCTGGACTTTTCGCGCGAGCCTTTCGATGTAGAGCTCCTCGATCGTGTTGTGATGACATTCTATTCGGGTTCCGGGAATGAAGTATGTGATTTTTGCGAACTCACGGAAGATGGCAAATGTTCTAATGCTGTGCGGCTTGGATGTTCCAGCAACAAATGGCACAACGCGTTTTAACGCAGTTTGAGGAACATCCCGACTCTTGGACTCGTGTGCCTGATATTCTGGATCGTTCATCATTCCAACAGTCCAAGGTACGTTTACTAATACGCTTCTTGGTAATGAACAAGGAAATGCTTAAATAATCGTGTTCTCAGTATATAGGTCTGCAGATATTAGAAAAGCTCGTGCAGACTCGATGGAAGGTGTTACCAGAGGGTCAAAGACAAGGTCAATCATCCCTACTGATGTCATGATCGCGAAGCCTGACTATTGTCCTTGTTGATACACAGGGATTCGTAACTTCATCGTGGGCGTAGTGGTTAAGGTCTCTTCAGACGAGCAAAGTTTGCGGAAGGAGAAATCATACGTCAACAAGCTTAACTTGGCGCTAGTTCAGGTGAATAATGGCTTCCTTGCTGCATTTGGTTTCGTTTTCTAACTTCCAGAAGATCTTGAAGCAAGAATGGCCGCACAATTGGCCAACTTTTATCCCTGAGCTCGTTGAATCATCAAAGACGAATCTGTCGCTTTGCGAGAATAACATGGTCATTCTCAAACTCTTGTCTGAAGAGATTTTCGATTTCTCGGCAGAGCAGATGACTCAAGCGAAGACGAAGAATTTGAAGAACCAAATGTGCGGAGAGTTCTCGGAAATCTTCAAGCTCTGCTCGGAAATCTTGGAGGAGGCACAAAAGACATCACTTATAAAGGCAACCTTGGAGACACTCCTTCGATTCTTGAATTGGATCCCTCTTGGATACATCTTTGAGACAACTATCATCGATTTGCTTATGACAAGAGTGAGTTCGTTTTGCATAGTTATACGGATCAGTGTCTAATATGCGTGTACAGTTCCTCGAGGTTTCCGAGTTCCGTAACGTCACACTGAAGTGCTTGGCAGAAATCGCTGCCTTAAATGTTGGCCCAGAATACGATCCGAAATTCGTCATCCTTTTTGCAATGGTCATGACCTCTGTCAACCGCATGATACCTCCTAATACCAATATCGCTGAGGCATACGCGAATGCAAATGACTCTGGCCAGGAACTCGTGTTAAATCTCGCTCTATTCCTGACCAATTTCCTGTCGAATCACTTACGTGCGGTGGAAACCGAACAGAATAGGGATGTTCTTTTGAATGCACATCTATACATGGTCAAGATTTCACAAGTCGATGAACGGGAGATATTCAAAATCTGTCTTGAGTATTGGCTAAAACTAGTTGCCGAGCTCTACGAAGAATTGCAGAGCCTGCCAATAGGTGATTCGGGATTGCTTATGGGACTCAACCTGGGAAACTCCTCAATGCTCAGCGCCATGTCATTGCGGAAGAACATCTACAGTGATGTGCTTTCCAATCTCCGACTGGTCGTCATTGAGAAGATGGTCAAACCTGAAGAGGTATAGTAACTACTTTGCTTGATCGTTGATCCACCCCTAACATTGAAGGCTTTCAGGTCCTCGTTGTCGAGAATGATGAAGGCGAAGTCGTGCGCGAGTTCATGAAGGAGAGTGATACTATCGTTCTATACAAATCAATGCGCGAACTTCTTGTGTACTTGACTCATTTGGATGTACTTGACACCGAAACCATTCTCACGGAGAAGCTCGCAAAGCAGGTTGACGGTTCCGAATGGTCGTGGAATAATCTCAACACGCTTTGCTGGGCAATCGGTTCGATATCTGGAGCCATGAGTAAGTTCATGACCTACAAGTTACAGCGACCATGCTGACGTTGATTCACAGATGAGGAGACGGAAAAGCGCTTTCTCGTAACTGTCATCAAAGAACTCCTCGGTCTTGTTGAAATGAAACGCGGTAAGGACAATAAGGCCATTGTCGCATCCAACATCATGTACATTGTCGGCCAGTATCCACGCTTCCTCAAAGCGCATTGGAAATTCTTGAAGACCGTGGTGAACAAGCTATTCGAGTTCATGCACGAGACGCACGAGGGCGTACAAGACATGGCTTGCGATACTTTCATCAAGATTGCACAAAAATGCAGAAGGCATTTTGTCATGCAACAGTCCGGGGAAACGGAACCATTTGTTGACGAGATTCTCCGGTTGTTGCACCGTATCACGGTCGATCTTGCGCCTCATCAGGTTCATACGTTCTATGAAGCGGTCGGGTATATGATTTCTGCCCAACCCAACAAACCGCAGCAAGAGAAGCTGATTGCCAAGTTGATGGAATTGCCAAATAACGCCGTAAGTCAACTCTTTTACCTCATGCAGCGTTTCCTTTACGTATCGCTTCTCTAGTGGGATTCCTTAATGGCGCAGGCAGCGCAGAACATGGACGTGCTCAGCAGTATCGAGAACATCAAAATTCTCGCTAACGTGTTGAAAACGAATGTCGCAGCTTGCCAGTCAATAGGCAGCTTCTTCCTTCCACAGCTCGGACGCATATTCATGGATATGCTGGGCTTGTATAAAGCTGTTAGTGGGATCATCAGCGAGTCTGTTGCACGGGAAGGTAATATTTGTTGATCGTCCTATACGGTATTCTTGATGATAATCGAATCTTTCTCGCTTATTTTAAGGCTTAATCGCGACCAAAACCCCGAAGGTCCGCCAGTTGCGGACGGTTAAGAAGGAGATCCTCAAATTGATGGAGACGTACATCAAGAAAGCTGAGGATCTGGATGCCGTCTACATCAACTTCATTCCTCCATTATTAGATGCCATTCTCGGCGACTATGCTGCAAACATACCCACCGCTCGCGATGCCGAGGTTCTCAATGTGATGGCTACGATCACTTCTCGTCTAGGAGTAAGCGAATCTGGTACATAATTAGCTACTTCCGAGCTGACTATTTGATCTTAGCCTCTCCTTACTCCACAAGTCCCACCTGTATTGGACGCTGTCTTTGAGCCGACCCTAAGTATGATCAATCAGGACTTTTCGGAGTATCCTGAACACCGTGTCGGCTTCTTCAAGCTCTTACGAGCTATCAACCTCAACTGTTTCCCGGGTTAGTCTCTGACACAGTCTCATCCCCGAGCTTAACTGAAAAGCTTACTTGCATCAGCATTACTCGGATTACCTCCTCCGACATTCAAGATGTTTATGGACAGCATCATCTGGGCTATCAAACATACTATGCGAGATATTGCCGACATGGGTCTGAATCGTAAGCCTTATGATACTCTTATAGTTCCAGACATTCACCCTTTGCTATACAGTCTGTCTCGAGGTTGTGAACAACTTCGCGGCTGCAGAGCAAGCTGTATCGAACGCTTTCTTCCAACAATTCTTCCTCAGCATCACTCAGGATATTTTCTATGTCTTGACGGACGCCGATCACAAAAGTGGCTTCAAATTGCAAAGCTTATTGCTTGCCCGCCTGTTCCAGCTGGTTGAGACAAACCAAATCCAAGCACCACTGTTTGATCCATCAACAGTGCCAGATCCAAATATATCGAACTCAGTCTTCCTGCGCGAGTATTGTACGAATTTGCTGAAGTCGGCGTTCCCTCACATGCAACTGTATGTCAATTCTAAGGTGCTTTTGCTGAAAACTAATACTGACTTCTACATAGGGTCCAAGTCCAGGCATTTGTTGTTAGCCTGGGCGAACTGCACAGCGATATCAATCGCTTCAAACTCTCATTACGCGATTTCCTGATTTCTCTGAAGGAGTTCCAGGGAGACAATGCTGAACTCTTCCTCGAAGAAAAGGAGACTGAGGCTCAGAGGAAAGCAGAAGAAGAACGTGAAGCAGCGATGCGGATTCCTGGCATGCTGAAGCCTTCACAAATTGAAGACAAGGACGAAGATATCTAGCGCACAAGTGTCCTGAGCCGTTCCTTCCTTCGTCCTCACTGACAAACGTCTTGCAATACTGCTATCAGGACCTCGTGTAGATCTGTCTTGCATTGTTTTTCTTACCCTCATGTCTTCTTGACTCGACACGACCCAACCTTTAGTTGTCCGTTTGTTCACGTGCTATCGAACCCTTCAACTTTGGCCGCGTCGTTTTTTTTTTAAATGTAAAGTAAAACCAAACGATTGTAGCGCTTTTTATTCGTCTGTCTAAGAGAAGCCAGAATATATCATGGCCTGAAGTCGTATAATTGGATGATTTGTCAATCAACTTTGTCATTTGTGATCTTAACGGAACGCTGGCCAGTCAAGATCGACGCGTGCCTGGCAATAGTACTCGGGATCGACGGTATTCACATCACGTACTTCACGTTCAACCAAATTCCTATCTTATTTTGTGGACAGGAAATCCATCTGCATCTCTCCGTATGGGGAACAGATCATCAAAAGTTTCTCGAAAACTTCCTTCCAAGCCTTCTGCATCGTGGGCAGGAGCTAAAACAGATAGAAGTGTCCCATCGCGCCTTCCTCGAAGCCCAGCGGCGAAGTGAAACTAAAGATGACCTGTAAGTGTTTCCTGCAGGGGCACGTTTTCTTGGATTCGTTGGTATTTATCCTTCATTCATGCAATTTTAGATATACAGCAGGATGCAACGGACCCAACTCAAGACCCGCGATTCTTAGAAAAGTTGAAGCAGCTGGGCCCCGTGAAGGTTGACCATCATATGTCACCTGTGTTTCCGACGGTAGCTAGCAATTAAAATACATTTGTCTTTGTCTTCTGATTATTTTTTCTCGCGCCCTTCCAGAGCACTCACATGAAGCATGTGTTACAATCCCGACAAACGTCTGAAGAAGAGGCAGCTTCGAATACTCCGCCCAGGAATCGTCTTCGAGCGAGCGAACTCTTTAGCGTGCTAGAAGCAAGGAAAACTTCTCATTCTCCAAATCAATTACAAGAGGTGGCACGTCAGTATAATATTGATCTAGATGCATTAGAAAGAGTAGCGCGATTTGTGAATACGCCAAGTATTATTGAGGAGTCGAGAAGGAAAGTTATAGATGAGGAAGGAAAGGAGAGGTTTACGGTCCTGGTACGTCATTCCGATGCCTAGAAGTGATGCATGCTGATGTTATATCGGTAGGTTACTTGGGAGGATCCTCTTCGAGAACCAACTTCATCGGATCTGACAAAGCCCTCTTAAAAGGCATAAAAATGCCGTGTATATAGAAGAGCTCGATATGACTTTACTACCCAAGAAAAGTACTGTATTACAGTTTGATTGAATAAATCATCCCGTCGTAACCTTTCTCCCCGGCCAAGCCCAACGTTGTCGCATCAACTTCTTTATCACCCTTTAAATGCTCGAGAAGCTTCCGTACTCCATTGACGTTGGCATCTTCGGTAGTATCAGGATCCAGGGCAACCTTGCCTCCTCGGACGACGTTGTCAACAATCTTAGAATCATGTCATCCTCAAAAAGCCTCGTAGTATCGAAATAAACACTCACAATAATTGCCCCCTTTCTGGTCAACCTCTTGGCATGGAGAAAGTAGGTCAAGTTTCCAGGCTTGTCGGCATCAATGAAGACGAAGTCAAACAGTCCATCTGGCTGCAGGTTCTTCAGCGTGTCTGCGGCAGGACCGATTTTCATTTCCACTTTATCCGAAAGACCAGCACGTTGGATGTTCTCCCGAGCGACCTGTCAAATCCACTTTATAATCAATGGAGTGCAAGCAGGTTTCGAAGATTTTACAGAGGCATGTTTCTCGGATATCTCAAGTGTAATGAGTTTTCCGTCGACTGGTAGTGCTCGACCAAGCCAAATCGTAGAGTACCTAGGGCAGTATGTTAAAATGCGTATATGCAGTAAATAGATGAACCATGTACCCTCCTAGTGTCCCAATTTCAAGGATGCGTTTTGCTCCTATAGAACGTGCAGAGAGGTTCAAGAATTTGCCTTGAGCGGTGCTAACTTGAATTCTTGGAAGTCCATTTTCCAAGCTATTCTTTAAAGCATATTCAAGCGCATCATCCCTTGAGATAAGAAATTCATTATGATAAGCATCGGACTTGGCCCAATCATCCGGGTTTGTCGAAAGGAATCTCTGAGAGGCCATCTTGGACGGCTTGTGAGTAACACACTCCCACTGTATCTCGTGCTGATTATATATACTCTTGTGCAATGCGTCCCTGATTCGCACGTCATATATATGATTCATTCCCTTATATTAATCCGATAAGATACAATAGTGCACACAGACTGGTGGCGGCGGCCGATGGGACATGGATTCTTATTCAGCTCCGTGACGCAAGTTTAGCACAGATTTCGCCAGCAAGGTCCCAGATTTCGTCCCACCCTGCATTAACATAAATACCCTCCAATCGTTCGTGTTCCATCCTTGCATCCCTATGTCGTAAAGCCACGGCATTACGCTCGTGCTGTTCACCTAATGTATTGTATACGAGAGCTTGGACGTAAAGCACGTCTTGAACGGCAGGCTGGATCTCAAGAGTGAGATAATCTTGCTCCGCAATTTGAAGATAAGAAATCGCGCTTCGTAATGCATCTGGCGGGTCCGATGCTAGACATGACGTTAGTTACGTGCTACCACGGACAGGAAAAGTTCTCACCTTGATGGCTACAAGCGATGATGCATCTCGCTAGAACATAACATGCGAAAGCACGAAGTTCCAAATCATCTCCGGAGATCACCTATGCCAAGTTAGTCTGATATTTTAAACCTGGAAATTTCAGATTCATATAATACCTGTGGCATCATTTCTTCCACCAATTTTTTGCTCCAGACAGTCATACCATACTCAAGGCCTGCATCAGCCAGAAGAATTATCGCCAATCGATACTGCCGGAAACGTCCTTGGTATTCGCTCTGCCATAGTGCTTTGAGAACATAATCCATAGACGTTGCACCCTGATTTGCTTTCTGCAGATTTTGGCATAGTTCTTAGTGGTGACTTGACCATTTGGAAAGAAAATAATTACCCTCAATTGCAATGCTCTGTATAGCTGTCCAGCTATTGTCGGAGAAGCGTTCATCTTGTCCAGTGGCATGAAGAAGAAGTCGTTCCATGCAGTGAACGAACCAGGCCGTCGAGGTTTCAGGAATTCATTCACTTGTCGAATCTGCCGTCTTCGCATTGGCCTCAATAAGCCGGCCAGTCATCAGACATAAGATTCATCTCACCTTCGCGTGGCGAAGTGAAGCATAGTTATCCAAATCTCGCCTACCCAGTATTGGATTTGATTTAAGCTATAGTCCAAGCCACGCCAAGTTTCGGGGTCTAGAAGCATGCCAAAAGCCGCACTTTCGTTTCCTTGTCTCGCAAACTACGAAATATATCAGTACACCGTCCAAAGAGAGCATCTTTATTGTACCAGGGCTGCTCTATTTTGAATGGTCGTAAAGCGGGTGTCGTCGGAGTCACCGCTCGCGCTGAACGCCAGGACAATGTTCTCCTCGATAATCGCCAGTTTTTCGCAACCTGCAAACACGGCGTGAGAACATTGTTGCAGCAAAAACATACTCCCAAAAATACCTGCTAATCTCCATAAAATGGCTTGCATGGCATGGAAAGCCCATTGATCGTCCTGTCCGACTGGGCTACCGCGGTGATCCCTATGGTATGCGTGCAATGCGAGTCCTTCAGCGACCTTTTCAAAGCAATCGCTGAGCGGTTGCGCCTCGAATATATTTAGACTGATATACTCTGAGCATATCCAAAGGTATACATACCTCACGCAGTAGCTTTCCGACGTCATTCAAGACTTCCAAAGGGGGCATGTCTGGTTGTATCTCATTCATAGGCTCTCTACGAGTTCTGGTTTTCCCTTCAGTCCGTCTCAGCAGCCTATCATATTTCCATAAGCACAATGTCATTATAACATATGCCATCGTAGACGTACGCCATGCACTGTTGTAAAACAATATTATCACCCGACGTTCGAGCAACTGTAATTGCTTCTGTAAGCAGCTATGGAGCGAAATCAATGCGACGCGCCACTATCAACGACGATAACAAACCTTGCGCGCAGCCGCGACCTGTCCATTGAATATGTGCATCCGTACAAGATTCAACATGGCGTGTTGACGAAAGTCCCTATGAAGGCAGTAAGGAAGTCATGAATAATCAAGTAAAGAAATAGCTTACGAATCTGTGGATTCACTAAACCGTTGCTCGAAAAAGCGTCGCAAGTTCTCAGCTGCCACTTGTTTGTCCCCGTTTGCACGAGCTTTCTCAAATCTACGAAGATCAGTTAGGTCACGTCGATACGATTCCAGATATACAGCACTTGCATGGCAAAGGGCTCTGGATCAGCAGATGGCTGAGCATCATGCTGCGACTTCACGAGAAGACTATCTGTCTCAGGTCAGCATCCGTCCCGAAAAGTATCTGTTACCATACCATTCCTAATGGCATCTTTGATAGTTCTCTGATAACCCCTTGACGTTTCTCCCACTATCCAGGCCTGAAAGTCTTCGACGAAGTTTGATAGTCCCAAAAACGACATTTTTCTGAATGAGAGGTAGGCACGCCTTGCAAACAGTCCAAACAAAGAGCGTTTCTCCTAAGAAATGAGTTAGACACGCCGAACAAAAAAGAATAGTTAGCAACTCACGAACGGCGGTTCCTGATCTGACGTCTGATGAAGCTATAGTAAGAGCATCCCTTCAAGAAAAGTAAGTTTCTTCAGTTACCTCGTCATCTTCCGGAACAGTCCAGAGTGCAGGCAGGTCTGAGAACAGCTTTTAAGTTGTAGACCGGTCACAATTGAAAGGAAGCCAGACCTGAGAAGAACTCGGTGAGCCTATACGTAGAGCACAATAGCTTCGGCTGAAGGATGTTCAGTATTTGGCTCCTTCGCTTAAAGGTATTGCATACCAATACACAGATCTCAGGGACAAGCTTCGCATTGTCCTCGGGAGCGACCTGTTGTCCCTTGTCAAGTGCATGCAATAGTTGTTCAAATGTCTTCGGACGAGCAACCTAAGTTTTCGTGAGAGGTGGAATTAGCATGCATGGATTCTGGGTTGCATACTTCGGACACTTCTGCAATCAGGAAGCGGTAAATATGCAAGAGGTACTGGTTTGACAATCTGAGCCGTTCTTGAGGATGGAAGGCCCAAAACATGACAGCAAGAAGGGGAACATGATGTGGTCTGAGGAAAGCAGATCTAGCAGAGTGCGGTATGCTATCTCTCGATTTGAGTCCAGCCACACGATGCCCAGCCATATCGTGGACGCGGTTCAAGTTGCGGCACGCGTGATTTGACGCGCCAACGATCGGCATTACCCGAATCGTCCAGTGTACAGTACAACAACAAACGTGAAAATTTTGACTGGTATTATTTTGTATCTGGACATGGCCGTCAAGGGCAAGACGTTAGTAGGACGCAAGCCGTCGGCCGGGGTATGTCTCATTTACTTTCCTGATTTTCTCCGGACTCAGTCCTTAGCAGATTACCTCCAAAAAGACGAAACTTCTGTCAGGCAAAACAAGGAAGTCGAAGGGGAAAGTAAAAGGAAAGGACAAGGAACACGCATACGACAAACCCTTTATTCCAATCCCATCGATCAACGGACAGAGTGATGCAGAAATCACGGAAGATGAGCTAGAGTTCTTTGCCGAAGACATCGAGAGAGCAAGCAGCTTCCTGAGGAATCTAGACGAAAAGGGAATTGCGAGGTGTGTTCGCTTATATTTGAACCATGCGCGATTTCATTTCGCATTAGGAGTAAAAAGGAGCAAGAAAGACTACATAGGCTCATAAAGCCTCAGCAGAGAATACTGGAAAGAGGGGATGATCTTCCATCTATCGATTCACACAGCGAAGATGGCGAGTCGTGGAGCTCTGGCATAGAGGATGAGGATGGTGATGTCCCAATTCCTTCAGATGATGATTATGTATCGTCTCCCTCCAACCACCAAAAGCGTGTCCCCCGAGCTTCAGATGACGAAGAAATGCCATATGAGTCGATGCCTCGAAAACGCAAGAAATCATGGGATTCTGACGAAGAAGAAAAGGGTATTTCTCGATTACCTATAAAACTTCAGAATGGGAAGATCCAGAAATTAGAGCAGAAAGTGATCCTTCCGGATCGAGATGGCCAAGAAGAAAGTTCAGCGGGAGAACTTAGTAACGATGAAAACAAGGAATCATCGATTAGAGAGGACGTCTCTACTGGTGCTCGTTTCGGAAGACCTGCTGTCTTGGACGTTATCTCTATAAAATCTCGCAAAACTCGGGTTCAAGCTGCAAAGGAGCAAATGGCAAGCATATGCCAGGACATCATTGCCGATCCCGAAAATAGTGTAAGTCACTTCGCATCCTTTCGCCCGTGCGGCTCTCATGTATAATCAGATTGGACTTCTCCGCCGCCTACATACCTTTTGCCTCCCCCAAATCTCCACGCCAACGCATCCGGAGCCGATACCTAACGATGTATTGACTCGAAGACTAGCTCTTCTCTCGCAACTCGCGGTCTTCAGGGACATTGTCCCGGGTTATCGGATACGGCCACTGACTGACAAAGAAAAAGCTGAAAAAGTTAGTCAGATAGTACAACGTACTCGAGAGTTTGAGCAGGGCCTTGTCAGTGTATACCAAGCATACTTGAGAGTGCTAGAGAGCGAGCTTAAAGGTGTTTTTATCTCTCTCTTGCTCTTCCGCTCACAGTTTCTAATACCCTATAATGAAGCAAAAACCGAACTTGCCAGTACGGCGTTGCAATGTATATGTCGACTACTCTCCGACCTGACGCACTTCAACTTCCGTGTCAACCTGATGATCGCGATTATCTCCCGACTGAGTAGGAAGACATGGGATGAGGTTAGATTATTTAATTCCGATAAGTATATTGTCAGTTAACGCGCTTTGTGATTCCTACTAGGATTCAGAACTTTGTCTGAAGACACTGTCGTCCGTACTCCGAAACGATGCTATCGGTCAGGCCTCATTAGAGATTGTTCGAACTCTGAATCGCATGATCAAGGAAAGACGCTTCAATGTACACCCTAACGTTATGTTCTGCCTCCTCGATCTCCGTTTGAAGTCGGAACTTGGAGGAGTCCGTGCCTCCCTTTCAAAGGCTGACAAGGAGAAGTCGGAGAACGCCATGTCCAAGGGTAAAGCAGCAGCACGAAGAGCGAAGGGAAAGCCAACAGCACAACCTCATTTGAGCAAGAAAACGAAGAAGAAACTTAAGGAGGTCAAGGAAATCGAGGACGAAATGAGAGAAGCAAACGCCGAAGTCGATCGTGAGGAACGTGCTTCACTTGTAAGTAGACCAGTTTCGCAACATGTCTGTCATTCTTCAAGCTCAATTATTATCAGCAAACAGAAACCCTGAAGCTTCTTTTTGCCCTTTACTTTCGGATCTTGAAAAGCGACAGATCGACCCCTCTTTTACCTGCTGCATTACAAGGCATATCGCGTTTTGCCCACCTTGTCAATATTGATTTCTTCAGAGATTTGTTGCAAGTTCTGCGGGAACATGTTTCTCTTGTTCCAAAATCCGAGCAAACAAAAGAGGAGACTGTGGCGGAACCGAATAAAGAGTCAATGATTTCTGACGCGCACGGCATGCATCAACGACTTCATTGTATTGTGACAGCTTTCGAGCTGCTTTCAGGGCAAGGTCCGACGCATGCTCGTGATTATCATCTTAATATATCCACTGATAACTTTCTTTTCTCAGGAGAGTCGCTAAATATCGACCTAACTGACTTCATTAATCACATCTACGCCTTGATAATTCCCTTGAGTACTACGCCTGGTATTGAAGAGCCTGTCGCAGGTACTAAATTCCCTCGTGGTCCGGATTTAGAGATCCGGGGCAACACCCCAGCGAACATGCTGTTCCGCGCTTTACATCTTGTCTTCTTTCCGCGGTCTTCCTCTGCCAAAACCCCGGCATGGCGCAGCGCCGCCTTTGCCAAGCGTCTTCTGACCGCTTCCCTACATTTCCCGGGTTCGACAGCTTCACGCACAATCATGTTTGTGCAGAGCCTATTCGCAAAAGAACCGAAGCTCGAGGCCCTCCTATCTGTTGAGGATAGGGTGACCAATGGCGTATATCGACCGGACATCGACGATCCTCAGCTTTGCAATCCATTTGCTACGAACTTGTGGGAGTTGCAGGCCCTCTCTGAGCGACATGGTGATCAAGAAGTACGTCGACTGGCCAGCGAACTTCTGCACTATTCGCGCCAGCAGGACCGAGTGGATAATTGCTTATTGTTACTATAAATAATCTGTCCTCGTGTAGCCGATATACGATGCGCTCCCGCTCCATTCCAGGCATAAATCCGTTCCGTCCATGGAATGGAACCGTGTATGTCGATCAATCCTATCTTATCTACGGATAAGATAAGCACATCCCTGGCCACTCTTCCTGCCCACGTCTAGTCTCTCACGTTTATGTTCGACTGCGTGACGGTACCCCATTTTGTCTGGAAGGATGATGCAGAAGAAGACGTTTCACGACGATTGCTTCGTTGAACGAAAGCGAGTAAGCCTAATCCGAAAAGTCTATTCACAAACTATTCTCCTTCCATCCCGTTAGACCAACAGCGCTCGCACACTAAGCCAAATTCTTTTGATCTCTAGAACCCTCTGCTGCGCATTAAACGCTCTAACGGCGACCACTTTTGCTCACGAGTGGTCAAGAACTGTATGGGGCCATGCCAAAAAGCGTCATATGACAGAAGATCCGCTATGTCAGGGACTACAAATTCATGAGTTAGTCAAACTTACAAAAGAGCTATTCTCCTCGGCCATGTCGACCAGTTAGGTATATGGCTTATCCGCGGTGAAGAGCCTACGAAACGAACTTCGTTCATAATATTGCATACGGATGATGCGCTCAACTCCGTAGTCCAAGTCACAAGGACCATCATCCGTTCGTCTGGTGCGGCTTTTTTTGAAGTTGCGTTGTAAAGCGACACAAAAAGATACGAGAAGCTCTCAGATGCTTCTCCAGCTCATTTCCGGTCTATTTGTTCGTGTCTTATGAATTTTTACCATCTTTGGCCAGTCCTTATCATGACCGCTCGACTATCGATTTGCTGGACTTGTGGTCAAGTAACTTGTCTGCTTATCAAATTTCCGAGGAGCTGGCCATTGAACGGAGCTTCGCGAAAGCATACGTAGGGAATCTTTGTCTTGGATAAGTGCGTCTCTGTTCCGGTCGGTCGCCGACGGATAATCCTGCAGGAGATCTTATTTAGGAAATCTCTATGCGGAACATCTTTCAAGCTTCCTGATTTCGTCCAAACAGACTCAAAGCATCTAATCAGAGATTCCAACGGATTTTGGTTTGAGTGCCGATGAACCTAAGCATCAAAACCCATGACCTTCGGGAGGAGAGGTTTCTACCAGGCGCCACGTTTCATCACTTTCTCGTTGATAGCTCATCCAGTGAGCAGGCGTATGCTAATCGATATTATTATGCTTCTCGGTGTTGTCGGACCATGTCTGCCATTTTTGCTTCCACCCTCTATAATCGGCAACGTCCAGTCATTAGCGGGTTCTGGAACAGCATTACGATCTTGGGGTGATCCCGGCTTTCCTCCTTTGCCAGTTTGTACCCAGTTACTGGGCGCATGCTAATCCGGTGCAGACGCTCAGGGGAACCCGAGCCTAGTGTGACATGAAAAGGAAATTATAAAGAATGTGGAATAGGATCTCACCCATGTGATCTCCAGTCAGGAATATCGAGAGCCCATGAAAGTTGTTTCAAATCAGATTGTGTTAGAACATCCTACTCAATCAAGATCGATGTCAAGGTCATTGTCCTCTCGAGACCCGAAAGGGTCGCTGACAAAGAGAAATACAACATCGATGCACGTTCTGGTTCATAGAATTGTAATCCCTCTTGAACAGCCAGCGAACAAGTTCATTTAATGCATCCAAGCTCCAGGGGCGTAAATTCATTGAACTGCATAAGGAATCGACTAAAAGAAAGGGGGTTTGAGGGTTGAATGTAATCGATAACATATCGCTGTTTTTGACTGTATCTCGAAGTTCATTTCCCCGCCAAACTCTTGAACAGTGGATACAGTGCTCCGCTTACGCAGCAACGGTCTTTGTTTTTCTTTCTTTTTTTTTTGGATGGAGCTCAGCAATTGTGGACCCGGAGAAAGAAAGCACCGTATCCGTCGGGTTTTCCGTCAGATTTCCACTAACTCTCCGATGGTCATTTATTTGCTTCCGAAGTACGCTAAGCACTTCAGTTTATACGGTCCCATCTTCTAGTTGCGGTTCTTTTTCTCCTGGCTTGTCGAAATTGTTTGCAAGATCCGAAATCAGGCAATTTCAATCAAAAAGGCCATTCGGACCGATAAATGGTGTACAGCCATAGGCGCAACAAAGGTTCGACACGAGGCAAGCTTTAACGGTTGAACAAACAGTACAGGTTCAGCCTCGCGGCCTGTCTAACCATGCAAAACCGCAGCTTCGGTCAAATACACGTTTCCTCAGTTTAGCACGTGTATGAAGTTCTTCCGCTGCAGTAGTCCGGTGGACCGAAACGGAAGCTTTTTTCGCCAAACAATTCATTCATCTACGATTATCCGCAAAAGTTTACACGGCAAATAAGGGCCAGTAACAGTAATAAACGATTCCTCCTTCTCGAGTGGTTGCTGTTTATATTTTTGTTTCATTTTCACCTTCCGTTTCCAGCAATGTCAGCTTGATTCATACCGTCCGAGTGAGATGCGGGTAATCTCACACAGAATCTGCAAAGATCTCGCAAAAGATGTTTCTAATAAGACTAAATTTCACAAATGCACTCACGCCAAGCGCTCCGAAGACTGGTGAACATTCATGACCGTGTGGAACGGAGAGCCGAGATGTACCCATAGGTGAAAAGGCGGAGGCGCCGTGAGTGACGAGATCCCACTCGTATTTACCGCGTGACAAAAAACGACTTCTCTGTTGAGGAATTATGTATGGTACGGAAAACGCCGGCTCATTGACCGTGACCTCGTGTTCATATATGTTTTAAGTGGAGTAAAAGCGGCCAGTGAGAGACTCGGAGCTTGACGACGCGAGGAACTTTTGGGACGATATCATATCGATCTTGCACTTCCGCTGCTGAGAGCCTTGACTATACGTTCAAGCAGACAGCCGAATCTGAATTTCATCTCAAGCCCATATGAACGCGATGCTTCCAAGCGATCACTGACTGTCGGACGTCTGGTCCACGATGATCAGGTCAAGCGATGTCTCCGCCACCAGATGGCATTGACGATGCCTAAATGCGCAAGATGGCAGGCCTGACCCGAGAAGCTGGAGATAGTTATTGAAGTGCGCTTGATATCATCGGCACTGTTCAATTATATGCATAAATAGAACAATAGAGGCGCTGCGCTTTGTTTGACTCCAAACGATGCTCCGATCAATCATCCTAGTGAAATCAGCTCTGTACCTGAATGACGCGACAACATGATAGGGGTGACAATGTCAGCTCACTTCGGGATGGGCCAATATCAAGAGAAATCTCATCTCCTTGCGACAGCACCCATGTTCGTTTGATTATCCTGCCACCGGACATCACTCCCTCTCCTAGTCCGATGCATTTTTCTTGTCCTGAAACAAGCGTGCTGAGCAAGCCGATGGGCTCTTGATTTACCGATCTAGACGAGTCCAATGAAATGAGGAGCGAGAAATAGGAATAAAATCAAGCAATAGGCATGTACATGCCATCACTCGACAACGGGTCTGACATGATCACGTGCCATCTATCTGTCGACGAAATAAATTCAAATTATTGCATTGTAAAGTTGATTTCTCACAGTCGTCGTTCCAGGATATCTGGCATTTACGACGGCGCTATATCGTCATTCCGAAAAAAGATGCGAAAAAAAGAGCCATCTTCTCACAGACTATGCTGGAGGCTGCTACGACATGCTTGTGAAACTATCATCGGGATCCGGACTGTAAAGTTTTTTTGAGCTTTATGCGGTCAACATCAAGGCACTCGAAATCTTTTCACTGTACCACGAAGAGCAAAACATCCGGATCTCTGTCATAGCCTCTGCTTTTCAACGTGACAGCCTTTCAGCTGATAGTATTCCCAGTTGAAGTCGCAAATTTTCGTCGCGGGTACAATTGTGTTTTTACAAAATTAAACCAAGGCATCCGAGGAAAACCATCGCGCTGCTGCTAACTCGGGATGAGTTTTGGGCGAGCTTACCCGGTGTAACCGTCACTGAGCGATCCCGGCCCGAAGTGTCATTGAATTCTCCGACAAGTGTTGGTTCTAGCGGTTCTAATGTCCCTCGGACTCTCGGAATTGTTATCTTCGGGGACAATGCTGAACAATTCTAATTTCCGACTGATTTTTTATTGACACAAGCTATTCTGTACACCATTTAGTGATTCCGAGTCGCCGTTGTGACTCGAGATTCAACCGGGTGAGAGACAGGATGGATGGACTCATCCTATCGACATATTTTCGTTTGCAGAAGAGGGCACAACCCCTTCGGACCCTTTCAGGCAGATAGCCAGGAACGCTCGAGAGCATAGGCTTGCTTTCAGAGCTTATAGAGATTGGTCCCGACGTGCATGCGCTACACCGTCCGATGCCATGATGTTCTTAATCCAATCTAAACTCACTTTCCAAGAATAGTGGCGTATCTCCGGACGAAACCTGACGCCGCGAGTTTCAGCTGAGCGCATCTGATATTCTTCTGTTGCGACCCAAGATCGGTGCGATATCGTGCCTGTGCGCTCAAAGGTTTACGTCGCAGGTTGTATCCTACTTACACTTTCCTGACGCTCCATGTGGCCTCACGGACAAAATCTTTTGCAAAATCCACGCGTCGTTTGCAATTGCGTAGCTTATGTCCATGCTCTTGCACATGGGTGGTTAATTAATTTAGGTGGTTTTATGACTTGCCAGACGAGAAGGCTGACTAGGAACCCACCTTCTCAGTCCGGTAAAATGACTTCCTAGAACGTGCATAGGCTGTTGTAAATTGCGTAAGCGGACATTAATCTTGCTTTTAGTTAACAAAGTTATCGGCCCTGTGGTCAACTACTCGCTTGCTGAAATGCGTATCCTTGAGATAAAGAAGCACCCCGTAACAGCAAGCAACGAAGCTTCTTCCTGGTTCTTGTACGTCGAGACGGATGAAACGATCAACCGGAATCAATTGCCCTGGATCCGTATAACGTGTACGGGCACATCACGATGGTTCATCAGAGCTCCTTTGCTTGAGCGAATATGTCATTCATTACGGATTTGATGACATCACGGCGTATTTGTACAATCGATAGGGTGGAATTGATGCCCAAGCCTGAAGCCTGTGAGCTCATATGGTAAGATGCGCGCCTGTGGTTGCGGCGATCATGATAGGGTAGGGTCATGATTTTGCGATACGCGTGCACCGGGCGTAGAAGTCCAAGCTTCTTTGCTTCTCGGGAAGCGCCAGAACACCCTGGATGGATCACTTTACCTGGTAAGTGAGGCCCATGATCATCTAAGGCGATTCAGATCCTCCGAAGCCGGAGCAAGAAAAGAGAAGCAGGGATCGCGATGCTGACTGATCAGAAGAAGAAAAACAGGTGAACTATTTCGAAGAAACGAATTGGAGAAAAAAAGAAACATGAGAAAAGTGGAGAGTGAGAAGGAAGTGGGAGAAGACAAGGGAAAACAGGGCTGGGGGAGAGCAGCTACCTTACCGGACATTATTTTGAAATCACACGCGAATCGGAGCTTTCATGAGCACTGGTCGGGAGGATGCCACGCCGCACTGGCAACAATGCAACGTGGTTTTCATCCGAGTCGCGGGGAATATAATAGCTACGCATGCAAGTATATCACTGGCCCTGTAGCCATAGAAGATACAAACAACTCAGCCGTGTGTACGTGCTTCCGGCGTTCTTCCTGATTCGCCCGATCGTCGAACGTAAGATATTTTCTGCGCCCATGTTAGCTAGTGGAGGAAGCACGATGTCGATGCTCATTGACAAACGAAGAACTGACGACGGATAGACGTCTACACTATCTGATTGTCAGTAAGCGCGGAGCATGCCAAACACAGCAAGCTCTACCCGGCGCTCTGGCGACTGAGAAGCACAAGCAGTCTCCTTTGCCTTTTGCACTCATATGCTTGACGGCCAGGAGCCCTTTTGCGAAGATCATTTTCTCTAACTTCTACGGGTTGACATTCTTTTAGAAATCCAGGATTCTAGTCTGTCCTCAGTGGCAAATACCGAGGCGTAAAAGTAATTGCGCGGCGCGTTTATTCTATTCAATGTCGTCGGCCGGCGGAAGTATGAGAAGAACAGCGAGAAAGGTAAAGGAGAGGTCGCGACAGATGAAGACCTACGAAGGATTTGGTAAAATAACTTGTTAAGCATTAATCAATAAACAAGTAGGTACACGCATGTATGATAGAAATGAAGAAGTAACTTGAACAGAAGGCGTCAGGCACAAGGATGTCATTCGAGCCTTCAGATTTTGTGCCCTGAATCGGACAGAAAGGACTGAACAGAGGAAAAAACGTGAGTGGAAAGTTCGAGAGAAGGAAAAATGAATACACAGGACTACAGCTCACATATGGACACATAAAGGAAGTAGAATGTAAACAGAGGTGAGTATACAGAGGTTCTTGTTAATGTATCAGTGAGAAAAGAGGGAGAAAACGTGAAGAGTCGGAAGGAAATGAGCGACCCAGATATACTGTATCGCCATGCGACTGCGCAAAGACAATGTAATGATCAAAACAAGGTGACACATGCTAGTGGAGATCGGCGAGACAGGCCGTGAAGTCCAAGAGCTAGGAAGGGAAACAAAAAGTGAAATCGGGGCCGCAGCAGACGGTCGATGAGGGGAGGGAGAGAAGCGATTAGCTTGAAGACTCGGTCCATCGCCAGTATCCAAAAAGGTGATGGCACCAGGGAAAGAAGTGATGGAGGCTGCGTTGATAGAGTAGTCGATATAGAAAAACAAAAATGACGATATATACATATACTTTATTGATTCGATTCTGTCGATTTCGTCTGGTTCTGCGCAAAAACGGATGCGATGTGAGTCGTGCGGTCATGATTCCGTTGCTATCTGCGGAATTGCGTGTAAGCCCACAATAGGACAGATGAAAGATACGACCCTTTATAGGGCTCGAGTTGAACGCTTATGTGCGCCATGTTGTTGCAGGGCAACACTTCACTCAAAATAGCGGGAGAAGGCTCGTCGTCCATGGATCCTGACCGAAATTATCCGTCCCCAACATAGATCCATGTCCATTTCCAGGCCCTTGATGAGTGATTGGATAGCCCGTAATTCCAATACCGGCGCTCAGACCGCTCTGATTGAATCCGGGACGCGAGCGCGCCGTCGAGGAGCCAGACGAAGATCCATCGTGTGGAGTCGTCGGAGAGGCTAGCGAACCGAGTCCCGTGAAATTCGTATGCGTCGGCGTCGTTTGTGTTGACCCGGAGGGCGCTGACGCCGACATCGGGATATGGTCGACGCCCGAATTCGGTGATACCGGATGCCCGAACGTAGAGGTACTGACGCTGTGTCCGCGGGCGTGCCCGAAAGCGTGGCTGTGTGGAGTTTGTCGTGGACATGCGCGGGGAGTGAGCCTGCTGTGCTGTACAAATAATCATTCGCTGAAGTTCCTGATCCATAACGCCCCGCGCTTAAAGGAAGTGGATCAAGGGAAGGCTCGGGCGGTGGTCGGTTGTCGACCACCTTCGTCCACGAGGCGAACTCTGCAGATAGATTCGGAACCGGAAGGCGGAAAAGATCATAACCAACGACGAAAAGGGGTTCTGCGTCAACGATCACCTGTTGGATAATTCGCGCTTTTTTGCCGTCGAAATTGAATAAATTGCATCGCGACAGACATGAGTCTGGGAGCATAGCTACAAAGCGGCCCGGGATGCTTTGACCAGAGGTTCTCGACACGGCTGCCTGATCTTGGACAGGAACAAGCGGCTGTACTTCTTGTGATACGGGCACGTTGTTTACGTGCATTCGTGTAACAACTCTAGCCGAGGGGGCCAGAGGCTGAGAGAAGGTGATTGCCCCGC
This sequence comes from Sanghuangporus sanghuang, assembly GCA_009806525.1. Classification (NCBI taxonomy): domain Eukaryota; kingdom Fungi; phylum Basidiomycota; class Agaricomycetes; order Hymenochaetales; family Hymenochaetaceae; genus Sanghuangporus; species Sanghuangporus sanghuang. Next base: position 2,317,777 of record VVIT01000001.1, on the reverse strand, counting down.
TGAAACCCATGGCATTGCATCCACTACCTTCAGTGGGCAGACGAAGTGTAAATCGCAGGCAAGCACGAGGAGTGCCTCTAACCGCATTGAGCTGTGGGGGAACTGGAGAGGCAGGAGAAGTGGGTTTGTCAACAAAGGGTAGAGAATTCACATCGACATATGTAGGTTCAATGTTTTGCGCCCAAAGGCAGAAACCGACGGCATGATTAAGTGCTAATCGAGGCGACTGTTCGAGTGCAACTTCAGGAAGCGACGGAAAGCCCGAAGGTTCAAAAAGTAAATTCTGCGGAGATTGTGTGTGTTCTGATTTTATCGTGAGTGGCTGAGAAAAGGACGGTGAAAGATGTAGACTCTGTGGGCGACGTAAGTCATTCAAAGCAGAATCTGAATACTCCGACACGTTCGAAGTCGGCGTGGAGGGCGGAGACGGATGCGAAACGGAGGTGCGACGGCGAGAAGCAGGTGATTGTGAGGTCAGCTTGTTGTTTCGGTGTGGAGGCGAGTATCTATCTGAGGTCGAACCCTCTGACAAAGCTTCTGGACCAGCGACAAGAGCGAATTCTAAAACAAAAATCAGTCGTGCACATGGAAAAAGGGGGGGAAGCAAGAAAAAGTTTGAAATGAGACTAACCAGGATGACCCTTCCACATATTCCTAAGGACCTGTATATGAGAAGCCACCTGCTTCTTTGATCTCTCTATGCCATACTTCTTAAGATAGTCTACGAGATATTGATTGCGCCAACGCGAGCGACCTCTGTTTGTATTCGCCCAAGGGGAATTCCAGTAATCTCTAAGACCGTCGAGAAAGATGTCCTCAGCCTCCTGGGGCCAGACCTCTGAAGAGCCATCCTTGAGCATCTTGCGATGTCTGCGCTGGGGGAGGGTTGTGGTCGAGTGCACTGTGTGGATGAGGGAATCCATTGTCGGGGGCGGAAGGAGAGGAAGTGGCAGGGAGAGCTGAGAAGAGGAGGCGGACTGTTAAGTACGGTGACATCGCGAAGTGGCCGATCTTTATGTAGGGCAATTTGACCCCGCCGAAGGGGAGTCTTCAACAGCCTCAGGGTCCACAACTCTGCTTCTTTCTTTGGTACAGATCGGGACCTCCGTCACCCCGGAACCAGCCGGGGACCCCATCCGCCACCTGACGTCCGATTTTGTTTCTTTTTTTTTTAATTGTCTTTCAGCTTTCCTGTTTCTCGCACACAAACAATCACCACTGGTTTCGGATCACCGGCTACAATCATCCGTCCCCTCCTCACGCACACGCGACCGACACCGACACAACACTCAACTGAAACTGGCCGTTGGCCGTCGTCCGTCTGTCACTCGTCACTCGTCGCTCCCTCCTCTCCCAAAATGAACAGGGACGTTACTGCAAACTGGCTCAGGCAGAATGTTGGCCGCTACCAAAACTCAGACAGAGTCCACACTGATGTTCTCGCCGCCCTCGATCGTTACCCCTCTTTGAGACCAAAGACGGATGTGTATAGTGAGTGACGCAATTATGCCCATACACAATCGCATGGGTTATATGCTCCCATCCTATCCATCCATCCATCCATCCAGTGCCGAAACTTACTACCAATGCATCCCAGCATTCGACGACGGTCGCACTCAGCTCCTCCTCTGCGTACACGGTCTCCTACCAATCACATTTCGTAGTGCATCCTATAACATTCCGATTGCAATATGGCTGGTCCTGTCCTATCCTGCAGATCCTCCCCTTGTCTACGTTGTTCCTACAAGCGATATGCTTGTTAGGCCTTCCGCACAAGTGGATCGTTCAGGAAGGTGTAGCACTGACTATATTACCAACTGGCATCGTAAGCCAGAGGTACGCTGCGCTACGATTACGTCTAGATTGACCGCAGTATTCTCATCAATTGAACAATATATTGCAGGCCTGCTCCCTTACCGGTCTCCTGGAATCTATGCAATTTCATTTCTCCAATGAGCCTCCGCTGTATGCAAAATCTCGCTCAAGGCCACCAGACAGACCTTTGTCTGCTACAACCTCCTCTGTCTCCTCATCAAGCGCCGCCTATCGCGGCGCCGCGGCTTCAGATCGCGGTCACGTGAGTCAACTAGATGAATCTTCAGCTCCCCCGCGTTTGCCGCCCAAGCCGTTTTCACCCAGTCCTGGCTCGGTCGTAGCGCCGGGCACTACTACTAGTGTTCTCGGAGGTACTCCATCAGTATCACCTGGGCAATCTGGGCAATCCTCACCTGCATCACTATCTCAAACGCCTGCGTCTACCTACTCCCATGCGACCGGTACGGATATCCGCGACAGTGTAAGTCTGTTGTCATCCGGTGCTTTCTTTTATCTATTTCCCTACTTCTTCATTTATTTCATTTCGATTTGACATTTCTTTACACCGCTGGGATTTTCGGCGCCTGGACTTGTGTCGCTTGTCCATCCGGTTTCACCGGTCATTCGGCATCTAAAAATTTCTTCGTATATCTTGATCACTCTGGCGCCGTAAGAAGCTGTGCAGAAAACGGCCTTGTATGATTTGCCTCATTTCGGATATTCTCGTCTGGAACCAAACCTTCGCATAGGGTGCTGAATATCACCTACCGAACGAGGGTGTCGGATTCATTCTAGTGCTTTTATTCGTCTTCTGTAGCTTCCCCTTCATTTTTCTCCGATTATCTTCCAAGAAATAGTCCCTTAAAATTGCCTCCCCATCGTATAATTTGATCCGTGAACCTGACCAGTTATCAACAGCGCCCACCTCCGGTGCCGCCGCACCCACCCGGACATTCTCCGATTTCGGGAGCCATTACATCGTCAGCGCCTGCACTGATAGTTGTACCACATGGTGGGTCGTTGGAATGTCTCCTGTTTTTCACATCCTAACCTAATAATATTCACTCCCTTGCTAATAGATACTAATCAAGGCTCACAGCGTCCTCCACCGTATGTCTCTGGAAGTCCTCCTGTACCTCCCCGACCACCGGTTCCGCCTTCTCCGTTTACTCATCAGACAGTAACATCCCTACCTCCCGTCACAAATGGGCAAGTTCATCCAACCACAGTTACGCCTCTTCCCGTGGCTTCCCAGCCATATACGCAACCTCCTCCCCTCCCTCTGCAACCTGCTACTTCAGGATTGGCTAATAAGGCTGCACCACATCCAACGCAACAATTTGCCAATCTACCTAGTTATCAACCTCCTCCAGCGCCCTTTCAGTTGCAAATTGCGCCTGCTCGACCTCCGCCCTCACTACCGCCTCCAGACCTGCTTGACGAAGATGATGATCTAAGTGCAAAACCGCCTTCTAGTATAACCGGCACTGAGTCAGCACCGCCCCCACCTCGTCCTCCGAACCCCCAAACTGTGGCACTGCATAACGCGTTGCTGTCGTCCTTCCATGATGCCATCCAAAGGCTTGCGACAACGCACGCTGATACACTTGCGCGCCAGCGTGCTGCTCAAGCAGAGCTTCTGGCGGGTCCTGAAGCTATACGTGATGAAAGCGCACGGTTGCAAGCTGTAAGAGACGTCTGTCGAGTTGTTGGTGACAGATGGGAGACTCTTGTTACGGATGGGGAACGTCAGCTTGGTGAGATGCGGCGCCGTGGGGAGGTCAGCGTCGATGAAATGGTCTGCGCAAGCAGCATCGTCGGGAATCAGTACGTATTTGCAATATTGTTTCTTCCGAGTCTATTACTGACAGTGAATTAATTGTCAGGCTTATAAACCTGGTTGCAGAAGACAACGCCATCGAAGATACAGTCTACCATCTGCATCGTGCGTTGAATTCGGGTCGGATCGACCTCGAAAGATTCCTCCGTGTAAGCTGTCTGTTTCTTGGTTATCTGTTTCTTCAGTTCAGTGGGTGGAAACACCTGATTCAAAATCGCACTTGGGTGGCCGATGCGGCCGACCCGGGGTCCGACTGGCCCCCGTCGTCATCCCCCGCAAAGCCCCTCGTTTCTCTGTCTTATTTCCAATTCCTGTACCGCCTCTGACGCAAGTCAGGGCATATGTCTGACCTCACAGACTCTTGAGGCTTCTATTTCCATCACTTTCAGCTTGTGGGCCAGTCTGCCCAGATTTGAGTTGAATAGTCTTCAGGCACTGACTATTCGGTTATTCTCGGACAGACCACACGCGTACTCGCAGAGGAACAGTTTCTTAAGCGCGCACTAATCGAGAAGATTCTTCGTGGGCTTCCGATGGGTATGGCTTTACGATAGTAAAGGTCTGGATTTGATTGGAGAATGCGGATCATTTTCTTTACCACACCACTGACCATTACACTTTGTCCTATTTTTTCGGAAGTGGATAGAATTTAACCGTATTTCAAGTAAGTGGAAACAAAGCCGGATAAACGTGACGGTCATCAGATTTGTGCACCATGAGGAGTGGCATAGCAATTATTCAAGTTCCAAACACTCAATTTGTGCGCCGAATGTCTCAGTCAGCCTCCAACGCGCATATTGCCGAAGCCTAATCTCTCTGCCCAGAATAATAGATATTAATCAAACAGAGACAAGGCACAAGAGCAAGGGAAATTTATGAGACATGCGCACTGAATCAGTCACACAAATGTCCTTTGTCTACTTTTCTTCGAAAAGGTAGGTAGATGTCATCTTAGGGAAGTCTCAATGGTGGTTGTGTAAGCGAGAAAGGCCAGGCCACGTGCGCGACTGACGCATATAGTAGCAGAAACCGGCCGTTTGGCGTATACTATTCTCTAATTTTTTTTTATCGCATTTTCTTTGCCGATTTCGATTTCTTTGTCGGTCCACGCGTTCTCTCTGCTGCACTTTGGCTGAGGCTTGGACGCTTTATCGCTCTCATTAAGTATTGACATCGATGCTCAGGGCTGTTTCCTTGACCAAGTTCCGGCATGCATTGGCTGAATCGCTCCGCTCTTGTTTTTGCGCCTGCTGCGCTCCGAGCTGTTCCAACCCCCGATTTGCGACACCTGTTCTGCCATATCGTTGGACGCTAGCACCGGAACTAGTATCCTTGTGGGGTACTTATCTATGCAATCTCCCTGAGCCGAACGAGACCGACGGACGAAACACGAGGTCCGCCGTCAAGCCGCCGCCCGTGATCAGGTCACGATACCATCTATTGCTGTGCTTAGTGCCTGCGCACCTAAATCACACTAAATTGCTTTCTGTCTTGTTCAGCCCAGACGCGAGTGTCAGGTCTAACCCCTGTCCCTTACCGCGGCCTGCCGAACCCGGTCTACGAGGGTAGGGTACTCTCGCTCAATAGCTCGAGAAACAGGAGACAGAGGTCCAGACCGAGGGGACCTGTGCCAGTTTGTTCTTAGTAGTAGTTGAATATGTCTCATATTCGTAAGCCTTCCGGCGACACCTCCGGCCGACATTCAAAAAGTGGGCCGTTTGAAATACTTGTCGGCGCTACTTGAATTCGCAACAAAAAATATTCAAGCTCGGGAATCATGTCCTGCCTAACCCAATCTTCAGACTACTCAAGGTTCAGTTCATCGTGCTGAGCTGACGATCCTCTCCTCGAACCGTTCAATATCTCCTCGACGGGGCAAATCTTCGATGACGAAAATCATTTGAGCCGGGCGTGGACTATACAAAAGCTCGTCCATGCCGGCGGCTTCTATACGCTTCTTCCTGTCTGATGCAGAAAAAAAGCACTGACTAGCATTCTTTCGCCTTGTTCTTCAGTTCGAGGTGGCAGCACTAGCGAAGGTTAGTCGTTGGATTGCTGTGTCTCATAACTCCGGGAAGATAATTCTTATTGTTCCCGTTTTTCTCCTCGCGCAAGGTGATATTAGGTTCGTGTAAGGGTCAACTGGCAGAGAACTTTCCTTGGATTTCTTCTGCTCTGAGCCGCAGTGGATAAATGAAAAAATCTGATAGTATATCAACTGCGACCATATGATTTTCGCGCCGCTAATTGTTCTTTTGTGTCATTTGGCTTATTTCAAAAATTTTGATCAGCGAGCGATTCTCATAAGAGCGTAGTCAACGAATGGACCCACAAAGGCCCGTCGGACGCTTGCTTCTTTGTTTGGCTTAGATTGCTGTAAATTGCGACTGGTTTGCGCCAATTGGTAGGTTGAGAATTTGTTCTTTCTGATATTATTCTGTACTAAGGTAAGGGTCGCACCTGGTCGCACTCATAAACCAGGATTACCCGACAACAGATGCCCTCTATGATTCTAGGGTAATACGATTCTTCTTCTGTTCGTAAATTAATTAAGTTCAGGTGAGCTGATCAAGTCATAGTATCATGTATCATCTCACCAACATAAACAAGTTCTTCCCGGCCGGTATTTATTCTCATGTTTTTTGACGATCCTCTACTTACCCATAAACCGAAGTCCCACTTTGAGGTGGGAGATCGTCTATACCGCTTCCGGGTTATCGGCATTACCTCTCGCCTGGTTCAAAGGGTGGGATGTGTTTCTCACAAACTTCCATCTAAGTTTTCTTCTGTAACAGAAGAATAAGAGGAAACTTTCATTTCAGTGTTCAATAGCATCTCGCTAGTGGATAGGGAAGATATTGAATCTTGCCGCCATTCCAGGCCGGCTAAGGTCTTTTCCGTACTGCAGGCGCGAGCGAGAGGAACTTTTCAAGACATAGAAATCCATGAGTTGGTATATCTACGTCGTGTAGATACAACTGCAGCCGCCTCCCGCGTAACCCGTGTATTGCCACGCCACAGTATTCCTCATTCAAACAGCAAACACACACCATATAAGCCTCAGACTTTTTGGAAGACTGGAGAACCAGCGTTCTCAGACGAAGAATCTTCCTCACACAAACACTTCTCACCTAACGGGAGCCAAGATGGGATCGTCGACATAATTCTCTGGATATATCGATGGATGGTGCAGTGCTGATGCTCACAAGATAACGAATCAATATCTTCTGAAGGGGTAAAAAAAGGAAGGTACGTGCGCGTCCAGTGCCTAAATGTTCAGGGAGGTGCCAATCGACGGACATCACAGACATAGAGGAGTGTGTGGATCAGGGGCTAGGGACTAAGTCCGGCTCAAATCCATCTTCAAGCCGTCTTCTCTGCAACGTGATGCACTGCATATCTCAAGTCTCCTTTCTTCCTTTACCAACCTACCGTATTTATCCGTCAAGCTTTTGAGCTTCCACCTAAATCTGTCTGGAAGAGTGTGAAGCAAGAATAGGCAAGAAATACTCGCGAAGTGCCCGCATTCATTCAGACTCGCTCTCACACGATCGGTTCGCGAATTCTGGAAGTTCGCGCCCATGCTTTCTCCATCTGACTTGAACAATAGTGAGCGGATGTGGTGGCGGGAAAAAGTAGTGATCCTCATACTCTTTTTTCCGAATTACTTGTCTAGTAGGCGAAAAGGATCCGCGGAGGCAGGGGAGTAAAAAGCCAGCGAGCTGAAATCCCGAGCCGTGTCTCCCACATGCAATTCGCGTTTTGATCCACCACATTGTAAGCTAGGGGGGTCTAAGATCTAGATTTCGTCTTCTGCTCATCGTCTATCCTCTTTTTGCATCTTTCGTTGGCACATCCCGCGCGAGAAGAAAGCCGATAAAAGTTCCGCTCTCGCCTGATCGAACTCGCCTGGTCCTTCAACTTTGAATGCTTGATCAGATTCGCTCATATCGATATTCGCAGATTTACGACACTGGATCTCCCGCCTCATTTGAGACGTGATAATTTCTTTATTTAGCTCTGCGAGTGTTACAGGGCCACGCTATCAAGACATCGCAATAGAAATCTCAAATGAGATGAAACTTCTGGAATTGCGACGCAATTGCTATTGGAGGTCCGCGTTCCGTCTCTTCAGACTATTTGAATCTTCTGACGTGTATACTACTCTCACAGATTACAATTACTACGTACTCCGACATCGCACGTATATATGTATATTTCCGGAATGCAACATGCACGAAAAAACGGTAGGGAAGCTGGGAGTCTTCTGTGCTGGGGAAGTTGAAAGGAAGAAGAAGCTTCTTTGACTTGGCTAGGACGGAGTAATATCCGAGTTCTGAAAGGATCTATCCGCCTCTATCCGCTTCCGATATGCACCCTGTTCGGATATAGAACTTTTCGGCCTTCAAGCGCCTTTACATGGCGCAAGAAGGAAATTGCTTCTTGAGAGCCTCGTTTCACGATCTCCAGCCGCTGAATTGAGCAGGTGCTCCCAGGTGCTCCCGGGCTCTCCATACCGTTGATCGGACTACCCAACCCGGATGTAGGAGCACACGCCAGCCTGATCTCTTAGCTTGCGGATTCCCTTTGTCACCGGAACCTCGCTTCACGCCCTTCCCGTCGCCTTTTTTTTTGCAAAATCGGCAGTAACAAAGCAATAGAGTTTGCTTATCCACGCGTTTTCCCGCCTTTCGATTTCGGGCGGAGATCTTTTGTCAGATACAGACGAATTAAATACTATTAACCACGGGTTTTTGTAACAAAGTTCATCGATTGTGAATACGCCTGATCTCATGGAGATTAAGAGTAATATCAGCAGAGCACCTAAAGGGGATGCAATTTCTGCCCAGGTTTGCTGTCAAGACAGACAATGTCCTTACAGTATAATTCTAGAACTCCACGCAGTCGGGAAATAGCGAGTACGGCGTTTCCTAGGTTAGGATCTATTTCCAAGATTCCCCTCCAAATGATTCCAAAAATTAAAGACAAGCATACAGGGCTACAACGCAAGTACGAGATGGAGAAGAATAAGGCAAGCTGAAGGTACAATAAATCAAAACGAGAGCCATAACAAAGCAAAGAATGGATAAAACATTAGAATGAACGTTTATAATGCTGCTTCTGTTGAAAGTAGGGCTGTTTCTTCATTGCTTCGGCGGTGAACAAGCGTCTGCTGCGTCATAATAAGCCATTAGTCTAGCCCCGGAAGCACTTCAGGGTGGAAGGTTCCGAGCTAGCTATTCACGCGAAGGGGATTGGGAAGGCAAGGAAACCCTCTTCTTAGAGGGTGAAGCCAGTCCAGTGCTCCCTACCCAGGTCCAGACTCGGTCCTCTTCGCCGCCACGTAGTTCTTCACAGTTCACACGAACATTCGCATTCCCTTCGATAACACGTTCCACAGGGCCCCATAATCTACGGCGTACCTGAGGGTCGTGTTCGTCCTGAAGAATGAGGTCTCGGAGCTGGACAGAAGACAGGTAAGGGTGTGGTGTAGTGACTGGGTCCGTGTGGTGACGCATCTCCACCTCGCGAAGCTCGTCGAGTGCGATTTGAACGAGTTCTGCCACACGCTGTTTTTCCTCACGACGTTGGGCATTCTTCACCTTTAAGTACCATGAAAATAGGATCAGTCCGATTGTTCCTGTAGAGGAGTTAGCGACAACTCTTAGAGTTAACAAACAAATTTCACACCAAAGACTTTGCTACGCCATTCAGCCCAAGAGCGTCTTAGAGCCACGGTAGCTTTGCAGCTCCACGTCATGTCGGCGTGGTCAGACGCAATATACTTTCTTCCGCTATGACAGCTTTGTAAGAACGAGCGCTCGTAGAACCTAAGAAAAAACCTACGAGGAGTCTTTTCCTTCGATAATGCGGCCATATTTCTTTAGCTGGCCCATAGCTTCCTGAAACATCGCGTCGAACTCAGCGCGCAATCTGCCATCCTAAAATAAGGACCATTGAGAGTTGCCAAGCAACGTCAATCACTGAAACGCTTACTTCCCGGTTATTATATTCTTTCTTGTACAAAGTACTCTTCAGATCCTCGTAATCATAGCCCCACTTCCTTGCTTCTCCGCCGTCGATAGGTTTTTCAGGATCAATACCCGTGCATATTCTGTTTCCCCTCGTCTCAGCGAGTGTTGTGTCTATCAGCTTTCCCAATCTTCCAATGTGCTTCTTCCGCAGCTCGTCGTCAACGCAACGGGGAGGGAACGCGATCGGGCCCAAACCAGGCAGTCCATTTGCCAATTCGGATAAGTAGGGAATACGTGACAGCGGATGCGGGCTCAAAATATATCCATCATCGCAACGCACAGAAAAGCGCGAGCATGTTGCGTGTGCAGGGCATGGAGTACACGCTTCAGGGCGAGGCAACGGAATCAGAGGCAGTGGAGGACAAGAACCTTGTTTGCCATCTTCCGAATGCTCCGCATAACAAGATTCAGTTTCTTCTCGTTTCTTTCGAATGTCAAGGAGAACATCATTGGTATGCGATCCCGTATCGCAATAACCGATGTGGGCCGATTCTATCTTGTACCACGCAGAAAGACTGGAAAGGGCAAGTACAAGGAGCAAAATCGCGATCCTCTGCCACAAAGGAATAGACTGGTCGGACTTGGACCCTTTCCGAACGAGTTGCCCCCCTTCAGCAATCTTCTGGGCCACTGCTACCGTCTGAGAATCTTCAAGTTCATTCTCTTCATCTTCCAGCTCGTCAACCTCTTCCTCATCCTCCTGGTCCTGGTCCTCCTGGTCGTGAGGAAGAAATTGTTGCTCTTCATCTTCTTCTTCCCCATCATCATCTTCCACAACAATCGCGGCGCTTACGTCTGCAAGCCCGGATACATCATCATAGTAATCATCCGATGCTTCTTGCTATTCAAGACGTGAGTTATATAGAAAAACACATAGCAGTATAACGTCACCTTAACCATAGACAAACGCCATCGCGGCGTTCTCGATTCCATTGGTGGCAGTTCAGAGGAGAAGTCAAAGTGAGGAGGAGTAAATGGGGCCTTTGGTGGAGACGGTGGCATCTCAGGCGGAGCGGAGAAAGAAGTTCGCCTTCGCAGAACTGATTTGCGAGCTTTCTTTGTAGGCGAGCGAACTGGAGATGAAGACTCGGCTCCCGACTGGAAGATGTTGTAATCCTCCCAGCCGCTATCTTCTGTTCCAGGACCAAACTAAGAATTCATCCAGTAAGAATACAGCACGTAATCAAATAGTCATTTCGTACCTTTTGCGAGACACGTCGAGAAGGTCCAGCTGCCTCAGACTAGACGGCGGGTACGAATTAAGACAAGCGTGAGCAACAAATGTACAGAAAAGTACACACATCTCTTTTCTTTGCTATCTTCGGAGGTGGTTCTTCCACTTTAACTTGTGGTTGCTCGTCTTCGCTTTCTTCGGAAATCACTTCGACACGTTTAGGTGCAGTCCTTCTTGCCCGACCAAGTCTGGGTTCGGCAGATGCGCGCCGACGTCTTGTCTACATTTAATTTCTTTCAGTTATGCAAGTGATTGTACAACTTAAGGTATTCACTGGTTCGATTTGTGCAGGTTCCGAAGATGGTTCACGGCTTGCACGACGCGACGAACGACGTACAGGTTGCTACAGAAATATTTAATAAGTCCATTGTAGGCATTCTGCCACATATATGCCGGGAAAACGCACCTTCTGAACTGGACTACCAGTAACGCCATTCACAATTCCCTCCTCGCTCGCAAGCGTATCCTGCCTCTCTTGCCACTCCTTCCTCAACTTCACATAGTTCTTCTTGATCTCTTCATCGAAAATTTCGACAAGTTTTGCCTTGTTGTGCTGCGGCGGGTACGGAATCTGGTGGTACGCGAAGATACCAATGAGGTGTGGGATCGTTAAAGTCTTCGGATTAAAGTCGGGCTGGAGATAGTCGCCCTTTCCAATGATCTGACTCGTCGTCGGGCGCGACATGAGCGTTGTAGCACAGCAACTGATGCGACGCGGACAGCGGATGGCGGGGTAAAGGTCTCAACGTGTATGTATGTGAGTGTGACACGCGTGTTCGTAGCGGGTGCAAGTCAACAAGTTGACCTGTGACCTCATGTGGTTCGTTTCAGGTCGGGTATGTTTTGTTCCCACGCTGCACGCGCATCGCGTAGCACGTGATTGATGCATGTTCGTTTTATTACCGTAATATTATTTTTATTTTCGCTTTCTCGCTTACGACGACATATCCATTCATGTGGCCGCCCAATTGAAATCCGAGACGCCCGCACACGCAACGCACCTCGCAACACCTTACCCTCGTTCCTGATGCTTGCTTTGGAATTGTATGACAATCTGCGGGAATCTAGCTGTCGTCGCGCTCATTTATTACATATAAGAATACTTCGAGTTACTCTTAGGAGTCCTGTCGTTATGACGAACACAGCAAAGCGTTTCTAACTCTGCTCGTGCAAGAGCGTCTTCTCTGACATGCACTCCAATTGCATCCGGATCCTCGGAACCATGTTGACTCGGAGCTGCGTCACTTAGGTCAGTGCTCTTCTCTTGAGTATGAGGATAAATTGGAGCATTTTAGTTAGATTCTGAAGCGTTTCATGACAGCGTTGACAACATTGACACTATGAGGCACTGGAAGTGTCAGAGATTCCTCTCACTATGCAAGGAACCCCGTCGATATACCAACTACTCGGCGTCTTAGACCTCGTCAGAGACGTAGTATAGTTCCTTCGGACCGGAATATCTCCTCGACGAACTTACAAAAATCGAAGAAAAAGTTGGTTTGGTTGATCACTAGCCGAACAACATCACTACGAAAACGAATGGTCAACTAAGAAAGTGCGTGTTACGACTAGGTATGGTTAAGGAAGAGTCCACAGAACGAAAACAAACTACACGGTATACGGGCTGCCTCACACCCACGAAAATTTAAGTAAAAGTCATCAGGGCATTGCTGAGACAAGAAAAGAAGAGCAAGAATTAAACGAAAACGAAGGTAACTTTGAATCGTCCTTCTGAGGCACAGGTGTCCGTCATCTAAACAAAAAACAGTCCAAGAAACGCCCTTATTTACAGGAACATCAAGGTCGTTTAAAGCGCAAAGAGAGCAGCACCCAAGGCAATGGCGCTAGCAAGACCGAACGATGCTGTAAGGCCCCGGGCACCGCTTGCTGCTGATGGGCTGGCGGATGCAGGTGCAGAGCTTGCTGAGCTAGTTGCGGCAGACGTAGCAGACGGGCCAGCAGCGGACGAAGAACCGGAAGCAGCGAGAACAGCATTAAGATCTTGTGGGATCATCAACGGTGCGCTGCTAGCTCCGAGGTCGACTGAACCATCCTCCTTCATGACATCAGGGTTCGCAGCGAGGAAGTTACGTGTGTACATGACGTTCTCCGCCATCACCGAGTACGACCACTCTGGCATGCTGCCCATGTCGATTGAGTTACCCCAGGTTGCAGCCTTGCTACCCTCAGTCATATTCTGGGTGTACGACATCCAAGCGGAGACCTGAGAATCCTGGAGGGGGAAATAACGATCAGTCGTCGAACTTTCGTAGATGATTTTTTTAATAATATAATGATACTCACGTTCGAAGCGATGCTCGGCATCATTGCAGCAACACTCGAGTTCGAAAAAGCAACATCGGCGTTAGGCGGGTTGATAATACCGAACATTCCCTTCTGGCAATGAGTCGGGACGTTGCAGTAGAAGAACGTCGGGTCCGTAGAGTTGACAACCTGAGTGAAGACGAAGCTCTTGTTCTGAACACCCGAAGTGAACGGCTGATCGCTCGTTATGTTGCAAAGCTCGAGTTGTGAGCCCTTGGTGACGGTGTGCATATTCGCGTTCCACATGAATTTAATGGTGTCACCAACAGATGCATTCGTCGCGAACGGAACGTAACGAAGGACACCTTGGGTCGGGGCAACGATGATAGTGTGCGTCGCACCAGTGCCAGTTGAGCCGACATCAGAAGTTTCAGACGGGGGTGTATACGTAGCTGCAGGGGCACCGAAGGATGCAACGCATTCTACATTGAAACGGGTAAGAATCTATGCGAATAATATTGAAAAACAGAACTGACGTTGGACACAGTCGTTGTACTCGCTGTTACCCCAGCTGCTGCTTCCAGAGCCATACGTCGCAACAGAGGTGTAAGCAGCGGACGTTGTGTCATACGTTACGCTAGATGTGGTGTCGTAAACGGCACTGGTAGTGTCATACACAGCAGCACTGGTCTCGTATACAGCAGCACTGGTCTCATATACAGCAGAGCTGGTCTCGTATACGACGCTCGAGGTATCGTATGCCGCAGCAGTCGAGGTATAATCCCAAACAGCACTTGAAGTATCGTATGCTGCAGCCGTGGTGTACGCAGCAGTGTACGCGGCAGCGGTGTCGGTCAAGTAACCACCGTTGGCTGCTTTTGTCGAAGCCTCAGCAGCACTTTGCCTAGAAGAATCAGGTAAGTATCAATCTTCAAAATCCTCCGGTTAATGAACGTACGACTCAAGCTCCTTGGTATCAGTGATGGGGATACCATCAGGCGCTGATACAGCAACCTCATCGCCGACAGCACTGTCACGCTTTGACCCGGGGGCTCCGAGGGCGAGTTGAGCCGCGAGGACGGCAGTACCAATAGTGAACGTAGCAAAGTTAACCATCTTGCTCAAAATTATATCTCAAAAAAAAAAGCAATGTCCGAATTCGAAAAAATGAAGACAAAAATTCGTGGGCGTAGAAAGTAACCGTCGAGGTGTGGTTGTCTGGGACGAAGTCGCAGTTGACAAACGGGCGTAAGTTTAGTTGAACAGTCCTCGCAGAGGCAATGGAAGTGCGGGTCAGTTATTCGGCCTGTCTGTCAAAGAGCAAGTGATCTATAGTCGTCGTTCGTCGACGATGCAACATATCAGTAAGTACATGCTACTATTGCAGCAGGATACATGAGTAAACATACCCCGAAAGAATGAATGGGTGGCAGGTCGAGAACCAGGCTCGACTCCAAAAATGCCAAAAAAAAGCGAAGGAAAAAAGAGGAGGTGAAGGAACGAACGAAAGATGGGAGAGGCGAGGGTGAGAAGAGAGAAAAGGGAATTCGGCGGGTTTTAAGGGCGCTCTGAGGCGCGCTGGGAAACGGATACTTGAGGGTCATGGCAACGAACAGAGGGGATCTGCGTCGTTCGAATCACGAACCAATCAATCCGGTGTTAGTTGGTGCATCACTGTATCCTGTATCCAATCCGACGACTCCGAGCCCGCGCTCTCTGTCCCACACTCCCTTTCAACCATCCTCATCTTTGATGTATTTGATACATCATCTCACAGTATTCTTTCCCTTGACAGCACACCACACTGCTCTCCTCCGAGCCGGAGCGTCTATGCTCGCTTTCGAAAATGATTTGTTCAATTATATAATTCTACTTGGTGTCTCCTTCCTTGATGCTGTTTCCACAAGCAAATTTCGGACATTCCGGTCACGTTACGGTCCAGTGGCAACCGCCCCCTGTGAACCAAATTTAAAGCCAAACATTTGCGTGGGAGAGTCGGTCTCGGTCTTAGCTTTTCTTAGCACCTTCCAACGACCCAATTCAATTTGGTATCATCCTCGTATTCAGTGTCTGTTTGTAGTAATGTACCTGATAGTCTCTCTGTGCACTACTCCTCCCTACGTTCAACATAAGAAGAAATACAGTGAAGTGTCCATCCAAAATATCAAGGTAGAGTAACAAAAATAAAAATAAAACATTTCGTCCGTGTCTCCATCAGCGCCTTCTCGGATTCGTTGGTAATCCGACACGGTCAGCAGGGATCCGCTCCGTTGGTTCTCTGAAAACTTCTTGCCCTCCCCTTCTTGACGACAGGCTGTCCTCGTAGCGCCTACCATTTTGATCAACTCTACCCCTTTCGACACTGTTCACGCCCTTCGGTACTGCAATGTCACTAGAACGCTCCGTTCTCGCAGCCTGTCGTTTTGCATCTCGGATAGCTTTCAACCGGTCCGTTGCTCTAGTAGTTGACCGATCCAAACCTCCGGAAGCGAACGCGGACGATCTGGATTCTTCAACCCTTCCTCGTGCGCCCCGCGTTTCCGAAGCTGATGAGGCAGCAACACCGTCGTAAATATCCCGAAAGCCATGACCGCGAGTTCTCATGACTGGACCCGTGTCATCATACTCACTTCGGTCCTCGTAACGAGCTGAGTGCTGAGTTCTATTACCCACTCCTCGTTCATGCTCGTCAAAGAGCCAATCCGGCAAGTCTGACCGGTCCCGGGCCTTGCTGATATGGTAGGCCTTGAGAGCTCGAGTGATCTCAGAATCTCCTGAAGAAGGTGCGACTGCAATTTGCGTAACAAGCCAAATTAGCGACCTGCTTCTGCGGATCCATTGGTCAGAAAAGGACCGACCTCCACTTATCAGAATGTTGCCAGTATTGCTGCCGTTCCCTGCCCAGGTACTCGCGGCAGTAGCAACGCGATTCCAAATCGAATATCCGTAAGAAACAAGGTCGTTCGCTGCAAACGCTTGGTCTGCTGTTCAGCAAGAGTGCGTGTACAGCGTAAAGACAGCCAAAGGTCAAAGGGCAATAGTTGAGCAATAATACGGGAGAATTGCCCAAAAATAACTCACCATCATGATGGATCACACCGAGCTTTCGAGTATCATTGACTCCACCCGTTTCCTTAGAAGCATCCAGATCGAGTTCAAAGCTAGATTGCGACGACGAGCTCGGAGCTCCGCGGTGCCGCATGCGATCCAGAAATGATGACCCAGAAGAAGACATTGATGACGAAGATGAGTCCGAGTCTCTCGAGGGTGGAGGGCGGGAATATGTTGAAGGAGAAGACCTCATTGATCGGGATGTCATGTCAATTTTTGGGAAGGTAGGAGGCGGAGGTGGGGGAAGAGCAGCCTCCTTGTTGCGAGGCGGTCGTACGTTGCCCATTGAACGTTGTGAGCGCACCTGGCGCGCATTACCTCTATCGTAGAGGCGACCTCTTGCGCCTCTATCCTCGCTCACCACCGAATAGCGCTCATTCGGGCGACTGGCTGACCTCAGCTGAGACGTCGTCGGCTGCCTAGTGACGGACCTACTACGACCTGCGCGCGGATTTGAGGGAAGCATATTTACTAGCTGGATTTGTCGTTATCCGTTCGTTAAAAAGTAGGAAGTAGCAATAGCAATACAACCAATGAAGAGCGAAATATGTTTAAATAGAACGGTATAGAAAAGAATGTAGATAGGTATAAACAAGCTGCGCAGACCGGCTGGCGAGCGAGATGGGAGGAAGAGAGCAAGAAAGGAGGATAATTGGACCTAGCAGCCTGGCGGCCTATTAGGTGGCAACCAGATTCTGAACAAATAGAATTCGAAGTCTCGGACGTCGGGATGATCGAATGATCGAAGCGTCGATCACTGGCTACCAATAAAGGCAAGTATGGCGAGTGATCGTGTCATACTTCCTCAACTCTCATTTTTTTGAAAAACAAATGTAGCACCGATTTTATCCCGAACTCTTTCCTTCTCCTCTTGCTCATACGATGCGTCTCGCCGCGCGTGCTTTGCGTCCTCTGGGTGCTAGGTTCGCCAGCACAGAGGCTTCGCCTTCCAAGGACAAGTTCAAGGTCCTCGTCATCGGCGCAGGTACGCGTGTAGATGTGAATTTCGCCTATGCTTGCTATGATAATTTATCAATAACGTCCAATAGGTACAGCGGGTATCAGCATCTCGAACCAAATCTTCAACCGCTTCAGGTCGGCTGGGAAGCCTCTTGCTGATGGAGACGTCGCCGTTGTTGATGCAGCAGAATGGCATCACTATCAGGTGAGAGATCCCGTCATCCGTCTAGCCATGATTATCATTCTGAAACAACATCGTTTCCTGTTCTCTTGATATATGTGCTTAGCCTGGATGGTAAGTATTTGTATTTCTTCTCCACGCGCGTCAGGTAGACGTCTCTAAGCTCGTGATGTTCACTTTGGATCCTTCATTCTCAGGACACTCGTTGGAGCCGGATTGAAAGACAAGACAGCTCTCCGAAGACCTCTCGCATCGCTTGTGCCCAAGCACATCACCCATGTTCCTGAGAACGTCAAATCATTTGAACCAACGTCTTCTTCAATCACACTCGCATCAGGACGCACGCTGGGATATGACGTCTTGGTTGTCGCGATGGGGCTCCAAATCAACTGGAGTGGTATCAAGGGACTCCCACAGGCATTGGCGGACCCGACGTCCGGCGTCTCGTCTATCTATTCGTATGACACCTGTGACAAGACCTGGAAAGACATTGATGCGCTGCGGAACGGCAAGGCTATCTTTACACAGCCCGCAGGTGTCATTAAATGTGCTGGTGGTACGTCCGACTGCGCTCGGCGCCGTCCATGTATATTTTGGAGAGATGATAATTTTGTATCGTGAACAGCACCCCAGAAAATCATGAACATGGCGTGGGATCGATATCGGCGGACAGAGCGCGGCGACACCGTCAAAGTGGAATTCTGGACCGGAATGCCTACAATGTTCTCCGTGAAGAAGTATTCCGATGCACTCGACAAACTCCGCCTCTCGCGTGGCATCCACGCTGAGTTCTCCCATAACCTCACCTCGATCGACGTTCGCAACCACGTCGCGACATTCAAAACTCCCGATGGTAAGGAGGTCTCGACGGAGTTCAGCCTATTGCACGCCGTACCACCCATGGGTCCACTTGAGGTTATTAAGAATAGCCCGATTGCGGACTCTGCCGGGTGGGTGAGTGTTGATGACGGAACGTTACAACACAAAAACCCGGACTATGCGAATGTATTCTCACTTGGTGACTGCTCGAGTTTGCCCACGAGCAAAACGGCCGCTGCAATCACTGCGCAGGCTCCTGTATTATCGGAGAACGTCTTTTCGTTCCTTGATACTGGTAAATTGAGCAGCGCAAGATACGACGGGTATACCAGCTGTCCTGTACGTCATTCCCTCCGTGCTACAGAATGAGTCCGTCTAACGACGATATGCTTCACAGTTGCTAACGGACTATGGCCACCTCATGCTTGCCGAATTCAAGTACGGACTCGAACCAAAAGAAACGTTCGCCAATGTGCTCGGGGACCAAGCAACTCCCAACAGATTCTTCTACTACCTCAAAAAGGACTTCTTCCCTTATATATACTGGGAATCCATGGTTAAGGGAGAGTGGTATGGTGCGAAGGGCCTCTTTCGACCTGCTTTCACGCAGTAGGTAACAAGCTAGGCTTGGAGACGGAGTGGACACACGCTTTGGATAGAGTATACCAGGATAGAGTTACGTTCTGTCTGGATACTGAGCATGCTATTCACTAAAAATAAATAAAGCAGAAATTCAGCGCAATTCCAAAAATGAAAGCGAGGGAGAAAAACGCGTAAACTTATTACCTTATGGCCTTCAAAATCAAAGAAGTTGGTAACGGGTGGAAGACTCCACTGAAATGGGTTGTAGCAGGACAAAGCGAACATCACCTACAGTAGATGCACTTCCGCTAAGTCGAGAACATCAGGACGCGTGAGATCGACTTTTCCATAAACGGAAAGATCGACCTTCCAATGAGCGTTTAGAGAAAGAAGCAACCTTACTTTAGGCCCGGGTGTATTTTCAAACGTCGACTTCGAAGAACCATGTAGTGCGAGAAGAAAAAGCAGGCATTATGCCCACTTTCCCATCTCTTTATCTCTATTGCTCACTATGTACTTCAGAGTGCGATCCTTGAGGCCGCTTCACGTCCGCTTTGCAAGCTCGGCAGCCACCAAGGACAAGTATAAAGTCCTCGTTATTGGTGCAGGTGAGTAGAAATGCTTTACTATGGTTTAGTATCTGATTGATAGGGGGAAAAATGAAAATGAACAGGCACGGCTGGCATAAGCGTGTCGAACCAGATATACAGTCGCTTCAAGAGTGCTGGAAAACCACTTGCTGATGGCGATGTTGCTGTCGTTGATGCTGCTGAGTGGCATCATTACCAGGTACGTGAATTTCGTACGTATATCCCACCGAAAAGCTGTCGGATGGATTCCGAGATGCAAAAACGGCTTATCTTCGCAATGATGCATTTGTACTAGCCGGGGTGGTAAGTCTTTCCTTGAGCTTCTAAAAATCGCTGCCATGTGAATGGACCCCGACCTTCATCTGTAGGACTCTTGTTGGCGCAGGTCTTAAAGATAAAACAACTCTCCGTCGTCCACTTGCGTCGCTCGTCCCGAATCATATCGCTCATGTGCCAGAGAATATCAAGTCATTTGAGCCAAAGTCGTCTTCCGTAACTCTTACTTCAGGGCGTATGATAGGCTATGACATCCTCGTTGTAGCGACAGGCCTCCAGATTAACTGGGGTAATATCAAAGGACTTCCAGAAGCACTAGGTGATCTAGCCTCTGGCGTGACGTCTATCTATTCGTACGATACCTGCGGAGAGGTCTTCAAGCACATCGATGCTTTGCGCGAGGGAAAGGCTATCTTCACTCAACCCGCAGGGATAATCAAATGCCCTGGTGGTAAATAGTTCACCCAATATTGGCCTTAATCACTCGTATGACTCATGACTACGCTTGCTATGCAGCCCCTCAGAAGATAATGAATATGGCATGGGATCACTATCGCCGTACGGATCGCGGGAGCTCTGTAAAGGTGGAATTCCGGACAGGCATGCCTACGATGTTCTCTGTCAAGAAATACTCGGACGCTCTAAACGATTTGCGGATCTCGCGGGGCATACACGCCGAGTTCATGCATAACCTCGTCGCTATTGACTCTGCCAATCGTACTGCGACCTTCAACACTGGAGAGGATAAGGAAATCACGACTGAATACTCCTTGCTGCACGTAGCCCCTCCCATGGGTCCACTCGACGTGATGAAGAATAGTTCTATTGCGGATGAGGCAGGCTGGGTGAACGTGAACGAAGCGACGTTGCGGCATAAGAACCCCGAATATGGGAACGTATTCGCGATCGGGGACTGTTCGAGCTTGCCCACGGCCAGGACGGCTGCTGCGATAACCGCTCAAGCCCCCGTGGTCTCGGAGAACGTCTTTTCTCTTCTGGAAACCGGTAAACTGAGCAATGCAAAATATGACGGTTATTCGAGTTGTCCGGTACGTCGTCCGCTCAAGTCTGTACCCCAGATATTACGTCTAACGGATGTAATGCAGCTACTTATTGACTACGGGCACCTCATGCTCGCCGAGTTCAACTATGGATTCAAACCAAAGGAGACATTTGCAAATTTGCTCGGGGACCAGGTAAAGCCAAGTAGACTCTATTATTATCTCAAGAAGGACTTCTTCCCGTACGTGTACTTTGAAGCCATGGTCAAGGGCAACTGGTACGGTGCGAACGGGATCAGGCGGCCCGTTTTTGCTAAGTAGTCGTTCGAAGTCGCAAATTTGAATTGGAGTATTTTGGGATTGTATGATGTCTTTATATGTGTGCCCTCCTTATTGAGTTGTACAGAAAAGGTCACAGCAAGATACTCCGAGGCCATGCAATGAAATATATGACTGATGAATGACGAATTTCATGAACGGTAGTCCAATTCGCTAGTCGCGAAAGAAAATCAGTTTGCGAAAAGTTCCTTCATTCAATAAGATACATGAGAAAACGACAGGAGAAGTGACGATAAAAGAAACGGGAAAGGTTCTGCACAAAAGCAAGAAGTCAGAGCATTAAGTCATGAAAGTGATTACATTCATTTGTTCTCCCGTCATCATCGGTTCACGTCAGTCATCCACTGTCACTATCGAATCTCTCAACCAAAATCAATCAAAATAATAAATCCTCCTCCCCGCTCCGTCGTGTCCCATTCCCATTCCCCATAGGCTTCCCACTCGCATCTTGCTTCATGTACTTCCCAAACGCACTATCCATATTCGCATATGGGTCTCCGGATCCACCACCATTAGGACGTAAATGCTCCGCTGCATCGCCGTCGTCCGAGCCAACGTCCCCGCCTCCATCCGCATCGTCCCCATCTCCATCATGGTCGATCAAACTGTTATTGCCGGCGATGGAACTGTGGTCTTGTGGATGAGAGTCTGCGCGGCTAGGAAGAGGGGGGACAGGAGGGACGGAGCTCCCCCCTCCGGAGGTTCCTGGACGGGGAGGAGGCATGGACGGACCGGGGATGTCTGCGATGACGGATGGCGGGAGCTGGTCGGGCGGGGGTACGATTCGCACTTGGCGCGATTTCTCGTTCAGCGCGGGGCTGTCCGGGAGAGCTTTTGCTTTTGCGTTGCGGATGAATGTCTATAGTCCACATATAAGCATATGTATTTAACGAGGAATGACGCATTGAGGATAAATGTTTGCCTGACCTCAGGATTCTTATGATATATACTCCCAAGTGTGCCCGTATGCAACAATAACTGGTCGAGCGATCCTCGATCCATACGGTCCGAATCAGTCGTGATGGGCGGCTTCTCAGCAAGCACGATCTCGCCAGCGTTAGCAGGGTTAATAGCCAACAACCGCCAATACATGAACCCTCGGTCTCGTAAATCTGGGTTATCGATCTCTTCAGTCGTCCATTTCAGCACCTTATGCACGATTTCTTTGCTTGTCTCTGAGTTCGATTTGTATATGAAGAGCTTGACAACAGCAGAGAGCAGTGCAAGTTGAACCTGTCGACGGTATGAAGATTATCAGCTCATGCCTCTGCCGTACAAAAAAAATTACACACCTCTGTAGGTTCCTCCAGGAAGTTATACACAAGGTCATCAAGCAGCTCATCCGAATTCTCGATCTTGTCAGCAAATTGGCCAATGATCCAAATCATAGCCGCCTTTGCCTCCGGCTCGTCCAGTGCGTCCAAATTCTCGCATAACTTGGGTATGATCCCCTCGTACCGCCCGGGATATCGTCGGAATATGTCTTTAATGACAATGACCGCTTCTTGTACGACGTACGTCACCTTCGTATCGATCAGCCCAAGCAAAGCCTCGATGCACTCGTCCGCGGCCAGCTCGACTTTGATGGCCAGTCGGCCTATTGATCGCACTGCTTTCCGCACGAAATCAACGTCAACCTCAGATGCGTACCTGGACAAACAGTTAGTGACTTAGTGACCAGAAACATAAAATCGGGCAAAACACCCACTCCTGTAACTCAGCGAGCACTTCCCTAAAGTTCTCTTCTCGCGCTAATCGATACATAATCTCAAGCTTGGCGAGCTTGACGTAAATCGGGTCGTTATACTTGCAAAAGAACACTTTTACGTCATTTTTCAATACCGCCGGTCGCCTTTGTATTATGAGTAGGATATTCCGCAACGCGACGTATTGAACCTCTGGACCAGAAGAAAGCATGGTCACTAAATGCGAAAAAAAAAGAGTATCAGCCTTCTCTTCAACCATGAATTAAATTTGTTCCAGACACACCGAGTGGAGGACCCATCTTTTTACAGATATACTCGATCAGTTTCCTGTTCTCCATGTAGTTCATGAGATACAAGAGGACTTTAATTGTCGTAAGAATAACTGCCGAGTTTCCATGTTGCAGCTGGACGGTGATTCGCTCAGCAATGATTTCCGCTTCTTTCGATTCTTGAGGGACGAAGGTCATGAGTGCATCCATAATGTAAATCTGTCCCCATCTAAGCAACCACGTCAGTCTCCTCCTGCCTTTCAACTGAACTGGGATATTAGGAAAACGCACTCTGAGCTCTCCTGCAGCGCCGTCAACAACTTATTCGCAACAGTGTAATTCACGCGGAACGCAACTCCATCATGTCGTTCGCTGATCTCTACCAGTGCAGCTACGGCATTAGCAACAACGGTCGCGTTTGAGTCCAGCATGAGGTCACGCAGCATCTCGACGAAGCCCATGCGTTCAGTCCGCCGAGGATCTGCCATGTAAACTTTCGCAACGCAGATCGCAGCTGTTTTGCGCACGTAGGGATCCCGATCCTTAAGCGTGTGGCGTAGTGGGTCTGTAAGAGCTTCCGTGACGACGGGTAGTGGGATATAGGACATTGTACGGATGGCGAGAGCGCGAATAAGCGGATTGTGGTCGGCGCAGTCCTGAATACCCATCAGTCTATCTTCAGAGGTGTAGAAGTTCAGACGCATACTTGGAGGAAGCTTGGAATGACCAATTGAATCTGGTCCGGTTTCGACCTGCCATAGCTGACGAGGAAGAGATACACCACTGTCCTCTCCATGTAAGCATCCAACCACTCTTATTCAATTAAAACGCGCACTCTTCTTGATCTCCAGCGAGGGCGTCCCTAGACACGCCACGACATCAGGGAACAACGGCGACACTGGCAAGAAAAAATCAATTTCGAGGATCTCCTCGGCAACCTAACGCGAACGAAACTGACTATCATTGCCCATAGTGATATTCGCCACGATCTTCTTCAGCACCGTCCTGCGCTTCTGGAACTTCTTGTCCTTTGCCTCCGCGGCATGCAGCTCCGCTCGGAATTCCTACGCGTCCCGTCAGTGTACTTCCTCGCACAGAATTGCATTACAAATTGCACAGACTGACCTGGATCTTACCGCGCTGGAAGAACTTTGCATCCTGACCTGCTTGTCCACTCATCAGCGGCTCTCCAGTCGCAACGCTATAACGTCCCTATGAGAAAGGAGGTAGGAGAACAAAGATATCTGTGGTGAGAGGGACAAGCCTAACTCGGAGGCGGTCTCTGTTTGTCGAGTGTCGGTCGGTCATGCGCGACAAAGAAAGTCATACGTAATATGGTAAGCACCGCGCGCCGATCATTGGAGGAGCTTAATTTTCTCTCTCGGCGTCTTGAGCTCGATCACATCACTTCAAGTCCACGCCAAAAGAGCAGCGGCTTTTCAGCTCTTTTTTTCCCCTAAATGCCAGCTGCGCGCTACCCTAAACGTCCCAAGCTCGTCCAAAGAGCAAGAACCGACGTCGACGCGTCTCTGTGCCCCCAAATCGACGCCTGTCTCAAAGCCGCGCGCCAATGCGCGCAACAAATCGCTCCGTTCGAGAGCTGTCTGCAAGATGAGATGCGCATCCTAGAACGATTATACTACAAGGGCGTGAACCAGCATCGATCTGCATTGTTCTGGCGGCGCGTGAAGGAGGTGCGGAGACTCGGTCCGCAGGGGTGCTTGAAGTGCGCCTTTTGGGACTATTGGACGATTTGAGGTACTCGTTCTATGTTGGAGAAGACGTGGAGAGGAAGTACGTCTTATTCACGATGATGATGAGTTGTGAGATACCACATGCTAATGATCTAAGTCCAAAGATCCTGAAAAGCGCTTGGTCGAAGGTCCCTGACGAGAAATTCTTATCGTTCATAAACGACAGATTGAAAGCCATACTGGAACTTATCTGCATAGTATGTGGCGTGCAGCCCTTGTTTTCTCCCAGTCGCTAAAGTAGGGTTGTCTTAGACCAAGGAGCGTCTCATGAAAGCATACCAGTAAGCTCTGTCAGTCTTCTTTAGTGAGTAATTTTTTTGACGTCAATCTATCTTCAAAGCTCACTGTCGCTGATGATGCAAACCGGAGCATTTCTACAACTGATCGTCATTTTAACGGCCATCGTCTCAAGATTGAACGCCATTATGGAAGAGCTGGAGACTATCTTACAATCTTTCGTCAACAATCTTGAAGTCCTTCTCGACGCTCTAGTACGTGTCTGTACTTCTATCCTCATCTTCATTCACTCACTCACAAAAAAATCTGTGGTTCTTAATTCCCTCTTCTGGTTTTATAGGGGTACAAGAAACGCACCAGCAGGCCTTTAAGGAGCGCAAGGAAGATGAAAAGACCCATACCTGCCTCGGGAAGCACGCATCCCGTAAATCGTACAGTCAGCGACTCGGAACAGGCAGAGATAACCGACGAAGACCTCGGTAGAGCCGTCTTACGAAAACCCACTGGTCGCTCTTCAGAGACGAACATTATTAATACCCGTGAAGCGTCAATCGAATCTTTCTGGCCGCAACAAGACGACGAAAACGCTATTATCAACGAGGAGTCGTTACTAGTGCCAGAGCCACCAAGTATCATCGTCAAAACAGGGGCAGATGCAAGTGCGCTTGCATCGAAGCCTGCAACACCTGATCAGGCGGATCTTGGCGCTACCAGTTCGAAAGAGACGACTAAGGCCAAGAAAAGGAAAAAGCGGAGAGACGAGATTGACGAGATTTTCGGATCATTATAGAAAAGTGTTAGATGCATACTGTTTTAATAATGTATACTTGGTTCATTTGACGTTGAGTAAAATAGTAGTACATTCACCATTAGTACGTCGAGTAACGGGCTCCCAAGCAGGAAATCGCGCAAACCGATCGAAGAAAGAGTAAAGCGACCCGTATATTTTTCATTCACCAACCAGCAAACCAATCAAGGAAGCAGAGGAAAAAAGAAAAGGAAATCCCATATAAAATTACTAAATAACATAAGACCCTAGAGTACCAAGAAATTCTTCAAGAAAGCCGAATACTACGATGCGATGTGCACATAAATACGACGACTGGTATACTGTGACTATGACTACAACTATAAGTATAGTATTGCATGCATGCATGATTTGGGGGGAAACGAGAACGTTCATTTTGAATGTGTGAGAGTACCAGTGCTCGTGCGCGGACCGGATATTTTAAAGACCAAGAAGAGATGAAAGACCTAGATGAAGATGCGAAAACACGAGGGACCGATATGAATATGAGCCTTGAAAACCGTATTTATGAGAGAAGGAGAGAAAGATGAGATGATGACGCGAACGACCGAGACCCTGGGACGACAGAACAGAGAACAGATGAGAAGCAAGATAGGGAACCAAGAAAGCGATGAATGTGAATTGTGGCCATGTAGACCGAAAAGGGATAAGTCGTGTATGAGTGAGAAGAGAAGAAAGAGATGATGACGAAGATGATGATGATAACGGTGATTAATCCTAGGCTCTGTCTGCAACGAACAGACTTGTCGCGGGTCGTCGCGGGTCGACGTCATTCACGTTTTTCCAGGCCCGGCCCAGTCCAGCCCAGTCCAGCCCAGCCCAGCAGGTCTCATTCGCTTTCACTATCGCCCACCGGATGCCTATTTTTCGCTCTTTCCCGAGCCGCATCCCGACAGGACTTGCGAAACCTGAACGCGTGGACCAAACGAGGGTCAATGACGTCAACCTCCAACCTTGCCCCCAAGGTATCCTATCGATCTGTTCTGTCGGCGGCGATCACTCCAGGAACGACCAAACAGGCGGACGATCGCGTCGCTCCGCTTCGCATAGCAACGTAGGGTAGGGAAATAGGCGCATATACACATCCAAACCAGAACGGAACTTTGCTCTGTGCGAAATGACAAAAGGCGCCGCATCGCGAAGATCGATCGATATGAATGAACCTCCGGACAGGCAGATGGGGGTGTCTACCCGCGTTCCCGCGGCGAGAGCGTTTGTCCGTGCGCGTACACTCCGTGTCGGGGGAGCGACGAAGGTAGTAGCGAGAACGCAGGTGAAGTCGATGGAGACGTAGTATTCCGTGACGACGTCGACGCGGACCGCCCTCTCCCCTGTTCACCCAACATACCAGCACCAGTAGCAGCGGTAGTACATGTATATCCCATCCCCGACCCAGTCGCAGGAGGTCCCGCGCTCAGCGACAATGGCGGAGCTGCCGAGCCCATAGGCACGGTATCTCTCAACCATCGCTCCTCTTCCACGTCCGGAGACGCGCGCGGGCCAGGCGTACGGCCGTCGAAATATGCTGTTGGGGGACTGCAGATGCGGACTGTTCGCGAGCGTCGGTGGGATGGGGATGACGAGCGCCCCAGGGCCCGTACGGCTGAGATGCGAGTTATTGCGAGTCATGCGTGGACGCGTCGCTGTTGAGCTAGCTCCCGAGTTTGAAGTGCTGCTGGTGTTGTTATTTTGAGATGGACGATAGGAGACGGGGAGTGATGTGAGTGATGAGTGAGAGCAGCCGAGCTTAAATGGGACTGCTGCATCTGCCGCTGCGGAAGGTTAGAGTCAAATGAGGCATGACTGAATTGGGAAGGTGATGATGATGATGATGCATTGATATGCTGTACGTGTACGCCAAGCTGCTGCTGCTGCTGCTGTTGCCGCTGCTTAGAGTTCGAGTTCGTCCCACTCGGCCGCATCACCGAGCATGATGCTGTGCCCGCACCCGCATTCGGACCCAGGCCGGCACACACACCCGGATGATGATAATCGACGTTGTTGACATCCGTCGAAGCTGTGCGCGCTGCTGCGGGTGCAAACGTCGCTGACAATGTCATCCTATCCTCTTCCTCCCAATCCCTATTCCTAGTCCCTGTTCCTAATCCTTTATCTAACGACGTCTGAGACACCGAGTCGGGAAGTGAGACGACCTGAACGAGATCGACAGATCGGGTTATTGGACTGTCCTTTCCAGATCAGATCGGCACACACGGGACGGGACTCGGATGGGAAACAGACAGACAGATAGAGACAGAGAGACGGGTATGTATGCAGAAGTGAGACTGCCTCCCCTTTCGCTCGCTTTATGTTTACTCCGGCGATCCTCCGCACAAATCAACACAGATCGAGGGTGTATATGTGTGTGTAAGTGTGCGACGTCACTCCTTTCTTTATACGCAAGTAAATGCCGCACTGCGTCCCATGTCGTCCCCAATGACGAGGCGAGGATAGCAACGGTAGGGGGTAAAGCTGAATTGAGCTCGAGGAGGGGCAGCGACAGCTCAAAGGTATCGAGGTAAGGTATCAACAGGGGTATGACCCGCTGTGAGGCATATACTTATATATACACAACTACATACTGTAATGTAATGTAATACTATTTCTGTGACTAAACACTTTCGGCTGCTTCTTTCTCGTATCGGCATCGGCGCAACTCACCCGACCGCAGCTCTCCGCCCTATAAGGAAACGACAAGCCGTCCGTCGTCGCAGGTGACTCATCGCGGCCCCTCATTCCACCTCATCCCTTCCAAACCAAACTCTATTTCCCCCGCTGCCCCTTTCACAATTCATTTTATTTTCTTCTTCCGCTTGACCCGTGATCCTTTTCTTTTCCAAGACACAGCAGATCAATCCGTACGTGGATTTGGGTCGTTTCTGAGTTCTGTCAGTCACTCAATGAAATGAATGGCTGATAACGATTCGAAGGGACTTTTGACTGCCTACTCAACACTCTAATGATACTTAATGTTCAATATTAGATACATAAAATGAAATAGTACGTGTGTTCTTCTCGTCTCGTCCTTTCGTGCCAAGAATCAATATCCGAAGAAATAAAGTGAATGAAGGGGGGCATGAGAACTCCTTGCACGGGAGAGACCGGGGAAGCAGGAATATTAATGAAGGGTGACGAAAGCAAGGTATAGTAGTATGAACGAATCGTATACGTGGCACAATACTACTACACTACAGCAATGAGAGCACCTTCCTCGCGAGTAATGCAGCAACCAGCACAAGAAGCACAGATATAGTCCCGTCGAGAAGGATCGGAGGCCGCGAAGACGAAGCGGACGCAGTTGACGTCGTTGTTGACGACGTCGACGGACGCGAATGCGAAACATGCACAGATCCCGCGGAAGTAGACACAGACACGATCTCCATCTGTCGTTCTTCTGCCGGGTGTGATGAACTCGCGCTCATACTGCCCGTCTTCGCCAGTACGTCTGAAGGTGAGGGCGTGCCTGTAGATATAGATTGGGATTCTCTGCCATCACTGTCCCGTGCACGCTGCTGCTGCTCCGACGCTCCTAGTGGTCGAACATCAGAGGATGCCAGCGAAGCTGAACTCGAAGGCGAAGCAGACGAGGTACTGGCGCTAGTGCCAGTCCTGGTAGTCTCTTTCCCATGTTCAGCTGACTCGAATCGATCCTTCTTCTCTTTTAAGTTTGTATTCGCAGCCGAAATGGTCAAGTTGCTCCGCCCGTCCCCCTCGGTCGGCGGCACCTTATCCAACAACGGATGTCCGTCTGCTCCTTTTGTACAACTCAAGGAAGACGAAGTCTGATCTTGGGACTGCGAATTAGGGCCCGAACTCACTGAAGCAGCAGTAGGCGGATCCGGCAAACACTCGCGATTCGGGATTTTGCATTGCGGGCATACCCAGTCGCGTGATCTATATATAATACACACCACCGCCGAGTTTTCGATGATTAGTTGAGTTTGCAATTTGAAGGTCTGGTTCTATCTACGTACAATTTCGCAAGACGTCTGCGCTCAGACCCCGGGGCTTCCATGGAACCGATTCCCATCGCCGCTTGACCTTTCAGCGGGAAAAATCCTTGCAATCCGATGATCGCTAAAATTAGACGACATCAGTGGGTAAGCTCTCAGATAGAACATACAAGGGGGAAAGGAAGCCCCAATGCATTTGAAGGAATAGACTTGCCTGTTCGAACACCCCACGCTGGCTGCCAGAGTTCCTCATGATCTATATCAGAGAGAAGAAGGGAAGAAAAGATGCAGTCAGCAGACGAAACGCGCACGCAGTACTAGTATTGCTTCCAAGTCACACCATTCCGCTGAATTGGTAAATACTCACAGTTCGTGAAGCTTATGCATAGCTGCATGAGTTAATTTCAAACGCACGGGAGCAGTCCAACGTAAAAGCGTAGCAGAGCGGAGATTGCATAGAAGCGTCGGATGAATCATCGGGTGAGTCACAAATGCCATTCAGAAGACGTAGAAGAAGTCGGGATTCCCAAAGAAGCGCAGAATGTTTTTGCGTGCACGGATGCGCGTAGAGATCTTCCGTGAGTTTACCGTTAGGAGGATAAAGAGGATAAATCCTTACCTGGGTGTTCGTTTCGAATCGTCCATTCGGAGTGAGCATCATGATCGATGGAGGGCGAAACGGATATTCAGCAGGTAGTAATATCCGAAAGTGGTACAAACCGCTTTCAAAATCCGTATCCGGTGCTCCGCGTAACGTGCAATGCCATTCCTAGTAGCAAAGTTACGAACTTAGTACTGATAGGGGGTGCAGAGGGGATGCCGTAGCAGCAAATACTTACGAATAGGTTGTCCTGGATGGAATGTCGGAGGATATAAAGTCAATGACTATATTCTTCTTATTGAACTCAGATAGCGAAAGACGGACGGACCTCGAGCGGTGCAGCGGTGTATTCCGTCGACGGGTCGTTCTGAAGCTCGCGTGCTTCCTGCATGATGCGCTTCACGGCTGTCGGAGTTGTTCATTCCTTTAGTTACACTGTGTGCCACTTCAACAAGGAAATAGCAATGCGCACCAGAATTATTCTTATTGAAAGATGTCCGAGTCGCCATCGTGTGTTTGAGGACCCGGTTCTTATCTCTAGTCTAATAGCGTAGATAATAGTCTCTGAAAACTCCTGTGAAGAATTTGTCTATAGACCGATACTCTTGGGCATAGGATGGATAGAAATGTGTATACAAAGCCGCAACCGTGTCCGCTTGGTCAGTTGCAAGGAGGAGTGGTATGTGTTAGAGATGGATTAGCGCAGCGCGTGGCGAAACGTGTCCTTAGTCACGTG
Organism: Sanghuangporus sanghuang; assembly: GCA_009806525.1. Taxonomy (NCBI): domain Eukaryota; kingdom Fungi; phylum Basidiomycota; class Agaricomycetes; order Hymenochaetales; family Hymenochaetaceae; genus Sanghuangporus; species Sanghuangporus sanghuang. The sequence continues at coordinate 2,286,665 of VVIT01000001.1, read as the reverse complement.
ACCCACTTTGCGTTTATGACGGTATTCCGAGTGACCAGCCGACATTTGACCGCCTTCCAAACTTTCTGTTCAGCTGCGCGGAAAAAATCTCGGCTTTGTGTGTTCGCAAAACGTCAATCGAGCAGCAGCCAGGATACACGCCATTACTGACGTCTACAACGAACGTGTCTTATTGGCGGACCGGGTGTGTTCACTGAAGGGTTTAAGAGGGGAAGAATGAATATCAAGAAACTCAAAGTACGGAAAACTAGACGTGAGTTTGACTGTTTTCCCATTTCTTTTATGATCATATTTATATATACGTTTATCCCGGCTACGTTTTTTCCCATATAACTCCTTGATTCGGTTTCTAAATCCTGGCCAAAATCATCGGGTCTATCGAAAAATGGACGACTGAATCCTGTCTCTGTCACCGGGATGCAGCTGGCTACCAGACGCCGTGTGCTGTCGAGACACTGGCCATGCTCAGCTGTTGGGCAGCCTACAAAGACGCTAGTAATATTGGAGCGTGTCAGGAGAAGGCAAAGGCAGTGGCGGATTGTATGAGGAATAGCGTGCGTCTTGTTACCTTCTTTTTCATTCTTTTTATTCCCCTTTCCCCTCTCCCGTTTCTTTGATCCCCTAGTCTTTTTATCATGTCTCTAGCAAAGGTCTTGCTAATTTTTCTTATCTTTCGGGCTTCTGTAGGTGAGGGGCGGCGGAAACAAGAGGCAGGGTACTATCAACTATCATCTCGCACGACTACAAAAAGTCCTCAAATAATCGACTTTCTGTGCGCATATCTACGCCGCTTCGCTGTTGGTACAAAGAGCTGCTTGTCGTGGTCAAGATGGGTATATAAAAATTGCCTTGCATGATTTACAAAAGACATCTTGTTCCCCGCATCTCATAGAATACGTCGGGTTTCATGTCTTGCTCGTACTCGCAAAAGTTGTATAATGGCAGACACATTTAACCCGAATAGATTACAAAGTGGTATGGAAGATGTGCCGAGAGTGCTGAATTAAATGAAAAAGAAATAACATCGCAACGTCAAGTTTCAATGATACCTGCCCAACTCTCTCACTTCCTCTTCTTAGCATCCCTCAAGCTAAGCACAACCAAATCCTCATCCTCAATATTATAGCTCGCAAGCGTATTCGCATTCGTCAGCATCTTACCGTTGAATGACAACATGATACGTGAGAGTGGCATGCTGCTCCCGATGCTTCGCGCCAGATGGTCCCGGAGAGTGGACACGAGATAGGTGACGGGTATTTCGGGGAGTGTGACCACGCTCCCGTCGAGTTTCCATTCGGGCTTCGTCTCGTCGACCGGAAGTTGGATTTGAATTGATATTGGGTGCTAGAAAGGAATTAAAAAGAATCGAGTTAGTATGATACATAGATACTCCGAGGGGATAGAGAACGGAGGAGAGTAAGTACGAACAGGGTGCAAGTCAATCCAGTTCTGTTCGGGGTAATACTGGCCGCCGGGTAACCGCGCAACCTTCTGCTTCTTTGCAGGTGGGATGTTATCTGCTCCTTCGACACCTTCCATTTGATCCGCAGATCTAATAGCTCCCAATTGCGACCCACCGGGTATAGGAGGAGATGCACCAAGCGCTGCAAGGCGTGAGGGGTGCATACCAGGCGGTGTGGGAGTCATACCAGGCGGAGGGGCAGGACTAGCACCAGATTGCGGAGGAGGTTGGAATCCGAACGGCTGAGATGAATCGAGACCTTGGTAGTGTAGGGGGGGAAGCATGACGGGTGCGGACTGTGGCTGGCCTGCGTACATCGTTGCGGGTTGAGGTGCTGCGGAGATAGTTGCTGCTGCGAAGGCTGGGTCAGACACAGGATGGGCTGGTTGTCGGGGCTGTGGAATTGGTGGCGGTTGAGCGGGTAAGGAGAGGACACCTGGACCTGCTGCTGGACCGATGCCTGGACCTTGCGTTTCGACACTAAGATTTCTCGACTAAGAATTGATATTCTCGGCTAAAAGACGTGGAGAAAAACTTACTCTGTAAGACCCTTCGCACGATGGATAGCGGCAATTTGCTCCTCGAAATTGGTATTTGACTGATACTTATCGAGTGTTCTGTCTCTCGAGGCTGTATGGCCGTCCCAAACGTTCTTCTCGCGCTCTTTCCGGCGTTTCTGCTCCTCCTCTTCCTCTCTCTTGCGTTTCTCCTCGTCTATCTCGGTACCGAAGATATCGACACGCGCACGAGCAAGGCTTCGGAGCGACGACTCGACATTTGCTCCGCGTTGGAGCTCGTTGGCTTGCGCACGACGTGCCTCGATTACATCGCGTTGTGATTTCCAGCGAGGGTCGAGAAGCTCGATTCGCATGTGTTCTTGCAGCTCGTCGACAGGTATTTGCTGTCCACAGACGGAGCAAGTAGTCATTGCAACCTTTTGCCCCTTTGCACCCACTGCGAGCAGAAAAAAAACAAAATCAGTAAGGCCAGGATGGAAATACAAGACGTGGACTTGCATTTAGGCACATAATCGGTACGAATTTTCATGGGTCCCGATGCATTCATCGAAGTTGCCTGAATCGCCCTCGCTCTCTCAATCTCCTTCTGCCTCTCTTCGTCTTCTCTCCTCTTACGCTCCTTCAATTCTTCATCCTCATCGTCACTAACGTCCATCGTACCGTCGGCCTCAGTAGCACCGTTCGCCTGCGCCGCCTCTTGCTCGGCAGCCTGACGAGCACGGACTGCTTCTACTTCATCAACAGTGTCTTCCATGACCATGGCAGCCATCTTCTTTTGAGCCAGTGTGCGGCTGATTATCTCATTTACGGTCATAGGTGGCGGTAACTCTGAGGCTGTATCAGCCGTTGTGAACTCGATCGTCTGCACAATTGCATAGTCGTGCCAGTCGATCTCAGCAAATGCAACTTCAACTCCATTAGCAAAGAATAACATAAAAAATCAGGTTGAGATCGCGCACTTTTTTCTGCTTCCTTATCGTCCTGCTTCCTTTTCTCCTTCTCTTGCTTCAATCTCTCCCATTCGGCGTGTTTCTTTGAAATTTCCAGCATCTTCCACCTCGCGCCTTCTTCAGTCCCTCGCTTTAGTTTCTCCAGGGTCTCCTTTGACGGTAAAAGGACCTTTGAGTACTGTTCGACAAGGGAGTTGAAGTATCCAAACATAGAATGATTCGGGTTCAAGAACTCGAACTCATAGTTGCGAGCCTCGCGTGCAGCGAGTTTTGAAAGGAACGCACGTCCTCGTCGAGCGGAGAAGAGTGCGGTTAACTTGATAATATCCCTAAAAGTAAAAGAAATTTAGGAGATGAAATCAATGCAATTAATCCTGCTCACAAATCAACAGCAGTCACCGGCGGGATGTCAAGTATGAAATCAGGCGGAGGTGGTTCAAGAGGGACAAGCCCGCCCTTCGGCTTCTCCTCGAGGGGCTCCTCGACAGCAGCCTTCTCCGGAGCAGCAGGCACTTCCTCCTCTTCTCCTTGCGCAATTCTCGTCATCTTATGTCGGTAATAAGCATGATACGGATCCGCCGGGTTGAGGAAAGAGAATTTGGGATCACTGCGTTGGTTTTCCCGGACTTTGTCCTCAAGTTGGAGAGGATCTGCTGACCGCGCAACGAACGCTGCGGTACGGTCGATGATAGCTAGTCATGACACCGCCGAAATAGTGCAAAGTCAGGGAAGTGTGCTATGAGCAAGAGAATGAAAGTCAGTGCTCACATTTGATCTCTTTGGGAGGAAGAATAAGTCCTGTTGCGAACCTCGAATGCGGCTCTGCGTCGCCGTTCATTTTCACTTCACCGTTTGCATCATGGCCATTGACTACGCCATTTGGCACCGCCATTGCAACGTCGACAGCGCTCATTGCTATAATGTTTATGGAAGACGATGGACGCTAGAAGGAAAGTGGGATCTGAGAGAAGTGCACGACACGGATTACTCAAGTGGATGCTTATGTAAGCAAATTTGCCTTTTCAACTTCGACGACAGCACCTTCACTTTCAACTCTCACTTCAAAAATGCTCGGCCCATTTAGAGCATCGCACGTTAGCTGCAGTGGTCTTTTATGGTATATTCTGATTGATTATTGCCTGCAATGCATATAAATTTACAATCTTGTCGTAGGAAGACACCTTGGAGACTATCCGCTACGCGGAAGGCCAACCAGCGCAAACGATTAAAACAAGTCGACGAGGTCATCGAGACTGTTCGTGCTAGCGGCATAAAATGTGCGGCACTGGTAAGCAAACACCGCCTATAACAACAGATTACCACGACTAGACGTATGGAACCGATCTCCAGGACAAAGCTCTCGAATTACCGAAGGAGCACGAAATGCCAGCGCGGGACAAGTATACAACATTCTCTGCATGGGATAGAGGGTATCGGAAGGGAATTCATAAAGTGCCGAAGTTTACTCGAGTATGTTTCAATCCGTTTGCAGCTGACTGACTGATGCTCATGCCCTGTCGTAGTTGACTTTACGAACAAATCCCAAAGGCTTCTGATTTCCTCTTTCCTTTCCTCGTATCGCTACAAATCCGTTGTCTAAATCTGCAGATAGACATACATTAACAGCAGACACTCGAAACACAGATAAAGCACATCCGATCATCGAAGTTCCAAACAAACTAAAACAGAACGAACTGTATCCTTTGCCGCTGAATACCCTGCCGGACGGATTCTGCGCCGAGAACGCTCCGGAAAATCTCGTCTCGCGTTTCTGGGATATCAAGCATAGACCGTTTCTTGGCGTCCTTATACGTCACGTCGAGGATAATATGCGTCAAGGCGGAAGTTGATAGTGCGCCTGAAGAGAGCATGTTAATCACGTTGATTTCATCGCGCAACTCCGAGAGACATACCCTCGCATAATAATTTGCCTATTCGCCCAGATGTGCCGACAGCTTGAAAAATGCATCAACATCGCAAATTATACGCTCAATATCGACAGTCTCACCAGAACCGATCTTTGCTCGCTTGAGATACGCCACATGTTCTTCGAGCTTGAAATGTCGGGCGAAGAGCTTTGCAACATCTCCGCCTTTGTCGCCTCGCAAAGTCTTAGACTTCAGCACCCTAGTCGCATCCGCGACTCGTAGAGCTGCACCAGAAATAAAGAGAAGTGTTGGTGCACCATTATCCCTTGACTTTTGAGCAAGCCGAGTCTTCAGAGTCGGTACCACTTTAAAAGGGCAATGCTTCATAGTGACAAATACAGATATGAAATCTTGATAAAGAACTTACTCTTCGTAATAAAGTCCGGGAGTTGATCAAGTGTTCGAGGAGCCGTCCAAGCCGATGTGTCGGCTATAGCATTCTCTAAATGCATAGCGATTAGAATCAGATACGAATTAATGTTTTGAGACACCTACCCGGTATTCGCATGTCATCGAGCTCGACAGAAGATAGCTTGGAGAAAGACTTTGCTTGTTTCTTCGCCAGATATTCTGCTTGTAAGGAAGGAGGTTGAGCAGCAATAGATACAGGTTCACTCGATTCCAGAGCCTCCACTAAGCGCCGCTTCTGAATACAAGGAGACACCAAATATTATGCTTGGATCAGAAGACCGCCACAAAGTAGCACGAAACTTTCGAGCACCTTCACCTTCTTGTCTTTTTCCTTCTCTCTTCGCTTGCGCTTCTTGGCCTTGGCACGGTCCTCTGAGGGTACTTGGGATTGACCTGCAGACGCATGGCCGGTAGCAGGAGGCGAATCTTCTTCATCTTCTGTAGATGAGGCAATTTCTACTTCCTCTTCTGGTGAATCTGCAACAAGGTCATCCGGTACGAAATCATCATCAAAACCATCTCCGCGTTGTGCACTCATAGCGGGACAAAATCAAGCAAGAATAAAAGAAAGAAAGTAAAGGAACAATACAAAGCAGGTTCCCGCGCTTTGACGCCAATGATCTCAAAAAATCTTGTATTTACCAAACATAGAAGTGATTTTCGGTTACTGCCGATCGCTTAACGAGAAATCATTAAACTTGAGGCTCTCTCTTTGACAACCCACACGACCACTCGTCCTCACTCACCTCTCCCCTTTCATTTCGGTCTCTATCTCGCGTTGATTAAGGCGCATTCAGCAAGGCTGCACTGATCTCGACGTTAGAGTGGGGGTTCAGTTGGCAAGCAGGCAATGTACAGGACTCTTGACATTTCTTCCGTGTTTCCTTTCAGTATTGCCATCCATCTTCCTCAAGTTCACCTCGTGCCGCAGTCCGTGTCCGAACTCGCGTTCACTCTGTTACTTCTCATCTCTCTCTTCTCGGCATTTCGTGTCCTGAGATATTACATTCACTTCAAATCACCGGAGGACACCGCATTTTCGGACACACCTGATTCGCTTGCCACAAAGAACCTAAACGAGAACGGCAACGAACCGACTGTCCCACTTTCACCAGTTTCTTCATCTTTGATTGCCTCATTCATCGGACTGGTCTCCTCCATTGGCACTATGATTGTTTCTCCGCTCGCTGTACGACCGGTTCCCGTATCTGAGCCACCATCCACTTTAGTTGAAAGAACTTTGGACGTACTTCCGAAGCTCAAGAAACCCGAGTCTCCATGTCCAGTAAAGCAGCCATACGACTCGTTCTTGGTACTCGATGTCGAGGCTACGTGTCGGGAGGGTACGGATTTCAACTGGCCAAATGAGATTATCGTGAGTGACCTTGTTATTTTCAACGTACATGCTTTGTAAACGCCACATTAGGAATGGCCCGTAATGTTATTACGTTGGCGTAATAAAGATAGCGAGGGCAGAGCAAAAGAGCTCTATGTCGCTGGTGAGCTTGATCCTCTAGTATTGCCGACCTGGAAGTGAATGATTGTATTCTCTCGCAGACGAGTTCCGTAGCTTTGTCAAGCCTTCCTGGAGACCCGAATTGTCTGCCTTTTGCACCAGTCTGACCGGGATTACCCAAGTACGTCTGGAGCAACATTCGTGCAAAAGCATTGATTCTCAAGTTCTCAAAGGCGCAAGTAGATAGAGCTCCGAAATTCACCAAAGTACTAGAATCCTTCTATGAATTTCTTTTGCGAAATAAATTGATCGATCCGTCAACGGGCGAGAGGCTGGAGCGGTTCATATGGTATGCTGAAAGCAGACTTGGAAATTTGTATCGTCTCACGTCGCCATAGGTGTACTGATGGCCCATTTGATATCCGTGATTTCGTGGTTAAGCAGTGCTTTATCTCGAAGGTACCTTCTTTCGGTTCTCCATATTTCTCAAGTCTAATTGAGAGTGTGTAGGTGCAAATGCCTCTTTGGCTAAGGGGTGATGTTCTGGATGTACGGAAGGTCGTGACGTATTATCTGGCACTGCAAGAAGGGACTGTATCAAAGCCGCCCAGGCAAAGGAGTTCGTTTCCTAAGGTACGTTACATCCCATGTGGTTCATCCCCCAGTTGTGGTGCAGCTTCTCCTGCAACCTGAAGATCTTTCTATCTTTACGATTTCAACTCTGCCGAATTCATTTTCATCACTGCCGTTTCTTCAATCTTTAGGGTGGCACGTTGGCTCCAAGGCGTCGAACGTTAAATATTGAGCAGCAGCTCCGCGTACTCAACCTTGCCGAGTTTATTGGGCGCCAGCACAGCGGTATTGACGTGAGTGCCCCTCCACCACTTTGCATTTTTACTACTTGCATTCCCTCGTTATCGATTATGGTCCTGTGGCAATGTGTATGCTGATGTGCACAATTTGTTTTCGTGTTTTTTTTTGTGATTGCTTCGACAAAACTATCACAGGACACACGGAATATTGCACGCGTACTCATTGAGCTTGCTAAGCGCGGCATCCGTCTGGAACCGAACACACCGATCTATCCCGGACGACGTTGGCAATGGATGGGGAAACCTGGCCAGATCCTGGAAGAGTATTGCTTCATCTGAGCTGAGCCAAGCCACTCCTCTTGACCATATGCTCACGAACCTATCCGCACGCACCGACCCTCGCCGTTGATGCCGTTATCTCCTTGTCCCCCATTCGCGACACCAACCTATAACTTTTCCTCGCCGTTCTTCCTTGTCGTTAAACGTGCGCTGTGTCGGACCCGTATGCGAATATTCCTGGTCATTTCTCTCGCGGTTGTCTCCTTGGATGTTGTCGTCTTTTATCAGCATTATTACTCGGGTTTCTTTTCATCTGTATTTCTCTATATTCCCTCCATCCCATCGCGCTGTCGCTGCAGCAAGCACTTAGCTGACAGTTCGATGCTTTCTATTTGTTTTGTCCCCAATCAATCCATTTTCAGACCCCCCCCCTCTTTTTCCTGCTCTATTTTGCTGTCCTTGAGTGTTTCCTTGCTGGACTTTGTACGTTGGTATTGTGTGAACTACAACTAAAGCATGACACCCATATCACATCATCTTGCGCGATAATTATTTTACATCGAGTCTAACCTTATTTGCCTGATTTCATCCCATGCAATCCACCAACCAACACCGGAGCTTTGGGCCCGTATAAGAATAATGCAAACCACGTTATGGGCTTTAGGCTCGCTGAATTTCCTTGCTTTAAACCTCGTAGAGCACTCACGGGTACAAATGGGTCATTCGTACTCGCGCCCGAAGTTCCGAAGTTCTTCGAGAAACTGCTCCCGTCTTTCCTTGGCGCGGACGTATCAGACTTCGACCATTATCAGAGAAGTTCCGCACGCGAAGCACCGCGCGGGGCCACTTTCTATTCTAATGTGTGACCGCATACCCTCATCGCGGCCATCCATCCCACGAGACTGTGAAGACGCGCTACATTTTCGTATACATGCATATGGTGGTAGTTCCGGACATTATATACGATGGACATGATACAAGTTGCAAGAGGTAAAAGGAGCAATAAACACTATTGACATGATAGGAGGTTTCGTGAAAAGTATTATAGAATAACGCCTGGTTGCCCTGTCCTTCTAGAGATTGTCGCTACATTACGAAACGAGATCAATCGATCTGTCCAAAGCCCATGTTCGTTCACTATAATAATTGAACATGACAAACCATACGCAGTTAAAAAGGAAAGGGGGGGTACTCACGAAGTCCCAAAGCGTTCCGAAGCAGGGGATGCCAGCTTCTTTGCATCCCTCCATGAGTTCCGAATTCCCGATGTAGTTAGAAGTGATGAAAACCACTAAGTTTTAATAGTTAAGCTTTGTTTGTCGCATAATAATTTCCAGCGACGTACCTTCTGCTCCGAAGGAATAGTAGGCCTCTTTGAGAACCTTCATTGAATCAGGGCGTCCCCTAAGAAGAGATGCATGAGAAAATCATGTCCTGCAACAGACAATTCGTCGATAAACATACCCTCGTGCCTTGCTATCCCACAGGAGGTACCTAAATACCGTTATGATACTTTTCTTATCCACACGAGAGAATCATACATACCGTTCCGGTGGGATGTGTCGGTATATCAGACCAGAAATGGTGGGACCGAAAGTCTTCTCCTGGTCGCTGCCGATCCAAATCAAGAACCAATTGGGACTTTGGATACACGTGGAAAGCGCAGCACCAATGCCAGTCCCAGTGCAAATTCGGACTCCTCGTTTATACAACGTGGAGGTATTAGAGACACCAGCGAACTTGAGTTCTCGAGTCCATAGCGTAGCCGGAGGATCATTCACAAGGCTTCGTGTAAAGTCGCCTTGAACACCACAGATCATGTAGTGATACTTCGCATGTGTCCCCTCAGAAATAATCCCGAAAGCATGATATTCCATGATGCAAGATCGGGAAATACGTCCGAGCAAGCCTTGCTGCATTCCACGTTTGAAACGGACGATGGCGACCTTGGGAGAAGGAAGTTCGATGTCAACAGGCACCTCACGAACGCAAACCCATGGAATAAGGACCCTAAGGTATTGATGTGAATCCCGCTCGGTCCTCGGATTAGAAAAAGACTTACAAAACAGTCATTCCCGAGATAAACCAGAAGTCCTGCTGGCGTGCTACGTGAGTGCCACTGAGATTCCAAGAACGAGTGTCTGGGTCATAGGTGTCTCCAAGAATCGTGAATACCCATCTGACAGATATCATCGCCATTAGTCCCCGTAGTAAAGTATAGGTGCAATGGATGAGTTACGTGAAAAGTATTCCGACCCAACCTACGAAACGGTGATGACGCTCAAAGACACTGGCATAGACCGTTAATACAAATTCCGCCAGAAACATTCAAATAATGCCCTACTTATGGTGAGTGTTCCGGACCCAAGGGAAAGCACTCAAGGCACTAATAGCAACGGCGAGGTTCGTAAAGACTCCCGCAACCAGGACTGAATCATGCTGAACATCGTGCTGACGGAAAGTGTCCACGACTTTCAGAGTCAGCCAAGCTAACCCGGAAAGAGCACATCCCGAATGAATTCCACCCAGATGCTAAGATTTACAGACTAAATGGAGGCGAGATCTCGCACAGGAAAGAAATTCCATACCTGAAGAACAGACGTGCAGCCAAGTCTGAACCACAAAGGTGGCCATTTCGCGAAGAATGTGTTGACAAACCAATAGAGAAAACGTCCGAACAGTTCATTGCGCATCAGAATCGCGAAGAATAAGTTGCCCAAAATAAAGGCACCAGGATATTGAAGAGGATACTGCCATTTCCCTGAAGCAGCGAAACCAATACCGATGGCATTCAGCGACACGACGAAGGTAAAGAATTTTCTGGCAAAGTATCAGACTGTGATGCACAAAGATCTGGAAAATGAGATCTGACTTACCTGTATGTGTTGAACCAGATTTTGAAAAGTATCCACTTCGATACCTTCTTTTTCTTCGCAGTAGGGCGAGCAGGGGCTGGAGCAGGCGTTGGAATGGGCTCTTTCTTCTCCTTGGGTGCGGGAAAGACGCTGACTGTCGTAAGAGCCTTCTTCTCATCAACCGGATATGATGGCGCCTGCGGGGCAAAAGCAGGGACTAAGGCCCCTGGGCGTTGCTCGTGAACGTCGATGAGACCTTTCTCAGCGTCGCTGTAAGCAGGTGCGCTTCCTTCCATCAGTGTCTTTGAAGACATGTCGTAGAGTGTTCACTACGCTCTAGTGGGAAGAGGGTCTTAAGGCAGTTCGCAAGGGGATAGCGGCATGTAGCCCCGTCTTAAAAGCCTACACAGAAGTTCCTTGCTTATCCATTCACACAAGCCTCCATCTCGTGAGAGCAGGCATAGATGACCCAGAGTTGATTTCACGCGATGATTTGAGCCACCCTCTACCACGGCGCGAAGGTCCAGAGAAAGAATTCAGTACTCCCAGAGTCCCGGTACCTAAAGCAACCGGATCCGACCTGGTGAACCAGCTTCTCCCGCAATTTCTGAGAAAATGAAAAAGGTATTCCGTTACGGACGTTGGTAAGCATTTCCAACCTGCGAATCGATGATGAGTCTTCTTGACCAAAGCCGTCTCTACTCACGCACGATTTCAGGGGTTCATGGATATTCGCCAATTTGTACGTATCTTGCAGATGCAAAACGCAGCATCCGCGTTCAAGTCGTGAATAATCGCAGGAACTTATTTGCAGATGTCCAACGTCCTTTGATTGGCAGGTGGCGAGCGACGGAGGCTGTAAGGAACCACACCTGCTATGGTTGATGTTTCGGAGCAATCGCTGCAAGAGGCATGAAGACTTCCACGCGAGCTCGATTAGGAGTGAACGAAAGCCCTAAGATCCCATAGGACTACCAGAACGGGCCAAGGACATGTCGCAGATATCCAAAGATACATCAGTACGTGAGATGGAAGGCGAGGCGTGTATTCTTGTCCACCGCAAGTTTGATGCTCATAGGCTTGGCTGCCTTCTTGCCCTGGAGGAACGAGCCCACGCTCGAATTCGTGAGAGGGATGATTGGTGCGAGATCGCCTCAACAACCCTCATTTTCCGCTCCATAGAAGGAAGTTTACGTTGAGATTTATGCAATACTTAATGTTGTTTATCGCATATTGCTTGAGTGGAGGAAACACGGCTTCAGACACTCAGAACATAGTGCGGTGAGAGGACAACCTTCTCGACTTTCCTTTTCTGGATGTCCTCAGAATGGAAGTTTTTCCGCCTCATGACGACTGGACCCTCGTATGCGGAATCAAGCCCTTGGACTCGGTTCAGTTATCACTGCCGACAAATACACAGAGCAAACGGAGCGTCGGCTTCCCACTTAACTGGGACTCGTGAGGTGGCAGAGAATTCGCCAAAGTCCTCTCATTCCCACTACATTACACTCCGTTTCCTCATGTTAGGTCTTCTTCGAGCGCACTTGACCCACGTTAGTAGTTCAGAGGAAAACGATTACATGTAATAAATAAGGCACAGAAATTTCCAGAAGTAAAGAAAAAGCATCCAAGAACATGAACAGAGGGAAAGAGTTATGGCAAAATCGATGAACAAGTAAAAACGTCGGCAGCCGGTCGTGTAGTATCAGTTCTCCTCCGCAAACTGTCTGAGATTATTGAGATGTCCTGAGACCTCTTCCTGGAATGCAGCCATATCGCTACTGCTCTTCAGGATCATCCTGACAGTCTCTTCCTTGAGTCTGTCTACACGCTCGATCTGCTCCTGGTAACTACAACGGGTGAAGACACGATGAGATTAGTCTGAGAGCATCAGCACGAATGAAGTGGATACGCACGCAATCTGTAATGCCTGAAGCCGAGATTTCACCCCAACACCATTGGCAAGAGCTACAGTCCGTGCATGCGCAAGTTCCTTTTGCAGACGGACTGCTTCTCCGTTAGTCATTAACGCCTCTTGCTGGGTAGCCTATTATGGGTAGTCTCCATCAGATAACAGACAATGTCAGAATGGGGGAAATCACTGACGACTCGAACGGCTTCAGCCTCATCCTGAATGGTATTCGTCTTCCTCTCTGTTTCGAAAATCTCCTCTTCGACTTTATCCGTCTCAACGCCAACTTCGTCAAGTTCTTGTTCGACCGTGATGACTTCATTCTCCAGTCGCTGGTGTTCTTGTCGCAGATACTCGGCTATAGTATCCAACGCAGGTTTGATGTCATTCCTTAAGTCAGCCCCTTTGCCATTCATGCTACGCCGCAAAAGCTCCTTTGGATTTGACGACGCAAAGTTAACTTCAAGGCGAAGATCTGTTGGAGGTAGTGGAGGTGGAGCAGTCGGGAAGAGGCCCAGTCGGTCAAGGAAGTCTGTATACTCGTCGACAGCCTGCTCCACATTCTCACTTCGTTTCGCTAATGCCACCTCTAATGAACGCATGTTATTACTGATGTCTGCATTCTTCCTTCGGAGCTCCTCAAGAATTCGGGTCAATGTCTCTTGTTCAGAGTTCATGTGAGCAACTTCCTCTGGCGTGAGATTTTGTTCTCTGACGACAACTGCAAGCCGCTCCTGTTCTTCTCTTAACTTCTGCAAGCTCGCAGCTTCAGTCGACGTCACGTCAGACCCTGTGTACTGTGTCAATAACTAATACACTTACTTTCGATTGCGATCTCATTCTCTTCTCTCCTGATGGCCTCGATGACACGTTTCTTGCGATTTTCACAATGCGCCAAATACTCTTCAAGTTTCTTGAGATCCTTCTTCATGCTCGAATTTTGAGTTTCCTCGTCCACTACAGGTGCCTACCACGATATTATCTAAGCTACCAGTCAACGGAATAAGGCGGTATGACATACCGGCTTCTCAGTGAGGTTTTGGTACTCTTGAGACAGCGTCTGTACATCGCTTTTCAGTGCCTCTAATTCCGCCAATACGCTCTCATTTTTACGAGCTGAGGTCACCATCAGACAAAGGAATTCCAGTAACCACAGCAGAAGCTCACCGTATCGGTTCTCTATATATCCATCTTGCTCACTGAAATCATCTTGCCCTGATAAGAAGCCTCCGTAAGCTTCATCATAATAGTACAGAGCCAGAGCAGCATGGTGGTTATCATCGTCAAAGCTATCCGGAATCTGCTCCACATCCTGTAGTGTAGGCTCTGAGCTATCCAGATACGCGTATCTAGCCTGATCATAATTGCACATGTTACAAGGTTTCAGAATGTTCAAATGCAAATGACACACCTTCGTTAGTTCCGTGAGCCAGTGGAGCATCGCCAGCAGTGATGGCCAAGAGTGCATGCTTGCAGGTGCAGCTAGCCACTTCTTGTCAATGCTATCTGCAAACGGGTAATGATGTGCTTTTAAGATAGGGACGACCTCATCCTCAAACTTCTTCCCCTTCTCCCCAAACGAGTACAAAGGATCCAGAAGACCGATGAGATGCTCGAATATCGCTCGGAAGTCCTTTGCAGTGGGCGAAAGAAGCGTCTGACGCTGCACTGTACCCTGGAATTGGCTTTCTTGTAACCATGCTAGGATAGTGTTCCTCAATGTTTGCTGGTATGCCTTATCGCGAATATTCCTTGGATCCTTCTGAGTGTGACTAGCCATTGGAGTTTGCGGGACCATTGATTGTCGCCCGCCAGTCCATTGCTGGGGACGTATGCTACTGCAAGATGAAATCGCTAGATTTAGATGCACCCTCAATCTTGTACCTAGTAGTTTGCTCACTTGCGCATAGGTGTTCTTCCAAATGAAGAAGGACCAGGTTTCGAGACGCTCGGAGGGACATTAAGGCTTTGAGATGGATAGAGAGAATTTCGGGGAGGGCCAAGGAACTGCTGTGGACCAGCGAATGACTGGCGCAGTCGTACGGCAGGTGTTGGTTTCTTGGCCATGAAAGTGAAAGGCCCCGGTATGCCCGAAGCCATAGGTTGCCTGTTCCCGTACGGATCTATGCTTGGCCGCATCAATCCTCGTCGAGCAGACTCCATGGTCGCGTTGAAGTCAACGCGTCGAAGATTGTGGTTTGAAAATACGCTAAGCGTGGGAATCTATTTCTGTAACACAACTACAAGTACGCGTGACGATACGCGTTTCGCATCAATATTTATTTTACTCGATTTTCTTCCAGCTCCTACCGTTCACTGATAAACGTTTCGTATCAGTCATGTCTGTAAAGCGACAATTGTTTGGTGGTGCTATTACTGCTGAGCTGCCTACGAGCCTTGTTGACGCGTCGTGCGTCTTCGCTAATTCTGAACTAGTTTGTATTTAACTGAAGATTCTGTAGAACTGTGCGACAAGTACCTGATACTCAAGAGGTCTTCTTCTCTCCTACCTCAGATGTCAGCTACATAGTAGAGATACTACAGAGAGTAGGGCCAGATGATCCTCAAGATGCGGTCAAGTTAGGTATTTCGCCTCAAGCTGGACGAGGCTTCGTATTGATAATCCATAGATTTCACTTCGACTCATTGGCGCATGACAATGACGCGCAGGCGAGCGAGGTGCTGAGCGTAGTCATCCCAGACGAGACGTCACCCTCAGCTACCGGAACCCCATCGCCGATTCTTCTCGATGGCTCTCAACGAGTTGCAAAGTTTAATCGTGTAACCCCGGACGACATACGCATATTGCTCGCAGTCTATAGATTTGAAAGCAAAGGTATTGACCTTGTCCTGAGCGCGAACCTTCCGGTCGCAAAGGAGACTGGCGACGGCCTCAACGAAGCAGAGTTCAATGTCGCAAAAGAGGCATTTCTGACTGCCGCACAAACATTAAAGGTCATCGACTTTGGCTTATTTGCCTAGACGTGTTGCAAATAGAAAAAGAAACCAGTTATGCACTCTAGGACTTCCTTGAATAAAGCTGTTGCACCAATGTGGTTAATGTGCATAAGGGGTAAGGCAACATGCGACATTCACGCTCATTCACAATCAAGAACACAGTTTGGGTACAGCATCAATCGATAGCACCTTGTGTCCATCCTTTGTCCAAGAGGGTTCCACGGCTCAGCATTTCATCATAATTGCGTTCTCATGCCTACATGGGACCCCGCCATATCTACGTCGCTTCCGGTGCGTGTTTCACATCCGAGCCGCCTAGAGTCGTTCTCTCGGACACACACTCTCCGTACCTGCAGGCCTTCTCGTAACAGCTTCTCGCACACAATAACACGTTCTAGAATCTTCATGGTAAATTGGTGCTGGAGTGTGGTGCCGGTTCCGCTCTCAAAGGAATGGTGTACCGGTCGCTCGGTGACTCGTGAGGACTTTCTCAGCCGAGGATTGAGCTGCTACTATCTCCTCCGGGATCCTTATTCAGTTCTGCTCCTCCATACCGCCGCGCTCATGATGCATACAGATGCCGTGTCAGAAGTCTTTTAGGACACGCCGACAACTTTGTCCCCCTGGGCATGTAAATGGCACCATGCCAAGTAAGGACTTTTCTTCTCTGAGGTTAACGCAGTGACCTTCTTATCAAACAAATCCAGAACTTTGTATAGGGAAGCATCACATGAGAGACAACAGAATGAACTACTGTGATCCCACATCTGTGTGGGCAGATTCATTTCAGCTACTTTCAAGCCTCTTAGATCAACGACTTTCGAACGCCCTTGCCTTCTAACTGCGATGGGGTATCAAGGGTATTCACTACAATATCAAAGCTCTTGTTTAACTTCCCAGAAAGCAGCCAGACTTCACATCAACGATGTTCAATTAAATGTTATCATCGTGCTTGAGCCTTTCACCTCAATCGGTCCCGTTATATTAATCGGACTAACGCAAGGTATGTGATGTCATAGTGCATGTTCTTAGTCTATAGGATTACCCTTGCTAGCGTGCAAACGTTCAAGGAGCCAAGCGCTCATGATCCCCTTGACTTCACGTCCTACTAGCAAGAGAGTTTTGACTCAACCTCAAGCCTTTCTTTCATCCATTTGAAGAAGCCCGTCATATCGACAACAATCACAACATGCAGTTGATATTGAGGAATAATAGTACATCTTTGTTTGTTGCTCGCGTTAAACAATTATCACGTTTCAGGAGCTACCAGGTACTCCTAACTACTGATACAGCGGCAAATTACAAGTGACAGTATTCCAGGAGGTGAAGCAGAGGAATGGTCAGCGTGGGAGGGAGATGGGATAATGGTGATAACCAGGATGACAGTTCACATAAATCAACCCTTAATTCCCTTCTTTTGCACTAGCCTCTGCGGCGGCTTCTCCCTCTGGATCCTCATCAATGCGTTCTTGAACGCCAGTGCTTAGGCCTCCTGCGGCACTGGCCTTCGCAGCCTTTTTTCGCTTTGCGGACTCCTTGAGCTTCTCCCACCGCTCTCGGAACTTCGCAATGCTTGCTTTCTATAAAGAAGAGTAAGAATAAGTCAAACGCTTGAACGAGGAGAACGGCAAGTGGAACAGTGACGAACCTGCTTCTCGTTCTCCAAACGGACGACACGAAGCTCATCCTCCAGTTCCTTGATTCGACGTAAAAGACCTGGCTCCCTGTCACGACTAGTGATTCCTACAGCCTGCATTGGATTTAAAGCCAGTGGTGATGAGCCAACGCCAGCTAGGCTTGCCATTGAGTTCATGGGAGCAAAACAAGTTGAAGCAACCATTGCACGCTGAGCCTACGTAAAGTCCAAACAAGGTAAGCGCCTTCATCTTGCTAACAGAGAAGCTGGAAAACAAGCCTCTTTGCGGGCCAGCATGATGTTGTCTCGTAGATGCTGGTCCTGCTCATTCCTGAGTTTAATTTGCCTGCGAACGGCACTCATATGTTTCTCCATCGCCTCCAGTTTGGACTTGAGTTCCGCATTTTCCCTCTTTAGGCGAGCTGATGACGAAAGATCGGAAGACGATGACGACGGTACAAAGCAAAAGTCATCCAGTGAGTCATATTCTGACAACGGAGAGTAAGACACCTTATGAAAGAATAACTGACAATAGAGGAGGCGACTTGCCATCGTCATCGAGATCAAAGTCATCAGCATCTGCAGACAAGGATTCCTTTACTTCCGATTTCTTCTGCGAGCTGCTCGTAATGACTAGTTTTGGATTTTGTGTCCCAGAGTCGGTATCGTTTCCTTCCGGGTGCGATTGTGTGGAAGCTGTACGGCTTTCAACGGCATCCAGTGCTGCCATAGCGGCGGTCTGGAAGGACATGGGCTGAGATAAGTTATACATGATCTCTCCAGTTACTTTCCAGAACAAGTCAAAAGGGGAGTCTTCTCCACCATTCTCATTCTGTATAGTTCGGTCCAAAATTCCAAAGTTCCGTCAAACAAGGAAGACCAGGCAATAATAAGAATGAGCACCTGTTGATTTAAGACCATGAACGATTCATCGAACGTGGTCGCTGATGAATCGAGGTTCTTCACACGAGATAGAACCTGTAATGCTGATCCAGAGCGGGAGTCCGCTTCATGGTCACCGCCTTTAGACGAGCCACGGGGAGTCTGATTTATTTGTGGCAATAAAGGATCTTTGCCCTCTTCTTTGAGCTTTGCGATACGTCGTTGTAAGTCTTTTCCTACGGAGAAGTGATGATTGCACAGCTTGCGCAACGTCTCTTTTGTCTATCGTCAAATATGTGGAGAAAATGAAACGGATAGGCATCATAGAGGATTCACATTGACAATAAGAATATGAAACCAAGATACAACTGACCGACGTACGTGTTCATCTGTTGACTGATTCACGCATGTCTGAAATGCCTCCGCGGCCTTGTAGTGTTCCTCCGCCGCCGGAATGAGCAGTCCCTTTGCATAGTAGTCGGCAGCGTTGATAGCATGCTCGTGACCCTGTATAGGAGATCCCAAAGGCCGATGATGACACGTCAGAAATGAGTAGACCGAGCCAGCATGGTACCAAATACCTGATCGAGAGACGATATTGTTGCAGACATCTTGCAAAATAGACCGCTCGTCGAAAACGTTCTGAAGGAATGGATGCAGGCAAGCACGCCGTTTGTAGGCATCCTCCTGTTCAGTGTGTCGGTTCGGCATATGCCGAGGTAAGAAGTGATCGATACAGATCGACGCTCACCTGGCCGAGACAAGTGCCGAGACTGTTTCTTCCGAGAGTCGCTGCGCCTCAATAAACAACAATTACTTGGCTCAGTTCTCCGAGACTCGTTTTCCACCCGAACAATGCACGACGGAATTAGTATAAATTCACAGACTCGCATTAGAATAAATTACTATTACAATCATTCCCCCCCATTTCAACACTCTGCAAGCTTATACTTGTTTCGGAATATTCAAGAGTTCATTATACGCTATGAACGGCTCGGAGCATATCTCTGCTCCTAAGATATCTAATGCTGCGAAACATTATGATGCAGAGGTCTGTCAATCCATTCGTTGTCACCTGCTCATTCTGATTTGTTCCTACAGAACAGATCGGCGAGGAACTCCAGGCAATCTAGAGAGTTCGTTCCCAGAGAGCCTAGTCCCGAGAAAGACTATTACTCTGCGACACCACCCAACCACGTCAGAGCTAAACATTCATATCGCAACTCTTGTAAGTATTAGTTTGCCAATGATTGACTGAAAGCAGCAATTAATCGTTTCTCCACATTAGATCCTCAGAGCAAGTGCGAGATGGAAGAATGGATTGTTCACAATGGTGATGACGATTGCCGGTCGACTTCGCCTGGTCCAAGCATTGTACGTGATTAATACAATTATTTTCTATATGTTCATCTCTAATCTTTTGTGTCAGCCTATAGACAACACGACTCGTCCTCGTAGGTCGTCCCTGCGCCAACCAGGCGTGAGTTTATGCTTTTATGTTTTCGCAGCAAGTTCCCTTACCTTGTTTTCAGAGGTCCCGCCGTCGAAATTCCGCACCGCCGAAGCGTGTCCATTTCAGTTCGGCGGACATAATATATGAGCCGTTCGATACGCGGGACTCACAGACGATTGAGCAAATCTTGGACATGCTGAAGATGCCCTCGCGCTCAATTCCGTCAATTCCCCCGGAATCATCTTACTCTGTAGTTAATCGTCACATGGATTCAGCGCACGATTATCCCAAGCCCGTCTCACGTAGCTTTACGGAGACGATCAACAGCGTGCAAACTGAACTGGTCGGCGATGCCGGACGCCTTCGTTACTCCAGAAACCAGAGCATCGATCATCCAAAGCAAACACTTGCGAGAAGTAGCCGCTCCCACCACGATGGGCAGTACGAGGAAGAGTTCCGCGCGGACGTCCAATCCCCTCTTCGTTACACCAAGCGTCGGGACGTCCGCTCTGAGCTTATGTCTGCGCCTCGAGAGGGACAACCGAGCAAGCGCCATTCAATATCCCATTATGAAACACACTCTCAGCGTCAGGCGCATGCTCGTATGGAGTCTTACTCTCGCCCCCGCGGAAACTCTGTCCCACAGCCGAGGTCGAATCGGTCCTCGCTCGAGTCAGAAGCTACTCTCGTCAATGCGGAGCAAGCATGGGTCCCTGCTAAGATGATTTTGAAAAACGAAGAGGTTTACCACCCCGAAGAAGTTGATGTCAACCAGCCAGTTGTTTATGTTCCTAAGGTAGTGAATTACTTTTTTCCTGGTAACATTTGCTCATTTTACTCGTGACCTTAGGATGGAAATGCACTTCATCGCTCAGATGCACAGCGTCTTCCTTCGGTTCCGCGTCGCCACAAGGTATATTACATTTCTGAATTTACTATGCCTATAGAATGTACTTACGCACCCCCTAGTTGTTGCAGAATATCGCACGCATATGGGGCTAGAACTCCGGTCGGCCACATCGCAACTTGTTCGCAGTATGGGGATGCGATTGCTATGTTCTGTTGCAGTTGTTGAGCTCATGCATTTTGTCTCTGTCTTTTTTTTTGTTTCCGCCTGCACTGCCCATGTTATCTTACGGAAAGTCAAAATCGTTATTGTCCCGAGTATTTTTTGTTTGTTTTGATGTCTCGGTTATGGAGCTTGTGGACTGTTCGCAAGCAGTACTAGCGTGTCGCGTTTCGTATTGTATCACTATTCTGCATTGTCCCTCGTCATATTCTCCTGTATCAGACTGTAAATTAAACATGAAATGTAATCATACGTTTCTTTGTTCATGTCTTCAAATTTGTCCTTCAAATACAGTTCATATCATAAATCACATTTCTTTTTATCACTTCATTCTTTTGTGGCAAACTTGAATCAGTTCATTTTTTGTTACATCATTCAAGCATCGTAGGCGACACGTCCCGCAACCCAAGCGTACGGATAGTTATGCTGATAGTAGTTACGGACCGACCGCCTTTCGGAGATGCGAGGTATGGTCGCGTACGATCCCCCAATCTGTAGGTTGCAAATGTTCAACACGAAGCGAGGAAAACGATTTCATCAACGATAACTTTGCTTACCACGACTTGATGCTTGCTGTCAAAGAAGTCCGTCGAGTACCTGAGACAAAGTCGTTAGCTCGACGATTCTCTTCTGATGATACCTATCAGACCGACCCTGGGTACAGTTTTGATGGGACGAATCCCTCGTATCTATCAAACAATGTCGAAGTCCACTCCCAGACTCCTCCATTATGTCCCTTGCCACCATCCCTCGTTCCTTCCATTGTGGCTCTGCCAGTCAGTCAGTCAGTCATCGCTCTCTTTAGAACTCAGGCAGGATTCCTCACGGGACAGGGTGCCAATTTCTGAATCCAACATTCGCTCCGCCCTCGTAACCGCTCTCGAACCTGTCAAAGAAAAGGCGAAGCTCCGCCTCGGTTGGTAGGCGTCCACCCTGGACTTGGGCGTACTTGGACAAATTCTCGTATGACGTGAGCACAGGCCAATGTTTCGCATACTTCAGCGGTATGGGTCCGTAAAGCGTGCGGACCTGGGCGCAAATGAGATCAGTCGGGAATACTAGTATGAGCTGTCAATCGAACCTGAACTTCCCCATCGACCTCGACCCAGCTTGCGGGCAGCTCAACCTTGTCTTTACCTTCTCCATTAAAGAATTCATAGAATTGTCCATTGGATACGGGTCGCCACTCGATTCGGAACTCATCAACATGCATCTCCCGCTGCGGATGCTCGTTGTCCCACCCAAACTCAACTCCATCGAGAATAGAACTCTTCTCTGGGTCTTCATCCAACTCCTCACGATCATCATGGCCTAGGATGATCGTTTCAGGTCCCAAAGTGACCGTCGACTTGGCGGGTGAAGGACCAGCGTCCCAACTCTTCGCAAGTATCTCCCAGTTCGGCGCTGTGAATCCTGGGGGAGGTTGAGTGCCACCGGGTACTCCTGTGGCACCTTGAAGGAGCATATAGAGCAGAGTCTCCGCATGGAAACCCTCATGCTCGTAAGTCATGAAAAGAACACGTCCAACTTTTCTTGTGAGTTCGCGTCTTCCGGACGCTATATCATCATAAAGGCGCGTCAGACGTGCTCGCACGCGATCACGGAATTGCAAAATAGATTCTAGCGTTGGCCACTCTTCGTCGTTTTGCGGTACATCAGAATGAGGCTATCAAAGTATCTGCTCAGATTTCGTAGGGTCATTGTTTAAGGAAGGCCATACATGACACTGAGAAGGATCGTCCACGTGGGGATCGATTCCCCGCTGCAAGCAGTCGTCAGTTCCTGATAACTTTGGTGATGTTGAAATCATCCTTACCTCGAAAATATTCTTGAAGTACTCTGGTTCAGTGTAGGGTTCTCCAAGCAATCTGCTCAGATGAATGTCCAAGAATGCCGGAATATGTCCCAAGTAGAACAGACAAATATGCCGCAGGTCAATCGGTTTCGTGAATAACATGGACCTTGGGATCATGCCGAGAGTAATCGCATCCCAGGCCCTCCACATCACTCTCCAATCATCAAGTTTAGGAACGCCGAACGGATCGGGTGATTTGAGTAGCGGGAATGTAAACAACGGGCGTTCAAGCAACCACAATGAATATTGGTTAGCAGGGTCAGTCCATCGCATAATGGGCCGAAGGTCTGCATTGGTGAACATCGTGTGTGCATCCTTGTCCGAAAACTGGCAACGAAATCATAGAGTAACTTACTGCTGATAGGAAAAGGACAGTTGTGCTCACCTTCACCGAGATTTCGACATTTACAAGCTCTCCCGCCAAGAAGGATACAAGTTTGCCAGTACCCGGGATCGCAATTTTCTGATTTTGTGTAGACTTGTAATAAGCTTCATGACGACCTAAAGATTAAGTCACATTCCATTGAATGATGGCGAGATGTGAAATCGCCATACGTTCAGCAACGTTGAATTTGTTTACATATTCCCATTTGCCCTCCGTGAATAGGCTCTCGTTTCCAAGTGCCCTCCCAGCCACCTTTAGACCATTCATGATAAAGTCCTTCGTGACTCCCTTTGGGTCATTATATGCTAGCTCAACCTTATCCTTAGGATTGTCATGGTCCAGCCCGATCAGCAGCGTGTCACTAGATCCAGGCCTCAAAGGAAAAGAACGAAGGAATGACGTTGCTGTGTCGCGATCAAAGTTCCCGAGGGACGAGCCTAGGAAGAGGAGATGCAAAGGAGGAGCAGCAGACTCCTGGTGGCAATCAGCATCGGAATCTGGCGTGGACGGTGGACTAGTCGACGTGGCACGCGTGCTGGACGCCCGGGAAGACCAATCGTCCGACTTCGAAGAATGAGGAGAATCATCTCTGTGCAATCTATACACATTTCCACGTTCAGCGGCCGGCGTGTCGTCACCGTGGTGCTTGATATAGTCGTTGTGAGCTGTCAAGGAAGAGAGGATTGCTTCCGACTTCACAGCCAGCCCGCCTTCCTGCACGAACTTTAGTCCACCGTCATAAGTGCCCCACATTCCTTTTGTCTCGACCTTTCCCTTCAGCTCCTCGCCATAATCAACCATGACTTCTGAGAGAGTGCGCTCCAATTCGCGTCTCTCTAGGTCAAGGGCGAAATAAGTTATATGCCCCTTATCGTTATCTGTGGTGGAGTCCCTCGAAGAGGATGCAAGTCTAGATAGGGCCAGAAGAATATGGGAAGTCTTGCGAAGCGCCCTGCGTGAAGTCTAGTCAGCATCCTGCGGATAACGGATGCTTTTAACCGTTCCAATTCAATTACAAGTATAGAGGTAGAGGGAAAGAGATAAGATACTTATCGACGCGGAGATAAGTGAAAGCAAAGACGACGCGTCGCGGGCGACCCACAAAAGACGCATATATAGAACAGACGCGGCGCATATACTCACCCTGCACCCAGCTCAAGGACTACAGGCTTGACTTGGTCTCCCGCCTCTGCATCTCGAGAGTGCATCAGCCGCACGATGTCATCCGCATTGTTCTTGAGAATTTCCTCTTCGGCACTAATAATCAATTCAAAAAGGCTCAGCAACGATCAGGAATCGGGCCGAACGTCGCCAAAAAACTGACGAGAAAAGGTAGTACTCCGGACAGTCCGTAGTTATGGCGTCGTAAAGGCGTAAGCCATGTTCGTCGTAGAGCAGCATCGTCGGAAGTGTCTTTTGTCCTGTAGGCTTGCTCAGCCCTTGAAGAATCTGCTCGCGCAGGTCAGCACTCCCATTTCCATGTTCAGGTAAGTCTACCGAGTCCGCGGTGCGAACATCGATTATCTGAGGCTTCACGCCGCGCGAAAGCATACTTGATGCCAGTAGTCGATGGCCAAATGCCGGATTAAAAAATGAAGGGAGGTGATGGCTTGCTGCGACTTATATACATACTTGGGAGGGTGTGTTACCTACGTGTTACGCGCGTCGCGGGGACCCTCGATTGAGACATGTAGGATGAGTGCTCCGCTCGTGACGTCGAATGACTTCCGAACGATACGCTCAGATCCCAAATAATCCGTCTCTGCATCTGCTGACCCCGCTTCGCCACAATTGTATGCGCTCAAGATACCCAAATACAGCCAGCACGGCTACCGGAGGACCTGCTCATAGGCAGACTACGCCGTGCATGCTCCGTGAAACGTTGGAGACAGGAAACGCGCAAGTAGTACACGTGCGTGAAACCGTCACTTTGCTACACCATAAGGATTTTTACAAGGGTGATTGTTGAGCGAGATTCATTTCCGGTCTGATGCATAAATACCGAGTGGTAATGTATCCTACTGCTTCAGAGGTAACATTTCATTCTGGTTGACAGCCGCTGAAGTATTTCAATAAAATTGCGTAGCTCATAAACAACCATGTGCAAAGCACTAGATCTCCCTAGCACACTGCTTGCATCGGATTAAGGATTTATCCTACAACGCTTCAGATCAATGCAACATTTCATTTCATCCTGACTGGCAGTCGCTAAAGCATTTCAAAAAAAACTGCATAGCTCATCATAAACAACCATTCACGAATCGAAGGGAAATACGGACCACCTAGAACACTGCTTGCAATACATGCCGCCTGGAATGAGAATGGCTTTGAGAAATCATAGGAAATCATCGGATTCGAATTATATGTTTCCCTTGGAATACATCATGCGCATATGACTAGATCAAAAGTAGCTTTGTTTTCGCGTACCGGAAAGGTACTTGCAAGGACCTGCGTAATATTAGAACTTCGGTATATTTTCAGAACCAAACAAACAGAGAATCTACTGGTGTGGAGCATTCGTCCTTCCTAAATACATTCTATCCTAGAGCCGAGCCCGATCATGAGAAGTTGAACGACCAGCTAAGGAAAGGACCAGTAGTTTCGGCAGAGTATTTCAAGGTTCAAGACACCAGAATCCATCATATTTATATTCGGACTCTCTCATATCCTACATAATCCGTTGGGGCGAAAGGATCCAAGGCATCAGGAAGTTAGCGGACCAACCTTCATCTCCCGAGTGCCGAATCTTGTTCCCAAAGCATTTTACATCAATGCCATCAGGCACACTTCCCGTTGGGGTACATCAAGACAAGAGTCCAGAATAACATGGCAATGCTCATCAAAGGTACTCCTTCAGCTTCAAAATGGCACGTAGAAGATGTTTGAGGCGGCATCAGGAGACTTATCCGACCAAATTTGTATTCCCGAATCCCGGACCTTGCTTCTAGATAGGTCCAAGATCCAGAAATCGACGTTAGTAGGCGTCCCTCTATTTGACAAAGAGCTAAGTGCTATAAACGGCAGAACGAGAATACCGGAAAGCTTTTATATAGGTAAACCAAGCTTTTGGTCAATGATCTTCCGATTCTTTTTTGAAATAGGCCGTCGAACCATCGCAATCATGGTCACCGATCAAACTCCCGTTCGAAATCGGAATGCCAGGAAGCTCGAGATCGTATCTCCACTTTGATAGTCTGTTACTTTCGAAGGTCATCTGAAGTTCCTTCCATCAATCGTAAATCGACTAGTACAGATTGACTGCGTGTTTTCGGCGCTATCTGTTCTGCGACAAGGGCCAGGAGACAGTCTCCAAGAAATTTCGCATAACGACAGATTACAGTTCTCCGTGGAAAGCACGCGGATGATTATACTAGAGCGGGACTCGACCAGCCTCGTTGAGTCAAGCAGGTATGTACTTCGTGGTTCCCCTCGTACAAAAACAACACGGACATTTACATCATTCCGAGAACCCAGAGCCTTGTGCAAGCAAAAATGAGTATTGTCCTCGGAAACCAGTTTGCTTTGAACAAGAAGTAGGGTTTGAACGTGTTTTCGTGCAGGTCGAGGTTGGAAACCTTTTTCCAACTAGACCAAGCAGCTTTCCGCGCATTTTTTCCGCGCATTTCACTAAATAATGACATGAGAATTTCTCTTGTGAGAAAACGAATCAAGACGCAGACCTTATCTCGGATAAGATGCGGATGATCCGTCTCCGCCTCCCTCGTACGATCTTCGTGTAGTTTATCGCAACCCAATTAGACTCCAATTCTCGTCACTCCAGTATGCAGATAAATTCAATATACACGTAGCTCATATACGTCCTGATGCAAAAATGAGTCACCCAGAAGCCCACTGTATCAAATTGGACGTACGAACGAAAGCTTCCCGCAAGCGGGTAGGTCCAGTCCTCGGAAGTCGGTCCTGAAAATTTGACTCGTGAGAAAGAAATCGAAGACACCCATGAAGAAGTCTGGAGTAAATTGTCCAACTTCCTGAGCGCAAGACCTCTTTGTAGAACGAATGAATAAAATATGAATATGTCTGTGTAGAAGTGGCCACAATAGAAGCTATACCCTAATTACGCTTCATACTATTAGGTCTGATGAGAATATGGGTCAATTCGACTTGTTTACGTGCAGGCGGAAACCATCTCGCAAGCAGACTGAACAGCTGTCCGAGCATTTCATCAAGTATGGCACGAGAATTCCCATCGCGACAACAAACATACCTTATCTCGGACGAAACAGACAAGATCCGTTCTCGTTTGGTGAGAGCTTCGTGTTGTCTATCTCGACCCAATCGGAACCGACTCCACCAACAGGATCGCATTCATAAAATAAGGCATGTCAATTGAACACAATACTAGCCCGGATGAGAGAATGAGTCAATCGGAAGCTTGCTTTATCATTAGAGCGCACGAAACGAAAGGCTTCCTGCAAGTAGACAGGCCCGCTCCTCGGAAATCGATCCTGAATTTTTGACTTAGAGGGGAATCGATGAAGGCGAGGACTGCGGATCGTGCCTAGGAACCTAGAAATTGATCAACTTCCCGGGCATGAGGCCTCTTGGTGGAAGGGAACGAGTCAAGCACAAATCCTAGTTTGTGCGGGATATTACCGATATAGTGCACATTATCATGACCTGATTGGAGTTATGCCCCGATTATGCTTCGTACGTGCAGTCCTGATGTGAATATGAGTCAATCGGAAGCTCTACACATAAATTCGAGCGCACATAATCGTACCTTTTGCTTCCAACTTCGGAAACCTTTCCATAGTCAAACCTTCGTTTGAGGCGATGAGTCACGGCGAGGCGCGCAACGCATATGCACTAGCCAAGCCTGGTCTTCATCCCATGATAGGAAGTCAGAGTCGCTCGTCCCTTCACAGACCCTTCATCTTATTCACAATGAAGATGAAAGGCAAACGCTTATTTTACATCATCGATGCAGATGACTCTTTCTAGACAAGAGTCAGATTCAGTCACAAGATCCCTCGTGCGTGCTTCTGTTCCCTGGATGAAGAAGACCGGAAGAGGCAGCCAAAGTTACATCAGAATGCCATCATCATAGACCAGCCTTGAAGGGAAGCAAGTTCAGTCACGAGTCGATAGGCGCGGACAAGACGAATGCTCAATCATATCTTGGTCCCTAGATGCATACAACAAGACGATCACATTACGTTAGGCGCGCGTTTAGGCAAAGGATGTACTGTACGGATTGACGCGTTGATAGGAGCCTTTTCTTACTCTTATATGCGAGGCTATCCAGGAGCTTGTTAGCGGCGTTAGGTGGACTGTTCTAATACTAGTACAAGTGGAGCTTCAAGAAGAACTATGATGAGGGCTGAGAGAAAAGAAATGCAAAAGGGCAGAGAAGAAGAAAAATTCATCTGCCTATCAAATTTCAACCCAAATCAGGGAAGAAACTCGGGCGCCTATCTGATCACAAACTTCGTTCATAGTTGTAGTACGGAGCCATTCACACCACTCCGCTTTTCTCATCCTCTTCGACACTAGCCCTTCGAAACTAGTTCAGCCGGTGGATGGAGTGATGAAAACCGGTACCGAGGCCACCGAAAGGGGCTTCGCATCTTCCTACAGTGATCCTGCCACTTCCAAGCCCGATGCAGATGCATTCACTCTTGTCGTGCGCAAGAATAAGAAAAACCGAAATGGAAAGGGTGCGACGATGAAAGTCTTCACACCTGAACAAAAGCTCGAAAAAAGCAGGGCTGAGCTACATTCCGATTCGAATTGGTTGGAGATTGTCTCCCGTGAGTTTTACTCAAAATTTTTCTTATCCGTCTTGTTTTGTGGATGAAAAATCCGGTTTCTAAACATAAACATAACTTTTTGTCTTCCATTCTCTTCGTCGTTCTATCTTTGCTCTACTTTGATCAGGCATTGTCCACGGGGCGACGGCGACTCTCCCAACGGCAGCAATTCAGTCGATTTTGTGTCTCGGCCTCGGCAGCCCATCTGAGTCTGCTCAGGCCCGTTTCCAACTGTCCTTCCTCCTCGAATTGAGAGATAAAATTCTCCCGGTACGCCACTGTTTCCCTGCATACATTTATATTGCATATACGGAACTACACCGGTCTATAATCATCCATTCAAAGCTCCACTCTGTTCTTCCATCCCTTTTTTTTCCTTCCAGGTTTCCTCCTGTTCCGAGTCTTCTTTTCCTTGCATTGTCTATGCGCTAAGCTCCGTTCTGTTTCTATCTTATAGAATCCGGTAGGGATAATTGCATTCGATCCGGTCTTCTCGCCCGAGGACAAACTCCTCTTGACATCGCTCGGGATTCAAATATTCCCCGACAACAGGGTAAGCTTCAATTTATTTCGAGGTTCTCCTTCTGGCCTTCGATTTTTTTCTTTGGGTTTACCTTTAGGCAACTCCGACCTTATCGGATGTTTGATTTTGTTTTTAAGCCCTTTTTACTGATGGAAGTTTCTTCTCTTTTTTTTTCTCTTCGCGCCCCGGTCTCCTCGTTGGTTTGATCTGATTCCGTCCATCTTCCGTTCGAACTGTACAGGAAGGCAAACATGAATTGGAGGGTGCAACGCTGGCGTTCATGCCACATTGCGACCGAGTTCTCTACGAGAACTTCTTGCGCGCAAACTGGCGCCCTAAGGCGATCGCAGACCTGCTCCTCATCGGGAACGATCTGCGAGGGTACGTCGATAGGTGAGAGAAAACAGATTCGTATTTTTCCAACACGATGCCGCCCCTGCTATCGTATCGCAGCTGACCTGATCCACACATTGGACTTCTCCCGACCCTTCTCCTTTTGTCCTTACTCGTCGGGAAATCGTATCACACAATGCTATTCCTATCAATACATAGCATCCCATCTCGTGTGTTAGGGAAGGAAAGCCCCTGTATTAATCGTCTAGGTACGTTACATTCTCCAGGTATCACAGTCTACGAGCACTGCGTAGGACAAGAGATAAACTGACTGATGATCGGGCATCCGCGCTACCTGGGCGCAATGTATTTTCTTTTTGTTATGTTATGTTTAGCACCACTACTCGCATCAACGCCTCTGCCTGAACACCGGGCATTCCCGGACGCATTTAGCAGCACGGCGGTCCAACACTTCGACGACGCGGCGTCTTTAAACTTAACCTACACCACCACTGAGCTGTCAGCATTGGCATCATCAGCATCAGCATCGTCAAGCACAGATTCAGAAGTGGGCTCATGCTCCTCCATACTGCGTAGGACGGGGTTCTGGTACGTTGCGGAGACATCGGAAGAAGATGCAATTGGCTACTGCGGAGAACGGATCTGGGCATAGGAACATCGGTAACAGTTACACAAGTAATAAGTTGTAATATTGTAATTACGCATGACGTTACGAATGAGGATACTCGTGTCGAGGAAGCGAAGGAATATTAATATTAATGCTAGTGGCTTTTGCGAGGAGCTTCTCATATTGAGTTGTCATGCACCACTGAAGTAAGGCCGACCAATTGCGTTGCTCCTGGCCTGATGAATCTCCTGACACTGCCCGAGTCTGTATGGAAGGAACAAGTTGGATCACCGTCGTCGAATTCGAATACATGTCTCACGGAGTATGGATGTCTTTCCTTTCGCTACTCCCGATTCGCTGTGGCGTTGGGAGTGCCATCATCACGCAAAACACGCGGGCGGACACGTCCAGAAACAGAACGATCAACAATGCCCGCATTCAAATTCCCAGCACAAAAAACTAGGAGACATAGTACTAGTGTAACTAGAAACATCATAAGCCATTACCAATAAAAGTGTCGCCCGAAATGAAGGAAAAGGAAAGGGAAGAAGAGAGAAATTCGAGAGTCAGTAAGCGAAGGAGAGCCAAGATATACAGACATGCGAGCGACCATAAATTTACAGTGCATAAAAACATGACTAGGGGGTAGAGTAACAGACGAATAAGAGATCAGCAGCCTTGATGATAGGGACTATAAACAGGGGTAGATTCAGAATTATAGTCCGAGTACGGAAGGGGGTCGGCCTCGTAGGGGTAATAATCATCAGAACCCCGGTAGATATGGGGTTCATACCGGTCTCGGGGAAGGGGGATGGAGGCGGGGTCTACAAGATTGAGTGACGTCCGAGAACGAGAGAATGGTGTCGACACCGACTCAGATTCATCGTCAGACGTATCCTCAATGGCGTCCGGCACGGAACCCTCTGAATCTTCTATGTCGTGGTGATCAAAATGCGAATATGGACTAGAATCAGAAGCAAAACAACAAGCGTGGGAGTCAAGCTCAAAGGGGCGGTTGAGCGGAGGATACGGTAAAGGATATGGAACTTTGATGGGAGACGGAGGAGCGGCAAAGTCCTCGGAGTAGGATGTGCATAGGGACTGGACCTCTGCACGAGAGTGGGTGTTGAGCTGCTCGGCGTTGGCGTCGTCGATGTCTACAGGTTTGAGGTGCACTTTTATGTCGTCGTCGTCTTCTTCATCGTCTCCAAGGGACTCAAGAAGCGAGTCGAGCCATTGTTCTTCAGACGCGCACTCGTCTTCCACAGGCGTCGCCGTCGCCACGGCGTTTCCGGGGTCCGGAAACAGGAACGCAAACATGCTCTCGTCTATGACTGAGTCCACCTCCTCGTCTTCAAATTCAGACTCAGAGTCACGCGACGACTCGCTAACGCCAGCAAAGTCAGTCGCAGGCTTAGATGACTGGTCGGGGAGTACATCTTGGGTGATGATTGAGTTTTTGAGTAGGACCCAGCGATGGAGGCTGATGTTGTCCCGAGACCCGCTCGAGCACGCGTCATGCAGCTTCGAGCGGGCCAGGTTAGCGAGATTTAATGCAAAATTGGACATGGTATGGGAGGCGGACTGGGGTACGAAACGGGCTGAAGTTCACCATGCCAAGAGCAGATATGAGCGATGGGTTCAACCAACACGGGGGGTTAAGTACAAATGATGAAACTGACCGATTGCAGGATGCATGAGTGCAAAAGGCGTGTTAAACGCGCGACGAGATCAAATGGGTCAATACGAAAAGTGTATACGGAATACTCGTGCGGGCTCGAACAGCAACGATCCTGAGTTGGATGCGCGGTGTCTGCAAACCATACTGGTTATTTAACAGTATGCCTTGTCAACAGTGTGACAGAAGGCGAAGAGAGAGGCGAAGGACAGGCGGGGTGCAGGAGGACGATTAGATAGCCATTGATGTATGTTGTGTTGAGGTGAAGGTGGGAGACAGGCTAAGAGCGAGATGACTGTGGGGTTCTTATAGGGAAAGGCCGTGACGCGGCGCGCTTCGGATGACTCGTCGTCTAATCTAATCGGGCAACTCCTTGTTTCGGATACCTCTTTTTGGAAATCTAGGGTCATCATCAATTGTCGGCTCACACGACATCCATTGCAATTTCATGCAAATTGTGTGCACGGAGAAGAAAATAAAAATTAAACTACTGAGAAAATAAAAGAGGCCACCGAAGATGATGAATGGCGTAAGTGTATGCCTCAATGCTTACACCAGATGGCATATTACAACACTGGTCTCGCCAGTCTTGCATCATCATCCCTCGTCCATTGACTCTCCGCCAACCATGCTGTCGTCCTTCTCCGTCGCCAACAACCGCTTAATCTTGTTCAAGCTCTTCGGGGACATGTCCCGCGCAACAGCCAGCATCTGTGCTGACTTGGTTTCATCCCCAATAAGCCTGTAGACTCGCGCAAGCTGGAACACCACATTTGCTTCTTCTGGCGCGCAGTCACGCAGTCGCTCCAGGTCCTCAATTGCCTCCTAAAGAACGCACCGCATCAGTCCGGTCCGAATTCCAGTCATCTCAATAACCAGACTCGTCTCGACTTACCCTGTAACGCTTCATCCCGATAAGCATTTTGGCACGCCGGTACCGTACCAGTGCGTTATCAGGAGACAATACCACGGCTTGATTGAATAGTGTAAATGCCTCGTTCTGATTTCCCCGCCGTTCAAGAGCCTAATTGAGTTGACATCAGTACGACGTAATCAGACACCTGTCCAGACCTTTTCTTACCATGCCCACACACCCGAGTAGCACCGCGTTCTGGGGGTGGATTGCAGCAGCCTTGCGAAAGTGGAATTCCGCCAGCCGAAGTTTGCTCATTTTGAGATAACACGACCCTAAGCCATACCTGAATAACAGATCGCAGATCATTAGCATTCAGAATACGTCAAATTGAAGGAACCCTTCAAGGGAAAAATCATTGCGAAAGAAGGGGGGAAATTTTGCGTACCAAGCATTGTACGATCGTGGGTCAGCTCGTAGTGCCGACTGAAAAAAGTTGACAGCCTTATCCACATCCTCATCCGTAAGCTCGTGTCCACTGAGGGTATATGCGTACGCATAAGTTGGGTCCAGCTGTGCCGCACGGCGGAAGCATGTTAGGGCCTGAGAACGTTCTTTCTGCAGCGAGAAACAGTTTCCCACGGACACCCAGGCTTGGGGAGATCGAGAGTCGATACTCAACAATTCTTGGGCGAGGAAAGACAGCTTTGCATTTCGTTGCAATTGCCAAAGCGTCGTGGAATACAGATCCATATCCCATGTTCGATGCGGGTCTTTGTTTCGCGCATAATCGAAGAAACGTTCCGCCTACAAGCTCAATTAGAATACTCCAGCCAAAGCGGAATTTGAATGCTACCTTGATATAATCTGCTTGTTCGTAGCGTGCCCGCGCTATCATAATAATAACTGAAACGGTTTGCTGGTGGTTTCGGGGAAGCATATCAATTTCCGCCAGACACCCTTCACAATCGTACATGGACAACAAGCGCAGACAACTTGCGAATAGTCGCATTAAGTCATACACGTAAATGTCAGCTAAAGCCATGTTGTAAGCGTCTTGAGCTGCTTGCTCCATTTCAGCGGTCCAGACTGGATTTGGCGGTTCATCCGATCGTGGGGAGTGTGTGTTGTTGGAGTATGGCGATTGCGAATCGACATCTCCTAAAGGAGAGAAATCATCATCCATTTCCGATTCGGTGGATTTTGTACGACTGTGAACAGTCCGCTTGCGTTGAGGTGGATGCTACATTAGAAAAATGTAAATACAACGCAAGACGTCTGTGTTGATTAATAGAAGCCGCTTGCCTTAACGTTATGCGTCTTTTGCTTTTCCCCCGCGATGCTATTGGATAATAATCTTGCACTTCGCCTCGATGCCATCGAAGGCGGAGCCATTGTCGTATTCTCACCCCGTCCGGACCTAGTAACAGGCTGTTTACCGCGTATCGGAAGAGCAGTTCGAGGAGCGAGAGAGGGTTTAGATGAGCTGGGGTTAGCGGACACAAGGGCCGGGCGTGCGCGTGCCTTTTTCGAGCGAGCATCTCCGCCCACACCCTGCTTTGTCTTGTCCTTCTCCTGAGCCGTTTGTCTGTTTTGCGATCGAGGCTTTTTAGGAGCGGGACCTGTCTCATCTGTGGAAGAAAGTGGTCGTGGGGGAATACCCGTAGTGGTACTACGAGTGGTTCGCAATGGTGCGAGTATTGAATTATCAGGAAAAAACGAGTCATTTGTTCCGCTGCAAATACTCGTGTTAAACAAGAGAAAAAAAGAGCTGCACGATAATCGACGCGTACATTGAATCTCGTCCTCCTGGCATCAAACCCATGCGAAACGGTTGGGCAGGTGCTGGATCGGGTCGCCAACCAAGAAAACCGTTCTGATCATTGGGTGCTGGAGTGAAGAAGCCGGAGCCACTTGCAACTGGTCCAGCAGGTATGGGCTGCTTAGAAGAAGATGCAACATTGGCAAAAAGATTATCAGGACTCTGTTTAATAGGTTGTGGCCGAGAAGGAAAGAGTTCGCCGATCTCAGGGAAAGATCCTATGCGGGCGGTGGTCAACAATCGTGACAAGTTCACTATTTTCTTAGTCATACATACCTGCGGCACAGAGTCCCTCAAAGGCTTCCCAAAGCATCGGGTTGAGAGAAAGAGCGCGACGGAAACTTGTCGCTGCTTTTTCCAATAGATTTGATTTCAACGCTGCTTTCCCTGCCTTGCAATGCAGCACGGCTTCCTCCTGGAAGACGCGTGTTTCCCGTAGTGGGTTCATTGAAGCCCCTACTCGACTCGTCTTAGCAGAACACATCTGCATAAGCAAAAAATTGACAACTCACCGCTCGGTGCATAACTGGTCCGCAAACTTGCTTCGAGTGCTTCACCTGCTTGGCTATGCTGACCAAGAGCGGTATAACACTCCGCTTGAGCCACGTAGCAGCCCGAACAGGGCTCCTTCTGAGAGGGCGGACTCACAAGCCACAGTGCGGATTGCGTCTGGCCACAATGTAAAAGCGCACAAGAATAGAGGTGCAGTGCATCGTGACATTTGTTATCCAGAGCGTAGTAACGTTCGGCGTAAAAGACGGCAGACTTCGGGAGGTTTGCGTCAAGGCATGCCCAAATAAGCGAGCGGAATCGGGCAGGAAGGTGGGGCGCGATGCTGGAAGAAGCATCGGAGGCTACACCGGACTGCTGCATTTGCGTCTGGCGTGTTGGGCACGATTTACGCGTATTGCATGGGAAAAGAGGTGGTTTAACTGGACTCGCGACGCAGCAAGCAATAAAAATAAGCGAAAAGGTGACTAAAGTATCCTCAACAGGCCAGTGGCGGGCAGAGCGAGCGGCGAGCGGCGAGCGGAAGGGGAAGGATGGCGGCCGACGGTGGGAGCTGAGAGACAGACTGTTTGAGAACGACGATCGACAGCAACTTTGGTTGGACAAGCCAACCAACGCGTCCGTGGCCCCACGTGACTCGCATTGTTCCATCTAAACTTTTTCTTCCGTCGCTCTACTCTAGCCACATAAACTCAAACGGAATGTATTCGCATTCTTTGATATCGATATAAGTGTACATCTTCTACTAGTGATCATGGGGATCAGGCCTGTCCTTCTGTTCAGGGACGCAAGTAATTGCATCGTCTATCCGTAGTAAAGATACTGCCGCCTCGAATGCAGATTTTAGACTCCGTACTTTGCTCACAGTCGGCTCCAGCACTCCAGCCTTCACATTATCTACCACTTCACCATTCAATAAGTCCAAGCCATACCGTGACAGCACTTTCTTGGGGTCTCCAACGGACGCGTTCTGTGCGGCGTTGTGGTAAGCGCGTAGTTTGGCCACCAGGTCCGTCGAGTCCTTCGCAGCATTTACTGCCAGCGTCTTCGGAATCACAAGCAGAGCATTCGCAAATTCGGCAATGGCCAATTGTTCCCGAGACTCCTGTTTTCATTCGGAATCAGTTCAAGAATTCATCGAAGGTGAAACCGCCGGGATCTCACCAGGGTCTGCGCGAAGTTCTCAAGGTAAATACTTAAGGCGGTCTCAACTGCACCTCCTCCTGGAACGACAGTCCCACTCTCGAGAGTACGCTTAATGATAGAGAGCGTGTCATGCAATGCCCGTTCCATTTCATCCAGCATGTAGTCGTTTGCGCCTCGCAACACAATTGACGCCGAGTTGACGACCTTCGTACCCTTAACGAGAATCAGTTCGTCGTCCGATATTCTCTCCTGCACAACTTCCTCTGCGCAACCGAGATTGCTCGCCTCAAACGTCTCCTCGCCTTCCAGATTGGCGAGACTAGAGACCAGTGTTGCTCCAGTTGCTTTTGCGATACGACGAAGGTCTTCCTTACGGCAACGACGGACGGCCATGGCGCCTGCTTCGACAAATTCTTTAAGGCAAAGGTCGTCAATGCCTTTGGTAGTGAGAATCACGTTGGCCCCTGATCCAAGGATCTTGCGAACCCGCTCCAAAGTGATCTCAGATTCTCTGTAAATGTTTGTAAAACCGGCCTTATTAGGCCTAGAAGTGGAAATCTCACCTCCTGCGAATGTCCTCCAGTTGATTTGGGTCATCTATGACAATTTGGACACCTAACTGCATCCTCTGCTTTTGCAAATTGATGTCTAAGCATGCAATTTTCGCGTTCACAATCCGCGTTTTCATTGCTGAAAACATCGCGATTAGTCATATAAAATCAATAAATGTATGTATATAGACGATACCTTGGCTGGCGACGGTGCAATTCAACGCATAACCTTTTACAAAGAGGGATTCTCTTGCACTTCTGCCGTGCGCTTTGAGCACGTTCACTGCTTTCACCGGATACTTGGTCTCTCCACGAGGATTCGTTGTCTTTACTGCAAGCATCGCGTCTACTGCCATAGGAGCAAACAGATCATCATCACTGTTTCACGTTTACATCAATGAAGCATAACCTTCAGTACATTAGATCAATACAAGCTCACCCTCCAATGACTTTGCTGGCCATACTTGTTTTTGCAGCATTGACGAGTGCTTCTCGACCAAGGGAGTCTACCTTGATACTAAGCTGATCCACAAGAAACTTGCAAGCCTCGCGACAGGCGTGCCTATAACCAGCGATGATCGTAGTAGGATGAATCCTTGCCTTGACTAGTTCATTCGCTCGACGGAGAAGCTCAGCGGAGATAATAACAACCGAAGTGGTACCATCCCCAACCTCCTTGTCTTGTTTCTGCGCCAAGTCGACAAAAATACGTCCGGCAGGATGCTCAACCTCCAGCATTGAAAGGATCGTTGCACCATCGTTGGAAATGGTTACTTCCTGAAATTAACTTTAAGATGTACAGGGGCTATTTGACCTGTTATTCACGTACCCCTATGTTATCTACGAGCATCTTATCCAAACCAAGAGGCCCAAGCGAACTCTTGACGACATTCGCTATCGACTGTGCAGCGATGACTTTTGACGAAACAGAATCCAGCAGGTGAGAAAATGTCCGAGTGAATGCGCACCATTTTGATCACGAACTTCCTGACCAGACACTCTACTGCCTCCAAAGAAGAGTCCAGCACTTGGGTCGCGCTGAAACATAGACATCTTGGCGATATGGTCGAGGATTGAGATGTGACACGAGAAAGACGCGCAACGAAATACAAGTAAACTTTAAACGACGTTTGGAAAATAGTCGCACGTGATGCGATGAAGCCCTTTCGCCCTTCTCCCTTCTTTCTTCTATAACATACTACAGTATTTTGATTGCTCTATCAACTCAACAAATGGTCTTTTACGCTTTCTGTTTCCAGTGGACTAACATATTATTTACTTCTCTGCTTTGACCTAACTGTTTGATGTTAATCATACTTTCCGCCGCATTGTTCGCACACAACTCCGGCCTCTGTCCACTGAGTCTGATACCCATTTACAGTCACAGTACAGCGAGTCGCAGAATAGAAACACTTCAGAAAGAGTTTACATATAGAATGTTTCGAATCATATCCAGAAGTTTACTTTAGGAAGATGAGTACCCCGGGTTTCAGAAGCGTCCTTGTCATTTCTCTTCGTGCACAGTATGATGCCTAGTAATATATAATAACATCAAGTTAACACAGTAATCGAGTGCACTCTGCAAGTACTTGATACATGAAACATTATGATAGATACAGATGCGATGATGCAATGTAATAGAAATCTTGTCAAAATATTGCCTTTAGTTGCTGAGCAAGAGACTTTGGCCTCAATGAGTTGTAGTGCTTTGAAGACATTGGATCAGCACAGAAGAAAACGGTAAATGTCTAGGCGACTCACTTCTCCAAGTCCATACATCCGTCTGTGATAGCTTATTCGTACAACGCGCTTATCATCTCCCGCTGCGTTATCGTTGCCATTGGGATCATGCACGACAATATTCGGTGTTCCCGCTTGTACGACATGGATCGGCACATTATAAGCACGACTGAGAGCGAGTATTTCCGGCTCGCCACCCCACACGCCTGTACTACGCACGTTTTCGCAGTAGCGTTGATAATCTTCAGAATTCATCAAGCCTGCATTGCCAGCCCCGGCACCATCTTCGCCTTCCAAACTCGGTAGGAAAGGCAGAAAGTCGTTTGGATGTGACATCATATATGCGGCAGCTGCGGCTCGCGTGGTTCCATAATGCGCAAAAAAGGACGGGATAATGTTGAGTATGCGTAGTTGGTCCGCGACAGCAGCATAGAGGCAATGACCGTCGGGATTTATCTAGGATACCAAAGGTTGAGTCAGATACCTACTTATCGTCTCCTTCTTGATGCACTCGCCTCGTACATGACCAGACCCAAATCGTCACAGACTGCCTTGATAACCTTTTCCTCGTGCTTTGCCTCCATCTCCAGCCGTGCATCGGCCTCCTTGTCATCATCGGTGTAGCGTGCAGCTTGTTCTGCAGCTTTACGTAGCTGCTCAGTCACAACGGTCATGAGCTTCGACTTCTTGCGTAGCTTCATAGCAGACAGAGGCGAACCTTGCGTGCCTCGAAGCGGGCTCTGCCGTCCTTCTTGGCGGACGATGCCTCGATCTCGTCGGCCTTCTTGGACTGGACGTCCTGGATGACCGTGGCGGCTACTTGCTGAGAAGCGTTGCCTCCGTCGATCTGAGCCATGAGATCGTCCAGCAGCTCGTCATCGTCGACGCCCGGCGCGGGGTTCTCTGTTGTATTTATGAGAGCAGCTTTAGACTTCTTTTTCTTCGAACCCATGGCGTAGAATAGTGCAGTAGGACTCGGAGAAGGCGAGTATTTCTTTTCGCCCCGCAGAGACAGGATCGGGGATTTGCCCAAAATACGTCATAAATGATTTGTCATGTGCATACATATGTGTTATCTAGACTTGCTTCCCTCAGATTCATAGCTCGAGTTCCCGCTTGATTCCGTACAACAGCGAGAATTCAGGCGACGACATGGCTCCTACAAGAGTTCCGCTCATCCTCGTGAGCTATGTTCAAGCTACTATAAACAGTACTTATAATTAATTACTTGCCAACTTATAGGGCACGATGACCATGGGTGAACAAGGAAAGAGCGGTGTTAGAACCCACACTATCAGGGACTGTCAGGAAATCATCGACGTATTCTACAAGCATGGTCACAAAGAACTCGACACGGCTCGTATTTACGGAGAAGGTACAACCGAGGAGGTGTGCATCCAATGAACATATATAGCGAAGAGAAAATATAGAATGAACCATCCCGACAGTATTTTGCCTTGATGAACCTTAAAGACTGTAGCATCGACACCAAGTAAGATAGGTCACGTCTTTCGATGGCGTTTTAGCTCTAATTCACTTCGCTTTCAGAGTCTATCCAATCAGCCCAGGGGACCACCAACCCAAGAAACTCCGGGAGACCTTCCTAACTTCACTTAAGAAGCTCGGCCGGCAACGCGTGCGGACACTTTATCTGCATGCTCCGGATAGGAGCACACCATTCGAAGACACTCTAAGAGAAGCGAACGAGCTATATACACAAGGCTTGTTGTAAGTTTTGAGTGCATATATATCCAGCATCGAGTAACTTAGTACTCTCTTCTTCCACAGCGATATCCTTGGGTTGAGCAATTATGCTGCTTGGGAAGTACGTGCTTCCCATTCGATCCATTTGTTTGGGAATAGCTTTTAACTGGCTTCAAAAGGTTGCAGAGATCAGAACGATATGCAATAAGAATCGTTGGGTGGAGCCAAAGCTGTATCAAACGTAAGATGCTCTGCTTCTTCTTGCACAAGTTAATGTCACCAATGAGCTTTAGTATGTATAATGCAATCACAAGGGGCATAGAGCCCGAACTGGTTCCTTGCTGTCGCAAATTCGGCATTCGCATAGTCGTGTATAATCCTCTCGCGTGAGCTACTCTGCTCTTATGAATTAAAAACTATTTAGGACGCTAACGACCCAATCCGATCTTTGTAGAGGAGGGTTCTTCGCAGGAAAGATCAAGTCCGTGAATGACGTGCCCGAGCCTGGCAGTCGCTTTGATGCATCCGCAGGCCGTGTCGGTCAAATGTACCGGCAACGATACCTGAGAGACGGGTATTTCAAGGCTTTGCCTCTCATCAAGGAAGTTGCAGTACGTTACTTTGATCAACTTCGAATTTGAGCAGACAGCATCGAGGCTGATTTTGCGATGCGCTTCCAGGATAAGCACGGACTGAGTCTCACAGAAGTCGCACTGCGCTGGCTGCAGCACCATTCAGTGCTTACCCCAGAGGACGGAGTGATCATTGGAGCGAGCAGCGCGGCCCAGCTTGAACAGAATCTTGTTGACTCTGAGAAGGGACCTCTGCCGCAGGACGTTGTGGCTACTCTTGATGAAGCCTACAAAGGCGTCGGCTTTGACGCGCCTACTTACTGGCGTTGAGCAAACATGAGAACAATTTTGAGAAGATGAATATCGATACAGAGCTTAAAGGTGTATCAGACCAACGTCGTGTAATTGTTATTTTGTACTTTTAGAACGTCACACAGTCCTCCCATAAAATCTGTGATACATTGTATATATCTCTGTTTTGTCAGTGTCAGAGTCTAGTGCGAACGTCGGTCCAGATGGCAACAGACCTTCATCTATTCCAACATCCTCCTAAATTATTTCCCTATCTTCTCCATGTGCCATAATCCATCTCCAAGGTACGATTTTACTTCAACACCCACCCCTTTCGTAGTCTTCTTGATCTCCTCCGTACCGAGCTTCAGCACTCCAACACCTGCCGCGTGCTCCTTCCCTTCACAGAAAATCCCTATAGCCTTTTGCGCGGGTAAGGCCTCCTCTTCCGGAGGTAATCTCCCGCCTGCTGAAGTGAATCCGGGACACATCATGTTCGCACCTGCGAGCAAATGTCGAATCGCACCGCGATCGACTTGCAGGCGGGGGAGGATATCAGGGTCTGTCGATGCACAAAAGAGGTCCGTTAGATTATTCATCGAACACGTATCCCGAACTGGGGTTAGGTGAGAGAGACTCACACTTATGCAGCAGTCGTAGCGTAGGATATAACTGTTCATCAAACTGCTGGAAGAACAGCGGCTCTCCGTTCACTACATACAACGAAATGCGATCTTTACTGCCTTGCCCAGGTTTCATCACATCTCGTCGGCATATATGCGCACTTCAGGGTCTCAATGAAGCTCACCATTTCACTAGTATCATCGGCTCCTTTTTAGGCCAGATCTGCTCGAGCGTCTCGGCATCGATGCTGAGTTGATCTAGGAGTTGAGAGCGGACAGCACGCTGTGCGGAGGATTTGAGGATCGATTGGCTCGATATTTCGCTCTGGGTGAATCTTCCGAGTATATCAGTATCAGTCTCGCCGTATCTTAACAATAATTGGGAATCATACCTCTTGAACATTTTCAGGAAAGGTTGAGAATGAGAAACAGCAATGAGTACTTATATGATATCATGAACCGAGATAATCTCCACGTGACAAGACGCGTCTCATCTCATTTACAGACCCCGACAATGATACTGTACCGATTTGTCCGCAATCGTACATACATAGATGATCTTTCATTAAAACACACATACTTTACGTTTGATAGGAGGAGTATATCATTAAATTTGATTTGCACATATCCAAGTGCCGCAACGAATGCTGCGTAGGACGAGTTGACAAGATATCCTATAACCTTGGTTGAAAGACTTCCGTATGGTTTGCAAGAATCGCGCCCTCATGTCATCTGAGGTAGATAAGCTACTTTATCCTAACCACTGACGTTCCGATATCAAGCGAAATGAAGATACAGATGCCTTATGGATCAGCTAAATCCGCGCATAACATCAAGTGCGCGGCACACCTACAGGGATTTACTATAGCGAACAGCCTGCATTGAGTATACCTGTTGCACAAGATGCTCCGGCAGGGTCCGAAGCCGACGAGCCTCCGCAGCGGCTAGTATAGGTAGATGCGACGGATGTCTTCGACATACTACTCAGAAATGAGATGCTGGTGCTTGATCAAGTAATATTTATGAACCATGTCGCGGTAGACGCGCTCCGTATGAGGCTCGTGGATTGGATTGCTTCTCCAGGAGCGAGGGTTTGAATCATGACGCGTAAATTCTGATGTCTCGTCCGTCGATTTCATGGGACGTAAGAGACCAGCTGCGAGGTGAAGGTGAGGTGAGCAAGCGTATTGTAGTTTAACTATGAAATTTGAAGACGAGAGGTGCGGTCAGGAAACACCTGTTCGCCATCGAGGAGACACGGTTGGTTGCTTCTTGTTTATGTCTCAGCCTCTGATTACATCAGCTTGAAACCTCTACCTAGATGGCTGTATCGTTACAGTCATGGTAATAACATTGATAAGTACGATATTAATGGTTAATCTATGTCAATGTTAGATGAGAGCTGCGGTATATCCTGCCACGAATGGTGGCTATGGACGGGAGGTAGATTATCGACACCAACGACACCCTTGCTCGCTGCTGAAGGTGTATGCTAATGTTCCTCAGCCTGCGACACAGGCTCTTCCAGTTCCTTTGGTCCATCGATATATCTGACCGAGCTACCGCTGTAAGGAAGAGGCGCATCTATCGGTAGGAGCTCATATCAGTTCAAGGCTTGGATGGCTTGGATGGCCTTGACGCACATTGCAAGAGAGGGCTTCTCAAAGGAAACTTCGTATCTCGAGGTATAGTCTGAGTCCCACATAGTGGGACGACTTCATTAGAGATCTCAACTTGAGCCATGCTGGCCCAATACCTAAGTGAGAGTATTAAGGAAGAAGCCAAGATTTGCGCAATGCGATAGGATACCTTGATAAATTCCGCAGCAACTCTGCGCTTCGAGCTAGGTAGAAGCTATTGGTAAATTGAAAATCATCGACGGTCAGACCCGTTCCGCCAATCGCGCCTTTGCTATCACTCTGTGCGAGTAAAAATGCCCCTCTTGCGATCGACAGAGGCAGAAAGGCTGACGAAACACCAGTGGCGAACGGAAGGTTCTCATTTTGCATGAGAGAGATAATGTCTATTATAGCAATCGCTGACTATTGATTCTCATCAGTAAGCTGAATGATGACTGAACAGCAACTTACCGACCAGGCAATATCGAGACGTGGCATTTCTGAGATTGTTTTGGGTGGCTGAGATGACCAAAATATCGACGGACAATGCGAGATGACGAGAAAGCAATGTGTTAAGGCATGCACGAGATAGAAAGGAAAGGAATCCCGAAACGGCACTGAAGAAGATAGATTTTCCTTGTTGAACGCTAAGGATAGTGGTATTCTCTCTTTTAAGGTCTCCGCAGCGTACTGTATTTGTCTACGAGGACCGGTGAGTCATCCAAGAATGTATAACCAGGACTATTCTTACCGTATACCTATATCTCGGAGTGTTGAAGGAGAGCTAGGCTTCCCGTAATTCGCGCATACGTTCAAAGAGACCATTAGGCTTAGAACACCTTTGAATGCTTGATACATTATTGTACGTGATAATGTACCACATGTTTTAACCTGTGGGTACGGCATGTTGGTCGAGCACTCGTCCAGTCGCAGAAAACAGCATTCGCCGTTGACTAGTCATGGCAACATGAATGTTAACCACGGTAACGCAGGCTCTAAGCGCTCACCAGAACACGCGATTATGTCTAGCCAGACAACTGACCAGAAAGTCAGGCGACATACGTCTCTAATTCCCTCGCTAGGTTCTTGAAGTATGTGATCTTCGGAATACAGATGAAGTTCAGCTGCCAGAGAAGACGCCATCTGGCAATTGCTTATGAACTCAATGAAAGTGCAACCAATAGAAAACTGCTCACCTGGCTGTACATCAGGCAGTCTGTTTTTGAAGACTCGTTATCACTACTTTATTCTGGCTAAGACTTTATCCAGACCTACTTTTACTCCGTCCTGAACCATTTTCTGTCCAGGCAATCAGGATCATTGCATGTAATTGCTCCAGCTTGCTTGAAGCTCCTTCAAACAATAATGACTCGATCAAATGTCAGAAGGAGTAAAGAATTGTGACTGAAGGGATGGGATTTACTTTGACCACGTTAAGGTATGGTTCGCCGGAAAGGTGACGTTGGCCTGGCTCATGACGAATTTCATCGGAAAACCTGTGGAATTATTGCCTTTATGAATTAAGACAGAGTATATATTTCATGGAAATGGACCTTGCAGAGTATGCTGCCAAGCAATTGGCGATTAAGGGAGAGAGGTTGCCTTCTCGAGCGCAGCGCGCTGTTTCGACGGGGTCAAAAAACGGGAAGACACATCCAGCATACAGAAAGAATAATTCAATGAAGCTCGGTAGGAGCTTCGGGTGAGGATAGGTCTTTCGACACGGATCAAAAAGCATAGTCTCATCAT
Source organism: Sanghuangporus sanghuang (assembly GCA_009806525.1). Lineage (NCBI taxonomy): Eukaryota > Fungi > Basidiomycota > Agaricomycetes > Hymenochaetales > Hymenochaetaceae > Sanghuangporus > Sanghuangporus sanghuang. Next base: position 2,241,728 of record VVIT01000001.1, on the reverse strand, counting down.
GCAGGTCATTGATGGTGGAGCTTTGTCCTTCACTGGGCAATTCTAAGAGCCTGGCTCTATGACTCGATTTCTTGCGGGATGTTGAAGGCGACGATGAGGATAAACTTGAGGTGGAAGCCCCCTCGAAGACCTCTGAAGGAAGGATTGATTCGCAAGACTGGCCGGACAAGGAAGCTTTAGGGTTGATCTTGTGACTATGGCGCGTCGGAGCAACTGTGAAGGTTGCAATACCGCGCTGGCTCCGAATGCGATTGCGCTCTTCAAAGACGCATACACTAGGAGTTCAAAGCCGTTACGAGAAATCTCGAACTGAAATTATTCAAGCCTACCTGCCGGATGCTTCGCATGACTCGCACTTATCGTCGCCGCGTCCAGTGAGTCGACATTTTACCTTCCTGATTCGACTACGGACCAAAGTAAGTGAGCGGTTCATTGAATTGGCAGATGATTAGCGCATGCATACACAAGGAATAACGTATCGGAGCTACGCACCAAGCGTCGCAGGAGGTGATGAGCCTTGTGCGCTTCCTGACGGTCTGAACAGGCTTTTGTGGTTTCTCAAATACAAACTGAATATCGCTCATAAGCAAAGGAGATGAATATAACGGATTATAACACCACGGGACAAGAGGAAGACATGAAAGGATGAAAAAGAAGAGCGTGGTTCAAGTGGTTGAGCGATAGGTGATCATGCTACGTTGTCCACGCAAGAGAGATACAGAAGGCGCCGCGTCGCGTCGCAACGAACGAAGTCGCCAAGGCGGGACTTTGAGACTTTGACGACGGTTGTTAGACGAGGTGGTAGCTGTGGTGAGAGGAGAGATGAGATGAGTATGTAATAAATACTGTACATACTGGTGGACAAGCCTGGGTAAATCACGCGCGCGTGCTTCAAACGCGTCATCTCAATCAAGAAGAGAGACGCGACGTCCGCTTTACTTGCTCACTTACCATCATATTCACACATCATTCCAATGGTCTCCAGCTCTCTCATTGATGCTCTCGTATCGCCGTCGCAGGCACTCAAAGACCTGTTTGCTAGAACAGTCTCGGACAGAAAAATCCATGATTTCCCCATTATCGTCAGGGATCACTTCGCATCTCTGTTTTCCGGCGACGCGCTAGACCAGGCATGTTGTCTTTCTGCAAGTCAGTCTCTGAGCTTACCATAAGACATTGGCTTGTAGGTGCCTATACTAGACGTACTCCACCCACCAAACTCTTATGCACCAATGTCCTTGGTCAGATTCACTGCCATGGTACAAGACACTTCTTGTTCTCCGGAAATGTATCTATCCTGTCTTAAAGATGCAATATGTGGAGGCTGGGGATTAGACTCTCTAGTAGAGCTACCAGAAAACTTCAATCTTCGTTCTGATTCGAATATACTCAAGGAGCGAGATGTCATCTGGGCTGTCACTATTCCTGGACAAGGCCATTGGTGCGAGCAGTCTCGTGCCGGAAATGCCGTGGGCACTATAGCCTCCAGCTCAGCGAGCTCTGTCGCCAGCACAAGTGTGTTCTTGCATCCCTCTTGGATAAGGAGTCGCCTACTCAGTATGTTGTATATCGAGGCACGCAGAACTATAAGTCACACAAGTACCCTATTCCCGATTCAGCACATATAGCAGTGCTGCTGAAGGTTGGTTTTCGTCGTAAGATTTTTGTCGGTTATTAAGGTTTCCTGATCCAAACATTTAGGTCTACGACAATTCTGTAGAATCATTGAAACCCGCGAGCTCGCATGAATTTGTTGGTGTACTGACATCAGAATGGTGAGGCGCTTAGCTCTCGCTAAACATGCAAGCTAACGCAAATGCATGATTAGTCCTCATTCAGAATTCGGAACTGATGAATCGGTGCCTACATTGCATGTCCTTTTCCATCGTGCACTGCCCAAGACGATCGTTCCAGTTCGAACAAATGTAACTGAAGGACAGATAGCTTCCATAGTGCGCGATGACCTGATTAGTTGGACAGCGTCCGAGGCTCTAGGAGGCGACCGCGATGCAGCTGAATGGATTCTTCTGAGCTGCCTATCTTCTGTGTGAGTTTAGATCCAGGCATGACGTGCATTGACTGTAAGACATTCCTAGCGAATCCCGCAATCCTCCGCTATTCCCGATGTCTATAACACTATCAGGGTTTCCCAGACCGTCGTACGCGAATATTCCATCAATTTCCTTTGCTCTGTCAGAAATGCTTCCGTTGCACTTCCCGTTACCGCTCACCTTGGAGCTCCTGAACGAACGAAGCTTTCTTCCGGAAAGCAAAGACGAAGATCTGCATGCTGGCATCTTGCAAGTTCCAATTGATACAACCATCACAATTACAGAAAGTGGCATGACTGAAGGGTGTTTGGAAGAGAAGGGTGAGTAAGAATGAGATGTTCTATGTCTTCTATTTACATGACCCGTCTAGGACTCGAAAATATTAGAGCAATTCACGAAGTGGTTAAAGCACAAACTCTGCAGTACAAGTTCCCTTTCAGCCAGTACTCTTTTCCGACGGACATCAAGTTCATTACCATCACAGATGGCAAGAAAAGCCTCTTTGTTGATGTACGTGCAAACCGATAGATCGTTGTCTTCTTTTTCGCTTGATATAAATCGACCCTTACCAGTCTGGAGTCACTGTTCCGCTTCAATTCGAGGGTGCTTCAGACTTGTATAAAGGAAAAGACACAATGAAGTGGCCTTCACCTCAAAGTCTTTCTGCCTTCCGAGAATTCATTGTCCGTGCGAAGACGACAAAGGCCACCATGATGGAGGAAGGGTTGTCAGAGGTAAAATACGTCTCATTTGACTGACACGTTGAGTTACTAAGGCAGTCTTTTTAGCATATTCAGAATGAATTCGTGCGAGAGCGTCAAGAGAAAGCGCCAATTACGCCGGATGACCTCGCTCGACGGATGACACTGGCAAGGTGAGCATTTGTCATACATCAATCTATTCTTTCCCATCCTGACATTCTTTTCTTTCGACGCAAGGCTCATCACTATGTCTCGGCTCGAAAACTTAATCACTCTTGATTCATGGAAGGCAGCTAAAGCACTCGATGAGCGCAGGTTGTCGCGTGTATCGTAATCTTGTAATCTATTGCATTCTTTTTTAAATTTCTTTTACTCCGTTCAGACAGAGACCTATATGCATTTCTATCATGACATTTTAAGCCCATTCTTCTCGGCTTCCATCCAAGAATCGCGTAACTCAGCAATGACCTTTCCAAGCACGTCTTTTACACTCGAGACATCGCTTCCACTCCCTTCGAGGTAGAACTTGATCTTAGGCTCGGTTCCAGATGTCCTACATCAGCTACTTTCTTAGTCACATTTCCCTACGTATGAAAAAGGACGGCTTACCTTATGGTCAGTGCAATCTTCGTATCGTCCGATTGAGACTGTGCTCGGAACTGAATCATATGCCCGGACGAAAGAGGAAGATGGGGCTTGTACAGCGGTGGATTTCCGCTATCGTAGCCAACAGTAAGGTCTCTGACATTGGTCACGTCCAAACAAGCAATGGCGGAAGGGTAATTTGCTTCTCCGACAGGTTTTTCCTGAGAGATTACAGTTCATTTAGCACATACAGCGACGAAAGAAAAGTACATCTTACCCCGTCATATGCACGCAGTCTCGCGAATATTCGATCGATCGTCGGTGGATCATTGCATATGAAGTAGCTATTAGCCGTCTATACCTTAAGCGTCAGCTGCGATCGAAGCAATAGATTTAAGCACTAAACCTCAAAGTGACCATACCTACAGATGCGCAAATCAGAGACTCTTCGACAGGCGTCTAAGTAATAGACTCACTTCTCATATAGTCCTTTCAGATAACTGGATACGCATGAGCCTTCAGAAGCAAGTTTGACTGCCAATTCAGCGAAAAATGCCTGCCCAGTAAAGACTGCCCACTGAGCATTGGATAGCTTCTATTAGATCAGGCTTACTGTCGCTGAAACGCCGTCTTTATCTCGGATGTCGGTTCCGATCATGAACCCGATTGCCTCTTCATAGGCAAACGGAACGTGATATCCTTGATTTTCGAGATCTCTCGCCTTATTACCAATGTACTTGAAGCCTAGGCCGGGAGAGTTACAATTTATAATAGCGCAAGAGTGATGATAAAAAACCTGTCAGTGTTTCAGCAAATGTGAAGCCCTCCTTCCTAGCAATGGCTTCAACCATCTTAGAGCTCACAGTCGACGCTATCATGGCTAGTTTGTCTTTGTCGAGTAGCATGCTCATCAGACTGAAATAGGACCAGGACAGACATATGCATACTCAATGGCTGTCCTGCAGTGCGATAGATTTCCAGACATCTTGCGGCGAAAATCGCTCCGATCTGATCCCCCGTAAATGTAATCCACTTCCCGTCAGGGCTGACAGACAACATCAGTAGCCAGTAAGACAAACAGATGCCGGTATTACCTTTTCTCAGCAGCAGTAAAGCGATCTGCGTCTGGATCTTGGGCAAGCACATACCTTGCACCAAAGTCGTCTGCTGTTTTTAAAGCAAGATCCTATGTGCAAAGTAAAGAGTCGGTAGGATACTCGCTCAATATAAGAGTCACTGACAAGTGCACCTATCAATATACTCTGTAAATCCAGGCTTATCGATCAAAACCTTCGATATAAACCAACCTTTCTCTTCGGGGTTCGGGAACACTACTGTAGGGAATTCGGGATCTGGCTCCTGTTGGTCTTTTACAGGCCGGAAGACAGGCAAACCGAAAGTCTCGAAAGCCCTGGCGGCGTATACGTGTCCCACTCCATGCTAGGGTTGATGTTATCTAGTCATTCAATGCGAATATACAGGACACTTACCATTGATGTGTTGACAAACTTCACCTTGCTCTGTAAACACAGCTCACTTTTCATTCGCATTCAGTGCAAGTCCAAGTCGCGAATTTGATTAATTTTATCGTACCGCGCTGTGCTCAGAGTGGCGAGAGTGGTGAAGTATGATTCGATCATACTTTCAGTTACATCTTCGCAAAGCTTCGAGGCATCAACCACGCTCGTGCTCCAAGATTGAGGTTCGAGGTTTTCTTCAATGGACTTGGCAATGCCGACATCATGAGGAGTTATGATCTCGAGATATACGCCTACTTCAGCAATCGACTACGTTACGAACCGGGCCAGACTTACTTGCACGGCGTTTTCCCAATAAACCTATGCGAAACTGAATGAAGTCGAAGACCGAAGACCAGAAGATTAGAGACCAACCTTGTAGCCATTGTCCGCCTATTTGAAAGTCAATAATGAATTTGGGATCAGAAACGAGTAAACTACCTTCGGATTATGACTCGCTAATGACTAGTCAAATTTCTCAATATGAATGTCCAAATATGTGCTGCGTACCAGTGATCATGACACCGCAAGCAGCATGCAGTTTCGAAACCGCAAATGGTACTCTTCACCATGGATCAGGGATGCTCTCAATCTAAAATGTACTTCGGCGCACGAACAGAGGTGTGTGGACAAGTCTGCGATACAGATAGACTCTGAATCCCTTGTTGAGAAAGACCATCGCAACAAGTCTCGCCCATTCTCCCGAATGATGTCTATGATCGTGGCCGACGACAATACCTCTACTTGCAGCATTTGGAATCTCACGGAGGACATATGAGCAAAGTCCCTGCGAGTCCAGACCAAAAATGAAGTCATTGCATTACTCAGCGAAGCACGTTTATATGAACCTGATAAGAGTGAACCGACTTGCGAAGCTTGGATGACAATCAAGTCATTCATGCGTGCCCACCCTGCCTCCATCCGTCCTCGAAGTCCTGAATGATGGGCATCAACGGTCTTTCACAGGCCGATCAATTTGGATTCAAACCTGCCGTTCCAAACTCGATGCGTTTACTGTCGCAAGTGTGAAGCAGACAGATAATCATTTGATTACATGCGTGAAGTGGGACAGTACCTCATCCGTCGCTCCAGTTCGTCCCATTTGCCACTTGATATGAGGTCCTCTATTTCTTGAATAGTGTGTTCATTCTGGTTCGAGGTAAGGAAGCCATCAGATAACCTTGAGGAATGAAACAGCGATGCATACTTTATCCAAGCGTAGCCAATCCCGGACCGAAGCCTCGAGTGTGGTGTCCATGTTCATATCAATGAGAATATAAACTGAAGGTTGATATTCTTCGTGGGCCGGTGGCGAGTTGTTTCTATCTGGTCAATAATTCTCTGAGCCGATCCCCGGTTTTGGCATGACTACCGACCCTAAAGTCCAGCACCTCTCAAACAAACATAAACTTAATTTTTTTATTTTAATTTTTTTTACAACTTCTTTACTTCCTCCACATCCAATCCCATCGATCGATTCGTACTATGCCTGCCGACCTTGCAAAGCTTGAGGCTCACCTTGCAAGCCGCTCGTACATCGAGGGGTAAGTATATGTACCAGCCGTTTGCCTTTATGATGAGTTTTATGCCATGGTCCGTGTTTCCAAGAAGCGATTAGACACCGCTGCCCAAACATGCCGATATTTATCTTTTCATGGTCTCTGATGCCCGCACTTGTTTCTTACAATTATTCCACTCTATGCTTCGTACGGGATACTCATCATTTTTTCTCGCAGCTACACCCCTTCCCAGGCCGACGTACACGTCTTCAAAGCACTCGGCTCTGAACCCTCTGCCACAGAGTTTCCCAATTCAGCACGCTGGTACAGGCATATCGCTTCATACAGCACCGAGCATGCATCACTTCCAGGATCATCATCCGCAGGCGAGGCTTTCACTGCTGGCACATCTGCCGCCGCAGCGCCCGCTGCAAAGGCCGATGACGATGATGATGTTGATCTGTTCGGATCTGATGAAGAAGAAGATGAGGAGGCTGAACGCATCAAAGCTGAGCGTGTCAAGGCATACAATGAGAAGAAAGCCGCCAAACCGAAGACTGTCGCCAAGGTCGGTTCATGCTCTATAAAAGCAGAGCAAAAGAATGTAGTCTAAAGACAACTACGTTTAGTCTTTGGTGACGCTCGAAGTCAAGCCCTGGGACGATGAGACCGACTTACAGAAGCTCGAGGAGGCCGTGAGGTCTATCGAGAAGCCAGGTCTGGTCTGGGGTGCATCGAAGCTTGTTCCCATTGGCTTCGGAATCAAGAAGCTCCAGATCACGATTGTCATTGGTCAGTGATTTACCGATGCGCATTTGATCAGTGACTCTTATTGGAAACAATAGAGGACGATCTTGTATCTCTGGATGAGTTGCAGGAGCAAATCCAGGAGTTCGAAGACTACGTGCAGAGCACAGATGTCGCAGCCATGCAGAGTAGGTTTCATTACTGTGTCTGGCCACCATGGAGCAAATTGACTGAGACTTGATTTGTGTTTTGCAGAACTGTAAGGTTGAAAAACGAAATGTATTCTGTGGATTTAAAATGTTGTATGTAGACGAAATGTGACTGATGTATTCCCGAAAGAGGTAGCTCAGGGATATGTGTGTGTATGTGCATTAATTGATGATGCGTGTGCTGCCAGTGTGATGATTATTACCAAATAAGAACGTGTATATTGTCACTCTGTTCCTCGCCTATCGTCCTCCTCGCCCCTTCATCCTCGCCTTCCTTCCTCTCTCTGCCATCACAACTCAGCCGCTGCCTTAACAGCAGCAGACCCATCGAGAATAAGCAGTGAATTCGTCTTTGGCAATTGCGTCATCAACGCCGTCTGGTTCCGTCTTGGTCTTGCCTTTAGTCATAAGCCTTTCGCATTCAGCCAAACACAAGGCATCCGCCTGAGAGCTTCTTCACCGACTTTGACGTTTCGAGTGTTCGTCGAGAGGCGTGAGCTGTGGATTGAGCATCAACATACAGGAGTAGTTGTGTCCGACTCCGTGCCGCGCCGCACCGCATCTGGCTCGTCCGAGCCTGTCCAAGTCGTATCAGTGCCAGTACAGACCACCAGACCTCAGATCCACTTGTGTATCTCAACACGATTTCGTTGCGTCCGCCACCATTGATCCTTTCACGCATACCGACACCTCTGCTGCCGTAGAGTCGCAGAGCGACGCGACCCGCTCTATTTCTCCGTCCGTACTCCATTTCTTCTTATCCATCTTTGACCTTTTACTCATACTTCCCTTTCATTGGCACCGCATCTGCTATTCGTCCGTCTCGATTCCCATTTCCCGAAACGGTCTTCCACCGAACATTCTTAAGCTCGAGCATCGTCGGCGTCTCAGACGCGATCGGGAGTAGTGCCTCTGCCCCTGCGACGACGACGTCACACCGTAGGACGCGTACCGACTTTGAGCCAGAGAACAATCAGTTTGACTATTCGGAAGACTTTCTTCGTCCGAGTGCTGCTGCTTCATCCTCAAGTTTTTACCCCTCCGCAGGAGAACAGCAGCCGGCTCGAAAGAGACCGAGGCTCGACGATCATACTTCCAGTGCGTCGTTACACTTGGTTAATTGGTCTGGTCTCTCATTCTAACCTCGTCTCGTCTTCATCTCTAGCACGCCCTTACCTCTATAATCTTACTCATCCACCCTCGCCAACCTTGTCCAAACCATTGCAAACAATGAGACTTGTCGAAAACGACAATAGTGACCAAAGACCAGTGTCCCTGGATTCCGATTCTCCCTTGACTAATATCACTCCTCGCGACATGTCTGCATCCGACGGACTGTCGACGCTTGCTGCTAGCCAGGTAGCAACTAATGGGAATTCATTCAACTTAACAAATGGCGGTGGATCAGCCATTCGTGATGTGGCGGTTCCCGTTGCGAATGGACGAAAGCATTCGAAATCTCCTGATGCTTCCCGAAGCGCTCCACACGTTATACCACGAGTGCATCTTCCAGGCACTCGTCTCTTTGAGGAGTCCTGTATAGACAGACAAGAGTTCGTGAGGCTAGTGATCCAGAGCCTGAGAGATGTCGGGTATTTGTGTGTATACGTTTTCATCTGTCAAGCCACAGACCTAATAATCTTTCTTAGGGAATCTGCATCCACACTAGAAGCCGAGTCTGGTTACCAAATGGAGGCACCTGGAGTTAGCCAGTTCCGATCGTATATTTTGAATGGAAGATGGGCAGATGCGGAAAGCAGTTTACCAAGTCTAGGAGTGAACGACGAAGAAAATTTACGGGTGGGCCCTACTTCTCGTGACTTTCTCAGTCAAGATGCTTTAACTTTTCTTCCAGATCTCTCGATTTCTTATAAGCCAACAGAAATATCTGGAGCTTTTGGAATTGCAGAGCGTGAATGCCGCGCTTCATGTGCTTCGAAACGAGCTTGCCCCTTTAAATGTGGACGTCGATGAGCTTCATTCACTGTCAAGGTTTGTTAACAACTGAGCCCGTGCTATCGAATCACTCAGTGTTATTGATCCGTAGTCTAATAATGTGCTCAAACGCGGAAGACTTGCGACAACGCGCGAAATGGGACGGGGCAGCCGGAACATCGAGAAGAACGCTATTATCAAGTTTACAGCGTACGTGTTTCGGCATATTAGCGTGGTGTTTGGCGTGTTTGGCTTACTCATTGGTGCTGGTCAGGTTTCATTTCCCCTTCTATTATGATGCCGCAGCGACGATTCGCGGCCCTGATAGAACAAGCATTTGCTTATCAGCGGACGAATTGTCTATATCATAATACTCCCTATGCTCCCGAATCATTCTCTCTCTATACCGATCATCGCTGCAGTCGCGAGGATTTCCCGCTACTCACGACCAATATTCTGAAGGAACACACCGATGAGGTCTGGAATATTAAATGGAGCCATGATGGCCAGTATCTCGCGAGTGCAAGTAGAGACAAGAGTGCCTTTATTTGGCTCATTGGCGTAAGTTCACGTATCGCGATTATTGTCCTGATGAATCACGTCTATGTTTTTTCTGTAGAAGGAGATTGAACCAAATGTCCGGGAGTGTGCACTGGAGAGGAAACTTCGAGATCACAATGATTCCGTCGGCTGCCTTGCATGGTCGCCTAATGACACGGTACTTCTCACTAGTACAGACAGCAACATCAAAATATGGAATGTCAAGGTGAGTTGCATTTGCATTTCCTCTTCTATTGTCTTGCTGACAATAGCATCGCCTGAAGTCCGGCTTGTGTCTACGTGAACTCGATTCGCACGAGGAGACGGTGTCTGCGCTGGAATGGCTACCTGACGGCTCAGGGTTTCTATCGGCAGGGTTAGATCGCAAGATCATCCTATGGGTAAATCGTTCGCTGACTTATTCCAAATCAAATGAGGTTGAAAGTTGAGCCTTTTAGGATGCGGATGGCTCTAATGAGGATCTATGGGTCAAGAGTGTTCGAGTGACGGATCTGGCGATCGCGCCTGACCTATCAAAGATGGTTGTGGTTGGGCTCGAGTGCCTACCGATGACGAATCCGAAGGCATCAACGCCACAACAGGAAGGGCAAGGTCTTACTGGATCAGGTGTGAGCTCCCAACAGTCGCTTATGGCGAATACGAAGGAGAATCGCGTCATTATATATGATTACGCGACTCGGTTACAAGAAGCGTACGTCCGCAATTGTAACTTGAGTTACGCTTAACGTAATTCTTCTCTGTCCAGATCCGTTCGCTTGGAAGGCGAGCTCACGAGCGTGAAAATTTCTCAAGATTCTCGGTATGCTTTGATAAACCAGGCTCCAGATGTGAGAGTTTCGTTTCCATATACTGCTGACCATCGAAAACAATCCTCATCATCCATGCTTTTTCTGAATTGGTTACAGGAGGTGCAACTATGGGATCTCGAGTCCGCAAGAATGGTGCGCAAGTTCACCGGGCAACGACAAGGACAGCATGTTATCCGGAGCTGCTTCGGAGGCGTTGATGGAAATTTCATAGTCAGCGGTAGCGAAGGTACGATTATCTTGTCTATATCTGCAGCATCGATGAGTGACGCGTTTGCAGATGGAAATGTGTATGTCTGGCATAGGGACACGGGCGTACTTCTCGAAGTACTGACGGGACATGGATCTGGGAGTGTGAATGCTGTTGCTTGGAACCCGACGAATGAGCGCATGTTTGCATCTTGTTCAGATGACTGGACGATAAGAATATGGGAGAGTCCTCACGCGTCCCTATTGGGTATGAACGCTCACATACTTAGGGCGCCACAAGACACGGAGCGGGAGAATAAGAAGGGAAAGGCTCGGGAGGCTTCAGGACTGGCTGGTCCGTCGAGTTTGATTTCGGGTCTTTCGGTCTGAAGGGTTTCGCGCCAAAACCCTCATCGTTCCCACGACTTGGATTCGTAAACCATTTTGCTCAATCCTAACTCTACGCACGTTTCATTCATGTACGGGCCTTTGCATCCACCTGCATTATTAGCATGATCACCAGTAATTGCATTTCCACTGCATACCTTCTTTACGCTTTCCCAGTTTTCTGCTATTCATCCAATGACTTTTGTAACATCATTGTCTTTGTATATCGGCTTACATATAGACATGTTCATTATTTGGGAACCGTAAACGTCTTTCAACTGACGGCTATATGCCGAGTCTGTCCATTTTCATACATATTAAATACACGCGTGTCGCGTCGCGCGGGGCATATCACGTGCTTATCACATGTGCGTGTTCCTTGCACGCGTACACGTGATGGTAGCTTATTATGGTCCATGTAATCTGTGTAAAGCAGACAGTGGGACATGGATATAATAAGTCCTACAAACGTACCTAAGTCTGAATCGCAGGAACCGGCGGTAGTCCTGAGAACCAAGGCCTATTTTTGAATAGACTGCGGCGCTCCAGGAAGAGCGTCAATCCGAGTCTTTGGCATATACATCCATGTTTACTTCCTTTCATTTCGTGTGCTCCCATTTTTGTCGTGTGGGCAAGATGTGGCTTCGTATATAATTTGAGAGAAAGGACTTCTGAAAGGTTCTCTCGGTCTTTCTTTCTTTCTTTGTGGATTAGTAACTATGTAACCCTTACAAAGCGCCGAGTGTCACTGAGTAAAGTCTATTTGCTGCATGTTGGCGTCAAGAGAAATAATGACAATTCTTCGTTCCATAGGCTGAGCGCTACTCAAAGGTACATGTATAAGAAACTTGACGGGAAGGGAACGTCATCCCGCGCAGAACAGCGAGTCGTGCGATAATGCCGCATTTCAGACATCTGCGCTGTTCGTGTCCGGTGATCCAGACATAGTTAAGGACAGCCTCGAACCCGCCGGTGGCGAGAAAATTTGTGGGCGCGAGAAAATCCTACGACGTGTTCAGGGTGCTGCCTCTCTATTACAGATTATGATTCCATCACCGAACATTGGCGCAGATTGTTTTCCCGCTGAGGACCCCCTTCCGTTTCCCATCAAGACTCGATCGGAATCCCAAGCAATCATAAAAAGGGAAAAGCTTCTCGCTTATTCTCTTGATCGATCGCGACCGTAGTTCGGGCTCATGCTATACATTTCCATAATTATGCATGTACACGTCAAAAATACAACAGTAAGTTACAATACAATCAAATGCACCTGGCCTATCAAAAATGCCTACATACATACATATCTCGACTACCGAGAGAGAGAAACTGTAAGTGTGCCTATCTATTCTGTAGCTGGGAAGGATTCCACTGTTTCGGTAAAAACAACGTAGACGCTGACTTCTTCTGTGTTAAAGGTGCCGACAATGACTTGCGTGGAATACTATTCTGTACAGAAACTATTTCGGCGTGCTTTCGCGGTTCTTGCTGGGTCTGTGCTTTCAAGACAGAATCTTTCGTCGAGGATTCTGGCTTCCACGAAGCTTTGGGTGAGAGCTGGGTGGGCTCTGAGGAAAGACCACCAGGGACCCGAACAGTGATAGTGTTTACCAAAACAGAGTTACTGCCTTTCTGAGAGAGTTTGGCGTTCGGTACGTCAACCTTAGATCGGAAACCTGAGGAGTTCCCAGGTGCCATTGACGGCAAATTGCGCGGACCAAAAACACTCTTTTGAATCTTTGTTGCTTCTCTGCGAGTCTTCTGAAGCAACGTCTGGGGGGTTGCCGGACCTGAAGAACGTATTGTACATGCGAAGGCATACGTGAGATACATGGAGTACGCGAACACATGAGATGATGCGTTCTTACCATTCAATCTAGGCCTCTTTGGTGGTACTACTCGATCCGTGAGCTTGGCTTGGCGTTTGCGCTTCAACTCCTCGGCTTCGATTCTCTGATTCCGAATTCTGTTGGCGGCATCTTCAAAGCGCTTGTCTTGCTCTCCTTTTATGCGCTAGGACATGAATGAGAATCAGTCCAAGCATTGACTCAAGGAAAACCCTTGGAAATACATACAAAGAACTCATCTCGCCATGATTCAGGCTCTTCATAAGCGGGTTTTAGTTTTTGGTCAACAATAAGTGGATAAGATCGAATGCAAATTTCCTTCCAGAGCTCTGTGAAAAGAGTACGGATGAGGATTTGGGGATGCGACCATGTGAGACGCCCGTACCTGAGGTTCGCTCCTGAAGATGCTGTTCACAAGACACGTGAGAATTCTGTTCTTGCTTCCGACCAGAGGAGACCCACCAGCGTTTCTTTTTCAAGTCTCAAAAGGGTATCAGCGTTACAACCTTGTAGAATAGGTCTGATAAGTCGATAGGGTATGTCAGCTCCAAAACTAGATATGGCTAAGAAAGCAAGTCAGCAAGATAGAGAACGAGAAGAGATTCAACTCACAGTCTATATTGGTAGCCAGCACTGAATAACGGGGCGAAATAAAGGGGTCCGCCACGTCAGGTCAAGACGGTACCAAGGACTAAGTACGGCTCACCGCGTTGACAAGAGTGTACGAGGCTTGGGACGATTCTTGTCGCCCTGAGATCGTCAGTCATGATGTCTATACCAGCAGCAAAAATGGCACTGGGAAAGCCGGTCTGAAGACGCCTTTGTTCGCTGCCTCGCGATCATCATGAGAGAACGACGGGAGACGACGCGGGCACCAAACTAAGTGTGACAAACTGGGTTAAAATCTCCCACAGGCATGTGAGGTATAGAGGGTCTGGAAATTAAAATTACATAGGAAGAAGGGTAAGAATTACATAATTGAAAGGATAAGGTAGAATGTCGGTCAAAATCACGCTCTGAATCTTCGGCGCAATCACAAATATGATATAGACCGGGCTCGTTAAGTCCGTGCTGTCTGCGCCAAGCATCACCATCATCCACATACAGGTCTTGTATCATCCTCATTTATCATGAAAATCTTTCTTGAAAACACCGCAAAGAGAAAACTTCCGGAAGAACCTCTCCACGCATCTTCTTTGTACGGCTCAGGGATGCTTCTCTCCCGAGATTTTATGTCTTTTTATTCGTTCTTGCCTCTTCTCGGAGGTTCTATGGTCTTTATTCATTCTCTGTGAAAGGGAAGACAGCGGACCGTGACGGCGAGCCGTCTCACCAGTTCATCTCTCTGAGAAGGTCCCAAATACTGTGGCTCCAGATTTAACTTCTGGTCGATGTTAATGAAAATCATCCTCTTGCGCATAGAGTGAGATTGCGAGGACCTCGGCGCCGGCAGTGCGGACATATGGAAAACGTTACTATAAAGATCTCGCCCCAGCCTAGTATCCACGAAACTTCAGGACTTTCATAGGTTCCGGTGACGGCGACTGGATCTCCAATACTCGGAAGAGATTCGGCTCAAACTGGTGGTGCCTCAGAATAACACACCACATTGTGTTACACAAGAACAACGAGCGTCTTAGGAAGGTGTGGATGCTATCCCACCGATCAAGCTGCGCCGTGGATATTAAATATTGACTAATAAATGTGTACATGTGCTTGGGAAGTTCCTCACTTCCAAGCACCTAAAGATCAAGATCTATCAGAGCATTCAGACGCATCGTTTTCACGCGCACGTAAGCAGTCTGTAACTTCGGGCCACCTTACTGTCGGATAGAGACAAAATGCGACCTTACCGTGTAAGAAACAACATTCTGGCGCGAGAACAAAGCAATGGACCGTGGAAGCAGTCACCGCACCTCAGACGTGCATGGTCGAGCATGTAGTATACCGCTGGTGCAACCTTGATACCTCACAGGGAAAACAAGAAGCACACCAATTCCCAAGATAATAAAGCGGTCCACTTCCGTCGCCCCATCGACTTTTTTGAAATTTCCGGTGTATAATTAGGTCAGGGTCCATATACCTAACCTGTCGTAAAGTGAAGGTAATTTCATAGGTAGCGCCGATGTGGGCTATTCCTCGAGAACTATAAATTACACACAGCGGTCTGCCGCAGATTGCGCATCAGAGTCCTTCCCTACTCCTTGCGGGCGCCATGTTCTATTCTCCAGGACAGGACATCCAAAGGCCAACTCACCCTCGTCTCCTCGTCAGGGACGCGCGTGATGCCCAAATAGTCCTTGAAGCTGTACGAAAAGGAGTCCTGAAGCCAGTATCTCGACGTCTCAATGAGATCGAACGTTCCATGTTCATACAATCTGGATCCATTTTTGTCTGGGAGGAGAGCGACGACGAGCTCGGTCTGAAGCGTTGGACGGACGGAAGGGTTTGGAGCCAGTCGCGCATGCGTGAGGTCGGTAGCCTTATCCTTCATCATTATCAGTTGCAATACTGATGCAATCACAACACATTTGTTGTGAATAAAGCCGTATCTTTTCTACGACGAAAAGCTTCCGAACGATCCTGCCGGTGAGTCCAATAATCAGGGTGCTAGGTGAGTATCAGAGCAATTTAATCTCACACTTACCGGACTAACTCCAGCCTCCACAGAACTCAGGCTGTTTTCCGGTTCGTTGACGGAACAACTCGAGGCAGTGGAAGTTCGTCCATTATGTCGCATTTTGACCGCTCTGGAAATCGACCACTCGGATTAGTCAAGCAGGCATATTCCGCATATGTGACGACCTCACCAGACTCCAGGCCGAGAAAATGGCATTTGACCGCGTACTTCACGTATGCGGACCTCGAGCACTTGCCAAGCGTCGACAAAGATCCTGTGCTGCGTTCCATCACAATTCCACCGGGTATTTATCGTAGCGGCAAGGCGCGCTCCAGGACATCCGAACTAAGCCCCGATATGCCCTCTCAGTCGAGCGCCTCCGTCGGATCCTCTGCTACGTCGTCACCGCCTCTAACACCTCACATAGCTGATGCAAGCTCCTCCGCAAGTACACCTCACTCTCAACAACATCCGGGAGTAGCTACATTACCGCCATTGCATACAGCTCTCAGCGTCATGGATACATTGCCAGGCCCCGGGAGCCCAAATCGAGAGTCCCGATGGTCAGAAGATCAAAGAGTAATTCAGATGCTTAATTCACGCCATAACCGTTGATGGAAAAATCTGGTAGTTCTTGTAGTTTCTCGATGATTGTGAAGCCCGTAGTTTATCTGTACATCAGCGTGCTTCTTCTGACTGAGACCAATCGCGAGTGATTCAGTCACTTAATGCATGATTTTGACAGCTGTTTCAAAGCGTAACTGTTATACTGTGCAGTGACCTACACAAGTAAAAACTCACGTATAATACAAGGATAAGAGAGAAAAGACCAGAGCTGGTACCGACTAGCCCCTGTTATTCTTCATCTGAAGAACCAGAGTCCGCATCCGCACTTTCCTGGGCGCGCATTGCTCCGACAATATCATCTGCTTCTCCCCTTTGGGCGGATAATCGTTGTCCTAGACGAATTAAGATTGCTTAGTGGCAAGACCTTCGTTGATTCACCGCACACTAACGAATAAGAGTGTGAATTGCCTCCTGTGTTTTCCTATCCAATTTCGCCAATTTACGTTCCAGTTCGCGCTTGAGATCCCAGTTGGGACGTTTAGGAGCAATGTTGATTAGGTCCTATAAAGGAAATATAATCAGTTCGGTGGACAAGAAGAGACAAAATTTCGGATGAAACCAACCAAATCCTGTGCCCGAGTCTCTTCATCTTCGGCCACAATTTGCTCGGCTAAGCCAGCAACATGCTTTTCAACAGTATCCTCTTCCTTTTCATCTTCATTTCTCCTTTTTCTCAAAGTACGTGACTCTGGATCGAAATTCCGTCCCGAGAGGAAAGGCTCTTTACTACAGAAAAAACGTTGGTGGACTCGGAATTGGAAAATGAGTCAACGGGTGAAGGCGTACCTTTGCTGCTCAATCCCATTCTTTCCTTCCTTCTTCTTGCGCAGAGCAAGAAGACGAGCCTTTCTAGCGTCGGCTTCCTCTGCGAGAGACATCGTGTTGAGGGTTAAAACCAAGCCTTGTTTGTTCAGGAATCAGTTGTTGTCAACAGTACTGAAGCCCACGTGATCTCGTCTCTTGCAACAGACAGACAGTAACTTTTGTATGTTCGTCATGTTCAGACCTCTTGTCTGTGCACAGCTGAGATCCAACTGTAGCTCAACATATCGTCCATCCCTCCTCTCCAGAATTCGCTCTTTCAGCTCATCGCCTTTCCTTTTCTCGCAGAATGACAAGGTAAAATTATGCATGCATGATTATCCTACCAACTTAATCCGGTGAGCATCATCCAAACTAATGCCATGCCTGTTCGTCCTTTAAGTATTCCACAGTAATTTTTCGATCATTGCGCACATAGGTATCCCTTGTTGTATTTGCAAAGTGATGATCAGTTCCCGTTAATATGATGCATGTGAAGATCACGGAAAGTCGACGCTTGCGGATAGGCATGAAACTACTTTATTCTGCCTCCGTCATGGCTGACATCGCCGCATCTTTACCAGGCTTCTAGAGGTGGCACGCTTCCGCTCCATCCCATCGTATTCATGAACTAATTGTGTATTAGTTGACAGGGACTATTGATGTAGGCCGCGGTGTCAACAAACAGGTTTTGGACAAACTTAAAGTTGAGCGAGAGCGTGGCATAACAGGTAACAGTGTTATGTTACTTCCTTCCTTTGCATATACAGTTGACCAATGAATAACGATCCAAGTCAAAGCTCAGACCGCCAGGTAGCTAGCATCAATAAAGTTGGGTTTGAGCTTTTTCTCACGAACTTTAGCATGGTTCATTCCGTCCGCGGACAAAATTATCTTCTCAATTTAATAGATACTCCAGTTGGTGCTTCTGTAGCCAGACTTCGCAAAAGCGTATTGAGCTTTTTCGGCAGGGTCATGTTGATTTCTCATGGGAGGTCTCGCGTTCTTTGGCTGCGTGTCAAGGTGCTGTTCTTCTCGTCGATGCAAGTCAAGGAGTCCAGGCACAGACGATATCAGTTTATCATGTTGCTAAGGAGAGGGGCCTCAAGATAATTCCGGTATTGAATAAGGTGCGCAGCTTCTCCAAAAGCAAGACAGAAAAGTCGGCCCTGAGTACCCGATAGATTGATTTGCCAGCAGCCCGCCCTGACCAAGTGGCGTTGCAGATTCAAGCTATCTTTGGTATTGAGCCTGCTGAAATACTGCACGTATCAGCGAAGACAGGAAAAGGGACTATGTCCATACTGGAAGCGATCGTGGAGCGTGTGCGTCCTCCGGATGGCGACGTGAATGGCCCGCTAGCTGCCTTCGCATTCGATTCTTCGTGAGCATTGTTGTTTCGGAATAGGGATAAGTGCTTCTAACCATGATATTTAGATATGATCGTTATCGGGGAGTCGTCTCATTAGTGAATGTTGTGTCTGGACAATTGCGCAAAGGTCCGAAATTTCAGTAGAATTGCAGGAGATCAATCACATACTGATAAATTTACCGGCGCAAAGGCGATAAAATTGCGTCGTGTTTCACTCAAAAAAAATATGATATCACCGAAGTTGGAGTTATGCACCCGGATCAAATACCAACGGGTGTTCTGTTTGCGGGCCAAGTTGGATATATCGCATGCAATATGAAAGACTCGACGGAAGGTGTGTTCTAAGTGTCATGCAGTAATGCCACTCTCGTTATGAACTACCGTAGCACATATTGGTGATACGTATCACCGAGCTAATGAACCCGTGAAGCCGCTCCGTGGATTCCCTCCGTCCAAGGCAATGGTAAGACTTTTGGGACGATGCATCGAAAACTCTGAACGTTGTTTCAGGTTTTTGCAGGCGTTTATCCTGTTGATTCAAATGATTTTCCAAAACTCGAGGAATCAATAAAGCGGGTCAGATCATATTAATCTTCTGCCTTATGCTCGCTGACTTCTTTTCCAAAAGCTCATTCTCACAGACCGTAGTGTGACCGTTCAGCGGGAATCTTCAGCTGCACTCGGTCAAGGCATGCGGCTCGGTTTTCTCGGAACCTTGCACATGGATGTCTTCCGACAGGTTCGGTTTCCATTTGTAGTTTCTGGAAGTCAGAACAGACGCATGACGCTGCCAGACAGAGACTCGAGGATGAGTACGACGCGAACGTAATTATTACAGCTCCAACCGTCCCGTACAGAGGTCAAGCGGGCTGCTTACGTGCTGTCATACTAGAAAACTGAAAGTGCTCCACTAGTTGTTTATCGTGATCGGACAGTCCTCATCAGTAATCCAACGGAATTTCCGGATATGACCGACGCAACATCGAAAGTCCTAGAGGTGCAGGAACCTATCGTGAATGCATCTATTATCGTTCCAGAAGGTATCTTGTTGTTTTCATTCAGGCTCATCGCTTGTGCGTATCTTGCACTATGCTAATGTTAACCGCTCTGACACTGTCAGAATTCCTGGGAGAGATGATGGATTTATGCTATTCAAGGCGGGCGACGAATCTCGACCATCGTTACCTGGACTCTTCTGATATATCAGCACGAGTGATGCTGACATGTCAGCTACCTCTCAGTGAGATTGTCACTGACTTCTTTTCGCTTCTGAAGAGCCGGAGTTCAGGCTATGCCAGCTTTGAGTAAGGAACTCTTTTTTTAGTTGAACAACGTGCTCTGACGCACAACAACAAATCTGCAGCTATGAAGATGCCGGGTACAGGAAGACCGATCTGTCGAAGGTATTTGAACAGACTTGTTCTCAATAAATCGGTTGTAATGCTTCTCAACTAGATGATTTTCTTGCTCAACTCTAAACCTGTGGACGCTCTTGCTTTAATTGTGAATTGAGGTGATCATCTTCCTATTAGATCGCTGCTGATCATCTATCGACAGGTTCATCGGTCTGCCGAACAGCAAGTGGGAAGAGCATGGGTAAAGAAACTTCGTATGCTGAATTGAATCTTACCATTTCTGAATAACGGCAGCTACTAACGACTCCACACGCAGACAAAGTGATTCCAAGACAATTATTCGAAGTCCCGATTCAGGTAATTCTTAACATCGATGCAACACGTGCAGTGGTTCAATTCTATTGCAATTGATTTAGGCTGCCGTTGGTAAGAGGGTCATTGCAAGAGAAACGCTATCGGCCAACCGCGCCGACGTGACCGCCGGTTTGTACGGAGGTAAAGCTACCCAATAATACTTCTCATTCTCTTCCAGCTTACTATATATATCAAGGGCACTATGAACGTAAAATGAAGCACCTTGAGAATCAAAAGGAGAGTAAGCGCCGCATGAAAAGGATAGGAAGCGTCGAGCTTCCTCAGGAAGCCTTCTTCGATATAC
Source organism: Sanghuangporus sanghuang (assembly GCA_009806525.1). NCBI lineage: Eukaryota > Fungi > Basidiomycota > Agaricomycetes > Hymenochaetales > Hymenochaetaceae > Sanghuangporus > Sanghuangporus sanghuang. Next base: position 2,221,264 of record VVIT01000001.1, on the reverse strand, counting down.
TCAGCACCAAGCAAGGCAAATAAACTTCACTCCGTTAATTGGCACAACCTTTGTGCTGGTACCACGTGGCTGCGATAATAGACAAGCTCTCTCATGCTACGACATTGATGCAAATATAGATACAACGTTCGTTTCATGTGGATTGACAGCAGCCTTTACTAAGATACAACAGCCTGATTTCCAGGTACATGCGAGCGATCCATACCAAATATGGGGCCTCTGAGAAAAGGGCTAAACGATTGTATTCCGAATGACTGGACCATACATGCAGGCCACACCCTCTGCGCTAAATCTATTCTTTTCATAACTCCGTGTCCTCATCATCGTATGTTTCTTTTATCAATCTGCCGAGCATCGTCAATATATTGTCTGTGAATGAAAAAAATTATCTTACCTGTAGACCGAAGATGGCGGGTGATCACCACTAGGTGAACCAAACCATTTTAGTATAAAGCCGCATCAGATCGGAAAGAAGCCACCCAACTCATTGGTGATATAAACATCTAAGAGCTCGGGAGCAACGTAGTCGTAATAAGGATTGATCACCTCCACTTTGTCCACCAGACTACCCTCTTCGAACCCGAGGACACTACTCGGGTCGGCAAAATCCAGAGCTCCGTACTGATGGTATACGTTCCACAGTGGCGTGAGCTTGAATTGGCCAGCACAAACAACTACCGGCGTGCTGTGTGCGCGTGCAGCTGTTGCGACCAGAAGGGAGCCAGTTACGGCAAACATACCACCATTGGCAAGAATAGCGTGCGCTCCCAGGATTACCTTATTAACCCTTGACATGATCGCATAAATTGACGAATCGGGAACGAGAAAAGTAGAGATACCCGCAGACGAAAGCCCGCGTGCCATCTCGTGCCCGCTGAATCTGCGCAACCATTCAATCTCACGGAATGCCGGACGAATGGTACATAATCACGCACGATGGGCACGTTTCTGCAACGATGACAGTGAAATTCCTATAGTGAGCGGCGGCTTTGAGATAGGCTTCCACTGTCTTGGATTTGCCAAGTGTGAGAATGATTTCACTGTCTCAAACGAATCCGTCAGGACTTAAAGCGCAAGATGTAAAGACCTAACGCCGTACTCAGAGTGTATGTGATCCTTTGCCCCTTTGGACACATTATCATACACCGTCTCGAGCTCGTCTAATACATCTTGGATAGCTTCCATTAAGACAGGTTTTAAGCCCTGCGCAAATGACTCCGGGTCATTTGGTTCCGTAAAGTCCGCCTTGCCTTGTGCGGCAAGAGATTTTTGGGTAGTGGACTGTTTCCTGGGCTGCCCCATGAGGATAAACTTTGAGATAGAGAAGCCAGGTTTGGTCACAGGCTTTGATAGTTTTTCATGGGCAGCATTGTATTCCTCGCGTATGTGGTGCAAGATCTTCCTGACAGTATTGCCAACGGTAAATTCTGTACGAAGCGATCCATTACATAGTGGACACCAGGTAGAGATATCACCACACCTTTCGGCTGTGCTTCCACAAGTCTATGACCAATTGATTTTATCCGGGTAATAAGCTCTTCTATAGTTGAGAACCTGGAGCGCAATATTACTTGACGTATTACTTGGAGAGTCTCGAGAGCCGTTTCTCTTGAACCGACAAGCTGTCTTCATTCAATATGAAAAATCACATGTATTAGTCAGGATCTTTGCCTGCTGGAAAGACTTGAAGCACCTTCGACGTAGACGCCAGACCAGGTTTTCGACTTGTCGTTGGCTTGTGGAACTTGCAGCTGACATGTTCAAGTTGGTCGAATGTATATGAAATAGACTTGAGTATTGACTCGAGCTGTGATGTGACAACCAACGTCATCACTTGTCACAATCACAGTCGAGTCGAAGGCACGTGCGCGATACTGTTCTATCAAAAATTTTAAACTTGCCATTTTGAGACATCGTGTTTATGCCACCTATGTCTTTCAACGTACTGGGGTCAAGACGGGTCAATCTCTAGCGATCTTACAAAAGTGAGAGGAAAAAACTTACAATCTGTCCGATTGCTGATTCTTCTGTCCAGTGTGTGGCATTCTTGGCTTGCTTCTTCACGATCCGAACATCGACTGTGCTGCAGAAATCTGTGAAGGCTTGTCTTTACTCCAGCATCGAGGTCAAGATGCCTGTGGCATAGTCACCTGTGGCTACAAGGGTCGTCTCTATCAGTGCAAAGCCAATGGTATGGTCCGGGATGTATTCGACAAAAGTGCATTGAGTAGATTGTACGGAGGAATGGGAGTCGGTCATGGTATTTCTACATTATTTCGTACAAATCTCCTCAGACTGAATGACCTCTTCAGTCCGATATCCCACCGCTGGAAGCTCTTCTCATGCGGAAGCCCAGCCGTTCTACGTCAACTCGCCGTATGGAATAGTTCTTGCCCATGTAGGCCCCATTTTTCCCGAATCGGTATACGGTGTCTAAGCAAGCACCAAAGAATGGAAACCTCATAAACACGGCGTCTCTTCTCCATTTCATGGATGCGGAAGCGCATAGACATATCAACACCAACTCAGATTCCGAGCTTTTATTGAACATCTTCGCCGACAATCTCCAACAGACTGGTAAATTCCGTATCAATGAAGATGATATATTCACAGCAATCGGGGGTCTTATGGATCAATGTAAAGGCGCATATGCTTGCGTAGCCATGCTTGCGGGTTTTGGTATCATTGCATTTCGTGATCCTAACGGTATTCGCCCTGTCGGGATGGCCCAGCGTAACGTACCTGGGGGGCGCGACTATATTTTTGCAAGCGAAAGTGTGGTAGCAGACGCAAGTGGATTCACGGGATGGGAGGATGTAAGGCCCGGTCCGTAAAGATGTTTCGACTCGTTTAGTACTACATTGACCTTGAGCTCATTCATCAGGAGAGGCCGTGATCATCACGCGTTCTCAGGTTTCTAGACGCCAGGTGAAATCTCCGTCAACGTTCGCACCCGATATATTTGAATATGTCTATTTCGCTCGACCTGATTCCGTCCTCGATGGAGTCAGCGTTTATCGAAGTCGTATGGCCATGGGCGACCTCCTTGCAGATGAAGTAAGGCGAACACTGGAGAAATGCCAACTTAGCGTTGACGTTGTTATTCCTGTAGGTGTAATTGCCGCTGTTGATGACGTAAATTAAATTTGGTTACTATTAAAAAGGTGCCAGACACATCGAGAGTTGCTGCTCTTAATCTGGCGCAAAAGCTCGGCCTTCCTTACAGAGAAGGATTCATCAAGAATCGGTATGTTGGACGCACTTTTATCATGCCAGGTCAGCAAATGAGGTATGCATTTTGTTTCCAGATAACGCTGGGCATGAGCTGATTAAAGTAACGCAGACGACAAAATGTGAGGAGGAAGTTGAACGCGATGGCACTTGAGTTCTCCGGGAAGAATGTTTTGATCGTTGATGGTACGATCGTCTCGTTACTGATTAATAGCTTTATTAGAGTATTTTATCCTCCTAGATTCGATTGTACGAGGGACGACGTCAAAAGAGATCGTCCAGATGGCTAAAGATGTCGGCGCTAAGAAGGTCATAGTCGCTAGTTGTGCTCCGCCTATTCGGTTTGTGTACTTTCGCGGAACAGAAAATATGTATCTGATGGCGTCGTTTGTTTGATAAAGCCACGTCAACGTGTACGGCATTGACATGCCTTCCCGAGCCGAGCTTGTCGCCCACGGACGAGATACGGGCGCTATTGCAGAAGCAATCGGCGCCGACCTAGTCATTTTTCAAACGCTGCCCGATCTCTTTACCGCAGTCCGACAATTCAATCCAGCGATACCATGCTTCGATTGTTCCGTCTTCACCGGTGAATACGTGACAGGCGGCGTTGATGAGCCATATCTACAGTATTTGGAGCGATTGCGCGCGGATAACGTGAAAAACAAGGCACAAATCAGTGGACTCGGGAGTCTGGAGGGAAAGGGCGGGGGTGCCATGCTTCATAATGGTATTAACGGTCATTCTGACAGGAGCGATCCTGAAGAGCCGCGCATGGAATACAATGGACCCAGTAATGGTGCAGACGACACGGTTGGACTCCATAATAGTTGGACCGCATCAAGATAACGAGAGCACATAGGGCAGGACAATGGTACGTACTGTTTTTATCGCCAACAATTTACTTATTTTTTCGTAGAAACTAGAAACCATCTATTCATTGGGACAAGCAGTCAATCGCATTTTACACACAAATTCGCATCACTACTATTTTCTCAACCTGACGAAATGTCCTTTCGGCGATGGTAACATGTACCCGCTTCTGTCTTCATCGTAGCTCGCCTGCCGTCTGATCGCTTGTCTTCTTAAGCTTTGTGATTGCTCATCGTTTTGGATGCATGTTCCGGACTAGGAGTTCTTGTCTATTCACCGTGTTTATTATATGTGTACACTGTGTGTTGTATATAATTTCTGTGGGGCACAGCACGTGAACTACGTTGTATGAACCACGTGCTCGTACTCTGTGTGCGCCCAGCTCTGCTTTATGTGTAAGAATCATCAATCGCAATCGTTGCGGCAATGGATGCAATTAAAATATCAAAGGTAGCTTCCATGAATTATAACGGGCATGTGTACTCACTTATTCTTTGTGATGGAGGTCGAGCGAGTACAGTGTCGAAGAGCAGGGAAGACCTTGGTGGGGGTTCTACATCTAACGGCGCACCATCTGATTTACGAGCATGATACCGAGTCAGAGGAAGAGTTGTGGGTAAGTCGATTGACCCTGCGAAGCGTATTCCGCCCATTTCGCTACTAGGTTCCATATCCTATGATCTCCCTCGTAACTCGACTGCCTTTGACTCTTGAGGGATTTTATCCACTATTGATACACCTGAGAAGTTTCCGTTCCCTCACGTTGTCTTTTGAAAGAGACTCAGAATCTCAGGACGTGTTTGAGAGCATTCGGAGCCTGACAGTGTCATGTAAGTGGACTTCGTCGTCGATTAGAATGACCTCGGTTCACAAACTACTTAGCGTCCGTATCGCAGTTATATGCGTTCTTCTACACGCCAAATCCGCCACTGGAGAGGAGAGATGGCTGGTCATTGTATTCTCCGAGAGAGGAATTTACGCGCATGGGTGTAGGCACTAGGACGAAGGCATGGCGATTCAGTGACATCAATAAGGATTATTCTGTGAGCAACTCACTGGTCTCCCGCATTATTGAAATTTATTATAACGCTCATATTAAGTTTTGTCCAACCTACCCGGCCCGTTTGGTTGTTCCAACCCGAATCAGCGACACCACGCTCCAATATGCATCCAAATACAGAAGCAAGTGTCGAATACCGACTCTAGCATATCTGCACTGGGCCAATTACGTTCGTGTTTGTATCTCTTGTGGGCTGGAATATCCTTTGAACAGTTGATTACAGGCAACGATTACGAGGTCAAGTCAACCGATGGTTGGAATCACCAACAACCGCTCGATTCAGGACGAAAAGCTTATTGAAGCTGTATTTCAATCGCATCACTCTCCGGAATCCCGTGTTTCGGCTGGACCAATATACGGAGCGACATCCACGAATTTGATTATTGACGCTCGACCTACGACTAATGCAATGGCGAATGTGGCAAAGGGAGCCGGAACAGAAAATATGGAATACTACAAAGAAGGGAAGAAAGCGTATCTGGGAATAGACAATATTCATGTCATGCGTGACTCGCTGAACAAAGTGATCGAAGTGCTTCGCGAAGCCGACGCGAAGGCTCAGGGAATGGAGACTTACATTCCAGACCGCGAGCGAGCATCGACTAGTCTCGGTCTCCTCGATAGACAAGCCCTGAGACGGTCTGGTTGGCTTCGCCATCTGTGCGCCATCCTAGATGGCACACTTTTGATTGTTCGGAACATCCATGTCAATTCGTCTCATGTCCTGATACATTGCTCTGATGGTTGGGACCGTACTGCCCAATTATCTTCTCTCGCGCAACTTTGTCTCGATCCCTTCTACCGCTCCTACAAGGGCTTCCAAGTTCTCGTGGAGAAGGAATGGCTTTCATTCGGGCATCGATTCCTTGATCGTTGTGGTCACTTGTCTTCTGAAAAGTTCTTCCTATCCGCAACCGACGCTCCTTCTGGCGGTGGAGCGGAGGCAGCCCAGGCTTTGTTCGCCTCTGTTCAAAATAGGTTTGCTAGCCAGGGTCATCTCAAAGAAACGAGTCCTGTTTTCCACCAGTTCCTAGAATGTGTCCGCCAGATTCAGCGGCAATATCCCGAACGCTTCGAGTTCAATGCTCGATACTTGGAAAGGATACATTACCATCTTTACTCTTGCCAATTTGGAACGTTTCTATTCAATTGCGAACGAGAGCGTCGAGTAGGGGATAACGGACCTCCACCTTGCGAGCGAACAGTTAGCGTCTGGGATCTTCTGAACTCCCCTTCGGAATTGAAGGAGAACATTAACCCTCTATACGATCCGAAGCTCGATGATCCTTCGAGACGCGATGCGCAGTCAAATATGGGTGTCCTTTTTCCCGATCCAAAGGATGTGCGATTTTGGAGCGATTTATACGGGCGAACTGACGAGGAAATGAACGGTAAATTGATAGCTGCGGAAGCACAAGGCGTTGATATCATTGGACCTGTAGATGGAACGGAAGACGACCCAGCAGCGCTTTCGGCGAATGCCAATACAAGCGATATGTCCTCGGGACTGGCGGCTACCTTACCTGCTTCTCTTCCTTCATCTCGTTCTCTATCACCCTCCCCTGCAACAGCATCTCCTGGCCCGGGTACGGTATCTGGCACTCGTAGTTTCCCAAATCAGCCTCTGTCATCGTCGATGCCAGACTTATCGGACCAGAGATCAAGATCGAACAGACAGGACAGCTTTAGACCTTCCGCCACTTCTTCCTCAAACTTCACCCTCCGTCCAACGAGCCCTTCAAGGAGTATTGTCTCAAATGATACATACCGCGAGGTTGCTTCCAACCATCGAACAGGCGCGCCACAGGGAGATTTCCTACCTGAAGGTGTCAAGTCAATATGGGGAAAGCTTTCTTCGAATGCAACAGCAGCATTTTCAGCTGTTCAAGGAGCTTATGGCGGGGTGACCAAGGAATTGAAGGTACTAGGAGTGTCTCAAGGGTTTGATAGTCCGCGTGCACCAGGGGGAGAGCCGCAGAATCGGAGTCGATCTCCTGGCTTGCGAGAAGGGTTGGACTGGACCACTTCTAGTTCGGTATCACAGATACGCAGCTCAAACTATCTTACGCCTTCATGGGCAGTAGACGCGACTGTTCCTTCGGAGCGCTGGCGAAAGGAGAATCTGACTACTGGACTTTCGACGCTCTCCTTGGAAAATCCATGGCGTACACAATCTCGTAGGGACAGCAGCTCGCCTGCAAGAAGGGTGGATGATTTGTTCTCGTCATCTGTGTGGGCGGACGATAATGCACGCCAGACGCCTCGTCCTCCGACCGATTCGGCAGGAATGGACACACCATTGACCAAACCGAGTATTTCTGGTATAACCTATCCTGAAGCATCTGTAGCTACTAACAAAGACGGCGACCCACTTGGTGTACTATCGGTATAGACCGTGTATACTATCTTCTATTCTGCTGTAGTAATAGAGTGTCGCGTAAAGAGAATAGGCGAGAATTGCGTGATGTTCAAGGATGGTTACGTGATCATCTCTCTTGTTTGGTGTGGTGTGAAAAAAAGTCTTTTCGCGTCTGTCTCGTCGTCGTCTTTCACTCGCTCTGCCTCTGCCTCTTGCTCCTGCTCCCCCATCTCGCCTTAGACTACCCAACAACCATGACTCTCAACGGCGTACACCGCGCACTCGCTCCAGGTCACTTTCTTTTCACATCAGAGTCTGTAGGCGAGGGTCATCCAGGTACGGCTACATTTTCCCATCTCAAGTTGGCGAGAGGAACAGATTTACTGACATATTTTTCTTGTTTTCAACCAGACAAGATTTGCGACCAGGTCTCCGATGCTATTGTGGGTAGTTAGTGAAACAGTGCAACAAAATGCTGAACTGAAGAGTGTTGTAGCTCGATGCCTGCCTTGAACAGGACCCATTCTCCAAGGTCGCCTGTGAAACTGCCTCGAAAACTGGCATGATCATGGTTCTCGGCGAAATCACTACCAAAGCGCACATCGACTACCAAAAGGTCATCCGTAACACGATTAAGCAGATCGGATACGACTCCTCGGAAAAGGGCTTTGACTACAGAACATGCAACATCCTCGTTGCAATCGAGGAGCAGTCGCCAGATATCGCTCAGGGTCTTGACCACGGCTCGCTTGAAAACCATGGTGCTGGTGACCAGGGTATCATGTTCGGTTATGCAACCGATGAGACGGAAGAGTACATGCCACTCACTATTATGCTTGCCCACAAGCTCAACGCTGCAATGGCTATTGCCCGCCGAACCGGTGCTCTGCCTTGGCTCCGTCCCGACTCGAAAACGCAAGTCACGATTGAGTATAAGAAGGATGGTGGTGCAACCATTCCTCTCCGTGTTGACACTGTTGTCATTTCCACCCAGCATGCCGACTCGATCTCAACTGAGGAGCTTCGCAAGGAGATTCTCAACAAGATCGTAAAACAAGTCATTCCCGCGCATCTTCTTGATGAGAGAACGATTTACCATGTATGTGTTTTTTTGTCGTTGGCGTGTGAATATCATCTTATTCTTTCTCAGATTCAACCATCTGGCCGGTTCGTCATTGGTGGTCCTCAGGGCGATGCTGGTTTGACTGGCCGTAAGATTATTGTCGATACCTACGGTGGCTGGGGAGCGCACGGTGGAGGTGCTTTCTCTGGAAAGGACTTCTCCAAGGTCGACCGTTCCGCCGCCTACACTGCTCGATGGATTGGTACGTGTCTACATCTAACCATTCGTCCACCAAGGCTGAAGAATGCGCGTAGCCAAGTCTCTGGTTGCTGGGGGCCTTGCACGCCGTTGCTTAGTCCAGCTGTCATACGCTATCGGTGTCGCCGAGCCATTGTCAATTTATGTCGATACCTATGGTACCGGAAAGCTGTCAGATGAGGAGCTTGTCGAAGTCATCCGACGAAACTGGGACCTCCGACCTGGTGTCATTGGTACGTCTTGTGTGTCCGTTCCTCATTCTTGTGCTCACTTACTTGAACAGTACGAGAGCTTGACCTTCAGAAGCCTCAATATCTGAAGACGGCTTCTTATGGCCACTTCGGTGAGAAATACTTTATTTGATATCATTTCATATAACTAATTTCTCGATAGGCAATCCTGGATACGCCTGGGAGAAACCCAAGAAGCTCATCCTCTAAGCGTGTCCTTCTGCACTCTTTTCTGTATTAGATTTGCTTTGCTCCTCCACGTATCTCGGAAGTTCATCCTTCCATCTCTATTATTCGTCCATGACGAGACGATGCGTTCCTCCGCGTCATACTCATTAATTAGACCATACCCTATCGTGTGTCACACCTGTACATACGTACCGGATGCATCAAGTTGGCAATTCAACACGTCAACAAACACCTATGCATCACAATTCTCACACCATTACGTCTTCAGCAGGAATTATCAAGGCATCAGTAGTAGTTACATCTTGAATATAATCGCGCTCAACCGCACCGATTTATATTATTTGCCTTAAAGTCACAAGTACGGGTGCGGGAGAATCGAGAATACATATTGATACATAGCAATACAAGCATTTACAGACCTATGCAAATGTCCACTTTTACTTCGTGTCGTTAAGTACATCTCGAAGGATCGGACGCGAACGTAGTACGCCGGCCGCGATGGAAGCTTGCTTTGCTTTTTTGGGATGGCCTTGCTTTTCTTGTGAATGAGGCATCTTGGTAGAGGGCGACTTCGACCCAGCGACTTCCGCTTCGGCTTCGGAATGTATAGTGTCTGCCCCTGCAGATAAGGTCAGGACCCAACCGCGTTCTTCCATGAACTCGAAGAAATCCGACAGCAATGGTGATGCTTTCAGAGTTCTTCTGCTACCAAAGATGACAAGTTTTGATTGTGCCCGAGTGAAGGCAACATTGATTCGTCTCCAATCCTTGAGCAAGTCACCAATCTGGAGACGACAGTCGGTGAGTATAGGTAAAGAGTGTGGCTAAGGTATTCACTGACCTGATTATCTTTGTTCGCACGGACGAGCGAGATGATAATGCAGTCCTTGTCACGTCCCTGACTCCTGTCTGCAGTGAGGATTCCGATACCCTTATGTTCCTGCAATAGGTTGGAGAGAAGCTTAATTTGCTGTCGATACAGAGAAATAATTCCTATTTGATCCTCGCGAACGCCGCCTCTGAGAAGGGCGAGCGTTAGTTGTTGAACAAGCGTGGCCTCCTTCTCATTCTGGATCAAGTCACCGACACGAGAGTCAAACGCAGGAACGTCGTCAGTATCGACGAAAATAGCCTTGCAGCTGTAAAGTCACTTTGATCAGCTCCTGTTCGGACTGATTGCAACGAAAAAGCGTCAGGTTCACCTTTCATTCATGATTCTATTTAGCCAACACGTAGACCCCTCGTTACCGCAGTGGCAATCATTTCTCCTGACGTTCGGAATATGAAGAGACCTTTTTGAGACTTCAGATGAGCTGCACTTCAAGCGACCACTGTATATAAGTTTATTTGACAGTAGCATGATGTCCTCATTCATGCGGTATTGATAGGTCAAATCTACGACCGAGCGCGGATGCGCGTCGGACAGCCTTCGGAATAGAGAGACATCAAACCCTCCTTTCCGTGCCTCCTTGCTTTTGACCTACATTCCCAGGAGCGTCAAGACAATGAATGATGAACAGAGTAAATTACTTACCAGAGGGGGCAGTTGGAAGTGATCTCCGACTAGGACGAACTTTTCGGCGAAGCGTAAGGGACCTATGCAAGTGGGTAACGTTATCTGGGAAGCCTCGTCAACGATGCAGTAGTCAAAGCGCCTCCTCGAAAAAAGTGCACTGTTTGTTCGAAGTTATTATTTGTTCTTTTAAAGAAGAAGGACACGTACTGATCAGTAGACAGAGCAGTGGCAGCTACCACAGGAGGAGATAGAAGTTGTTTTTCAAGTTGTTCGACAGTTGCAACATGTTCTTGCGCTCCCAATGTAAACTCTCGAACGTCAGGATGGACCTTCAAAACAATCATCAACTTTGGTACCAATTTAATCAAGCATTCGACTCACTTTATCCTTATTCCCAAGCCTAAGAATTTTAAATGAAGCTAAATTCTTCAGCTTGAGGAGTATAGTATCAACGGCAGAGTGCGTGTACGATGTCAGCAAAACTGTCTTGCCCATCTCGACCATCATCCTGATCATGTGTGCGACAGTAGTTGTCTTGCCCGTGCCAGGCATACCGAGGATCAGAGCATAATCGCGTGCCCGAAGTACGTGTTCAACGGCACGGATTTGCTCGCCATTCAGTGGGATCGAACCGCACCGAATAGGAATATCTGCGTCATCATCAAATTCCGGAGGCTTCAGATCAACTACGGATTGTAGAAGTCTGCGAGAACCAGTGGCATAGAACAATTGTGTAAGATTGTCCCGCACGCGACCCATCCCTCCCATTAGCTCGTCTTTGTCAATGCGAAACATCGGCTCAAAACCCGATCCATGGAGGGAACCCCCAGCCCGTACATGATCCAAAGACAGACTATGGTCGACTCCGACAACAATGTGTTTCGACGAAAGTTCCAGGACAAAACCTCGCGCTAGTGCAAACAGACGCGGATCACCGGAGACTGAAATTATCACTGGATCGCTCGAAGCTATGTGGCCATGTAAGAGATTTTGCGGATTTGAATCTGCCTCGTAAGAGCGTTTCTGCCTGACAAAACGATAGGTATAACGATGGATCTGTTTGACAACGTTGACATTCTGGTCGATAAAAGTCGTATCAAGGACCATGTTTGCAAGACAACGGCCCATCTTTTCTCGTTCATCGGCGTTAAGGGTCCATAACTCTTTTCGAAACTTTGTCATGTCCCGTTCTTCCAAAGCGATCAAACTCTCCCATTGCTTGAAAAATACGATTTGCTCCCTTGACAAATGGCTTGTCTTGAGTTCGTACAAATCCGCGATAGGCGAATTAGTATCCTGCACCTCCTCTATGGCCTACACAGATGTCCTCAATACAGTCATTCTACGGCTAATAATCAAGGGAGACGGACCTTTCTGTATAGCATGCAGGCATCAGCAACATAGCATCTGCTGCATGCACGGTCCTGATTTATAGTTGGGGGCAAGAAGGAAGATGCGTCACTTTTCTGCCTGTTGTCGGGAGCTGAGCCCGTCTTCATCCTCAATCTTCTCGTAAGATAGTTGGCCAACTCGTTTCTTGTAATTATTAGGCCCCGCAACTCATTCCGACCAACTGGCACTCTGATAATCTCCTCGGATTGAGTATAGAATAGCAAGCCACCCTTGGTAATTGTCAAGGGTGAATCAAACGAGGATTCAGCCAACTTTGATCCATGGCGTTCATCCATGAGTACAGAGTATAGCATTGTCTGCGCTCGATGTTCCATGCTTGGAGCGGCACGACCTGTCTTGATTTCTAGTGGCATATTGGCCACTGTTGTACAAGGTGTGGATTCTCGTGACCTATGATTCACCCTATCGGCCGCGAACTCGTCAATACGAACTTGGAGCGAAGCATCGACTTTCCCTTTAAGTCCAAGTTTTGGTGACCATATCTCTTCCTCAACGTCGAGTAACCGAGTAATGGCAAGTCGTGCCGTTGCTCCTTGAATGTCGCGAGTATTCGAAAGGTTTGCATTGGGCTTCAGGTATAGATGAGCACAAAGTTTACAAATACAAAACATACACACCTTGGGAAATTCGCCCAAAAACCTCTCTCCAAAAATTTTTAGTCCGCCAGCACGTTTGCTAATCTCGATCTTTGCTTCGTCCACACCAACATCAATTTGTATAAGCTCCATCAAATTCTTCTGGATGCATTCGTCTATAAAACTTTCAATGCTTGATACATCCCAACGCTGCGTCGATAGACAGCGTTGCATAACTTCATGTAGCATGCTACCCCAGATAAGTGAGGGTGTTTTGTCCGACGAAGAATGTACCATCAACGACAGGAGAGAACGGCGTGGGCAATGAAGCGCATTTGCTATTGAAGTCGCAGTCACGAGAATATCAGGGTGTTGCACGAGCATGTTGTGCTTCGAAGAGATAACAATAGTATTGTCTCTGGAAGAAAACGAGCCAATGATGTTCAATATGTCGCCTGTGCACGAAAGTAGGTTACTCATGAGTTATGTACTGGTAAAATGTTCTTACCTGTTTCGACGGCCGTCTCTACCCAGTCGTCCAGGAGCACGATTGTCTTGCGATTCGACTTGTCTTCTACGTAGACATGCAGTGTCTTATCATGCTTGTTAGTCTTCATGTCGACCGTTCGTAATCCGAACATACCTTTGTTGAGCCACATTGCTCGACTGATTCCACAACACAGCGTATATATGTCTCTTCTTCTCCTAGAGGTGCCAGAGAAGCGTTTGACTAGCGGAAAAACTCAGAGTCTTCTCAGATTACTGGCCAAAAGATGCTTACTATTGGCCTTTTGCGGACAGGTGAAAGTCCATCGTCCCAATCCCAATTTTCGGCGCCTTCGAAGAGAGTAACAAGATCTGCCTCGCCCAAAGTGTCAGATGGCCGCAATTTCTTCTTTGTGGGAGTATGGCCTGCTCCAAAATCTAACGTAGATTGTTTCGATGCAATCTGAGACTCAGGCGGCTCGCAAAATGTTCTCTTGCGTTTCTTCGGCGTTGGATCTGGCGACAGAGCGGTGTCAAAGAATGAGGAATCAATACCTAGCAGGAGATCCTCCATGAAAGCACTTTCATCTTGAGCAGAAGGTTTTCCCCGCATCGTAAGCCCCGAGAAATGAAGGGTGTCGCTGTGATAGTAGAGTAAAGAAGAGTACTAACAATGGCACGCGTGACAGAGCGACGCGTCTGTCACGCAAAACACGCACGTGAGCGCTCCATTCTGATTATCACTACGGGCAATTTAGTATTTTTTAGGTGATGATAAATGATCGGAAATTTAATTTGATATGCATTATATAAGTATGAATATCTCCATTCAGGATATTAAAAATATCCACATGCATCTAAACCTAGTTTATATATTCAATATCATGCCGCATTTCTTTGATGATGATATTTATTATATCATCGTGATCGATATGGATATAGAAATCTAAATTGATATTTTCTTTATCAGCAAAGAATATCATTGAGGTAGATATTTTTTTAATGATATTTTCAATATCAAAGTGTCTGTTATTTGAAATATCATTCTGTATATCAATGTCAATGATAATTTACACGATGAGCAGGCAATGAGCGGGTGCGATGAGGGTGCACAGTGGGCATGTTGTGGGCGCACGGGGGGCAGAGAGAGGGTGAACTGCGGGCGGGATGGGGGCACACTGTGGGCTGTTTTGGGTCAAGGAGTGTCCGGTAAGCGTTTTTGAGGCTCGAACGTCAAGCCTAACGGCCAATATATTATATGAGTAGGCTTAGCCGCGTATATGTGTATACGCCGTATATTATATGTGCGTATGCGTATCACACTTCAGAACCAAGTATACGCTCATATAAAATACGAGCGTATGCATATAAGCCTAAAATTATACGTGCATATCGTATACGATACGCGCGGAGCCCTAGTTTGCGGGGGCGCACGTTGCACCAACAACACGGTCCGACTCATCACCAACACATCGATCCCAGGCTTTGTTGCCAATGAAGTTTTGCGTGTAAAATCACGATGAGGTTTGCATGTACCGCCCATCAGATCATACTTTGGATACAACCAACGATGGGGCTCACAAGATTGTCCCAGCAATAGTCCACAGCACTGTTCTGAAGGTTTACAAACGAGAGTGAACAGGTTCTCAAAGTGAAGATCTGACATCTAGTTATGAATTTATTCCGGTTTTAAATGACAGCCTTCCTGCTGTGAGTTCTATGTTCTCCGACTCCTTTTGTGCACTCCAGACACTCTTCACGCACCCGCACACACTGTATGCCCTCTCTGCGCCCTCTCTGTGCCCGCTATGTGCCTCCAGCATGCCCTTACAGTGCCCACATTGTGCCCCCATCCCGCCTGCAGTTCACCCTCTCTCTGCCCCCCGTGCGCCCACAACATGCCCACTGTGCACCCTCATCACGCCCGCTCATCGCCCGCTCATCATGTAAATTGTCATTGACATTGATATACAGAATGATATTTCAAATAACAGACACTTTGATATTGAAAATATCATCAAAAAAAATATCTACCTCAATGATATTCTTTGCTGATAAAGAAAATATCAATTTAGATTTCTATATCCATATCGATCACGATGATATAATAAATATCATCATCAAAGAAATGCGGCATGATATTGAATGTATAAACTAGGTTTAGATGCATGTGGATATCTTTAATATCCTGAATGGAGATATTCATACTTATATAATGCATATCAAATTAAATTTCCGATCATTTATCATCACCTAAAAAATACTAAATTGCCCGTAGTGTATGTCACTCATTATAGTCCGTCACGTTTCGGGAAAGATCTGTATTCCCTTGAACATTTCTACAGCTTTGATAACTATACTGAACAGAAGGAACATACACATCCTCTGAAGCTCCGTCCATGGTTACTATACATGCCAATCAAGAATATCTGCCCATTTTTCGGGTAGCAGTTGGGATATTTGTTCAACATCCTTGTCTCCCCTTCCAGACAAACACTGAAAATCATTTCGTAAGCCCTTGCAGGCCTGCAGGCAAAGCACTACTCACAATTACAATATCATTGTCTTCAGGCAGAGTCTTTGCCAACTGGATGCCGGCCCAGACGGCATGAGACGACTCGAGCGCTGTTTTTTTTATTTTATTTTAAAAAATGAGTGAACCTAAACGATTGTTTCATAATGCATGCAACTTACCAGGAATGATGCCTTCGAGCTGCGTAATCAGGCGGAACCCACGAAGGGCCTCCTCATCAGTAGCAACGATATACTCAGCACGACCGGAATCCTTGAGCCACGCGTGCTCCGGACCAACAGCGGGATAATCAAGACCTGCACTAATTGAGTGTGTTTCTGTAATCTGACCTTCCTTCGTTTGAAGGACATAAGTTCGACCACCGTGCAAGACACCAGGTACGCCCTTCGCTAATGTGGCGCTGTGGCGGTTTCCGTCGATACCTTATGCAGCTATTCAACAGGGGCAGAAACTGCATAAGGGCCTAGTGGACATACCTTCTCCCCCTCCTTCAACACCAATCAGGCGGACATTTTTTTCCTGTATGAAATCGTAGAATGATCCTATAGCATTGCTACCCCCTCCAACGCATGCGACAACCGCATCGGGAAGCTTTCCTCGAGCTTCCTTCAGTTGCTCTTTGATCTCCGCCCCGATGACGCGCTGGAAATCACGGACGAGAGTTGGAAATGGGTGTGGACCTATCGCAGAGCCAACGAGATAATGAGTTGTAGAGAGGTTCGTGACCCAGTCCCGCAACGCCTCATTCACCGCATCTTTCAAGGTGCAAGAGCCTGAATTGACCGGTATAACCTACAGCACGATAAGTAAGTGTTTGAAATATAGGTTTAGCTAGAATATAGCTCACAGTTGCACCAAGCATTCGCATACGGAAAACATTCAAGGCTTGTCGTCGCACATCTTCGGATCCCATGAAGACCACGCACTCCATGCCGAAGCGAGCGCAGACGGTTGCGGTTGCCACGCCGTGCTGTCCAGCACCAGTCTCGGCAATAATGCGCTTTTTTCCTAACCGTTTTGCGAGTAAGATCTAAAAAGGCCAGGTCAGTGAAATTGTTACGTATGAAGAGAGTCGCGAACCTGGCCGATGGCATTGTTAATCTTGTGAGAACCGGTATGGTTTCTGATTAATATGTCAAGGGGTTTCACATTAAACATTAGAGGTCATGCATACAGGTCTTCTCGTTTAAGCCATATTTTCGCTCCCCCGGCATATTCGGTAAGTCTATCGGAATAGTATAGTGTTGATGGGCGATTCATGTACCCGTACAGGCTCTTGAACTCTGCCCAGAATTCTGGATCCGCCATCGCCGACTTGTGAGCGGCTTCAAGTTCAACAAGACAATCCACTAATGCTTCTGGAACGTATTGACCTCCGAATTCTCCAAAGCGGGAGGGAAGCACGACTGGTTCCGATGCACTGTTGTTGACTGCCGGTCCGTCCTGAGCTTCGTTGACGATGGGCTGCGTGACATGGCCGACGACGTGCCCATTGGATTGTAAGGGACTGTCGTTTTGACGAGTTCGAGTGATCTCTGCGCAGTAATCTCTCACTGCGTCCACCACTTTGCCGGATTGGGCACCTTTGATAACAGAAACAACGCGGCTTCCAATAACAATACCATCTGCTCCCGCGTTCGCAACACTTTCAAAGTGCTGACGGGTTGCGACCCCAAACCCGACAGCAAGGGGAACGGTCGCATATTGACGCACTCGAGCAAGAATGTCAGGCAGCTCAACATTCATGGCAACCTCTGCCGATGAACCAGTCGTGCCCATCTTGATTAAGATGACGTGAGAAAAACGTCATCTTATGAACCAGACAAGACGCTCACTTTAGAGACAACATAAATAAATGAGTCCGCGATCGAGGAAAGCAGCTTGATGCGGTGTAGTGTCGTGGATGGTGCAATCAAAGGAACGTACGATAGGCTGCAATAAATGGAGTCAATTCTAGCGTACTTTACAGTACTAATAGACATACCTCGCGTTTGCACACTTCCGTCTAAACTCAACAGCTTCCTCGGGAGGAAGATCGACCATAATGAAGCCATTAACACCAATTGCTTTTGCATCTTCTATGGCTCTATTTTCACCATAAGCCATCATAGGATTATAGTAACCTAAAGGCAAGGTGAGAAATGGTTTCTATACAGTCCGACGTCTTGAACAAACCCATAAGTAAAATGGGAGCTTTGAGTCCCTTTTGCCGCGCATCTCGCACATAGTTCAAGCAATCAATGTAGTCCACGTTGTTCTTCAAGGCGACCTTACATGAGAAAGTATTGAGTGCGCATAGAGTTGACTCACTCAGCAAACAGACTTACTGTGTTGGTCTCCTGAATGGTAGGCCCATCCGCAATAGGATCCGTGAATGGAACTCCAAGTTCAATTATATCTGCACCACCCTCTTCCATCGCAAGCAGAATTGGCACAGTAGCGTCCTTGGTTGGGTAGCCAGCGGTAATGAAAGTGACGAGAGCTGGACGGCCCTGCGTAGGTGTCAGAAAAGATGCAACGAGACATTGTATGTGAATTGGGACGCACCTCTGCTTTGCTTTTCTCGAATACGTTTCTGAGAGCGTCTGCCATGATGGTAAAGGTATGAGGGTACGTGTTTACTACTGAGTTGTTTTGCAAGCGGCACCAATTTTATGCGCTGTGGATAATGATCGACACCGATGATTACCATACCCATCTGAGATGACTCGGCAACTCCGACGAATGACCGATTGCTTTTATCCCTTTCTGATCGTAACACGGTGTAAGAAGATACGTATTCTCAAGACACGGCTATGGATACGTATCGCCCTTCTGATGAAGCTCGCGTCCTTGTATTTCTCCATTTATTTCGATGTTTATTCATCTGCATTCCTTACAGTTGTTTGTGTTCCCACTTCAGGTGATTTATACGGGCGGGACTATCGGCATGCTAGTTGGTCCACACGTATGTTCAATCAAACAATTTCGCAAAAAATACTTGTCTTCAAGATAGAAGCTTAGGGTTACAGGAATGAACCTCATTTTCTTACAGAAACCCTCCGGTATATTTCTATGCTGTTTGTAAGAAAAGCATCTTACTGAAGTGCCACTCCAGTTGTCAATCCCGCTTTCACGATCCTCTAGAAGACTCCTTATTCTCTCATTCTGGAAGTATAGATGGTTTCAGAAAGTGGTCCACCAGTGGCAGATCAAGTCCTGTGTCGGTGGCACGCTTTCCGGCATTGAAAGAAACGCCTACACTGACCGTCAAATCCACAAGACCGATACCTCCTTCTCTACTTACTGATCCAGCAAAATCGCACCTATCTCAGGCATCGTCGTGCAGAAAGATTGATGACAACGTATACGAATGTATGCTACCGAGTCTAGTCACACCGCGGACATCCGTTCACACCGGAAACAGCAAGAGAATCCGATACGCTATCCTAGAGGTAAACTTCATCGGACCATATATTCACATGTGCTCAACAACACTATAGTGGGATCCACTCCTGGATAGCAGTAATGTCGGCACGGAAGGTATCTGCAAAGGAACAACGAAGACTCACTTGAGACTAATATGTATTTCCCATTCAGATTGGGTGCGCATCGCAACTGAGATTGAGCTCAACTATGCTGCATTTGATGCCTTCGTTATTTTACATGGCACCGATACTATGGCGTATACCTCGAGTGCCCTTAGCTTCATGCTTGAGGATCTTGGGAAAACGGTGGTGAGTTACGTTCAGCCATTTCTCGGATACAGGTGTCATGGACTGGTGTCCAGATTTTGACCGGAGCACAAATTCCGTTATCTCAGCTGCGGAATGATGCAGTGGACAATTTGCTCGGCGCGCTTTCCATCGCCGGCCAATACATCATACCAGGTTCTTCGCAATCACAATTGCGGACACAGCACACGCTCATAATTGATGAATAGAGTGCTGTCTATTCTTCAACCAATGTCTATATCGCGGCAATCGTGTCTCAAAAGTGTCATCTTATGATTTTGATGCGTTCGATAGTCCCAACTTTCCTCCTCTGGTGAATGGTAAGCTCCGCCATGTTCGAGGAGATCTACAACCGAGAGCTTACTCGTCCACTGTCAAGTCGGGATTGACATAGTGGTCAACTGGAATAATGTCATCAGGCAAACAAGTCTCCGGCGATTCAGGGCGCACAAGGGTATGCTTCCGGCTATAGTTCAAATCTCGGGGACTCACCTCACATGTAGACATGAGTTCGCGTGTTGGTATGGTTGCACGTCAATTACCAATCGAATCCTCAAATTGATGTCTCTCATCGATACAATAATCAAGCGACACTTCGTCTATTCCCCGGCATCTCAGCTGATATTGTTCGAGCATTCCTCACACCACCAATTAAAGGTGTTGTCCTTGAGACATTCGGCGCAGGTAATGCACCGCAGAGGCGTGATCTGATGGAGGCACTGCGAGAGGCATCGGACCGCTGTGTCGTAGTTGCCATCACTCAATGCTCTAAGGGAACCGTGTCTGACGCGTATGAGACGGGCAGAGCACTTCTGGATATTGGAACAGTGCCAGGAGGCGACATGACACCGGAGGTCCGTAGTTCTCGGGATAATCGAATCGCAAAGACCGTCATACTAACTTGACCATTTTATTTGCGGATGCAGTGCGCACTGGCGAAACTCGGGTATCTTCTCTCAAAACCGCAACTGTCAATCCAGAAAGTCCGCGAACTGGTGCGCCTGCCCTTGCGTGGCGAGCTGACCGCGCCAAGCGGCCAGTCAACAAGACCATCAATGACGCAACACCTGGACAGTCTACAAGACTGTCTTGCTCAGATGATGCGGCTTTCAAATACGTCATCGCCCCACGTCCCACAGATTATCATCAGTCAAGATCAAAGGACTGGGCAAAATACAGATGATCCGGCAGCGCCATGGTCGTGGACAGTCGCGGAAGCAAGTGCAACGCAGTCAACGTTGTTAAACATTCTCATTCGCCTAGCAGTAGCTAAGGATGATGTCGACGGACTTGAATTCTGTTTGCGCTACCAGGACGACGACGATGTATTACGAAGTCCAAGTGTTGAAAAGAGTATTAGCACCCCTGCAGCCGGGATTGTCAATAATATTGATCCTAGCTCCGGTTGGACTCCGTTACACGTTGCCGCATTCAACGGTAGCGAACGTAGCGTTGCACCGCTCTTGCAGGCAGGTGCTCTAGTCCACCTTCGCGATTCTTTAGGACATACCGCTCTATACTACGTGAGTTTGGTGATGCTTGGCTGTTAGAACGTATCTGATGATGTCACCTCAAAACCAGGCTGCGCGACGAGGATACCCCAACATTGTTGAGCTTCTCCGCCAGGCAGGAGCAAATTTGGGCGGCACCGATATCGAGGGAGGATTTGTCGCCTTGGAAGTCACGAAAGCGGCTCACAAGGGTGACGAGATCGCGTTGGAAACATGGAGCAGAGCCGGATACGATCCAGCGATCCATGTAAGTAAAACTTGATGACTATTCCCATTATTCCAAGTGCCATCGTAAACAAATCGTAGTACATCATGGCGTGTCGTTGAATGCAAAGATAGAAGAGCTGTAACTTGTGTTGAAGATAGACTAATCGCACACGTCAACGTTACTTCTCGACCTCCACGTTTCCCTGAGCTTCGTTCATAGCAGTGTACAGTTTATCCAGGAAAACATCCAACTGTTTCCGTTGGAACGTGAATTCATCCGCTAAGAAGTCAAGTTGTTCCAACCACTCCGGAGACTGATTACTCATTTCCTTCGGGGTATATGCTATCTTCTCCATATCTTCTCCAGTCTCGCCTGCCTCATGATAGGAGCGTAAAGTGAATGCAATATCTATCAAATATGATGAAAATGATCAGAATTACTGAGCTTTGTTATTAGATGGGAAAGGAGAAGGCACTCACTCCAGCGGCTATCGCTTGGAGCATACAAACAGCTGTACACCCATTGCTCTTCGTTGGTGTCCACCGCTATTTCGCAATGACAATCGAGTATCAAAATATTCGTCAAGTCTTCATACATCTTGTGTGCCTGCGTCGCTTTCAATCCTTCTAATCTGACACCCGATTTAGGTCCTGAAGGCGTCCATGATTTTGACAATGCTTCTCTCCCGTTCGGCCGTGAAGATGCCAAGGATTTGCTGCGTTCGATTTCCGCTGTCAGCTCTTTCTGTATCTGACGGACTTTGAGAGATAGAGATAATGAGCATCAGACTGTGCAGAGAAGAAGCGCAGGTGAGCTCACTTTCATCCGCTTGATTATTGATCGTAGCGTCCTTCTCGGCGATAACCTTATCCCTGTCTCTCAGGGCCTGTTTCAGCTTCTCTACCTGTCTTTCGACGCCTCTCCGTTCCTCGTCCGCAGCTTCTCTAGTTAAAAAGTGCAATGTGGAAATCTTTCCTTCTCTGGTCAACGAATCCACTCGAGCCAGTTGCGATGTAAGCTCCTGGATCATCTCCTCTTGAGCTAAGAACATGGATGATCTTGATATACGCAAATTTCAACACAAAGCCAACGTACGTACCTTGGATCCGGCTCTCATAGACGGCGGCTTGTTGCTCAGCATTTGCCTCTGCTTCAGTATGTCGCGTCTGAAAGAGCTCCTCAAGTTGCCTTGCCAAATTATCACGTTGATTCAACGCCTGACAGAAAGGGGAGCAATTAAGCAAAATGTCAACAAGCGAGTATATTGATTGCGAGCGTACATCCTGACATTGTTTCTGCAATCGCTCTAGTTCCCTCTTATGCCTATCTTCCCGCTTCTTCCAGGAAGCACTACCGGTATCATTCTGATGCCGCTTTAGACTCCAAGCTCGTATAGGCTGTGGCACTTCTTGTGGCTCATCGTCTACGTTTGCTCTAATCTCGTCGAGATTATCAATATCCATGATTTCCGGGGATGGATCGCGCGCGTCATTGGTCTTTGTTTTTGATTTCCCCTTCCCACGTGGAACGCTTTTCGCCTTTGAGGCTCTACAAGGCTCGGGGTCGCGTGATGCTGCGCGTTTCGGTCGTCCTTTCCGTGGCACCGATGCGGCAGACTCACCAATGAGTACTATAGCGTCGTCGTCACTCGCACGCACATCTTCCACATCTTCGTCATCCGCAGGCGGCGAGAGGTTCCGCTTCCGCGCATTGGCACGCGATTTACTGGGCGGCTTGGAAGAGGGGCCAGCTACTGCCGCGCGTCCATTTGCCTTTGAGTTCACGTCTTCATATTTGCTAACACGGAATGGAGTACTTGTAGTGTCATAAGTGCCTGATCAATTTCATTCAAAGAATGAGTTATTACATTTTGATTGAACAAAAGAAAGCAAATACCGAGTTCATCATCGGAGTCCATGACGGCTGAGGCGAGGATTACTATAAACGCGTCCTTCACATTCACCACAACAAACACGCAAATGCAAACACGCGTCACACGTGAAGACCACAAAATTTCGCACGCTCACTTAAAATGCCTCAAACGGAACTATTGAAGACAACGACCAAGCATTGCATGTTCTGCTCCCCATCAATGGAAGCTCTTCTAAAGTTACATCCTTTCAAAGCCCAAGAAAAAGTAGTTCATAACGACAGTCTACAATTATGAAAAGTCCCGAGCAAGTCTTCACCGCTCATGCTCGTCACGTTCATAGCACAAAGCTGGCCAATACACCAACAACAGCAAGTGCGCTTGCCGCATTGTTGAAACTCAGCCTTGGAAGTGCCCCACTTGCCGCAGTCGTTGCAGCTGCATCGACACCAGAACCAGAGATTGACGCGCTAGCAGTGGCTCCACCCGTCGCGGAACCAGTAGCCGAAGTGTTCGAAGTGTTCGAAGCCGTAGACATCGCAGCAGCTTGGAATGCTTCGAAGGTTTTCTCAGCTGTCGGGTTCACGGCGAAGACCATACCTTTTTCGCAGTGCCTATAGAAAGAGACACAACTAAATATCACATTTGCACAGGTCAACTCGAGGGCACTTACCCAGTCTGAGCGCAGAAGAACCAGAGAGGCGCCGAAGCATTATTAACCGTAAAGCTCCATTGAGGGACTTCAGTTGCGTTCGCCGTCACAGGGAAGAAGCCAGAGTCAACTCCACTCGCAGTGCAGGGGTTTGCGAAAGTCGATTGCGTGACAGTCTAAGGAACAAATGTACGTTAGGCTATTATAACAGTTTGATTAATGGCTGTGCACACATGGTTCTTTGCCAAACTACATGCATGCAGTCAGATCGTGTTACCAGATTTAATGTGCGAAGCCTCACAATTGGAAAGCAATGGTATCACCTTCGGAGGCATTGACCGAAGATGGTTCATAGGTCAATCCACTATTAGCACCGACTTGAACGGTGATGGTGGTTTGGGCGGAGACAGTAGAAATAGCAGCGAGGGCAGAAGCGAGTGCGAATAACATCATTTTGTGGGAATATCACGAACGAGCGCTGGACTAAGATGGACAAAACGATAGACTATGCTGTGAATTTGTTGCGAGGCTGACCAGCGAGAACAAGCATGAGCGTCATGATCAACAATCAACCAATGATTTGCACTAACCCTGCTCGAAATACAGAAGGGAGAAACCTGCTCTTGGGCAAAGAAAGGCAAACGAAAGAAGACAGATGGGGGAGAACGAAGAGGGCGTTAGGAGAGACGCCTGAGATGCTTGACGGGCCTTTTGTACGCCCCCGTCAAGGCAACCGGACAACACCGAATTCGACGGATGCGGTTGTGGCTGGGCTGCGATTGGTCTTTCGCCGATCATCTGATGCGGTAAGCTAGTTTCCGTTGACCCGGCTTCACATCGGCCCCCGCCAAGATTGTGAGTATACGACGCCAAAATTCAATTAAAATGAACTTTTTGCTGCTTTGTTTGTTTCTCTGTTGGCTCAACTTAGTAATTTACTATCAAATTAACGGATGGCATCGAATAACAATGATACAACTTGTCGTGACTTACGTACTGTGGTCACGAATCAATTAGTTACGTAACTACATCATGACTAAAACGAAGAACTTCCATAAGGAGATCTAGTTTGTACCAAAAAGGAAATAACACGTGCCAGGAGGAATAACCGCATTTTTGCCCTTCCCTTTCCCTTCTGCCAGTTCTGGTCTGCCAGTGGTGAATCTTCTCCAGCCCTATCGTTACTTTCCCTTGTTCCATCACTAGCTTCCCCTCAATATCACATAAACAGTCTCAAAAGGTAAGTATAATCGACATACTTTTCGACATTGCCAGTTTTCCTGGGTCTGATATATCTCCTTTTTTGATCTCATTTATCGCAGGCGGTACCCCCCGTCTAGATCTATCCATCTGCAGTATACCACATTCACCTCCGCATACCCTACTCCTTCTGTCACTTGCGCACAATGAGCTCGCGCCCGCACAAACAGTCGATGTCCGAGCTTAAGCTCAGGAGACTCCTAGAGCACAATCAGCGCCTGAAGGAGGACCTTGCCCGTCCACGCGTCCGGGTAAGCGAGGCTAGCTCCAGGTACGTCTCCTTTCCACATATCTCTTCCCTCGTCGTGTCTTACCCAGCTCACGCGCCGGACCTTATCCACAGCTTGATCCAGTACTGCAAAACAACAAAAGATCATCTCGTTCGTATCTGTCATCAAATTCTCGACGTGAGACCCGGTCGCTGATGGACTGTTTCTTTTTTGCTTTTTCTCATTCAGGTACCATCCGTATGGGGACCAGTGGGGCGAGGGGAGGACCCATATGCTCCTCCAGCGCAAGGATGCCAATGCGTCGTCATGTAATTGCTTTTGCGCGATATAGATTGACCTACTTCCGTCGCTGCCGCCGCCATCGTCAGAGATTTTATCGACACTCTGGCAATTTTATTTATCGCACTCTCTGTTTTCTTTGCATTTTCTTGACGTCTTCTGGGTTTTCATATTCCTCACCAGTGCTGTTTTACCATTCTCATTCGTCGCTCACTCCTTACAATTATCCAACTCAAGCCCGTTCGCTGTGTTGCCTCCCTTCCTCTGTGACTAATTAAAATCGGACCCTTTCCTTGCCCGTGCACTCGTTAATCATTTACGTTCTTGTCACCATGCTCTATTCTTGAACTATCTGTCGAATCATCTGATCTCTACATCCTTACAGGACTGCATGGCGTACTTTCTCCGTACGTTAACCTGGCAGAATAAGGGTCCCCTTACACCATCCCCTCCGTATCTCCGCGTTACAGGCTTGCTTTTATACCATTCCTTTCGCTGTAGATATTGTTTCTTAACTCTGTCTATTCGTCCCTTGGCGCGCTTCCCGTCTTCCACTGCCCCACCATTTCTATCGCCAATCCTCGCATCATTCTCGTCCTCCATCGATATTGGTACATCACTCCTGTAGTCCTGCATCGGACCGCCCTCTCGACATCCAGATGACAATATCGTACGCTAACAATAAACATAACATATACAAGTGAGCAGAAACAAGTCCGTCATTCGTCTGAAGCAAATTGCTTGATTAAGAGTAACTTGAAATACTTTAAACAAGCGGAATTCCTGAATTCTGTTATTTTTGTGCTATGTGCTAAAGAGAAGCAACGAAGTCCTTCACGCCTTTCTCAGGCAACGCACCGACGAATTTTTGAATGGGTTCGCCATCTCTGAAAGCAAAGACGGTAGGTAAGGCGCTGATCTGTGAGGTCGGTAGGAACGAAAATACGACAACACATGCATATGTACGGTCAACACAGAATGAATAATTGTTTCCAGCGTAAGTAAACGACACGCACCCCATACTGCATAGCCAAATCGCCCTGTTCCTCTGTATCAATTGTAACAAGGTCGAGAGAACGCCCACTCCCCGTCTTCACCTTCTCAGCATTCTCCGGCGAGGTGAGACTCGTAAGGATAGGACTCAGCACCTTGCATGGTTGACACCAACTACGCAAAATAAGCAGGTCCATTTCAACATGTCAAGGACGAATCAATCATATGCAGATGTATTCACTCGGCGTAGAAGTCAACGAGGACGACTTTTCCCTGCGAGTTCTCCTTCGAGATAGCCTTGGCGAATGTCTACGTAACGTTCCGCACAGACAGAAATAATCAAAGCAAATCAGAAAGAATTCCAAGATGACACGCCTATCGGAGAGCCTGTCGATTTCGGACAATCACCGCCTACTTACCGCTTGATCAGCATTAAAGAACTGTTCCTTCCGACAAGCCGTCGAGCGGAAGCTTCTCCTTAGCAACTCATTGACAGCGGTAAGGCTTGGCTTTGGCTGTGAACGAGAAGCAAGAACTGCTTGACTCATGAGTTGGGGTGTAAACCGGCGGACAGACATGTTGACGAGGAAGGTGATCGAGGCGGTTATGCAGTAAGAACACAGTGGCAAAGGAATGTTGTCGTCGAGAATGAAATGAAGTTTGCTTCCGAATCTCAGATCCACGCTTCGACCAATAATCTTTAGGGAACATAAGAACGAGGACAAATCACATTTCAGAGCAGGTACATGCACAGAGGGCAGGGAATAAATAACGAACAGAAGAAGGAAATCCGCTATTTACTAATAAAGGAGGGGAAGAGAGAGACAAAGGGCGGAAAAGAGGGAGAGAAGGTAGGCGTAGGCGTACAAAACATGGCGATACAGGACGAGGACAGAGAAAAGAAGCTATCTACAATTTGCCGCATAATAAAGGCGAGCACAGAGACGGATTCCCAATCAAACGAACGTCCGAGGCAGATCCTAAAGCTAACGAATGGCTTCTTTTCCTTTAACTTCGAATTGGGAAGCACGGTGACGGACAACTTCGAGAACAAGACGAACGACGACTAAACGACAACGCAGCCTGCACCGCACATTCCTCCCTGTCGTTGTGGACCATATGGATCTTCGCCTTTGTTTACTGGACCCCACACGGATGGCACCTGTATTCTTATCAGACCAAGGAAAGTAAAAGAATATGAAAGAACTCACAAGATGGTCTTTCGTCTGTCGACAGTATCGAATCAAGCTATCATCAAAGGAAACGACGTAAGAACGTTCTGTCGAGCAAGTAGATGCAATCTCGTACCTAGCGCTGGCTTCACTGACCCGAATGCGCGGACGAGCAAGGTCTTCTCGGAGACGCGCGTTGTGCTCCATTAGACGCCGGAGCTTCAGCTCTGACATCGACTGCTTGTGCGGGCGATTCATTTTTGCTTTCACCGAGTCTCTCTAGTACAGATAGAAGCAAGCAGATGGGTGCGAGCAGTCAAAAAGACGAGCCGAGTGTCTGTTGTCTTCTGGAAGTAAGTACCCATACCGGACATCAGACGGGGCTGTTCTATGCGGTGCACAACGTGCAGGACGTACCTCAACGGGTGCCTGTGAGAATACAAGGCCAGCTCGGATGAAAGTGTCAACTACGGCGGCGACGGCGGCGTGAAGGAGGTTGTTGTGAGTGAAGATGGGAGCCTGCGAGCGGGCGTCGACTGCCTTGACAAAGTGTGTGATTGATACGATGGATAGATCACGTGGTGCCCCCACTTATCCCGACACGTTCGGCTCTCCCTCGACGCGTCTCTCATCCATCACGACCACGACGCGTCGGTCGTCACTTGAATCGCCATGGTCCGCACAAGCACCCCCCTCAGAGCAAAACATTCGCCGACATCGAATGCGAAGAAGCCCAGTGGTAACAAAAACTCACTTCTCAGATCAGGTCTGTGCTCATCCCACGTCTCTCCGCTGCCGTGGTAACCTCACGTCATATGTATAGTGTTCAAACCCTTATGTTCCCCCAACGTAGATAAACAGAAGAACTCGCCTTTCAAGTTCAAACCAATCAGAGACTCACCCTATAAACGTCCCACACTCATTCCCAAGTCCAAGTTGCAGACGATCACAGAAGAATCTGAGGAACTGCATGAACCGGAAGAACCTAGTAACGTCCATGTCATGCGCAAATCGGCAGTCATCACGAGCCTTCATGAAGACTTCAATATGGACGAGATGTCCGACGGCAGGAAAGAGGAGAGCAGTGATGATAGTGACTATGAAGGCTGGGACGACGAGACGACTCTGGTGGCGAAGTTCCAAGAGAAGTATTTATCATTCCCCTCTTGCGCTTAGAACCACGCTTATTGAAATTATATTTAGTGCACCTGAAATCTCTTCTCGAGAGAAGCTGGCCGAACTAGCATACCATCTAGAAGGCCCAATGCAGATACGAGCGGATCAACTAAAGCAGCATCTCGCGCACACGTTGGCTCCCGCTACTCGGAAGGTCAAAGAAGTCCACAAATTTCTGGAGCAAAAGGCCGATGTCGCTTTTGGGTGCGTGCCTGGCCCTTACATCGATGATTTGCTTTTTCTGACAGCATATACTCAGGGTCGGCGTGCTTTCCTTCGACGACTCGTGCAAGAAAATTGAACAGCTCTCACTCTACGACGAGGATGAAATCAAAGATGCCTATATGAAGACCCAGGTGCTTCAAGTTTAGCTGTCCATGTCCTAGTCTCAATACTCATTTCCTGTAGCGTAACGTTACAGAGTACTTCAAGCAACTGAAAGAAGCTTATCAGAAACGAAACCAACTTTGGGACCAGCTTCGCGAAGCCGTCGATAAAAGTGGTGTGTGCCATGACTGGCTTATTCTCCCTCAGAATCGGGTTGCTTTATTCTTGTGCATCTGACGGGATTCTGGACTGCCTCAGCTTCAAGGACTCTTGTGTTACTGGCTACTCTTCCTTCTGAGGTTGACGATGCTGCAGCATCAATTGAGAAGAAATCCAAGGACATATCAAAATCCACTGGAAAAGATAGCAAGGCAAAGCTTTTGCGCGATCTTCTTGCGGAAATGTGAACTTGCTCTGCATTCATACTAAGGTAGGCTCATCCTGTTTTCTTGATATTTGTCGCTGATGTCTCCGAACACGGCGACGACTTGTATCTAGACTGGATCTTCTCGGTTTCTGTTCTCTGCACTGTTTCTTTATGACGTGTATTACTATTTCTGGTGCTGATTCGACTGCCAAGGCTCGGCTGTAATTATCCAATCCAAGATCGTAGACAAAGAACTGGCACTTACTTGGACGAACGAATATACGCTCTTGTCCATTCCTTCATTCCATTACTTCAGACGTATAATATCTAGAATAGCAATACAAGCAGCGAATGTATTAGAAAATGAGACATACGTCTTTGATGATGATCGATCGTTTCGGAATCGGAGTACGAGACAAGAACACACGTCATACCTTTGAGTATCTATTTAATTATTTATTATTTACTCGCTTAAATGCAAAATGCTTCTTCTTCTTCCCATCAGTTCAGTTCAAAATTAATTTCAACTCGTACCCATCTTGACCGTATCCATCCATCAATCGAGTCTGAACGTCTCCTGCAACCAGAGGAGAGTAAGTCGACTCTGGGAAACATGTCTGGTATCCTCGCTTCGATGCGCCTTGCTCTTCAAGAGCTCTCGCGTCCATTAGTACTTTCCCTCGGAATCACCAAGCTACCCGAATATGCCCACGTTATCGCAGCATCTTCACTCAGCTTCTTCTTCATCCATCTTGTTCTCGCCCCGCTGTTGAGCAAGGCGCTGTTCCCGAAGAGCTATGGACAACTGAAGTCACGTCGGTCAAGGAATAACTGGTGCGTTTCCCCTTGCAGCTGGTGTCTCGTTCATATCCTCCGTACTTAGTTCTGCTTTTTGAACCCAGGAATGTACGCATCGTATCCCTCATACACGCGCTCACAGTCATCCCTCTGGCATTCAAGAGTCTTTATCTCCCTGCACTCGACGCCGACCGCGCGTTCGGCTGGGATCCGCAATACGGAATAGTGGGCGGTATTGCATGTGGTTATTTCATCTGGGATACTCTCGAATCTCTCTGGCACTTTTCTGATATCGGTTTTGTCATTCATGGTGGGCAACCATCAGTTCACTTCGATTCTAGCTGGGCTTGAGTTCAAACGACTGTTACTTCATTTAGGTGTCTCCTGCCTCTTCATCTACTTGCTTTCTTTCGTACGTGTTTTAATGGCGTTGAAGCTCGTCCTTCAGCTCAGTATTCTCCCTGACAGACACCATTCATTGCTTACTTCGGACCTCGATTCCTGCTCTGGGAACTGTAAGTGACAGACCAATCACCGCTATGCTTCCGGTCAACATTCATTCGTTACTCAGGAGCACGCCGTTCCTCAATATTCACTGGTAAGCATCTCGTGTTCTTTTCATCTTGCGTATAGATACTGACAAGTGTATAATTCAGGTTTCTCGATAAAATGAACCTCACGGGGTCAACCATCCAGCTTGTCAACGGGGTCTTGCTCCTAAGCACATTCGCTGGCGCGCGATTGGTCTACGGGTTTATTAAAGTGAGTTGTCTTATCGCTTCTTGCCAAGAGGGAAAACCATTTAAGCAAAAACTTTCAAAAGTCATATGCATTCTACCAGACTCTCTTCGCCATTAAGGACCAGGTTCCTCTTGGAGTCACTCTCACGTACGGCCTGGGCAACGTCGTCCTAAACATACTCAACATCTTCTGGTTTGTGAAGATGATCTCGGCTTTGCAGAAGCGAATGAAACCTACCGAGAATGGAGTAAAGATCGCGAACGGTAATGCAAACGTGAAAAAGATGGAGTGAAATAATTCATGATTTGATGTGGTTAGATTCTTCGTTAGATAGCTCTACTATAGACTCTTCCGAAGGGGGTTTCTGGATAGACATTATACGCTCATTATTTACGAGCATTTTATTGGGCTTGAACCGCTACAAAAGAGGTCCGAACAATCTCACAAACGCGTCTCTCGTAGTTCACCAGATTCAACCTCCGGGCGACAGGAAGTCTGAGATCATCTGGGGCCGCTAGAAGGCAATGCAAGAAAGCGAAGAGAAGTGCATCAAGTGCAGTCGGTCCTCTGTTTCAAAGCGAAAAATTATAAGAAGGGATAAAATCCGGATATGACTTAACTACTTACGATGAACCGAGAAACCACGTATCCTGACCGAGTCTATCACTCAATGATACGATAGCAGCATAATATTGCGACTGCATAGACGATGGAGATACACGTTCTCCGTAAGGAGGGAAAAGGCTCGTCAAACCAGAAAGCGGGGCTGGAGGTGGACTGAGGAGTATCGAGAGCCTAGGCTCGTTCGGATGCGACGAGTGAGATACGGGAGGATGAGAGCTGTATAAGAGCAGCGACGTTATAGAAACAGGCGGTGGATTGAAGAACCTCTGTAAGAAAGTTGAAAACACAAAAGGCGGGACAGACAGAGTTCGAGTTGACGTACAAGAGCACTCTCCACGGTACCTTCTAACAGAGCCACCCATGCCCGACTCTCATCCTTCGCGGCAGCATCTTTATATCCCTCAAATGCATCTTCCTCGACCCGTAACAACCAGTCCACCCATCCAGGGATCATTCGAGAACCCATTACCTCCAATTTCCCTCCTTCATGTACGACTAAACTGGGAAGACGCCCATCGACGGCTCCCTCTGGAGAAACGTCCCATTCTACGCCAGTGTTCTTAACACCTCGCAGTGCTATGTACGCTTGCCATTTCAGACACTCAACGTCTGCGGAAAGGACGTCTGTACGCGACCTTGGAGGAGCTATCCATAACGTTGGACGCGTCTGACGCGTTGCCGACATGTAAAGGACGCTGATTCGTCTTGAGGATAGGTGTATATAGGGAATTTCGAAAAGAATTTGTGCACCACAGCGGGGACTGGGATTGTCGAGGTCGACGCCATGAAGGACCCAGATAGACTGTGTAAGTGATCGTAACATGCCGGTCGATCGCCGTCGATCATTACGCTTCCATATCGGCCAAAGTTGCAGGCGAACAACCTCATATCACTTTTATCATCACGTTCGTCCGCAGACAATTGACAGTAATTTGATAAGCATGCAGTACACCGGATCCTGTCACCATTACATGCAAAGGTGCATGATATTCAGACAAGAAATGATTAAAGGCAATGATCATCGGGAATCTGTAGCACGTCCAGTTCTAGCACTTGGAGATCCCGCGTCGCGCCATTCGTTCTGTGCTTCTTGATCCATATCGACAAAATGATCTTATACGTGAGCAGCAGCTGGTCTCCAGCAGGGCCTGAGTACTTAGCGAACAGTTTTGAAAGTACAATATTGTCACGTCAGCGAGAATTGACCCCCCGAAAGCAACAGAGCTCACCCACCCGACGATCGACCTTTCGAGATCTTCCGCTACGGTCTTTTCTTTCTCAGTCTGGGGGAGGGGTGAACTGACAATAGTTTGAATAAGAGGACTAGCAGTGCCGTGATCCAGCATCACGGAAGGGGCAGCTCCGGACGTCGCAGTAGATGCCGCCGTCATGCCAGAACGAGAACCCCGATTGTCCGACTACTGAGAATTCTCGGTAGTAACAGTCGGAGAAAGGAGATTAGCTCGTAAAAAAGCCTCCTTGCGACGAACAGTGATATCCGGATCTGAATAGTGTGGTGAGTCGTCGCAACGAGAAGACGTAGTAGTGATCTGTATTCACCCCGTATCGAGGCGTTGAGTACCTTCATGAGCCAGACTCGCAGAGCATAGCCATCCTCAGGGCGTTGTTCTGCAGAAGGCCTGTCAAGGCAAAAATTGCCTTTGCCCGAGTCCGGAAGTGCGAGATAACACAGAAGCATCACTTCAGGTAGGACGGCGGCCGATAGTCGAAGAGAGTATACTAACAGCTTTCTGCGCTTGTGGATTATTTTGTACCGTAGTCCCATTAAATTATGCTGAGCGTGGCAGTTCTGACAGAGCCCCTCTCGGATAATAAATCCTTCGCAATTGGCCACATTGCCAATTTTCCCATTTCTGTGGTCGAGTATACGGCCAGCAAGTAGCTTAGAGACCTCCGGCCAAGCGAGATCCACACTATTCATATTAACAATATGTTCAATAATCTGAAAGAAAACAGGTTAACATCTCTCCTAGCGCCAATACGACCATACCTGGGCTACTTACGAATTCGAAGCTCTCTAAGGCCTTGACCCCGACTTCGTCACTCATCGACTTAGTAGAAGCAAAGTTCAAAGCTACCTTCATAGGTTCGTTATCGGGGCGGCCAAGCACTGCATCAAGGAGATCTTATCAAGTTGCTTCCGTTGGCGAGTTGGCTGAGTAGGTTCACCACTGGAGTTCTGAAGGGCGAATCTTGCGAATGCAGTTTCCGTATTTGCCATCGATTAGAGCAAGGTCTTGCTGGTGGCATGGGTGGCGAATGAAGGGGGGTTATCGTGTGCGGTCTTGGCCTCCCTTTTTATTGTGTTGCAGTATACTTTGAACTCGGACATCTGGAAGAAGGTGTCACGGACTTCTCAATAGCAGGGAACAATAGTTAGTACATTCTTCCTGTTCCATATAGATAGATATCATAGGCAATATCCCGATTTCAAGAAGAAAAGAACATATGCACCGGCCTATAAATCGGCGGACACCAATATGCGTTTCGACCCAAGAAAGCCTCCTATAGTTTTCGCATGTTGAAGATGTCTATGGAGGCGTCGGGTTCGCATCAAGATTCGCCGAATGGTGACACGCGTTCCAAGCGTTACAGCGTTCCTCGGAATCGAATTCGTGTATCCTCGCCCGATCTACTCAAAGAATAGCTTCCCTTTAATACAACTAAAACATACATTTCATCAGATGCCTATGAACCAGGAACGCGAACGAAGATGAAGAACATCAACATCATCCAGCTCCTTGCGTCCTCTCTATAAGCTTATTCACAGCAGTTCCCCGGCCTGAAGCTGGATGTGCAAGGGCTCCTTCCTTCATCGCCCGCATTTTGTTCAGCAAGTTGACAAGGAATCTGGAATCGACTTCATATCCTGCAGGCGATTTAGTAGGGTCGTCAACAGAACGAAGTCCCCCGGGATTCCGTGTATGGCGGCTTCCGGACGCCGAAGTGGTCTGTCGAGACGGCGAGATTGAGTTGTAGTCGTCATTCACCCTGTCGCAAATCGCATAGAGCGAAATCATCTCCTGCGCGATTGTTGCGATGATTCGCATGTTTACGTTCAGGCTTGCGAAAAAGCCGATGAAATCTTGAGGGGGGATGTTCGGCTTGCGATCAGTGGTATCGTTCGCGTTGTTTTCAGATGATGCGGTACGTTTCTGGGGTATCAAACTTGTCGTAGAGCCAGAAGAGTTAGCTTGTCTCGCGGATCGGCGAGTGGTCGCTCCGGCTTGGTTCTGAGAGGTAGCTGAAGCAGTATGTTTCAGCGCGACCCAGTCAGAACGGGCTTGTCGCAGAAGTGGATTCTGAACGCAAACAAGGTAAAGTGCGGCAATCGCAATGAGATGAGGAGGGTATAGAAGACAGATATCCGAGCGGTATGTGTCATTGATCAAAAACCTGGCATATTGTTAGTTCTGTAACAAGCTACTTCTCAACTTCTCAACAAAGCGCATACCAAGCATCCTGTATAGCACGAATAGGTAGATCGAGTCTGCCTTGTCCAGTACCCCAGTATCGAGGTCCATCGTCTATACCTGCACCGAGCTCACCAGCCTCCTTTTCTTCCATGAGCTGCTCGATCTGACATGCGTCTTTCACAAGTGTCATGAGCGTCCGATAGGGATGAAAAACAACCAAATCGCATTCGAGCTCATCGACGAGATAAAACTCCATTTCGGCCAATTTGGAATTTTCCGTCGGAAATTGTCGCACGTTGTATTCGGCTTGATATGTAAAATGAGTCTATATCCACTAAGGAATAATCGAAAGTGTTCGTACGGCCGCTCAAAACACTTCTAGCTTCCGCTATGACTGTTTTGATATGGACAGGAGACTCTTCGGCCTTGGCTGCTACGTAGCAGCATGCAGCGAGAACCAAATAAGGATCCGTTTCACAGTAGGAGTTCTTGAGATAGAAGCGACGAAAGAAAATAGTTGCAGTTGCGATAACTCTTTGCCGCATCTGAAGCTTGTTGCCTAGCTTTGAGATTACTGACCTAGGCCAAGTCATTGAGACACCATTCAAGCAACATAGCCGAGTAAAGCTCACGGTTTGCGAAAAAAACGCCGAGCATAGCTATATGGTCCGGGTCGTCAACATATCGTAAGTCTTCAGAACGCGCCTGACGGAGCGTTGCACGGTCCACAATCCATCTCTTGCTTTCACAATAAGTTGGCATTAGGTTAGGACATAGAGAATGACAGACAAACTTACAAGTGGGAAGATGCCCAGAAATCGGTTGCCATTATTATTGAGAGGCGGGACAAGGTTGGAATTGGAAAGACCAGCGCCAGTGGAAGGCTCAATAGGCGTCGATCGTTTAAGGACTACTATAAACGGCAGAAATCGAGCACGTGGCATAGCTTCGCAGATCTCGGGCTCGAAGAAGGGGACACTACCCAATGATTAAGAACCGAAGGACCGACGGTGTTCGACGTCTTTGTACGACATCCACGATGAGATATTTCCTCAGTGAAGCTACAATCATCACCGGGACATAGTCTTTTGAGTGGGGGAATGACATGGCAGCCGTTTGAACCGGCGCCATGTAGCAATTGAAATGGGACCGGGTCTTCAACATTGACGTGTCTTACTCATACGAAGGCGTCACCCTCTCGCCATCGATCGCTCGCGTACCGACTCAAATACCCGCCGCCTTGCGTGGTCCCTTCAACACTTTGCTTCCGACCACCATGACGGACAGCTATCTTGACGGCTTTGGTACTCGTGCAGTCCACACAGGCTCATCGCCTTCCTCAGAGACAGGCGCGGTTATCTCGCCGATCTCCCTATCCACCACATATGCTCAAACGGCAGTCGGTGTGCACAAGGGCTACGAGTACACACGCTCTGGGAACCCGAACCGCGATCAACTCGAACAACTTCTGGTTGGTCTTGAGGAAGGCGGCGCGTATGCACTGGCGTTCGCTTCGGGTTCTGCGACGACTGCTACTGTGCTTCAAAGCCTTGGTCCCGATGCGCATGTCCTCAGTGTGAACGACGTGTATGGAGGCACTTTCAGATATATGACCAAAGTCTCGAATTTAGAAACATCATTCGTCGATTTGGAAAAGGAAAGCGACGAATCAATTTACGCTGCAATTAAATCTAATACCAAAGTGAGTTACTTTTGTAATCACGCATATATTCCGCAAAAATCTCACTTTCTATAATCCTACGTAGTTAATCTGGATAGAATCACCAACAAATCCTACTCTTCGACTCATTTCTATACCCCGCATCGTCAGGATTGCTCGGTCGCATCCGTCAAATCCTTTGATTCTTGTAGACTCAACCTTTTTATCGCCGTTTTATCAGTCACCTCTTCTTGCCGGGGCAGACATCGTCTTGCATTCTCTCACAAAGTATATCAATGGGCACTCGGATGTTCTAATGGGCGCGCTTATACTTCCGGCGCAGCACACGGAACTCACTCAGCGATTACGCTTCCTGCAGAATGCGATCGGGGCAGTCCCGAGTGCCTTCGACTGTTGGCTTGCCCAGCGAGGTGCAAAGACCTTGCATCTGCGAATGAGGCAGCACGGACAGAATGCGCTTCTCATAGCACGTTTCTTGGAGAGTCGCGTGGGCAACGAGGTAAAGGAAGTAATTTATCCTGGACTTGCCAGTCATCCTCGCAACCATCTTGCGTATGAGAGCCTAAGTTCGCATGCGCGAGCATGGATTAATGGTCTCAGCGATCGGGATTCAGCAGGCGGTATTCCCTATGGCGGGATGGTTTCCTTCCGTATTGCGACCCCGGATGGCGAAGTAATCGGAGAGAAGGCACGCTCAACGGCCGAGGCCTTCCTGACCTCCCTTCGGCTATTCACACTTGCCGAATCGCTTGGCGGCGTTGAGTCACTCGCAGAGCTGCCGTCCTTGATGACGCATGGCTCCATACCTCCCGCCGAACGCGCCCAGCTTGGAATCGGAGACGATCTAATACGACTCAGCTGCGGAGTAGAAGATGGGGACGACCTTGTCCGCGACGTTGAACGGGCGTTACAGATTGCCGTGTATGGCTCCCCTGTGAAGACGAAGCCTAACGGTGTGAACCGACATACATCTTGCGCAGCAAATGGAGAGGAGACGCCGCCTCTCGTGGGTTGAACTCTTCTGGTGACGTTGCTTGTTATTACGGTTTAGATGTTCTATAGACAAAGAATGACTGCGCCTATTCTATTCTCATGTAGAGTTTCATTCAATGGATATACAATTGATTCTCGTCATCGAATCATCCGTATAATGGGCATGTGGATTAGACATGCGAAGGTGGTTGAATCCAACACCGTGCTGTGTAGATTGAATGGATGATTCATCCTCTCCAGCCTTGCGGACCATTGCGTACACATACAGCTGACAGAGCACTTTGTTTTGTCTCCCGCAGTTTCTGAGCGCGTTTCAAACTGAAAGCAATATATAATCACGCGAATACTTCTCGGTATGACTGTTCAAAAAAAAAGCATGAGCCTGCTCTTCTCGCCGTCCTCTCAGCTCTCATCCTATTTCAGCACTTTGCCTTCTCGAGCCCATAATTTCTATACTCGTTATCCTCGAGAAATTATATCCGCTTCCCTTGCAGCAACTGTCTTTCCCTGGGCCGTCAATAACTTCCGAAAAGTCAAATCACTCCGGGAAGAATGGGCTTCCTATTGCCTTCGTCGGATGGGTTGTCGCAACGCTTTTGAAACCTGTCGGGCGTTGGGATACAACCAGCATTGAGGAATACAACAAAGATCCGAATAAGGCGTCTTGATTGAAAGCGGGTTCTGGCCCTCCGCAGGATCCGCACAGACTTAGCCCGTGGCCTCAGACGGGATGGCACTTCACTTTTCAGCGACAAGGCGAACGATACTCCAGTGATGAAGTCGCATCGGTACATCTCAAATCTTCCCATCGACGAATGTTTCTAAAGATAAGATACTAACAAAACACGGGTCGGGAAGATGCTCGTCCGTGAGTTTTGCACTATTATAAGAGCAAACTCGGAGCTCGTCGACGTTCAAGCGGTAATGCCATGATGGTCCATGTTCTATCCCAAGTCCGCACGAAGTCGCCGACGCTGCATGGCGGGAAATTGCACACATTCACGGGCACAAGGACTTCTCCATGCACGTTACACTTTCGCCACAAGGCTGCAAGCTCGGTTAGTATGTTCAGAGGATTAGTTGCCACCTCTAACAAATTCATCGGCGCTATGTTCAGTAATTGAACAAGGCTGAGGCGAACGTCATCCACTTAGCGATCGCCCAGCCCTTCCGAAGGGAAATCTCCTGATTTATGCTCCACGAACGAAGATGATGTACGCGCAGCTGGTTTGATACTTCGTGCTTCAATCGGATACATGACAGACCACAAAGGTGTGGACTAGATAATATCAATCTTGTTTGATTCGATTAGAGATCCCGTTGAAGGAATCACCCTACTGAATACTTGTATTATACATTAAATTGGCCTCGATTGCTGTACAAACTAAGAAGGTATAATCGATCCATCTACAATGGACTTTATGTAGAGCTTCCAACGCTTCTCCCAGGCTTCTATCGCGGCTGCTTTATCTTTGTCGTTTAGAGTTGAATACTAGCTTTTGGTTAGCATGGTGAAACTTCTAAAGCATTACTATTTACCTCGAGGCTGTGCCGCGCCAAAGCCTTCAGTGTAATCAAGCCAGTGATCTCGCTAGCAACTAGCACCTGAAAGTACCAAGATGATTGGTTGCATATTTACAAGTGATCAGAAAAGTGGACAGACCTGGAAGAAATCGTAGGACAGTCCCATATTACCGAAGACGCTTGGATCATCAGAGTTCAAAGCAATCTTGACTCCGTGATTGAGTAGAATGGGGAGCGGGTGTGCCGGCATTGATGAAGTTAATCGCTACATGATTCGATAGTCAGCGTCCGGGTGGTCCTCGGGAAAGAATCATAACAGACAAGTATCTCATTACTAGATCTCCTTCAGCTCCATACGCGAAAGAAAGTGAAAAATCACTCACGAAATTGGACACATCTCAATCGCGATTCCATTTTCCTTGACCATCTCTATGAGCTTTGGGTGCTTCGCAAGCGAGAATCTACAATCTCTCTAGGTTCAGTTGAGACAGTTATAAGGACAAGTAAAGCT
The DNA here is from genome assembly GCA_009806525.1 of Sanghuangporus sanghuang. Classification (NCBI taxonomy): domain Eukaryota; kingdom Fungi; phylum Basidiomycota; class Agaricomycetes; order Hymenochaetales; family Hymenochaetaceae; genus Sanghuangporus; species Sanghuangporus sanghuang. The sequence goes on along the minus strand of VVIT01000001.1, from coordinate 2,181,411 downwards.
CACCCGTGACCTATCCGCTTAGTGCCCAGAAGAATTGCGTCGTACAGGTTATTGTCCGGCTCGGATCCGTCACCAAGAGTTTCGCCGGCATGAAAGATGAAAGGCAACTCGAGACCAAGCTCGGCAACACGTTTCTTGAATCGCAGAAGGGGCTCCAAATAGTATATGAGAGGATATAACGTATTTTCGTTACCGACGAGGTCAAAACCTGACGATCGATGGCAAGCAAAGTCAATCAAGAAGATCACGGAGTACATTGATAAACAGACCAGCAAGTAAGTGAGGAAATTCCTGTTTCAGCTGAATACAGTCCTCGAGGTACCATTCGAGCTCTTCACAAGTTAGGTTGCGACGAGTTGTGTAGATGATACGCGCTCCAAAGAATTCGTCAGGACGTCGTCGCGCCTTCATGTCCTTCTTGACTTCGTTGAGCACCTCTTCAAACGTCTTAACCCATTCACGATGCGTGAGATTCTGTTGCCCGTCTGCACGTGTCATGTACCTTTATGCAATGTACAGAATTAGTGTATTTACCGTAGAAGGAAGATATATTATTGTACTAACTTTGCAAAGAATGCAATCCGGATTTCGACATAAGAAATGCCGTCTTCTATGGAAGAATAGAAGTGTTCTCGAAGATAGTCTCTCATGATAGGCTCGAAAGTTGTAAGCCCCTGTCAAGTCTATCAGAAATGCTTCTTCGTAGAGAATAAAAGCCTTACAAAGGCAACGGAAAAAATGGTAGTGAATTTCTCCCATATCTATAGCTGTTTAGTAGCGCTCCTGTTCAACACGAAAGTCGGATACCTTTGATACTGTGTTGTGCGTTCCATAAGCCTCGCTCGGATTTATTGTTAATGCTCCAATAACCCAGGCGTCAAAGCCACTCGGTCCGCCCAGAGATGAGTCGAAGGACTCTCTTGCTTGTCTGAGACCGACCCATGTACCAGGAGTGTAGTTCTGCGTGAGGCTAGTTGTGTCCGAGAATTCCTTCGCAGGTAATCCTTGAAACTCAGGGAGGACGGTCTTGATATTTTCCGCAGTGAGAATTGTGCCTGTGCGGACGTGGATTGCAGGTTGAGCTAGTGCCAGCTTAAGGAGGTAGGAAGCGTCGACCATTGCATCCAGATGACCATGGAGCAGTCCACCCTTTGGCATCTAATACGAAGGAAATGGCAGCAAGGCCAATTTACTGTACTCAAGTACAAGGGCTTACCTTCTGAAGAATCTGGAATATCTTGCTTTTCATAACAAGCTTCTTCGCTAATCAAGAGACTAAGCCTATACCGGAAACAGAACCTACTAAATATACCCACCAGACAGGAACTGCATTCCAGGAAAAGTGTTCGTTACGTCTTCATGCTCAACGGACCAGATTGATTCAGCCTCTTCTGTTCTAAGGACTCGGATGATCTGTTCAGCTTGCAGCTCTTCCTTCGAAGCATTTTGCAAGTGAGTAGCATCGCAGCGCAGAGATCTCTCTTCAGCAATAAGTTTGGCTCTAGCTGCTAGGTATGCATCGTGATCAGACATGATAGAGAGTGATATTCAAAGCACAAGTTTCGGCAGCGTAATAAATTGTCCCTGTTTGACTCGTCCACGCGCTCGTGATGAGAAGGCTCGTCCGGCTCCGCTATCATTTGATAACCAGATGCCGAGAACTCGTAAAAAGTAACTACAGTACATCCCGAGGAAGAGGTGATGGAAATCCGGTGCAGATCAAATCAAATGACGATCGATTCTGCTCTTGAGGCTACAAGTCTAGTGTACAGTAGATTTGAAGATGAAAGAGGTACGAGTCGGAATCAAAATTAGATTTGGACTTGCACTACGGGCAATTTAGTATTTTCCATCGGATGATAAATGGATTGATATGTAATTCGATATTTTCAATATCATTCAATATCATTTTGCATATACTCGTTAGGGATATTTAGAATATCATCAAATGCATATCCCCATTAGGGATATTTAAAATATCATCGAAGCAGATATCCCTAAAAAGTATCCTGATTGGTCAATCAGAATATCTGCTTTGATGATATTCTAAATATCCCTAACGAGGATATGCAAAATGATATTGAATGATATTGAAAATATCGAATTACATATCAATCCATTTATCATCCGATGGAAAATACTAAATTGCCCGTAGTGTTGATCGCCCAAATGGCAACGCGACTTGTTTCCCACCGCAATCGGCGGTACATTCTGATTGTGTAAACTTGACACCAGACAAGGCCGACCAACCGAAAGCACTGCACTCTAATGGCTTTACATAAGGTAGAGGAAGTATAAAGTCGACTAGCTGTCACATGTGACTGATATCCCTGAGAAACCCTGATTTAGCCCAATTAGGAAGGACCCTAGCGGCAAAAATCTCGAGTCAAGATTTCTCGGATACCTGAAAACCACTGGGACATGAGCTGTATGTCCACCAATGTGTCTGGACATCTCTGAAAAGACTTATTTTCATATATAGTCAGTCTGACTCTCCATTCCAATCACCCATGAAACCAGCCAGAATTAGTGATTACTAATATTTGTTAGTCATATACAGTATTACTATATTTGGGTATATTAGTAATTCGGATTATTCCGGGAAGCGGCAAAATTCTTGGGTCAAAATTTCATTTTTTTCTGAAACTTCGCCAGGATGTTGGAAAATAAGTTCTGAGCCATTTAGCATAAAAAACTTGTTTCCTTAATTGGAAAACCAATTCTCAATATTTAAAGAAAATAAAACCATACATCTGTAGGTATTTGGAATCTGGAGAGATGTATGGAGGCCAAATTTATGTCTATGTGTTGTGGGAGGCTGAATTAAAGTGTTGTGTTGTGATGCTAAATGAGGCAGGTCAGGGTCGCGTGAGTCGCGTCACGGCTAGTCGACTTTATACTTCCTCTACCTTATATATTTTTGCACTCAAGTGCATGTACATCAAAGTCAACTATTGTCTACGATGGACTCTATGAAGAGCTTCCAACGCCTCTCCCAAGCAGCTATCGCAGCTGTCTTCATCAGGCATTGTCGAGTACTGGTCCCGGAATAAGAGAACTCGCATCAACTTACGCATAATGTATCTCAAGGCTGTTGAGAGCTAGAGACTTCAGCGTAAGCAAGCCGATAATCTCGCTGGCAGCCAAAACCTGCAAAATACAATACGGTGAACGTTAGGAGCTAACCCGTGCTCTATACGCTCAGTGCCCAACAGGATCGCGTCGTACAAATCACTATCCGGTTCAGAATCCTCACCAAGAGTTGTCATGGCTTGAAGGAGGAACGGCAAGTCAGGGCCAAGCTCGACGACGCGTTCCTTGAATCGCAAAGGGGCTCTATGTAGTATATAAGAGAGTGCAGCGTATTCTCATTTCCTACAAGGTCGGAGCCTGACAAAATCTTTAGTGTCTATCGTGATATAAATGGAAGAAACCATGGACAGACCTGCAATCAAGTGAAGAAATTCCTGTTTCAGCAACAAGTTCTTCTTCGAGTTCTTCGTAATTCAAATCACGAAGACTGGAGAATATAATACATGCACCGAAAAATTCATCGAAACGGCCCTTTGCTTTAAGATCCTCCTTCACTTCGTGGGGAATCCTTTCAAAAACATGACCCATTCACGATGTGTGAAATTCTGTTGTCCGTCTGAGCGGGTCAAAGGCCTACATAGAATAAATTGATACAGGTCTCCGAGGATATGGGCATGTGGTGAACTGACTTTGAAAAGAACACGATCCGGGCTTCAAGAAATGCCGCCTATCATGGAAGAACAAAAAAATTCTCGAAGATAGATCTCTATTATAGGCTCTAAAATCATCAGACCCTGCATTGTTTGTTAGGTAGATTCCGTCATAGGGAGAACTTATACGTACGGATAATATGGATAACACGAAAAAGACATCGCCAAATTTTTGCCATATCTACACTCATATGAGTAGCATTCTCAAAAGGCACCAAGTTAGTTAGGTATCTTTTGCACGATGCTATTCGTTCCATATACCTCACTTGAATTGACTGCCAGGAAACCAATGACCCATCAATCAAAGCCAGCTGGTCCCTCAAGTAACGGATCAAAGGATTCTCTTGCGTGCTTGATACTGAACTACGTTCCAGGGACGTAATCTTGGGTGAGGCTGCTAGGACTCGTGAACTCGCTGGGTGGTAATCTTCGGAATTCCGGAAGGACAGCTTTCATGTTTTCCGCAGGAAGAATTGTTTCAGTGCGGACGTGGACTGCGGGTAGCCCAAGTGCCAGCTTGAGAAAACATGAAGCATCAACCATCGCATCCGCATGGCTATGCAGACGTCCATCCTTCGGCATCTAATACGGGATCAAGAGACATTCATTGGGACCATCCGGTTACAGTTATGATGCAGAGTAAAACCCAACTTTTTGCACCATTTCGAATAACTTGCTCTTCATGACAAGTCTTTTTGCTGCTCAGTGGTTTGGGCATGGCTAGAGACCACCGTGCGAAGGGGAGACTCGCCTGAAAGAAATTGCATTCCGGGAGTAGTATTCGGAATGCCGTCGTGTTCAATAGATCAGAGAGATTTAGTCTCTTCTGCCCTGATGTTTCGGATCGCAGGGATCTATCCTCTGCAAAGAGTCTGGCACGGGCAACTAGGTATGATTCGCAATCGGACAGGACATGATGGCGTATAAACGTCAAAATTTCCCAGCATACTAGTAATCAATAATTCAGCCTGACTTGAATCGCGCTCGCTCGTGATGAAAATTTAGCTGTCCAATTCGTTACGACAACCAGACACTCGGAAGATGTAGACAAGGCGACAGTGCACATCTTGCAAGAAAATTCAGGCTCGGATGCAAGCAACGCACCACAAGAAACTGTAATCGAATTAATCGAATTACTGGATTCCGCTTGTAAACCCAATAACGTGACTTGCTTCCCACCGCCATCTCCCAAACACTTGGCCAGCTGAGGTGAACAAATCACAGAAAATATTCTCCCCTTTGACCGCGTAGGCTTGGCTTTACGATCTGTAGCAAGAGATTGAGGTGATGAGCCAGGGTGCCTCCTTTTAAAGGTGTCATGTCAGACCGAGACCAGCAGTCCGTAGCTTCCACTTCGCGCCCTGGCTCTCCAGTCCCACCCTTGCCTGATTTCCCTAATGCTCGACCCTATCGATTTGTTTGGGATGCCAGTGCACGACGAGCAGGTCCGGGAAGTACGTCTGGCACAAGTGAAGGGCGCGGTGACTACTTTGCATACAGACCCGCTCTTGGTAATTTCAACTTCTCGTCTACTTCGCTAGCACTCGGTGCTATACCGTCTGACTGGAGTAGTGCCAAACATGGTTTCAATGGTGCGTCTTCTCTTTGTACGATGCCACATCCGAAGTGCATTTGACATTCTCACAGCAATATCCACGCTTGTGAATAGTCCGCACAAGAAATCTGCGCCGCCGAAAGCTCATGCGTCTGTCCCGCCCGTGGTCCCTTCGCAGCTGCCTCGCGTTCGCCGAAAGGACTTTGATGGATATCTCAAGGCAATTGCCCCGGACTGGGAGCAGTTTGAGAAAACTGTACAGCCAAACCAGGAAGGACAGACGGAAACCTTTGCTGCGGGTTTGGCTGAGATGGAGTCGGAGCTTCCAGTTACACCTCGAACACCGCAGCTTGGGAGAGGGGGCTCAATCCCTCCTCTGGACAGTATCCCACCCGTCTTCTTTTCTCAGTCGTTTGATCTGAGTGATCCAAGGACATTTTCCGCTGTGACAGAACAGGATGATAGAGACGGAGAGACTTCTGACCCTTCTGCTCTCTCCCATTCTCTTCCTCTCCTCGAGAAGCTTTCGCATTATGCCGACACGATTGAGCTCCATCTCATTCGTGAAATATCCCTCCGCTCCTCATCCTTCTTCGCGGCGCTAACAAACTTAAACGAACTTCAATCAGAATCTGCCCAATGTCTGGACCGAATACGGAAGCTTCGTGGAATGTTACGTGATATAGACGAGAGTGAAGCAAAGAAAGGGTTAGAGCTTGTCCGGCTAGAGAGGAAAATACAGAACCTTGGTGACGTTCGTGAGGGCGCGAAAACAATGCGAAACGTGACTGAGATGCTGAGCCTCGCAGGGAGTTTGGCGAGCGGGGGAGAATGGGATACAGCACTTAGTATTGTGGAGGAGCTAGAGAGATTGTGGAATCGCGAAGAGATTCAACAGCTCCCAACTGATTCTGCAGAAGTACAACCCAGTCTGCAGTCTCCGTCAGTGGTTTCAAAACGAAATTCCGTGCTTGCCACCGTTCCAGAGTCGATCAATGAAGAACCCGAGCCGATCGTTGTCCGTTCACCAAAACCTCCCCCACCTGTAATACCTCTCTCGTCGCTCAGCGCATTCGCGTCCCTTCCGGAACACCTTCGTGCATTAACTTCCGAGATTGCATCATCACTCACGTCTGAACTCGTTTCTGTTCTGCGGACTGACCTCGTGAACCAGATGGACTCGTTTATAGAGGCCAATCAAGAATCTACGTCTGAAGAAGCTAGAGGCGAGAGGCTGGCCACGCTTCGCGATCGATTAAGACCTCTGGCGCGGGGCTTATTGCGGACCCAGGCTCTGAAAGGCGCTATCTCAAGGTGGTCTACAGTTTCGCTTGTGGAAATAAGGTCCAGCATGAAAAGAGTGAGCTCTTTCGCTTTATCTGTGTACTAGTCTAACGAGCATGTGTAGCATTTATCTTTATCTGAAGAGCTGGATGAAGAGGACTCCGTCGCGACCACGAGGAGTAGTGAAAAAGGGTAAGCAAACTCATATCTGATCGCTTCTTCGTGCTTATGCCTTTTCTGCAGGTCGAATTTACGGAATATGTTGCGTGGGATGACCCATGAGGATTGTATGTCCTTGATGCGAGCACTGTATGGTACTCTGCTTCGTGGCATTCAAGAATTACAAACACAAAATGCCATTCTGACTGAAGTCGTAAAGTCTCTCCAGTACGTGCTTGACAATTCTTTCGAACTCCCTGACTGACCTAATCTCTAGGATGTCGGATTCCTCTTTGGAAGAATCCTTGCAAGAGGATTTGGCAGATTTACTTTCGTCGGTCACCGAGCTTGCTCATTCAAGGACGTCCAGGATTCTCGCTATGCGTTCAGAACAGCATGCGGCCTTAGATCTTTCGGGATTCCTCGATGTCTTCAATGAAACTTGGAACTTCGTCATCCGCACGGAAACAATATGTCGCCGAATGATCGTTGGGCTACGCGGAGTAGCTGTATCTCAGGCCAAGGCATTCCTGCAGACAATGCACCAGAATCGCATATCGCAATCCGCGAAATTCGTGGAGGAAGAGCAATGGTCGGCGGTAGACGTGACTTCCGACACACAAGCTTTGGTTAACGTGATCGTTGACTCTGCCGTTCGGGATTCACCTGAACTGGTCGTACCTCAGACTTCTTCACCTTCATCATCTCCGTCTCAAACAAATGGCATTCATCCTCAAACGACGTCGTCCAAGCATCTACTAATCGAGGATCGCAGGTACTTCGCCGTGTCCGCCACGTTGAACATGTTCGGTCTTCTGATTGACTACCTCAAAATCATCGTCAATCTACCCCTTCTTACTACTGATGCTGTCGGTCGAGTCATTGAATTCTTGAAAGCATTTAATTCTCGGACATGTCAAGTGGTATTGGGAGCAGGTGCTATGCGATCAGCTGGTCTGAAGAATATCACCGCAAAGCATCTAGGTAATCATCGTCTCTTGACTTCAACTGCTTCCATCTGGCTGATCCTGTGTTTCCAGCCCTTGCATCTCAGTCTCTTTCAATCGTCATTGCTCTAATACCGTACATCCGGGAATGCTTTCGTCGTCATTTGAACCCTAAGCAAGCGGTTATGCTTGTAGAATTTGACAAGCTGAAGCGAGTAAGTCCGTTTCTGCCACTCGTTGATTAGCGTTTACTCTTTTTACAGGACTACCAAGAGCATCAGCAGGAGATTCATTCCAAACTCATCGCCATCATGGGCGATCGTCTTAGTGCGCACTGCAAGACCTTACAGACTGTTGACTGGTCTGTGTCCCGTGATGGTGTCAATGAATACATGACGCTACTTGTGAAAGAGACTATCACGCTACATAAAGTTTTATCTCGCTATCTACAGGAATCTGCCCTTGAGGTAGGCTACACAATTCTCCGATGTTCCTGATGGATGTTTACTAATGCACATGTACTACAGTTTATCATGTCGCAAGTTTTCGCTGCGATAAATCATCGTCTTTCTGAGGAATATGGAAAGATCGATCTTCCGAACCAAGAAGCCAAGGAAAGGTGTGCGATACAAGCATTCGTACATCTGATCGCTTCTGACCTTCTGCTAGATTACTACGAGATGCGCGATACTTGCATCAAAATTTCTCGGGTCTCAAGAATGTCAACGCCTCCGCCGGCATGCTCGAAACAGTCGTCAGCGAGAAGCAAATTCTGCGACCAGACGCTCATCCGGATCAGTCATTACCAAAGTCTCCCGTTCCACCCGTGTTATCCAACACAGACAGTTCGCAAAGTCATGTGGCTCAGCAACATCCACATCCGCACGCCGCGAGCACGATGGAATCGGCAAACGAACGACTGAGGAATATATTCAGGCGCACGACGTTAAAGAGGCATGATACGAAGCCCACGCCTGTCACTCATCCACCGCACAGCCCAATCGCAGAAAACCAAACTTCGTCCTTCTTCCCTGAGAAGCCTCCGGTGGACGAGCCTGCTGCCCGTCCCCTGTCACCGCCACCTCCCGCGACACCAGAGAAAGAGAAGCTTGGTCCTGACGGTAGTACGCCTGTGATCATTAGGCCGTCATCTCCGTTATCGCCAAGGAATTCGGAACGGTCAAGATCGAGGTCACCCCGTCCATTTGAGAAGGCTCTACCAATACCTGTACCTACACTGGATGCAGATGGAAACATTATTGATCCTCCAGAACACTTTGATGCACCGGATCCTCAACCGATAGAGAACGGGACGGTTATATCAGAAAAGGCTGCTGATGTTTCTGTAGTCGAGGACGAGGACGCGGCAGAGCGATCCGGGGAAAATACTTAGATTGTTCGGACTATTGCGTGCTTTGTTTCTTTTATTCTGTGGATTTTATAGTGGATTTCGGTGTAGTCTGCGTTTTATATTTCGAATAGTACTAATTCGCAGCTCTGGTAGCAGAGCATTTGCAGAATCAATACCGCTGTGGTAGATGCACGAGACAACACAAGCTGAGATAGCATCTAAGCGAACACCTTGCGTACAGCAAGCTCATCCTCTTCTCTCCGTCTAACTTCTCTCCTCTCGTGGCGCTCCATCTCGCTCTCCTTGCGAGTCCGATAGCGTTCACCCTTCTCTTGACGGATTGCTGCCCGAACCACAGCTGGTGAAACAAATTCTTCAAGAACAAGTATTTTCGTTAGTCTTCTTGATGTAAATGGTAGACGAACGGCTCACCTGGATTGGCAAATACTGTTGCACCGCTAAATGCGCCTTCAAATATCCGGATAGGTGTGAGAACGAAGCGGGGTCCGATCTCGACTAACGAAGTCTGCGGAGGACCGTTCGGTTGAAGTGGATCTTTCTCTAGGATCTAGGTAGATGGTCAGAATATGAGAAGCAAGTTTAGAGACATAATTCAGGTACCTGAAAATTCCGAAACCAAATTTTATTATCCAACATGGAGAATGTGAGAACATGGTCAATGAAGGGCTTCGCTCTTCTTGCACCAGGAGGAACGCCGAAAATCTTGAACGGGCAAATCAGACAATCAACCGAAGGCAAATAAATGAGAATGTGTACATGCGTGAATACTTCCTTCGTCAACCTCGCCCACTCAGTTTCATCAAAACTTTTGTCAAAGCAAACGATCCCTCGGCTGCCCTTCAGGCAATTACCCGTTAATTTGAGTTCATCCATTGTGTGGATGTTTTGAACGTGCATTTTGATGCTTGGTCCGTTCGGTGTTTTGGCTGCCCACAAGTAAAGATCCTCATGACGGCGGGCTTCGAAATAGAGGGTATTGTTACAGTTGTGAAGGTCGGCGAGCTCTGGGAGGAGATGGAGCTGGGATTTCGAATCCAGTTTGGAATCTGCGCGAACTGAGTCGCAGGACACCGATGAGATGCTTTGAAAAGCATACCTTTCTTTGCATGGGGAAGCAAGGCCTCCAGGTCATTCATAAAATGTCGCATGCGATGAGTCACACCTCGAGAGGAGAGTAGGAGTACTCTTTGCTTGTTTTTCTTCCTCTTCGGTGGAGATTCATCAACGTCCATAGAATTATCCGCAAGTGCATCTTCAAGTTTCCTCTTTCCCCTCTTGATTGCGCTTGCTTTTGCAACATTTGACGACTGAGCTTTCAGTACTGAAGCCATCTAGGAATCTGGTCCTACGAGGAAAGAATTTTGGATTTTGAAAGTTGGATCGCGATCAAAATGATTGGAACGGAATTGTCCGGATAAACAAATATGTCACGTGCCAAGCCGGACGGACGCGTCGACCACCATCGAAATCCAATCACTGCGCACCGTGCCCACGTTCCTCGATGTCAGCTTGAGAGCACTCTACTGCTACTGTACACAGCTTGCTCACTTACCATCATGTCTGTGCCAACAAGAGAGCAATTCGATAATTACGTCGCATCTGTTGAAGAGCTTATCGTCTCATCATATGAATTCGTCACAGACTTGGATGCTATCAACGACTCGGTCCAGCGTCTCTGGATGCATGTCTCCCGCTTCGGCCCTCCAGAGATGCCAGACATTCGTCTGCCGAGTCTTGGTCGCTTCGAAGTGCCAGCTCCTCCACCGCCTCCACCACCCCCGCCTCCTGCTTCAGCTTGGTATGAAGACCTGACCGACTGGGCGAGTAGGAACAAGAGACTCATTGGCGCCATGTGCGTTGGTGCGGTTGGTGCGGGCCTTCTGGCAGGCTACAGTGCTTCGACTTATGCTAGAGCACGTGCGAGGCTTCGCCGCACTGAAAAGACCATCGGGTCAGGTCCTGCGACCAGTCGACTAGTTGTCGGTGCGTTCACCTTTCTCACGGGTAATTATATGCTACTGCAAGTTGTTCTGATCCATCCATTTTGTATCTAGTTGTCCTCGGAGGAGATCTACCTCTTGGCCCACCGCTGATCTCTGGCCTTGTAAAAGAAGGATATATTGTGATCACAAGCGTTTCCAACCCAGATACCGTAGCAGAAGTCGAGGCACCTGGAAACGGATACGTCAGGGCGCTCGTGTTCGATCCTTCAGAGGTGAGCTTCAAATCTTTATCCAGCCCGCACACAGTGACTGACCCTGTAATTGCGCGGGACCTGCCTTTAGCCTGCTACCCTTCAGCCGTTCCTTAAGTCTCTCAAAGCTACGTTGAGCTTGCGTTTCCCTCTTAATTCTGCAGGGGACCCGTATCAGCATTCGCCAACATCATTTCCGATCATCTTTTCCATCATTTCTTTGTTGACTCTTCCTCCTGCAAGCGCTTGTCCGACTCCGGGTCCCTTTGAGCATCTTGAACTCGGTTCAACTTATGAGGCACATCTTTTGCGTACCCACATCATGCCATTGCAAGTTATCCAGGCGCTTATGCCGTTGTTTCGAGTGGACTCTGTTCGCGCCCAAGACTCTATGTATGCCTTCGGAGGCCGTAGAAGTATTGTCTTCTGTGTACCAGCTGCAGACGCCCGTGTCGGAGTACCGTATGCGTCCGCGCAGGCCATGAGTGCAGCAGCGACCGTACGTGGCGCTGAAGTTCTTCGGCGAGAACTCAAGCAGGTTTCGGATCCTCAAATGCGGGATGTTCGCGTCGTCGTTGCTGACATAGGAGTGATTGGGAAGTCTGATTCGCTCGGATTGGCCGCTTTGTCTCTCGATGATGAGGCTCTCGCGCGATCCATCTCTTCTTGGACACCAGGAGAGCAAAGGGTTTACACCGCTCCGTATACGGCATTCGTAAATGCGATCACGCAGAGGCGCGGGAGAAAGCCTACAGATGTCGACAGATTTGTAAAGACGCTCGTAGGAACTGTTGGGTGGAACGCCGTCAAACACGAGAGGCGATCAGTATTCTCCGTCGGGCTTAGACTCTGGGCACATAGCTTCTACCGAATAATTAAGGGCGATAGGCTCGCGGTTGGTGCCGGAGGTAATACCTTTGTGTTTGTTATTCGTTGTTCTAAAAGCATGCTCATTTGTTATGTACAGCTCGCGCGTATACTGTCGCATCTTATTTGCCTTCGTTCTTGTTGGACGCTCTCCTGAATTTACCAGCCACGCTGATGTCAGTGAGAAACAAATACTTGCCTGTTGCACCCCGCATTCCACCGAATTTGCATGCGGTTGCTCCGGAACCCGTTGCGACGGAGGAATCATCATCAGATCCAGAACAAGAGATATCTGCAAACGACCCGCCTGCAACGCCTTTGGCAGCGTCCGAGTCTCACCATACAACAGATACGAGAAGCTCGGTTTTGGAAGGTTCGGCGGTTGATCATAGTTGGATCAGTGTTCAAGATTAGTGTGCCAAAGTGTTCACAAGAATCTTTGTACAATTGATGGATTCTTCTTCATCCCCCGAGAATTGTTGTATAACTAGTTTCGCCTATTTTAATTGATGAACTCAACTCCCCTCTCACTCGTCGTTATTCCCCGTTAGCTCTTTATTAACACAATCAATCATCCACATTTAGTATATCTAAATAGTACCTAAAGTAACGCAGTGATTGGTATCTAGCCCATAACTGAAACAGCTGTCTTTGTATTTCGACTTCGCCGGAAACAGACACGCCTTTGACGGTGGCTGTGCCTTGACCTTATTTGCTTTCAAACGGTTTAGGTTAGGAGTCCCGGTCCTGTTCGCTTTTGTTCTGACCAGCTTTATAGCCCAGCAAACTTCATAAAGCAGCTCCTGTACGCCTTACTTCTCTTTCTTTTTCATCTCTCGTTCCGCTCAACGAAATGACAATCTCCGTAGATATCCATCCTTCCTCGAGTACACTATGTATGATCAATGATCCAGACACTTCGCAAGTCCAATTAACTCAGAAATAAATGCTGCATGCTTATCTTCGTCATCTAGAACCGCCTACTCTTTGTCTGGGCATGTATCCATTTCGCTGTCCCCAGATCCCTCTTCTTCGGATAGACCTTCTTCTTCGAATAGACCTCTCGTCCAGAAAGTACTGCTACGATCCCTTACTCTCATATTCGAAGGACAAGCAGAACTCATCACGCATGAAACTGGCTACTCTGCTGTTCGTCTGTGCAGACTGAAGCGTGACCTTGCACCGGCTCATGCTTTATTACTTACCAATGATGGGCACGAAGACAGCGATACACCCAGTGTCTGGAATTTCGTATTCGACTTGCCGATTCCTGGATGGCTTCCTTTGTCGAGTGTCTATGGCAGTGCTATGGGCGGAATGACTGGCACGAGCTACGCACTATATGCAGAGGCACGATTCACGCCACTGGAAGACGGTCAGCATAGCCGTTCGTGGTCGCTCTCAAGCCTTTGTGCTCCCTTCATTCCAAGAGCGAGGAGCATAAGCGCACCAAGAAGAGAAATTGAAATTCTTCGGTATATGATACCCGCTATCACTGATGATGCCCACCCGTCTCCCTCTCCTACCTTCAGGAATTTGCAATACCGGATACAGGCACGAAGTGATCTGAGCCAAGGCCAGTCAGATAGACCTCGAATCCCCGCAGATGTGTTTGAAAGGATCGAGGTTTGTGCATTGATTCCTGAGTACGTTGACATGGAGACCGGGAACTTCACGCTGGCTCTACGATTACGCAGCAGGGGACTTTCGACGAGGCAGAGACAACGATTGCGGTTATCGCAGTTCCGGTTATCACTCTCACAGCATGAAATTTACAGGTATGGGATTGTATAGTCGCAACGCATGCATACATTTTACTGACATGGAAGTTACAGCCGCAGAGTATTCAGGTCTTACGTTTCTGCGTACCCTTTACCGTCTCCTCAACCAGACGAGGAACCTCTGTTGAATCCACACACCCTCAAAGGTCTATTCGACATGAGCCTCGTATCTCACAACTTCCTCGATGAAGTGCACCACCGGATTCGTTCATCCTTCTCACTTCTCAACGAGAAACAGCTCGCTCGACATGAACTCCCAGATGGCGGAGTTTCCTTGGAACAAGACCCCGAAATTACTCATGAGCAAATCTGGACGAGAGTGGATGTCCGCGTGCCGTTCGAACGTTTTCGGCCCGGGCAGGACGAAGAATGGGAGGATCAGAACGGTCGCTTGAAGGCCCTCCGACCGGATGGAGATAGTCCGTTCTTGCGAGTGTACCACGATTTGGAGGTCGAACTCACGTTCACATACGACGGGGGAGATCCTGAAGACGGAAGCGAACCCTGCGTTGAGTGCATGTGTTTCTGCTTGCCTGTCAAATTTACCCGTGTTCCGCCTGTGGTGAAGGCGCAGAACGCTGCCGAGCTAGACTTGCCTGCTTATTCGCAACTCTTTCACTCGAATGGGGAACGGAGAGTTGATAATATGGCACCCTTGCCTGCGTACAGTCCTGCGGAGAGTTTGGAAACGACCGCGATTCCAGCCGGTCAGAAACTAAATATTAGTTGATCCATCCCTCATTTGTACATTCTAAGCATTAATATTTCTTCACTGCTGCACTTTCGTTACTGCGGCGTTAATAACTGATATTCGTGTATTTCATCAGCCCATGTGGCCCTTAATATGTGGTATCTATGGAGCCATAAAAGGCAAGCTTAGTGATGCTGGACCTAGTACTAGTGACCGCTGACCAAAGTTGGTCATCACTCCCAGTCCTTTACTGTTACACGTGCACTAGCACTGCTGTCCTGTCCTCATCCTGATCCCATCGGTCCAGCGAGTCCCAGTCTGAATCCGCTGCTGAGCAGCATTGATATTGAGCGGTATGTACACATCCAACATCACATTTCACCATACAATCCGGGCCTCCTTACACCCTCCCCCTCCTTCCAATTCAGACAACACATCACTGCCCCCGTTCCCAAGCTCCTTTCGACGCGAAAAATAATAATAAAAATAATAAAAAATAAACATCTCACATAACACCCATCGTTTTCCGTCATTTCTTTATTGAAATATTTCATATTTGCACATGGCAGAGGGTTCGGTCGTTGCAGTTGCGCCGGCGCCGTCAGAGGGGAATCGCAAGCGCTCGAGGTCGCCGTCCGACTTGGACCAGCCCAAACTAAAGCGCGCGAACACAGGCTTGGCGAACAGTAGTACTACGACGACGAGTGCTGGTAGTAACGGTGCCAGTGCCAGTGAAAATGCAGCATCACGCTCACAATCGGCGCATGACTCATCTCGTCCCGATGACTCCTCCGCACATTCCGCTCCCACCGCGGCAACAGCCTCGATCAATGACCGCGACGTGCACATGAGGGACTTCAGCTCTGACGCCGACGCTCCCTCTAACGACACTGCCGCTTCTACTCCGACCACTGCCGAGGCGGCCAAGGCGGACACTTCTAGCTCGACCGCCGATACCCAGGTCAACTCGTCCAATATGTCGGGTACCACGGCTGCTGCCGCTGCCGCGTTGTCTAGCAACGGCCCGCCTCCGCCCCCAACCCCCACTTCCGCGACCATACACATGCGTTGCCTCATCGTCACTCAGGACGCGTCAATCATCATCGGTCGTGGTGGAAAGCATGTCAACGAGATTCGTGAGAAGAGCGGCGCCCGGGTCATGGTCTCTGAGAGCATTCCAGGCAACCCGGAGCGCATCCTGAACGTCAGCGGTCCATTAGATGCGGTGTCAAAGGTAGATTCTTTCTCTCGCTCATGTCCTCGAAAGGCTTGCTTATACCGACGATCAGGCATTTGGTCTCATTGTCCGAAGGATAAACGACGAGCCCTTCGACGTGCCTTCTGTTCCTGGAAGTCGGGCGGTTACCATTAAATTCATGATTCCTAATTCGCGCATGGGCTCTATTATTGGCAAACAAGGCTCAAAAATAAAGGAAATACAGGATGCCAGCGGCGCAAGACTCAATGCAAGCGAGGGCATGCTACCTGGCTCAACAGAGGTACGTACAGTTGATTCGCACTTGCTAGCTATCTCATACCGACGACCTCTGTAGCGGGTGCTCAGCGTCGCAGGCGTTGCTGACGCGATCCACATTGCAACATACTACGTTGGGAACATTCTCATCGAGGCACAGGAGCGTAATCCATCCTCAAACAACTCGTCGTACCGACCGTCGTCTAATCGTGCCCCGCGTCCGCCAATGAGCGCCGGCTCTCAGTCATACGTTCCTCCGTATGCTTCGACTCCTTATGTCCCCATGCCGCCTCACACCCAAATGCCTCCGCAAATGATGGCCAACCCGGCGCAGCAGCTGCAGACCCAGCAGATTTACATACCGAACGATCTGGTCGGTTGTATCATCGGGAAGGGCGGAAGCAAAATCAATGAGATTAGGCATATGAGTGCTAGTCAAATTAAGATCATGGAACCTGGAGCGACTCCTCCTGGAATGAACGGTCCTGTCGGTTCTGAGAATGAGAGACTGGTCATCATTACTGGACAAGCTCATAATGTTCAGATGGCGGTCCAACTATTATACCATGTACGTTACTTTTACTCTTTTTTTTTTCTTCTTTTTTCTAGAATGACATACTTACTTGCACCGATTTTTAGCGTCTTGAGCAGGAGAAACAGAAGCAACAGCAACTCCAGGGCCAGCGACTGCAGTGAACCATTTATGATGCTTGTTATGGTTGAAGTGTGGTAACAGATGCTTTCAAATTCTTCTCTCTTTATTGCGTAGCCTTTTATCAGTCATTTCGCTGTGATTTCTGCTGATCTTTATATATCTGTTCCCGCACCCATGCCCCTCCCCTCCCTCGATTTTCTCTGTCCATCACATCTGACCGTCTGTCTGATCGTCTGGTTACTTATGGCTGTCCTTCTCACTGTGTTCGCTGCTTTAAGCCCTCGCCTGCCCTCTATATTGTATAGTTAGCACATACATAGTTACCATCTGGGTGTGGTGCTTGTAAATAATTCCTGTCTGTTTTCAGTCAAGCTTGTGTATGTCTGATTTGTCTTAAGTAACTCTTTCTTATCCTACACAGTGACTGATTGACCACTTCATCTTGTCGCTTTGCATTTGCATCTCATGGGTAAGTCCGTGTATGCTTGCAAGCATGTACACCGCCAATGTTTGATTCGGGTTAAAGGAATTGCGGTGTGGCTAGTTCCACCACCAGCGGAGGCGGAGTTAATTAAGCGAAAACTGATGCGCATGCCGCCGTCTCTCGAACCCTTACCATACTCTTTATCTACGCTCGAACCGCACATCACGATTGCATCGTTCCCATCATCCATTCCTCTCGACACACTCCGTTCATCGCTCAACAGCATCAGTATCAATGGATCTCATCATCAAGAAAGAGAAGGAGAAGGAGAAGGAACACCAGCGCTAGAAATTCGGTTTTCAGCTCTATCAGTCGGCGATGCGTATTTTCGCTCGGTGTTGTTAGATATCATCCCTACGCCTGCCTTGCATTCACTCCGTGAACAACTTCAGAAAGGGGCACTCCCGTATGAGGCGCGAAGTCCGAGATATCCGCATTTGTCGCTGTTTTATGTCCTGGATGAGCATGCGGAGGATCGGGAGCGGATCCGGCAGGCTCTGTGGAGGGATTGTAAAGGCATGCATCTGGGCAATCGGATTATGTTCGATATTGATCTGCTCAAAGAGGGAGGAGCTGGTGGAGATGAAGAGCGCTTTGAAGGATTTTGTGCTTCGGACATTTGGATCGTGCGCTGTGAGGGCGCTGTCGAGGAGTGGACTGTGCTTGACAAGATTCATCTCTCCTCGAAATGATGTTACGAAGTTGACGAATACAACGAAACGACTGTGATTCGCGACTTGAAATCGTCAAGATCATTGAGCCTCAAGTCGTACCTGAAGCGCGTTCTCAAACTGGAGGATAAAGCTTGAATTGTTCGTCGTCTGCTTCATTTCTGCGGCCGCCAAGTTGCTACTTATCTAGGTTCTCAACCGGGACTTTTGGCCACAAAGACGGACTCCAACTAAATTGACTCTTGGTCTTTTTCGCAGTCCTAGCTGATTCTTGCTCGCCCAATTGGCCCAATTTCTTGTTGGGATCATCTCCTTAATCCGTCCTGGGTATACGTACACATGCTAGGATGATCCCCCATCTTAATTGAAGGTTATGAGCCCACCACCTAAGAAAGGCCGCCGTATCCTGAACTGTACAGTTCGGTTCTCCCGCTAGTCTTCGCAAGGCACGAGTCCCGTTACTATTTATTTCTTTTCCAAGTGCCTATCGGATCATCTCTGTCGGCTGGCGGGTACCTGGCACTAAACCTACCTTCCGCTACCGAGGTGAGATTGACTCTTCCTATGCTTCGTAATCTTAACGTGCTGCTTTTGCTGAGAAGCATCTGGATGATGATCGATAGCTACCAACATTGTCGATAGTTGCCCTAAAGTAACAACTATCGTACAGCTGTCATCGTGTCCATTCTTGCCAGAAATCCAAAACCACATTTCGTCTCGGAGAATTGACTAGTTCTACGGAAGCAGAGCTTCGCGACGATGGCAGCAAGACACCATTGATTAGACCGACCTTCCATATGGCACGCAGAAGATCAGTCCGCGAGCTGAATAGGGACAGACCTAGGCCGGTCTCAAGATCTTTATCCTCAGTGTTACATTTAGCACGCGCTCTCAGGCGCTCTCACGGTGTTCAGTTAGGTGCAAGTCGATTCGAATATATTCGAACGTGTCCATGAGTGTAACAACATTGCGTGGGTTTATCCGATGGCTACAAGCTGTTCAGGAGTAATTGAAACCAAGTACCTGGTTAGCGTCGAAAGATTCAAACCTTTGTTTCCCGCCTGACTGGCTCTTTCAGATCAATTGTTGGACACAAACTTACGTCCAGCAAATTTTATTTCTCTCCGATTCCGTTATGGCTGCCTTTTGGGGCGGAGGAAAGGATGCGGCTCTACGTGACTTTTACGAATCGGAAACGTGTCCGGGAAGCGGTCGACAACGTAACACCTTTCCAAACCCGGAAACTCAGGGTCTTTCCTGTCGTATGGGAGCAACTGAACAAGTCAACAGCGTGCGTTGCCCCATGAAGTTCAGAACCAACTGCGTGTACATATGGAGGGAAGCGTCGCGGTGTTTGAACTCCGAGGAAGTGCGCCGGCATCAGTCTCGCGATGGTTCAGGGAATTACTGTGCCATGCTAGGTACTTGACATCTCGTAAAAGCTTGCTCCTGCAATACATTCATTCATAGAGACGTACTGAAGAGATATCTCGGACTTCAGAAGGGCTCACAGAACTGGTCTAGGCCTGAACTTCTTCGCTGCTTTCTCTTGGGGTAGCGCCCGGTTATGAAGAGCTGGCTTTCTCTGTAGACACTTAGGTGCTTCGGACTCTCCTATGGCGTTTACCTTTGGTCCTGGTCTTCTGGCTCAACCGGCTTGAGTAGTACGTCTATGGATGCACTGGATGACTTACCGGCTATCAGCCGCGTCGATCTAAAGTGTGAAAGGACCTCCAGGTTCTAGGCTCTCTGAGTCCTGAGTCCTGATGGTAAATTTCGAACAGCGCCGCTTCCCGCCGCTCATTTGCCTTGTGCTTCTGTGCAACCTGAAGTGCACACACACCCCTCTCTCGTTCATCCCAGGCTATCCCCTCCATTCAAAAGAGTACCTTTGGACAGCCAGTTCCGTTTTTCCTCGCTACCCACCATATGTCGAGCTCAGAGTCGGGCAGCGGAAGTAGCGAGATCCATTATCCCCCCTGCTCCTTTCACGATCGCTTCTCGTTCTCGTCCGAATCGCGCCCACCGACTCCTGTCAATGTTGGTGCTCCTATAAATCCGATTTTCGAACAAAGAACACGGTGTGTAGCTATTCTCCTTGCGCAGTCTTCGTATCCTTGTATAAACAGTATTGATTCCTGTACACTCATTGCTACCAGGCGGAAGCTGGACAGGCGTCTGATCCCAGTCCTTGGTGTTCTCTATGCCGTGGCTTTTATAGATGCAACGAATATTTTTGTTGCGCGGCGCGAAGGTGCTGATACGGATTTTGTACGTATTCCCATTAAACCTGATTGTTACGGGCATGCGAGGCTGAGTTTCCATAGAACTTGCTCATTGACCACCGTTCCTATCTCGTGTCTTTCGTCTTCTTCCTTCCGACAATATTGTAAGTCTTGTCGTCTTCTTCTCGGGGCATAGAAACCTCATTTGGACTCAAAGCCTGCAGTTCCCATTAAATCTGGCACTTAGGAGAGTAGGTACGGCGCTTTGGTTGGGCACGATGACGTTTCTTCTCGGAGCCTTGCAGTTAGCTGTAGGCTTCGTCAATGGTTGGGGTCAATTTCTGGGTATACGCGTAGTTTTAGGGATTTTAGAGGTCAGCATCTTCGATTTTGCACCCTAGTGTGAGCAATCAATGACCTGGCACCTATTCAGGCCAGCATTCTTCCTAGGCAAGAACCCTACTTTGCACGTGCGAAGCCAGTTTGTCCAATCTGACGAATGGTATAGCTGCGTGTATCTAATCTCGTCCTGGTACAAAAGATCCGAAATGCAAGTTCGAATAACCCTATTTTATTCTGTGTAAGGCTTACGTCTTTCTAACGTCTACGAACGCGCTCATATTGTTCGAAAGATCGGTGTTTGTTGGCTCGTTCGGTAACATCTTAGCATTGGGCCTGAGTAAGGTTCACACAAAAGGAATTCACGGGTGGCGCTGGATCTTCGTGAGTGCTCGTGTCGCAATGCAGTCTTTCTTCATGGTCATCAGACTTGAACGACTCCATAGGCTTTAGAAGGACTTATAACTGTTTTAGTCTCTTTCTATGGATTTTCGGGTGAGTGCGAATACTGCTCGACATTTAGAATCGCATCTAACATTCGCTGTCCTTCTGATAGCTGTTCTACCATTGTAAGATCTTCAATGATTGCACCTGCTGAAGCTCACTTTTCTGGGGGGCAG
This sequence comes from Sanghuangporus sanghuang, assembly GCA_009806525.1. NCBI lineage: Eukaryota > Fungi > Basidiomycota > Agaricomycetes > Hymenochaetales > Hymenochaetaceae > Sanghuangporus > Sanghuangporus sanghuang. The sequence continues at coordinate 2,160,350 of VVIT01000001.1, read as the reverse complement.
TCCCGACAGGAAACACAGTGCACATGGACCGTTTTTATCTCACGAAGAACTTCAACTCATGCGCCAGAGGGTTGAATTGGACAGAAAGGATTACGTTCCCGATCATCTGGACAAAGCTAAATTCACCAGCTACCTTTCGGACGTAAGTCTCTGGTTATACGCACTGTTGGCATTGTGTGCGAATGTGTGCGTATCCCTTCTGATCATTAGCGAATTTTGATGATCTGATTTTTATCTCTTCAGTGTTGTATATGTGCGTTCAGGATTCTTTTGCTTTTCTAACTGTTGTTAATACGCGCGTATTTTTACTGTAGTCCTCCGTACGTCCCCCATTTCACCGCGGAGCTCGGACTAACCAATATCGGATTTCCTTGCCTTCTTCTAGTCGCTTGTAAGTGTATTCTAAGTCGTACTATTTATAACCTTTCAGCTATTGAAATCGACTTGTCAGCTGTTACAAGTGTCTCTTCCGTCAGTATACCTTATTGAATCCGTCGTACACACTATTGACGAAAATGAACAGAAACGGCACATTAAGAGATGCAGAAGTTCAGTTACTGGTGAGCACTGGCCTGAACTCAAAGAAGCGCCAAATGTTGTTCCGAGTCCTCACGAAAGCATTTAGACTGATGTTCTGACAATCTACAGCCTGTTCCTATAGGGATAGCTGCAACAGCGATGACCCTTTTGTCCGGCTTCGCTTCAAACCGAGCTGGGACTCTTTGCCCAGCCCTGATCTTCAATTTTCTTTTGAGCACTGCTGGGATCGGTATGATTGGATTCTCGGACCGACGCTCGGTGCGCTTAGACTTTTGATTCTAGTATGTACGCGGGACTGATCCTTGGTACAGGTCAGATTTGCCGGGACGTTCCTTTCATACTCTGGAGCGCAAGGTTAGTTCTTCTTCCCTCATCGCAAAGGCCTATAATCATGTACACGATTCAGCCAACGTACCAGTTATTCTGTCACTTGTACAGTATTCTTATTGTGCTAGTCTGGTAACAGTATCTTAGTATGGCAATTTGCATACCATAGCAAGCGATAAACGTCCACCGGCATTCCAAACGTCTTTTCACGGTCTCGCTCGTTGCGTCACTCGGAGGCGTCGGCGCCATACTCTCCATATTTGCCTTCCCTGACTCTGCAGCGCCTAAGTACGCGACGGGTGTGCGAACTGCACTGGCTCTGCAAGCTGCGGGTGTAGTGTTCTCCGTGATTCTGATGGCATTACTTCGCCACAAGAATAGGGGAATAGAAGTGATGAGTCCCGGTGTGGAAAGAATCCGTCAATCGAGCAGAGACATAAGGGATATACACAATGGCGATGATGAACAGACTCGATCACGAACTCCGGGACCACTGGAAAGATCAGATAGACAAAGAAGTCGGATATGCGTAGAAAGGAATGATAGATTTCGGTACTTGCAATGAATATTTTGGAACGATATCCCGCATATAATACCAGAATCTCGACCGACAACATATGGGTGAAAGTGTAATATTGCAAAAGCGAACGGAAATAAAAGCAACCCTTACTATGCATGTTTGACATATTACGACGCCGGCAGGATTCGAACCTGCGCCCTCGAAGAGGAGCAGCTTTCTAAACTGCCGCAGTAACCACTTTGCTACAGCGCCATAGCATATTACTAATGATTAATTATTACTGAGGGGACCCAAGGCATCATATACAACGAAACGAAGATAAACACTTTGACGAAACAAGAAGGAAATCGGAGAGGAATAGCTATGGACGTTTTTCCCGCAAGACTTGGCAGAAACCCGTGGTAGCTGGAGTCGATTGATACTGTGATTGGTCGGCCAAAGTCGGAGGAGAGGCGAGTTTGAACTCCGACTGGGATGTTCCGAGCGCGCGAGTATCGTTTTTTTAGTTGGATTTGCTGGCTGTTTCCCTCATCCTTCTCCTGTTTGTCGCCGCAGTGCTCGACGACGTCGACAATGTTGACCACACGCGGCGTCTCGCGCATCTCGCGCAGGGCATTAAACGCGAAGAAGACAAATGCCTTCTTTTCTACCGCTGCTGCTCCTCTCATCACCCGTGCAGCTCTCCCCCGCTTCATCCAACAGCGTCCGGTCACGCATCATCGCCGACTTGCCCCGTCATCTCCTCAAGGTACGTCTCCTACCACGTACTTCATCCTGAAAATTTTGTAATAGTACGATTTCAAGTGTCACGAACGTATGCTACTGAGGCAAAGCAGGTTGGCACGGTGAAGACCGTCATTGGTGCCGTCGTCGATGTACAATTCGAGACTGAGAATTTACCTCCGATTCTCAACGCTCTTGAGGTCCAGGACTTCCACGGTGGTCGCCTTGTTCTTGAGGTTGCTTCTCACCTTGGAGAGAGCTCGGTCCGTACAATCGCTATGGATGGTACCGAAGGACTCGTACGCGGTCAAAAGGTTATCGACACCGGCGCTCCCATCCGTATCCCTGTAGGAAAGGGAACCCTTGGTCGTATCATGAACGTCATTGGCGAGCCCATCGATGAGCGTGGTCCGATCAAGGGTGTCAAGCTATGCCCAATTCATGCTGACCCTCCTCCATTTGTCGACCAATCGACGACCGCCGAAATTCTTGAAACGGGTATCAAAGTCGTCGACCTTCTTGCACCTTATGCTCGCGGTGGCAAGATTGGTCTCTTCGGTGGTGCTGGTGTCGGCAAGACTGTGCTCATCCAGGAGCTTATCAACAACGTCGCCAAGGCGCATGGTGGTTTCTCGATTTTCTGCGGTGTAGGCGAGCGTACCCGTGAGGGTAACGACTTGTACCACGAAATGATTGAGACTGGTGTTATCAACCTTGAGGGTGACTCCAAGGTCGCGCTTGTGTTTGGTCAGATGAACGAGCCGCCGGGTGCCCGTGCCCGTGTCGCGCTTACGGGCCTCACTATCGCCGAGTACTTCCGTGATGAGGAGGGTCAGGATGTGTTGCTCTTCATTGACAACATTTTCCGTTTCACGCAAGCCGGTTCTGAAGTGTCTGCTTTGCTCGGTCGTATTCCGTCTGCCGTAGGTTACCAGCCGACCCTCTCAACGGACATGGGCGGCATGTACGTATATTTACCGCTGTTTTACGTGTGTCATTTTGAGCACTCACATTTCGCGTAGGCAAGAACGTATTACTACTACCAAGAAGGGTTCCATCACATCTGTGCAGGCCGTCTACGTACCTGCTGATGACTTGACTGACCCTGCACCTGCCACCACCTTCGCTCACTTGGACGCAACAACTGTGCTATCTCGTAGTATTGCTGAGCTCGGTATCTACCCTGCTGTCGACCCGCTCGATTCGAAATCACGCATGCTTGACCCGCGTATTGTCGGTCGGGAACACTACGACGTCGCGACTGCGGTGCAGAAGATCTTGCAGGACTACAAGTCGCTCCAGGATATTATCGCCATTCTGGGTATGGACGAGTTGTCTGAAGAGGACAAACTTACAGTAGGTGTCTTTCGACCTTTTTGAACATACATGCATTAACCTATCTTCGATCTTTTAGGTCGAGCGTGCGCGTAAGATCCAGCGTTTCATGTCGCAGCCATTCCAGGTCGCGCAGGTCTTCACTGGCTATGAAGGCAAGCTCGTCCCATTGAAGGACACGATTCGTTCGTTCAAGGAGATCATCTCCGGTCTGCACGATTCGCTACCCGAGTCCGCATTCTACATGTCTGGTACGATTGAGGATGTGAAGGCGAAGGCTGAGCAGCTCGCGAAGGAGATGGGCAACTAATTCAAGTCTTTTCTGTCGTTGAGTCGAGCATTAGCGCAAATAGACTGGCTGTTGCGACTCAGGGAGATACATAGATTGCGGATACGTTGTCGTGTATTTTCCTGTGAAAATCCTAATTTTTTCATCATGAGTAAAGAGAGATGAGATGACTGCGGGTGAAGCCGATAGGCTCAACAAACAAACACTAAATCGACGTCATTCATCGACTTCAACTTCAACTTCATCTTTGGCGGCGCGTCTCTCGCCTCTTACACTCTTTCTCCTACCCTCACTGGCTTTGGCAAAATGCTCGCTCGCCTGGCTGGGCGACAGCATTTAAGGCAAACTTGTCTGGCCTATCGCACCGCTCGCGTCCAAAGACATGCACAATACACGTTCAACTTACGCGCACGCGACGCGTTGATCGCACGACGCGCTTGGAGTTCATCTTCCCAACGAAAACAGGAAGACAAGGACGGTGGCGAAGGCGATAGCAGCAGCAAAGATACTAAACGTCCTAAGCCGTCCTTCTTTGCGCGCGCAAAAACGGTTGCAAGATGGACGGCTTTATTGGGCGCGTCAAGTGCTGCGGGTGTGCTACTTCTTGGCGGTGCGATCTTCTTGCACGACGCGTTCACGTATACAGACAGGCATATCGACCGCGTTCCGGTACATCCCTTGGCATTAAATCCTGAGGTAGGCGGCCCGAAGAAGCTACCCGTCGCGAAAGTCCTTGTTGGAGATGAGGAGGACGAGGAGAACAAGAAGCTCATGTCTAAACCGCGGCTTGTCATTGTCGGTGGAGGTTGGGGTGTGCGTACTTTTCTCCTACGCGACTACAGGCATGCATGTCTGATGCGTGAAGACTTTCTAGGCCATGGGTGTCCTGAGCACCCTTCAACCCGGCCAGTATCACGTTACGCTCATCTCTCCGGAGAACTTTACAACCTTCACGCCTCTTCTCCCGTGTACGTTCTTTTCTACTTTCAGTCTTCAACCTAATTCGCTCATAGGAATAAAATATAAAGCTGCCGCTGTCGGTACGGTCCAAGTTCGAAGCCTAATCGAGCCCTTGCGGAAGATAATTGCTCGGCTTCGGGGTCACTACATCTGCGGCAAAGCGATCGATCTGGTAATGGGCGAACGTCTACTCGAAGTCGAGACCCCAGGACCAGACGGCGAGAAGCATAACATTTACGTACCCTACGATAAGCTAGTCATCGCTATCGGCTCAACGTCAACAACTTACGGCGTTAAAGGATTGGAGCACACCTTCCAGCTTAAGACGGTTGCGGATGCTCGGGCTATTCGGCGTAGGATATCGGATAATATTGAGACTGCTAGTTTGCCGACGACGACACCTGAGGAGCGCAAGCGCTTGCTCACTTTTGTCGTTTGCGGAGGCGGTCCGACCGGTGTGGAAACAGCGGCTGTGCGTATATCTTCGACACTTACGTATACGTTGCTTAAATCAGTTATAGGAAATCTACGATTTATGTCAAGAGGACATCATGAATTATGTGAGTGTCCTCGGGTAAAATTTTGCTTGACCTTATAAACTGAAATTATATCTTGATTTCAGTATCCAAAGTTATGTCGTGAGAAGATTTCAATCAATCTGATCCAGAGCAGGGAACATATCTTGAACTCGGTAAATTGACATGCACTTCTGCTGCTGGGATTCCTGTTGAGGTGCTCTTATCGTAGTATTCGGAAGCTATCTCCCAATATGCTGAGGTGTGTACCACCAGCTGAGTTTGGCGTATGATCATTCCAATCTTTTGTTTAGAACAAGTTCAAGCGAGACGGCGTCAATCTGGATCATAAATGCCCGGTGCGCTCTACCTTCAAATAACGGATTGGAATCTAAAGCCTTGACCCATAGCGTGAAAGAAGTCCATCATGACAAAGTCTTTTACACAGTAAAGGAGGACGACAAGCTTGTGGAGTACGACCTTCCTTCAAACTTCGTCCTATGGTCAACGGGTATCGCAATGAATCCATTTACGAAACGCGTGTCTTCTCTTTTGCCGAACCAGGTTCACTTCAAAGCAATTGAGGTGGATGCTCACTTGCGTGTGAAGGGAGCACCACTTGGAACTGTTTACGCGATCGGAGACGCCAGTGTCGTAAGTTCTATCACTATCATGGAGCAGAACCCTTTATAAACTGGATTTAGATGGAAACCAACCTGGTCGGTCGTCTTTTGGAGCTCGTAGATGAGGCAGATAGGAACCAAGACGGAAAGATCGATCTCGAGGAGTGGAAGATTATGGGTGAGCTCATCAACTTCACTTGGGAACAACTTTTCCTATCTCATGAATTTCCTAGCTGCGCAAATCAGAAAGCGCGTTCCGATGGCAGAATCCCATCTGCAGAAAATCAGAGACCTTTTCGAGCGGTATGATACGGACAAGGATGATAGTCTCTCTCTGAACGAGTTAGCACTGCTTCTACAAGAGATCAGCAGCAAGATTACGCCTCTCCCTGCCGTGAGTATCTCTCTAGTTAGGGATCATGAACTAGATGGTTGAATATTCTCTTGCTTTAGACCGCACAAGTCGCTTCGCAACAAGGCAAATATCTCGGGAAGAAGCTCTCCAAGCTCGCGCGACAACGGGACATTCTCATAGCGAATGATATACCCTTCATCGATGAGGCCGTCGGTGGGCCCTTCCGATACAAGCATCTCGGGAGCCTCGCATACATCGGCAATGCAGCTGTATTTGACTTCAGCGGACGCAGCTTTATGGGGGGCCTTGCTGCAATGTATGCGTGGCGCAGTGTGTACTGGAGCGAACAGGTTTCGTCTCGTACGAGAGCACTACTTATGTTTGATTGGATTATTCGGTACGTTCGACGTTTTGCGTTGATGTGGGAGTAAGCTTACACTATGTTTGGTTCCTCTTAGTGGAATTTGGGGCCGAGACATTTCAAGGCTCTGACCGGACTAGACTGTAACTTCAAAAAAACCATAATCTGTTAATGTGTTTTGACAGCTTTATATAATTGAATATCGCTATTCTGTATTGCTTGTCCTTGTTCAACAATGCCTGACGCTTTGCCTAGAATGGAGCAATGATATCTTCTATTTTGTTGCATCATGTCATAAATGATATACATTTTGTCTCCCAGTCCCTTCCATTTTACTGATCCTGCCATTCGAACGAACCCATAAGCGCAATTCTCCCCGCTATTGAACCTGGACTTGGCTTAAGAACGGTCATTTTACGTGCCCTTACATCGACCGCCGTTCTGAGGTGAATTTAAGGGGGAAATATCTGAGTTGTTGCAGCCAATAGAGAAGGTAGAATGCACGCACACTACGAAGAAAGCAACAACAGAAAGGTCCAGCACTTCCTCGTCATATCTTTCATTCTCATCCGGGTTTAACGGAGCAAGGAGCGCGAGAACGGAGTTCAACAGACCCGAACCTTTATGGGCAAGGTCAACGGGAACAGGCTGGAGCTCCGATACAATACGCTGAGCACCGATGGGCAGGGCGCTCGAAGGTGCGATTGCACCACCGCCAATTCGGTATATCGTCAAGTCGCTAAAGTTGATCGTGGTGGATAGAGGCGAGAGACGCGAGTCGGTGTTGAACTCGCTTTCTTCAGTTGTGTTGCCGGGTGCTCCTTGTTGTTGCACGAGGCCCGGAGGAGGAGAGATGTGCGTGCCGTACATATAGTTATGGATCTGGTATCGATGTACGCGTTCGCGATAGCTGAAGTCGAGATCGACGACCTATTTTGCATGGCTGAGCAAGGAAAATTCGGAGGAAAGTCAATATGTACACTCACGCCTCCAGATTTTGGCAGTTTGATGACACTGAGCTTGGACCCGAACATGCGCTGCATTTCGACATTAAGCTTCTCGTGCCCAACGACAACAATGACATTGACTTGGAAAAAAAATGCAATGAAAACTCAATGGGTACGCCACGAAATTTTCAAGCCACGTACTATGAAAAGCATCTATGCAAGTCTGTATAAGCGCAAACTTCTTTTCGCTTGTCGAGCCTGTTGATCCGGTGGCAAACGACGAAGGCGTGTCAACAATGATCCCGGAACTCTTCCCTGTACACATTCGCATTAGAAACGAACGTTAGCTCCCTTCCGCATAAGTAAAGCCTGTCAACGGCATAGAAAAATGTCCACCTAGCGGATCATTATCATGTCTTGAGGCGACGTTTTCCCCAAGGTTCCGAATGAGTCGGTCTAATAGAAGCGGGTTCTGTCGGACTTCTGCATGTCCATACCAGTAAACGAGAGGTACGAGCGTGGATGAAGCAAGGGCAGTGGGAGCTGATGTTGCTGTTGACCCTAACGGGTTAGCGGGTGTTTGAGTCGGGATGGGTGTGGTAATTGAACATGCAGATATAGTGCCAGGTACTGTCCAACCTCCCTACGAGCGCGGAATGAGGAAGAAACCACAGATATTGAAAGGATCCAGACAGACCTCGCCTGGATCGACATTCACAAACATGGGAGCCCAGTCTTGCCCGGCTCGAACAGCATAATTTGCAATGATTTTGCATGCAGTTGTCTTGCCTGCATTTTCCGGGCCAATCACGAGCACACGCGGTGGACCATTTGGAGCACCAGATAATCCTTTTGGGATTGGTATTGGCGAATTCTGCGCTAGATTCAACGAACGCACGCGCATTTGCTCGAGAGCGAGATGCATATTCATGTACGCCGCCAGGGGTGTCTCGTCTGAGATGTATTCCGTCGACGGCCTTCCTGTAACGTATATAGGCAATCGTAAGTATGCTTGAATAAGTACTATCAGCGGAATGGATGCGACATATCTCAAGAGTGCATCCCTGCCAGGTATAAACGGCGGCCTTACACTCTAGTCCGAATAGGTAGACAACGCCTTCTGCAAGCTCTGCGCCAAAGATCTCCGCTTGTCCTTTAATCAGCTACGGGGGTCGAATATGTAAGCATGGCAGTCGAAGCTACTGGCCTACATACCTTAATCGCCAAAGTGATATCTGGATCCAGCTCGAATCGGTATTCTGTTTCCGGTTCCAGTACCCATGTCTTGGTTTGCTCGTCTGATGACATGACAAACTAAGTAGAGCTTTCAGGTCTACAATGACAAGTTGCGGTTAGATTGGCTCTCTGAATGATTGCTATTCTAGGGTTTTAAATAATCAGATTGCACTAAATACTAGGACCCGGTTGAATCAGCACAGTCGGCCGAGATGAATACCCTCAGCACACGAAAGTATATGTAGTACAGTGGCAAAGTGGCCTTCGAGTCCACACGAATGTTGATGGATCGGATGCTCCGACAATCAGTGTCTTCGGTTCTTATGAACGATCGCGACGGTCAACATGAAGTTGGAGTTTCAACTTCAAGCAAGCGAAGCGAAGATGTTCTACACGTGACTTACTCATAAGTAACAAATAGAAACAAACAGGATCCACTACTTTTCGGTCTTATTTAATGTCGCGAACTCTACGGTCAATCATATGCGTTATTCACCGATTCACCGAAAGGAAAGAATCCTCAGTTCAGATCCGAAGACGACTTGTGGAGAATGCGATGCGGATACTTTCCGGCAGCACAGATCCAATCGAAAAAGGCGAGTACTTCATGAACTCAAGCGCCGGGCTTCACTTCAGCAAGCAAGCCGGTGGGATCTTTGATTTGAGGATCCGATCTTGTCGTGCTGTATGCCTTGGATGATCTTGAAGCTATCTTTGTATCGGCACAGCAAATGTGGCTCGCTGAAACATGAACAGTCAGCCATGCATGTGGCACATCCACTGGGGTTTAGGATCATCTTTTGCAAAATCACCGGTCAGCAAAACTTACTTACTCACGCACTGCATAACAAAACAGACTTCATTTCCGTCTACCTTTCTGCTTGATTCTGATGGCTCCAGAGTGACACTCTATCTACTTCTTCAGCGTGTCTAGCAGCCATTTTCTCCTTGTTGATTTGCGACCACGGGAAAATTGTTTACTAATGGTGATTTGCAAGTGCAGAAAAGCTTCCGGGCACCGCTTGACGGCCATGTAAAATTAGTTCTTTTGATTTGACAACACCTAGCGATGAGAACAGTCTACGGAATATAACTTCAATCCCGATCAGTGTCTCGGACAGGCACCGGGCATACTTATTATTCTACCCTGTTCTTCTTGCCCTTGGTGATACTAGGCGATACTTCTCTTGATACTCTTATCTTTATTGTGATGTTCTTCTTTTCTAGGCCAAACATGTTGAAGAACCATCTGACGGGCTTCAGCGGAGACCTCGGGGGCACCAAGAAACAAGGTTTGTTTTGCCGCGTGTATCTGATGCTTACGCTTACGCAAGATGCTGATATTCATTTCTCGTTTCAAACTAGCCGGACCTTCTAAGGTTCTTCTCAATCCATATGTGTTCTCATCTCATATATAAGTAAAACATGCTTCTTCCGGAGACTAGTACTCGCCCCTCTGCCCTCAGCTTCCTGGCTCACAGTTGCCCAGCTTCTCTATACCGTGTCCTGAAATGTCAAAAGAAGAGAGTATCTCGAGCAAGCAACAATCGGACGTTGCTATTGCCGTAGACTTTCGGGATGTCGATATAGCCGCTCAGGTTGCTGCTGGTGGTTATGGCGATTCAATAGGCGAAGAGGATGCCTTGCGAATCCGGTATGCAATTTGTATCTTAACTGGGTCAGGTCCATTGACCGAAGCTATGTAGGAGAAAGATCGATTGGCATCTTATGCCGTTGATGTGCAGTAAGTACTATTCTGCGGGAGGACGAAATTGAAAAATTTCTGACTATGGATTAGTTCTTTATTTGTATGTAGGGGGAATTGCAAGGAGTGAGATCCCTTATTGATTTTATTTTGCAGAATGCAATTCGCGGATAAGACAACTCTCGGTCAATCAGCAGTCCTTGGCTTAAAGTAGGCTGATTCCCCGACCGTTTGACAGCTCCATGATGACTGACTCAATATAGTCAATCAACCCATCTCACGGCGAACCAATTCAATTGGCTTGGGACAATATTCTACCTGAGTTTTTTAGCATTTGAATATCCTCAAAATCTTGCTTTGCAATATTTCCCAGTCGGCAAATGGATGAGGTACGCTATTCACAGTTTCTCCTCAGTTATGACCTGTTCCTCAGACACCTTCATAGCATCAATATCTTTGTTTGGTCGGTCGCTCTATGTGCGCATGCTGCTTGTACAAGCTTTGGAGGACTCTTCGCTTGTCGGTTTATACTCGGCATGTGCGAAGGTTCAATCACAGCAGGTAGGGATGGATAAAACAACTACGGCTCTTATGAGGGGTACCTAACACTATTCTTTCTGGAAGGCTTCCTAATCGTGACGTCAATGTTCTATACTCATGCCGAGCAGACACTCCGCGTCGGCTACTGGTGTATGTACCTTGGCTCTGTTGAGCACGCTTCATCACTAACGCCTAATCTTCTCCCACTTTAGTCCTTATGAATGGTTTAGCCGTCATAATTATCGGGTTCATCTCCTTCGGCGTTCTGCATACGAAAACGGATAATTTTGAGCCGTGGCAATGGTTCGGATATTTTCTTCATTTGGACGTCTTCCTACTTATCAGTTCAATCAAACAGGCTTTTCATCATTACAGGATTGATGACACTCGTGGTGGCTGTCGTCTTCTGGTGTGTTAGGCTTTGTTTTGAGCAGCGACGTGGAAACTTAAGCTCTGGATTACAAGGTTCATTTTCCCCGATTCCCCGGCAAACGCGAACTTTTTAAGCACCGAAGAGAAGCGCCTTGCGGTACTTCGGATCAAATCTAATCAGACAGGGGTTGAAAACAAACACTTCAAACTCAACCAGTGAGTAGAGTGTATTCTGTTTCACGATTCGGTGGTGACATTTCAAAGGCTGTACGAGTCACTGCTGGACCCGAAGACATGGCTATTCGCTTTGATCGTCGCGTTGAGGTGCGTGCATACGCTTATGATTTGAGATGTACTCCTGACTTTTTCGCCAAGCCAAATCCAAAACTCGGTAAAGTGCTAAATGCTTCATCAAATGTACTAGTCTCTGACCTTTGCTTTAGCTTACCAACCAGCGTCAGCTAATAGTAAAGATGTTCGGGTATGTCAAGCATGTGCTGCACCTTCAATCAGCGTTTGATTGATGTACGTTTGCAGATTTTCAACTCTTGAGACTACACTACTAGGATGTGTTGACGGCGTGGTAAGTTTCACGTTCTCATATTATGAAGGTTGACATTCATGCAATCGGTTCCTAAGGTTGTCAGTAAGTATAATTTCGAAGAATATTATACTGCCTATACTGAATACGAATTTCTGAAGTGATTGCAATATTTGGAGCAACAAAAATAGCATCCGTATTTCGGAACACTCGTTCCATTGTCGTTTCCGCATGGATAGTCCCTGCAGTTGTTGGGGGCATCCTTGTGATATCCTTGCCCTTTACAAACAAGATTGGGTTATTATTTTCATATTGGACTGCACGTAAGCCTGTTCATATACTCCATGTTTTATGGAGGTTGGATCCTGATGGATCTTATATCGTCAGTTATTGGCAACGGCTGTCTTCCAGTCCTACTTGGATGGGCCAATAACGTCACTGCTGGACACAGCAAAGTAGGCATGGAACCTTGAATGATCGTCTTTCAAGCTAATCTTTTGTCTAGCGAATATCAACGAATGCTATCATTCTTATAGCCTACGCAGTTGGCAATGCTTGCGGACCGCTGATGTGGCACGCGTCGTACCAGCCTCGGTGAGGATTGTCTACAGTTCTACTCGGAATTTTATCTCACCATGGAGTTAGCAATCGAATTCCTTGGGCAATCATCATCGCATGCAATGGTGCAGTTGCTGTCCTGAGCATATTCATTCGCATCTATCTAGCTCGCGAAAACAGCATCCGCGAAAGGCAGCCCTCTGACACAACATATGAAGATGTGTACATTGCGGTTCAAGACGAGACTGGCGCGGAAGCCAAGAAGAAAGTCGATAAGGCCTTCTTGGATCTCACTGACAGACAGAATATGGATTATCGGTATCTTATGTAGGCCACACTCTTGCACACTGTACAATATCTATTTCCCAATATGCACGATGGATAATGATATAAGACTCTCAGTCCATGCTGTGTGTTTCTAATATGAATGTGGGTGTCAAACTATACTATCGAGCATGGAACAGAGTATACTACAAGAATGATGATACTTTCACGGGTTTCCTCACAGCAGCGGAGTTTCCTTCATTGAAACGATATGATACCTTGAACTTCGCTGTGCCTATCCCCTCGACACTCGCAGTAATGCCCTTTCTTCTCTTCGAAGATGGCGCAGCGGTCAGGGCAATCGGACGTCCGAAGAAGTCGACAGGAGGCTTTTAGGGCGAGGACTCAATGTTATTTCATAGTCTATACCCATATGACTCACCTTATCTGCTATATCCACAGTTTCTGATTTGCGCTTGCCCAATTGATGGAGGCTTGTACCCGCTTTTGGAGCGAAAGTCGAGTTGCCACTATCATTCTTGCTCGTCCTTTATCAGAAGTAATTTGCCTAGGCTGATTGGCGGCAGAACTGAAGTAGTCACTTACTTGAACATATCAAAGGTCTTTGTCTTGCCGCGCCCAACAATTTCCGCGTGGCGAGCAATAACCTGGGCATCAATCTACAGAAGCATTGGTTATTTTCTCAATTTCGCAGCCTTGATGCATGCATACCTCTCCAGCAATTACATGGCGTGTGGCATAGCGCTGAACAGCGATATCTGTTGCTCTCTTTCCGTCATAGGTTATGAATGCATCAATTGGGCTGATTTACGAAAGTCAGAACCAGAGCTTCATGTTTGGATGTGGATGCACTTACGGTTCTAGCCTGTATGTAAGCTGACCGTCCTCTGCCTTCTCTTGGATAAAACACAGGTCAAGGAAAACCATGATATCAACAAGCCTTGAAAGAAGTGCTCGCTCTTGTGGTTTAGTGACCTGTCTGTTAATCTGATTTTTTTGGAGTAAGTAACTAAAAAAGTGTCAAGAGATATAAATCCTACTGGGCGCATTGGAGGAGAAATTATCCGGTTAAGGTATGGTGCGAGCTCAAGTTGCATGATTTCATTCGACAGAAAATGCCGCAGACCTGCGCAACGTTGGCCACAAGCAGACTGGACACACTTTGCAAGTGACTTGTAAATTTCTTCATTCGTCCGCGTCTTCATCAAAGCCTAAATGCAAAGTGATCAGTCCCCAGAGCAAATGTAAAAGAAAGGTTTAAAATCTCACATCCCAATCGGCTTTCGGGCGATCCACCTTTGGTCCACCTCGCTCACTGAATAACGGGAAAAACGGCACCAGGGTATAGGAGAGGTACGGCATCAAACCATACTCTCTTTCGGAGCGCATAGCAGTAGACAAAGAGTCAAATGCTACCAGCCAACTGGCAGCTGCCTCGTGCCTTGAAAGAGACGCTTCGTAATGCCGTAAATTGGCGTAGTGTTCGAAGCAACCTGAGAGGGACAAGCAATCAGTACCGATTTACAGATTAGATGCTTGATAACTCACCTAATGCAACCTTGTCAACCGAGCCGGTAGCATCGATATCCGCACTCAAACGACTAACATATCGATTCTCCTCAAGTTCGGTCATGCCGAGCTCTTTTACTCGCTTTTTTGGGACAGGAGCGAACAGACTGTTCAGGACGGAAGAAAAAGAGGAATCGCCCTCTTTCATGCCCACGGTGGCCGAACGGATGATGGGTTCCGTAACTTCCTGTTGACGGGCTTTGATAAACTGTATCAAATTGGTGTGAATACCATTACGCGAAGGTGCAGTGGAGACGCTCACCTGAAGAGTATTGAGGCATCCTCGCATGTCTCCCTTTGCGATACCTACCAGCGTCGTCAAAGCACGCGACTCTGCCCGCAATCCTTCCATCTCGCAGATGGATTTAAGCCTTTTGGTAAGATAAATATCCGCAGGGCGGGTAAACCGAACGATTCGGGCATATTGTCGAAGTTTCGCTAGAGAGGAGGCGTATAGATCGTTGCAAATACAGATAATCGGTCTTAAAAGGGGTCTCTTAGTATCTTTGTTCTTGTCTTTCCGTCCTGAGCTCGAGGTCAGATGCATTGTCATGCAACAGATTGATCTCACGAACCTTTCTTCCTTGCGTTGTCGAATGTTAATCCAATGAGCTTATGAATAAATGTTGAAGACTAGACGCAGAAGCTTCAACACGATATATCTTGGTAAATGATGCACGAGCTCACATTCTCGCCGGCACCCGTCGCTCCGTCAATTTCATCGAGTACCAGGCAAATAGGCTTTTTGCTGCCTACACCTGAACCGGATTCCAATGTAGGACGTATCCGATCGTCAATCACTTGCCCAGATCGTGAATCACTAGCAAACTGTTTAGAAATTGTTTATGCAATTGGTATAACCGAGTCCATTGCGCACCTAGCGTTGATCTCCATTACTTCATAACCAGCCTGTCGAGCAACGACGTGTGCGAGTGTCGTCTTCCCGTACCCAGCAGGTCCGGCCAAAAGGAGAATCTGCACGGAGTGTCGGATACCTCCAAACAAGTAGTTATACAGACTGCTCACCTTTTCTCGTGGTCGATAGTATACATCTTCATATTTGTTTTCCTGAATGGAACATTATCATTTCAAGTAGATCATTAGAATCATCAGCACCGACCAAGTGTGAATTTTGGTTTGCAGGAGCTTTGCTTTGTCTGCCAAGTGCCTTTCTCTTCCCGAATACGCAGAAATCCCATTCCTTCAGCCACGCTAGCGTTTCGCGGTGCACTCGCTCATCTCCCAGCAAGTCTATGAAGCGAGCAGGGCGATAGCGGTCAACCCAGAGTTCGTTATTCACTAACTTTAAAGCGGTCGATGAAGAGGGCTCTGCTTCACTAAAGCAAGATTAACAAATGCAGCCTGTCAGACTTGCAAAGCACGTACGATTCCATAAGCATGGTCGCTGTGATTTCCGAAAGCTGATCCTTGAGCTTGTGGATTGGTCTCTCAAGTAAATTTCCGAAGTGCTGTCTCTTTGTCGCCTGCGTTGAATGACTTCCATTAGAAGAACTCCAGGAAGAAACAAGGAGAATCTTACTGTGCGAGATTTTGATTTCATCCTCCTTCTGAAAGTCATAGTCTTGCCATCAAACATTGTCGCAGTGATCGAGCTGGAGAGAACCGAGGCGCTCGATAATCGTGGTTCCCTTGGTTTCGGGAGTTCATTCCCTGCACGTCCACACGGATGTAGAATCTGGCTTAAGGATGGCAGTTCGTCTTTTTGAACACAATTTCTAAGTTCTATGGAGATAGGGAGAATATCAGCAAGGCGCACCTTGGGAGCCAGCTAGTGCCTCTTCGTGGCCACATGCTGTATTTGATTTCTCGGAATCATCAAGCAAGCCTGTTGATGCAAAAGTTCCATTCGCCACCTCAAGCGTAAGTGACTCCAAGCCACCGTCGTCTATTCTGACAATCTCCTCATTGCATGTTCTAGTTTCAATAGAAAAAGAGGAGTCCTCTCCAAGGCTGCTTGATGTCTGAGAGTCCTGAAGTGTACATGTACTTGGCACATCATCCAGTTCGCCGGCGTCCTCGAGAAGTCCATTCGACATGAAGGTGCCTTCTCTCGACTTCTGTAACCATCCGGCATCTCGGCCCAGCACCAAGCCAAGCTCTACGTTTGCTGAGTCCTCCACCACTTTTACATGCTTCGTATTGAGAACGAAAGTGAATAAGAGCAATAGCCACACTCACACGTCTCCTCTTGGGTGCAGAAATCCTCCAACAACCCATTCGCCTCGAATAAGTTAGATTTTGAGTCTAGTTGGTCCATATCAATATCTCCAGGAGGCTGTAAGACACCCAGCATACTGCTCCGAGGTAGTATATTGATGGAAGTCGTTTGCACAAAGTGCAGTAAGAAAGTCGCTAGTGAAAGTGTTACTGGTTACAACGCGTCCCGTCACATCGCGTGGCTTTATCTGGTTTGTCACTCACGGTACTTGGTATGCCAAAAGTTAAATACAACTTCTTTATTGTATTCTACAGTAACAAAAGCCAGGCGCATAACATAAATAATGTGCCTAAATTCCGTGTATAAATCATAAAGTTCAAAGTAAAGACCTTGAAAGTCAAAGCAAGTCACATCGTATTTCGACGAAGGGTGGCTAGTGATTCCTTTACATGAGACAGGACGCTGTAAACTGACTGACGCTCCGTTTCGCAGCCATCAACTAGAGGAAAGTGATAGCGAGGAAGATCGAATCGCGTTCTTCGCATGATGTTTACGAAGATGAATCCAACTGACGTAAGAATAGTAAGATAATGCTTCAAGACAGCAGCTTACTACCTACCGAGCAGTTCTGCGATTGCAGTTGCCGGCAAATCCTCAAATTCCAGATAATCGCTCCCGACTTTCGGTATAGGAGAAGGTGAAAGTGTGTTGCCTAATTGAACACATCGTTCATGGAATCTCATTACAATTTCTCTTGTGTCTGGGTTACACGCCTAAGATTGAATGCAGGTCAATCAGTTGACCACATGAGAGAAAATGGGGCCTACGATGAGCGAGTGACGCGTTGCAATCCAATGGTATCCCAGCCGTGTGGGAATCGAGAGGGTATCTGAGCTACGAATGAAAAGCCTGGTCATTGAAAACATATAAGACGGCTTTCTGAAGCAACTCACCTAGCGTCTATACTCTCACAGCCACCAAAGAGATCCGGGAGCTTGATGAGGTCACTGCTCATAAAGCTAATGAGACCACCGGATTTCTTCTCCCTGCCGGTCCACTCGATTTCAACTATAACAGATCCATGCTCATTCAAAATCCTGGTATTCCGGGAAGCTATGTCCGTGATAGCTTTGTCTTTGCCCAATATATACGACTCTCTTGTGAGAATGGTGTATTTCGGTCGACCAGAAGCAGGTTCAACGAGCTCGGTGTTGAGCATGTCCGCTTGTTTGAATTTCAGCAGCAGCATGATGGAAGGAAGTCAAGTCTGATTCTTTGTGGCATTAGTCCTTGGTGTGTAACAAATAACGATGACTTCGTAGCCTCATGACTAGCTTGGTATCGGACCCGGGCCAGAAAGAAGATTAGTCGCGGGAAAGTAAGTTAAATATAACCGTCTTGGGCCCTTTCTTTCAGCAACAAAAAAGGCCTCGTGGTTGACTTCCTCATCGGGATGATCTCAATAGGAGCAGCTTTGGAAATCAGAGATCTTAGATACGGCATATTCTTACTAAGCATTATTTGTAACTTTTGATTTGTAGATTTTGATTATGTAATACGTTTGTAACGTGTGGCGGGTGAGAAAGTTGTTGTTTGCCTTTGCTTGGTTCATCTCGCTTTCAACGTCAACGACGACGACACGCCATTCACCATCCACGGGCGTCGTAAAACAAGCTCCGGACACAAATCACTGTGCTTGAGACTTATGAACGTTGCCGACTTGATCAACTAGTGGGCTCTACGAGTGATCACGCCACCCGAGCGGCCGAGTTGACGAGGATTGTTCATGGCACGACAGCGTTCGCGCACGCCTCCCCGAAGAAAAGCTCATTATCATCCTGCGCCGTACGACGCCGTCGTGCGTCGTTCTTATCCGCTTCGTGACTCTCCAAAACGTGCGCATCGGAAAGGCTCAGTCAGTTCCCACGGTACCAACGTCGCGACCGCGTCTGTCGCGTCGCGTCCTGTCCTGGTTCCTCTTGTTTTTAATTTGCGCAGCCTACCCTCACGATCTCAGTTGATGGCCCCGGCTCGCGCACGCGAAGTTGGCTTTAACGCGTCGTCCGACGTTCGGACTGGGTCAAAACGCAAGCGCATCGGCAGCGCGAATGAAAATGGTCAGATTCATACCCGTTCCTCACGTGCCATGGGCAAGTTCAAAAGACAACGCTCGCTGAATGACTCGAGTGAAGAAGAGGTTTCGTCCCAGACTACCATGGAGATCGACGGTGCTGACAAGAAGTCGCAAGACTGGAGTTCGGATCTTTCAGACGAAGAGGACGCGCTTTTGGACGATTGTGAGCTGCTCTTCATACCATCTTATCCTCGATATTAACCTCATAACTATGTATAGCGGATGAATATCTGTTGAATCGGGCTGATTACCGCGAGTTAAATCGTCTTCGGAAAGATGAACTCGTCCGTCTTTACTCTTTGAGTGGCTTGACAGCGTCGGCCGAAGAGCTCACAAAATCAGACATAATAAATTCCATCATCTCCGTGCGTACCGATGACGAAGAGGTTCCTCCTTCGTCTCCTCCGGGTAAAACTGAAGATGGGTACTCTTCGGATGATGGCCATGATGGCGGCGGAGAGGAGACAGATGCTGTTCGCCCCCTCCGACGACGTTCAACAGTTCAGGAGATTAGCCGTACCGTCAAAAGGACTGCCATTGCTCTAGGAAGATCACTTTCTCTAGGACAGAGTAAAAAAACGTTTGGGACTGTTCAACAGAAAAAGTGCGCCCGTATCTCGGAGGACGTTAGAAGTCCGATTCATCGTGATTATATAAATGGTACTTCCAGGTATGTCTTCATGTCGTGTTTTAGAATGAGAAACTTATAATACTGGCAACCAGGAGGCGTGCTCAGCCTAACTACTCCTCTCCGCAAGTGTCATACGTTTCATATTCTCTACCATCCCCACCTGCTACTCGTCTTCGATCACGAACCATATCTGCTGAGTCAAAGGAGTCATCTTCACAAACCTCATATCATGTAACGTCGGGCGCTGGCAGTTCAGGACGAGCCAAGAGGAAGCATGTCGGATCTCGATCTAGTCCAGCTGGAGCGGACAAATTAATGGCCTCTAAGCGGAACAGCATCAGCGAACCTTCTCCTCGACGGTTGCGCTCGAGGCAGTTAGATAGTGCTTCTTCCCAGGATAGTGTTATTGACGCTGAGGGATCGAAGAAGCGTTTCATTCCAATGCGGAAGGCAAAACACAGAATTGGGTCTTTGAAAGAAGATAGTACCACAGCAGAAAGCGATGATGAGGAGCCAGAAAATGGCGAGGAAGAGGAAGTTGATGAGCTGGATAGCTCTCCCTCTCCCCTAGGCAGCCCGGAACCGCGTCAGAATCGATTGAAGGAACAGCGGACTCCGATGAAAAGGCGTCTCAGACCTCGGAAACTGCAAACGCACACTCCACCCAGCGACGGCGATGATGAAGATGATGAAGATGAGGAAGATGCGGGTGAAGAAGATGCGGGTGATGATGAGGATGAAGGTGGAGAAGATGAAAGTGAGGATACAGCATCTGCCGAGGGCGCGGAGGACAAGGGTGGAGAAGGGGAGGAGGACGATGAAGACGAACCTGTGGTGGAGCCTCGAGTTCTACGGAATGGGAAGATCGTTGGAGAGGATGTCGTTCAGGAAGACACAGAGGAGTCTGAAGATGGGACTGAGAACTCAGGTTCTGAGATTGACGTTGATCAGGAATCTGACGGAGGTGAAGCTATTGAAGTGGAAGAGGGACTCGATGAAGATGAGGACGAGGTGATGGAAGATGGTAAGCTCCAACTTTCGTACGCCGCATCGCTGCACCTAATCTTGCTTGCATGTATACAGAGTTCGATTTAAGTAGCGCTACTCAGAAGACTCTTGTCCGTTTACGTCGAGACGATCTTATCCGTCTGTGCGAAGCAAGAGACCTGGACGTGGACGGAACGAAGCCACAGCTGGCCAGAACATTGTTGGAGTGGCGGGATAGTCAAGATAGCGTGACGGCCTGTCCTTCATCCAATTCTACAGCGCGTCCTCCTTCCGTCACGAGAATGAACGGCAGGCGTCGACGAACGCGGAGCAAAAGCAAGAGCAGTAGTGCGACTCCGCCTGTGCTCATGCGCTCTCGTCGTATTCACGAGGATGAACCAGTTACACCACCATTGTCCAAAGACAAGAAAGACGATGGCGAATTAGAACTTGACCTTGAAACACTCGGTCTAGAAGACAGAGAGATTCCTCCTGACAAACTCATCAAGCTTGAAAAGATAGGAAGCGGGGGTTTCAAGGATGTATACATCGGCAAGTTCAGGGGCCGTAAAGTTGCCATTTCCGAATTCCGAGATCAACTTAGCCCGAGTAAGCACATTACTCACTTCCATTAGGAATCTACTCAAATTTCTTCAGTGGACATCAAGGAGTTGAAGCTACTCGCCGAATTCAAGCATCCGAATATAGTTCGCTTCGTACGACCTTTCAATTCCTTGTCTCGTATTCAATACTTATGTCTTATCCGTTTTAGCTCGGGGTCAGCATTCCTGAGAACACAAGGGAAACGCCTGCCATGATCGTCAGTGAACTTTGCTCGAACGGTGACCTCTTCGATTATATTCGGAATGTACCTGCGCCTCCCCTCCACAAAGTTGTGAGTGACCTCCATTCATGCACCACCAGATGTCCTATACTGAATGGGATTGCAGCTGAGTCTAATGCTTGACATAGCACGTGGGCTGGAATACTTGCACACGCGGAAGCCCTCTGTCATTCATCGAGACTGCAAATCTTCGAATATCTTAATAACATCGAAGGGCACGGCGAAAATAGCTGACTTTGGATTGGCGAAGGTGAAACAGTCAACAAGATCAATGGTTCGCAGTCTTGTGGGCACAGTCAATTGGCAAGCCCCAGAGCTGTGGGTGGCGCATCCTAAATACAACCATAAAGTCGACGTTTTTTCGTGTGCATGTGTGTATTGGGAGATACTGCAGTGGCACAATCCAAACAAAAAATTCCCTTGGGAGGCAAGTAGTTTTACCTTCCAATCAACCTGTGGCTGACTTTTTTTTGAAGGGTATGAACGAACACGCCATTTACGAAGCCGTAGGCCAGAAACGACAGAGACCTTCGCTTTCGGGATTACGAAAATTATGGTGCCCGGATATCGTTGAACTCATAGACCGGATGTGGGCTCAGGACCCCCAGGAACGACCGACGATCACAGAAGTCGTCGAAGAACTCCAACGAATTATTAAGGAATATAGATGATGTATCCCTGCTCACTCATCATTTCATCAAGGACTCTCGGTGGTTGTAACTGTTCAGCTTCTCGCGATGCCTCTGCATTTCGTGATTTTATATTTCGCTTTCCTCTTCATTTACAACACTTCACTAGCACAATGGCTTAGCAGCATATTAGCAACATCTTCCTCGTAATACAATTATCAATGTATTTTAGGTAGTAGCAATGAAGGATATGTCAACATAGTTAGAGGAGGGACCTTCCCCGAGGTCGGAACCAGTTATGAACGGCACGAGTCACGGCATGCTACATATATTGTGCTTCTGCCTGTACTCTCACTTCAATGACTTTCAGTGCGGTGCGCTCCAATTACATATTTAGCACTGCGGCAAGCTATGAAACCTTGGAGCATCATTTGTCGAACGAGGCACGGAATAGGCTGGAAAATCCAATGAAGGCAATTTATAAATTCTCACAAACCCGGAAAGGCGTGATAAGCTTTGCAAATGGTCAGTCATTCGCTTGTAAAGTTGCACATTCCATACCATACTATTATACGGCTCTTGGAAAGTGGCACTGATCGATTTACAACAGGCGATCCACACCCATCTTTATATCCGATCTCTCAGATCGACTTCAAGGTTCCGAGATTGAGCGGATGCGATCCCGTCAATTCTTGGTTAACAGATACATCATCGGGAGCTATACCTGACTCTTCAATCCAAACACTCTCATCCTATAGAGATCAACCATGTTCACTCAGTTTACGATCTGCACTTCAATACGGCACGGGAGCTGGTCTACTTGAACTGCGTCAGATCCTCGCTCGATTTAATGCACTCGTTCATTGGCCTAAAGGCATGAATCCTGAAACAGGGCCAACAGAAGTGGAAGTGACTCTCAGTCTTGGCAACGCGGACGCTCTCACAAAATGCTTCCGTCTGTTGGGAAGCCCAGGAGACTCAGTTCTCGTCGAAGAGTTTTCTTTTCCAGGAATGACAAACGCTCCTCTCGCGCAAGGCGTCAAGTGGATTCCTGTGCGAATGGATAGAGAAGGATTACTACCGGAGGTACTGGAAGAGATCCTTGATTCATGGGATGAAGCAAACGGCAGAAAGCCACACGTATTGTATACAATACCGTAAGATCAAATTGCATCAGAGATATCCTCCGTCTGACTATAGCCAAAGTTCAGGACAGAATCCAACGGGTGGAACGCTAAGCACCGCCAGACGCAAAGAGATCTATCGCATCTCCTGCAAGCACGATATTATAATACTTGAAGACGGCTAGGGCATTATTTTGCAATCAACTGGCTTACTCTAACGCTGGCCCTTCTCTAGATCCATACTATTTCTTGCAGTACGATAAAGTGCAGGAGAACGACGGTCCCGATTTCGATGCCAAAAGTTTTCTCGGAAGTTTCCCGCCGACGTTTCTTTCGATGGATACAGAAGGGAGAGTCTTGCGAATTGATAGGTGAAAATTTCGAGCAACGGATCCGATTGAACTCGTCCTTATATCCGCATTAGTTTCAGCAAGATCATCTTCCCAGGCATGCGCCTCGGATGGATAACAAGCAACCCAATGTTTGCGAAGAAGCTCGAGATCCTCACAGATTCCTCCACGCAACACCCTCACGGTATCGGACAGGCATTCGTAACAGAGTTACTCAGCGAAACTGGATGGGGGATCGAAGGCTACTTGAAATGGGTTCGCAGTTTATGCATTGACTATCAGCGACGCCGAGACCTTTTCCTCGACATCTTTCGCAAAGAGATGGGTGAACGCACATATGCCTTTGTCGACAGTCCGTCTGCGGGGATGTTCATTTGGATCGAGATACATTATGAGAATCATCCGCGATATCGTGCAGTCAATAGTGACAATAACAAAACGATCTCGAATGTTGTGGACCTTAACGATGAGCTCTTTCAAAGGATTGTTGATGAAGGCGTCGTAGTTATGCCAGCCAAGACGTTTGCCATTCAGTGTACGGCTGACGTTCCAGGCACCGTTCCAATACAAAATGTACGCACATCCTCATTTAAATAAAAGAACCCAATTAACCTGAAATACTGCAGAGGCTCAACTTCTTCCGAGCCACCTTCGCAGGAACGGATGAGGCCATCAGCAAAGGTATTCCAGTCGTCTGTCAGGAGATCAAAGCGTTTTTCGAGACCACCGAAGAATAGATGGAGTAGAAGTAGACGTACTCGAAAAGTCGAAAATTGATATTTTTGTGTAAATCACGCTAGGGGACATCAACGTTGAAAGGCAAACAAAAATACTGCCTATCGTTCAGCTGTCTAAAAGCTTCCCGATCCTTAACCATCTCGACACGGTACTTTTCACTTTCTTCTTCAGAGAATACGCTTTCGGTCAGATCAACAATCTTCTCCAGAACCTCGTGTGGAAGACGCGGGTCAATCGATTCCTCAAGTGCCTGGAGAATCCAGTCCCGTTGTTGCGGAGCGACGTCGTCCGTGGATATAACAGGCGTTATGTCAGGGTCCACGAGGTAGAACTCGAGGACAGTCAATCGTCCTGTCTTGCAGCCTTCCCGTAATCTCACGCCTCTTATGCGATGCTGGTAGGTATTCGGGAAGGCTAAAGAGAGTCCTGAACGAAGTCGGACAGAACCAATGAATTGATTGCACTCGTCTCCGCTTTGAAGGCCCCAGGTGCGTAAAGTCGCCCCAACGTCATGAGGCATGAAATCCGAAGGCGAGGTAGTAGCCATTCGAAATTCTATCCGAGCATCATCAACACCGTCCTATAATGTTACTCTGTGAACAAGAGAAAGATCTGTATACGATGCTAAGGCCGATACTCACCACTGAAAGAAAATGAAGACAACATACGCTAATCTGTTCGTTCGCCATTCCTTCTACATGCCACGGAGTATCTAAAACCTTGCGTCTACCGTCATCCTTCAAGAAAAATTGACCAGTCTGAACAAGAGTCCTTCATATAATTATTATTGAAAACACGAACGAGGTGCATATCCAAAACCCTATGAATTATTTGAATTGTCTGGTCCTCTCTAAAGCATACTTTGTGGCCGAATCGAAGGCTGTCACTGAGGTATCCATCATCTGGAATATCTGGAATCTCGATCGGTCTGTACAAAGCCCAATGACGCATTTCCCGGCTATGTGCCTCCCATGCTTCCTCATCACTGTCCTCGGGAGGATCAGGCTCGTCCCAAACCCTATAGTGATAAGTCCCTTGAATTCGCTGTGGAAGAGGATTACTCCGATGTAATGATGTCAATACTCTCTCGAACAGTTTGATTGAATGACCGAGAGCGTCTTGAAAAGCGGTGTAAAGGTCTGACATGACTGGATTTACGCCGTTGATGTACGATTGGTACGCGGCATGAGGAGGATCGGAATGGACAGTCACAAGTGAGGATAGAGCTGTATAATGGACGGATCTGCAAGAGTCGTTGGCGTCGTCAGCAAAGTTTTCAAGCTGCTCTGGATGCCGGACGACGGATTTGCCATGTCGATAAGCATGTCGGAAAGGGTCGACAAGGAGATCCTGCTTGCTCAAGTAATGGCATTTCAAACGTAAAGAGTCAAGCTGTTGAAGAAGGGACCCGCGTTCTAATTTGCTGATCAGACATTCGGATTCCCAGATACGATCGAAACAAGAAACTTGTCTGTTTAGAAATATAAAGCAACATGCACCACTGACCGCTTCGTAGAGTACTCACATTCCGTTCGCATCATCCCGAAGCGCTGCATAACCAGCGAGCTCGTCGAAGACATAATCAATCTGAGTTGAATCAGCTTGAGTGTAACCTGGAGAGGGCGGGGTCATTGACCTGATGCTTTGCCAGACCAGCTTCAATGTTATTGGCATCAGGCCCTACTCTCCAAGTTCTGTTGATAGCTTCGTTGTACCAGAGCTTCCTCGTGTCTGGATCAGTGTAGAGTTTCCACCACTCTGGCTTAGAACGAAGCTCGGCCGAAAGCCTGGTCATCGCTAGTTCACAGAGCTGTAGAAGGAAACGTATGGAACTTCAAAAATGCCCACTCATAGAACCGGACATGAACGAGGACGCACCGTTCGTGGTGTTTCGCCCACTCCAAAAAGAAAGCGAGAACCATTGATGAACGGGTGGATGTAGGAGGCATTCTGGGACTTTGGTGCCCGACGCCTCATGTTCTCTGCGCTCTATCGTCCCCAAGTCGTCATGAGTTATCACTTTTTAAAATATTGAAAAGTGGAGAAGGATGAGTGAAGTGATCGTGTGAGTAAGGGAAGGAAAAGGCGCTGCGGCGGTCGTTATGCGCGCGTGCCCGTGCGTGCTCTCCTCTTCCCTGCTTCCTACTTCCATGAATGCATAATCTCGTCGTACACATAAGCATTTCCTCTCGTCTTTCGGCCATTTAGTCTCTCCATATTAACCCACGTTCATTGTTTCCCGCATAATGGCTCCTACAAGCACTTTGCAGGACAGGATCAAGCAATTCGAGGCCATGAACGGCGCCGCCGTCCGACCATTGCAGTCCAAGACGGCTCTCAAGGATCGTCCTCGACCGAGCTATCCTCCTGTTCCGCGAGGGCAGATTCATTCCAAGGCGACTGGCTCTGCTGTCTCTCCATCTCTGGATCTCTTGAGTGATCCCATCTCACCAACAGCAGCATCGTATACAGTAATTAAGCCCATGGTTCCATATGTGCCTCGAAAACCTCGTATCAAGTCTCCTTCACCATCTCCACCCAACCTGGGATGCAATACTTCACTAATTGATCTCATGGACTCCAAACTTGACGAACGCCAAGATTGGCTCAAGATATCGGTAGGCATCGCGAATATTCATTTCAGGAGGCTGGCAACTAATGAATAATCTCTGGTAATTAGCGGCCACCACTTGCACCTCCTCTTCCGCCGCGCATGGCTTCTCAGAACTCAGGTGCATCAGGGTCGTCATCTACCAGGTCTTTGTCTTCTCAATCTTCAGTGCCGACAATTCCATCAAGGAGTTCGTCCAATTCGCTTACAGTTGAGCACACGTATCCGCCATTGGGCAGTGCAACTTCGAATGCGAATGTGCGACAGCGACAAGGTCATGTCTCTGCATCTTCAACGTCGTCTTTCCACTCGGTATCCTTGTCATCAGATGGAGATCCTGCTGCAGACACAAAAAGCACGGATACGGGCAGCTCGGTCTCGAAGTTCATAGCAACTTATCCTGTCGACAAAGCGAATAGTAGCGCAAGCGAGACGGATAAGGATCGCGAAAGCGTAGACGATACTTTCTCATTCGAGACCGTGTCATCTACCGATATGGGCAGCCCGACTTTATCATTGACTCGCGATTGGGAAAAAGACTTCTCTATTCACAAGTTCAAGCCTGAACCGCCGAAGCTACCATCTCGCCGAACGCCTATTACGTCTCCCTCTCCGAGTTCAACGAGTCCACCCTTTGACTCCCCCACACTACCCACTTCTCAGAAGGCATCTCCTGTGCTTAATGCTGTTAGGCGTGTCCCTCCTCCTCCACCGCCCTCGCGATTTAACAAACCGCCACCGCAAGCTACCTCTAGCCGTGCGTCAGTCATGTCCGCCACGACGACTGCATCGGATAGGTCGTCCATATTTAGCGCCGGGACTGCCACGACGGCACACACCAGTATTGCCTCGTGTACTCAGCTTCTCAGGCCTACACCGGTTCCAATCGTTGCAAGAAAACGCTACGAGGCAGTATTTTTTGCCAATGTGAATGCACAGTGCCGATTGAGGCTGAAGCGGCTATCACCTTCTACTTCGATGAGTCCTCCCAGCTCCAGTCCAACGTCTCCAACGACTCCTCGCAAAGGTTGGAGAGGCGTTTCCGTGGACCTTGTCACAAATCCCGAGGAAAACCCCGTATTCTCGGGTCCAGAAGATGAGAGGGACAGTAACCGACTAGAAGGGCCGA
Organism: Sanghuangporus sanghuang; assembly: GCA_009806525.1. NCBI lineage: Eukaryota > Fungi > Basidiomycota > Agaricomycetes > Hymenochaetales > Hymenochaetaceae > Sanghuangporus > Sanghuangporus sanghuang. The sequence continues at coordinate 2,132,693 of VVIT01000001.1, read as the reverse complement.
TTATCAGAGTTATCTGGTCTCGCTCTAAACTATCACCCGAAAAGCTGAGAGACATTTGGTCAGTCCTCTTCTTGGATTATCGGTCCTATTACCAGAACTAACTTCTGTGCAGGAACGACTGTGCACTTCCAAATCAAAACTTCCTCGACAAAGATGCATTTGCCAAAGGCATGTGGCGTATTGATGAAGAACTTCGACGTGTACAGAGTATGCGTAGCTCTACGAAGACGATAACTAGTTATTCTTCTATGGTCGCTAAACGGACTACGACAGGACCTTTGCTTCATTAGATTAGAACATCCAACTAATACATGACCCTTCCGAGTTTCTCTTATGTGCTCTATCGCTTTTGTTCATACCCTTCACGCTGATATAAATCTTATGCATTCTCCATGATGCCAATGATGTGCCCGAACTTATTATAATATTTATTGGTGAATTCAACGAACATAGATTTAAAATTTCGTTCCGTAACGCTCGTCGTTCAATTCCCTGGCATCTGCCAGACAAGACGTCAGTCAATCTTAACCAACGATAGAGCACGAAAAGAAAAAGGAAAGAGAGGATGCGACGCGGTCAGATAACGCGATGAATATCAACAAGCGCCGGAACCCCCTCCCAATTTGTACACAAGGGAAGTTGAATGAGTTTGGCTTCGTGTCCGCCCATCGGTAAGAGTGTTCATCATGAAAAAGACGAGGTGGAACGTAAACAAAGAAGATAAACGCACCGTATCTCACTGCGAAGTAATCCAGACAGCAGGGCCCTTCAAATCATCACCATCATCACCATCCGCCGACACTGAATAAGAGGCAGTTTAGTATGGTCGAAATAGCATCGAAGACAATATGATATGAAAGGGTAAGAGCGTCAGACAAGGCTGAAAATTGGGTGGTCCACACGATAAATTCAGAATGTGGTAAAGTTTAGTATGGTTTTACTTCAAATCATCGTACGCTCTTCCATCTGCAGAGACGGATCAAGTGGAAATGGGCGAGGATACTCACCGTCGAGGGTCAGTTGGGCAAGTATTGAAGTAACAAACAAAATCGCGCTGAATTCGATTTTTTTTTTCGTTCGCACGTGCTGTACAAATACGGACAAACATCCAACTTCCTCTTCGAGATCATTCCCCTACCTTCCAGGACCCTTAATATGGTATAACGAAATCATGAACAGCATCGTCTCGACCATCCTTCGCTTCACTCGCTCCCAACCAAATATCCAAACATCACTTGTCGCATCAGTGACCTGAAAGCCGAACAATCATGCAGTCGCTTCTCCGATGGTCGATCGAGAACTCTCAGTCTGGTCAAGACGGAGCACCGCGGTCTGGACAACAACAATTTCAGCAGCCTAGACAATTTGATCCAGAAATCATAGATGCTATTATGGGTCGCCCTGATAGCGAGCTTATGAAGGAGGCGCTTGAGAAATCCATGAATGAACAATCGAGCGAAGACACGAAACTGCAGGCTCTGGATGACTTTGAAATGGTATAGTTTGTTGTTTATTTCGAGCCGTAAAGTTCTGTGGCTAACATACCTTCTGTTAAGCTCATCGAACAAATAGATAATGCAAACAGTATGTGCTTCCACCGCTTATGGTCACCTTGTGCCGATTGCTAAACATGACTATATGCACATTCAGACATCGAGAAGATGGGAATGTGGCCAACGATCCAGGGCTTATTATCCTCCGACGAGTCGAGTGATGCTATTCGAGCTGCAGTGCTATGGATAATCGGCACAGCGGTACAGAATAATCCTGCAGCGCAGAACGCTGTAAGTCTACTCATTGCAGTTTCATTTCTGTTTAGAATTATAATGATGTCGGTTTCTAGTATCTTTCCCTGCCGGAATCGCCACTCTCATCAATCCTTTCTCGCCTATCCCCTAATGAATCTTCTTCGGAGACACGATCCAAGGCTGTGTACGCTTTGAGCGGTCTTTTGAAGCATAACGCGCGCGCTGTCAAGCTATTGGAGGATTCTGGCGGATGGAAGATACTCAAAGCAGCTTTAGAAGGTCAGCAAAACATCTCTGAAGATTCTGTGTACTTTGTCCTAACTACAGTTCAATTTTAGATCCAGATATCACTGTCCGACGGAAAGCAGTCTTTCTCCTGGGAAGTCTCCTTCTACCCTCAGCACAGTCCTCATCCGGATCCACCTCTGAACCTTCTAGTACGCACCTACACGGTCCAGGTGTTCCAGGCGCCAACGCACCCACGCCTCACGAGCATCCGAACTCTCACGCAGGCATGACTGCAGAGTCCACCGCCACTTCCGCTCTCACCTCTTCCGCTCTCCAGGAACACGGGATCTCTGGTGACCTTGTCCAGACGCTTGTCAATCCGCTTCCTCACGGAAAAGATGGAGATCAAGAAGGGGATGAGGACTTGGAAGAGAAACTTGTTCGGTAAGTATCCTTGGTGTCGGCATTCATAATGTATACGACGACCACAGCTCATTCTTGTCATCTTCAGACTGTTCTTCACATACATGACCTCCGCAGGAGGGTATTTGCGTGAAGACGATAAGGAGACATTGTTGAAATGGATCCAAGATCGAAGAAGGAAAGGCGAGAACTGGGACCTTCAACCACAAGAATTAGACGACCTGCAAAAATCTCTTAGTTCTTGAGGGTATCAGTCACGCATTATTCGATATCGTCTGTCTTGACTGTCGCGAGAACATTTGTAAAAGCTTCTGTATTTGCCTAGGTGAACATGGTAGATCGTGTATGAATATACAAACTGCGCATCTATGTTAGGATAGGTTGTCATTGGCGCCTCAACCTACTGTTTTCGAGATACAAGTCAGGACGGACATCAGTTTGAAGTTGCATTCTATGTCATGAGTTCATTGCGATGACTTATATAATACACAAGAGAACAGTATTTAAGGTATTATGACTATCTACAACAGTGAGTCGGTCTTATAGTGATTATTGATGCACCAGAACCTCAAGTTATGGACGATTCGAAGACCCTAACATTAGTGTCGGCCCTCTCGTTCCATAGATCTGCGCCAACAACCCCAGCATACCACCGTCCTCAACCGGGTGGTCTTCCTCGCGTACAATAGTAGAGTCCGGCGATGACAAATCCGTACGACCCCGCTGTATCTTCCCATCCACGTACGATTCTCCCAGCTCGCTTCGCACTTCTCCCTCACGCGTACTATCCTGCGAACGCAAAGCATCTTCTGGACTCAGGGATCGTTCTTCTCTATGATGAGGATCGGAAGGGAATGGGTTGATGTTTGACTCTGCTAAACCGACATTGTCGCTTTCTCCCTTTGCATGTACAGTCATGGTCGAATCAGACGTCGAGACGTTGATAGTTGGTGTATGCGTATGCGAAGGACCAGCGCCGGCGGTGGTCTCTCCAGATGTAACGTCTACTCGACCCAAATGACCCCGTCGACGAAGTGCCGCATCCTGACTCTGGCGCAGGGCGCGATCGTACTCCTGAGCGCGCTCGGCCAAGCGTTGCTCCATAGAAAGCCGACGTGCGTGACCCGCGTATGATTCAGTCAAATGTCGACGAGCAGCAGTATTTGCATATGTGAAATCAGCCATTCGACTAAGGTAAAGTGAACCTGTCGGATCCGTGGGCTGCCATTCAGGATTCGCAGCCTTGAAAATGTCTCAATTAGCTACCACGTAGCGGTCAGACTTTAAGCAGGGGAATGACGTACCTTGAAATTGAGAAAGCTCTTTTCCATCTTGCCCTCATTTGATAGGAACCGCTTCTCCTTGACCTGTGTTGGCGCTCCAAACTTGAAAAGAAGTCGCAAGTCAGTTGACTTGAGCCCTGACCAGAACGCAAATAACGTACATTCACGTTACCATGCCTCTTGAAGTCAAACACTGCGAAGCTGCACACATAGCCGAGTGAGTCTACATGGACAGTGAACTCTCGGAAAAAGTCTATGATTGCGGGTGAACACCTTGGCAGTGAAAAGCAGAGAACGAAGGGCGTGATGATCACGGATAATAGCTCTCGAGCGAAGATCACGACCTTCATGTCGAAAAGCGTTCCAAAGTCCTTATGGACCTGATATCGAATTAAAATGTTTGAAAATGACGATATCATGGAAATGTCCGCACCTTTTGCGAATGCAGTCGGCCCTTCCATTCATCAGGCATATAATGTGTATAGTGAATGACTTCCATCATCAGCAACTCGGGATCGAATATTTGGTTATCTTCTGGTATCATTCCACGGGCCACTGCCAATATAGAACCAAAGACAGTCAGGTAGAACAAAACTGTTCTGTGCGGCGTGACCTCGAAATGCGTGAACAGGTCCGGATCAAGGACGGACGCAAGAGCAAGCACAGCGGCAAAGGACCCAGCAACGAAAGATACGAAGCTATTCGTGATCTGAATGAGCAATGACAGCAAAATCTTGCGCCGAGAAAACATACCGCATCACCAAGGCAACTTTTTCGTTAGGAAACTGCCCGATATACATGCTTGCCGCCGGATAGGACTCATCCAATCTTCGTGAGAAGATATGTGGTAGCTCGTTGAACTCTCGAAATTTCCATTTCGCGTAGAGAGTGTAACTACGACCGCCGATGGAAGAAGGATTCTTATGATACTCCTAAAAATGTGCGTGTCAGATCTAGTATTGCGGAAGAGGATATGTCACGAACTTCAAAGTATCTGAAGAAATAATACATCAGAAGGTACAATACGATGAAGGGTGCTAGAACTGCATTGAGCACGCCCATGAATATAAATCGATGTCGAAGTCTAATAATTCTATTTAGGCTTTAAATGACAAGGGGACTCGAAGCTACTTACTCCTTTATCAGAGGTGCCCTGTTCTTCTCCTTCAAAAACACCTCCCTAACTCGCCCTCTGGAATCAAACAGGTAACGCATGAGGCAAATCCTTAGATTATGTTCGAGCGCAGTGCTGAGCGTCAAGCCATCCCTCCCATCAAGTTTGAGGATATCAACCAAAAAGTAAGGTAAGGGGACGCGCAAATCCAAGAGATCTTTATTAAAGAGAGCAATTAAGTAGTTCTCTTCTCGCATGATGCGATTCGCTATGTCATGAGCATCAAGTTTTGCGGTCATTGAAGATGATGGATTATAGTGGTTTGTCGATGATAGTGCTGTAACTGGATTTTCTTCTCGAATACTCTCTATGCGGCGGACGACTTCTGGCCAGGAAATCGTCTGAATGTCTGCCTGCATGAATGAAATAAAAATCCCAAACATGTTGTTGCAAAGAAGATAATACGTACGTCGGGAATGTCAAGGAGGTAAGTGTAAAATCGGTACATATCTGCAAGCCTCAAGACCTCAAAGACATAGGACACGATTTTCAAGATGTAGTAGACGATGAAGAAGAGGAGAATGATAACAGTTGGTCCAGAGAAGCTGAAACGTGGTTTAGATATATAATTTGCCATACGAGTGATCGCGACGACATACCGTGATGCACAACGATCTGCAATCACATCTGACAATCTCGTGATACCCTCGGGTTTTATGCGGGAGTAGTCAACGCAGTTGAGGAGAAATGTTGAGAACCCGATGGTAAAACCAATTGTCCTAATCAGCAAATGAGCACTCTTGTGGTTTGCAACAATCGAACGGGGAACATTGCTTACAAGAGATGAAGTCCACGGGCTAATGCAATTGAATATATTCCTTTGCCAACGTAGTATCGATAAACATCTTGCAAGAATACATCTAGGTCGTAGACATTGATCCAATTCCATAAGGCGCGTTCATATGCGTCTAAACCTCTCATCTGCTTCCGTGGTGTCTGGACCCGAGGCTGGTCTGCGGCTGGTGGATCGATCTCTGATGGTCGTGGAGGTAGATGCAGATCATCATCATTCGATACGGGAAGAAGCGGTCGCAAGCCCTTGGAAGTGGATCTCAAAGGCTGCTTTCCCTTGTCTTTTGGTGGTCGAGGCGCATGTTGTCTCCTTGTTTGTGGGGTTGTCTCAATCATAAAACTCTGGGGAACTTCGTCATCTGAATAGTTATCCTGAGAGGTTTGCTTGTGCCCAGAAGCATCACGTTGAATGACATTCATCTGAGATGATTCTCCCCAGAACACGCGTCCGTCACTGGTACTCTTGAATGGAGATTTAGTGTCCTCAAGAGCGTCGTCGTGTTCGTCCTCTTCCTCCAAGACCGACTGGTTCGCTCGCAGGTATCCCTGATAATTCCTTCCACTCATTGGATTTAACATGTTGAGAAATCCAGAAGGACGCAGAGAAGACTGGAGGAGACGAGATGATTGAGGGGTGGAGAACTGCAGCGGGCGCGACGAGCGCCTACCGTGTTCAGGCATGACAGTGACAAAGAAAGCCTAATCCGATGCTAGCGTTGCGTATTCGGTTGGCGCATCTGCTAGTGCAGCTGATAAGATGATGGACGTAGGAGACAGACTTAAGTAGAGACTCGACTTGAGTGAGCTGAGCACACGCGACGCGGCCATCACGTGTAATTGATTCTGAGACTGAGCCTGTCACGGCAGTCCTGAGGTCGACCATTACAATCGCTCCAGGCATTCTGCCGCGATGGACCGATTCGAGCTACCTACCGGCGGCGGTGCTCTCCTTCTGGCATGGCAGCTCAAAGATAAACGAGTCCTGATGGTCGGCGGGGGGGAAGTCGCTTCGGGTCGTATAAAGTCTCTCCTCATCGCAGACGCATACATCACTCTCATCGCTCCGAGAGATGGCCTACATCCACTCACTAAATTCTATATCGATAATTCAGACCGTATTACTCATCATGATCGTACATTTGAGGGTCCTACAGACCTCGCCAGTGTCGACATGGTCCTGACAGCCATAGACGACGTGGAATGGAGCCGGCGTATATGTGCGATGTGCAGAGAACAGAGGATACCAGTAAACGTGGCTGATATTCCTCCAAGCTGCGACTTCTATTTCGGATCCCAGATTCGCAAGGGTCCTCTTCAGATCATGATCTCGACGAATGGCAATGGTCCCAAATTGGCCAGTATCGTGAAATCGAGAATAGAAGACTACCTACCTCAAAACGTAGACAAAGCCATTGAGAATGTTGGATCACTTAGAGCCAAGCTCAGACAGAGAGCTTCAGGTGTAGGAGGGGAAATCAGCAAAAAGAGGATGCGATGGATTTCTTCTGTATGTACAACATGGGATCTGGATGAACTAGCAGGATTGGACGAAGCTGCCATGGATACCCTGTTGGTAGAAGGCTGGGAGCGCGATGTCGTTCCGCGACCCAATCGAACGAAAGCGGTACGAAGCAAGCCTCCCAGCTCACCCAATATCGCGCTTGCAACCTTCGTCGGATTCTTCTGTGGAATTGCTTTTTGCGTTGCGATTTTAGGGGAGCAGAGTATCTTTGGCAATTTCTTCACGAACATCATGTTAATCTCTCGTGATATGTTTTCGCCTTTTATAACGAAGTGGAAGCAGCTCATGCCAGTTATTTGAGCTATACAGACGGGATAGGTTCAATCAATAGACTCGTGGCAGACATGTATAACATCCTTTTACCGTGTTCGTTCGCTTGATTTTCAAAGGAAGGATACTATGATGCAGTTTTTGGAGATGCTTTGGACGGGGGACCTTGTGGCAAGGGATCCTCGGTTACATTCCTTACCCAGTGTACAACTAATCCCAAGCCTGCGCCAATTCCTGCGCCACCTAAGAATACTAGAAAATGATTTGCGTGGTTAACATTTCAGGTGTTCATATTTGTCAAAGCTCACAGTGGACGGCTCGTGCGTGCTTCCAGAAGATAGCCGGAGTCAGCGTTCCACCGAGAATAGCACCAATGGTTGAGTGATCTTGAGCTCTCAGTGAAGACATCTTTCAGGAACATCAAGTAAGTAAAAGAAGAATAAATGAATACAAACTTCCGGTTTCTAGATACTGACGTTGTACATTGCATTAATCCTCCGAACTCGAAGCGTCTCTTCGTCTTGCCGAGACGTCCTGAAATATTCCAGGGCACCTCCCTGAGCCGATCCTGCACGAAGTAAAGGTATGAATATCATAGGTTCGACACAGAAAATATTCAATGAATTACCTGCTATACCACCCATCCATGTCGCGCGTAGCATCCTGTTTATCGACCACGGTTTGGCACCCATTCTTCGCCGACTGAGCACAAGACCAGTATACAGAGGAGGCATGAGAAGGTTGAAGTATTGATAACCTGTGAACATCGACCGCCGAATGAGGTAGTCTCTGTCTGCGGCACTGGCTGCCACAGGGGATATTGGTTGCACGGACATGATAGAATCTGTATACAAATGTCTGAGCATGCCCTAGGCAGATTGCAATGCTAGTAGAGGCCGGCCCTGATGTAATTCCACGTGATCTTCGGCCGTTGTTCCACCAGCCCAGAGCAGTGCCCTTACATTCTTTGACTGGTACGATCACTTTTCACTTTTCACGAGCTATCCATCCTATAACTCCATTGAACAGACCAAACTGACGACCCTAGGTTAATCATCTCGCACCATGTCCGTATCAGCCATGGTCGAGACGTACGATATGCCGATGACTGATTACAACGAGGATGGCGATATCCCCATGGGAGGCTCCTCGTCCGAGAACTGGTTTCAACCCTTACCACACATGGATGAGGATGCGCACAACATCGTCGCATTTTCTGACTCACAAGAAGTAGATATGATGGCTTTTGAGGAAACGACGACGGAATACGAAATGGTTGATGAAGCAGCGCAACCACAGGATACAGATATCGACACAAATGTTTTTGACGCTGAAGTCTACGATGTAACCATTCATCCATCTCCTTTACCATCTGGTCCTGGCGAAATTGCTCAAAGTCACTTGGTGCAGTCGGAGGATCCGGGTAACTTTGGTGCCATCACCGACCAGCCGCAGTTGGGAGATGCCTCACATGTGACTACACCGCACGACAGCAATTCCGCAGTAACGCAAGATTTTCTTCCTTCCGATACTGCACAGTCGCAGGATGCCTCGCTGGCTACAAGTGAGCCTCATGTCGCTGGACATTCTCCCGGCACTGAGGTGTTCGGGACTATTCACGAGCATCGCGAAGAGCGTGTGGCCACCGAGGTGACTTCGGAGCAGGCTCAGCAAGTGGCAAGTACAGTTGACGAGCATTCTTCATTAACGTCGGAGCATGTGGCTACTTCATTGCACTCAGAAAACACGACGGACGACCCAAATAGCGACGGTGACGGTAAGCTACCTATCTCGCAGATCAACGATGCCTCGCACCAGATAAACGAGGAAGAGATCCCGAGTGAGCACGATGGAGACGAACAAGCCTTGAATGTACTCCAGACGGCAGAAGAGAGCGCTGGAAATATCGAAGAAAACACTGCTGAGCAATCCGAACCTACTACTGCCCAGCAAGTATACGTGCAGCCACCGCCTCCTATATTCCTGTCTCTACAAGTTGCATCTGCCGAAGGTGACCAGCCAGATTTTGTGCTTTTCAATCTTCCAGAGTCGAGCTCGCATGCGTCGGAAGAGCCCTTATTATTGTTACAACATCATCCATCTCTCTTTTACGAGCCTGTTTCTGCTGTATTTGATGCGTTCCGACAAGAAGAATATTTCTCTCATCTGGAAGAACTTTCTGAGGCAGAAATGGCGTTGAATGCCGATGACCTTCAGTTAGTAATATCTGAGGTGAGTTATCGCGTTTCAATCATGGAAATGAGGTCTAAAATAGTCATGTTTAACAGGACAATATTTATTCCCGCGAAGTATCGCTCCAAGACCTTTATGCAATGCATCAAGGAGTCGGGCTGCCTGGTCACTTGAGGCTGACGTTACAGTCCATCATGCCAAGATTTATTACACGATATAATCTTCTCAGAGACCAAGTAACGCGGCTCGTGCTCGGAGAGGAGGCTGGAGAGACGCGACAGCATGAGGGTCCCGCAGTTAGTGAGGAAGAGAGTGAGATTGTCCAGTCTTTCATAAGAAATTAGATACTAATATATTTGTAGGTTATGAGCCGCAGGTGCATGCGGTACCTGATGAAACACAAGGTCTTGCTCAGAATAATGAGACAAAGAGCCCAGAGACTGCCGAAGCTGCTGAGCATGCTCAAGAAGTTGCTACTCTAGATTCGACGTCTCACCCTGATGAACGTGCTGAGGAACCCGCTCCTGGTACTGAAAATGGTAATGAAACGGAGCACAATACAACTGATGCCATTGCTGGAGGAGCTGAAGACAACGCGAAAGAAGAATCGGACCACGATGAAGATGCCTCTGGCGAGAGCGATAATGCAGCTTATGATCTTGACGCAGATGCGATACACGCTCAGGCTGACGACAAAGTCGCCGGGCCGTCGCCCGATGAGCAAGATACCGAGTATGCCGGTGAAGTTGAACCTCACGAAGAGGGCGATGAGGGCTATGGCGATGACTTCCAAGAAGATGGCGCAGATGTGACAGGTACAGCAGAAACTGCAGTTGAATCTACTGCATTCTCAGGAAATGCCCAGTCGGAAGCGTATGCTGGTGACGAACAGCACGAGTCGGGATCAGAGCCAAATGATGCCCAATCAAGACAAATATCTGTGTCACATTCAACATCTACATCTTCCTTCGATGCAGATGAATCATCATGGGAGGATGCAGTGGGAGAAGATGAAGATTCCCACGACGTAGAAGAGGGAACTAGTAAGTTGGAAAGTCTTGTTGTCGTCTCTCAGCTGACATGTTCCGCAGACCAATCCATTCAGCAAGTAACAGCGACTGTTTTTGATGAAGAAGGTAAATTAACCGATGGTGCGGTCCAAGTTGCCGAAGAAGGCGGCGATGATTTTGGGGACGATTTAGGGGACGATGATTTTGGCGGCGAAGATTTCGAGGAATCTGCAGAAGGTACCTTGGCAGGTAGGTCGTGTTCACCTGATTCAAGCACCATTTTCTCAACCGTTACGAAAGACCCGAACGAAGAAACCGAAGAGTTGTTGCAGAACATCGAAGCTTCCGAGCATGTGGAAAAGGACGCTGATACTGCGTCACGGGAGGTTCTAGCCGAGTCGGAAATTTTCGTGTCAAATCTAGAAAACGAGATAGATGCGAATGGTACGCTATCTTCTGAATTTTCCGAGCTCGATTGCTGACATCGTCAATTTCAGACACCAAAGAGAGAACTGTGCTAAGTGAAAGTGTCAGGACCGAGAGCCATGATCATTCAATAACAACTACGGATGCACCGCCTGAACCTGATTTGTTGCATAAAATTTCGTCAAAGCGCAGTCTCGATGATGCCGATCTAGATGGTATAGAAGAGACTGTCTCACTATCTAGCTCTCCTGGTAGGCCTTATGATTCGGGATACTTTACATGATTCCTGACTAAATTTTGTAGATTCGAAACGCACGCGGACGCTTTGATACTCTTGACAATCTTCCTTTCTTCGCATTGCATTCACTTCCACATTCGGCGCCTTGGAGTTCAAGGCGAATCGACATCTCGCACGCAAAGCTTAACTTAATTATTCGTCTAAATCTCGCCGCCTTTTTCGGCATCAATCAAAGGTCTAAGTGTCTTTATTTATTTTATGTTCGCATGCTATCTTCCATCTACTCGTTTGACGTTGACCTCCATGTTTCGTGTTTCTCTGTATCTTTTGTGCTTGCTGATTTTTTCTAGTGTTAACGAAACGGTTGTTGGGGCCACCGGGAGGAGAGGGCGTCAATATGGTGAAGAGAACCTTGTTGAGGGAAATTCGACAAAAAATTCCGCAATGCATATTGCGTGGCATTCTTTGTACCAGCGCTTAAATATTGAGAATACAGTATTTGTGTCCTTATTCATCATTCGCGTGTCAAATCTGTTAGAGATATGCACGTGATCGCGGTCACTTGGAGTCAAATATACATATTAATCTGAAATATTTATCTTATACTTTCGACAAAACTTGTTATGGACACTGCTCGATAAGCGGTTTTTCGTTCGTTCACTGTACTATCTTATTCCCTGTCGAGCCTCTTTCCTGTTTCATTGAGGAGCTATCTAGACTTTCTTATGCCGGACAGGAACACGACCAACCTGTGTGTTGAGATAATTTGCTCCCACTTTGGGCCCCTCACTGCAGTGAGTCACTGTTACATTGCAGCACAGATAGAGCTCAGCCGTACGAACACGCCCTTTTAAATGTTTAGAAAGTAGCGGCTGTCCTGCTCGCCAGGGGTCGGCTTACATTGGCTCAAGTGATCCGGTTCACTTCATTCAAACCACGCACGGCACGAGCGGCTATCCTCATCCTCATTCAACATAATTTAGCTTGGCATACTCAAACAGACGAGGATGGGGAGATAGTCGAGTTCAATTCTGAGGAATGTCTGATGCGATTACGATTTGGGAGGTTTATTTGGCAAGCGGAGCAGTTGTTTGGACCAGCGGTATGTAGTAGTATTTCTTGAGTCAGGGTCTTTGCTTGCTGATATGTTCTCAGGCTGCAGAGATTGTTTCGCTAATACTCGGCCATGGGAAACTGCGTCCACCAGATATTATGACCAATCTTTGTCCGTCAAGGTCAAAAGGTACAGGATGTCGGAATGACTGTATATCTTGCTGTATTAACATCACACGCAGATGCTTCTGTGTACTCTCAATCTCTCTTCCAACTCGTTTCTTCTTCGTATCTTATACCCTCAACAATTCTTTTCCATGTTTCTCCACGGGATAAGCTCCTCCAATACGAAAGAGAGGAGAAGAATCAAATTAAAAACTTCCCCACTGCTAAAGAGCTCCGGGAGGCAAAGGAGAGAGCGGAGGCACGGTATAAACGTGAGCAGGAAGGAGATATGAAAGTTGGATTGAAGGTGAGCTTCAGGACTTGATCTCGGCTGCGCGAATGCGAATTATAGACCAAAGTACTAGAAGCGAGAAAATGTTCAGACTAATGGGTCAAAAGCTGCAAAGGTCTGCTTCACGCATTATAACAAGCCACTTTCAGTACTTTGACTTGCTTTTTGTTCTAGAGGAAAGCTGCTGAGGATGATGTAGTCGATGTGAGTCACAAGTTTCGAGCTTTCGAGTGGGGACTGATATATCCTAGGATGATGTTTATTTCCGAGTCAATGCTTCCAAATTTAACATACACATCCGGAACAAAGTAATTGAATAGCTTATGGTCTCTGCCACCCGCTAACAAGTTGCCAGTTGGTCCTGGCGGCAGTACGGGAACGGTACAATGAGTCCGCTGCTACAGTTATGCGTGCCATTCTGAAAGCCGCGGAAATGAAGGCTTCCATGATTGATGTTCGATCAGGTAAACGGATCTCATCGGGTTTCTGACAGTGAAACTGAGCTATCCTGCAGATGGCCTGTCTGCTGCGAGCATTATCGTTCATATTCCGGAAAACGAGGATATTGTCTCCGGTCTAGCATTTTCATCTTCAAAAAAGCCTTCAACGATGAGTGCTCTCAAAGAATATCTCGGAATATTTGCCGCAGCAGACAACCCGACTCCAAGTGGCCGAGCATCTTCATTTATTTCGTTTGGTGGAGTATCATCTGGAAAGGTTTTCGTGGAGTATGAGATTATTTCGCGAAGATTACGACGACGGATACTTGAGGCGGTTGCTCGTGAACGTTATGGGGATGAGGCCGTAAGGGTCATTCGACTTCTCCTCGATAATGGCAAGATGGGTGGTGACCAGGTATGATCGCTGTTGAATATCTATAAGTTGAATCGACCGAGCTTTTTCTATCGAAACAGATTGCTAAAGCTGCAATGATGGCCGCGACAGCTGTTCGACCATTGCTCTCATTGCTCTCTGCAGAATCGCTCATAAGCATACAAGAAGTTCCGAAAGGAGCGGATCGCAACCCCCAACGAACCATTTATCTCTGGTAAGTTAGCCTCCGCGACTATCTCCTGTCCTGCAATTCCTTATTATAATGGACATTGCACTCTTAGGTATGTAGATCTGCAAAAGGCGTACACGGTATTACTCGGTAACTTCTATAAAACATTGTACAACATTGAGACGAGGCGTAGAGCGGAGAAAGAAGACACGACAGTTCGAGCTGTACTGGAAAAAAGTGAACGGAGTGATGTACGGGAGGATCCGAGTCTATTGAGTCGCGTCGAACGAGAAGTGTTGAGAGCATGGGAGGAGCGTCGCGATAAGCTGACAATCTTGGAGATGCGGGTAGAAGAGGCAGTGTTTATCCTTAGAGACCTTCACAGCCTGGACGATGATTGATAATACATATAAATTGTCTAGTACGTGCTATACGTGTGCGAGCGTGATCTACAAGTATTATACACTAGTGAAACATCTATGCGTCTTTCGACGATCGTCGAGAGACCGATTACCTCAGCGACCCCCGCCCAGCCCCGGTCTCTCGACAAAACAAAGCGTCTTTCTTGATATCCACAATGATAGGCATTTCGCTATTGTAGCAGGCAGCATTAACAGATATGAAGTCGATCTGGTGTGGCTCTTTATTTGGCTCAGAAACTATGCGCTTCGCGATGTTTACTCCGTGAGCTTCGTGAATGTGTCCAAAGACATGTAATCGACAATTGGGTAATGAGTTGACGCGAGAGGCCAGAGTGCGGCATCCTGCCAATTTACCACGGCGTGTTTTGTCAAGGACGCCGAATGGTGGAGTGTGAGTGACTAGGATGTCAACATCCTGAGGAATTTGAGACCATTCTTCTGCGTAAATTAGAAAGATGAGAATACTGCATGGATACTGCACAGAGACTGAAATTGCATACCTATCGCTTCTTCCGTCGATGCATACTGGAACGCACCTGAGGCATACAATGGCGCAGCCTTTAGCGAGGGTTGGTCAGAAACATTTAACTGGATACAAGTGCCAAGTACGGACTGGAGTGCCATAAAATTTCCATTTTATACCATCAGGTAAGTTTATCTCCACGCTCTGATGATCCAAGTATAAAATGCCTGCTTCGCGCATAGCATCACTGCGCACAAGATCTTGTGCTGCGTCCACCTCCTGCAATCAAAACCTCTTCTTAATCATGGCGCATAGAACTTCTAGCTCTTTGCGCACCTTTGGATCAAGTCCGGTTCCAATGTTCCCTGCCCATTTGTAATCCAAGCATAGCTGAGCAACATGAGCAACACGATCTGAAAGTCATCAGCGGAATACTAACATCGTGATTACCAGCAACGATGCTATATGAATCTTAGTCATCGAAATTCGCGAGCAAAAGAAAGAGAAATCTCATCACATTTTGACTTTGTGAGGTAGACCACGCAACCAATCTAGAGTGATTTGAAGGTTGGACAATGTTCCCCAACTGGATAGATCGCCAGCATGAATGAGTACATCTCCAGGAGGAACGACCAATCGTGTCCGCGAATGCGTATCGCTTATACAGACAAAGCGAGTCCAAGGTTTACCCGGGTGCTTAGGGAGTGAATCAAGATCATAAGACGTGTACACTCTATGGTTTGATGCAGACATGCAAAATGAGGCTTCAGAGGACCATTACTTGTGAGGAGTCAGATAGACTCGGAGACGGAACCCGAGTGACGAAACGCGAACGTGACAGCGTTCCGCCTCGGAGGTCACGCTTCTTGCTGACCGCCTCCTTGTCTCCTGCCACCATCTCAGACGCGTGCTCACTATCACAGTGCAGCCATGCCAGCTGTACAGCTAAACACAGAGCAGTTCAACTCCCGTCTAAAACACCTTCTCGATGCGTGGAATGTATATATTTTTTCTTCTATTTTTGCGGACTTCTACTTACGTTGTGGTTCCAGAGTGCTGGGAAAAATGACGAATACGAGTCCATCTCTGGCGCAGATGGATTATTGCTTTCAGCTGGTGATCCAGCTGGACCCGATGAACCTATGAAAAAAAGCGTGGCTTTTCAGGTGGATTTTATACATTATCCTGCTTATGAACTCTGTCAATTTACATGGTCATTAGACTTGGCTCTTGGGCTTTGAGTTTCCTTCGACTCTCATTCTCTTCCGAAAGGATCATGTAACGATTCTTACCTCAGCGTCAAAAGGTGAGTTATGCATGCTAGAGAGTCATGCCATTGCCTGATTTGCTCTTCAAACAGCAAAAATATTGGCCCAGCTGCAGAGCGCCCACCCTATTGTCCCTATTCAAATCCTCGCCCAGGCGAAAGCGAAAGAACCCCCAACTGACGCTCTGCCTACTTTCACTGGCATCTACACCAATCTCAAACGAGTCGGAATTATTGCAAAGGATAACACATCAGGGAAGCTCATTGACGACTGGAACAAGGACATCTCTGAGGCGCAAAGTAAACCCGAGACTGTTGATATGAGCGGGGCCATTTCTGCTATTCTTGCTGTCAAAGATGAGGAGGAATTGGTGAGAACAATCAAAGCTACTTGCAGAACCTGGCAATTCTCATTTTGACTGCAGAAATGCACACGTATTGCTTCAAACCTCACGTCAACGTTGATGAATCATCACATCGCTCCCAAACTGGAAACCATCTTGGACAGGGAATCCAAGATTACTCACGAAACATTCGCTGCGCAAATTGAGGCCAGGCTTGGCTCAGGCGAAGGCGAGAACGCCAAAGGTCCTGACATGAAGGTCTGGAGCAAAGGGCGAGGGTTAAGCGAAGTCTGTAGTCCTGATCTTTCTGCCATAGGTTATTAATGACAGAATTCTTTCTGAATAGGTTGATTGGGATTCGACTGAATTTTGCTACGCACCGATCATACAGTCGCGAGGAACGAAATCTGGTTATGACCTAAGATCGAGCGCGGAATCGTCTTCTGACATGATGGAGCACAAGGGTGTATTGCTCGTAGCAGTCGGCATGCGATACAAGGGTTACTGTGCAAACGTGGGACGAACTTTTGTAGTTGATCCTACCAAGGTGAGGTTGACTGTTTTTGCCTTCTGTCTGATCTTACGCTCAACCACACTTCAGGAACAAGAAGCTGTTTACTCGCTACTCGTTTCCCTACAAGCCGAGTTGCTCTCGAAAATGAAAGATGGTGTCATTGCTCGGGACGTCTATATGCATGCTATCTCGTACATTAGGGAAAAGAGACCAGAGCTTGAGAAGCATTTCGTGAAGAACGCTGGATTCTCCGTATGTCTCAGCCGATCATCCATGATCTTTTTCTTACCTATTCCGACAGATGGGTATGGAATTTCGAGATTCGCATTACCTCCTTTCTCCAAAATGTAGCCGACCTTTGAAAACCAACATGGTCTTCAATCTGGCTCTTGGCTTCACAGATCTGGACGATGCTGACGGAAACAAGTTGGGTCCCCCTTATCTCCGTAATATGATTTGATTTACTAACGTTGCCTGTATAGATACTCCATGTTGTTAACCGATACAGTCAAAGTGGATCATGAAAAGGGTATTTGCCTAACAGACTGTATCAAATCGTCGAAGGATGTCCTGTTCTTCCTTAACACTGGTTCCGATGAGGAGGAGGAAAAAGAAAAGACGAAATCGTCGAAGAAGCCACCCGTAAAACCGCTAAATGGTGTTGCTTCTCCAACGAAACACAAAGTTGCTGGTGGAAAAGTCTTACGAAACAAGACACGTGGTGCTGCACAGGACGATGTGATTCAGACGACAGCGGCTCGCATAGCGGAGCACCAGAGAGAACTTCATACGCAACGCCAGGCAGAAGGCTTGGCGAGATATTCGGAGGAGGGGCAAGGTACAGGCACTAAGGAAGGCAAGGGTTGGAAGCGTTTCCAGAGTTACAAAGGCGAGGCTGGTTTGCCGAAAGAGGTTGAAAATTTGAGGGTGAGTTTCCGACCTTTACTGGACTTGGTCAATACTTGACTTCTCCAAAGATTCTCGTCGATCGGAAGGCACAGACTGTTGTGCTGCCCATAAATGGGTTCGCTGTACCTATGCATATTAACGCCATAAAAAATGCCAGCAAGAACGATGAAGGAGAATATACATATTTACGTATCAATTTCCAATCTCCTGGTCAGCTTGCTGGAAAGAAAGAAGACACAGTAAGCTCTTTAGATTTCAATCGAATTGCATGTCACTGAAGTAATGTGTTAGCCTTTCGAGGATCCAGATGCCACCTTTATACGTTCGATCACATATAGATCTGTGGACGTCCATCGATTTGACTCGGTATTGAAACAGATCACTGAGCTGAAGAAGGAAGTGAATAAGCGGGAGCAGCACAAGAAGGAAATGGCCGATGTGATTGAACAGGACGTTCTCATCGAGTTGAAGACCCGCCGTCCTCATAAATTGCCTGAGGTCTTCGTCCGACCTGCGACCGATGGTAAACGAATGACTGGTGAAGTGGAGATCCATCAAAACGGTCTACGATATCACACAAGTCCTCAGCATAAAATTGGTGAGTACTTAATCGTTACGCATTCCGCTATGCTAAAATGTTCGCAGACATTCTCTTTAGCAACATTAAACACTTATTCTTCCAACCGTGCGACCATGAGCTCCTAGTGATCATCCACATTCACCTCAAGTCTCCAATTATGATTGGCAAAAGAAAGGCAAAGGTTTGCAGAGTCACAGTGCTCTTTCGTGATCAGCGTAATTGAGTGTTTCTAGGATGTCCAATTCTATCGTGAAGCCTCGGATGTCCAATTCGACGAGACTGGGAATCGCAAAAGAAAATACAGATACGGTGACGAAGATGAGATAGAACTTGAACAACAGGAAAGAAAGCGACGTCAAGCTCTGAACAAGGAGTTCAAGAGTTTCGCGGAAAAGATCGCCGAGGCCTCTACTCAATCTGTATGCCATTTCTAGCGTTACCATGTCGCCACCTATTATCTAACCAATACGAATAGACTGGAGACCCCTTGGAAGCAGACATTCCTTTCCGCGAACTCGCATTCGAGGGTGTTCCCTTCCGGACAAACGTCAAACTGCAACCAACAACGGAATGTCTGGTTCATCTCAGTGATTCCCCATTCCTTGTTGTGACCCTCAGCGAGATCGAAATCGCTTCTCTCGAACGTGTTCAGTGGGGGCTGAAGCAGTTCGATATGGTCCTTGTTTTCACAGATTTTACCCGATCACCGCTTCAGATAAACTCGATTCCCTCGTCGCAGCTAGACGATGTGAAGAACTGGCTTGAGTAAGTAACACATTCCTTCTCCGCATTAAGCCAACTTACACGCAGTGCAAAGCTCTGTGGATATACCGCTTGCCGAGAGTCCTGTCAATCTGAATTGGGGCCCTATCATGAAAACTATCAACGAAAGTCCGTATGACTTCTTCCAGCAGGGAGGCTGGAGTTTCTTAAGAACTGGCACTGGTGAAGACGAAGAGGAGAGCGAATCTGAAAGTGAATCAGAGTTTGCGGCTGACACAGACGAGCTTGTGGAGTCAGAGAGTGAGGACTCCGGTAGTGAATTTGATGACTCGGCTAGCGATGATTCTGGTAGTGCGTCGAGCTTCGATGAGGGTGAATCTAGTGGTGAGTCTGCGAGCAGCTTGTCATAGCCGTGGCTTGTTGACATATATACGTACTTCCAGGTGATGACTGGGACGAACTGGAGAAGAAGGCAGAGAAAGGTAATAGTTCTCCCGTTTCACTAAAGTCACTAAAGAAGATAACTAACGGTGTTCCTTGGTTCTCTCAGCCGACAAAAAGCGAGCCACCAATGGCAAACGTCGAGATTCTGATGACTCTGACTCTGACAGACCAAAGAAGAACAAGGCAAAACTGAACGGAAAGTCCAAGAGGAAGTAATGGAGAATTTTGGGACCTTTATTCATTCTGTCTCGCGTCTGAGGCTCTGGAATTGGAGCTGATTATGTGCTATTTCCACAAGGAACCTTTTTAGGATTGGTTCTATGTCTCATCTAACCTATTGATTGGCTTTCGACTACGAGAATGTTTTGCCCGAAGTTGTAATGCATCCATTTAATACTTGTTGCACCTATTAAGAGACTTTAAAGTACGATCTTGAACAACAGCCCATCAGTCGTCGATCATAGAAGTCGACGATCAACTTGAAGCAGCTTTCCATCACTCAACCATGACTCATCTAAAATCTGCAGATTTCCTTGAAATCTTACGGGGGTTTGTATTTGAACGAGTACTGAGTGAAGGCACGGACTCTGTGAATCCTTGTTTTGCGATTTATTTATGAGGAGAATTCCAGATCCTGTCACTCATAATATCTCAGTTCTCGGCACGCTCTCCCCGGGATCAAGTGACTCACCCTCCCAAGCAATTGTTCGTATCGAGCGAACAGCACTTTCAGGCGACTTCTCCAAACTTCTTCGAGATACTTTGGAGAATGTAAAGCTAATCGAATCGACGGACATAGTAAGCTATGATTATTTGTTCTCTGTCCATCATATATATTCTGATGACGTGAACGGTAGTATTCCTGGCTACTAGCTTGGTTTACAAAGCATCATGACGTCCCGGATGCCAAAATAAACATTATTTGTCCAGCAACGGAGGTGCATATACGCAAGGTTCGTCAAGGGTGTACTAGTAATATAGTACACCGCTGACCAGTACTATACTCATGTTCTAGTATTCAAGCCAATCCATTATAATGGTACGGGAGACTCCTGAGTTGTATGAAAAGATCGTGAAGCCCTTCATTCGAGCCTTCCCTCCATCACGGACGCATTGGTTAGCCGTCTCACTTTCTAGGTGAAGCAGCCAGTTGAATCAGTGTAAATTCTAGGGTCGAGAATATCTTGACAGGCGTCTCTGAGGCAGAGAAGGTGTTATACAGGGACGACTCACCTGAAACTGGGTTCTTGATTTTACCCGATATGAAATGGGATCTTACGAACATCTCGACGCTTTATCTTGTCGCGCTTTCGTTGAACCGGAAAATACGATCGTTGCGGGATCTGAACAGACATCACCTTCTAATGCTAAAGAATATACGTCGAGAAGCAAGCCGGATTGTCAAAGAACGATGGGGACTTGAGAAAGGTAGCCTCCGTTTCTATGTGCATTACCAGCCTTCCTATTGTAAGCCCTCTGTGATTTTGTGTCTGTGCTGAAGGCGATCATCTCCCAACTAAGATCACTTTCACGTCCACATTGTTAATTCAAATTATGTTGGATTTCCCGGAATGAACGTCGGCCAAGCACATCTCTTGGAAGACCTGATTTCCTTGGTGGGTTGTCCTAAAACGTCTCTCCATTTGTCGCCTGCTCCTAAGCCAATTCTCCTTCGCAGATTGAGCTCGGTGAGCCTTCAGCACCATGCATTCTGGAACGTATTACGCTCTCGTATGGGCTTGGGGACCAACATGGATTATTTGAGAAAATGAAGTCGGCTCAAGAAAACTTGGAACAGTAGATACAAATTCAAATTTGGCATGTCAGCTTCCTTTTGTCGTATTCGTATAGTAATGCAGGATCTACGAGTGATCTACGCCATTTCTTTTCTCACTTGGGCCAACTTGAAAACTCAAATACCTTACCTCACAACATGCGACCAACGCTCTCGCGGCTCATCGCTATCATACCGCGCAGCGCAGTACCAAAGCACCTCCAGTACCGTGTAGTCCCTCCACCGCTGCGACCAAGCGAAAAACCGGCCGAGCCAACGCTCGTGGATCTCCTCATAGCGCGAAAAGAAGCGCGTGATAGGGTGTACGCCGACGCTCAGCAGAAACTGCAGGAGACAGGGGCACTTGAAGTGGATGCGAGTATCCGGCCGTGGCCAACCAATCTGCGCGTCGAGCCGATAGTGAAGAGAGAAGCATTTGCAAAGATCACAAAGGAGGCTCGGATGGCGTTGAAAGAAGCGCTGAAGGAACGATAAAGGACACGGTGTGTTTGCTGCCTTTATTGGCTTTGTACAGCAGCTCACAAATGCGAAATACTTGCCCTATTTCCAGTTCTACTGTCTGGGACGCGAATCGCATGAGCTTCGAACTATCGATTTTTCAGTCCATTATACGCTGTCTACGATGCATATGTAACAGATGCATTCTACCGTCTAATAGTAACAGGAAGAAAATCAATTGACGTCGGCTTTCGTCTCCGCTTCCATCCGTTCTCGACCTTCCTTCATAACTCGCTCAAGGAGTTTGTTGTATCGTTCGGGCCATTGCAAATGAAGTGCATGACCAGTATTCTCGAACACAACATACTCGGCCTCTGGCATGTTTTCCTTCAAGTATTTGCTGTTACGAGGGTCTACCAGGTTATCCTGGTCGCCGCACACGATAAGAACCTTGGGTATTGATCGTGATATCTCGCGAAGTCTATCCGGTGTAACGCGGTGTGTTAGTCCTGCGGACATTTGCGACAAGGCTCCTACAGGCGACTGGACTCGGATTGCAGCTATACGTTTGTAGTATTCCTGTGGGTGAAGATGATAAAATATGTCACTCATTGCCATAATAGAGGTCTGCTCGCACCTGCTCCTGGATTTGTCTATTCGTGCGGTTATTTGGGTCCCCTTCAGCTTTTGCATTAAGAAATGACTCAGGGAAAAGCATGTTCATTGCCAGCGGCACTTTCTTGTAAGGATCCGAGATTACGAAGAGACGTGTGAGGTAGGAGACTCCCTTCCACTATACAACGGATAAATCAGATTCGGATCGACGGGCTGAGTTTGATCTGCACGCACTGGAGGTAGATTTGACCAAGGACGTCCACCTGCAGTTGTAACAGTCAACGTTAACGAAACAATTCGGTCAGGTATCCTGCTTGACAGTTCTAGAACAAAGATATTTTAAAACAGAGGCCGAAAAGGCAGTTACCTGTAGATGCATACCCATAGAAATCATTCCTCCCAAGCTAACTCCGACGACGTGCACTTGACGTTTCTCAGTCCATCCGATGTAGTCAAGCAGGACTATCACGTCCTCTGCCATGCTGGAGGTACTGTAGTTCATGTCTAGTCTTGGACAAACCGTCTCGTGCAGCGAACATGCAAAAGAATACTCACGTATATGGACCACGAGGCGTTCCACTATTCCCGACTCCTCGATTGTCGAAAACCAGTACACTGTGCTGGCCAGAACGACCAAAGTACTCGACTTGCGGTTCCCATGAGAATGACGTACTGTTCAACCTATAACACCGTATTGCAATATCAAAGACATGCTCAACTCATAAATTTGAAAAGCCACGCACCCCATGATGAAAACCACCTTCTCCGGTCCACTTCCATGAAGCTCATAGTACAGGGAATGGCTCTCAAGCGGGTTGCTGTCCTGTCCACGCACATGGGTGACTGGACATAGACCTTTCTTGACGAGGGTAGTCGGGTCGAAGATAGTCTTATACTTGCTCTCGTCAAAATCTTCCGCCATTGTCTGCCCTTGGCACACAAATCAAGAAGAGTTTGAGATGAGAATTGATTGATAGTTGTGAACTTGATTCTGAATTTGAAGACAAGAATATTCCATCAAACAACACTTGTTCTGTTCATAATCTCACGTGAATATTTCAGACGCAGCGTCAAAGCTCTTCACGTAACCAACATCACCTGCACGGTCTCGTCGGTTCAGACCCCCGACGACACAATATTATGTCGAATGCCTCTACAAGTGTGAGTCCGACTAGGAAAGGAGAGAAACGAAGAAAACGCAGTCCACCAACAAAGTCTGAAGTGCCCGATGAAGAAGACTTGGAAGTTTACGATCAACCCAAGAAAGCACGTTCTACTGGGAAAGAGAAAGCCGAAGTTCAAGTTCAAGACGATTGGCCGAAATACTTTGTTGAGGTACGCACGAGAGTCTACGTATGAATTTGAGCTGCGTTGTCTGAGTTATTGTTACTTCAGTTATACAAGGTTGAGTGGTAATTGGGGAACGACATTCAATCTCGCACTGACCGACTTTCCTTTATCAACAAGATTTTCAAGGTACACCGTATACTCTCGAAACGTATCAAATTACTCAGAAGTCCGTTGTGTAAAGGCGCTAAATACTGTTCTTGCGTTTTGTTCATCTCGAAAGCATCTGGCAATTACATTTCCAGTCGTTCGCTCTTCCGTGGAACGTCTTCTCGCCAAGCAAGTACACTATGCTTTCCCGAACAAGTTTTCTCAGGACTTACAGTATACAGACCTCTTGAACTAGAAAAAGTCGCAGAACTCAAGTATGCCTTCGCGTACATTTACGCTAGAGTAAATCTAAGACACCACAGGGCTTTATTGCCAGATTTGATTCGCTTTGCATATATTCCGCGCGACCAGCTCATGATCAATGCTGACGCTCAGGAATCATCTTCTCGAGGCAAAAAGGATCGTGAACGTTCCCCGGATTTCTCGGCTTTCACGATTGGCAGCAGTTCTGCCGGCTTTTCTCACAGCACATCGCATGAAGACGAGCACGTACTCGTTCTGGATCTTGCAGCAGCCAAAGGTTCTGCGAAGAAGCCTGACAAGCCCGCGTATGTGCCAATTACCTGGACACTATCTCTTTGGCTGACAACAGGAAAGGTTTGCATACCAGCTTCCACCGGCTATGAGCCCTCAGGCCGTAAAAAAGCTGATCGAGAAACGAAACCAGCGTTTTGAACATGCTGTAACCGAGTTAGAGTGTTCCGAGTTATTTTATCCTTCCGTCCCTCACTGTTCATCCAACAGACTTCTTGATGCGGTCTCTGACACAGACGATCCTGCTCTTCTCATCCAATCCGCAGCTCGCGACCAGATCCCTATCAATCCAAATGTAATAAAGCAAGAACATGGGGACGAGGACAAACCGAGACAGCAAGTTCCAGACTCTGTTGAACGAGACAGTATTGAGGCCATCATAGAGGAAATTAAATCGTTGGACTGGTACAAAGAGCAGATAGTGGACAGGCGAATTTTTGAGTCCAAAGAGGGCCGATTGGGTATGTTGTATTGACTGGTTTACCTGAAGACGTCTCATATGTGTCGAATTGACAGGCACTCTCGCTGTGCCAGTCTCGAACACTATAATGCAAGCTCTTTATGACTCAAGAAAGATCTCATCATTCTATATACATCAGGCAGCCGCTATTGATGCCATTCAAGAAGGCAAAAATGTCATCGTATCTACGAGTACGGCTTCCGGTAAAAGTGTAATCTATCAGGTACGTTGTTCATTTGGCTGCTCGGCGGCAAATATATCGGACGTAACTTTTCTCAGGTTCCTATGTTGAGGTTCCTTGAAGAGGATCGCGATGCTAAGGCGATCTATATTTATCCTACAAAAGTCGGTATATTGTTTGTGCTGAGTTGCTTTCTCACAATACCTTCAGGCGCTGGCGCAAGACCAAAGAACAGCCCTAGAACAATTGCTTTGGGCCTGCGAAGGACTGCAATATGTGAAGGTTGCTAATTATGATGGAGATACACCTATGGAGCAAAGAGCTGGTAATATTACGATTCGTGGAAGCTTACCTACTTGTTTACTTTCCTGTTCAAGGTGTACGAGACTCGGCTTCCGTGATTTTTACCAACTTCGTGAGTCCCAAATGACTGTGTACTTAGGACCGGATATTTATGGTGATGCAGGATATGCTGCATGCCTCTATCCTTCCTCATGAGGAGAACTGGCGGCAGTGCGTGTTTCATTCTAAGCGGCATTCTCATATCGACCATCCTCAATCAGATTCCTAAAAAATCTGAAGCTTGTTGCTGTTGATGAGCTTCACTACTATTCTGGAGTTTTTGGGACGTAAGTCACTTATTCACTTCTCAGATCAACAGGTATTCCCCTCTATATAGTCATGTGGCGTATATCATGCGGCGACTGCGAAGGATATGTGCAGCCGTTGGCAGTAAGTCCGAGTCATTGTTCAGTGACCCGGGAGGCTGCAGATGCTAATTGACCTGGTAGATCGCCGAATCCGTTTCGTATCTTGCAGCGCAACGATCTCAAATCCGCTTCAGCACATGAAGAATATCTTTGGAATAGATGTAGGCAACCGGATGTATACTTGAATGTCAGCGTGTGTTCTCACGTTTGTGATCTCCAGAATATCGAGGTCGTTACAGACGATGGTGCTCCATCAGGGAGGAAGGACTTTCTCATCTGGAATCCTCCACCTAATGATGAAATGGATCCGACTCTTGGCCGGCGGAGTTCATTGGTGGAAGCTACGATCCTCATGCGGTTCCTTATGAAGAAAGGAGTTCGAACGATCCTCTTCTGCAAGGTAAGTCATTGTATTTCGTACTGAGAATCGTAACTCATCTTTTTTAAAGTATAGAAAGATGTGTGAATTGGTAGGTAATGAAGAATGTCTTTTGTCCATGTGGACTAATTGCACGCAGGCAATGAAAACTCTGAGACAGGACCTTAGTGCGGAGGGCCGTCACGATGTTTTGAAACGTGTCATGGCTTATCGCGGAGGTCCGTGCTATTGCTGCCCAATCATCTCTTTATCCGACTTATCCGACTTCACATATTACCTAGGCTACTCTCAGCAAGTCAGCTCCGTCATTTGATCTGCGAATGTCTGCCTGTATTGACAGTTCATTCGCTATAGGACCGGCGAAAGATAGAGCAAGAAGCGTTTTCAGGAAATCTCTTAGGTATTGTTGCAACGAATGCTCTTGAGCTCGGTGTCGACATCGGCGTACTTGATGCTGTCATTATGCTCGGATATCCATTTGGAATTGCAAACCTTGTACGTACTCACGATGATTTGACGGGCACCATTTATTCTCACTAATATCGATTTGGTTAGAGGCAACAAGCGGGTCGCGCAGGGCGAAGAGCACGAGATTCATTGGCAGTCCTTGTGGCCGATTCGCTACCTCTTGATCAGTACTACGTACAACATCCTAACGAGCTACACAGAGCCAGGGGAGATGACCTGCTTATTGACCTCGAAAGCAGAGTAATTCTTGAAGCACATCTCCAATGCGCGGCTTTCGAAATGCCCCTGACACATGAAGATTCCTCATATTTCGGTCCTCGCCTGCGAAAATTATGTGACATCTGTCTCTCCAAAGACAAAGAAGGATGGTACGTTCAAGTTAAACTAATTACTCCAATAAATAGCATCCCCTTATGGATGTCGTAGGTATCACCCTAACCCAAAATTTCTTCCCTACCCGAGCAAACATGTTTCTATCCGAGGTATCAAGGAACAGACGTATTCTATCATAGACATCACAGACGTGGGAAAGAGCGGCGGAAGCGCCAAATTGTTGGAAGAAATCGAACTGTCAAGAGCAATGTTCGAAGCTTTCGAGGGTGCGGTGGTAAGCATAGACGAGGATGCCTCTTGGAATCCAGCATTTAACTTTGACTCCATGAAGTTCATGCACCAAGGGTTGACATTTATTGTAAGCCTTTTTTTTCTTCTCACATCAAATTTTGAGATGTTCGGTCAGGTTCAAGAGATCAGCCACGATTCGAGGATAGCCAAACTTATTCGAGCTGATGTGAATTGGACGACAAAGTCCAGGTTCGCGACTAAACTGACATGCTTCGGCTGATGCTGATTCTTGCAAACATTACAGAGACTTTACGTCAGTTCTGCTGAAGTATACTAAGATAAAGTACTCATTGCGGTTTTCCCCACAGCGACGTTGATGCAATGCAGACACATCGAATTCGCGAAATAAAGGGTTCCATGATACGAGCACACTATGGTCGTGAGTACGAGTCATGACCATGTGGTCAGGGAGCTCATTATTTTTGCTATATTACCAGGAGTCGAATTAAAGACAGCCGTATTTGGTGAGGTGTTTTCATATTGATCTACTAAGGCCTCGTCTAAATTGCATTCCTCCCAGGTTATTTCAAAGTCCGGTACGGCCAGTCGGCACGATTGGTATGCTTCGGCGATCTTAAATCTCACTTTCTGAATTTCAGGAACAATATCATACTGGATACAGTCGATCTGGAGATGCCTCCGTTCGAGCGCAGCACAACCGGTTTTTGGATTGATCTTCCGAAGAGAACGCTAGATATCCTGCGCCTGAAAGGCATAAATGCAGCTGAAGCCATTCACAGCGCAGCACATGCCTTTCTGAATCGGTTTCCTATGGCGGCGGACGTGAGGACAGAATGCAAAGTACCAGTAAAGGAATATCTGGCCGCAGGGTCGAAGAGGAAGCGGCCCGCTAGGTAAATCCTTGAGGAAGTGCTTTTAATTGAACCGTTGATTGACGTTTGTGTCGACAGACTGATCTTTTTCGACAGCGCTGGTACGGACGGTGCGATAGCAGCGAAGGCATTTGATCATGGTATGAATGTCTACAGATGTCCAAAGAAGGGGACTCATCAAGTAACTCTCTTCAGTTTCCGACTTGATGCACGATGCTTTTGAGACAGTTGAATCCTGCACCTGTCTTGACGGCTGCGACAAGTGTGAGAAATAGGCATTATCCGTAATTCGTGACTATTCTAAGGATAGTATCTAGGCATTCGAAGTGCACTTTGCAAAGAGCAGAACATCGTGTCGTCAAAGATTGGTTCTCAAATAGTCATCAGGGGTATACTTGGTCTTCCTATAAACGTCGAAGCAATACCAGTCGGCGAGTCGAACGGAGTCGACTCTATCGTTGAGGCGCAGCCCGTTCGCGCAGTGGACGACGTGGAGATTGAATATTACGTTGACTAAACCTAAGGGAAGCAAGATTAGACTATTTGAGAGGATCGAAATCCCCCCAATCGTCTTTAGAAGGCTTCTTTGCTGCTGCTGCGTTCCACGGCTGCGATGGTGTGGAAGGTGCGAGTATAGAGTTCATTGATAGTGACGGAGGAGAGGTGACCAATAAAGGGGAGGAAGTGGAAGGGAATGTCGCCGCAGGAGGTAGCGTCACATTATAATTCGGTTTGCTCGGTTGCATTGGCGCGGTATGACCTGTTGACATGGTCGGGACATTGTAGTTGGGGAATGTCTGTTGTGAAAGAGGGGGAGTAGACATGCTAATCACCGGAGATTGCATTGGCTGGGATATTGCAGGTGTGCCGAACGCTGAAGACGGCGTCCTAGAGGTAGTTCCCATCGGACTCCAGGATAAACTCGAGGGAGAAGTCAGTGGCGGAGGAATGCCTTGCGGAGATGGTGATGTAGATGGGTTCTGTGCCCGGAGCGTCGTAGAGGTGGCAGGCGGACTTTGTACCTGCGGGCTCTAATGCCATAGTTAATTTCCGACAGACTGTACCGAACAAAATCCGCCGTACATCATTGAGCAAGCTGCCCCAGACATCATCATCCCAGCTCTTTCCGTTTTCAACAATTGCATCTGGTTTGACGGTACTCGTCGATGCTCCGGCAACGAGGCTCGCGAAGTCGATACCGTTAGCTGACCCGCCAACCGATCCCAGCCCGGTCTCAGTACCCGATTTGTCTTCAATGCGCTGTGAATCTTTCAGGAATTGCAAATGTTCCCGTTCGACCCGATCTCCAAGCTTCTTGATTACAGCCATGAAGCGCTGGAACTGAGAGACATTAAGTACTGGCAACAAGTAAGCATACCGATGTAACTCTTAATCCAGCACAGTGTCACGTACATGGTCCCATAGACATTGTCCAAAGTTGTGGTAATACCAGCGTTGCAACTGCTTCACGATCGACCTTGTAACCCATTGCTTCTTGCACTGCTAACGTAGCAAGCTATTATGTCTGTTCAACGAGAGCAAACACTGTCATCGGTTTAAGCGCCTTACCATCACCGCAGGTTCTGAACGAGTATTAGACTTGGTCGTGACGTAACGGTGGAAATGTATAATACTTACCCTTGGTCCGTATTCTCGAAAGAAGCGGTACAAGCTTTTGCGTTAAGCTCAACTTTTAAAGGAAAATCTCATAAAAAAGAGGAATCAATTGCTAAGGGTCGGAAGCTGCGTACTTGATCCAGAGTTTTCACCATAGCCAAGAACGTCTCCAAAGTCGCGACTTTTACAGATAATATTCTGGTTTTTGTGAACACGAGCTTTATACATGGCGTTGAGCTTTTTCGATGCTGCGCGAATAGCGACAAAACCATTTTACTCACTGCCACGCGCGGGAACAGCACCCCTTGCACTTCGGCGTAATCAATAGTCTCACAGAGATTCGGTACAACTTTGAGGGCACGTTCTTGCACCTATTCCGGGTTTAGAGAACGCTATATTAGGTCCACCAGACAACGAACAACTCACTATTGCATGGTCTGATTCCAGAGCATTGTATACAAGTGGAAGGACGTCTTTAAAAATAAGAAAGTTTGAGTGAATGCAATTTGAACCATGGAACACTTGACTTACGTTCCCTAAACACGGCTTTATCAGTTTTACTTTGAAGGAGTGACAGGTTATCCAGGAGCGTAATCATGTTTTGTGGAGGTTCTTTCAGAGCAAACAACGGTTTTAGACTTGGTAGAACGACGGAGGCAAATTGAGTTGGGGAAAGGCTCTTTGAAATGGCAAAAACGTTGGGCAGGATGTACGGTAGAAGATGAGTGTCTTTCATCTGCAATACATGGTCACTGTTATTTATATTATGAACAAAGGACAACATAACTTACCTCTTCCAATAGCGAAGGAAGAATCTTCCGCGTCTTCAGACCCTCACTGAATTTGTCCAGAACGCCAGTAAGGCCCTTCATAAAAGTGATCTTCTCTTCCCGAGTCTTTGACGCAAACGTCGATCTGTCGAGGAAATTAAGCGTCGATATTGATAATGATGAAAAAAATGGATGAGAAGGTAATGTCGCTGGCGTCGGCCGGTGAAGAGCATGTCTGGTGATCAATGATGAAAGCAATTCTAAAGCAGATGCATGGCCTGATGAGACAATTGGTCCAGGAAAACGCTTGAAACGCACCCCTGAGCTCCGAATCAGCGCGTTCGAGATTGCGGAAACCTCGCGACAAATTATCGCGCAAGCTAGCAGGGCTGTTATGATTTCGGAAAGGAGGACTCCCTTTGTTGTGTACAGCATAAATCAGACAACCCAGAGAATACATGTCAGACTCGGTCACGAGCTGTTCGTCAAGAACATATTCCGGAGCTAACAACAACGGTTGAGTTTTTAGAACTTCGAGAGGAGGTAAATAACATACCTAGATAATCAAAGGATCGTTGAACATAGCTTGGAAGATAGTTGTCGAAAAGAGGAGAACGCTGAGCTGCCGGAGACCCATCTGCTCCAGAAAGCTGAATAGTATACCCCAGTCCTCCTAGTTTCCAGTCTCCCTAAGACACAATCAGACCAACACTTTGAAAAGAAAGTTAGCACGAACAGATGAGTTGATTAAAACACTCTCTGGGTTTATATCTGAGTGAATGCGGCGTGCAGAGGAGTGGAGGAAGGATAGACCCTTGCATAGTTGCAAGATGCCTTTTTGTATCTGGTAAATGCCATCAGCTCCGATAAAATAGAAGAACACTTCATTTCGCACACGAACCTCGATTTCATCAAGCTCAACTAGTGGAGAAGCCCGAGATCCAGGAATCGAAAGGTGCAATGAAGATAACAGTGGCTCGGTGGCAAATGTAACTTCTGCACGCGTCTCTTCGACTGGTTCCACCATCTCTAAAACAAATCATCTGATCAACAAGCTTAGCTCGTAAGAAATATTAATACAGACCTAGAATGTTTGGATGGCGAAGTTTACCCAGTGCGGATGCCTATTTTCCATAAGCCAGGAGCTTAAATTAACGAAAACCTCTCCTACCTCGGCTTTAAGGTTTTCAATAATCTTCTCCTTCGCCGATGCGCTCAGCCTATCTGTATCGGGTGCCCGCTTGTCGAAAGTCCATACGCTCACACGCTTGCCCGTTATTTTGTGCGTAGCTGGCTGAACGCGCCATGGACCCACTCAATAAGGCATTGTGAGCCGATTAAGCCTGACAAGAGCTTGTTGATATCCTACCATGAAAAGTGGGAGTGAGCTGCGGAGTGGGTAATGCTGCGCTCGATGCGGATGTAGAGCCTGATGCTTGTGGACCTGGTGTGGACGACCGACTTCCAGAACCGAAACCTGGCAGGGGACTCGACGACGATTGAGGTCCAATGTTATAGTTTGTTGAAATATTCGTTCGTGCGAAGAAAGAAGTCGCTGCGGCTAACATCGTTGCAGTCTGTGTCCAAGAAATACGTGCATGATGTGCGTGCGGATAGACGCGAATCTTGACGATCAGTGTCGATCGATCATTCTAAATAGAGCCAAACAAGTGGGTGAGTGAGTAAATTTAGCACACATTTTACCCGCATTCCGGACGGCATTAATATTTCGACCCTCTATCAGAACAAGCGAATATAATGGATAAGTCCGAATAAGTATACATAATATTAGTACAACAGTTCCAGTCGAACGAAAGTAGACAAGGGTCCGAAATTCTATACATGTGATGCATAATCTAGATTTAAGAGAAAATCCCGTTTCATACAGAGTTCTGCGTCATTGCACGCAACCAAGAACACCTTCATCTGAAAGCTCCGAGCATATTTACCACTTCTGGCCGACTATAAGGTGATTCTGCTCCGAGGGTTCCGATCGCCGGCGTGGGGGTACCTCCCAGTTCGACTATTTCCCGTTCGTGGGTGTCGAATGCGTCTGTCGTAATTTCCACAAGTTGTTCGCACTCGTAGGTGGGCATATGTGCCGCCATGGCAGGAGGCGGGTTTATGCTAACATGGATGTAATACTAGGCAGGAGTGTTAATCCGAGCTGATTATATGGTTACAAGATTGCTTAATGATCTCACCTGCTGTTCTGCAACACCATCAATCGCCCATGACTTCTGCGCAGCCGGTCGCGCAGTACATAGCTCGTATGAAACGGTGTTTGCATTAGCCTGACCTTCATCGGTATCTACAACTTCGGCGACAGCCAAGAGAGATTCATGTTCACTGGCATTGCGTCCTCCATTTAACCAAGTCCGCGAACGCTTGACGAGCTGGATTTTGGCTGCGGAAAGAAGTAGTTTTGCGATGGCTGCATTCTGCGCTGGACGGACACTTAATGAAACTGGGATACTATCGTACGAAGCAAAAGACAGCGTTGAAGGAAGCGTGAGCTGCAAGGAAACAGTTACATGAATCCATTCGACCATAGAGATATCACGGGACACATACGATAATCGAAGGAGCATTGTCGATAGAGAGCTTTTTGCTACTACCTCTTAAAGGTACAGAGTAAACTCCCTGAGCATAATCACCAGACGTGAGTTGGTTCGGATCACTGGGTATACTCGGGATGCGTGAAAGCAGAGGTCCCTTCGCGAATGTTCGCGGCAGATATAGGAGAGGGATTTTAAAACTGAAATATTTGTAAATAGATTTCCATCACATTTGAAATGAAAAGTCTCCTTACCATTCATTTCGACGTAGTCCCTTACGAAAGAGCTTTACCTTTAGTCTGTATCTCACGGCGCAGGTAATACCAGGAAGATATATGATGGCGCTGGGAGGTAACGGATTGCGCCTTCCGACAACAGCTGTCGGGAACGTGATCGAAAACGGTCGTCCATCTGACCACTCGTCTGGAGCGAGTGTCGCAAAAGAGCAGCATGTTTCCAGGACACCGACGGAGCTTGATCCGGTTATAAGTCCTCGTTCTGTGTACGTATTCGTTACAGCGCCCTGCAACTGCAGAATCATTGAGCCGCAGAATAAGTATAGGTTATGGAATTACCACTGCCTTAATGTACATGGACGTTACTCCCCTCAAGTCGCCGGAGAGTGAAAGAGTCCCGTCTATAGACGCGTTGTTGCCGTAGATGGGAATACTGGTTCCCCATATTTTGGGTCCAAGGTTGACCGTGATGTGCTTTGATCGATAGGCGTAGTTATCTAGCGATAAACAGGTTGCTTCAGAACCACTACGGATGATGAGTTCAGATGCCCGAGGAGATGGAGAATATTGTGGCGACGGTATGGAAGAACCAGAGTCTGTCGATCGAGCATAGGAAGGTGGATCATCGAAGAAGGAAGACTCCCTGGTCGGCGACAAAGGTATCATGACTGCAACGCACTAGGCTATGCAAAAGTCAGAGGTTGCTCCCATCTTAAGAACTTTAGGCAGTCTGCGAGTCGAGTCATAGAAGTATTATTTATACAGCCTAGTTATGAGCTTGGCGGGATAATTGGAGATGTTGTTCCATGTTCATCCGGGTCACCAGAATGATTGGTAAGTCGAAACGTGCATCAGTTAAACCCATAAAGTGGCATGCAGCTGTACCTGGACCTTCAAGGTCAAGGCCGACATCGGTAAGAAATCTCCACCGAAACCCGAAAACTCAAAATTCATTGGGCGAAAAGCACATCGAGTCATCCGGTCGAAAGTGGAAGCCACTTCGGCTGACCAATGTAGACTCGAGTACACCAGGTACTTGTATATGGCGTAGCGCAGAATGAGATTGCGTTCTGATCGTAAAGGCGAAACGAAACATGGTTGACTCGATTCTGTACACGTGACGTGTTATGCTATTCCGTCATATTATTTCAAAGCATCGTTTACCAGCTTCGAAATGGCGCCAGCAATGTGCATGACTAGTCGTAAACCTTTTGGGACCCAAAAAGTGTCCACCACGGATCATTAGCCGCGATGAGAGGACAGAACGGATTATCATTAATGACGAGAGCATTTGGTCTTATTCCTTGAATTGTGGAGACGCGCGGGAGCCACATATATCATTCTGGACTGGATGCAATCGCGCAGTCGCGGAGAAAACACGGCCGATCCCAAGGGAAACGGAAATGCACAGTTTGTGACAAAAGAACGTATCGAAAATCTTCAGATACTGAGATAGTCATGTAGTATCCTTCCAATCTATGTCAGACCGTATTTATAGTTCCTCAGGGCCGACTTTATTTCCGGCTGGATCTTCAACACGTACATACTTACCAAAATACAACATACCTTCTGGGCTTTCACTCGTATTCATCCTAAGACTAAACAATCGTCCCTGTGTAGAATGCATGTTTCTGGCCCGGCCTTCAAATTGGTGAGCGTCGGCTTTGTAAACCCATGAAGGTTGAGAACGCAAGGACTTGACTCACCATCTCACCGGTGCATGATAATTAGTTTCAGATGCAAATGGAAAACATCCTTAGAAATCCGACATCAGCGCGCCAGTCCTACGTCCAAAACGTGACTAGTTCTGAATTCTCTCCTGGGCCTGGGGATGAAAGCTGGTTAAAGAGCGAAGACTGAAAACATCGTAGGTACCTATACAAGAACAAAATACACAATTCATTGGATTCTTCCAATCAGCGAACGTCTATCATAAAGCTTAAAGACTGATAAGATAACAAAAGAAGCATGATGGATCGGCAGTTTGATGCGCTTGATGCGCCTCCCGTCAAGCCGCTCTCTTATCAAGATATGTAATCACCCGCAGATACGTACTCCATACTGTATTTCATCACTATTAGTTTTCTACGCTGCAGCATGTGGTAACGAGACCTCGTGGTGACACTGTACAAGCTCGTCGTTTATCGGAATATACGCCGGTTTAAAGTCTATTGAGTCAGATAAACGGATGGTCCTCTCACTAGATAAAAGCTTTTGGTCAGAAAAATACGTCCTCATGTGTCTACTTATATGTATCCTTGCTGATATCACACTTAGGATCTCCTTTTTTTTTTTGCTTTCGTCCTTGCACAGACTAATAATGTCTCGCCTTCAATGTTTATATCCGAATTACAGGACTCGAAGTTCCATAAACACGATAGACTGCAAAGCACTCGGTTTTCACAAGATCCGTCCAGCCGATTCCCTGGTGCCCACACACGCATGAAACCTCTGAAACTCTCCAAAGTCACATCATTCACCATGCATATGGCCACTGGAAAATTCTCAGAACGCATCGAGAGGGATCTCCGCACCCAATGCAAACCCCGTCTGAAGCTCCCACGGCACGCCAAGCTAACACATGCCACGCGTCTCCAATGGAAAGAACATACTGTAAGTAGGTGCAGTATAAAGATAACCACTTCCTCTCCCCTCTGTCCCTCTGCGGGTCCCCTCCAAGAACTACTTGCTTCCTCTTCCTCTGCACATTGTATTCTATTCTTGGGCTCTCCTCGGAAACCTCGAACCAAGCAAGGAGTATCTAAATAAATCCGATTCCCAAACATGCGGACGACTGCGCGAGGCGATTATGCCGCTGTATTCTTTGATCCCCTATCCAGTAGTTTCCAGTAGTACAATGTGCGATACGGCGGTGTCGGAGCCAGTTAAAGATCTTGCGCAGGTATCCGTTCTTCTCGTGCTATGTATGATTTCTGATCTCCGCGGAGTGCTTCAAAACTAATAGCTAAGAGATTGTCGAATCGAATGCATTGCTCTCTTGGGTTTCTGCCAACACACATACAGTACATATATACACAACGCAGATCTCCCGTGCCAGCCGTGTGGTGACTCACAATTTTTCTTGAGGCTTGAAGAAGGGAAGCCCTTTTTTCTCATCGAGGAGAACTAAGCTTATGTACATATACGAGGATGAAAGATGGAGACTTTTGAGGAAACGCCGAGTATTCGGCAGAAATCAACGGAAGAAAGATGTTTCGCACGTAGCTGCATGATAGTCAGGAGAGAATAGGAGAAACAATCGGGTGCAATCACAGCTCGGCATCATGATGAATCAGTAACGAAACCAGCAAGCGCCGATAGTGTACTAGTTCTATCTCGCAGATACCACGCAACGCAAACCGCCAAATCACTTCCCCGTCAACTCAGCTCAGGAGGTGGAAACATTCGTTCATATGCACTGATTTCGTATGTTCAAAAGGAATCTCGATCTGACATATATCAACTGGACACTACATAGTAGATTCCCGATGTTGAGTGTCTATGAAAGCTCCACAATAGAAAGACTGAAGGAAAACAGTCATGTTTTGTATTACACTCATCAATCGGATTTCTATGTCCCTTATCAGACACTATATCTTTGAGATCGCGAATATCTGTTGCTCCCGGATACACGCCATCCAATGATTCATTTCCCGCGGAAACTTACAAGTCCACGCACAACAGATAAATCGAATAGAACAAATAGAATCAAATTCCCTCCGATATGACTTTACTTTACGGCTAAAAAGTAAGTACAATTTTAAATGTATAGGACATGTTCAGAGAATTCGGCGACAAGAACGAGAGAGAGAGGTGTGATAAAATACAGAGAGGAAGAGAGAGAGAAAACAATAGCAAAGCGATGATAGACAGCAAGGTTTTAACACGGCGGGAACGATTCTGGATGCATGTAGATCAGGGGGGAAGAGGAATAGAGGGAGAAGAACTATATGCTACTTCGCAACGCAGCAATAAATAGGAGGGAAGCAGTGAGAGGGATCGGAGTGAGAAATGTGACCGTCAGTCAATGTCTAAGTAAGAGGTGTATAGTTACGACGATCTTCCGAGGAAAAAACTCGGAGTACAAGAAAGTGAGGACTAACGAAAAAGAGAACCAGAAAAGAAAATCGAATAAACAGCAGAAAAATGGAATAATGATCCTAAAAACTGGTATTTATTTCAAAGAAAAGGAAAAGCGCCAGGAGAGAGGGGGGGAAAGGACAGCTTCGACGTTCCCGTCACGCGCACTCAACTTATCCCCGTCCGATACCCTAAAAGTCAGTGCATGTGTACAATTGAAGATTGAAGACGTATGACGCTATTACCCACAGCCCAGCTGACTTCTTTCGGAGGGGATCATAGACGTCATGAGTAAAACAGGCCGATGCGTAGCAGCAAACAATGAATTGAATGGGAAATCCCGATTTGTTCGTCCTCACCGCCGAAGGTGTTAATCAACAACGCAGATAAAGGCCAAGGGCAAAGAGCTGCCGCTTTTGAGTTTGCAACGGCCTTTCCGTTTCTCATCTGCCCTTTTCTTCCTCCCCCTGTCCTTCAGCGAGTGGTCACTCGCCCTATACACCCGAGTCTCCACTGACACACAACAGGAATTCGCTCGCTTTCTACGAAGCATTTTTACGTAGCTCGACGTAAAGGATACGAGGAAAGGCCGTGGCATGGGATAATGTTTTCGATTGGAAAATTCGCATTGGCTTATACGTGCCTCGTGGATTCACCATTTCACCACCTCCAGACCATCGTAGATTCGTTTGCGAACTGGGCACCTTTCGGAACTCGGCCAGGATTGGGCAGTCGAGCACTCTCCTCCATCCCATCAAATCGTCACAAATGAATAGCGACGGCAGCTTTGACGTCGAAAACTCTTTGCGCCATGAGGCAGCACGTCGAGGGAAGACAGGGGAGCAAAATGTCCTTGCTAAGGGACATTTAGTAGTGAGTGAACTGACGTAACGGTAGGTCCTACGCGAGTCACGTGCCCTGGAACTAAATTGTTCCAAGTCATCAAGTGAGCGACCGTGAAACAGCCAGAAACGTGTCATGAGTAGAAAGCGCGTCGAAATCCACTTCGTATAGCGTTGGCACTGATAGCAGATGAGGTGCGGCAGCAGAATGACGTCTTCAACCGAGAATCGGCCCCTCGGGTCGTGACCTCCGTTCCTCCCAACAAGTTCTCCGTCCCCCCATCGCCCCCTTTCCTTCCCGGCCCTCCTATTCAACAAATCATTCCTTCTTCTTCTTATTTAGCGCCTTCGCCTGTTCCCGGCCGATTCTGCAAATTGATAAAGACGAAGAACGGCATGCCTGCCCGCGGGAATACATGTGCATGAAGGGAATGCGTTTGTGATGAGTTGTACGGAAGTAATGCGAAGAAAGCGAAATAACTGTAGATTGTCCGTTGTCCATGCAAGGATATTTGTGTGAGTAAATGGCTGAGAGAGATGGTCGGTGCTTTTGCGGCGATGACTCAGAGATGTGAAAGATATGAAGGGTATTCGGGAGAGTGCAAGTTAAAAGTGCAAGTTAAAAGAGAATGCCGAGATGCCCCACATCGATAAGACTGCCTCACGGCCTCTGTGGCGGACGACCAGATGATTGATACAGTCGTTTTACGGTAACAGTCAGCACTCCGTCAGTATAGCCTGCGTGCACGCCATTCATGTCTGCATCCCTATCAAATTGGACTTGCCATTCATGATGACCTTAAATAAGAGAAAAATGTCAAACGCTTGGAATGGCAAAGCAAATTGGGAAAAGGCGCGAAAGATCATCGAACGCACAATTTTCCTGGTCCCAGCGATCTGCTACGATGTCCAAGATGTTATTCTTCCGCATTGCAATAGTAATACACGATGAATCAAATCCCGGGCCAATCGCCGCCTGCACGGAGAAATAAAAAAATAATAAAGATCAGGGTTCGGATAAGTGCTCGGTGAAAGGTGGAAAAAAATACCGAGAGTATGTATGCGGTCGGTGTAGTCTCCGTCTGCATAGGTGCACTAGGGCTCTGTGGCGAGCGTGCACTGCGGAGGATATGGAAGGATGCAGGTAATGGGGTGACTGTGGGCGACGTCACCGGTGAGAGTGACGATGAGGAATTAGTTCCGTTGGACCGAGCGGAACGGACTCCGCCTGAGGCAGACGCACATTGTTGCCGGGCGGATGAAAAGTATGCGTCATCTGTATTGGACGACTCAGCAGACCCAGGACTTGTGGAAAGAGGCGGGGTTGGTAAGGTCCAACCTTGAGTCATACGCGATGAAGAGGCGGTGAGTGGAGGTTGCCTGCGCTGACCTTGGTCAAAGAGGTTAGAATACATGCGCGCGACAAATGACAAGCGAGTTACTCACAAGCCGCCGCAAGCCTGTCGGGATAGGCAGATAGTGGCTGCGAAGTAGCATCGTTTTGGAGCTGCTGGTCCTGGGAAGGGATGCCTGTACGAACGTAGAGAGGAACGGTGTTTCCGCGCAAGAGCTGTGGACGCGTAGGATGAGTAGATGCCTCCGGCATAATTTGGGAAATAAAAGGGAGGAAGTAATGAAGTAAACAGGCCGAGAGACAGAAAAGGAGAGGCGGAAGATGGAGGGAGGAGAGATGATGCGTACAGGACGAAGAGCGAGCGAGGGAACGAGAGAGGACAGGCCGTATATACAAAAGCTGGAGATGTAGCTGATGGTTAAGTCATGTGAGCTGACTAAAGTCAAAGCTAAGCCTTATATGAAGAAAATGGAGGTGACTTATAACTGAATAAGGGAATTTGATCGAAACATAATATCACGTGACTTGACAATCAGCCGTAACACTAGGCAGTCCGACGAAACGAAACTTCTAAATAAAGGGTCAGCGCTAGTATACTAAGGCACACAAAATCTTATCTTATTTCATTTTATCCAGCTTTTTCCCATAACCCTACCTAGTCCTAGTAGTTGTACTAGTACTCTGCCTCACTCAGTCCACACCTACTCACCCTCGCTCAGTGCACCATTGCCGAGCTATATCACCGCGCTGAACTCTCTCGGAGCTCATGACCGGGAGACGGGGTTTTCCAACTCTTGTCTGCACAGTCCCCAAGTGGGTTTAGTCTCAATCCAGAAATATCGGGTTTTCCCCCCTCTTTTTTCTCTGTGCGTGCTCTGCCTACCTTAGTTTGGGTGCGTGTACACGGCAAGGCGTTCATTTTGATTTCTCTTACGTTGTTAGCGACCGCAAGGCATACACCAATATAAGGTTTGCACTGGCAGTCAGGCCTCCGCCTCCCTCCGTCTCCATCTCATTTCGTCGCAGCACTAGTACTGACACTCACACTCGCAACTGGCAGTAGTACCTAGGCTGGCTGACATATGCATCTGTTTCGCCGCGACGTGTATCTCTGTGGGGGATCTGGCCATCTATATGTTGCGACGTGAAGTTGGACATTCAAACAAAGAGGGATCCTCGACGAGAGACCGGAATTCGGGCACATTATCGGCGCGGTGCCTATCTGCCATTTGGATGATCCATCCAGGGCATGGAAATGGAAATTGGGGACTACAAAAGTACTACGAACGTGCCAAGTGCCGAGGAAAGCGGAGAAGAGAGAAGGAAGAGTGGTAATAGCGGTAGTACTGGTACTGGTAC
Source organism: Sanghuangporus sanghuang (assembly GCA_009806525.1). Taxonomy (NCBI): domain Eukaryota; kingdom Fungi; phylum Basidiomycota; class Agaricomycetes; order Hymenochaetales; family Hymenochaetaceae; genus Sanghuangporus; species Sanghuangporus sanghuang. The sequence continues at coordinate 2,091,896 of VVIT01000001.1, read as the reverse complement.
TGGTACTGGGTAGGGTAGGATAAGGAAAGCATTGTATTGCCATTGACTGGGTGATGACGAATATGTCGTGCTGCGTCATCAGTGCGGATCAGTGACGCTAATCCGGTCTGCTGATCCGCAAAAAATATCAGAAAAGTCAACTCAACTTCAGTTCCCTTTTTGGTGCTTTCACTACTGTAGCTTACCTTACCTAGGCTTACCCATAATTTTGTTCCGAGCGAGGCGATCACGATCACGCGCGCGTTCGCTTCAAGTTAGGCTGGATCTCACAGAACAAACCACGTTCTCGCCCGCATGATTATGACTATGAGAATGACCTTCCCCACATCGATTCAATAATATACTGAAACTCCCGTTTATGATCTCCCATCCTCTCTTCGGGTACAACATCCTCTATCTGTCTTTCGTTCCTGTCTTGCACTCCGCAAAGTTGAAAAGCGAGCTAAAGTGCCGCATATAGGGAATTGAACCTTGGACCTGATCGCGCCACTATCCGCTCGACGCGACCGACACCGGTGGCATAAGTTACATACGATGCGGTTCTCACAGCTGTTCCTTAATCGAAGTTTCACAGTTCTGCAGAACAGGCACCCTCACGCGACGTTGCGCGCGATATCAGCATTCTCGACAGCAGCATCACAATCACCGTCGAATGCCCGCGCCGCCAGCATCAGCTTCATAGGCCTCGGGCGCATGGGCTCGGAGATGGCTTACAATTTGTTTTCAAAGAGGCACGCGCTCGCACGTGAAGTGGAAAGAAGCATAGACACCATCGATCAGTTGTTTGTCGTCTGTGATGCTGTTCCAGAAGCTGCGCGTGCCTTTGCACGGAATTTCCAGTCTCAGTTCCCTAGAAGCCAAATCCGCATTGTTGAGACGCCGGAGGAGTGTGTACTTCAAATTTTGCTTCCTAACAGATGAAATCCGATACGTTACTTTTAGAGCTACGTTGGCATCAGCAACGGTCATAACAGTGCTGCCATCCTCACCGCAAGTGCGAACTGTATACACGGGAACTAACGGAGTATTGTCTGCTCTTAGCACTTTGGCACCTGAAGACCGGGCGCAAACGCTATGCATTGACTCTACTACGCTAGATGTGGAGGTAGGTAGGTCTCGAACCCCTTTAATGACGCTATCAGTACGGTCTATTAAACGCAAAATCTAAAAGCACGGCAAGTTGCGTCGGAGGTAATCGATACAGGTGCACAGATGGTCGATGCTCCAGTCTCTGGTGGTGTGTAGTGCTGCTTACTTGTCTTCTCCGTTCAACGTATCATCGTTCTTTAACCTTATCTTTTTTCCGAGCACAGGTGTAGCAGGTGCAAAAGCGGGCACACTCACATTCCTCGTCGGCGGAAGCGAAGCAGCTTTCAGACTGGCCTCTCCATTTCTTGAACAAATGGGTAGACGAATTGTTCACTGCGGGGGTGCCGGATCCGGACTCGCTGCAAAGATCTGCAACAACTTGATGCTCGGTGTTGAGCAGGTGGTTACCGCCGAAGCTATGTTACTCGGACAGCGGTTGGGCGTTCGCCCGGAGGTGCTCGCGGACGTAATTGGAAGCTCAACGGGCGCTTGCTGGAGCATGTCGAAGAACAACCCGGTCCCGGTTGCGACTCCTGAGATAGCACCGCCAAGCGAGCGCGGTTTCGAAGGCGGCTTTGCAACGGCACTCATGATCAAGGTTTGGAAATCTCCTCCGTCTTTGTGGAAAACGATCAGTGATAGAAGTTCACTGGTTATCAATCTTACACAGGACATGGCACTTGCGAAGGAAAGTGCGGAGCGGATGGGTGTCTCCCTGCCACTGGGCGCGGCAGCAGAACGGGTGTACGAAGAAGCGACTAAAGAATTGCCGGAGCTGACTCGGAAGGACTTTTCAAGCGTCTATCGGTACCTGGAAAGCTTGTCTATGAGGAAATAAAAATAAACGGATTTGAACATTTGAGTACGGCGCCGTGATATCATGAACAGAATAAGAACACTGAAACGCAGGGTGGCGTGAGTATTACTGTCCTGATAAGGATAATTGTCAAGAAAGTAAGGAATATTTTGGGTCCTTATCCGAATTTAAGTACTTCACTTTACAAGACAAGCATCTCCGAGTCGTCTCTTCGTCCTCTCCCTCCTTCTCTTCAACATTCCATCATCTCGTCGTCGACTTCACCACAATCGTGGCCATCTTCCGAAATCTATCTGTTCGTTGCTACTGTCTTTCTCTCTTTTAGTCCGTTTTGTCTCTTTTCTTCTTTCTCTCTCTTCGAATTTCCACGTGCCGGCCCTCTTGTTGCCCCGAGTCTTTACGTCTACAACATAGTAACTGCAATTTACCTATTACATATCTCTTCGTTCTCTCTTTTGACTTCGATCTCCATCATTTCTTTCTCCGGCTGCCGTCATCGTCCCTTCCACAACATCTGTCGAATAGCTGAACAACGACGATCCTGGCGATGTCTGCTGAAAAGCCCAGTGCGATTATCTTTGGTGCGTGCTTCCTCATAATCTACATTATATGATGCGTGAGTTTATCAATCGTCTTAACTACTTGGCTTTATACGCTGTTTCGTAGGTGGCCTCAACACCTGGTCGCGCAGATTTGCATGCCATCTCGTCCCGAAGGATGGCGAGCCTCTTGTCTCGGTGCGTTCTATCGTCTCTAATCGTCTCTATCGATTCGTTCCCGTACACTCACACTCAATCTGACTTCATGCTCTACTTTTCCTAACAGCACCTCCGCATTGTGGATAAATTCTCAGTGTCTCCGCCTACGACGTACGGATATTTCCTCCTTTGTCAAGTTCTGCCTTTCTTAGCATCTTCGCTTTTACCAGGTACCTTGGTTCAGATTTCAAAGAAGTGCTACCAAGCGAGCTTGTTGAATACAAGCAGGCCAACCTAACGATTCCAGGTGGGTATTCCATAACCCTGTGCAAACAGACAATTTTTCTTTCTTCTTCTGTTTCCGTCTCTGCATTCCGAGATGGGCGGTCGCTGACGATATATGTTTCGCCTTTTTATACTTTTACTTTCGCATATTCGACCCTTCCCCATCTCGCGCTCGAAATCAACGTTTCTGATGATATTTCGATCTATCGTCTCGTCGCATATAACGTCCGTGCGTCTACAGCAACCGTGAGCAAAATGTTCGATCCGCCTGAGGGCCGTGCTCCCTATTCTTGGGTTTTCGACTTGTCCGGCGAGTTCAGACATGATCGATCTGATGTGGTACGTTCCTCCCCACTTTTGTTTCTTTTTATGAATTTCTTTCGTAATACTAATAACGAGGCTGTCGTGCCCCTTTTCCGTTTTTTACTTCGCCCCCGTTCGGGTAGATTCAAATCGGGCAGACGCTGAACATTGCACGATTACTTGGCGAGGAGGCAGCACGGCGTGACGTTAAAGCCTACGTCCGCGTTACGCAGTCGTTCTACGAGACTCCGGAGAAAGGTACCCATGATGAGAAGGAGAGCATCAAGCCTTCGGGCATCCGCGGCGTCTGGTGGCACGAGACTTTACGCGTGCTGGCGAACATCGAGAAGTACGCTGCTTCATTTGAACATGTAACACGCGGGACATTGATGTTCTCTAATGCTTCTCCTACTTCTCTCTTCTTCCTAGTTTGAATCTTGTTATCTTACGGCCTGGTCTCGTGTACGGCCCGTATGTTGAATATGGTATCAGTAAGTTGCAGAGTTCGTGCTTCCCGCTATTTACTGATGCTTGTCCTCAAGTACCTACTACTATGGCTGTGGGATCTGTTTATGGGTACCTGAAGAAACCTATGAAGGCATTGTGGGTCCCTGTTACTTCTTTGTTCCTTCTAGCCCTGTACTAAACCATAAAAAGATGGTCACCGGGAAAAAATCCCATGAACACGGTGCACGTCGACGATGTTGTAGCGGCGGCCATAGCTCTGGCAAAATGGATAGAGAAAGAAGGTCGAAAGCAGGCGGACATCCTCGCCGGGGAGGAAATTCCACCGAACGATAAGAGCAAAGTTAAAGCAGCGGAAGCGGAATCGCAATCCCTACCGGACTCGAGCAAGAAGCTCGTCGCTCCGGTATTCAATCTCGTAAGTTCACTGTTTCAAAATATGTCCTTGTATTTGTATGAGACACGACAACTTAACCTTATTTCTTGCGAACCTAAAACTTGTTTTCCCTAGGTGGATGAGTCAAATAGCACGCTCGCTTCGATCGGGACGGAGATTTGTGCGACCTTTGACACAACTTTTGGTTTCCATGATTTCTTCACGACGACTATGGCGAGGGTGCGTTCTTCCGTTTACTCGCCTATAGGAGTTGTTATAGTAACAAGGACCAACGTTTATTGGTTGGTTGTATGTATAGATCACGAAGCTCGCGGAACACATCATCGAGGACATCAATGAAGAACACGTTGGCGGATGGACGGAGATGCTGCAGGCCTCGGACCCGCCTATTAATGGCATGACGCCCGTCACGGCGTACATGGACGAGTCGATCTTGCAGAAAATCTCCCTTGCGTTCAACTCGGACAAGATCAAGAACGTGGTGGGATACCAGCTGAAGCACCCGCAATTTAACAAAGAGGAGCTCAAGGCTATTGTTGACCGTTGGAAGGAGGAAGGCAGCTGGCCACGCGTGGAGCCGAAAGCATCAGCGTGAAACGCGTAAAAGACACCAGCAGCTGATTTGAAAGAAGAAAGAAGAGTCGGATATTCTTCTGGAGTTCTGGCGTTGTTTTTCTTTTTCCTTTTGAACGAGTGATCGAAATTTGTTATGTCGTGTCATACTTATCTGCATCAATATTTCTTTTCTTCTTTTTCTCTCGTTTCTTTTATTCCTATTTCTGCTTCTTTGGTCTTCAATTTCCCCCTTTTCTTTTTTTTTCGTTCGGTTCTCTCTTCTCAATCCCCTCTGTTCCTGCTTCGATCATCATAATGCACCAACGCTCTCATCAGCAACTTCTTCATCTCTTATCCTTCATCCGTTCCTCATCTCTCACCCAGTTTCCTTTTAACGACTCTTTTCTGTCCTATAATTCTTCATTCCCCGCATGCACGCACGCAGCCAACGTCCACTTAACCACCTACCGTCCACTGCCTTCTCCATTCCTCCCTTTCCGAAGACATCTGATTTATCTTCTTCCTTATCCTGCCCAACCGCCCACCACGCTACCTGATAGACCGTTGCTGCTGCTGTTTTTTCTCAAATGACCCATGTGTATGTCATCCTCCACTTCGCCTGCCCTCGCTAATATCGCTGGGGATGACCATTTCTGCGTACGGGATTGAAAGAGGGCTGTGATCTCTTTTGTTTTCGTCTTCGTCGATGATTGACTGGTTGAATTAGTTATGTATAATTACGCAGAGTTTAATGGAAGATTTTCGGGGACTGATTGGTCTATTGACTATCTTCAGAAGGTGCTGGTATTATGTAATATGCGAATGTGAGATGGCTCGCTCAACATCCAGGTTGCTCTCGTAACCGCGCTAATAGCATGCGACCGACTATCCCGCCTATCCACGTATACAGGCGTTTGTAGCTCATCAAAACACTCTTTACTTTGCGTATATCATCATAGTTTGGCATGCGAATTGATCGATCGATTGGTTCTCTTTGGTAATCGGGGCGGCATCTGTGCCGCGATACTTAACTTAGCGAACGTTCGGGGATAAAATCATAAATATATTTTTCTTTTGCTCTTGGCTTGCCGGGCGCGTTTGAATGTCTCCGAATACGAACACGATCTCGTTGCGCAGGATGCACACCGTGCGATACTCCGACGATGCGGCGCGTGAAAGTGTCGACAGCGTGGAGATTTTCGACGTCGACTCGTCGGAGAAGGACTCTGTCGCTTCTGCTAGTGCTGGTGCCGGGAGTAGCCTGAGGGTGCCACCAGGACTGGTGACGCTGCGCTCTGCGAGGAGAGAGGAGAGGAGGTTCGACGCCGTGGCGAGGACTGCTGCTCTGGTGAGTAGAAGAAAATATTTACCATGCGTGTGAATGTGAATTGCTTATAACGTCGAGTACCAGACGTTCTCAACTGTGCGTGGTTCACTGTTCACCAATACACACATACACGGATGCTTTATGATCTAATCATGAATATTGCATGCCCTGCTCCTACATAGATTTCGACGGTATACACGACATATCTGATCGCTTCCAGCAATCCTCGTTCGCTTTCATGGTTCGCGTACCATCCACCTTTACAAATGGCTTCTCTAACTCTGTTCACTCTCGGTATGTCCAGCCTCCATTCCATCCCATCCTTCTTAACATTGGCATCAGCTCACGCAAATAAATCTTTTAATGTGGCGTATAGGCATCCTAACCCTCCAACCAGCGTCCCAGCCCAAGGCGAAAGCTGCAGGGCTCGTGCGGCACCAACTCTGCATGTTGCTCGCAGGCGCGCCACTCCTCGCAGCGGGGACATGGGTCATCTATCACAGCAAGGAGGTCAAAGCGCGGCAACATTTCACCTCGTGGCACGGCGTACGTTTGCCGTTTCGTTTCGCTATCGTGACTTTCGGGCTCATCATTGACTCTTTCCCTCTTCGCTTTTTTTTTCTCCTTGCTTTCTTTCCCGACGGCATAGACAATCGGCATCATTGCCGTCGGCTGGCTCGCTTTCCAGACGCTCGTCGGCTGTGCAAGCGTGTGGTTCGGCGGAGCAGCCCTTGGAGGCGGCATGAAGGCCAAGAACGTCTGGAAGTATCATAGGTCCATCTTTTTTCCACACTTGTTCTTCTTTCTCCTGCTTATGCTTGTAACTTCCCACTGCTTCCCCTCCCCCCCTATTTTTCTTGCAGATTATCAGGATACCTTGTATATCCACTACTTCTATATGCAGCGCATCTCGGAGGGGCATGGTCGACATATACGAACGCCCACGCGAACCCAGTTATGCGGATCATTGCCTTCTCTGTTGGCCCCATTATCACCGTCATAGCCGTCTTTAGCAGAATAAGGTACGAGAAATTTTAAGTACATTCAGTATTGTTCGTTGATCGGTTTCCTTTCTGCTCTAATTGCCGCGTTACACACCTTGTGTGTTCTTTTTGCCGGGTTATCATCACAATTAGACTAAGTAAGATGAAGGTCTTCTAATCTCATTCTTACACGATTGCCTTCTAGCCTAGAACACCGTTTTACTCAACTTACGAAGTATTTTTATGACGCCATCCGCTATCTCATCTACATATCTCATAGAGTGCTTTCATTCTCATCATCCGTCCTTTCTGGTTCAATGGCTCAAACTTTGTATCTATTCAATAATTTATTGGAGTGGAATGGACTACTAACTAATACGTACTTGCGAGTAATGCAAAAATATTAATGCTGACCAAAGTGAACGACAAGGATTGTATGCTAATGTGTGAGTAACAAGAAATTTCTATGCAGCTGGCTGGGAGCTAGATGCGATTTCGGGAGTTGTTGGCAGTGCAGGTTCAGATGCAGGTACGGGTGCAGCAGGTGGTGGTGGAGGCGGTGGCGACGGGATGACCTCATCCAGAAATCCAGGAAGGAAACGTTCAATGCGCTCGCGTGTCGCTCGCCATAGTTCCTTCTGCCGTTCGGTTCTCTTGTCCTCCGGAGCTGGAGGAACAAGAATATCCATAGCATTCATGACGAGAATCACATTCTTCAGAGACTCGGGCACAGCCTCGTACTGCAGTCAGAAGTAATGTCAGTTATACACGCAAATTAGTTGAGCAAACATTAAGGCGCACCAATTGATCGAGTCTATCAGCATTCATCAGCCTATCCAATAAGTCAAGTATCTCGATCCACAGAGGTCTGATATCCTTTTCCTTCACTTCATCATTCACCTCGAGCTGTATAAATACTTTGCACAGCAAAACCGACGCGCGCAAACGCGTCTCGGACATCCCTCGCGGGTCACGTCGTACGACATGCGGCTGGAACAGGTTATCCAAAAGTGGTAGAACTACTTGATCGAAAACAATTTCGGATAGATCTTTGATTCCCGGAAGGAGGACCTGTTGTCCTAGAAGAATACGCTGGAGGTGGATGAGCGCGGTGTGTCGGACTTCTCTTGAGGCATTGGTGGATTGCCGAGCTAGGGAGAATATAAGCGGGAGGGAGCATTGTTTCCAGAGTTGGTCGACGGGAACGTGATCGCTCTCGGAGAATCGGGGGATGAATTTCTTCATGTCGAAGAGAAGATCGACGGACTGCTTTCCGCGTTGAATGGCAAGCTCGCTAAAGTGTAGTTGATCAGTGTTCTTAGTCTTAAACATGGTAGTAGCTACTTACAACAGTGGCGCTTCAGATTCTCTCCGCCTATCCCGTTGGCCTGCATTCTCAGCAGCTGATCCAGCAGCAGATGCATACTCATCCAATAAGCTAACCAATCCCGCGAAGTTATCAGACGAAACACACTGCTCTGGTTCGTCCGCAACGAGCGTCGTTAATAATTCGAACACGTGCCGCGATGCAGCTGGCTGCCTCATCGAGGAGCGCATCAAAGCAAATACCAAACCCCATTCTGTTTGCGAACGTATGATATTTCGGTGCGACTTCACAAGCTCGATAACGCCTGCGATAATCTGCTCTCCGACGGAAGTCGCCACTGATGCTGGCAGACTTCCAATCAAATCGAGAGAAACGTATAATTGATCCCGCAAGGATGGCTTTCAAGGCGTATTAGTAACACTCCAAGCAAAAGAATACAGTGTACTCACTTTATTAGCAATGACCAATAACAAACGCCAGAGTCCTGCCACAGCACGCTCTATGAGGAGAATGCTGTAGCTAGACGCAGATGAGAGCAAAGACGATAAATGCTCGTAAGCTACCGGCCTGGGCGAAGATGGAAATTTGATAAAAATAAAATCCCACAGAAACGAACATCAACACTTACCATGTCTCCTCGATGTATTGTGGTGTCTTCGTGATAATGCTCACCATCATCTCAAGCAAGAATACGGAACCAGGATCATATGAAAGAGTCTGAGGTGGAGTAGCGTTCTTACGTGACGGGTTGGGCGAGTTGGGCGCGACGGTCTCATCTATTTCCTGCTTCAATCGCGCAACAGTGCGTTCGTGTGCTAATGCTTCAAGTGCTTTGACTGCCCAGACCAGAGACTCACTTCCGAGAGCCCTGAATAAATTAAATATATCAGATATGCCAGTGACGTTGGAAAAGCAAGAAATCAGTACACGTACGGAACCTGGGCATATAATTCTTCCAACCGACATGCAGTTAGGCAATCAATAGTGCAGAGTGTATTTTCAATCTCAGAATCTGTTGCTTCGGGTATCGTCTCCGTGCTCGAGTTGTAGGGTGTCAAAAGGTAAGAGGATAACGCAGACAGTAAGCCACCATCTCCCCGTCCCGCGGGACGCGGTGATGGTACAATAGCATGTAACGGAATGGTTCCGATGAATTCCTCCATTTTGAACATCGGTGCCGGAAGTAACGAGTGAAGGAATAGGTTTGTGAAGATCTCAAATATCTAAACTGATGGTTAAGTGTCTGTCAAATAGCATTATTTTATACTAACCTGTGTCCACCCTTCCCTGACTGCGTTCCCATTGCCGTTAATGATGGTAAACAACACTACTGCTGCCAGCTGACCCTTGAAGTCGGTTCCAAACTTGATGGATAGCGTCGATACAGTGACATCTTGGCCTTCCACCTCGACCACGGGATAATGAGGGACTCGGGTCACCAAAGCGTCCGGTACAAGACTTGAGACCTGAGACAGAGAGACGACCACAAAGTCCAACACTTCAGGAAGATTGAAATGGACCGCCAGCGTAGCCAACTGTCTGAACCCAGTGATCGCGCGTTGTACCGTGTAATCATCGTCAAAAGTCGTAAATGCATACGCAATGGATGATATGACTGATTTCCAGACTGAATTGAACATAGTGTAGTCGAACACCGAAGATTTGCAAGTGTGTAATTTGCCTTCTCGGGAGATGAGTTGACTTGCGTTCGAATTGCAGATTGATCTCACCTGCTACTCGGGTTCGTGCTAGTAACTCCTTCCAAGCGTAGCCAAATCCTACCTGTCCGGTATGCTCTTCTGGCATGACAATTTCCTTTTTGCGTATCGAGTCATATACTGAACTCTGCTCAATGGCCTCGCTAAGTTTACTAACAAGATGCTGCGACAAAAAGACTTACGAGAAAATCGGTGGAAAAGTCAGATCCGTCATTCTGGCCCCGCAGGTTCTTTTGGTAATCCTCCAAAGACATCCGTTTCTTGAAAGGCAATAAGTATGCAGTCATAAAATTCCTGGAAGTGTCCACTTACGCGGATTTGAGGATTGTGCAAGTCGGTGTTAAGCAGGATGATCGAGTATGTAAGGATATAAACTGAATCTTGGGACTTGATTTCCGCTATAATGAATCTCGCGTAAGAAATGGCGATCAGAAAAAGCAGCTTCTGACAGACCAGGTCCTGTCGCGAAATAGACTTCTGCGAACGTCTCAGTGATACGCGAGATCTGTTGAGCTTCCCCCGGAAGCCTAAAGCTTTCAAGAAGCTCTCTCAGGGCATCCGCAACGGGTTTCTGTCAGGAGTTAGCTCTATTCTGCGAACCACAAGTCACAGAGAACAGCAACTCACATCCTTGAAGTCAAAGAGTTTGATAAACGCCTTTAGAACGTCGAGGTTCTCTGGCTTGGATAAGAAATCGCCAACAAGCTTTTTGTCAAGGCGATTACAGCTCTTTAAGAATCTAGCTAGACTCTTTGGACGATCAACGGTATCAGACAAGTCCGCATATATCAGCTTGTTTTCTTCTAAGAAGGAGAGTCCGACCTTGGGCTTCGCATTGAAACGCGAAGCACCGGTCAAGACGAGCCGTTTACGAGACTTGGCGTCAAGAAGTTCATGCGGAGATGGCAGATCCTGCGGTAATATATCAACGATATATTCCAAACAACTGTGAAATCTATCCGTACCGATGGCCATGACCCTTCACGCTAAAACAGTTACAACAAACGTGAGAAGTGTGTTTGTATTAGTTCTCAATGGAATAGACTTACCTTGCTGGCTCTGTCACACATGTCCTTGATGAACTCTAGTAGTAGGTCAAGGCATAGAAGTTGAGAAGACTGCTGAGCCAGGTCTCGTGGCCCTGCTGTAGGTAGTCCATATACACCCTGAAAGCATTACATAAGATACAGGAGAACCAGCAAGCTCAGTTATTACCTTCGTGAGGAAGTTCACCAGCTTCTCAAAGAGATCTTCGCAATTGACATCGCAGTCGTAATTCACAAAGAGATCGACCATGAAACCGGGGTATCGAGCAATTTGATTCAAGGTCTCTAGCATGAGCTCCTTCGTCTCACCCTTTGCTGGTGCAATAGCGGGCTTGGCTGGCCCTACGTTTTCTTCTTCGGTTTCGCCAAGCGATTGAACGGATGAATTTGATACGCCGTTGACCGGTGTGCCAGGTCGAGGAGATACGGTAAGTCCTTTCTGTTGCGCCATACTTACAATTTGGGCTCTGGTCGGAACAGATGGCGTTAGGCGATCGATCGAGAAAGACAGGAATAATTCTTGTTGTAACTTCAGATGGGTGCGCATAGTCTCCAACATCGACGAGATGACACGAAGGGACATGTAAAGCACTTTTGGATTATCTGAACGTGCGAGCTGAAATAGGTTCTTGCAGCCCTCGTCCTGGATAATGCCGATCAATGTAGGATAGTCTCCTATTCGGGAGCCGGCAACCTCGAACGCAGTGTTCAGAATGCGGAGTGAAGTAAGGCGCGTCGAGTCCGTGTGAGTACGGTCGTTTGGATCTGAGATCTTCACCAGAACACGAAGTAACTCGACAATGGACGGTAATCCGTCTTACCAAGTTTATGAGCAAAATTCCAAATGCTCGCCAGCGCTTGTTCACTTACATTCACTTCTATGGGTCGGTGTTCGTGCAAGATTGCGAGCATCTTGACTATTTTCATGTGGTTCCAGTAGCTTTTCCTCCGGCAAGTCGGCATTTACTTGCATTGGGGTCAACGGATCGCTTTGAAGCGGCGCAGGCGGCACATTCGAAGAGGGGATTTGAGACGTCTGGACGTTCATCGTCAGTTCATTATCGGAAGGACTTGCTTGCAAGCTCGCAAGCCTTTTCTCCTCTTCTTCAGGATCAAGCAAATACAGGCGTCCGAATATCTGGCGCACAATTGCATGCATAGTTGATTCAGCATACTTGCGAAGGACCTCTTTAAAATCATACCACGTCAATGAAGAAATCTCAAATGAAAATCATGAACTTACCACTAAGCCTCATTTGGCAGCAGGTGGTCAAAACCGTCTCCAGCATTTCGCATACTTCGATGTCACCGAGTCGCTTCCCTGACGGACCACACATGCACTGTTCGATCACCGCCATGATGCAATATAATACTACTTCGTCACTGGATGCATCGCTCGCCTCAAATTTGCAGTTTGACACATTACTGCTTAGCTCAGCGAGGACAGGCTCAAGGTCGGGAGCATCGGCGTGGATGAATCCTGACATGAAGAAAGTATGAATAGCAGCCAGAGCTGCAGAAGTAATAGGTCCCGTTGATAGTGGCGAACGAATCAACGCGAAGAAGGGAGATAGGAGTGATGTGAGTGATATAGCCTCGATATCTGGACATCGAATGGAATCATGAACTGATCATTAGTTGCTACAACAGCGATGTAGACGTGTACATACCCACAGCATCCCGGACATCCCTTTTCAGCTCAAGGAAACCTGCCATAAGCAAGACCTCTTGCCTTGCAGAGCTGCCTGACGCGTCGGAAGCCTCCGCCAATGCGTCTGCAGGCCCATGCTCGCTGCAAGCGCGTCATCTCGAGAATACAGCGGTGTTTGAGCACCAGGTGCCCAGCGCGAGTTCTTGCGCATGGCAGAGGTGACTGAGAGTATCTCAGAGCATATTATATGCTTCTTTGACACTGAAAGTATTGTAGATGGTACATTTGCTGCCATCCTCAGCAAGTTCTCTCCAATCCGAGATGTGAAAGGTCGAAGATGGCGAGAGGATAGGATGGTCAGTACGTGTCGAAGTCGCGATATTATTCAAAGATTTGCCTTCCTTTCTGGACCAAGCGTACAGCCACTGCTCGAGAACACGTGTAGCTACATAATTCAACACGAAATATCCGTTTACAGCTGTATTTTGTAGAAAGCAGAACACAAAAAGTACAGACACAAATGTCTCTATGCGTCCGACGCTGGTACGTCTCCGCCAGTTCGTGAAGCCATGGCTGCCTGACCAGCAGCCGTAGCTGCCAACCTCGTACGCTTTCTTTCCGCCTCTGCAAGGAAATTCCGTCAGTAAAATGCCAAACAATGTGACATGTTTAAATCGAGATACCTGCTTCCTTTTCGTGTTCAATCTCCGCGACAATGCTCTCAATCTGTGCAAGGTCCAAGTTCTGATACAAAGAAGCATACTCAAAACATAACTGTCACAAAAGTCGCCTGAAATACGCACCGTGACCTTTTCATATCCTTCCATGACACTTATTTCAATATTTTTGGCGCCGGTCTGGACAACCTCTAACAGACTCTTGACCGGGAGCTTAATTGTCTCTTCCCGGGACATATCGTTCTTATGATTCTTCTCCAGAAATTCCCGTACGGTTTTGGCTGAACGACCAATCGCATTAGCCTGCAAAGCGAAGTTCCTCTCAATAAACCAGGCAGTCTTCATATCAACTCCACGTACTTTCCAAGCACTATAGATCCCGCTTGGCTCTGTCATATAAAGTCGCGGCTTCGTGTCGTAGGGGTCAAAGCCGATAATCAGGGTGGAAACACCAAATGGCCGCACGCCTCCAGATTGCGTGTATCGCTAACAAATATCTAGATCATCGCCAGTGCATTGAAAGAGGGAAGCGGTGCATACCTGTTGGATACCCGCTATATGTCGAGTGATATATTCTACTGTGACAGGGTCTTCTACAGTAAGACGATGACTTTGACACTCGACTCGCGCTTTGTCAATTAATATACGCCCATCGGCGGTCAGTCCTGGGAAATTGCATTGCTTCAACATCACCCCTAGGATGATCAAATATGCGACCGCACCAGCAAATCCTAAGCAAATATGGTCGTCAAGCATGACAACCTTACGGACCGTCCGAGGATCCTGCAGTTGTAGGACGGATTTCTTCTCAACTCCCAGTACTACAACATCCTTCCCGCGTACGCCCACCTATGAAAGACTGATCAGAACTTAGTGACTATACGATAGAGCTTCATTCGCACTCACCGCACATGTTCCTTTTCGAACAGCTTCGTTGGCATATTCAACCTGTATGCACCATAAGAGCGCTAACGTATGAATGCACGACACACACTTGCCTGGAACAAGTGCCCATCGGGCGAGAAAACGGTGAGAGCTTAAGGCACTTTTGAGTCTCAAACTCTTCGTAGTTATGTTCATGAAACTCACCGCGATCATATGAACGGGACATGGCAGGAAAGTGCAAACAGAAATGAGTGCGCGATGAGGATGCATACGCGGAGGACGCGCGTTCTGAATGGTCACGTGATGCACGTGACCACATAATGACGGCGCGCACAACTCAAGCTGAAGTCTGGAGCTGCGGGCACAGCTCATGGCTATGGACGATGACGACGACGTAGAAATCCTCAGCATAAATGAGTACGCGTTAGCCATGCATTTTGACCGTTGATCTAACCGTAGCAATGCTTGCTTCTGACAGGCATTCAGGCGATGTATTCTGTGAGATTTGTCATGTATCGCTAACGAAGCAATCCGTCGACGAGAGACAGTTGCACTACGAGGAGCACTTTGATCAAATTCCAGATAGTGCGCTCCTTTCTCCGTGGTGAATATGATAAATTCTCATGTTCACTAGAATCGAATGCGGGACCATCGAGGGTTATTGACTTGTCAAGTTCCGAAGAGTATACGCGCGGTGAAAGCCCGTTTGTAACACCCAAGAAAAGTAAAACCGCAAGAGAAGCAGGAGGGACGCGAACACCTCCTTTACCGAAACAGAATGTCTTCTGGTACCAATCTCAAGATTCACCGCCGCCCTCTAACTTCACTCCTGGTAAGTAATTCTTCTTGACAATGCAGTTGCATCCAATTAATGCATCGGATTATTCAAGGCCTTATCCCAACATTGAAGCAGGCTTTGCTTACGTCTAATTCAAAAGGTCGGACAATGCGTGCAGCTCTCTGCTATGCTGGTACAGCACATATTGCAACCGAGCTCTGGGATCTCGGTTGGGGTTGCGGGTAACTCGAACTACTTCGTTCCGCTGTTCATGAAACTGACCTATTGAGTAGATACCGGAATTTTCTAATGGCGTGTACGGCGCTTATGGACCAGCAAGTTCAACCATTGTACTTCCCGGCCCTTGATCAACCCTCTTCTCCGGGTGTCAGAAATCTCCAGCAATGGATCGAGGATGCCTGGCGTGCAGGATTTGATCCAGAGGGTGCCGCAGACCTTAAAGGCAAGTTGGTCGGGACGAGAAAATGGATCGGCACCGCTGAACTGCACGTCGCGTTCCTGTCACGGGGTATCCCAAGTTGCCTCGTCGATTTCCCGCATGTTGAGTCGGGTGCTACTGCGGTCTTGGATTGGATCGTGTCTTACTTCTCGGAGCCGTCACGCGATGCGAGTAACATGCGAGTGAAGGCTAAAGTGAAGACGACAGTAGATGAAGCTCTGCGCGGAGCGAGTCCAGTCGTCGTGACGGATCGTATGCCTCTCGTACTCCAGCACAAGGGACATTCACGAACAATTGTCGGATATGAACGAACCAAAGACGGTTCAATCAACCTCTTATGCTTTGATCCTGCACGGTAAGCAGCTCAAGTCAACATAATTTAAGTAACATCCTTTGACTTGGGCTTCAGAAGTCCATCATCGTTGATTCGCAATTCTGCTCTTCAACGATTCAACTCTTCCCGAACCCAGCAAGAGTCTTCTGCTAATGTACCAACTACTTCTAAGTGTCATCATAATCTTTCCCCGTCAAAGATACTTAATACCGTGCTACATCCTCGGTCGCATAAAGACAGAGAATTGTCTCCGCATCATACACTGTCCGGCAGGAAACGAGGATCAGATGAGAACGGTGGCCGTTATTCGAAGCGTCCCAGGGGCGGTCTACGCAGTCCTAGAGCCATTTCTTCTCCAAACGACGAAGTCATCCAGATTTCAGATGAGGACGATGACATTGTGGAAGTCGACTCGGAGCCAGTGTCTGACGCCACCTCATCGAAGAACCCTCCCAAAACATCTGGACCGGAACTTGATTACACCAAAGTCCTTGAATCATTCCGACTTAGACCCAAGAAGGTCGGGTGAGTCGCGCTTTTTTAAATTGTTTTCCGCCTCTATTCATGCGAAACATTGACGTTGACTGACCTTGCACAGGAAAAACGACCGATACCAGATATTATACTTCCCTCTTGAAGATATCCTCACTGATGAAGAACGCTGGAGACGGAGGATCGTCACATCTGAGGTCATCCGTTAAACACGATTAATTCTGGCCATACTGCAATGCCTTCACGCTTTACTGTAATCAATAATTCCTCGGGTTTGCTTTTATCAAGCTGTTTCTTTGGACTTTCTCGCATTTTTGATGGACGTGCTCTTGTCTCGTTTCACACGCAAAGCTCCACAATAGCATCTGTAGCTGTATGCTTCAATCCTTGCTTTATTCATGCGTCGCGTCTAATTACTCTTAGTAGGACTACATACGAATCGTGCCTCTGTAATATCGTTCCTGTACACTAATGCATGCATCATGCGATACCACTAGGACATCTTTCTACTTCGATTTTGTAGAATCATTCGAAGTGCTTATAACCAATCCCCCATCTGATTGGCGAATAATCCGAGATAATTCGCCGATATCTCAAGGATGCAGTACGATTTTTTTTAACTTCAAGGCACCGAATCCCCAAAGCTCCCGACCCAAGGGTGAGTCAAAAGGCAGGCAGTCGGTTTGGTTACTCCTTCGGCACTCCGAGTCGATCCTCTTCCAACTGTAATATCTTATTGTCTCTCCCGGTCGTCGATCACACGGTGTTCTTCAATGGAACACTTCGAATCAAGAGGGAAGGCACTCAGGCATACCGGCGGCAGCTATTCTTATTGTCTCTTGCGGACCTACTCAGGACCGTTTGAGTCGATCCGGATCTCAGGTTCGTGTAATGTACAAAATGCGGGTCGTCAGGGTGATCCATTCCTCGCGGACACCCAGTGAATCCGCTAGATCATAGTTACTATAAATGAATGGAAAACTTCGACGTACATGTACGAAGAGAGAGGCACCGAAAAATAATCACATATGACGAGTCAAGTATCTGCATTACAATCACCATCCACTCGCTAGCACTAGTTACTAGCTTTCATTCTCACAAACAAACTGTCGTACGTACGGAATCTAACAGAACACAGATCAAAAACATCGAAATCCATCGTCAGGTCAATATGCAGTGCAGTAATCATTCTTAACGTTCGAACAATAGCGTTCTGTAGGTCCCGAAGACTCGTCGACTCCATCTCTAAATTTTGATCGAGCCAAATGCATATATAGGATACAGATTCCCGCCGGCGCTCTTATTGTCTTCGCTCTACATTACTCGAAATGGCTTTTTGGTCCGTGGCCCTGGAAGAAGCCTCCATACCTGATTGGACATGCGACTCCGACTGCGGAATGAATGGGTGCGATAGGACCGGGACGCCGGAGGGGAAGGAAGTCACAGCCAGTGAGAGACGTCTATCACAAGCCTGAGCTTCCTAGCAGCTGGTGGGTTCGGAATCGAGCATCCATCCCGACGTATACGGAAGGCAGAAAAATCGAAAAAAAAGGTTTCTTTCTTAAAATCAATTTATTTCTTTATTCACGGCACGAGTCGTAAGACATATTCTGGTATCAGGGCGTTGATCACGTATCGTATGGTAATCATGAATAAGGCGCATTGGCCTTCTGTAAGCGTAAGGTAAATAGAGATGGAAGGCAAAGAAGAGAAAATTAAGTATAAACAACATTGGAAGAAGTGAAAGAGGAACCCAGTTGAAAAAAGAGAGATACAAATACAACACAAGTTCAGTGTTTGTTTGTCTTGAAAGAATCCCAGCTCGAGAAAGGTCTGAAAACGCCAATAGAACCAGTCTAAAACAAGGGTTAGAAGCAAGAGAAAAGAAATCAAAATGAAGAAAAAAGAGAACTGATACAAAAGAAGTGCGAGTTGTTTGGTATGCAGAAAGTCAAAGAAACCGATTTCAAAGTAGATCATCAGAAGTAGTTACCAGTAGGCTTCGCAATCCCCTGCGCACGCAATTGCGAGGCGTTGAGGATCTTATTTGTCCGCTGCTGTTGGTTCGGAACCTTAGTCAACAAGTCAGCATCGCGCTTTTCGCGCTTCGAGTCTGTCGACGCCGTCTTGTTGACCCCAGCGCTCGGGGGTACAATAACTCGCGATTCGTGGGTGGGCAGTACGACGGGTATGTCAACGCTAAGTACAGGCGGGCTGTTCCCGGTGCTGCCCAGTCCCGACTTCTCTTTCGATCCTGTTGTTGCTCCGGCAGTGGAGTCGCAGAGTGTATGTGTACTGTGTATGCTTGATCGCCCGCCGTCAGCGACGAGGGGGACCTGCCCTGCGAGCTCCTCGTCGCAGAGTCGCATGAGGTCGGTTAGTCCTAGATATGCTGCTTCGTCTCGAAGATCGAGGAGCGCCTCCAGACGTGCTGTTGCGAACGAATGCCGCGCAGCAGGGAAAAGGCGTGCTGCGTAAGGGAGCATTCCTTCAGGATGGGACGATAAGATGGGGGCACGGAGGTACGCGATAATGTGTGCGTATCTGGAATAAAATCAGCACTATACCGGGAAGCTTCAAGTGGACTACAATACTCACGGTGCACTTGGTCGGTCCAAGAAAACATGAATCAGAGACGTCACATCCGCTTTGCGCTTTGGTTTGCGAATTTTGATGATGCCCGTCGATTTGAGATGATCTTGGAATAATGAATTGAACCCAGTGTAGTTCTCTTCTGCCTCCGAATCCTCAAATTCGCTATGCTGCGAATAAACAGACGAGCTGTCTCTATTATCATCCATCGGCATCTGGGCAGACGAGTTCGACGTTGTAGATACAACAAGTTCATTCAGATAGGTGGCCAAATACGAAGGTCGGGAGGTAAGCGTCTTGAGTGTACTCTTCATGCTCGCATCACCAGTCTCCAAAACGACAATGACCTTGCCAGTGTCAAGCTTGTGCATGTTCGCAGGAAGGCTAGACATCAGGATAGGCTCGAAGACAGGCTGAGGGAGTGCAGAAGCAAGGTCAACAGGCAATTGCGGCGCAGCAGCAAAGCAATCGCTTTCGATATGACATCCGGGGTCTGAATATGACGAGAAATGTGTCTTAGGCCGAGATGGGTCGATGTCTGTTCCTGACTTGCGCTGGACCTGCATTTCGTTTTCACTGGACGCGGCTGAGGTACTCAAATGCTCTGGATCGGACTTGGGCCTGGTGAGTGGCATAGAACGTGCCTGGGAGTCGACATGCAATTGGGCATTTGAATGACCGAGAGGTGAATTTCGTTGGCCGCTCTTGGCCGAGCCTTGTGATCGTCGATCAGGCAAGACAGGTCCGAGTCCACGGCTTCCGCTAGCCTGGCTGCTGGCATTCGATTCACCGGAGCGTCTCGGGAACGACCTATCTCTTTGCTGAGACTGTGGAAAGCCTCTCGAGTGGGACATGGGTGAAGTGGGCCTGCTAGATGCAGAAACGGGTGTTCGAGGAGTCCGAGGCAGATTCTTCTCCATTTCTTCGCACTCAGACTCTTCTTCCTCCTGGACTGGTGCAGGGTGCTGCTTCGGAAGCTGGTTGATATGCGAAGGCGCAGATGCGGCCGCGAGGGGACCACGGTAGCCTCCTCTTTGGGCTGAAAGCGCAAGTGCTTCTTGGGGAGTGCCAACTACGATAGCACCAGAGCCTAGCGGCGCCAGTCGCGTGGACGGCAAGCTGTCTGCGGAACTAGTGAGCTGGGGCTCTGAGATATATACACCTCTTTGCTCATAGGGACCGTCAGTGTTGCTACGAGAAGAACCATTCGACTGGGCCCGACGGTGAACGTGTCCATGTACGGCCTGTACGTTCTCTTGTATGCGTTCCTTGAGGGAGTCCTTGAACCTGGACATGTGGTTTGTGAGGGATGGGCGACGGGTTTTTGAAGATGGTCTGGCTAGGGGAATAACGGGGGGCGAGGAGAAAGAGGTCGAAAGAGGAGAAGATATGGAATGCGAGCGCTGGTGGGATGCAAGCATATTTGCGACTGCTGACAGAATCACGGGCAAAGTAGATGAGTGGTGGCAGTGGGAGTTGCGATGAAAGCAAGAGCTGCGGTGGAGGATGTGGTGGTACTAAAGAAAGGAGCGATGAGACTGAGAAAGTGAATTCATGTGCGGACTGAGGATCCGAATCCTGCATTTTTGAGAGGATGGGATGGGCTGAATATATGACTGTAAATGGACAGACAATAGCATCGTTGTACTTCCGTAGATTATGTAATGCTCTCAAGAATGCATAGTCACGTGACATGTGATCGACGGACCCTTGTCATGTCACATGATGCGACTTTTCTCTAATGGACGACGATTCCATCGCTACCGCAAATTTCAGGATCGAACGTGGCACATCTCCTGGCCACTTCATGTCTCGCCATCACTCGCAGCTCTTCATGCCCACCGTGCTGCAATCCAGTCGCGCTCGCCTGTGACTCTGACTCCACTGCATTGCCCACGATGCACACACGCGCCCATATTTACGCGCGTCGTAGCGAATGCTTCCAAACAAAGAACAACAACAAGAAGCACAACAAAGAATGCAAAGCGCGGAAACAACAACAAAACGCAGCCTGTACAAACCAGGAAACCTGAATCGTCTTCATCATCACCCTCGCCTCGTGGGAGTCGCGTGCGCGTTATGAGAAGCTGTGCGGCGTGCGGTTACGTCGGTGAAGAGGCCTTTGAGCGGAGTGAATATTCTTCCTCACATGAGAACAATGAACAGGCGTCGCGAAGCGTACATCCTGGCACAGACTTGGACGACGCGTTTTCTTCCTCCTCGGTGCCCGGGTCACGCTCGGCAACTCCGGCGTTAGTCAAGGAAACCGAGACGCGGTCGAATACACAACAGGACATCTCGATCCAGTCCAGTCCAGCAAAGCTAAGCGTCAAACAGGCCCAGGCAGCAACGACCGTCGCTCGCAACACAGGATCCCCTATAACTCAACCTGAGCCACCTCACGTCAGCTCACCAAGCACGCTCCCAGTCCTTCAATCCCGTTCAGCAATTAAGCGGCAAAAGAAGAAAACAGGTTTGCAGGAAATGTTGGCTCGTTCAAAGGTGCGGAAGCAATCTGAGAAGGACCATGGACAGGATGGAGGAAATTTGGCCGCTTTTCTGAGCGGCCTGTGACGCTCGGAAATTCGCAAGATGCAAGTGCATACAACCTGCAATCACAGCCTACTTAATGTAAAAATGGATTCAGTCGGGAGGCCTTCATTGTAGATGTAAATGCCTTTCGGAACACTGAGTATCCTGTAAATCCTTCCACGCTTACTTGTTCAAAGCTCCGATCCATACAATGATAACATCTGAAGCGAACGCAGAAAACATTGCATTGCATCGTCCTACATAGCAAATTTATAAACCAAATGCAATAGTCGGACATCCATAGATCCCAGCGAGAATCCTCGCCTTTCCTCCTTCACCTGCACCAGCCGCAACATAAATAGGAATAAAATGTTCCTCGCGCGGATGAGCCCGTCTGAAATACTTGTGCTTCGTGATATTGACAAGTGATTCCTTAAGGTTTCCCTGCGAGTGAGGTAGCAAAATTACTTCTAAAGCAGTTGAAAAGAAATAAGGAAGACGTACCACGGGTTGTTGCGCCGCCTCCAAGATCGCACTGTCAAACTCCTTGAATTCTGGCTTCGCAGTGCTTTCCGCAAACGCGGAGAAATCTCTGAACGTATGGACCGTCAGTCCACCCGAGAGGATTAGTATTCCCTCCTCTCTCAACTTCGCAACAGCCTTTCCGACAGCCCAGTTCTTCTCGGGACTCAAGCTCGAATCAATGCTCGCTTGGACGATGGGAACATCATGGAAAGTGTGTCCGAACATGATTCGGAAGGGCACGAACACGCCGTGATCGAGTCCGGGACCTTGGAACCCTCGTCCGTCCTCACCGCGCGGTTCGGTACGTGGTGTAGTGCGCGCGAGAAAACCGGCGGAGGTGAAGGCTGAGACGACGCGTTGCGAGAGTTCCGACGAGCCGTCGGAGCTGAACTTGAGCTCGTACAACTCGCGGTCGAATCCGAAGTAGTCCATAAGAAGGGGTTGGTCGTCGCCATAATCGGTCACTATATTGATAAAGCTTAGTCCTGTGTCATGATCTATATAGAATGAGATGAAATGTCCACACCTACTCGTTCTCCCAGCGTCTCCCAGTGAGCACTGAACACCAAAATACCCTTTGGCTTGTACTTCTCCAACAGTGCTGGTCCAAACAGCTTTAAGAACCGTGCAAGCGGACCCTTGGGCCCCGTATGCAGTTCTATCGGAGACGTGCCGGACAAAAGGTGATCGGGGAACTGCAACATGGGCGAACCATGCCCGAAGAAGAACGCTGGGATCTTCTCAGGTGTTGCCGGCAAGGCATCTAATGCAGCTTTCCACTCTGCGTCGGTATTTGGGACTGCGGGTGGTGAGGACGAAGACGACATGGTGAGAGAATTGCTAAATAGATTGAGATTGAGAGAACGAGCGATGGGAAATGTCAGCTGGAATGGGAAGCGTGCCAGGACGATGGCGAGCACGATGGCGAGGAGAGCGCAGACAGCGCGAGTTAATATAGCAGCCAGGATGAATGTAGTAACATGGTAGGAAGTGGCCGAGTCGCGACGATTATAAGCACGCGCAACAGCCCGACTCGGACAAAAGTTACTCATTACTCATCGTCCGTCTCGCATCTACGACGAAACATCCACGTCCGTCACGGACAGCGGCGACCATTACTCGGATGTCGAGACCAACCTCAAACTGGCTGCGCGGATCAATAGTCCGCAAATCAGCTCTACCATCCTCCGCACAAAGCACACGCTCATCCACGCCCGCTCTCGGTCTCAACGGTGCCAGTGTATCCACAACCGGCTCCTCAACACCACTTCCAACAAGCTCGTCAACATACACCGGAGTCAGCGCAGGCGGCGGCGTGAAGGACCCCACGAACAAAATCTCCGAGTTCTCC
This sequence comes from Sanghuangporus sanghuang, assembly GCA_009806525.1. Classification (NCBI taxonomy): domain Eukaryota; kingdom Fungi; phylum Basidiomycota; class Agaricomycetes; order Hymenochaetales; family Hymenochaetaceae; genus Sanghuangporus; species Sanghuangporus sanghuang. Next base: position 2,068,609 of record VVIT01000001.1, on the reverse strand, counting down.
AGCCAGGAAGACCAATGCCCAGTCTGCAAGTCCGACAGGTACCTCAACCCGCGCCTCCGCCTCCTCGTCAGCGCATGCTATCACAAAATGTGCGAATCGTGCATCGATAGGCTGTTCACGCTGGGTCCTGCGCCATGTCCCATATGTAACAGAACGCTGAGGAAACTGGCATTTATGCCCCAGACTTTTGAGGATTTGACCGTCGAGAAGGAAGTTGCTGTCAGACGAAGACTGGCGAGGGAGTAAGTATCGTACTACTTTATGAACGGTGAATATAATATAACACTTTGATTTCTTTCCAGCTTTAACAAACGTCGTGAAGACTTTCCCGACTTGAAATCTTACAATGACTACCTCGAAGAAGTCGAAGACATCAGTACGCTCTTCCCTCTCCTCTATCCCTCCGCTCAATCCGAACTGACATCCGAACTCCTCCCACCTAGCGTTCAACCTAATAAACGACATCGACGTCCCCCAGACTGAAGAACGCATCCTCAAATTCCGGCGCGAGAACGCCGCCCTAATCGAAGCCAACATCCAGCGAGACGAGTCGTACGCCTCCTCTCTCCGTCAACAAGAAGAAGCCGAGCGGCGCGCGCGCGAGGAACGCGCCCGGCTCCTCGCACTCGAAGAAGAGGAGCAACGCAGGACGAAAGAGATGGATAAGATGGAACTAATCGACGTGCTGGAGAACAGCGCGGAGGACGTGGATGCGAAGAAGCTCGTGGCTGCCGCCGCGCGGAGACAGCGGGAGAAGGAGCGAGAGAAGAGAGCCGCCGCGCAGCAAACCGAAGCTGCCAACGCGCCCTCCGCGCGTGCGCAGCGCTCGCGAAATGCTGCTCAGAGCGCCATCCCCGACGCACCGCATGTGCCGATCCAAGACGACTGGTACGCGTACGAGGACAAGTACGCGCTCCGTGCTGGAGGCTACTTCGATCCTGCAAGCGAGGCCGTACGGAGAGACCGGGAGGGAATCATGCGTGCTGGCGGGTACATGGTCGAGGAAGCTTGGGAGCGAGCTTTGCGGTGTGCTGTTGCAGGACTTGACATCGCTCCTTTAACCTCATCAGCAGTATCAACTTCAGATCCAATACCTTTACCTACGAATGGGGATGTCATCATGGCTTCTGTTTAGACGATCAATACATATAAGAACTTTGAAATTCAGGATTCAAGCGAATTATGCTGCGCAAGGGGTAAACGATAGCATTCAGACGCTACGAGAGAACAGCTAGATAATAACGCTAGAACATACAATCAGTAGATCAAACCATTCAAAACGAAAGAGAGGCTACACAGCGATAGTAAGTAGATAATAGTAAAAAGCAGGCCGATAAAAGAAATGAAGGATAAGATGTAACGGAGATAATAATCACCAAGGCAGGGATCGCATGAGAATAAGTACTAGTAATAGTCAAAATGAGAAATAAAATGACAGGGTAAGGATGAGTGAGATGCAAGGGTTGATGCAATGATGCACCAGGGAACAGGGAAAAGGGAAGAATTAAGCAACAATCGTATCATTGACGGACGGACATCAAGAACGAGCGAGGACGAAATCAGGTAACTGCAGGCTCAAAGGAAAGACGCGAGGGTATCAACGACGAACGTAAAAAAAAGGCAATGACAGATCCTCAATGTCCTACACGGATGCAACAACAAGAGGCTAGTCGCTCGTATGTCTGTATGTAAATCCAAAGCCCAAATCAGGATACCTCAAGCGAGATGAACGGAAGGCGAAGGCCAAGATCGGTGGCGAAGGCGTGCGCATGTCCATCGTGGCGAGGGCCAAACTCGGCTCTCCACAAGTGAGGATAACGGAAGGCAAGGGACGCAGCCTACACAGGAATAGCCTGAGCCTGTGCATACAAAGAATAATCATAATGAATGTGCTCATAGCGCTGGAGCGGGCGCAGGGACGGCCTCTCGTCGGTCGGGAAAAGGCCGGGGATATCAGACCTCGGTGGTAACTCCAATCGAGCAAAATGCCGCGTGTCATCGGACGAGCTCGTATGCGGGATAATCGGCGCCTACTCACGCAGTTGATACGCACGGAGAAAGAAAAGGAGTAGGTTCACTCAGTTGGTAGTTCCACGGACATCTGAAAGAAAAAAAATGCGATGCATACCTTAATCTCGCGCCGCTCAAGCGCGCCCCAATCGACGCCCCTAAACCACGGATGGTCAAGCACGTCTTGGGATCCACCGTTCATATTCCCAAGGCGTTTACTCAGATCAGGGTGTAACAGCGCTTTGATCAGCTCCCGCGAGAGCGGGTCCATATCCCGCGGCCACCATATCCGGCCTTCCAAAATCTTTTTATAAATATCAAACGCATTCTCAGCGAAGAACGGCGGGAAGCCGACGAGCATCTCAAGCATAGAATCCCACACGCCCACCAGTCTGCCGCTTTCCCATGCCCCTCTGACCGAATGATCTCGGGCGCGAGGTATTCTGGCGTCCCGCATAACGTCCATGTACGGTCGTCGACGAGCTTAGCGAAGCCGAAGTCTGTTAGCCGTAGGTAACCCCGTGAATCAAGAAGCAAGTTTTCTGGTTTCAAGTCACGGTAGACGATGTTGAATGAATGTAGATATCTTAGTGCAAGGACTATTGTTGCTAGATAGAAGCGGGTAACATCTGGTGTGAACCGTTGTGCGCGTCGTAGATGCGTGAAGAGCTCGCCGCCTGGTACGTAAGAAAGGAGCATGTAGACATTCTCCTGGTCTTGGAAGGTTGCGTAGAGATCGACGATGAATGGGTGTCGTATCCGTGAAAGAATGTATCTCTCCGCTGCTACATGTTCGACCTGCCTTAATCGTACAATTTCCTTCTTGCTCAGAATTTTCATGGCGAAATAATTGGCAGAGTCTTGTCGTGTAGATGCATTTCGCAGGCGGACCAAGAGCACTCTTCCGAATGTCCCAGTTCCTACGGAATAATTAAGCATGGAGCGTTAAGCGAGAAAGGAAACCATGCCAACCTAAAGTACCTCGTACTTCGAAATCCGTCAACTTCACGGCATTTGTTCGAGGTAAATCCAAATTTTCCTGAGATAAAGAACGCACAGGCTGACGAACTATTGACAGGTTCTGCTCGTTCTGCGTCGTCGAGTCTTCATCCATCGCATCAGGGTTTTCTGGCGCCTGCGAAACCGGTGTCACGGGATATTCTACCTGCACGGGTTGCGACATGTCCTCCATGACAACTTCTAATGATTGCTGCTGTTGATGCAGTTGCTGGGAGGGAGGTTGACTCTGGGTTTGAGGATGGTACGGGTGGCTCATGTTTACTTCTTCTGGACCTGGTGACTCAGGAGGCGTAATTGGCCCCTCTGAGAGGACCATTTCCGAGTCGCGACGTCCGGACATTTTTCTGGGTGGGTAGCCCTGTATCGGCGCGGGGCTCAAAAGAGGTTGGAAGAAGCCTGGAGGGAAGACAGCGCCCGGAGACGGCATGGACGCGGAGCGTGGAGGGAGCTCGTACAAGTGATCCATGTCAGAGCAGATAGACAGGCCTTGATATAAGACCTGGTGTTCAGAGTGAAGAGCGGCGGCGGCGAGACAAAGCGCAGTACCTGCGTGAGTTAAGTTTTATGATGAGAAAGGCCGGAGAGGAGCGGGGTATATCACTGTCTTTGGCGTGCATCAGTTGCGGTGATGGGGGAACAGTGGATAGGAATAGCGCGAATATACAAATATGGGTGTATGCGAGTAAATGGTAAAAACACGTACCAAAATGCGATCGAGGCGGTGACAAGTGGACGGCGGACAGGAGATGGGCGGGCGCCGTGGCGGACAGGGGAGGTAGTAAGGGTCAGTCGAGTGCTCAATGACCGTGCCAGACGGGCGTAAGAGACGAAAAAAGGAGATACGGGATATGCGCCCTTCGAAAAGGTCCCGACGCAGCAGCAACAAAAGAAAAGCACGCAAACGACAGCAGAGTGCACGACGCCAGACACGCCGGCAGCGACGACAACGACAACGACAACGACAGCGATGGCGATGGCGAGGAGAAAGCGGTGAGAAAAGGCCGTTTCCAGTGAACTGAACTGAACTCCAGTGCGCAGTAGCGAGCGAACAGTAGTGTAGTCGTACGCACGAGCGTCGATCACGAGCGTCGATCATTCGCACGATCAGCCAATCGGCGCCGCCCAAATTTTATTTATTTTATCTTCAGTCTTCACCACCATGGCAAGGAGGAGAAAACACAGAACACACGTAAAGACTCCTCAAAACACAGACAACAATGTCCCGAGATCGTTCATCATCAAACACGGCCAGGTCGGCTCGTCGCTATCTCAGCTCGTCAGGGACCTCCGCAAAGTAATGGAACCAAACACCGCAAGCCGTCTCAAAGTGCGCAACTCTCTCACAATCTTGGAATGGAATGAATCTCACTCTTTACACGCTTATAGGAACGCGTAAGAAATAAGCTGAAAGACTACCTCACGCTCGCACCTGCGTTGCATGTCACTCATATTCTTGCACTGACACTCACACCTATTGCACCGTACCTGCGAATGGTCAGGCTTCCTGCTGGCCCAACTCTTACCTTTCGCATGGAAAGGTACAGTCTATCAAGAGACATTATTGGCTCTAAAAAGCATGCTCGTAGCATGGGCCTTGAATATCTCACTCCGCCTCTCGTGAGTCCATTGTTCTCTTTCGTCGACACAACATTGATGCATCATCTAATATTTCAGCTCGTCCTGGCCTCAGTTCCTCAACCATCTCCATCATCATCTCCACACCTCACCCTTCTCATGAAATCCTTCCAATCTCTCTTCCCTCCTCTTTCACCTCAATCACTCTCCCTTTCAGTCGCCCGACGCGTCGTCCTTGTGCAATACGACCCGGAGCGCGACACTGTGGACGTCCGGCACTATCTCATCACCGTCAAGCCCTACGGCGTCACGCGACGCATACGCAAAATCCTCGAAGGCGCAACGAAAGCAAAATCCAACAAATCCCAATCCCGCCCATCGTCCAAGTCCACTGTCACGGGTGTGGTCGACCTCGGACGGGAGCAGGATGTAGCGGATTTCGTACTCCGCCGTCGAGGCGAACCAGGTCCAGATGATGATGGGTATGAATCTGCTGCATCGTCCGCGTCGAGCGCCGCTGGGGATGATGACGCGGATGCTGTATCCCTCGCCAGTGACTATGTCGGGCGAAATAACAAGAAAGGTACGAAAAGGGCTGTGAGGCTTGACGAAATTGGTCCGAGAATGGAGCTCCGACTTGTCAAAATCACCGAAGGCGTTCCAGGCAAGGACGGAGCTGTCATGTATCATAGCATCGGTGCGCGTTCATACATCCTTTCTTTCTTCTTCAGACACTCTTGACGTAGTCACTTAATCAAACTTTCAGTCAAAAGATCAAAAGCGGAAGCAACCGCACAAAAGAAGGCACACGCGAAGAAGGAGAGACTGCGACAGCAAAGAAGGGAGGAACAGGAACGGAACGTTGAGCGGAAGAAAGAGCAAGCGGGTGAGGGAGCGAGCAAGAAGGCTGTACAGTTTGCAGATGAAGATGGCGAAGAGGGGGATGAGGGAGAGGACGAAAGGGAGGAAGATGTGGGCGAGTGGGACGAGGAGGAAGAAATCAGTGAAGGTGAGGAAAGCGAGCAAGAGGAGGAGCAAAGCGAGAGTGAAGACGAGGAACCAGTTGAACGTCCCAAGAAGAAGAGGAATCACAAACGATGACACTTTCTTATATCAGGGTCTGACCGTCTTGCAATACAATTGATGGTCCACTTAATCCGTGAAAGAGCAAGATGATAGCATAAACTACAAAAAATTCATAAGATAAACCCTCGTCATCTTGCCACTCCCAATCCAAACAAAATCAAACCCCTCTATTTCGTCGTTTTCGCACCTCCCGAATCGTTTGCAGCAGCAGCATTTGTCCAGGGCAACGGTCCGACCCATCGTTCCAAGAATCTCAAACTGCGCATTTTTACTGCATCCCAGTTATCCAACGCAGGTCTTACGTCCAGATAAAAGGACAGATTTCCCGGAGCCGATGACTTGCCGGTGTAGAAGTCTATCACGTAGCGCATGCGCGTCCCACAACGATCGATGACCCAGTCGTGTCTGTCGAAGGGAGCTTGATATCTAATCGCATAGCAACATAATCGTTAGTCCCCCTTGTTACTCAAATATTTGAGTATAGACCAGAAATGACTACGCACCCCAAGAGCATCTTAACCCAAGCCTTGGGTGTCCTCTCCCCCGGCTTTCCTTTGAAGCTCACCAACTTCACACCCCCACATCGCTCCCCGCCCCACCCTCGCTCCCAGCTCATCACCTCGCCCCAGCAGCGCTCATTCACAGCGTTGTGTATGGGCACGATGACGCGCATATCCGCCGCGCGCGGGGTGTGGTTCTTCCGCGCCATGGCGGCGAAGAACTGCGCTTCGGAGGGATAAACCCAGTTTTTCTCCTCCACGGGGTCTGTCGAGTCGGAGGAGTCAGAGCGCGGGATTGAGGAGACTTGGCGTGCCGTTGGGAGGGAAGGCGGTGCGATCGCGCTAGTTTTCAACGACGTGCCTGCGCCCGAGGACGTAGAAATGCTTTCATTGGAAGCAGAGCTCGAACTGGCGAACAAACCGGACAACCCAGTCCACGTCGAACGCGTCTTATGGTCCACAGGACACTTATCCGCCTCCGCCGCACACGAAAACTGAGAATGGTCCACGGGGCATTTGTCGTTGCCCGACCTCGGCTTCAGTACTGGCTGTGAATCGCTCGAGCAGGACGAGGAGGACGACGAATGGTCGACTGGGCACTGCGCCATGGCTTTCTTGCAAGTTGACTGGTGCAGCGGACTTCCGAACGCATATTTCGCCCGGATCACTCTCGGCATGATCAGAATCCAAACTCAGATCTCTCACGTGCCCTCCCGGCTTGTCCCGACATGTCTTCCATATTCGGAACGGAAATGATGAATGGCCGGAAGTCTCCTGAAGGGAAATGGCGCCCAGGGCCTAGGCTGGGAGAGAAGAGCGACGACAATCCGGAAATGCTGATCTTCAGGAAGATTTGCGCTGTCAATCAGTGTAAATCTTCTTGATCCCAGGCTCGCGGCAACCAAACGCCGCACATTTAACCTGTTTAATCTATGCCCCGCAAGGAATCCCAAGGAATCCATGGCAACCTTTCCCAGTGATAAAGTTCAAGTTCAAGACACACAGTCAGAGAATCGTGTTAACCAAGAGAGACAGAAACAAATATATATTTTAAAGCAAAACGTTGTGTATGAGAAAGTACCATGTCCGTAGCATATCAGAGGTTGAGGCTGAGGCGGGAGGAATAAAGCAACAACGCAACACGGCCAGAGGTGATACTCTAATGGTCTATCTCAAAGAAGAAACACGTAGAACATCTACCTTACAACCGTGTAACATTAAATGTGTCAGGAACAATAAAGAAAAGTCGGTAAAGAACCGGAGAAAACGAAGCGAATGTACGACAATCCCGGAATTTGTCAGAGTGTGGATAATGTCCAGTCGAATAGGTATGTCGTGGAACATGTTGTTCCAAGGCGTTGTCTTGGAGTGTGTGTGTTGTGTGTGAAGTTAAAGGAGCAGGCGATTGGCGGCGAGAATATGCGACATTATCGGTGAATCGTAGCGAACTTTTACTCTAAGCATCAACTGTCGGTTGCATTACGTATTAATTTAGTCTCTGCGCTTCCTTCGATGCGAGTCGGAAGAGATTACTCACCAATACAGACACCGCCCAGGCAGGACGCACCAGGGGTAGCCGAGCAATCGGTACCCTGGCCAAGAGAGGCGCATCCACCGCATGAGGTCAGGTCAGATAGCGTGTCAACACTTAACAGCTCATTAGCATCGCTAACCGTTTTCAAGACGGAAACAATAGCTCACCATTCAGAGTCGCCAGTGAAAACACCGTTGGAGATGATAGGACAGGTAGTGAGACCAGTTGGGCAGAACGAAAGGTCCCACTGCTCAAAGCTGCGCTTAACCTTGTCGTAGCTCTTCTTCTCCTTGTATTCGTTGCCCCAGTTGCCCCAGTCTTTCTTATCAAAATCCTTTCCGTGGTCCTTCTTGTCATGATCCTTCTTCGAATTGGGTTTCGGAGAGGGGGTTGAGGTCGGCGGGGACGGCGGATTGGACTGCGAGCAGCACTGAAGATTGGGGATCCAGAGCCATCCTTTCTTCGAGCACGTCGGGGACGCTGGTTTCGTCGGCTTGACTTTCGGTACACAGCATCCCTGGTCATGGTTAAAGTACCAAGAAGACGGGCAGTCGATGCCTTTGGGAGGAGTGGGCGTCTTGGTAGGACCACCGCTTGGAAGACAGCAGCTGCGGGTCTCCCAGAAGAACTCCTTCTCAGAGCAGTCCTTGCTTGTCTTCGTACCCTTGCTATCACCACCGCGCGCTACGAGCGGAGTGGTTTTAGTCGGCGTAGCTTCAACAAGGCCTGCTGCGAGGGCAGAGACGAGAATGAGCGTGGAGAGAATCTGCATTTTTTCAACTCAGGACTTGACAAGAGAACGGAAGGTATGGGGAATCGTGAGCTCTGAGAGAGAGAGATGAAGCGGGAGCTCGAAGTATACAAAGCCGGCACGGGCTAGACTTTAAAAGAATGGAGGTGAGTAGAGAGAGGACGCTCCCGCGATCGAACACAGACTCAAGAATGAGAGGGTTGGAAAAAAAGATAAAAGGGGGAATCAAGTCGTGGCGTGATAATATATGTGACGCGTGAGAGTCCAGATCCTTATTCGCACCGCTTAAGCAGTCCTTATTTAACTTGATTAGCGAACGCGAACGGCATACAGACACCGCAAAAGAGAACATCAGAGAGCATTGGCGCCTTCTTTCATCTTTTCTTTCAGCAGCGGATGTGTACAAAATTCGTGCAGAAACTGGAATCGTTGTTCTTCATTCGTGATCATTCAGGAAATATAGACTTTCTATAATCCAAGGGGCTATCAATATCAATCGGACACTCTTACGAACGCGGTGAAGAGACCGGACACCGCTTCCATGTGTGACAACCCCAGCTGGAGGCCTTTACAAATGTTCGTGGAATATTCCAGCCTGTGCATAGGCGAACCCTCAAAGCCAAACATTCCAGCCAATGTAACATCAATTAAGTCACCACCTACGTCTGCCATCTCGAGAATCTCAAGAGGCGGATGTGACAAGCCCCCGAATGCAGATGATCCTCCAGACTCCTTGTTGCATTACCTGGAAACGATTACCCGACAGGAACGGGTGTTCTGTCAGATCCGCAACGGCTCCCGCTGTGGATCGACACCCCAGTCAGGAACTCTCCGTGACTTCTTATAAGTAGCGATAGTAACGGAGAGTAACGGCTTCATTGAGTTACTGAGCTCTTATCCTCCCTCAACGTCAAGAACCTCAATGCATACTTACATTTGTCATTTCGGCGAACGTGAACATATTATCTTCAGGGACGATGGAGTCTCACGATTCGGAGCGCCCGATTAAGGGTTTCCCTTTGCTCGCGACAAAGACTCTGTACCCATCCGAACTCACCTTTTCATCAGTTGAGGCGAGCCGACGGGATTATCAAACAACTCTCGGCTACTCTACTTTGTCGAATGAATGGAATACAACAAGCGAGCCGGTAGCAAGCCTGAAGATCTCGGACGAGGCGAGAATGGAGCAAAGTTGCTGGGAGGAGATCGAAGAAGAAATGTGCATCAGATACTCGGGTTGTTATCGCAACATCTTGTTTTGATATAAGCAGAGATATCACCTTTGCCTTCATCAAAGCTGCTAAACCGTTCGAGGCCAACCCCAGCAGCTTCTCTTAAAGATATCCAGTCATCAGTTTTCTGAATCCGACAAAGCACAGTTGTTTTTAGCTCATCTCCTGATCATTCTGTTACGCGGTCACGTCTCTCTCTCACTTCCCAATGGCTCAGGTGAACGTCCTTTGGTCGAGTGTCGGGCACGAGCACGCGTTTTCGGGACGTGTCTCGGACACGTGATGCGATTACTCCACGTGTTTCTCGAGTTCCCTGCGCGTGATGTTAACAATGCCAATTGAAGCACATGATTATCTCGCCTCTCGTCTCTCGGTCTTGAAAGTTGCCGACCATTCTGACGGGATTGTTCACTCGCCTCTTGTTCTCTTACCACCATCATCTTTCGCAGTTCTGTCCTGTTCTTTCTATAATGCCGTCGTCACCGCAGGTTTTCAAAACTCCTCTCACGGAGCTCTTCAACATCAAGCACCCCATCATGCTTGCTGGTATGCAGTGCTCTTGTTGATATCCGCTCATTTACATCTGACGGTTGCTTGCCCGGGTAATTGTTTAACAGGCATGAACGTCGCAGCAGGCCCTAGGCTTGCTGCAGCAGTCACGAATGCAGGTATGCGCTTAGTCACTATACGATCCGTGAGATAACTGCTGAAGGCCGTTACTCAGGTGGTATTGGTGTCATTGGCGGTTTGGGGCAGACGCCTAAGAATCTGCAACGCAGCATTGACGAGATCAAGGAGCATCTTGAGGATAAGAATGCGCCTTTTGGTGTCGATCTTCTCATCCCGCAAGTCGGTGGTAAGGCAAGGAAGACAAATGTATGTCTGACGTTCCTTCCGTATAATGGGCCCTGGGATTGATATTTCTGCTTTCTTTGGGTAGTATGACTACACGAAAGGTCAACTTCCGGAGTTGACAGGAGGTACTCATCAGGAATAAGATTGCTGTATTTGTGTGCGCTGTTGGTGTGCCTCCGAAAGAGATAGTAGAGAGATTGCATGCTGCTAAGATTCCAGTGATGAAGTGAGTTCAGACCCGCGCTTTGTATCTACGCCTTTTCTGACATTCAGGATCTAGCATGGTTGGGCACCCGAAGGTACTCCACAAGTTCCCAGGCTTTGAAAAGGATCTCACGTTTCTCGTTATAGCACGTACAAAAAGCGCTTGACCAGGGTAAGAATAACATTTTTTCTTTCCAATTCTATGCTGAGCGCGCCTGACGTCGTCTAAAATCAGGTGTTGACATAATCTGCGCTCAAGGAGGCGAGGTGCATAATCTATTCAAAATGAACCGAGGCATCTACTTCAAATTCAAATTTCTCAGGGAGGCGGACATACAGGCGATACGCCCTTCTCTGTGCTGATTCCAGCGTGCATTGACATTTGCAAAAACGCGAAAAGTCCATTGAACGGCAAGCCTGTTCTCGTCGTTGCTGCTGGTGGTATCGCAGATGGGCGCGGGCTTGCCGCTTCGCTTGCGTGCGTTCAGCCGCTGTTCAAAACCATCTGCTTCAGTTCCTTAACCTTCTATCCAGATATGGAGCCGCTGGTGTTTGGGTCGGCACACGTTTCGTCGCGAGTGTCGAGGCTGGTGCCCCAAAGATGCACAAGGAACTGATTGTTTCCTCCGGATATGACGATTTCGCGAAGACAACTATCTATACGGGACGTCCCTTACAAGTACGCAAGACGGAATATGTCGTAGATTGGTGAGGACATCCTTCATTCGCGTAGAAAAAACCGTGCTTAGTATGTATTTTAGGGAGGAAAATCGCCGAGATGAAATCAAGAAATTGACAGCAGAGGGTAAGATTCCCCACGAGGTGGAACTGGAGAAGCATCCGGAGAAATCCTTGCCAGGCAGGGCATGTGCGTACTTTGCGTAAAACTGTACGTTTTGAATGCATTTTGAAGTAACCTTCTCTTTTTGGAAACAGGGCTCATGGGAAGAGTTGCTGGTGCTATTCACGTACGCCCTGATTATGAGGTTAAGATTGACTAGGATGTGCTAACCACTTACGTTGACAGGACATCAAACCCGCGAAAGAGATGTGCGTCACTCTACATTACTGCTTATGGCTTTTATAGTATACCTGACCATGTTTCTAGTGTCGATGAGATGATTACAACTGCTGCGCAATGCATCAAACAGACCAACTCCTACCTCGTCCCTCAAGCAAAGCTGTGAGTTTGCAATCACGGACGTCATGAAGGATTTGTCGCGTATTATCTATGCTTTGTATTCTCGCCGTTGGTCAAAACTTTCCGGGTTAATACACTGTATACTAGATCAATTCCAGGAATTTGAATTTTTGCCTATGGATATTATGATAATTTAATCATTGTCCATGAGCTCAGCGAGTTCTGCTTCTTCCTCTGCGGTTAGTTGACTTGTAGATGCTGGCTTCGCTTCGTGTTTCGGTACTGGTTCGGGTGGTTCTTTAGGCGGTGAAATCAAGTCTGGAAAAAGTTGGCAGGTAGATTGGAAAATTCTTATTAAAAGTGTACATACCTGCAAGTTTCCATTTACGGATTGTTTGATCAAGACTAGCGCTGACGATCCAGGGCTCGATGCTGAGCTTGCCATGTTCGGTAGTCTTCCGGCGGAACCAGAGACGGAGGGAAACAACATCAAACCAGTGAGCATCCGTCGTGCTGAGGAGCTCAGGGGATGAAGGCTCATTGATATCGTATAGTCGGATCGCGTCACCGGCACCAGTCAACAAGAGCGACTCTCCGAGATCGGTCAAGGAAAGAGGAAGAAGAGCTTTTACTGGGGCCGGATGAGATATTGGAGGGACTGGCCTGGGTGAAGCTTGTTGTACTACTGTTCCGGAAGGCGGTCGTTGGGTGAGAAGGACGGTATCATCGGATGAGGCTTGAAGCATTCAGTAGGTTGCAGTTCAGGAGTGCTTCTCTTCATATTTATGACAAAGCGTACCTGTCCATAATTGATCTTGTCCGAACCACATATCATTAATACCCGTACGATGTGCGACCAGTTCTTCTTTTTGCGTTGCCCGACAATTCGGAGAATCACCATACGATCGTTCTATTTCCCAGATCTTAACGATACCCATCGTGTCAGCAGTATACAGCGTCGCTGCAGTTGGTGATTGGACGTCGGCAGCGATACAATGTACCGGCCGTGAATGAGCAGAGACAAGGCCGATATTCTTTAATGGTCCTTGGCTCAGCGGATTACTCAGATCCCTGCATTTTTTTTGCGTTATTGCCATTCATTGAATCCAGGAACCCTGAAAGGACACGCACCAGAATCGCACTACTTTATCTGAGCCGCTCGTAATCAGCATCTTGAGTTCTGAAATGGAGACGATGCATTTGACAAAATCGGAGTGGGCTTCTGTTGACGATATGATTGATTTATTCTGTAGAATTCGTTGAGTAGCATTTCAATTGAAGTTACGCAAATGGACCTTCGTGTTCCAGATCTTGACGGTCTGAGCAGAAATCCATTTTAGCGAAGCATGTTGAAACACATAAGCTATACTTACCTTGTCCCATGAGCCTGATATTAGCAGCAACTCGGTATTATTTGAACTGTTCGATTCTTCTAATAAAGCAATGCTGGCTACAGGAGCAGTGTGCCCTTTGTATACTTGCAGGGTTGAGGCTGACTATTTTTCTGGATAGGTCAAACAAAACGATCAAATTTAAACAAAAATGACCTCAAGATCAATTCTTCGTATGGTTGCATCGCTTTGTCCAATCCAAATCTCGTTGCCTCTGATAATGACGTCTAACGGTTTTGCTGGAAGATCGAGTGGTTCTCCCAGGTGCTTTGTTCGTTCGGCTTTCCGTTTTCGTGCCTTGTGTGATCTGATTTAGTCGCGCATTCCTTAGTGAAACGGGGAACACACTTCAGCTTCTGCGAGATTTGTTTCTGTTCTAAAGAAATGTCCGTTATCCGTATTCATCGTGGTTTAACTTGAAGATGTTGAAGTCAACTCGCACGTGAGCGCATTCAGGCGTTTTAGGGACTTTTTGTTTGCTCTGTCTCGCCTCTCATCTCGAACCCAAGCGAACATGAACAAAAGACTCGCCTCATTTGCTGGGCCCTCTACACCCTCGGCTTCACCCGTCCAAGTCCGGCAGCAGCCAAGTTCACCCCAATCCCCATCGCGTACGACGGAGAGCACGTATCACCGCAAGGTTCGAGCCTTGCTGCAGGACATACGTACAATTACACGCATTTGGGATGACCTGGTGAAGCATGATGGCCTTAAGGCAGCTACATTGCTGACTGACACGCGGACAGATCTAGAGTGAGTGATACTTCCGTGTTCTGAAGTGAACGTGTCCGAATCGCTTAGGTATTAGCAACACCTTGCGGATGCTCTCAGGTGACGCTCAACCATGTTCACGTCTCGTAACACCAAGGCTTGCAATTATGGAGAAGTGCATAGGTGACCTGGATACCGTGATACTGAAGCTGGTTTGTTTCTGAATTCAAGTCTGAGCTAACATGCTGACTTCCTCGTTCTCGTAGAAAAGGCAGTTCTTGAAGTTGAGTGCCGTCATGGACAGCCTTGAGTCGCTTGTATCTGAAGCGCACAAAGCGAAAGGCTGGGCATGGGTTGAGACTGAACCGCTTTGGTGTACTTGGACGCTGGAGAGATTCGGTATGCTGATAGCAATTTTTCGACATTCTGCTGTACTTACACGGCGTTCAAGCGACTAAAATGCCCGATTTGCTTCCACCTTATCATCGTTCCCTGCAATTACAGACAGAACTGGTCGACTCGCTACGGAGCCATTCCATTGCCTTCGAAGAGTCGAGGGTAATACTTACGAAATGGGTTTTTCAACCTTTTCTTGAAGCAGACGATTGGGTACAAGAATGGGAAGACTTATGCGCGATCGAAGTGGATAAATGGCACAGGAAATGATGCATCGCAAATCAATAAGACAAGGTTGCAACAGTGAGGATAAAATACAAAAATAGGAAACCTAGAGGTCCTCGTCATCAGATATTCGGATCTCGTCTTCATTTTGCTGCTGCTGTTCAGCCTGCCCTTCGCCAACAGAACTATCCGCTGGTGGAGCAGATGCCGTGGCAGCGACGAAAGTCGTCCTTTTCCCTGCGCTCGCCTGTTTCTCCGCCTGCGCCATCGGATCAGCCGCCTCTTCCGCTTCAATGACCAGATCCTTCTGTCCTTTTTGCGCTGCTAACGCTTGAGCGGCAAGGAAGGAAGCCTCAGTATTGAACTGAGCCTGCACGCTACGTTTGATACGTAACATCTCACGGAACGTATCCTCGGAGCCAGTATCAATCTCAAAGTTGTACCATTCTTTCCAAAATTCTGGGATAATTCGTGGATCGCAAAATTGTGATGCATGGGCGTAGATCGCACGTGCCCGGTCGATTTCGCCGAGTTTGCGTTCAAGCTGCGCGAAGCGCATGCACATCTGCGCCGTCTGCTTATCTGGTAGCACCTCAATAGCTTTTTCGTAAATCGGACGGGTAGCCGGAAGACCGAAATTGGCAGAGGCTTTGGCAATGTAGATCGAGAACATCTATGTGCAATGTGTAAGATGTCGTTGATCGCAGAATAAGAAATACAAATTACCTCGAATTTGTCCTCGTCAGTAACAGCTTGTGTAGCCCGTTCGAAAATGTTCATCGCGCGCTTGGCCAGACCATGCTCTTCTTCCAACTTGGCATACATCAGATACAATGGCTTGCAGAACTTTGCAGGGCATTGTTCCAAAGCTTGCTCAAACAGGTCTCGAGCACGCTCTATCTTCGACCCGCCCTGTCATCGAAGAATCAGCGCTGCTCGAGCTTTCTGAAACAGCTATACTCACGTAACGTTTGACGAACTTTGATAAGTAAATATTCCAGATCTCAAATGCAACGGGATACGTAAATAATTCAACACCACGCTCGTAGACTTTGAAGCTTTCCTCGAAGTACTTATTTTCCTCGAGGAAAGCCGCGTAGTTGATGATAATCTGAGCGTTGGCAATTCGCAACTCAAGAATCTTGTCGTAAACTGCCTTAGTCGTGTCGACTGTGCCGATCGACTCCTCCAGATCAACATAGAACGACCAAAGCTTCAGTGACTTGTATAAGCGGGCCTGGACAGGGAGAGACTAAAAATATGTAGTCAATAGGTGGGACATCTAGAAATCAAAGCAGGGAACACACATGATCATGGTAACTTATTCTTGGATTCTTGGGAATCACTGCGGCACGTTGCATGACACGAATGGCTTCATCATAATTGTCATGCCGCAGCTCCATTTCCGCCCATTCACACCATACCTCAGCGAGGTCTTCCACAGTTTTAAAATTGATCTTTGTAGCCTTTTCGAGAACCTTGCGAGCACTGTCAAGATCCTTCTCCGCCTCACCAGTTGTCCCACCTTCCTCATAAAACTTGGCGAAATTAATAAAAAGGCGATGGAAATTGGCAGTGGCTTTCTTCGGGTTGACAGTTGAGAGTGCATTAGTGTATGTCTCTGCGACCTTGACGATCAATAAGTCAATAACTGAATTTATAGAACTCTTCGGAGATCGTAACCAACCTTTTCATCGTCATTACCCCATAATGCCACTCGCTTCTCCCATTCTTGTACGTCATTGGGATTTCGTCTGAGTAGGACATCGTTGACAAGAAATGGTCTACGATCCATGAGCTGCTCAAGTTCCGCCATACGTTCATCCATTTCTTTCTCCATCTCAGTCTTGTCTTCTTCATCCTCATCCTCGTCCGGACTGTCGACCGCAGTCACAAGCGCATTGATGACCGACTCAGAGAATTCGACGTACGCATCAAAGATCTGAGTGAAGTCACGAAGAGTCAATGACGCGGCGATACCAGCCTCAAATGTGCTTTTTGCGCGGTCGAACTCGCCCCGTTTAATCCAGTAAGTCGCGAGACCCGTCCAAAGGCGCCCGACTTGGTCTTTGTACACTTCAAGACCGTCGGTGCGAATGATTCGTTCCACATCGAGTTTTCGGAGATTCACCGGGTCCTCATCCTCGTCGTACGGACGCAGAGGTTTGCCGTCTTTGTCAACCGGAACGGGAGGTCCAGCAAATCGAATCAAGGGTCCGTTGAGTGATGCCGCTTCTTGCTTTGCCTTCTCGGCTTCAACGGCCTCTGCATCCGCTTTCTCCTTCTCCTGTCGATTTGAGATGGTCTGTTCCACGCTCACACCAACTTCTTCAGGATATTGATCAACCACGTCAATCCATTCACTAAGTAACTGATACGGGCTTTTCCCGTCAGGACTTGTGTATTCTCCTTTCGCAGCCTTCCTAGCTAATGACAGAAGTAGCTTGGCCGCTTCAAGAGGTCTAGGCGATGAGTTTGACGGTGAGAGGAGAATTGAGACGTATCGCTCAGTTACGCTTGGATCGACTGCCAGGTATCGACGGTACACGACTGCGCATGTTAATCCGCCTCTCGATTCGGCCCAAAGGAGATATCTGACCCAGACTCGATGGTGCAAGGAAGGAGGAAGGGTGCGCAGAGCACGGTCATAAGTACGCCGTGCATGCATATGAGAGAATACCGAAGGACACATAGGATGAGAGAAAATTGAAAGATATAAGAGCCATAGTCGTGGCAGCTACAATCAGACAGTGGCAAATGTAAAAAGGAAACCGTTTTGCTGAGGCAAAAAAAAGGTCGAGACGTACGTTAGGCAGCCACATAAGAGCTCTTTCAAATATCGCGACAAGCGATTTCCATTCCTCATAACCCACGACGCCATCCAATCCTCCCTCCCATTGCTCTAAATCTTCCTTTTCATCTTCGAGAGCCTCCCCCATTTCTGGGAGCTTTTTCCGACCTCCCGCTCGCTTTTTTTGCACGAACTTACACAATACATATGACATACGGGTATGAAGGTAAGACTTCCATAGCTTGAAGGATCCAGGAAATTGGACGAGCGCAGACTCATAAAGATACGTTAACCGTTGGAAGCTGAGGCGCGCTTCCGGAGTCGCAAGGGGACCGAGCAATGAAGCGACACCCGGATCCAAATTCGGGGGAGGAGCAGTTTTTTGCAACGTAGTGCATAAGTCTTTTGTTGCCTGGATTGCATTCCACCAGTGACGAAAGGAGGCTGGATTGCGAAGAAGATCTTCTTCTATTGTTATGTCGGCGGTCGACAGAAGTCCGGAATGAGTTACAGGATTCGGTGTAGGATTTGTCAGAGAAACATCGGCTTTCAGTGTATCCAGTGATGGTCGCAATGGAGCGACGGAAGGCATGGCGGTCACAAGTGAGCTCGAGTCAACGATGGTGGTTGAGGACAGACAGACAACATTCATTACATAATCACTCATTCGCCATCCAGACGCGTCCTGACGCGCTCTGAAACGACAAACAAGTTACCAAGTAACTTCAATCCTAACAGTTACGATGGTGAGCGGTATATTTGTTGCTTTCAATGATGACTAACTAACCAGCATGACTGATTAGCATGGTGTCAAGCGTACTCGGTATTCCGCAGAGGACTTAGAGGCGCGTCGACAGAAGGAGAAATCCAAGCTTGACGCATATCTCAAGCTCACCGATGATGTGTTAGCCAGAGTACTATTTTCAGCTTTCGATTCAATATCCAGAACTGAATTCATGGCCGTATGCAGAAAAAGGCCAAAGACTGGAGTCTCGAGTCTCTGAACCTCACGACAAGACTCCTTACGTTGAATCCCGAATTATATACAGTCTGGAATTACCGACGCGACATATTCACGAATGGTGTCTTTGTTGATCCACAGTGGTAATTGAGAGGTATTTGACCGCGAGATTTACACTTCTGACGAAAGCTGCATCTAAGCTCTCTAAACGATATAAATGACGTTCTGAATACCGATCTCGACCTAACCATGGCTTTCTTGCGGCAGCATCCAAAGGTGTATTGGATTTGGAACCATCGACGTTGGTGCCTTGAACACGTTCCTGAAGGCCCGGAAAATGACCCCTTAGGATGGAAGAAAGCGATCTGGGCAACGGAACTGCGTGCGGTGGAGAAAATGCTTGACGCCGATGCTCGAAACTGTGGGTACTAAATTCAACCGAGAGTCAAGAAGTGCTTGATGAATAAATACACCCGCAGTCCACGCATGGAATTACCGTAGATATGTTCTAGCATCGATGCCTGTGAAGAGACCCGAATCTGCCGAGCTCGCGTATACGAAACACAAGATTGAAGCCAACTTCTCGAACTTCAGTGCATGGCATCAACGATCAAAGGTATACTCCTCCATGTGGAAACAAGGACTTCTCGACGAGGCTAAGAGCAAAGACGAAGGTAATTATATGGTAATGTCAATTGTCCACTGTTATCAAGTTCATTTGGTAGAGTTTGAACTGGTCAAGCAAGCACTATATGTTGATCCATACGATCAGAGTTCATGGCTTTACCATCGATGGCTCGTCGGAGATGGTTAGCATTTCATCTCACAATGCGAATGCACGCTGACAGACCAGAACCGTTCACAGGCAGCGACAAAGCGTTGCTTCAGCGAGAAATAAGCGTGATCCAGGAGCTTTCAGAAGTGGAGCCAGAATGCAAGTGTACGTATCCTGTATTCCATTGTTCAAGCGTCTCCGGCGGTATACTCCGCTGAACATGCAGCTGTGCTTGCTGATAATGTCGCTAGGGTGTGTGGAATCGCTTGTTCACTATGACCGGCTTCTAATCGAGAAGCACCTTCGCGGCGACGCTGAAATTACGAAGAGCGAACGGGAGAAGGTTCGAGATAAGTGCCTATCAATGCTACGAACACTAGTACGGATAGACTCGTTCAGGGCTATGCGATATCAAGAAATAGGTGAGTAATGCTTTCCGGGTGCTAGGCTAGAAAAGCTGCTTATTGTTATGTCACCTCAGCACAACATTTGGAGACCACATGAAGGTTGTGATTTAGAAGCAGAAGGGAAGGCATGTTCAGATCCGATAAGCCTAAGAACCTCAGACAAATGGAGTATCAGACAATACACAGCGTTGAATTGGTTTTCTCAGCACATTATACATGTATACATTGAATGTTTGAAACGTCCCATCTCCGTATTCCTGCTCACGCTTTGGCATGGTCAACTAGTCGATTGCATCGACGACGTCGACATGGAAAGTGGCCTTACGTGCACTTGCATTCGCCTTGCGCACATTGGCAGCTAAGGGGGGGGGAAAGCAGAAGGAAAGTCGCTCAGCAACGCCAACACGACCAAGACAAGTACGTTCAACTCACGATGCACCGCAGGAGCAGGTCTCCTTGCCGCAACCGTAGTTAACGGGAGTGTTTACGTTCTAAAGTCAGAAAGGCCCAATTAGCAAACAATATGCATGCCACGTTATAGCAAGCTTTAGGACGTACAGCGAGCATAATGAGATTTCTGTTGCAGGTCTTAGTGTGGTGTGGTAAGATCTTTGAGGGGGCGGACTAAGAAGCTGCGTGCGATGCTTATATGCATTCTGGAAAGGGGTTCCACGTGATACATCCACCCTTTCGGCCGTTTCGGGTCAAGCTTCCTCTCTCCAATCATTGTTCGTTCCGCTCCAAGGTGATGTTTCTAATATTCTATCATTCCAAGCCAGGATATACAGTATATGTAATGCTTGCTTGGCTTTCTCGTCGCGCTCGTTTCTGGACACTTGCGGTATTTTCTGAACACCCGCGAGTCGCCGAGACACAGGATAGAAATCAGATAATCTATTCTGAGCTGAGACGCCTTTTGAATCTAAATACAATTCCAGATCTTTCGGTTTAGTTTGATTCCGTGCCTCTGCCTTTCCACCAGCAAGCTCTCCTCTGACGGGGAACTGCGCTTGCAATCCTATTCCAGATATAACCCACATCTGAAGAAGTCCGTCTTCCTGTATCTGGGCTGGACTCGTACTGCGCAGGGAAAGGGCCAAATCATGATTGGATATACGGCACGCTCTACTGATACGTCAAGAAGGGCCTTGTGAGATAGAGGCGTATCATCCATTCAATACGTGCTTCTCACTTGATATACCATGACGACACAGGAAAGCTGACCCGACTGTGTATGGTATCGGAGCGGAGGTGGGTACTACGTGCTTCCTGTGTATCGGTGATATTGAGTCAATACTTTTTAGTGTTTGGCTCCTTCGGGTTTCCACTATTACCATTTGCTTTCCAAGTGGGTCAACTTTCATCATTTCGACTTCTGTTATGGATAGGAACACGGAACAATGACAGAGATTGTGTCTGCGTCCATGCTCAAGTCAGAACGTCGACAGGCTCGATTCGTTTCCGCGACATCGACGACCAGGAAAGAAGAGACATTGATCTGGTTAGTAGCACTCGGGTTTGTATCGGCCACCGGCTTGATGTTAAGTGAGTTTATTACAAGTCTTATTTATACCCACTCGCCGAGCTCATGCAATATCGGCAAGAGAATTCTCATTTCATAAGTTTCTTTCGGCGACTGAACTTAACGGCCCGCAGGACGCTTTCTTCTCTCGCCCCTATCAGCGTGGCTTTGGATAACTTGACCTGAAGTGGTACTTTTCCGCGGCATGGTAATATATATCATGGAGCAGCTTGCAGCAGAGCCCTGTTTCAAACCGGTACGAGCTAAATTCGCCTTTCGTAGACGCTCGTTCCGGATGACATCAAGGCCCGGTACTCCGTCGCAGCTTTTCCACTCCGGTATCAAGCAGACCTGAATCATAGAAGGTTAGCGATCTGTACAATATTCTGATTCCGCTTCTCAACGTCGTAATTATAAATGGCAGACTGTTCAATACATTGACTTGGCGAATCTGCCGTGAAGGGCGAACAGACTCAAACATTAAAGTTTTATGCCCAAGTAAACGTGTATTCGTGTGAACGGTGATACTGAAGTTTGCATAAATCTTCTTCAGGAGTCCCCGCTCTATATGCATTCAGTAGAGTTTGCTGTCCCTCAGAAGAAACTCTGTCTCTTCTATTCAGCGAGGTCTGAGAACTTGCGCCTTGTGCTTGAAACTTTGATACTCGACAGATGTGAGTTACTCCTATTCATCGTCCCTCACCTCCTGCTTATTTTGCTTGGGAAAATAGATTACTCTCTTGTCGTTGTCAGCATCCGTTACATTGCATTTCCAACGTGAATGGCCACCGCTCCACAATAATCACGCTCGCCGAGGAAACCTTTCTCCTCAATACTGTGTTTCAATAAATACAAGTCAACATCTTAACCTTTCTGGACTCGCGTTGTACGGTTCGGGAAATTGGGCAACTCCACAGACCTGCAGCTTCCCTGTGGATGGCGTCGAAACCCTGCAGGTGTAGCTAGATATCGCTCGCTTCTCCGGGAGCTTATTTTAAGCTTGCAGGTCTTCAAGGTGCTTTTTTTGCCACGCTCAAATTTGGGAAAACTCCTGATCTGGATCTTTGCTTCAGAAAGTTGTGGTGGCATTTCGTACTGTCTGTGATAGGTATGATCTTTCTTCGATGAGAAGAGGTACATATCACAATCGTGATTGTGATTGACACAACGTGCCTGCAGCATTAAGACGTCGCTTATCCTGGGGAGCTGACTATCGCAGCCCTGCCCCGCCTGCCTACATCGCTAACATTCCACGGCTGTCGCTGACAAGCACGAATTACGTTCCTTTATATGCTGGACTAGTTCCGGAATGAAAAGAGGATGCAGCAGTGCTTGCATTATGCTCTCTCTACCGTACCGACTGCTTGCAGTGCGCTGCGCAATTCGGGTGTAGTACCGTGGACAGTGAACATATTCTTCGCCAAATCGAATACACTATAAGAGCCGGAAAGGAGGAATATCACATTAGGAGTGCCAATCACCAAATAGTTATATGCTCACGAGGACAATGCGAAGCAAACATCTGTACGTATTGGAACGCTCGCTTTCGCCGAAGTAGAGGATCTGAACGGAGACTCTGAACCCCTCTTTTTATCCTCTCCCAAATCGTCACCCATGCATGGACCTTGACTCGCCGACAAGATCGGCGAGTGAACCGATGGCGAGGCTAATCATCCGCTTGTATCGACGGATGATGAATACATTGGTAAGGACGAAATGACGAGAAGGGATGATGTACCCTCTCATTCTGGGTACTACTGCCACTAGTGACTACACGAGGATTTAATGAAGCAAAGTTTTTACCTCCAAGTTGGGATTCGATACATTCTCGGACACTCGGTATCTTCTTATTTGGCGAAAACGGTACACACGAATGGTGCGTGGGCTGCGTCAAGGAAGCGAAATTGGCCTAGACCCTTAACTGTGGACGAGCGAAGCCCGGTACTTACGCAGTGAGGTAATGACGAAACCACTATCCATGCAGGAAAACCTGGAGTCCTCGGCGAGTGGCGTTCGAGATGTCGTTATTGTAAAGACGGCAAGATGAACAGATGCATCGTCTTTGAAGGCAGATAGGAGAACAAGGACGAAACTGAGCCGAGTGGCCGACTGCTCGCGATATGCTCGACGTTTTCGCGTGCCGCATATCATGATCCCATGGAGCATACAAGATAATTCTGAATACACGCGTTTGCGGGCAAGTGTGTCCTTGACGCTCGCCTTTTTATTTTCCTTTTCCTTTTCCTTTTCCTTTTCCTTTTCCTTTTCCTTTTCCTTTTCCTTTTCCTTTTCCTTTTTTATTTTTATTTGCTTTCTACCCTCGTCTATTTGTGTTCTGCATGCGAGATATGCATGTAAATAGCAGAAAAGGGCTGAATGATAATATAATAATGTGAGAAAATAGAGTTCACTGCGAGTGCCTCATTGCAAAGGCGTGCCATCTCTCGAGTCTGATACATACAAACTCGACCATCTCGTCCCAGAAATCAATCGTCTCCCACATTTTCCTCTCAATCTCTCGTATCTTTCCATCTTCTGTCCATCCTCTCAGTCGTCGTCGTCCCTATCCTCGTCGTCGACATCAACAGCGACATCGATGGACAGAGCAAACTTCAACGTCATGAGTCTCTTCGCCCGCCCAGTGACACCTCCCCAAGAGCCTTCCCTGCAGTCTTCTCCACCGCAGCCCCAGCTCTCTCCTACCCACTCCTATCGCGAGCCCCTGCCCTCATCGCCGCCAAAGAACCAGACCCTCGACTCTCTTTTTCGTAGTATGAACAACAATCAACCGATATCTTCAGACCATACGCCGCCAGCGACCTCAAACATGAACAATCCATTCCGCACCCAGGCTCCCGCTCAGCCAGCCAATAATTCAGGGCCTGGTACCCCGGTTTCGTCTGTTACCGCCGCATCGCACTCGTCGCACGGTTCAGGGAGTAATCAGCCGCCTGCAGACCGACAAAGCGCACTGCTGTCGTTGCTCGGTTCGACGGTCGGAAACAACGGTACATCGGTCAGCGCCAGTTCTGTTGGCTCTGGCAATCAGCCTCTCATTCCTCACAATCCACCCTCTCCTCCCATTGATATTGATCAGCGAGCAAGACTTGCGCCCCAAGGAAGCGAGGCGCAGGGAAAGATTTTGCTCGAGCAACTCATGTCTGGGTGAGTCTATGCCCTGTTTGTCATGACGCGTCTAGTTCTCCCATGTTTGTTTCCAACCGCCATCGTCGCTTGTCTCGCCTCTTAATCACTGATAACTGACTGTCGCTATTATTTCTTTGCATTTGCCTCCGCTATCCTCTCGCGCGTGTTCTTCATATCATATAGAAATCTCACCGGACTTGGCGAGATGTCTCAAGGTCAAGGCGCCAACGTTTACCCTTCAACTGCGCCGATGCCTTATCCACCGCAGCAGCCATATGGCCCCTTCCCAGCAGACGTTTACCAGAGTCCATATGGCCAGGAGACTCCTCGCGAACTCCCGCAAGGCCCTCAGCCCCAGCCATTACAGCAGCAGCATCTTCCGCAACAGCAGCCTCCTTCACCAAGTCGAAAGTCCATGTTCGAGTTTGTTTCGCCCTTTGATGCTCTTGCCTCCACAGGTGCTTCTGGCGTCAAGAAGAAGCCGGTCCCGGAGGAGCCTCTCACGCATGACGAACCGTGGGCTCCGTCCACTGTGGACCCGAAGCGCAAGTCGATGGAGAATCTCATGGATCAACTCACACGAAGTAGTCAAGGTCCGGTTCAACCACCACAGCATCAGCTCGACTCATACAGTCCGGAGCCGGGAACCCCCCCTGCAGATCCGATGCACTTCCAACAGAAGTCTATGTATGGACCGAAACAGCAACAACAGCTACTAGGATCGCCTCGCGGATCGCCTCCGCGGGCGCACATTCACCAAGCTCAAACGCAGCAACGAACCCGCGAGTCTCCGAGTGGATCCATGATGCAGGGCCATGCAGGCAAGGCTAGGTCAGAGTCCTCGCCTGTAAGAAGCAACTGGAAAACCAATCAAGAAAATAGATTACGTGCACCAAAGTCGAAGGCATATATTAGCTCCCCGTAAGTTATTTTTATTCGAGCTCTGATAATTCTGGCTTTCAGTCTTACAGTAATTACAGAATTCAGTCGCAGAACATCGTCTTCGATGTCGCTCAGACCCAAGAGAGCGTACAAGCTTCGCGCGACTGTGTCAAGTCTACCGCGATTGCATTGGTCAAAGTTGATCCGACTTTCCTTCCTGGAACGACAATCGGCGCGACCCACTGGGTAGCCTATGCGATGACTCGAGGTCGTGTTCGTGTCATCAGCAGATCGAGCGGAGATCGCACTCTGTTGCAGCTTCCTTCTGTGTTCGGTCCAAGCATTTCCGTCACCGACATGGCTGTCTTCGGTAATCGACTTGCCGGAGTTACCTCAGATGGAGGTTTCGTCGTCTGGGAACTTCCTGAACTGATTACAGATGATGTTCCGTAAGTGGTCTCTTGAAGGATCGCACTGAGTTTATTTACTCATTTATCTAGGGGTAAAATCCTGGTCTGCATTGTCCCACACAACGACTTTGAGCTCTTGCATTCAGTCAAGTGGCATCCGAAGGATCCTGACACTCTGGCTGTGGCCTCGGACTCTAATATTTATCTCGTCAATGTGGCCAATGCTGCTAACGTATTCCGCGGCCAGCCATTTACTCAGATCGACTTACATCGCGTAGCTCAGACATTTACGGTTTCTTCTGTGAGCATCCCTTGTTCATTTTATTCGATCATTCTCATTGACGTAATTTACAGCCTCTTGTTTCATTCGACTTCGACGTTCCTCACCAAGCACTCGCAACTATTTCGGAGGACTCCGTTTTGACGTTATGGAATATACCTGATAAGCTGCCGTTCTGGTCCCAGAAGATTTCAGGCGACGGAACTCCATCTTCATTGACCTTCTTGGATGGTGGTGTGGTTATCGGAAGG
This sequence comes from Sanghuangporus sanghuang, assembly GCA_009806525.1. NCBI lineage: Eukaryota > Fungi > Basidiomycota > Agaricomycetes > Hymenochaetales > Hymenochaetaceae > Sanghuangporus > Sanghuangporus sanghuang. Next base: position 2,042,552 of record VVIT01000001.1, on the reverse strand, counting down.
AAAAATGGGACTGTCTTCCAACTTCTTCCTGTTATGGGTGATGTCATCCTTTCTACCGTCAAGTTCCTCAACAATGGCGCAGAGGATCCTGAAATGTTTGGTCACGTTGCCTATGATAGCCGCATTCAGACCTTGTGGGTGGCCAACAGCAAGCGTGACAGTGTTATCGCCTTGAAAGTCTGCTTTGAATTGTCAACGCCGTCGCCAGGCGGAGAAGAGCTCATCAGGGGTGGCTACTTTGAGCAGCTCGTCGAGTTCGTTGGACCGAAGCCGACACTGAACTTCGTCATTCTTACTGCGGATTCGGACCCGACTGGTGATGAGGCGAATGCTGCTTGTATCGCAGCGAAGCTTCCTGCGGGCGAGCTCGCTCTTGTCGCTTTCTCAGTACACAGTAGTGGAGTTGATCAAGTGCTCATTCGCAAGGAATGGTACGAAAGTGCTTTCTCGTCGACTTCTGCGAAGTTCCCGGCATTCAACCCGACGATGGTGCCGCCACCACCTCCCGCCGAAGCGCGTCAGCGCCCTGTCCAGCCTCCTCGCGAACTCTCGCAACCGATTCCCTCTGTTCCGATCAGATTGAGAACGCCACCCTCAGAGGAGATCGAGTCGGAGCAGAACAAGGAAGACGTCCGCCCGCAGGATGTCAAGGGCAAGGGATTGAAGGGCAAGAATGTCGGATGGAAAGACAGAGACGAGTCGAATGGTTCAAGCGGCAAGGGGAAAGAGAAGGAGAAAACTGCTGACATTGCTATAATTAACGAGTCTCCTTTGGGTGTCGCACTCTCAAAAGAACTCCGCAGAGTCGAAGAAAGCCTTCATACGCGTATCGGCCGTCTCGTCGCCAAGGAGCTGGACAAACAACGTAAGTTGTTCCTATTTTGCTGATTATGCCTCAGGATCAACTCAATTGTGATCACAGAGCAACGCCTTGAAGAAGCCCGTGCAGCTGAGCAAGCTGCAGACTTTACGCGCCAGGAGAAGATTCTCAAGCTGATCTCTACCGAGTTGACGAAGAACACAACTCGTGTTGTCGAGTCCGCTGTCAGGGGTGAAGTCCAGAACTCGGTTCTCCCTTCACTAGAAGGGATCACCAGGGCGGAAGTCAAGTCCGCAATTAATACCCAGATCAGCAAAGGTGTTAGTGAATCTGTCCGTACAGTAAGTTAAAAACGCATGTTGCATGTCCAGTGGATAGCTTACCTTCGCTTATCATAGGCAATGCCTCCCGAGATTGAGAAGATGTTCATCAGGCCCGAGGTTTCGAACCAAATTGCACGCAACTTGTCAAGCTCACTGACACCGGTCATTGAACGTCATGTGAAGGACATCGTCGCGAAGACCTTGCTGCCTGCTTATCAGGCTCAGACGTCAGCAATGCACCAGGAGCTGTTGCGTGAGATTCACGCTGAGATGGCGAGCTTGAAGAAGGATGTTCTTAATTGGCAAAGTGAAGCCTTCCAAACTCAACAGGTACGAGTGACCAAGGCTATCTGCGTTCGTGTTGACTGATTTGATTGCATAGTCCATGATTCGCGATATGGACCAGGCTATCCGGTCTCTGTCGGAGCAAATTAAGTTCATGACTATGAACATGCCTTCGATGAGCCACCCATCATCGATACCATCGCACAGTTCGCCTAGTGGATCAGGCACGAGCTACTTGCCCGCTGGACAATCGCCAATGGGCCAGTCGCACCACCGCTCAGGCAACGTCCCTTCTATGGCTCCGACATCGACTTACCAGCCATCATTCCAGCAGGGTCCACCTCCTGCTTCGGGTGTCCAACACCAGTGGTACGGGCCTAACTTACCTGGACAATCGCACGGCCAACAGCAAGTCGTTCAACAATTGCAGGCGCAGCCAGTTGCTGCACCTCCAGCACCGAAGACAGATGAGTGGGACGATACATTTCTCGCCGTGCTGAGCACGCAGGACCTCAAACAGCTTCGAGAGCTGTTGGCTCGTTCTAACCCGGAAATTATCATGCCGTCGAACGGCCCGGGTCCTCTGTCGCAAGCCGTTATCCTAACTCTTTTGCACCGCGTTAGTATCGTCGAGCTTTTTCTGTTATTTAACAATCCTGACATCTTGATAGCTCGCGGCTGCCATTGGGGAAACGTCGCCAGTCGATGAGGCTTTTAAGTCTTCTCTCTGGTGGCTGCAACGTGCAGCAGCAACTTTGAATACTAATGTGAGTTCTGCATATCATCTTCTGGCCATGTATGAATATCTTACTTTTATCCAGGACCCACTTATCTCACCATACGTCGGACGAGTCCTTCCTAATGTTTCCCAGATGCTGAACACCACGAAGCAGCGCCTCAGCCTCCTCCCTGGTGGACCTCAGCTGGTTGACACGACGCGCCTCATCTCAGACATCCAAGAAACTCTCAACCGCAAGCCCTTGATGTAAATAATGACGCGATGATATATATACGCAGACGGAAGAAGCAAAGGCTAACATAGTTGCTTAACGACAACCGGGTGAGCACGCGCAAGTCGCATGCATCCCACTTACCATCCCATGCACCGCCTACATATGCATCCCGCATTACTTCGGCGTGCGCGCACGATAAACAAACATCTCTCCCGTCGCCGATCTCCCAGTGCGTTGCAGTTGAAGATAGATTCTCCTCCCTCTGGTATGAGCTGGCTAGGCCGGGCTGGCGAAAGATTGTGTGCATACTATTTGTCTGTGCTACCACTGCCGCCCTTTATGCTGCCGATTGTATATGCGCTGTTGTGCTACTTCTTTCTTCATTTCTTGTTCTGTTACGCTATTCTTTGCTTTCAGCGATGCTTTTTTGTCATCTGCATGATATCAATTTCTTTTCTTCGCCAAAACTGTCTTTTCTTTTCTTCCTTCTTTTTTTTCTGTTGGGCTGTCTGAGACTAATGTACGACAAAAGATTGTACACCCTTTTTTCATATCTTTCTATCTTCACATGTTTTCTTTTGCTTTCTTATTCACTCAACTCATACTTTTTTTACAGATTTACCTACCGCCCTTCAGTACTTAGTAACGAACAGTATGATCTTTTGATTATACATGCGCTGTCTTTAGCACGAGTAGTCTAGTTTGAGAAATGAAAAGTTACGATCATGATTTTTCTTTTCAAGCGAATTTCTTTGTGGTGAAATCTGTAATCTAACACGCGGATACTGCATTTTTGAGCGGCACGATTTGATCGAATTTCAAATCAAATTTCGATACTCCATCCGAAGAAAGATTGTTGACTTGGGTAGAACAGTGGGCGAACATAAGGGGCGGCAGGAAACGAATAATATACACAGCATATCCAAAACATAACGAAGCAGAATGTCGAATCAAGAAACAACAGCAAATGCATGAAGGAGAGACAACAGAAGAGTATAAATATACACAAAATCAATCACTATATCATGGCGAAGGTGACAGGCGGCGAGGCGCCTCAATAAAGTATTACAGCTCCACAAGCACACTGTACTTCACGACAAAATGAGTTTACGGACTCGGCACACGTATTAGCTAGCCAGTCCATATTCCACATTTTTCTGTTGCGTCTCATAGATCTTCTCGAAAAGCGGATCATTGAAACTTCCTTTCGTAAACGGTGGTGGAGGTTCCGAAGGATGGTACCTCATCTCAGCAAAACCATCAGCACCATCACCATCAGCACCAGGATCCAAGCTCTCTCTTGATGTCTGCGCTGCGAGAGGGTATCGCAGAGGCGGAGGGGGCGCGGTGCTGCGAGGAATGTAGCGGTCCCGGAATTCCGCCGAGGCTGGAGTGCGTTTGCGCCGCCTGCGCCGAAGGAAGGTTATTGCGCCTAGGATAAGGAGAAGAATGAAGACTAGACCGCCAAGGACGCCGCCTATGATCGCTCCTGTTTTGTTTGAACCTGTGGCCGCTGCGGCTTGCGGAGAAATGCTAGGTGGAGCAGAGGATTCGGCAATGGGACTGGAAAGAGTAGGAGTCAACGTCGGGAGTGTTGTTGATAAATCGGATGTTATATCACTGGCTGCGGGGGAGGCTGGTGCGCTGAAGAGAGAAAGTGTGAGTTGTTTGCCTTTGTAAAAAGAACGTTGTTTCCTGTAGACATACGTGCTGTCTGTACTGGCAGGTGTACAGGTTGGAGCATCATCACAAGCAGAACTTGCTGAAGTTGATTGGCCTGCAGCTGTTAAGTATGTTCAGTATTTATGCGCAGAGATGAACGACTGCATCCATACATGTCGAATCCTGCACCATAGTCGTATCCTCAATTTCTGTTGAGTCAGCCGATGATACTGGTCCGGTCGAGGTACTCGTGGCTGCAGGCTCCTCTACTCAAGCAGGATTTTTCAATCCATCATGAACGATGCAGATGCAACCACGACTTACCCGCCCCTCCTGATGGAAACGAAGGCAGAATGCTACGGCAAGGTGAAAGAGGACTGCAAGGTCCTTCATCATCATCACCACCCATTCCTTTCCCTTTCTGACGGCTACCGCGATGAGAAGAGCTGCCTCGTCCACGCTGACGCTCCAGTAGTAGTGAGCGTATCGAAAGATTGGGAACGAGCTAGATACGAAGGCATATAAGTGGGAACAAACGATGATATGGTTGTTTGGCACTCACAGCATCGAGGCCGCCGTCTGTTACATCAAAGAAGGCGTTGCGCCGCCCAACGGTCGCATGAAGTGCCCTGATGGATCTCATTATATTTCAAAAACAGCGACGCGCGCCGATTCGATTGCCAGCAGAATTAGCCCGAAGGAAAAAGCTGACCAGCAGCACAGGTATAAGAGGACAAGAAAGAAGTTGGATGGAAGCAAGATGCAACGATGGCCATCTGTGAGGCTTGATGATGTTGCGAGGGAGAAAGCTACGATCAGAAAACAAATATTTTTTGCGGGTCAACTGAAGCGCGCTCATCACTTTTCCATCAGTTTATATCCGAAGATCACATGACTATGACGCGACGCGTTCTCAGAGTAAGTAATCATCAATTCAATTCTCTTTCATGCTCTCAAGTCGTCGTCTCGCTTGTCTATTTGGTATTTCAAGGCGTTTCTCGACAACTACCTCTCCCAAAATGAAGATCGTTCCCGTACCAGTGCGCTCTGATAACTATGCATACCTCCTCATCGACGACACCACAAATCAAGCAGCAGCAGTCGATCCATACGACATGAAGAAAGTACAAGCAGCCGCTGAGAAAGAGGGTGTTGAGATTGTCGCCAATCTCACAACACATCACCATTATGATCACAGTGGTGGTAACAAGGCATGCATCTCTATATCTTGATGCACTGCTCTAAACTTACTCCTCACGTATATTCTAGGACTTTGTACGTAGAACACCACCGAAAAGCGAGATCATCATCTGAACACGTTCTTAGGCTGTGTTGTATCCAAAAGCACCGATTTATGGCGGTTCAGAGCAAGGATCAGCAAATACTATAGTGAAGGACAAGGTCGAGTTCTCCGTCTCAAAACAGCTGAACGTCAAGTGAGCCACCACATCTTATCAGCCAACAGATTCTGATTGCCTCTCCCCTACCATCCTCTTTGATAAGATGCCTTGCGACACCCTGCCACACACAGGATTCTATCTGCTACTATGTGACAGACAAGGCTAACCCTGCGCAGCCTGGCGGAGTATTCACGGGCGATACACTCTTCATAGCCGGATGCGGTCGCTTCTTCGAGGGCACCGCAGCTGAGATGCATCACGCCCTATCCTACCTCGGAACGTTGCCAGACGAGACTGTCGTACTGAATGGTCACGAATACACGAAGAGCAATTTAGCTTTCGCAAAAAGCGTCGAGCCGAACGCGCCGGGAATGGCAAGGCTGCAGAAGATTGTCGACGAGAATGCCGTGACGACAGCAAAGACTACGATCGGAGATGAGAAGGAATGGAATCCCTTTATGCGACTTAAGACACCAGAGATACTGTAAGTCGTCCGCGTATCTAAAACACTTTACTTCTTACCAATTCTTCCCTTACCATACAGGACATCGCTGGGCGTTTATGCGCGGACTTCCGAGGAAACCATTATAGATATGCTCAGGACGATGAAGAACAAATTCTGATGGTGCAGCTGAGAGACCTTGTGTGGGCTTGGATCTTTGTAGGGGTAGGATGTTGAAATCTTTGATGGTGGCTCAGTAATGTGTAATTCCGATATGTTATCGGATGTATTGAATAGTCCAGATTGTAGTAATACACAATTCAAGTCGAGCAATTTCAATCGATAGTAGGAGAATCGAAATATAGTTAGTGCATTGCAAGTCATTAAAACCCGACTCTAACAGAATTAACAGAATGCGAAGACATAACAGATGTCCGGATGCATATCGAAGAATACTGTGGCACGTATCGGTATACGCTAGACCAAGCCGTTAGGTAGCCGTTCGTTTTACTATGCCCATTACAGCGGTGCGCGCGTATGGGATGTACGAGAGCGTGTACCAAGTAAACGCCAAGAATTGAATAATCACGAAAACTATGACATGAAAGGTGAGTACAGTATTTTATCCAGAACAATATAAGACTTACTGATGCAGAGCACCTGGACGGCGAGTAGCACCAGCATTGAAGGAAGGAAAAGATTTTTTTTTCGTAAGTAAACAGCAGGTCAGTAGGTTTGGACGACATACCCCACTTCCGATGACAATCCCGCCCACAAAGATCAACGCTATAGAGACGAGGAAGATAAGCGTTGCGACGATGCGCACGGGTTTGAACATCTGCAAGCAACCACGGTCGGTCATTGGAGCAAAGCACAGCTCGGCCAATAGGGGGCGTACTAATTTTAATTGTTGCAAAAACTAAGCCGAAGTATCGTACAGCGATGAGGGCTTATTCGAAATGAAGATGAGAGACATGGCATACCCCAATAACGAAACCAGTCCCGATGAGCGAGACGATTGTGCCCAAACCATACAGAACTTGTGATCATTGCAATCAGCTCGCAGAACGAAAGGCTGAAAGAACATGATAACTCACGCCCGAAGCTAACCCATCCTCCTAGAATCAAGAAAATCACACCAATAACACTGAGGACGAAGCCGATAACCGTGCTATCACCCACAATGTTCCATTAATTTCGTCAAGTCCAATGCGATGCAACGAGTCGGGAATCACAGTAACAGACACGAAGTAGCATCTTTATTCAGTCTCTCGCTAAGTGCGAAAATAAAGAGACACTGACCATCCAATAAACCCATACAACCTCGTTGTCTTGCTAAGCTTGAACCCAAACTTGCTGAACGCATCCTCGCCCTCGAAGAACTGGTTGTCGGGGATCACACCCGCTGCAGACTCGAGGTTTAACCAACCCTTGTTCGACATGTCTTCTTCCGGACGAACACTTTATTTACCGAGGCAGATTGCAAGTAAGCTGTTGCGCTTGATTTGCGATGTTGATGAGCGGGAAACAAGTTAAGTTGTGAGTGCTGTGCCAGCAGCTAACTTGAAACGAGACGGGATGTTTGTAAGTTGACGATCCCCGCTTGGACCTGGCAAGAGCTGCGCACAGAAGTCGCGCGACGCGTATTTTCTCACGATTATAATTGTGTCGATTTACAACAAAATTAGGCGTGTAGCAGAAATAAATAAATAAATAATACGAAACATTGGACCATAGCGGAGCTCTACAATGATACTAGTCCTGGTACGAAAAGTGGAGTTATTAGGACATCTCAATCACTCAACAGAGCTTGAACGACGTTCGACACGCGGAGTTGGCGTAGGTCGGTGTATGTCTTTTAAGAACAAAAGGGTCAGGATTCGAAAGGATCCTGAAGCAATAATGTACTCGCCTGTCCACAACCGACAAAGAGAATTGGTTGCCCAGTTACATATGTCATCGACAGCGCCGCACCAACCTAAGTGCGTAACATAAAATTCTAAGCAACTTTCTGCAAACGAACAAAAGGCAGGTCGACTCACTTTATCATCAACTGTGTCCCACTTGGTGACAAGCATACCATCAATGCCACGACCTCTTCCCATCGCACCGGAAGCAGAAGAGAAGTCGCGTAGAGCACGGTCAAACTTGGATAGCTGGTCGACTGCTTCATTGCCTACGAGTGCCTCACCGACGAATATAATCTTATCCGGATTGTTCGTTGCAACGAGCTAAAGAAAGGAAGTATAGGACGAATGATTGAATGTTTCACGGACGCAATGAGAGGAGCTACCTTAGCAAGAGCACGCATTAAAGGCTGTAAAACGATATGTTAGGTTATGAAAAGCAGCTTCAGATACTCTGAGAGCTTACCTCGTTGTCCTGCATACGTCCAGCAGTGTCGATAAGGACAACGTCAAAATCGTGATCCTTGGCTAAAATTCAAGGATTTGTTAGTTTGCCTTTCCAATTTAACGGTTGATCGGAAAAAAACAGTTACCATAAGAAATGGCTTCCTTGGCAATGCCAGCTGCATCTTTTCCATATCCTCTCTCGAAAAGCTCAACGCCGCCTTTTCCATCCGGACCACTAACATCCAGCATCCCTAGGTTACGAACATGAACTCGTAGCTGCTCAACGGCACCGCTCCTAAAATGCAACAATAGGGTATCAGAATCACTCTGGTTAACTCAAAGACAGCGCAACAGCTTCCGCACCGGAATGTATCACAAGCAGCTATCAAGACCTTGAAGCCATTTTGGATCAACCAAAAGCAAACTTTGGACAAGTTTGTGCTCTTCCCAACCCCATTGACACCGACGAATACAAAGCTATACGGCAAGCGCTGTTGAGTGGAAGGCAGAGGTGATGACAACTTTGTCCGAATCGACAATAGCAGATCAGTTGAAGTATTCGGCGTTAAAATGCGCGTCAGTGACGTGGAAAGTGCTTGTCGAACAGTTGCGCTGATGGCTAAATCTGTATGTTAGTTTTTTGCAGTAACCTTTTGGAAACAAAACCTCACTTTGGAAGCCTCCGACCTTCTTCCCTACCAATCCTTCTCCGACACCCTCGCATATCTTATCAGCTATCTCCTTTGCCACATTCTTCTTCATGAGATGCTGCTTCATGCCCTCGAGTACTGGTTTCAAGTCGCTTTCCGTAAGGACCTTAGAGCCAGTCAGGCGGGCAAATATGGAACCAAGAGAACCCAGTGACCCGTTGGATTTCTGCGCCTCCTGAGCTTGCTGTTGAGCAGCTAGCGTACGGGAGACGAAATCGCTGGTATCATCACCATTTGTAAACTCCCAATCCTTCACTTCATATAGCCCATTTTTTCCGCGTGTTCCCAGCGAAGCTTTATCGACGAGCGCAGCAAGATCTAGAGATGCAGAGCCCTTGCCGGAGTCTGGCTGGGCCGGAGATTTTTCTTCACTGAAATCCAAAGCTTCCATGTCGGCTTCAGTAGGTGCTTGTTCTCCCCATTTACGCTGTGATTTTGCCTTTGTTTTCTTTTTGGATGGGGTGTCGGAGCTGACCAGACAGATCAGTTGGTATGCTTTGCGACTCTATGGGCAGCTACGAACTCTGATGCGTGAAGGGTGTCCCTTCCACTTCCAGACTCCATACGCCCCATCCCCCGACGCCGGCCTTTCCCTCTCAGCCTATTTTTCAAAGCCTGCACGTTACGAGATATCTGCTGTTCATCGAGAGGCGCATCGGCTGAGATGGCTGGCTCTGAGAATATTTAAGCATAGGGACAAAGCACAAAGCCTTCCTTCAAGACATACCGGTAGCTTCATCGGAAGATGGAGTAGTCGGAGGTTCGACACGAGCTGTAGATCTCGTTTTCGACTTTCTTTCCTGCAGTCAGACTCGATAAGTAGTTCCAGCCGAGAGGAAATCGGTATTTACCTGCACAGACTTCTCTTCTAGTCCCCTGAGTACTTTATCAAACACCTTATCCCAACCTTCGAGTGCTTTGGCAAAATCCCATTTACTGGCCAGTGAAGACACGGTCCGCGAAGACTTGTTCAAGGAGTGCAGAGAAGCAACAAATGTCGCAAGGAATGGCTCGAAGAGCTTCACAAAGAGAGCTTTGACAGCCGTGAGTAGGTCTTCTACGTAGGTGAGTTGTAAGATACGCTGGTAAGCAACCTGGAAGTGACGCAATAAATTCCAATTAATTAAGGCAAACTCATCACAGATAACGTACGACGAAAATGAGTTCAAGCTCGTTCACGAAGGTCCATCGGATAGCATAACCATCCTTCTCATATCTATCCTCACCGCTTCGTCCCTCAATGAGAACCTCACGAATGAGAGAGTTGACTGGTGAAGTCGCTGGATTGGATACAACTTGCGCAGCCGTTGGGGTGAATGAACGAGACCATAGGACAAGTCCTCCTGAAACGAAAGTTTGATTATTCTTCAACTAGAAGATTTAGGAATTACGAACCCTTGTGGGATATTGAGCAATGGTCGAGCATGGTGTAGGCAAACGACAAGGACGAGACGCGACACACACGCACGAGCTGCAGAGACTCGACACAGCCACATGTATAAAAACGGCACTGAAGCATTATATTAGAAGCCAGTTTTATGGCAGTAAACTGAGATATATCTCACTTTCATGTAGTCAACTATGAAGCGATAAATATGCTACATTGGATAAGATTGTACGTCCTATTTGATACACAAGACTTGGAAGACCTTGAGGAAATTATATCGTCAAGAACAAATAACCGTGTTCCGTACATACTTCCCATAGCTAAACACCATCCCCATTGCTCTTCATGTGCTTCTCCAACCACCTCCGGACATCCTTTTTAGTCAATAGAAACATCGGCCTTGCGGAATCCTCCACGCTTCTCTGCCGATATAATCGCATGATACAACCTGCAACACTCCAGACGTCTTCCCATTCCGCGTCAAAAAGCACCCACCAGCAATTTGGTGGTTGTGAAGGCAAAGGAATGCGAAGATGCCGAGTCGAAAGAAGTATAGCCGCACACACTATCGTCGGAACAGGATATAGAGCATAGACAGGTGTCTGTAGTCTGAAAGCTAAGTATGAGTACAAGAAAAGCATGTCGATCTCCATACGACGCACGCATCGTTGAGGTATCCCCATGCCTTTTGCGAGACGTCTTCTCGGTTTATGAGGTTAAGCACACGCAGGTAATTGACTAGTGTGCCATACGGAAGAGTAACGAGCACATTGAAGCCGAGTCGCTTGAGGATCTGCATTTCCGCAACGACCAGTGCATCTTTCAAGTCATAAAATGCTTGAGCGAAATAGCTCATAGGGGCGTATTTGAATTCCGGGATCACTGCAGGGACGTCATTGTCCGAGTTTGCTATGGCTTTACGCTGGTGAGCCGCTCGTTGAAGCAGAAGATCGTACACGTTGATGAGATCCCGCATCCTGACCGGACATTCTTCAAGTTTGGACGCGAGGTACAGAGCACCCATACCAATATCCTGAGCTCGATTCGCATGATAAACTTTTAATAAATATAAGATCTTATACTTACAGCAATGCCGAAGTTCTTCATCGAGGAAACATACCAGAATCGATGGAAGAGAATTTGGGCAGTAGCCATAGCCACCTGCTTTCTACTCGAATCAGTTCAACAGGTGGGCTTGAAATAAATCTTCAGGCTTACTGTTTCAGGAGAACACCGGCTTGTTGTATAAGCTTGCATCCATACGCACGCAAGTCTTCTTCAAGTTCAGCTGGGATGCCATCTTCGCAAGATGGTGTGCGCTCTATTTGTGACAAAGAAGCCAGTGGATACAGAGCATTCGACATGCTCTCCGTCTCGGGCTATCATCAATAGCACTTGAGCGCACCAACCGTACTTGACGTTCACGATGAAGACAAAAAAAAACATTTCAATTCAAGTTTTGGCTTCTTCACGGGTGAAGATCACGTGGCATAAAATTCCATCGTCCTCAACTCAAAGTTGCTTATACACTTCTATCTCAACATCCAGGACCAATTGAAGGGAACTCAGGAAGTACTCTGGAATTTGAAGATATTCCAAAGTACAGTCTTCGGGTGCGCCTAGCTGCCTCATTGATCCGCAATCTTAAAGACCTGCCTCGAGCCACACGTCCTTCAAGATTTAGCCATCTGCCTACAGCTTAGAGCTCAACGGAACCTATGTCTAACGATGAACGAGAAGGAGGAGAAATAACGGAGCCCGAAAGCCCGCGGGAAAAGGGCTCTCGAGACCAACGCAGTTATAGGGATCGTGATAGGGAACGGGAACGTCCACCCCGAGATGACGTGTACGTATCTCGTGGAGCATACGACCGTCAGGAACGTCACTGGGACAAAGAAAGGGACAGAGACAGAGACAGAAGAAGAGATAGCTACTATGGTCGTAGAGACGACCGCGAATGGACGCGTGATACAGGTCGAGGAGGATATTATCGCGATGAACGGAGAGGATGGAGGGATGACAGAGATCGGGATCGTGATGTGGGTCGCGACAGATATTATGACCGGGATCGGGATCGGGATCGGGAAAATAGAAATACTTATGAGCGTCCGCGACACAGGGACGACTGGACCAGGGAGGATAGAAGACATGGTGACTCATATGAAAGAAGACCAGACCGGGATACGTATCGACGAGGTATATACGTCCTTTCGTTTGCAGCTTCTTAAACTTATTTGGCGCTGCTTGAAGATGTAGGCATGGAAGATCAATACAGACCTCGTCGGCGTACTTCTCCGGAACCATCTTATCGTACTGAGCGCAAAAGGAGCGCCAGCAGGCCCAGAGACGATGGTGGCTCGCGAAATCAGCGAAGGCGTGAAGACAGTCTTGACTCTGGACAATCTGGCCCTCGTCGCGGTGGGGACGATTGGGACGGGCCTAGTCAAGTGTATCGGAAGCGGGAGCGATCTCGTTCTCCAGTGGGCTATGGTCGTACCCAAAGACGTTTTAGGACGAACAGTCCCAGTCCCGGTCCAACTACTTCTCGACGAAGGAGTCCGTCCGCTGCGCCCTTGACTCATAGGCAAGAGGAGAAGTTGCCCGAACATGCGGTGTCCCAGCCTCGACGTTTTGAGGAGCCGCCATCAAAGACTTCACCTTCGCCAGAACGTTATGTGGCCTCTGCGCATATTGACACAAATTCAAGAGAAAAACTGGACAACACTGCAGCTCCATCTCGGCACTCGCCTGCTCCAATTGCATCTGTTGAAAAGTCTGCGTCACCTGGAAAGGCAAGACGCCCGACAACTGTGATTTCTGTGCGAGCAGAAGACGCATCTGTACAGTCTCCGACAAAGACATCGAGAACTCCTATTACTCCATCGGCTCCTCGCTTTGCTGCGTACGCGCAGCCTTCGCGAAAACGTAGTCCGAAGATTCCAGAATGGCCGCGCCCACTTAAGAGTGATAAATTTCAGCGATTTTTAGTTGTAGGTCATTTTCCCTTGATAGCTTAGGATGCAGGATGCAAGCATCTGACTAATCGTATCACGCAGTTCGGCCACCACAGAGAAGAACGCCTCGAAATGTACGCCGAGTACGCACGTTCAAGCGCTGAACTGCATCGGACAAAACTCGAGGCCGAAATTTCGGCAATTGAGCTCCGTTCTGTCGAGCTGCGGAGAATATTCGCGGAGCAACAGCGACAGCGTGCACTGGAAGCCTGACGAACATTTGCCACATTTGATACGTTGATTATTGCAATGTTCGGGATTTCAGGAATTCCTGAGAACAGTCTTTGTTCATAATCGGAGAAAACAAATTCGATATGATGTGACCATCGGATGATTGTGCTCCAGCTCCACCACGAGAGCCACGTATCTTCGTCTACTGCGTCTCATGCTTCGCGCTGCGCTTTGCAACAATCGTCAGATGATCCGTCTTTCATGTGAAGAACTATGCTTCGCAGAACACTTTCAGACTCCTCTAGGAACGCCTGAAAACCATGTACAGAACCACTGTCGCCGAAGCGCTGGGCTAATCATAAGGTCTGCTGATCACAACCTTAGCTGGACATGACTCTATTCTTGGAAGTCCCAATTTGCACAGGGCGCAGTCGTCTGCTGTTTAACAGTTGTGTATAAATGCGGCGATACGACACTGCAGAATCCACGATCGAACTTAATGCTAATCACCATCAATTTTCGCCGAGTACCCAAATGATCTCGATCCCAGGCTGAGTCTTTGATCAGTACACCGCCTCGAACTTTGAGCTTTTTCATCATTTGTTTCTTTAACACGAGAAAAACTTGGATTGCGAAACTAGGGATCAGACGATTCTCGGCGAACATATACAATCCGGGATGATCTGGTCGCATGATACTTGTGCCACGATGGCGACTTCGTAACTACGGATCCTTGATCTTTAAGAGTGGCAATGCGGAAAGAAGCAAGAATCTCGACCGGGCACGAATTCACATGCATTCTTTCGGCGCTAGGTTCTTTCTGAAGAAGCAATAGTGGATACAAGGTGTGATACTTGTGGACACGGCTGTTCTTTGCATGGGATTGCCAATGGAACGAACCAACATTACACAAGCACAAGTCACTTTCACCCATTCGAGTATTCGCCTCGAGCACAGGAGCGTCTTCCGCATAGATATCATCTTTCGTTCTTCTTTACACGCACGCGTCAATTATTGTATTGGTATTGCTACAAGCTTCCCTGCCATGCGGAACTATAGCGGTTTTGGAGTGCATTCGATGTGCGTTTGCGAAGGGTCTATGGGCAGTACGCAAAAGAAACCATTGTCCTGGATAAGTGATAGGAGTTTCGTCAGAAGGTTCTCTTGATCCGTTAATGATACCAGTCCAAATCAAACGACCTCTGAGCATAAGGCAGTGCGTTTTGGGATGGAATGGAAACGTGGCGGTAAGAGGAAAAACTCAAAAGAGAGAAGTGAGAAGATGCAACTGTAGCAATGATATTGTCGGAGTCGGAGGACAGGAGACGAAGATGATCGCAGCATTGTGGGGCTTCTTCGAATCCAACTCACCTGCATAGCCCGGAACAGCCTGGTGCTGTGCATCTGAATCTGCAGTGACCAGTTCAATAAAGAATGGAACATCCAAAGACAGAGCAAGTAGCGGAAGTATAATGAACTAAGTCTCCTCCGCCGACGCGAGTGATGAACGTACCATAATACACTCCTTCT
The DNA here is from genome assembly GCA_009806525.1 of Sanghuangporus sanghuang. Taxonomy (NCBI): domain Eukaryota; kingdom Fungi; phylum Basidiomycota; class Agaricomycetes; order Hymenochaetales; family Hymenochaetaceae; genus Sanghuangporus; species Sanghuangporus sanghuang. Next base: position 2,027,501 of record VVIT01000001.1, on the reverse strand, counting down.
GCCGTTCTCCCTCCTGAGTTCTGCACAGCTCTGACCGCGGAGCATCGCGTTCGCTATCAAATGTATACCTTCCTCTAGGCGATTTCTACGTTTGTCAAGTCAGTCAAACAGGACGAGTAAGCAAGTGATCAATAGTTTCGTCGTAGAATCCGAGCCGCAGATGGTCCTCTGCCTGAAACTAGTGTCTGCACGCACAGCAATGAATTGTTTGAGGACTTCATCCGCGTTCTTGCTGTTAGGAACCATTTCCTTGCTTCGCGACTTTCCTGTACTGTCGTTATCGTCGTTACCGGATCTACCAGTGATTCTACAGAAGAGTCTGTTTGCAAGCGACATCCCACCGCTTCAACCGTTTTGGTCTGGCGTTGTGTGTTGCGGTGGAAGACGGAAAGGATTGGCGCTCCTCTGCCGGTGACGTCGTCTTCTGTCACCCCAAATGTGGCGATCGCCTGACGACTTCTTTCCCAATCTAGGCGCTTACCTTTCTTGACTCCAATCCTCATCTGTCTAGACAACATTGGGTACTACTTCTCTCGCATCTAGAGATCACTTCGAACATTTATGATATGAAGAAGACGCGGATATCTTCTACGCGCCAAATTACATGTGCATCTACTAAAATTAGATTCTCGCTTAGATTTTCTCTTTTGCCCTGATCTGATTTGATGCTTTGGATGTTTTGCTCCAAACGAAAGAAAAAGCGAGTAAATATTCCGAGTCGGAACAGAACATGGCGCATCGCGTATACTATCAACATTGCTTTGCTTAAGTTATCGCAACAATCAAGCCAGCGTGCCACGAACAATATGAATTCTCATGCATATTCATATTCCAGGCGCAATGAGTTTCCTGTCTTGTCTTACCCTTTAGCCGGTTCACTTTGCAACAACGCCGACTTCGGAAATCAGGGCAGGAGTGCAGAAGGCTACCTGTATCATGATTCCTACCCTATCCGTTGCATGATGACTCCCATGCGCGCTAAATATCTACAAAGAACGCGTGAATACAGTCCTGCGCGAACGGTGACCGGCTATCGTAGCGCCTGTTGTGCCTGATACCTACTCCTGTACGTGCATGTGTTCGAGTTTCGAAGATTGCAGTAAGCAAGCGGCGAGGAACGGTAAGTATTCTTCTTCTTCTTTTCCTATGATCATGCTTCTATTCTGTTCTACATACATCCAGGTTCAGGTTCCAAAAGGGCGTCTACGCGTCTACTTGACGTTTCGCCCGATTGCCGCATTTGGGGAGAACCCAAATGCGCGAAGCACCACTATGTAGTACGCAATCGGCTTCACTACAATTTCAGTATCAACCCCATCCTAGCCTAGGACGTAGGCGATTTCTCTCTTTTCTTTTTTATTCTGTTAGCCGACCATGCATCAGATCATCGTACTCAAGTTATCTCCATCCTTCTCCCATCATCATACCCATCCATCATCAAATCATCATCATCATCATCGCACGACGAATACTGTTATTCTCAGTTCAGTGGATATCAAACCTCCGAGTCCGAGTCCGACACGCCAGCCGTCGTCCATTCATTCCGTCCAGCTTCTATCAAACTATCTGTTTTTTCTTCTTTTAAAAACTTTATTAAGAGGAGCGCTCGTAGTCATTCAAATACTTATATCGGATCCGAATCCGAGTCCGAGTCCAAATCCGAGGAGTCAGGGGGTAGAGTCAATCCACAGTACACAGCGCTGCTATGTATGTATGTACTGTATGATATCGGGCTGTGTACAGGTGACGGTGTGATAATGATATGATATCATGGACAAAATCACTATCGGCGTCTGATTGATATCTATTTGCTGTGTATCTATCTATCTTTCACCAAAGTACGGCGACTACAGTATCTTTCATAGCATCTCGATTGAATTAGCAAAACTTGAAGAAAAGAAAAGAAAAAGATTGCTGTCGGAGTTCTTACATACACACAGATTTCTTGCGGGAAGTAAGAGAACCACATCAAACCCGAGTCATCCCATCCGAGAGGCGCCAACGAACACAAAAAAAAAAAACGCAGTCATTTCGATTTTGCATCCACGCAGATTACCGTAGTCAGCGAATTGCTTTATACTACATACATACGCAGATTGTATACGCCCTTCCCTTTCCCCGGATGTGATTAGTCTGAATCTAAATTGCCATTCCCCCATCAGGTATCAAACAAACATAGTAGATACGCCAAGCCGTGAGTTGCCAACGCCCGAACAAAATGAAATATTGCATAAATGCATGAGAAGGAAGAAAGGACGGATTAGAATAACCAGTTTTTTTTTCAAATTAGTACCTCAAAGAGTCCGTTCGTCGCCGAACTGAGAGGTCGACGGGCTTAGGTCGGATACGCACATAAGTATGACAGATCGAGCTGTGGAGTCGGAAGGGGGAGAGGTTTTTTCGTGATCGTTATAGCTAAGAATCCGAAACGGGATCGTACTTCTTCCCGAGACGCCGCGCAGAACAGGCTACTAGTTACATACATACAGTACCAGTGGCGAAAGGATTAAATTTTGGCAATAAATGCGATGGATATTGATTGCTTGATTGATTGATTGATTACTTCAATTCGATCCGATTCATGGTTGCTGGTGCAATGTGGGCGATGACAATGATGACGATGGGGTAAATTGTACAAAGGAAGAAAAACGATGCGATAGGGCTAAGGTAAATCGGGGAAAGAAGAAAGAAAATGCAATGTGCATATTGTGTACAGTATGCGTAGAATATGTGGATGTGACAAGAATGCCGCAATGCAATACGAATAATGAAAACGGGAAACAAAAAATTGCGAGACGAAGAGAAAGAAAAAAGAAGGTCGGCGGGGGATCTAGAAGCACGACACGGTGCGGGGAAAGTAGGCGACGCCGGATAGCTGAAATAGTATATCGATTCCGAGCTGGAGAACCATATTACAATCATCAGGATCCGACTCCGAGGGTCAATACGCGGGAAAAGCGGAAAGTGCGAAGGAAGGGAAGCGAGACGGCACAACCACGTCGTTTGGGGTTATCAACTCAACAACATCATGTGTCAATCCAACCCCACTTGTGTAGTCACTTTCCCTTAGTTTCCGTCCGAGAGAGCGCGCACAGTTCCCCAGTCCTGTCTTGTGAACTGTCTCGTGGGTCCAGTCGTGTCGCATTCAAATACATTCACGCCTATCTTCGGAACCCGGGCGTCAAGAATGATATCGTGATTGAGTTTCCCCCGGGCGTATCCATTATTAAACTTCCTCCTGCCAAGAATGGTGTGTCACTTCAAAATCGAATCGAGAGAGAGGGGTGTTCGGCGCAAATACGCCGTGCCGTCTTTACACATGCTGTGTCTTCCCAGACAGACGCAATGTGTAAGTAAGAGAAAACTGCGGGTTTCCATTCAAACGGCTCCTCGCATTATCCTATCTCGCTGAGATGAGAATATGGCATTAATATTGGGCCGACGAAGCCGCGTAACCGCGTGTGCTGGCAACAGCGTAATACCGCAATAGTGCGCGGTGTCAGTGTGTGTGCGAGTATGCAAGTAGCCGTGTGGACAAGTCACTGTGGGCAAGTGGGCGAGGTGAAATGGTGCCGATGACAATCTAAGAATACCGCTCGAGCTGCATGGAGTGCTTTCTCCCGATCTGCGAGGAACTTCGCGTATCGCCCATCGTATATTCGTATCGTATTGGATTACATGGAGACGTCCCGCTCACACCGAACCGTGGCTGCGGGCTTTTGGGAATCATTCCCACAACCCTTTTCTTCTCCGGATATCATTTCACCCTGGATATATCCTGCCACACGGAAACCCGTATATGCGTGTTCCTTGCCACTTGATACAGGCGGTCAATTGGCACATGGTAAAATTAGATCTGCCGGTTGTGAACTCGTAAACTCAGATGAACGAGACAGAGACCACCGGTGGTGGAGAGACGATTTAGATCCAGCCCATGCCCATCATGCCTGTGTAATAAGCGAGTTGCGGATGGAAATAGAACTGGCCGCTATTGTTGAAGAGAACTGCGGATCCGGGTGCCAGTGCGGGCTGCGCAAGGGCCACAGTTGAAGGATGGGGATGCACGAGTGAAAGTGCAGGTGCAGCGTTTTCGCCGTGCGTCAGACGCCTCCGTTTCTTGGAGAGAATGATAGAAGTGGGGTGGTCGGAATCCATTTCGGCATCGGCTCCGGGGGAAGTAGTGGCAGGAGTATTAGGGGGCGGTGCAGGGCGTTTACGCGGATTTTGCTTCTGGTGCTTTGAGTCAACGAGGTGGCGTCGACTGTGAGTGTATGGAGGGAAGGAGAGGTCCTCGTCCTCATCCGGTAGGCAATCGAATTGCAAAAAGGCTGGTGGAGTGAATGGTAGCGGACGGGGAGCGAGGAGAGGGACATCGCATATGGCGAGCTGGGTTGTGCTGTCCTGAGCAGGAGTAGTGCATGCATCGCGCAAAGAAGATACAGGAGAAGCGTCAGGTGTCTTTGCGTCAGAATCTAATAAGGATATGGAGCACAGTTAGGAGCGAAGTAAGGAAAAGATGTGTGCACTTACGGATGAGGTCAGGAAGCGTGTCATACATGTCAATCGAAGGCTCTAATGGAGGCGCAAGCTGAACTTGACTCTGTGGACTAGTCCTAGTGCTAATCGACGGCACGTCAAACCACATCGACGGCCACGCAAACGCCTCCCCGTAACTAACACCACTGCTGGACTCCCCACACGGCGACGGCGACGGTGGTATAACAATTGGGTAGGAGAGTGACGAGCCCGGCTCTTGTGTGGTTGTGGTTGTGCACTCGGTCTCAGCGACGCGGTGGGCCCGTCTTTGTCTCTGTTGCTGTTGCATATTGTACGGATGAGGGATTGTGTATAGGGCAGGCATCGTTGGGATGCGAGTGGAGGGAGAGCAGAGCTAGCTAGCTAGTACGGGAGTGGAAGGGGAGATAGGGAATGAGAGGGATGATATATATATATGCATTATGGGATGAGACGGGAGTAATTGAATTGAGAAGCGCAAACTGAAATGGAGTTGTTTCGAGCAGGACCAGGACTAGTACTGGACAGATGCGATGATATTCGATATTATATTATATGCAATGCAGTCCTTCCCTTTTCAGGCAATCTCACCGGGCAATCTCAATCCTCATCCCACACCTCGTCCCTTTTTCCTCTCCGCAGCTCTCTTCCTTTTCGCACTGCCCGTTAACGTTTCTTTCGTTGGTCGCAACCCTGCTTTTCACACTTATTTCGGGTTAAATAATCTCATCTCATCGTTTCACAGAACTTTCGCCGTTCGTTCGCCGTCGATCACTACGCACTACTTCGCGCGCGCCGACGTTTCTAGCTTCCTCGCCACATCTCACATCCCACGTCTCGCGCTTCTCTTTTTCTGCATTGCCTTCCTTGGTGATCCTCTCATGTCGCTCTGTCTCTCAAAATCACTTGCCCGGATGGCAGCCGTCTCCTATCGCCTGGTCGCAATATCACGTTCCTATTCATCATCATCTTCATCATCCGCGTCCCTTGCATCTCAGGCTGTCTCGATCAGTCACCGTCCAGACAATTCCTTAGCCTATTTCATCCCTCGCAACACCCGGGGCTCTCTGCCCGTATACACTGACATCCGAAATGGCGGTACGCGCTATCTCGTCCTCGTAAGGAACATTCGCGGAAACATCCACGTACGTGTCCCGTTTCATTTCAACACAAGCCCCTTTGTGTCTCATTCAATGATTTTCTTACTTGGGCCCTTTTCGCTTCACATTGCTCTTCTTCTTCTTCTCCATTACTACGTGTGTTTGGACTATATTGGAAATGGAAATAACACAACCCAGTCACTGCGCGATGACCTGGCTTCTTCGCTCTTTCCGGCCAATTCAGAACAAGCAGCGCGTCTCAAGGCGGAGATCGCTCGTCCTGATACGCTCGTCGTCACCGGTGGCCGTTGGAAGCACGACGTAATGGATTGGCTGCGACGGAAGGGTTTCTAGAATTTTTTTTCTCAGTGGTTTGTGAACGCACTTTCCAGTTTCCACTCTGCTACTTACCGAATCATGTTGCATTTCTCATTGCAATTTGCATCTTCGTTTTCCATTCACTCATACGGCAGTATATTTGTCGCATCCAAATGTATGCGTGCGTGTTGCAATTTAAAAATTTGCGCCACAACTAGTACTCCTCGCGCATTTGGGGCTCATGGGGCTGATCGTTCAATCTGGTCCGGCGCAATCAAAAAAACAAAATCAGAAACGAGGCAATCAGGCCCAATTTTTTTCTGCGCCCATCGGCAATTAATATATGTGGAATGTGCTTGTGCTTCTACGCGAGAGAACTCTCAAGCAAAGCCATCACCACTTTCGTATCCTCTTGGGCTAAGCGCCAACTCCATACAAACCACTTTGCACCGGAGACACGTCCCAAAAGTGCCTACATAGATAGACATATTTCCAAGAAAAAAAACACATGGCACCTTGAAATTGATTTGATTGGCGTGATGCTATCAATATTGCTAGCAGCGGTTTCGTTTGTGTCTTATATATTATATTACAATAACGGAACGGCGAAACTAGATGCAGAAACAAAACAGTGCTGTAGCGCCGAACAAGCTCAAGGTGATCTCGGTGGGGGGCTAAGTGCGGAAAGCGTTGTAACAGGAAGGAATCGGGTTGGAACAGTCAATATTACTAGTACTGTAACGTCGTTTACTTATGTGGGTGAAGCGCTTGCGGGCTTGTCGGCTCTCACGTACTTTGATTTTGTTTCCTGTTCTAAACGGGTCCTTTTTTTTGCGTAATGAAAGCGGGTGTGATCCATGCATACGTGTGTGGTTTCAGCATCCGATCCATCGTTTTTTTCTCATCCTGCCATCGAAACCGGTAAGTAAGAGTAAGAGTAAGAAGTAACGGTACATCTACGTATTCTGATAGGGTCGTTCGTGGGGTGGGATTCTCGGATGAATTTACGAAGCAGGTTTTCTCTGTCTGACTGACAATATTAATCCTAATATCGACATTTTTCAATGAAAAGCTACACGAACGCGAGAGAATTCTGCGGTGGAAGTAAAATTCATAAACTACTTATCAGTGGAGCTGCAAATGTTACCAGCGCGGCAAAGGCACCAGGAGGCACCAGGCCCCCTTGGCTGTAATCTCGGCGCAATTGCCATATGTTGCATGAGCACCCTAGAGTTATATTACGCCAAAGCCTTCACATCACGTCGAGCGGCGTTAGGGCAGATTTCGCCCTTTCTTGTCTTGAAGCTGAGGAATATTTTGCTTCTGTACATTCTATGTGTATCTGGGCTCCTGGACCTGGATCACGATGAATTAATAAGATCCCATTCGAATGTCTATGCCTAGCGAGTCACTTTCGCTATATACTTGTATTTTTGTGTAGCAAGTTCGTCTGGTGTAGTCTTGTCTTGTCCTCAAGAAGTCGCGAGTTGATTCGCAAGTTTTTCTCTGACACTGCGCGTTTCTTATCAAAGGTAGTGTGGATCGGTATTCATCTCGTTTGCATGTATCGCACACGCCTTTGTCAAAATGGGTTCAGTTGAACTTAAACAAGATCAGTGCTGATCTCACGTAGTAGCCTTTGAACTGAATTGATTTGTTGGCGGGCAAAAATCAGAGCATGAGAAAGTATTACATAACCAACGCGAACCTACGCGAGTCCCGTGACGTTCGTTTGTCGCGTTGGAGTTGAACATGGGCTTCGGACGTTTCCGAAGCGACCACGCTTCAACCATCCCTCCTCCACCCTCAAATGCCCTCGTCGTCGTCAAAAGAGAACATACATTCCACGACGCCCGGTGCAACGTGGTCTGCTGCAGCTATGAATGATGGCGATGTATTTGATTCGACCGTCCAGTCTCGGATACTTTTGAGCCCAAGGGCTGGAGAGCAGTTGAGGCATCTGAAGAGGAGTGTTGTTAATGTAAGCCACATGAATTTTTGTATGCTACTTGTTGTTGTCGGTTGCTCGTTTACGCGGGTATTGTTTCTTTGTTTTTTTCTTCCGTGAAACTATAGACAAACGAAGCGAGCACAGCTTCTCGACCTCTAGTGAATTCGATGCGCTCAAACACACAGTCCCCTATATCCAACCAGTCGTCGAAACGAAAGCGCACTATGACCGGGGCTAGTAATCGGGAATCTCCTAGTCTCATGCAGAATCAGCAGGAAGGTATACAGCATACACCCAACCCGAGGTTGCGTAAACAGGTTCGGCAGGCGGTCATGTCGCCCGAACTAGCGCGTAATGCTCTTGTCGAGGTATCGCTGGGATCTCCACCTCGAGGCGGTGGTCCCTCTAGACGACATGTCCAAGAGGACGCGCCCGTGACTCCAACGCGCAAGGGACAGACCCGAGGCCGTTCAGTCGAACTTGCTCTCCAAAGTCCGCACGCAGCCAACCCTCACGCGGACTACATACCTCCCAGCCGTCTCGCGGTCTCTCCACAAGGCGTGAGCGTACGCCGGCGCTCTGTGACTCCCATCCCTCCGTACGAACCGCCCAAAGAACGTTATACACCGCCTCGTGAGGTTGTCGTTTCGCCTCTCGCTGCTGAGCGCAAGCCCACGCGCCGTGCGACGACAAAGAAGAAACGCGTCACAGTCAAGACTGAAAAGCCTCCGGTCCAGTTGTGGGTCAAGACAGAACCTCCTGAAGTTGATCTGACTACTCCTGCGCCTCCTGCCTCGCCTGGCGATGACCCGATTCTGCTTGTCGGCCCGCCCTCGATTCGAGTACAAAGAGCTTCTTTACCGCCAAGCGATTCGCGTGAAGTGAGTCTAGTTGACTTTGAGATGGACATTACCCTTCCGGAGGATGGGATCCGTAGCGTTTCTCGCGAGGCTCGGAATGAGAATGCCGTTGATGCACCAGCCCGCTCAAGTTCGGCTATTCCTCCCGCCTTTGATTTCAGCAAACTCGACGATGGAGGAACTGCTAACAATGACCAAGCGAACTCAAGCACCGAGGTGGACTTTGGTACAGTCTTGGACGACAACGGATTCTCAAACGTCTATGATGATGGCTGGGCTGACTCTGACAGCGATGATGAAAACGTTGAAGAAGACGCGTCTATTGGCGAAGGAGACTTCACAGGTAAATTCTCAGAGTTCAAGGCACCGCTCAAATTGGATCCTCCGGAGAATGGAGATGACAGAATGGAAAAATGGGCTCGTCCAATCAGTCCTCATCCTAAACGGCTTTCGCTTTTGGAGCCTAAGGAGGAAGAGGCTGACGTTGGATTGGATGATATCAGCGACCAAGCATCTGGGCAGACAGGCGTGGATGACAGCAGCACTTCTTTCGATTCAAGTGTGATCATCTGTGAGCCCGAAGCGGCAGAACGAGTCAATGCAAGTCCTGGCTACGCGGATAGGCGAGGTCGCCGTCTGACTCTGAGCGAGGTGGAGGCGATCAAATTTGGTCCAAATTCCTCAACTCCTGCTTCCGCCGACGTCGCGGAAAATGAAACTGCACATGAAATTCTTGGAGGTGGCGTCGGCGATGACTCTTTTGAATATGAGGGCGATTCTCAGATCCGTGACGAATCTATGCAGGCGCAAGTTCATCAGGCACGCACAATCTTGGATAGAACCAGCAATTTGGATAAGAATTCAGAAGATCACTTTGATTCAACACATATTATGAATGATACTTACCGACAACAGGTGAGGCGATCATGATAATCTGCCTAATCTTTTCTCACAATTCATTATTTGTAGCATTCACCGACTGATGAAGAGAACGACGCCTTCTCAGCTCGATCTGCTTCGGAACATTCTTCTGGTGAATCCCAGACTACATTGAACAATCCTGATATAACAGGACCTGAATATCAAACTGGGAGTGGACAGGTTGGTGATATTACTTCAGTCGAATGCTTGGTTACGTTTTGAACAGAAACTTCTCGATAGGAGGTTCACCTTCTCAAATATGGAAAAGATGCGACGCAAGATGAGTTGGTGACTCGCGGCGCTTCTTTGCTCAGAGAACCCTCGCCTCCGAATCATCAACTTTCTGATTGCGAAACGGAGATCGCTACGGAGGAAGATCCAGATGGTGACTCGGATGGCGGCGCTGGTGATTTGAGCGTTGTAAAGATCGTGTCCGACGATCCAATGGCCGCTGCGCGCGCGGCTGCAATATTGAAGATGGTGCGCGTTCTTTATTACATTCCACACTTTCCCTTTTTGTGGATTGACCGAAATGAATTGGACAGCATGACTACGACATGGTGGCGCGGAGGCTGAGAAGACGAAAGACAACATCTGGTGGCATTTCAAAGGTATATAGTACGCCGAAGAACATGCAGACGTGGCGTCGACGGACCGTTGCGGGCCTGACCGCAGAAGATGCCTTATCAGCTAATATCTCGCTACCTGAGCTTCTTGAGAAGGCTGAGGATGAACTCAGAAGATCTCCTACAAGAAGCCGTTCTGGAAGTGTCGCTTTAAGCTCCGTCGGAAGTCCGCAGAAGTTAAGCTGGGGAAATGGCTTCCTGCACGAGAATGCGGACGAACCGGGCATTCGTGAGTGGAGCAAGACGGACTGGAAGCTCCTGGACAGCTGCTTCACGGATGAACGGTATGATCTTGCCGAGCAACTTGGTCTCGAGTTTGGCTGCCTCGCGGATGTTGATGATGTGCCTTTGGAAAGTGTCGTTGAGAGATTCATTGAACTCATGGGCGGTGCAGAGATAGTTGCGAGTCATGGTCCCTCCTGGACTATGTGAGAAACGTTTAATATCTGACCTTGTGATCCTCAGTTCTGATTTCTCTTTACAGGGAGAAGCTTGCGGTTCGGACAAAGGCGCTATGCAAGCGCCAGAGATCCGGAAATGGAGCACCACCAACACCGGATGTGTCCGCGCGATTCTCGACGCCATCGCGCTTCGCAACTTTGAGTCCAACACCAAGTATGATAGTTCCGGATTTCACACCCGCATTTGCGGGAAGAACTCGTTTGTTCGATTCTGGATCTGTTAGCAGGAAAGCCATGCTCCCTCCACCCTCATCGGAGTCATTCTTCAAAGTACCCTCCACCCTACCGGCGAGACATTCGCGGTTGAGACAAGATGTGACGTCGGATGTGCTTGAAACCCCAAAGCCGAGTCGTGCACTGGATCTCTTTGGCTTCGCTACGCCGTCAAGGAATGTACAATATCATCATCAACGAGAGGATGACAGTGATGATGAATCAATTGCCCAAGAGGTTGATGCGATGCTAACACCCATCACCGCGTCTCGCGTACGACAATCAAGACCTGAGTCGGCGGTTAAACGGTCACTGAACTATATCAGTTCATGGCTCAAGCCGGACATGTACACGACAAGGAAGGAAGAGCCGAAAGAACCGCAGTTTCCCGGATTGCCCATCCCTCCAGAAGACTTACTCTCTAAGCCACGCGGACCAGTGGAGACACCTGCACCCAAGGCCGCACCTAAGCCCGTTCCGCATAAGGACCTAGTTTCACTGGAACACGTCCCCCCTCCGCAGCCTACCAGGATCCCGCGGGCTCAAAGGCCGCGGCGTCTCGTAGACCTCAACCACGTACCCACTCCACAGCCTAAAGATGGAGTGAAGCAGAAGACCATTTCGCGTCGATCGAGCGTCAAGGATCTTATTAAGGAGTTTGAGGAGAAGGAGAAGGTTAAGGGACCGGCTCTTGCACCGCCCCGCGTTGCGGAATTGAGAAGACAGGGTAGCGTGAACTCGCTCAAAGGGAAGGAAAAGCCAACTTGGAGACCTTGAACGAAATCTTTATTTGTTTAACTTCTTTATTTTTTTGATTGTACACGCCTTGCTTTTTTCCCGTTTTTGATTTGCTTCTACTCGGATATCCCTCTATATTTTTTGAGTGGCTTTTGGAATATTTGGACAGCGCTAAAAAGATTGTATATTACGTCTAGAGAGGATCAATGCTCTGCTTTTCTTGCGATACTTGCTGCATGCCAATTATGAAGTCTTTTAGTTGAGAAATACAGTAAGGATACTGCGCGGTACGTCCGCTAGCAATAGGTTCGGATGGTGCAAGGTGATGAGGAACGGTCAAAAGTAAGAGGAACAATTCTCAAGAATCTTGCCAAATCTCCCAACGCCTTCTCCGTTCATAATGGCCTCGTCGCTAATACCCTCCAAACGTACGAGCTCCCTCCGAATGTATCGCGCGAGCGCGTACATCAACTCAGGATAACGAACATACAGGTTGACGTCCTCGCCAACAAAGTCATAAACACCAGAACCATCATCGCTCTCTTCCAACCTTTTCAAGCTCTCCTCCGGATTATCATGCGATAATTTCTCTTTTGCGTATTCACCAGAGATGTTGACCGCACGGCGTAATCGGCCAGGTCCAGGGTCGTCAATCCCGTGCGCCCCGCGCGCGCCGAGGAAGTTTCGCCAGATCGCAGCGGCCAGCTCTGCGTCGCCGTCTCCCGCCTTCGGGCCCGCTATGCTCGCCGCGTAGGGTGAGGAGAGTCCCAGCGCGTAGTCAAATGCGATCCCCAGACCGGCCCATTGCTCGCGCAGGATTTTCATTTGTCGAGTGACGAGGCGTTCGGGGGCCTTCTTCGAGAGGGCTTGTCGGATGCGGTCTTCGACGTCGAGGAAGAAATGGTCTACGAGCCCTGGTTCAGAGTATGGGAGTCAGTTTGGATATCAAATGGTTAGATCGACGAAATGCAGGTGCACGTACCCTGCACAAAGTTCTCTCCATATGGAGAAGGTAATGCACGGAAGCGGACAGTGAGGAGCCAGACGTGCAGGTTCGTAACAGTGAACCAAGTCTGAAACGTCGGTGGCAGTCGACATTCTGATCGCTTCTCTGTTAGTACCTCCTTCGATTCAGGATTACATAGTAGAGCGGCGCACCTTTGTGCCAAAACTCCCGTTCCTGAAGTTCTTTACCCGCACAGGCGTTTTGGTAATAATAGTAGGATATTCTCCCTGCAACTTGTCTAGGATTTCCCATTCCGAGGGCGCCTGTGACGGATTTGAATACAGCCATTGCTCTTGGTGAACGTCGTAAGTAGGATGCTAGCCACGTCTCTGGCGGCGGTGGAGGTTTCTTGTATTCGTATACTTTGTTCGAAACGTCGCCAGTTTGAGTTTGTTTTGACTCTGGAGGAGTAGTTTTCTGGCTGTATGATCTCCGTAACGTCGAGGATGAAGCAACGGAAGCATAGAAACGTAAGTTGCGATGAGAAAGTGCCGAGCGTCGAGCCATGCTCAACATTGTTTTTTTCTTGTCGGGACAAGTGAGACTGGAATGTGTGTTTTGAAACGAACGAAACGCCGATCACAGGCAACGGGAATTGCCGATCCGCGTCATTTTTCCGATTTCTCGATTCGGAATGAAAAGAAGGGAAGCATATAGTCATTCTTATACTAGAGCACTTGCTTTCTGACTCACTCCCATCTCCCCCACCTACTCGACAGAATGAGCGCGCAGAACGATCCTTCCAGAGCAGCGACACCTGCTTTATCGGCAACTGGCCCGCCAAATGGCGCAGCGCATACGACTGCTGCTCCGACTCGCTCAGCGAATCGTGACGTCGGGAACAGTCACTTGGGCACATTCGGTGTAAGCTGCGCCATTTTTTGATGCTGCAAGAGAATGTTTGATGAGGAGACCCTTATACTCTCGTACAACAGGTCAAGTCCGGTCTGGCACAAATGCTCAAGGTAAACAATCTGTCCGGCATGCATGAAAGCGAAATGTGCTTATCGACTTTTCTGTTCATAGGGTGGAGTCATTATGGACGTCACAAATGCTGAACAAGTAGGAGAAGTCGTCATTACTTCGAAGAAGCGTGGCTGAGCAGTTCCTTAGGCTCGCATAGCCGAAGAGGCTGGTGCGTGTGCTGTTATGGCACTGGAACGAGTGCCCGCAGATATCCGAAGGGACGGTGGTGTAGCTCGCATGGTGCGTCTCATTCCTGCAATTTCTGTATGGCACTCATGGGATGGTTTCACGCCTGTAGAGTGACCCGCAAATGATAAAGGAAATCATCGATGCAGTGACTATTCCCGTAATGGCGAAAGTGCGCATAGGCCATTTCGTTGAAGCGCAGGTATGTCCTCACTTGCTCGCTCACTCGCCTTGCCATTAAGGCTTATCTCTCTCTGACTTCTTTTCCCTACAGATCATCCAAGCAATCGGCGTCGACTACATCGACGAGTCGGAGGTACTCACGCCCGCAGATGAGCAATATCATATCAATAAACACCCCTTCAAAGTTCCCTTTGTCTGTGGCGCAAAGAATTTGGGCGAGGCATTGCGACGCGTCTCAGAAGGTGCAGCGTTTATCCGTACGAAGGGAGAAGCTGGCACCGGGAACGTTGTCGAAGCCGTTCGTCATCAAAGAGCCGTTATGGCCGACATTCGGAGGGCGAGTGCTATGAATGACGAAGAGCTTTATGTATTTGCAAAGGAAATAGCGGCGCCCTTCCACCTTCTGAAAGAGGTGGCCCGACTTAAAAGGTTGCCTGTAGTCAGCTTTGCAGCTGGAGGTATTGCGACTCCAGGTACGTTTCTTTGATATTCTGATGATAAGATCTCACTAAATATCCACTTCCTTGTAGCTGACGCTGCTCTCATGATGCAGCTTGGTTGCGATGGAGGTGAGACCCTTGTTCCTATAGTACTTGTACTGGTATTCACTCGCTCGCTCAGTATTTGTCGGCTCTGGTATTTTCAAAGTGAGCTGGAAGGTGATAGCTACTTCTCTTGGTTTTGCTAACGGATGATAGTCTGGTGACCCGGCTAAGAGAGCGCGCGCTATTGTACAAGCTGTACGATGATCTACCACTTTTGCGTTTGCGTTCTCTGAAGTCATGTCCCCTAGGTTACACACTTTAACAATCCGAAGGTTCTCGCGGAGGTAAGCCCTAATTCAGGACCTTAATGTTCGAACTGATGATGACGGTGAACACGTAGATCTCTGAAGGCTTGGGCGAGGCTATGGTCGGCCTGAATATGTAAGCCGATCAACAGAAATCAACGAGTCATTGCTGACGTTTCTGCGAAAGTGATGATAATGTAAAAGGTGGCCGTCTCGCCAGCCGCGGCTGGTAAATATTGCTATGCGTGATGATGTCCAAAGTCTGGTAAAAAAAAGACAGATGCTTGGAGGGAACGTAGGAGACTGCGCGTGTAGGAAACGTGATAACGATATATCGGATTATGCTATGCTATTGGTGAAGCAGATCATTTGGATATTCTGGGTGCATTTTTTCTGTTCTTGGCGGGAACGCCGTCCGAGGAAAGAAACTTTGTGGTTTGTAGTGATCATGTGATCAAGTTCTTACCACAGGCGGTCTTCATATCATATTCTATTCTGTAATTTGTTTACTTCGATTTCTATGCGGTGTACATCCTGGCCAAGCCCAGAAGAAGCTCGACCCCAGCCTTAGCTCCGTCAACAGCGTGCACATCGCGACCGATTGATTCTCTCACTCCTTTCTTCACTAGCTCCTCCATCCCTGCCATCCCGGCGCATCCTAAGATCAAAACATCCGCACCAAGACTGGCAGCTTGTGCCGCCGTACTCTTCATAACACTCTCAACGTTCTCCTTGTCTCCCTCTCGTAGCTCTACAACGCCTAAACCTGTCGTCAGAACATCTACAAACCTCTCGGACTTTGTTCCTCCGAGGAAGGCGCTCGTCGCGCTGACGAGTGGGTACTTCATGCTTTCGAGCGTAGTGATGATGGCAAAGCGACGGCCCAGGAGGAGGGCGTGCGACACGGCTGCTTCGAAGATGTTTATGACCGGCTTGGATGAGCGGATGGACATGAGGTGTTCGCGGAGCATGTGCGTTAGCGGATGATCAGAGACTATATGTGAATCGTAAGAAGGAAATTTGGACGTCAGCCTATGTCGAAGTCCTGCATTGTATACTTTGCACGTACAGCAACACACCAAGAAGCCATCATACTGCTCGAAGGCATCCCGATCGATCAAATCCTGATAGCAGTACGTAGCCGTTAGGTTCGCAGTAGTCGTGTCCGAGATTGCAGACGGCGCGTGCGAAGGGGCTGTGAAAAAACTGAGGTGCGTTTCTGGAGGAGCGAACGGGTTTAAGGATGCCAATAGGCCCTCGGTAACACTGTTTGACGAATTGGGGTTGATCACTAGCAAATAGAGTGTTCTCGACATATCTTGCCGTTGAGATAAGAAGGAAAAACAGATTTTGTTTCTCAGTCCCGTGTTTATCTTATCAGTATGCAAAAGAGGAAGTTAATGGTCGACTGTATTGTTTTCACATATTCAAGACATTGTCGTGCTACAGAATCTCGTAAACTACGCAGCTCCGGCTACAAATAATAAATAAGCAATCGTGAGCGAAAGATGATGATACATCACGATATGCAAGCAACACGCCCCAAAATCATCGGGAAATCGGATTCAACAGAAATACAAAACAAAGTCATCAAAGGATGGAATCGTCAGAAGGCCGTTTAGCGCTCCGAGAGACAAAGGTTCGTCAGTTGGTTCACATGAAGTACATTTTTTCGCTCTGAGCCGGATGCACGTTACTGAAGCCTTGAACCCAGATCCCTAGGTTGAATTCACCAGATGAAGAAAGATCGTCTGCATAGTTCAGACTATCATGGAAGTGAAAATCTGCTCTTGAGCAAGCAATCTGCGGGGTTGAAAGATCAGTTTGAGAAGTTCTCAGCATTCCGAAGTTTGCGCTTCTTACATCCGCATCTGAGAAGTGAATGACTCAGTCATATCCGACACCGTCAAGGCAACATACGACTTACAATACACAGGAGCTGGGATGGATACAGAGCGCGTGGCCCGCGCATAAGTATGGCAGAGATCAAAGGAAAAGCTCTGAAGCCTAGTAAAATGATTAAGCAGGTTTAGTTCTCATGCTACGAGTTTACGTACGTTGAAGCATCGAAATTGTTATCGTCCTTGATGACGATATAATGCGACGGACGTGACGCTATTACCACAGGTAAGACGAAGTGCTTCGCGGCGGAATAAACAATTACTTACTTCCAAGCAGTCCTGCATGAGATTGCAGATAAAAGTCGAAAATCCCGGGAGCTGTTATGTCTTGATCGACTAGCAGCCCAGCAGGCGCATTCCCGCTTTTGTCAGCACTTCGGCTTTGCTTCGGAAAGAATCTGATGTGGTGCCCTTTCCCGACAACAACGAATGTGAGCTTAGCTCGGAAGGGAGCCTTCAATCTTCCATAGGCATTTTCAATGGCATCTAGGTACGGGAAAGCGAGTCGCGGAACCGATAAAGTAAGCTCACTCCTTCCTTTCTCAAAAATAATGAAAACCAGTAAAACGTACTCATGACTTTCTCAATCTCGTGCTCCACTACCCTCTGAATTTCGCCTTCAGAAACTCCGTCCCTGTAAAACACTATTTTTTCTGGCAAGAGAGGTATGTCTTTCCGTTGTAGTTTCTTGGAAAGGTGGTTTCTGTATCCGTAGAACATTCTTAACGCGTTCTATCAAATTACGTTAGACCAGTATCATGGCATGCATGTACACATGCCACTCACATCCATGAGATTCTCTAGGTCCTCAATGATCTCGGTACGAGGCCCTTGAACGGCGCACTTAGCAACATATTTTGCCGCCCTCTCATCTACAGATGACACGACAGCCGCAACTGATGGACGCATGACACCTGGTCCAGGGTGCGAAACATCCGCTCCTATGATAGAGCTGAGCTGCGAATTACAAACCAATAACAAATAGGTAGCTCACCAACAACCATGGTTTTCCCATCCACGAACCAACGGAACGAGGGCGACTCTCCCGAGGGAACAAAGTTTACTCCTCCGAGTTTTGCATTTATCCTGTGGAAAGCAGAAATCAGGTCTAACGAAATCTGAATTTTTTATCATTCATACTTGAGAATTAGATTATTAAGATACTGGCTTCCGGCCTGCTTCATTTTGTCTGACCGCTGGAAATGTTCCTGAGTATACATGTCCGATTCCCTAAGAAGAACATTACCACGCATTGGGTGACAATACCGTGATTGATGTCACCAAATTGCTTCACTTCTTTCCGTTGAGGAGCAGCGCTTTGAGGGAGTATCACGATGAGAATATCCGGGTTCCTCCCCCTATGCTTACGAGCTCCTTGACAGAGCTCCGTCAAATCCTATAGACATGTGAACGGGATTGTCTTTCAGAATGATGGTACTCTTACTTGATTAATTTGGTATCCAGAATTGCGCTGCAACACTGGTTTTTCCAATACCTCTGTTCTTGCGGTTTATATAAGGGTTCAAGAGCATAAAGAACTATACGTACTCATTCCTAGATCGTCTTGAGCAAGTTGGTCTCAGATAAAGAGTGATAATAACCCACCAACGTTTGCCATTGCAGCCATGAGGTTGGTTGCAAATCCCTGAACCGAATCCAGTTGTACATCTGGATCTAAGCAGATCACAGACCATATCTCGATCGGGATGGCTGCTCTAAGTTTCTTCCCGAGCAGATTCCATGAACCCGATCTCGGCTTGGAGAATGTTATAATCGAAGCATATCTGCTTGTCAGATACAAAAGGCATACCTTTTCCATCGTCTCTTGACCATAAATCATAGTTGGGGGATCCAGAAGTCTACCCTGTATCGACATCGATTCTGGTTTTATTTTTATTCCTGCCTGAACTATGGACGGAGCATTGTCCAATTGCAACATCTAGAGAATGCACATGAGAGTGCAAACGACAAATCGTCTCACGAGATTCGAACCTGAATGCCTCGCTTCACAATACCGAGACGTTCTTCTGGTTTTTTCTTCGCGAAGTTTAACATACGACTTGTCAATTGCGGAGACGCCTTCTTCCTAAAAAACTGGCCTTCTTTGATTTTGCAGAGCTCAAAAGGGATGCATTCGTCTCTTGCAGTCCAAATCCCAGGTATTAATGGATACCTGACATTATAGGAATACTTTTCCCGGAAGTAGAGCTGTGTGAAATAGCCGTTGAATATTGTGGTAATTAAAGAAGTTTGAAATATAACGAACCTCCACCGTAGTGTTTTGCCCATTCTGCCCGAAGTCAACTGTACCCGCACGAGGAACGATTGTCCGTATTGTTCTCAGCCGTCCTTTCGGTCCGGTGATGACCTTTTTTCCTTTCAAAATTCCTCGAAGCCGATCCCAGTATCGACTATTTTCATCCATGTCATAAAGATCCCTAACGTCCTGAATACTGAAATACGCGAAGATGAAGTCAATCAAAGGTCCGCGTTGATATCTGTAGACACTCGTTTAGCCTTTGTCATTAGTTATCCGAATAAAATATGGGCTTACACAACGGTGGTCGCCATATCCACATTCAAGAATAATTTTCCAGCAGTGGGCCGAATTGATCTATCGCATATTAACGATTTAAACATGCACAGGTCATTAGTATGATTGTGGGCATACGCAAAGAAACCACGCCAGATTTCGAATCCTCCTATCGATTCGTATCCAGAATCGATATAGTAGCGATTCTTGGTATGAACCTGAAAGTGTCTGAAGGAAAAGTTAGTGTCGTGGAAACCGTCAGATAGCCAACTAACAATGCCGCTGCTTGTTGCACCAGAACATTGAGAACTTGTAATGGTGTAGTCGTTACTGGCACACCCGGAGAGTGACCTTGTAATACGCGCTCCAAGTCGCTAAAACAGGCTGTTTCTATAGATTAGACTAGAGGCACTTCTGAAAACGTGTACCTGGGTGGTATGTCTGCCACCTTGGTCAGTATCACAGAGAAAAGGCCTCTGTCGTCCGGACCATCCGGTGGGTGGTCTCTCATGTTGACACTAAACTATACGATAGTTGAAGTCATGAAAATACACGATCTGCCTAAGGAACACGACATACGGTCATTTGGCCCTCCTGAAATAATGGCCTCTGCAGAGAGTACAGATTTTTCGCCCCATCGAATGCGGCGACCACCAGACTGAACAGTTGAGGGGCCGTGTGGTGCATCATTCTGTGAATGACAGCTTGTGCAAGCCTTGAAGGCCGTCGGTAAATGCTATCCTGTACAAAGACAAATGGAACTCGACTTACGGCACATTGCGAGGGCTTGGAGAAATTACTAGAGGAGCAGATAATACGAGTTAAGGTATATGGCGTCAAAAAAAGTGAGTTGCGTTAAGGACGAACCGACTGAATGAACAAAGACTCATCAGGACACAGGTAAACTAGGGCGGACTGGGAACCTACCGTCATAATGGAAGAAAGTCACTTTAGGGTATGAGCGAAGCTCAAATGTATTAGAGTAGACTTCGTATATGGATCCGCGAGTGCAATGACCGGGCCGACGAGCGAGCTGGAAACCAGTCTGAAGGATCATTGAGGAAAATGGCAGATTTTCTTGATGAACGCGTTGGAGGGCGTTGAGAGAAGAAGAGTGTGTCGGCGCAGGAAGAGACGCGTATTATACGGTTTGTACAATAGAATCCGAGATGAAAGAATGATGATCTGGCTTGCAGACGCGTCTGTGAAGTAGAAGAGACGTGCATGGTCAAGGGAGTACCGAGAGATCAGATCTATTTCGAGACGAGAACCGTAGCAGCGTTACACGAACGGTGTAACGCGACCGTGACAGCGCAACCCTTACGAAACGAGACTCACTCACGGCCAACGCCTCATCCCGTCACTCCTCTCCATCTCCTGCCTTGCTCTAAAGCCACTGCATTCCATCCCTTACTACCACCTACCGTATCACATATTTCATTAGAAATGCACACGAGCGAATACGACTATCTCTTCAAGCTTCTCCTCATCGGAGACTCCGGTGTTGGAAAGGTCTATCTTTCTCCGCAGTCGTCTTCTCCTTAATTACACTACTCACACCTACCTTATAGTCTTGTCTGCTTTTGCGTTTTGCTGACGACACGTACACGGAGAGCTACATTAGCACTATCGGTGTCGACTTCAAGATCAGGACTATTGAACTTGATGGAAAGACAGTTAAACTTCAGATCGTGCGTAATCTTCTTTGTGTTTGTATTCACTTCATATCTTCCACTTTTCCCTCGCCGTTGGTCTGTTGTGATGCATGCAGCTTTAATATTCTCTTTGTCTGCTGGAAATGCCTACTCATAATCAATACCTTTTACTCATGAACTATATCTCAGTGGGATACTGCCGGTCAGCACAGCATTTCACGCTCTATATGGACTTTACCCTAATTACTCTCCTTCAGGTCAAGAACGGTTCCGCACAATCACATCATCGTACTATCGTGGTGCTCACGGCATAATTGTTGTATATGACGTTACTGACAATGGTGCAGTACTAGTCGGTCTACGGTTGTTTCATTATACTAACTTCCATCAGACACGTTCCGAAATGTGAAGCAATGGTTGCAGGAGATTGATCGCTATGCTTCAGAAGGTGTGAACAAGCTTCTCGTTGGTAACAAGGCGGACCGCGCTAGCGAGAAGGTCGTTGAGTATGCCGTGGCAAGCGTGAGCACGATCGAGTCACGTATATGTAATGCTTCCGTTTAATTACTTTTCAAACAGGAATTTGCGAAGAACCTCGGTATTCCTTTCCTGGAGACCTCGGCAAAGACCGCCGTAAACGTCGAACAGGCTTTCCTGACAATGGCAAGAGAGATCAAAGAGCGGTCAGGATCTCTTTCTAGTTCTACTCGCACATATCTAACGTGTCTTGTAGAATGGGTCCAACCTCCGCTGCCGGTGCTGGCAAAAGTAACACAGTTCAACCGGGCAAGAGCGAGTCTCTCCAACCTCAGTCTGGTTCCACCTGCTGCTCTTAATTGGCGTTTTTCGCCGAGCAGCTTCGGGTATGTTTGCAGAGTGCTGGATCAGAAGCCCCTCAGATGGACTTGGCCCTTCCTCTTATGCCGTAATCACGCATCCTTTTCTACATGAATTCACCTTTGACGCACTCCGCTTGCGGATGTGTTCAGTTTCGTGTTGTCGATACATTTTCAAGATTTTTACATTCAGTATTTCGTATATGGATTGATCATTTAATTGGTTTTCCCGGCTCAAATCAATGACTTGATCTCTTTCGGGAACTTTGCGAGCATTCTGACCGTTAGGTTGCAGCAGTTTTTCATACGCACAGAGGTATTCATTAATACTTTCCCATTAATTGTCTCAATTTGGTTGCAGGTTGTCTCCAGCCTCATCCTGAGATTATCAGTCAGCCTCTCAATTCAGATGCTCCTCTCTTCCATGTCCTTCTGTGCTTGAGTCAGTTCTTTTGTTCTCCTCAGGATTGACGTCTTCTAGGTTTGATATTGTATCTATGACTCGTTCGTCTTCTGGCAGCGCGGGATTCACGGTTCCGCTTTCAAGAGTTCCCAAGATACAACTGATACTTCCTGCTTCCACCGGCCAGAAGGAAGTTAACGAAGTGCAGCTTCGAAACGCCGATGAATAGTAAGGCCAATTATGTCCATTGAGTTCGTGCTGATTTCTTCGGCAGTGCATACTTGGTTCCATTGAGGTGAGTCGGGATGATTCTTGTTCCCTATTGGCCTTGAGAACTAATATCAAAATTATCGCAGTGTCGGCGGACAGTCTTTCCAGACGGTCTTTGATACAGGCTCCTCCGATCTGGTGTGTCTCTATACTAACACATGGCCAATTTGAGTTTCATTTTAACTATTCAACGCGGCGACGGACAGTGGATTGTCTCTTCGGCATGTACAGATATTGACTGCCAGCGGATCCGGAAGTACAATCCCACTGCTTCTTTGACTCCCTCCAACACTTCTTTCAATCTCACGTATCTGACGGGGAAAGTAACAGGCGCCGTAGCATATGAAACGGTATCTTTTGGACCGTACATGGTCTTCGCGCAAGTTCTTGGTACGACAAGTTGTTTCTACCGAAGTTTCTCTGCCTTAATTTCCGGCTCCTTCTAGCTCTGGCTAACAGCACCGCGAACATGGGGCTGTCCTCTACAGGCGTGAGCGGTGAGTTGAATTGTTGAGGTTCTCTTCTGCAGTAGATTCATGCTGGGTTCAGGCGTACTTGGACTCGCTTTTCCTGAGGAAGCTGCGATATCGAGGATGATTGGTCGTACCCTGCTCGAGAACATTTTCGCTAGTCTTAATCCCGAAGACCGCTTCTTTTCATATAAACTGGACACAGACGCATTCTCAAGCTCTTTTTCTGTCGGACAAATAGATCCTCGGTACGCCGACCGTGTATCCGATCTCGCATATTCCCCGGTCTTTAATTCTAAGAATGGGGACTATGACTATTGGAAGCTTCCTCTACTGTCGTTGTCCATAAACTCCGTGTCGAAGCCTTTTGCACTTTCCCCATCCAAAGTCCATGAATCTGGCTCACCTATTGCGGTTCTTGACTCAGGGACAACACTGATTCTTGGTCCAACTCATGATGTGGATAACTTCTGGACTGTGGCTGGTGGTGCGCGGAAGAATGAAGATGGAAGATGGCAAGTGCGCTGCGACCATGCGGTAATAGTTGGTTTTCTATTGGGGAACGACAGCTTGCGGAAGGAAATTACATTGGATCCGTCGGATGTCAGCTGGATGCCGCCTGGAGTACTGCCTGCTGATGGCTGGTGCTTGGGAGGAATCCAAAGTAATGATCGTGTATGTGCTATCTTCTATTCCGAACATGCAGACTCAGAGCGCGCTTCGAAATTTTCAACGCTCACACGATTCTGAACTTACAGGTTTTCTCAGCAGATTGGCTCCTCGGAGATATTTTTCTGAGGGTGCGTGTATGACTACTTTCTTTATCATACCCCACATGTGACGAACCCATTGATGACCTCTTTTCACAAGAACGCCTATGTTATACACAGTGCAGCGACTGAGTCCTCGCCTCCCTTGATCGGCCTTCTGGGCACAACGAATTACACTCAGACACATGAGCAATTTGAGGTAGTTCGAGGAAATGATTCATCCGCGTCCTATGCTCACGCTGCCTTGCCCTACCACAATGCAAGTCCGCCGACGCCCGAATTGATCTTCGCAGCCACATTGATATCAACCTTTGTCGGAGGGACCGGGTTTGGAGCACTGTTCCGTGCTCGACGGGAGAGAAAAAAGAAGCAAAGCAAGTACTACTGACATGGGGCATACACGCTTGGAAGATGATACATGATGTAGAGCTGAAAATACAAGTGTCGTACGACTGTAAAAGATGCAAACAAGAATATAGAATTTCCAAACCACCGTTACCGGTCCATAATACAATCTCGCGAAGATTTCACTTCTGGTAATGATTCATATACGTAGGTCCGTATCCGGAATGCTGTGGCGGTACTTGTCCTGGGCCAGGAGGTGGACCTCCATACCAGCCCTGCTGCTGGGGTTGTTGCCAGCCCGGCGTGAAACCCGATTGTGGGACCATCGGCTCCCATCTACAATGTTTCAGTAAAGCACAGAAGCATGATGCTAGGAAAGAGACTGACCCTTGCTGCAAAGGGACTTGCCATTGACATATGCTGCAGCACCAAATCTGCTTCGAATTCATCGGAATGAGCGGAATGAAGCAGAGCTCAAACCATGTACGAGACTTCGCTCGGAACACGGAGGCTGCAAGACGAATGAGAATAAGACACGGATCATCCGGGTTGTATTCATTACACACCGTTATTGCATCTATCAACGAACTCAATGTCATGCCTCGCCAAACGGAATCCTTAAGACATACCTGGGGCAGATCCTGGGAGATTGGTCACCATCCGGCTTGATCTTCGTAGGACATCCGACTAGTTAACGAGTCAGCACATCCACTTCTGAGCTCATATATCGGCCAAAAGCCTCGAAACACGGAAATATCATTCCGAGCGGAGCACGCACGAAGCACGGAAGCACAAGGCGAAATAGCAACTCACACAGAATCGGTAAGCAAACTGTAGGTTTAGTTAGCCTTGACTGCTTTCAACGCCAAAGGAACTCACTAAAGAAATCGCAATCACCCATTGCTCACTGCCGTTGAAGGTGGTGGACTGAGAGAAAGGTGTCGTTGCCGTGCACGACTGGTGCTGCGGGCCAAGCAAGTTGAGCTATCTTGGGCTTGGGCAGTCGGCATCGCACAGCCTACTCTCCAAAGAAAGTGCTTCCCACGTCATTCCAGCTTGAGCGTCATACTCGATTACAAATATATAGTTATGTTTTAACTTTCATAGTTCAACTCTCAACACGATGCACATATAGCTGTAACACTGTGAGTAATGCAATGGACGCATGCATACTTGTTGGAGGTTAGGAAACTCCAGTGGTTCGCGTGGTCCGACGTTTCCGACGGCACCTTTTACTTACTGGACCGTGCGGAAAAATAATTACCGTACTAACCGTAACCCGTGAGCAATTCATAAAAACCATTGGTTTTCTTCTCGGTTGACTCGGTGTGTTCGTCCCGCCGTCCTCCACCTCATGGTAATGCTCACGACTAGATCGGTGCGCGACTGCGACATAGAAAAGGAGGCGCTCAGGGATAGCGCTTTGACCGACAAATCCGCTGCTGACTTCGGCGAGGTTATCACACATGCCCGAAGAAAGTCATTGGATGAGCAAACGCTCAATGATCCTGAGCAACTAGTCAGAGAAGAGCGTGAGGCTACGAGGGCAGCAATCCAAGAGCCCGAAGGAAAGGATGGGGATTTCCCGGACGGAGGTTTGCGCGCATGGCTTGTAGTGCTAGGTGTAAGTGATCGTCCTCCGCATTTCTGTCTCGGTACCGTTAACTGCTCTGTATCCAGGCCACCTGCACGACCATGTCCAGGCGAGTATGAAGTATCGTAAACCAAGTTTTTACAAGATCTGATCGAATCTCTCGTTCAGCTTTGGCTTTGTTAATTCGTGGGGTGTATGTCCCAATATTTTGCTAATTGAAGCACTTGCTCACCCGATTACCAGGCCTTTCAGTCGTACTACCAACAGAACGTGCTTCAAAACATGTCGGCTTCGGATATGTGAGCTCATCTTGTTTCAGTGCTTCGCTTATACTGATTCATTTCCAGAGCTTGGATCGGCTCGATTCAGGTGAACTGCCCATATAAATCTCTTCCGTCCAAAAAGTCTGACAGGCCATATAGTATTCGTTTACCTTCCTGCCATGCCTTGTGACAGGGCGTTTATTCGACTTGGGATACCTCAAGGTTCCTTTATTCGTAGCGAGCTGCTTGTTAATTGTCGCGACTATGTTGACTGCACAATGTACAAAGTATTGGCACTTCCTATTGTGTCAGGGCTTCGTCATAGGCGTGAGTCCAGAAATCTATTTCGCAGCTGCTGTCCTGCTGATATATAGGGCACTATGATCATGTAGTTGGCATCCGGCTTCATCTTTGGATCGACCCCGGCCGTCATTTCTCATTGGTTTAAGAAGCGGAGAGGTTTTGCGCTAGGTATTATTGCGTGTGGGTCTTCTGTTGGCGGCACTATTTTCCCAATCGCATTCCATAGATTGGTCGAGCAGATAGGGTGAACCATATTTACCTCAATATTCTGCTTTTACTAACGTTCTGGTCAAGGTTTGCATGGACCATGAGAGTTATGGGATTCATTCTCATCTTTACTCTGACCGTAGCCAACTTCGTGAGTCTGTCTGATGACCGAGCTTGATTCCTGTTAACGATTTTTTTTTCAGACATTAGCCCGTCGGCTGCCTCCAGTAACCGTCTCTGGCGGCGTACTGAACTTGCGAGCTTTCAAGTCCCTCCCATATAGTATCTATACGCTTTCCGGTTTTATAACTTTTCTTGGCCTTTACACAGGTTGGTTTACTTGGCATCCATTTATACCACTTCTGATCGTTTGCTCAGTCCTGACGTATATCGACGTAAGCGCGACGGCGAGTGGTGTTGATGACAGCCTTGCGTTTTACCTTGTCGCCATAGCCAATGCTGCCTCGATGCTAGGGCGATTAGCAGCAGGATATTTCGCTGATAAAATCGGTGAATATCCTGAAAACTCTACTTACATATCACGACTCATGTTTGTCAACAGGCGCCATTAATGTCATGGCACCTTTCACATGTGTTGCTGGTATTTTAACATACATTTGGCCTTTCGTCCATGGAAAGACAGGCTACATTGTGGTCGCTATCTTATACGGGTATATATGGCTCTGGCCTAAGCAGAATACTTCTCTGATAAGTATCTTTGTAGCATGTCGTCGGGAGCATACGTCTCATTGATCACTGCACCTATGATCGCTCTGGGCAAGTTTTTGCTTCTCTAAAATGTAAAGCCTCTACTGATTCTGTGGTCATTAGGAGACACTAGTGATGTTGGTCGCAGAACAGGAATGTTCATGTCAGTACTAGCTACCGGTGCTCTGGCAGGGCCGCCGATTTCTGGTGCGATAAATGTAGCGACCGGCAACTTTATCGCTACGGGGATCTATGCAGGTACATTTACATTGAATGATATTCTGACCCATCAACGCTCATCTTCACGGTGCTCAGGGACGGCTGTGTTTATTTCAGTCGCTGTAATGTGGCTCGCTCGGTGTCTGGTGTTAGGTCGCTTCTGGGGAAAATTCTGACGATATTCACACGCTGCTGTAAGATTTTCACTTTGATTTCATTTAATGGGAGGATTGTAGTATAGAAATATATCATAGACTCACGGCGTCATTATTTTATCCGAATTTATGACGCTCATGTTGAATCAGCACTTAGACTTTATCATGACTTCATTGGGCACATGCGTTATTCGATAAGTCCCACGATTACAAACAAAATAAACTTCGGCAAAGTCCGGATATGCTCTTTGAAATCATTGAAGTGTACAAAAATTTTAGGCGCTGACCAGCATCTACATCGATTAACCAACACTATTATAACCACCTTCCTTGTTCAAGCACGGTCGACAAAGCTTGTCGACACTTGAACTGACTAGAAGTTGAACATACATGTCCGCGTACGTGAATGTTGTTGATAGGTCGTGAAACACGGGCTGATGGGAAAGGGCACTTTAGAGAAGAATTTAACGATGTCGAAGCCAACGAGATCGAGTCCAACTGGGACCAAGTCGTCGACAAGTACGTGCCTATATGCTGCATCCCAAGGCCGTTGGTGTACTGAACTATGCATTCATCAGCTTCGACAACATGGATTTGAAGCCAGAACTGTTGCGTGGTATCTACGCCTACGGGTAAGTTAGGAGTGTGGCGACGAAGGAGTGTCCGTCTCTGACTAAGTGATTCCAGTTTCGAGCGTCCCTCTGCGATTCAGCAACGCGCGATTGTCCCTGTTATCAAGGGGCACGATGTCATTGCCCAGGCCCAGTCTGGTACTGGCAAGACTGCGACGTTTTCTATTGCCATTCTTCAAAAGCTCGATATGTCCATCAAGGGCACTCAGGCGCTCATTCTTGCTCCAACTCGGGAGCTTGCGCAGCAAATTCAAAAAGTAGTCATCGCTCTCGGAGATTACATGAGCATTGAGTGTCATGCCTGTGTCGGAGGCACAGATGTCCGTCAGGACATGGCCACGCTCCAATCCGGTGTACATGTGGTTGTTGGTACTCCCGGCCGTGTTTTCGATATGATCAACCGACGGGCACTCCGCACCGATAACATCAAAATTTTCTGTCTCGACGAAGCTGATGAAATGCTCTCCCGTGGATTCAAGGATCAGATCTATGATGTTTTCCAGTTGCTCCCTCAGGACACGCAGGTTGTCCTTCTTTCGGCTACGATGCCGGCGGAAGTGCTTGATGTGACGAAGAAATTCATGCGCGATCCGGTCCGGATTCTCGTAAAGCGCGATGAGCTTACCCTTGAAGGTATCAAACAATTCTATATTGCAGTGGAAAAGGAAGAGTGGAAGCTTGATACGCTTTGCGATCTTTATGAGACGGTCACGATCACACAGGCCGTCATCTTCTGCAACACACGTCGGAAGGTCGATTGGCTTACTGACAAGATGCATCAGAGAGAATTCACGGTATCTGCCATGGTGAGCTACTGACTCATACGAGTTAAAGTCTTACGTTTTGCTTAACGTCGGGATTCGGTAATTTAGCACGGGGACATGGACCAGAAGCAACGCGAGGTACTGATGAAAGAATTCCGTTCCGGATCCTCTCGGGTTCTGATTACGACGGATCTACTCGCCCGAGGCATTGATGTCCAGCAGGTGTCACTGGTCATCAACTATGATCTCCCGACAAACCGGGAAAATTACATCCACCGTATTGGCCGGGGTGGACGCTTCGGACGCAAAGGTGTTGCGATAAACTTTGTGACGACCGAGGATGTCCGGATGCTCAGGGACATTGAACGTGGGTAACCTCTCAGACAGAAAGTGCCGTGAAGGAAGATTTCACTAACTATGATGGTGATACTCCACATTTACAGAGTTCTACAATACTCAGATTGACGAGATGCCAATCAACGTCGCGTACGTGTATATTTACAGGGTATGAGAAAGGAGAGCTGGCAGCTGACTGATAGGATGTGCATGTTCTGTTTTTACAGCGACCTCATCTGAGCGCAGCACCTCGAATGGAGCAGCGATAGAGCCCTCCATGGAAATGGGATGATAGTGCATGATAATGGAGATGAGCTGATGATGATGGGTGATGATGATTGATGATTAAGATGAAGGCTAACTGTGTGGGTCACGCGGTAATAATATTGGAGACGAGAAGCAGCGAAGTTGATGTAGAAGAGAGATAGTGCTACGTAGGTATAGGCTGTTGTTTCTTTTCTTTTCTTTTCTTTTCTTTTCTTACTTTCCATGTCTTTCTCCTTTCTTTCCTGCTGCTGCCGCTCTGATGCCATGCTTGATACCGTACTGAAAGAGTTCTGTCCGCACTGTGAGACTGGATGAATATAAAAGCGGTGTCATGGTTCCCATTGGCAATTGCCTGGTGCATGTTCATCACACGTTGCAAGTCTTTTGATATCTACATCAGAGCGATGTGATGCCATTCTCTAATCTTCGCTGAGGGCAGTGCTGTCCTGTGTTGTTGGCAGCCTTGCAGCCCCTCGCTGGCGTCTCTGCTCGGCGCGATCTAGCTCCCGTCTGGTGAACATTGACTGTCCCGACTTGGTCCAGCCTGAACCAGAGTCAGCGCAGACTTGGCCATGTCCACGGATGACCTGCTTTTCCGCCCCGGATGACCGAGAGAACGGGAAAAAAAAAGTCCACAATCACTGGCAGGCCCATCGCGAACAATGCGACCCTCGCCGTCAAGGCCACACTAGCCACCTATACGTATTGCTTGCTTGCTGGGATTCTATATGCCCATTCATTCATCCTCAGATTCAGAACCCGCAGAAAACGGGCCACCCTTTTCCTGGCTTTAAAAGCCAGCGCTTCCGGCTGGCCTTCTGCCTCAGTACCTGCCTTCTGATCCGGTGTGCACTAGCCGTCCGCCTAACAAGTTCAACACCTCCATCCCTGCTTCAGCGTCCCCACCTCGCCAGTTGCTGTCTCTTGCTGCACCCTTATCCTCTCCCTCCATTGCCACCTGTACAGCATCTGTACTTCCCATCACACGCCCCGACTCCCGAGGCCTCTCAGTTTCTCCAAACATGGTACGTATTAGATGTCACATATTGCTCTCTATATGCCAGATCTCTGACGCCTATATGCGATGTTCCCTTTGATGATTACCCGCAGCTCACCGAGATCATTCCCGGACTGTACATGTCAGACCTCTCAGCCGCGGAGAGCGCAAAGACACACGACTGCTATGGAATCACGCATGTCCTGAGCGTCATGCCAGGGAACGTAATACTGCCTCGAACGAGCCGTCCCAGTCCTCTGACTCTCCAAATACCGATACGAGATACGCCCTTCGAGGAGCTCGCCGGCCATCTCTCGCGCACGAGCGCGTTCATCAGCGACGCTTTACAAAAACGCGGTCGCGTGCTCGTCCACTGCGTACAGGGCATGAGCAGAAGCGCGAGCGTCGTGGCTGCGTATCTCATGGCAACCTACGGGTGGTCGGTGCAACAGGCCGTCCAGTACGTGCGTGATCGCTGTAGTACCGCCCAGCCCAACTCGGGGTTTCTACTACAATTGCAGGAGTATCATGACGCGTTGCGCCAGAAGAGGTGACCACCACCATTAGCCCTGAGCCGACACATCGCGTTTCCCCGTTTGGATTTCAACGGCCGCTTCATTTTATCCCTTTGATTTGATTTGATCTGCTGCTTGTTTTCCCCTCTTCTCATTCTATCTACATTCCATCACATGCTGTCAGACAGGATTATCATGTAGCGCTCACGGACTCATCTTCTCTCCGCTCTGCTGATTTTTTTATTCGCGTGGATTCATCAGGTCGGGTTTTTTTTGTTTAAACATCCCTGCCATTACTTCCTTGTACAATACTTGGGATACCCGTGCTCCGAGGCCCACTACTTAGACGCGGCGGAAAGAAAGAAACAAAACAAAACAAAAGTACATAGCTGCCAAATTCCATGCCCATTCGAGAATTATACAAGACAGAAAAAATGAAGTAGGAGAATACAAACGATTACAAATAATGATGACATCATCCACAGCAGCCCTGCTTAACCGTAGGCGCTTCAAGCGCCAAGGCATTGCTGTTTGGATTCGACGGCTTTACACCAGGAGACTAGAAAACAGCCCGAGGATGTCAGAGAGAAGGTAAACAATGCGCAGGTAATCAAAAGGCAAAAACGATGATCATGATGCAAACACAAGAGACGCACCTTGCCCTGGTCGAATACGCCGCGCTTCACCTTGTCGAGGATGTCCTTCGAGGCCGCGAAGAACGCGTGCTCGACGTTCAGACCCGATTTAGCGCTCGCTTCTACGAACAATAATCCGTTCTCCTGCGCCCATGCCTCCCCTTGCTCTGCCGTAACTTCTCGCGGTCGTGCACCCGTCTCGACCAGATCCACTTTATTCCCGACAAGAATACATGTGAGATTTGGATCTGCGTGTTCTCGTACGTCATCTAGCCACGTCCGTACATTCTCAAAGCCTTTGGGGCAAAATAGGATGGAAGAGAATCAGTATCCGGTATTTCATAAAAGATATAAATATAATATGAGTGTACGTACTTGTTCGTGATGTTACGTCGTACACGAGGAGACACCCTGCCGCTCCTCGGTAATACGATCGTGTTATTGATCGAAAGGACTCTGTTCCAGCAGTATCCCAGCCTGGAATGTAACAGGAGCAAGTCTCAGGTACTCTTGTATTTGAGTATATTTCAAAAGCAATTTATGCCGCACACTGGAGTTTCACAGTCTTGTCATCCTCGGGAATATAGATGAGCTTCGAACCGAACTCTACACCTAGCTATCAGACTCAGATGCTTAGCCTAGACACGGAGTGGCTTGAGAGGCGGGAACGCACTGTAGGATCGGGATTCGCGAGGAATCTCTGATCTGTGAGACGGACTAATAAGGAGCTCTTTCCGACCGCTGCGTCTCCGCAAATAATAAACTTGAGCACGTAATCCCAATTCGCCATGGCAAGAAAGCTACACAGATAAAAAGAGAAATACAGGGTATAGATGCGTCTAAAGTCGTCAAGATGGTCGTTGAGGCAGAGTTGCGAGTGTGTTGATAGTCAATAAGTGGACGGTAAGTAATGTAATGCTGCCGTTGACGGACGCAACGACTCAATCGCGCGTGGCGGGCGGCTGGGAGTGAACGTCACATCAATCACGTGAATTTTCCGGAAATGTCCGACAGCACAGTCGTCCCCGTAGAGAGACCCAGCACGCATCTTCATCTCCAGTCCAGTCACCCGTGTCTATCCCACGATGAGCAGCGCTGTTTGGCGTCAGCATTTCTCGTACGTTCTATCTACACTTTCTTGCCTGTCTCAAGGGTTTTTGACGTATCTTCCGGCGGTTTAATAGCTTCAACAAGTACAGCCAAATCTGCGCCCGCGCAGTGCGCTCGTCGCTCAAGGAAGCCGAACGAGTTAGTGCCGAAAAGCGTGGTCTTTCTGCTTTGCGTTTCCAGAAGTGGGAAGATGGGAAAGGCGGAGAACAGGTATGATTCATTGAATTGGGCTTATATGGCCAGATGCTCACTTGGTGAACCTTAGGTCTACCTGAACCCACCGGACGAATCGCCAAAAGCATGAAGATATTATA
This sequence comes from Sanghuangporus sanghuang, assembly GCA_009806525.1. Taxonomy (NCBI): domain Eukaryota; kingdom Fungi; phylum Basidiomycota; class Agaricomycetes; order Hymenochaetales; family Hymenochaetaceae; genus Sanghuangporus; species Sanghuangporus sanghuang. The sequence continues at coordinate 1,994,465 of VVIT01000001.1, read as the reverse complement.
AGTTGCTGGCAATGTGACAAGCGTGCAATTGGGCGAGAAAATGTCGTAGACAGAGTGCTTTATAACACTCAATTCACACGGGACAAACAGACCTTGATATGCCAGCATTCCGAACTTCAATCCATCCAAGAACTCACAATTATCAAATAATTCTAAGAGTGATAGATGCAACTAAAAATAATGCTGGAATTCATACGATTGGTCAATGAAAAACTATTGCATTAGTTCCATGGACGAGGATTACAGCCAGAGAAATTGGCGAAGTGAAGTAGATTACAGCCTCTTCTGTGCTGGTTACTCCCGTTTATAAAAGGACGTCCATCCCGATTGCTCAGTCAGATTGGTTCGATTCGCATATTTTTAACCAGCACCGTTGTTTGGGAGAACAATTACTGGACGAACCCTTTGCCCTTGTAGCCTTCCGATGAGACACCTGTAGTAAACAAATTAGCATTGGCATTTAGTTAAGTATGCAATTGAAATTTACCAGAGATAGGGTTCATTTGCTGCTCCTTCGCCCGTTCGTTCATTGCCTCTTGCCATTCTTTCGTCAAAGTCTTTGGCGGAGGGGCAGCTGTTCGACGCAAACAAAGAAGAAAAACACGTAAACACAACCAGCTTTGGAAGAAGGCAACCAAGTAACCCGGATGACGCACCGGCTGCACGGAAGGCATACGACATGGTCCCGGCGACAGATACACCAAGCACGACTGCAAGGAATATTTTCAATGGCTGGCCAGCAGGCGTGACGGGTGCGCGGGGACCATGAGGACCGAAGGCGACGTAGTAAGCTTGAAATGAAGAGTTAAAACACACTATGAATACTAGAAAACATGGTATTTACCAGCTCTCTTTTCGTCCATGGACAGGCTTTTCCAGTCCTTTTTCTGCAGTTCGTCAATCTGCTGCTGCACGACGAGTTGGTCGTCAGCGGAAAGCTTTTCCCATTGTGCCTCTACGTTTGACAAGGGTACGACTGGTTCGGATGATGGACGCGAGACACTTCCTGGAGACGCAGTAGCGGTAGCCAAGTACCGCCTTGGAAGTACGACGCGTGCACGAACACGGCTGCGAGCAATCTGGAGAGCAGCAGAGGACATAGCGAGCGACGGTAGTAGAACGGACAAGCAAGAAGAGATGGCAAGTACGAGAGATATTTGCGAACTCCCACGCCGACGTCGATACCAAAACGGATAATGCCGGGAGAATCGGTTCCAATCGGAGTACGTTAGTTTATCACCTCTATGGATTGTATACAAATCACTACCCGTACTCTATGCAGCGCTAACTACTTTTGCAGAACACCATACAGACATCTATACAGTAATCCTCTTCAAACCCGCCCAGCTCGTGCGTATGACCCAGCTATCCGTCGATAGAACAACAAATACGCGCAGTCCCTCTCTTTCCCAAACACTTCCTCGGTTCGCAAATCAGTCACCAACTCGTCGTCAATTCGGATCCAGCCCTCTCGGGGCTTTGCGCTTGCGTCCGCATTCCGGTTCGGGTGAAGAACGTCAAGTGAGTAGTGTCCACCTGCAGCAGATGTCCCATGGTGGTATAGCACTGTTTCATAAAGCACTCCACTTCAGTTCTAGAATCAAGTGAAACACGTCTTTAGCACCCACCCGCGAATAATTTGTACTTGATCGGATGTGCAGTCCTCCGAGCCGGAGACATCGCATCTTTAACATGGGTCAGAACGGATCAAATTGGATAAATCCAGTTTACTCGCCTGACGGAACCTCAAGTTCAGGGCCGTATGTTACCTGCTTGTGAACCTTGATCACATCTTTCGCTGTAGTATCATATAAAAACCGTTTGAGATGAAGAACCAGGATAGGTGGAAGAGCGTCCACAAGAACTTGTTGAGACGCTTCCACAACAGCACCTCCTTTGGTCACTGACGACATTTGCACCGGTTGGGGATGAGAAATATATCGGAGTGCGTCCTCGATTGACTCTACCTGCTCCCGCTGCAAATAGGCCGTCAGAATATGAATATAAAAATTTCTTCACAAACAACTACCAACCTGTATATCCAACTTCAATGACCTCCAGTCCTCAACGACTACTGAATCTCGCTGACCAGGTACTCTGAGGATCGAGCGGAACTTGCCTCCAAATATCCGTGTCATTGGCGAGTCTACAGATTTTACCTAAGAGACATCAGTGAAACAGCTCTCTGGCAATGTCAAAAACGTACCATGCGGGTAACGATGGGCTTATTCTTCCTTCCGACTTCCATCCAATCATCCCCATCCGTCGCGTCACGATCATGCCCAGCAGGTCTTGGCTGAGACCCATCTTTCAGTGACTTGGATATAGCGAGGAACTCTTCTTCAATCGAGTCCAAGAAGAATCCGAAGAATTCCTCCGCATCTTCCTGCTGACCACCCTTATTTTGTAGCGGATTAGACGCAGAGTTATATGTACTTCAAAATAACCACATACCCCCATGTTATCGAACCTACTTTTCCCCTTCATCGCATCATAAACGTAAGAAGGGATAAACGAGTCAATGGCAGCGTAGTCATCATCGTCTTCATATGAATCTTTTGAGGAGTCCCTAACCTTCGGCTTGAACTCTTTCAAGAACTCCACCGTCGCGTCCACCAGGGGCGCATCCTTACCAGCCCATTCTGTTGAAGTAGCTCCTGTGCCTTTAAAGTTCCCAAGCTCCGTGAAAAAGCGGTAGAACGGAGGCGTGTAAACAAGAGTTTGAAGAACCGCGTTCGCAAAGCACATATTTCCAGTGTTAACCAATCCACGAGGTTTAATTTGAGGAGCAGAGCTACTACCCACTGGACCGTTACTTAGCAAACGTAATAGTTCAGCCTTCTTTCCACCGGGCCCTGAAGAAACCGGAAGCGAAGATGGACCAACTGCCGATTGCGCCGGAATGGAAATGCCCTGGGTAGAAGAGGTGGGGAGTTTGTTCTTCGAAGATGAAGCATCCGCCGACCGAAGGAGCGACGCCCATGACTTCTTAACAGCCGGAGCCGATCCAGAGGACTCTTCGTTTGTTGTAGAAGGAAGATGGGCAGAAACTGTCGACTTTGAAGATTCGGCACTGATACTGGGTTCCGTAGGAGCGGGAACAGTCTGAGCTTCATTCTGAGCGAGACTATCTGTTTTCGGAGGAGCAATCGACACGGATGTGGCCGTCGACAGCGGAGATCCAGCAACAAAGGTATCGGGTACTGTTGATGTACGCGATTCTGTCTCGGTCGTAGAACAGGAGACTTGTTCGGTTTGAGAAGCAACACCATCAGCAGGTGACTCGTCTCCCGTATCAGTAGCTTCGTGTTCCTTTGATTCAGGTATATCAACAGAGGCTGGCTCTAAAGGAGTAGCCTTTGGATGAACAGGATTAATATATTGTTGTGCTCCCTTGATAATATGACTTGGTGGTTTTGCCTTGGGTGAAATCATAAGTCCGAATGCAGCTGCAGGATTGTCTGGTCGGAACGCTGAGATCACCCACTCTTGCTGAGGAGCCGGTTCGCTATCAAAAGAAGGCAAGCTAATCGTAGGGCTTGGTGGTGAGTTGGGCAAAGAAAGTGTTCGGATCTCGGCGGCAGGTGAAGAGGATTTTGGAGAAGGAGAGGACGCCGGGAGTTCGGCACTTTGAGGTGAGTCGTCTGTGACTGCAAGAGAGGGAGGAGAGGGATTTGGAGGAATAGCGGGACTTGGCGTCTCTTTTTGCTGCACGGGCAAAGGTGTCGATGAAACCTGCAAAGGTCGTTGGGAAGAAGAATGCTGAGTCTTCCACGTCTTTGGCGAGCTGGCAGCACTATCTGCAGATACCGTTGGTGGAGACTTGACGTTTTGATGATTAGGAAACGAGGGTGGTGGCTGGTGGATTGGAGGAGAAAATGGTGCAGGGTAAGGGTGTAGATGTCCTGGAGCATGAGGGTAAGGGTACATCGGTCCTGAACTTGGTACAGCGGTCGGAGACATGTACGGCGACGAATGAGGGTTGTACATATGAGTAGGATGTAGTGCGGGGGAAGGAGGTGCTGGAAAGTTGCCTGCGTGGTAGCTCGGACCTGGTCGTCGACCAGGGGGAAGATTGATCTGCGCGTGGCTATATTGACCATGCAGAGGAGGGCCGGTCGTTCCATTTAATCCTAAAGAATATCCAGCGTATGAGCCAGCGACTCCGGGAGAAAAGAAAGGCGTCTGATGTGTTTGATGGTAATTGACGTTCGCATGCCGATGGCCTGGGTGTCCTCGCCCTCGCCCAGCACCGTAGGGAGGTGGAGGTCGACCCTCCTGCGAGTAAGGAACCGCGAAATTTGATGGACCAGCTTGATTGTAGATCACATGAGGCGGTTCCATGACTCACAGCTAGCTAAGCTCGCTGGTCAGTCGAGAAGGGCACTCGTTAGTGATTCAGCCACGAGTACGTGGAAGAGACATGTGCACACCTGCCCTCCAAGTCGCAACAAGTTGTTTCAGCGATGATTAGAGTGCGTTTCGCAGACTGAATTCCGTATCTGCACGCCAGGATGTTTTCCACCTCTTGAGAGTAAGCAAAAGACTCGTTGGGGATAGACTCGTCCTGGTCTATCTGATCATTAAATTTCGCACGAAAGGAATACTTACATAAAAGGCATACGTTACTTTTATGGACCTGGTACTGCTATTCTCAAAAGTAATACGATGTCGTCAAGAAAGCAAGTGAAAGGGAGCGACGCGAGTTGTGTTGGACGGAGTGAAGACGTGCACGTCTTGGATGGATCTAAGTTCAAGATCCACACGCGACTACATAATCGGGCACATTACGTAGTCATGCGAGATCTTTCTTTATTTTGAAAATTGAAACATGAGTTCAACTTCATATTTGTGCTTTGTGAACGTAAGTCTCTCTTGCAACCAAGAATATCAAACAAGTTGTCGTCATACAAGTACAGTGTATCATATATATACGCGAAAAAGGAGCAATTAGACCAGAGAAAAGTTTTAAAAAAGATACGGATAAACCAAAACTAAATAGTGACCACTGTCATGCGGCCTCCAAGATGCTGGCAAATGTCTGCAGAACTGCAGTCCTGTCCATTTGCAACATGTGAGATACGCTCGAGTAATGATCAGAGATTGCATGATCGATCAGCTCGTCGTTTGTCGTGATAGCAGGGAAAATCCTCTTCTTGTCTGCTTCACGGATGTTCAACTCGCACTCCATCCTATTGATAGATGAATACAATTGACTACTGGAAGATAAGGAAGGAACATCGAACTCACACGCAGAAACGGCATTCTCTAGCTCCTGATTGACACTTATGATATATCAGCTGCAGGTGAACGGTATCGACCCGCAATGGCGTATCGTGCACTGTAAAAAATTCGTTTTAGTCCATCTGCGTTCAAAACTTTAACGGACGCGTGACCTTTCCCTGTGTCGAGATTATTTAAAAAGATGTTGTCATGTCCGCCGGAATGTGCCAAAGAACTCGACCGCGCATCATCGCTATCCCTAGTGTTCTGCGTCTGCGTCTGCGCTAAGTTCTCCAGAGCTCCGACTACTTCAAGAGGCGGTCGGGGTGAGGATGAGCTATTTGAACGAACCCGCTTTCGCGCTCGGCTTATATCATTGTCACCTTCAAGGTTGCGTTTCTGACCATCACTAGTCGAAAGGAAGAGCGGATTCTTTAGCGAAATAGAGTCGGATGGAAGGGTTTGTTCAACTTCAGATCCGGAGGATGCAGCACTCGGTCCGGAATCCGATAACGGATGGCACACCGGTTCAGCCAGAGTCGTCAATGTCTGGTCCAACGATGCCTCCTGTGCTTGATCTTGCCCACAGGCGTCGATGGTAAGATCGATGATATAAGAAGCTTTGTGAGACTTCGCTTCTGCATTGACTCCTAATGGTTCGCTTTTCGTTGGTTCAATATCCACAGTAGTTTTGCCCACGGAATTACGCTCCAGAAAGTTGACTACGATTTCCTGCAGACGTTGTTTATCGGACTCGTGACCATCCTCATCGGATCCAGTAATATGTTGATCTCTACTAGAGAACGTTGTCCCGCCGGAATCCGAATCAAGCTCAACCTTAACTGCGTTGGGAATGTTCGCATTGGAGAGTCCTGACTCAACATCTTCATACTAATAATTGGCAGATCAGAGGATCCGCAAGTATGGATCTTGTAAATCGACTTACCTTCTTTAACCTCGTCTCCAGATAATCCACACGACCCTTAAGAGCAGCGATCAATGCTTCGGAGGAGTCCGCCTTTGCCTGCTTATTGAGTTCAAGAGCTATCTGTGCAAGTCTTGTATGCTGTTCCTGCAAAATCGCATATTTTCTCCTAACATCTTCCAAAGACTCTTTCCATTTCAAGGCCTTCGATATGATGGTTTCGCTAGCACGAAGAGCAGCCTCCTGCTTCTCTTTCGCGTCCTGCTCTTCACGCGCGGCTCTACAACGTGCCTCGTGGAGCTCGTTCAAGGCTTGTCGGTGGATCCCATTCAAACGCAGCAGTTCATCTCGGAGAACCCCCTTCTGAACTTCGTAAAAACTGTTCAAAGAAGGATACGTGCGTGCAAGAACGTAAGAAGCGTGGCGATCGGCGACCGCATAAGCAGCATCCGATGATGTGGGCCTGCATATATCTCAGGTTAAGCAAGGTCATCTTACAACAAATAAAATAAATATGAATTCACCCTGAAAGAGATTGCTCAACCAGAGTACGACCGGACTCTGTGACCCCTGAGGTCGTTCTAGTTGCAGAGTTCTGCTGTTGCGCCGCAACGTTCAGTTGCTTTCGGTGATTTAGTGGAAGATCACAGAGGAAAGAGGGTTGCAGTGCCAAACCTGATTCTGACCCAATGTATGGTCCTGCGCTACAGCTTGCATCTGGAACGCGCTATTGGTTGCCTCAGGATCATGAGCACCATGATGGAAATTTGAAGTATGGGATGCTTCTCTCTCTACGCCTCGCACTATTTGGTCCGGTGCGCCGACAAGGCGACGACGATGAGCAAAATCGGAGTCAGGAACAGGTTGAGGAGCTGCCGTAGAAACGACGCTCCCTGATGAATACTGCCTCACATCCACTGACAGAGGTGGTTGGGACTGAGAAGGCACATTGATAGGCAACGTGTTCGTTTGTAAGGAACGGCGTGCCTGTCCTGCAGGTAATTGAGGCTGTACTGACACTACCGGTGCAGACCCGCGCAAGAACCCCGGTGGGACTTGACTATGAGCTTGAGATGCATTATAGCAAGATTCTTGATCCTCTTGGGCTCGGGGATAGGACTTTTGGTGACATGGATATGAGGGTGGCGCTTTGGCAGAAAGAGCATGTTGTGGAGGCGTAGGGCCCGGGGCCTGAGGTGCAAGACGCGTGTTTGGCGCGCGATTTCGCATCTGACCATGGGATCGAAAGGGTGGATTGAAATACGTGATTATGGGAGTGCTTTGAACCTGGGGTGGGTTGCCCTTAGGATTGTATTGCATCTGCTGAACTGAAAGGGAAGAAACAGCGGTCACAAGAGTGCGAAAAGAGGGAAAGACAAAGACAAACGCTATGTATATGCGAACAACGCCTTGTCGTTAAATAATCCAAAAATGATCTTTAGATAAAGGCGAAGTGAGAATGTGGATTGTTACAGGAAACATGCGAAGGACGCGACTGGTGGTGGGCGTAATTATGTACGTGCACTGCCACCACACGTTTATCATTGCAATGGCAGCAATCAATGTTAAAAAACCTCCTTGTGCACAGCAAGGACCTGAGCACATATATGTTGTTGCATTCAGTATTGATATAAACAATTATGTTTCCCCTTTAGTAAATATATATATTAGATCCGTTCAGAAGTATCGAACGAGTCCTTTCAATCAAGTATCATTTGCTTAAAGGTTGTTGACCGTAAAGCCCTGATAACTATCCAGCGAAAGCCAGCATGATGATATGTCCGACTGCTTGGTAACTTTGGAAGCCAACAGGACTTCATGAAGACTTGACCTATCTACTAACTACTAACTATCATGCGCGGATTGAGTCTTGAAATCTAATTACTGCATAGAGTAATGACGCTGATCATCCTGGTTCGCGCGTGCCGGAGGTAAAGTGTGAATAATGGCTTGCAAATACGCGTTCTCGCGGTTATGCCAGCATGGCATCGGACGTCGTGTTAAGCAGCGATCACCCTTTGGTATTGGAACTTGAAAGCCTTCAGGAGGCCGTAAATCATTACCAGGTCAGCATGCCGGCTCACAATCATCGTCCCAAACAATCTTGACCAGAAGAACATAGAGTGAAGCGCATCGGGCTACAGTCCAGCTCCGGCATCAATCTTTAGAGCACGCTGCTCTCTTGAAACACTTACATGCTCTCGAGTATGAGAACTCTTTTCTTCGTACTGAGCTTCAAGTGCATCGTGCCGCTGGACCTGTCGGGGCACACCGTGACGCACTCCAAGTTCAAGAGCTGACGCTCGCCCTCAGACGCCTTTCGGACAAGCTTGATCTGACTGAGAAGATACTTCTTGAACGGAACGAAGAACTTGTTTCCGTACAGAGCGAGCGGGACTCTGCAAAGAAGGCAGAAGCCAGCGCGATGGAGACGGCGAAACGTTTGCGTTCAGAAGTCAATGCAAGCAACGCGCGCGAAAGGGACCTTGCAAGTCGCGTAAAGGCATCGGAAGAGCAAATGAGGATGACGGATCTTGTTGTAGAGGAGTATGCGAGCCTCGTACGCTCTCTTGAAGGCAGGCCCTCCATCTCACGAACCAATGGAAGTGGTGCTGGTGATTCAACCAGGAATTCTTTGGATGGGCTCACGCATGCGCGACAGAGCTTACAAAAACTTCTGCAAGACTCGAATCACGACTCAGAGCAGCTTCATGCTGAGATTGATCTTTTGCATGACCTTTTGGAATCGACCCGTAGTGAACTTGAAGTGGAGAGGGGCATGGCTCTGGAACACAAACACACACTCGCTTGTGTGCAGCTCGAACTTCACCAGCTGAAATGCGATGATAATGCAGCAGCGAAGATGGTCTCTCGCTACATGTAAGCCTGTGACTATCTTGACTTGATTATACACTGAAGAATAAACTAGGAAGTTTTCGCAATCCTCGACAGATTTACTCCATGGTGCGATCGAAAAGCTGAAGGCTCGACAGGAAGCCATCACCACTTCTTATGAAGCTCGATTGCAACAGCTCGAAGACAGACTAGCATCTGAGAAGCGACAGTCTGAGATGTTACGCAGAGCACTCGACGAGCTGACAGAGGACATTTCGCGTGAAGCTTACGGGCGTCGGCGCGAAATTGTGCTTCGATTGTTATTGCTCGCAAGAGAAGAAATGTTCAACGAGAGATTGCGAAGGTGGCTTCTAAAATCCCATGAGATTCTGCAAAGAATGCACTCACCAGAGAAGGAGGATTCCGAAGCGGTATTTGAGAAGATTCTTGAGGACGCACAAAGTATATTGACCCTTCTTAATGGTACAAACCTCCCCGAAAGAGACGGTTCGAGCTCTGCCGCTCGTCTATTCGCCGCGCATGCCACGGTGAAGGTCCTTCAAGTCGAGCTTCAACGTGAAATGGACAAGAGACTCTACTTTGAGTATCAATTGGCGAACTCACGGTCCGAGCCCATTCGAACTAAGGGACTGGTAGCAAGGAGAGTTGTTCTAAGCGATTCGCCTGGTTCGTCCGTCGTTACTCGCACAGAACCGTCTGAGGTGCCCCAAAATTCGATTAACCCGACCAGTGCTTCGACGGACAGGCATACGGACGGAACTACACATGTTCCTGATGATCCGGTCGAGCAAAACGAGCACAAATTACTTGCTGAAGCTCCCGACTCAAAGTCAGGCCCCTCAGAGCGGGATGGTGGTGACTTGACTTTAGATGGGCGCTGTCGAAGAGGTTCAGATCATGCGCTTGTATCAAGCAGCATTGTCGGCGAGTCTGTCTTGAAGGAAAACAAGGATGGCGTTCGTTTTACTATTCCTGCATCCACTAATAGTAGCGATACCTATAATGAGTCTCTAGAGGCAACTTCTGGGCGACTTGGACAGAATGACGCTCTTGATTCATATGGTCCATCGATAGAACCCGGAACGCATTCCCACGGGGTCGGCGAGACGCTTGCATCTGCAGCGCAGCAGATCGAGGTGGAGATGGGGTCGGGGTCTGGTACTCAAATAAATTCTGCTAACGGACACCGAGATACGGAGGCCAAGGAAGTTTTGGACGAGGGAGCAATCAGGCCTAGTCATCAAGCTCCAACCCAGGAACATGCTGGGATTGAAACGTTGCCCACTTTGCCTCAATCATCGATGCCTCAGGACGAACGGTATCGTAGTTCGTCCAGTCGTCGTTTGGAAGGCTCAGATTACTGCGGCTCCGAGACTTCGGATCTGAAGGGCAATAGCAACGAGGCCTTACTATCGAAGCTTGCGGATGTGGACGAACGATACGCTGACATGCAACGGTCATTCCGCGACTGTCATTTGGCGTTACAGAATCTTCAACATGCTTCCATTGATGCAGCAAATCCGAATATTTTGAATATTGCTATTGAGAGGTTGAGCGACTACTGCGAGGACGCTCGAGTGGAGTTGGAGATAAGGATATCAGATGAAGAACGCATTGCCAAAGGATTCCAGACGTTACTCTCTGTCCCTGGTGCATTTTCCGATGAGGTGAACGAACAGGAAGTTCTGCGGCAGATTGAAACATTTCTCGATGGATCCGATCCAGCGGTTCAGAGATCACAAGAAATACTGAAGCGCAAGCTCGATGATCTGGAACATGACATAGCATCGATCAAGCATACTATGCATAGCTCTGCGTCGCCAATGCTCGCTTCCGAAGATCTTCAGGAACCAACGAATGTCCAAAATAACTCGGGCTGGATGTCATGGACGGGGTCCATCTTAGGCTCCTCTCGTAGTCCAAGCCCCGCACCGAGCTTTGGTGCAATTATGACATCCCCACGTCTCCGTCATTCATCATCAACAAGGAGCCTCCGAGGCGAGACGAACAACGTACAAAATCCTTTGGCAAACCTGCGCCTACGTGTTCCGATGCCCAATAATTTCCATCATCAAGGCGAGCGTCCCCCATCACCAACGAAGCAAAGAGCCCGGCACCATGTCATGCCTAATTTGCTCGGCTTAGGTCTCCGTGGTGGGTTAAGACAAGGAATGTCCAGGTCCTCTCTATCTTTCACTAGCAATCTTGATGTCGCTGCGAATTCTGCATCTGACAAGGAGTCCAGAGACTTGGACGACGATATCGAATAGATTTTTTCCAAAGAAGTATACAAGCCATTTTTTCTTGCAATAATACCCCGGATTTCTTGCCTTTTGTGCCAAATATTACTATAATTTTGCGAGAGTTATAAATATTAATACCCTTCCCCGTGCGTGGCCTAAATAGGAAAGTTTGCGTCGACGATCCTACTCTGACCTGGATGCTCCTACATAGGCCTGCCATATATTCTACATCCAAACCGCGTCGCCCATTGTTACTACCATGAATACAACACAGACTTCTCATGCGCAAACTGCAGGTTCTTACCGCCATGCTCGAGGTCGACGCACCAATAGACCAAGGAATCGGACCCAGAAACCCGATAGCCCTCCCAATGATGATGCCACTCTGGAGCCACCGTCAACGGAAAATGATAAAACAAGCGCGTCGAATGATGATGGATACGAGAAAAAGGAAGCGTCAGAAGCCGCTGCTGGAGAGGAGGGTGATGCAGATATCTGTTGGATCTGCGCGGAACCCGTCAAATTCTACTCGTTATCTGAATGCAACCACCGAACGTGCCATGTGTGCGCTCTCAGACTCCGCGCACTTTATAAGAAAACAGATTGCACCTTCTGCAAGGTATGTTTCCTTGCTATCGCTCAAACTCAAAACTTCTGAACCAAATTTCAAGCATCCTCAAAGCTTAGTCATATTTACGTCTTCACCAAGTTCTCAGTTCGAAGATTACAAGACAGACGAAATGCCCTATAAGGATTTGAAGCTATCTATCGCTTTTGAGACTCAAGAGATGATGGAGGAGACACTTATACTTCTCCGGTTCAATTGTCCGGAGGAAGACTGTCCCTTCATTGCTCGGGGTTGGAATGATTTGAAAATGCATGTTCGCGGTACGCACGGCAAGCAACTATGGTGCGTCGCACGATGCTAGTTCGAATAATGAGCCTGCATGGTTATCGTTTACTCAGTGATCTTTGCCTACGCATGAAGAAAGTATTTTCTCATGAGCATACATTATACACATCGGCACAACTTCAAGTTCATCTGCCCTCATTACCGCAAAGGGGAAAGGGAGTCAGCAAAGATAAAGAAGTCCCTGAAGGAGGAATTCATCCTCTTTGTGAATTCTGCAAGGAATGCTTCTTCAGTGAAGATGAGATTTTCTCGCATATGCGGGAAAGACACGAAGAGTGCTTTATTTGCAAACATCAAGGGATTCGTGATCAATAGTAAGTTGAGGCTTATACGGATTCCTGTCTAGTCCTTACTCACTCAATCTGTTTGTTTATCCATTCAAGTTTCCTTGATTATGCTAGCCTGGTGAATTTCTCTTGTACCTGCGCATTTTCGAGTCCTTCTAATATGAAGTGAAGGAATCACACTTCAGCAGCGCTCATTATCCCTGCACTCAACCAGCGTGTCAAACTCAGAAGTTTGTAGTCTTTGGATCCGTCATGGATCTGAAGGCCCATATGGTGGAACAGCATGGCGCCAGCATGTCGGCAAAGGATATCAAGGAAGCAAGGAGACTGGAGACTAACTTCGAGTTTAGTGACAACAGAGGTGCAGGAACCAGGCGAAGAGAACGAGACAGGGGAACGGATAGCAATCGGGAGGCTCCTTCGCGTGCTATTGTGCAGCAAAATAGGTCCCTGGACAGACGAAGAGAAGGGTTTGGAGGCACCCTGACCGGGCTGAGTGCATCGGAATCAAACGCTCCTGCAGTCCAGAGGAATGGCCGGTCTAACCCATCTCCAGGTAGAAACATCGATGCTGAGACCGCTAGGTATAATTTCCCTGATATGGTCTTGGACCTGTACTGAATGATACTAATAGGAGGCATGCTGCATTCATGGGGCGCGTTGCACAGCTCACTTCGAACTCCTCTGCTGCTGAGACTTCAGTTCGCTCAGCCATTAGGTCATTCCGCGCCTCCGAATCTACGGCACGAGATGTCGTGTCGACTTTCTATAACCTCGTCAATAGAGATCTTGAGGCAACAGCGAGTCTCATAGCGCCACTTGTTGATCTGTTGGACGATGAAGGCAAGAGGAAGGAACTCCTTGAAACCTTCAACGGATTCAAGATCGAAGTATGGGTTTAGCGGTATCTCTTCCTATTTCGCATTACTCATGCTTCATGCACAGCAACGCCAACAGTTTCCTGACCTCATCCCTGGAGGTCAAGGCTCTGCATATGCCGGAGTAGCTAGCGGACGGGTGCTGAATGTCAAACATTCTACTCAACCTAGACGAAATGCAGGCCAGATTTGGGATAGGGTTGCTCGTGCCGCGACTTCTTCGTCTTCTGTTCCTGCCTTCTCCGGACCCTCGTCGCGGCAGCTTGAGCGTTTTCCCGCTCTACCGCGAGCCAGTCCAGCGGCCGCCGTTCCGTCAAATGCTATCACACCGGCCTTTCGTCAGCAACAGAAATCAACACCGTGGTCATCTGCATCTTCATCGGCTGCTGTTATCGCTCCCGCCGCTACGAACTCTCGTAGCTTTTCCGTAAAAGTGAACGAACCCTCATCCAGACCTGCGACCGCATTGTCGAGTTCCGCTTTTCCTTCGCTTCCATCTGCTGCACCGCGTGTCAAACCCCCAACGAGTGGGAACAAGTCGCTTCGCAATATTGTTGGCACTTCGACTACAGCTACCAATGTATGGAACACTTCCAACGGGGACCCGGCCGTAGAGAAAACGACGAAGGGGAACACAGAGGAAGGCAATGCCGAAGGGCCTCAACAACAACGAAAAGGGAAAAGAAAAGGGAAGGAAAAGGTCACATTATTCACTCTGGGCACATTTCCGACGTAGAAGCGTTCTGGTCGAAGAATCAATCTTTTCAAGAATCTGAAGATTGCCTGCTCATAAATACTACTCAACATTGTATTCCTATAAATTACAGCCTGCTATTGCTACTTCTACGAACCTTCATAACAATCTTACCGAATTGATCACCTCTTTGCATAAGCTGAAAACCTTGTTCAAAGTCATCAAGACTCTCAAGGACTACCGAAACTGCCGGCTTGACTCCGTGAAGTTTAATGAACTCCGTCGCATCAATCAGATCTTTCTTCGAACCCATGGTCGTACCTGCAAGAAGTTCAGTCATACTTCCAATGCAGAACGGCATCGTGCATACCAATCAATTTCTGATTTTTCATGACTTCCCTCATCGTGAAGGTGATCTTTGGTTCGGCGGTCCTGGAATCAAACTTGTTGAATGCTTCAGATCTCAAGTGAGTCATGAACGTACATTCCATAACAGACTAGTTTCCCTCCAAGTTTAAGTAGGTTGCCAACTTTCTTGAATAAGTCACCTCCTCCGGAATCTATTATCGCTGAAAGAACTGCATTTCCTTGCTGCAGTAATCTGGCAAGATCCGTGGGCCATTCACCTGCCGACAATCAGCGACAAACGCCCATGTAGAATGGTGAAACCATACTTGATTTATAGTTGACCCCTCCTCTGGCACCTAGCCCTACCGCCTTCTGTATCTTTTGATCATTCCCGCTAGTAACATAAACGTTGGCGCCCTTGGCGATGCATAACTGCATGGCGATCAAAGCAACTCCTCCGCCGATGCCAGTGATGAGAATGTTGTCACCTTTCTGGACATCTGCAGCGATTGCAACGGCCCTATCAAAACGTCAGAAATAGATGGGTCTAGGAACAGATTGCCTCACCTCCAGGCAGTGACTCCGGCGAGCGGCCATGCAGCGGCGTGATGGTCCTCTAGGTATTCAGGAGCCTCGACCACTTGATCTCGCGATATTTTTACAAATTCCGAGAACACGCCAAAAGACGGGAATCTATTACCACCTACAATCCCGAAACTAACCAAAGCACTTTCAACTTCCCTAAGCTTCGGTAGTGAATAGATCCTTACGTCGATTCAGGTGCATCTGGATGGGATTCCCAGCCTTGCATGGGCACAATAAACACACACCTGTTCAATAGACCGTCACTTTGATCTCCAGAAGCAATGACAATTCCTTTGTGTGATATTGAACAAGCTATTCACACCAAGGAGCAGAATACATGTATCTTACCGACGGCATCTGATCCTAGCACACTATCAAAAGCAATCCCAGGGTAAAGACCTTTTCTAATCCACAGCTATGATCAAGCAATAAATGAAGTAATTTAAAGACCAACGCATGGATTGAAATGCTATGATCTTGATACTTACATCGCGATGGTTGAAAGCTACTGCGGATACTTTCACAAGAATCTCGCCCGGTCGTAGTGGCAGTTCAACGCTGCGATTCTCTACGACCACATCATGGTACACAGATGCATTCGGCTTGACCTTGGCCTTCTTTATGACAAGGGCGCGGCCTGTCTGGGGCAGAGACATATTAGGGTATACGGAAACTTATTGGGTGTTTAGCAAGTAGAATGAATTTCTTGTTGTAACTGAACGTGATTTACGCTCTTACGTAGTAATTGCTAATTGCACTCACGAGAACTGGAAGCTTATATCAGCTGATACCTAGTCTGGTGCGAACCTCGATATGAACTCGACACAGCCTCCGCCATAACTCAATCTTCGCCGAAAGGGACATTCCGTGATCCATTGATCTACTTACTTTCGGCGATTCATCGCAATTCATCAGTTCAGGGTTCGTGCCATTCTGGCGAACTCGCCGAAAGAGAAGGCACCCCTTTCGCGGTATGCAATAACTATTGAGGGCATTTCTGCTTCTGGAGCGATTCAAGGAACCGTTTCAGAATACGTGGACTCGCCGAATATGTCAACACGCCGAATATGTCGCCGACTGCTTCGCCGAAGTCTTGAGCAAGCTCACTGACGAAGGATGATCAATATATTCTTACAACGACTTATAAAACCCGCTTGTACACTACAGTCCTACACTGAAGAGCGTCCATCTCATGAACTTCAACCTCAATCCCGCATTGGCTCCCTACTTCATCAATCCCACCAGCCATCAATATCTTGTTGCATCAGCCTCTCCAGACTTGCATCGTACTCTTGACGAGATAAAGCGTTTCATCGTATCACTCGAGAGCCGGATAACGTCGCAGGCGGTCCTGCAATCCCAGTCATCTCAGTGGAATCTCAATCTCGCAAGGGTACCCGGTGTACAGGCGGATATCAATAGACATGTGCCAATGCAGCTTCGCAATCCGGCTCACGATGCGCGGTATTCAAACACAGTCCCGGCGGGTCCGCAGAGGACACGTACTGTCAACAGGAACGCGAATCCCTGTCCATCATGCCAGATGAGAAAGAAAAAGGCAAACAGACTTGTGTAGGCAAAGTGTCGCATTGGTTTCTGATGGTCTTTTCACTGTAGTGCAACAAGAAGCCCGAATCGCCAAATCTATGCGAGCGTTGCGAAAATCTGGGTCGAAGCGCTTGTCCTCCACCTCCGGTTCGCTCTACGGATACGGGTGGCGACTCAGATCAACCGGTAAGTTGTAGAAATGAATGAGAAGGGCAGCGTCTGAAACTTCGTTTCTGAAAAGGCTAGCAGACTAGATGATCTGGAGTCAGAAGAGTGCAAAGTTAGGAGTAGGTACGATCATCCTAGTCAAGAGGTCAGAGGAAATAGTTTTGGAGCCAAAAAGCGATTTAAAATACTGAAGCAGAATTCCCAGTTCAGCGCAGCTAGCCATATAGATGTGCAAGGATGCGCTAGTGAACATAATCAAGCAAACATGAAACGCGAATGGGAAATAGGAGGACGCACCCTTACAACTTTTTAACTCCTTTATCATTTTCTCAGCTAATCGTCGCTACTGAGCTATTAATTTATAAATTGGAAAAAAAACCCGTCTGGTATCTATGATTCTTCCTCGTCTAATCCGGCACTGGTATCTACTTCATTTCGGATAGACTCGATACTTCCATAAGGAACTCGCTCATCCTGGAAATGTCCCAAAAGCCAGTCAATGCGACAAATTCCAGATGCCGTAGCAGACGCTAGAAGTGGAGCGCGAGCCAGTCCTGTCCCGTTATTCCAAGACACGCTCGTGACAGATACTTCTGGCGACCAGGCCCCCGTTCCCTGAATTCCGGTTCTGAATGGTTCAACAGCTTGCTTCTTCCCCTTCTTTGCGGCCGATGCACCTGATCGATCGGGTATTTCCTGAACACGAAGGATAAGAAAGGCAAAAGGAATAATGTTCGACTTGAGCTTACGTGAGGGAGAAATTGGTCCAGCATTCTGTATTCGCCGGTAGTCCTGTTATAGTCCATCTGAAAAATCTTATGGTAAAGGAAAGGCTTCGACAGTCTCAATAAGCATCGGCCAACGCACAGAAAGGAAAGGGAACACACAGTATTTGTGGTGCGTCTGGTAGGCCTCAACATATTAGTGATAAGAGCGGAGCCGTCAGCCGACCCAAGGGCGAGAAATGGATGGTAATCCGAGGTATTTAAGCTCTGTAGTACGATATGTGTAGGCTTTCAATAGATGGAGTAAAGACAGTTTACCCATATTGGACCTCCAGCCTCCATTACGACATTACCTCGACCGAAAATATTAGGTGCCAACGAATACGTCATGACGGTATTATCAAGATCTATGGAAACAATACCCTCTGAGAAGCGCGAATAGGTTACCGATAGAACCACGTCTAAGAGCGAAAGTTCATAACGACCAGATTAGAAATGTCGATGGTCTGACCTCTTGTTCTGTTCAAGATGTTTCCGTACCCATCTCGTATATCGACAATCATTTCGCAACCATCGTATCCCCCGCTGGCGATCATGCTAGGAGACTGACGGAAATTCAAGTTTCCATTAGCGGAAGCGGTCGGTACGGATATCCATCGAATCGAACGGACAGCCGATTGATGAATAGAAAAGTAATGAGTTGGGAAAATATCTGTAGTGGTATCATGAGTTGGACACTGAAAATTAAGAATATTCACCATTACCTTCTTTCGAATCACTTAGAGCTTCGCGGATATTATAAACGGCAATCGAACCTGTCGAAAAATAATGAGCGAATTGTCTATTTGGGTCTCCTGTGCCCACCGTTTGTGCACCCAACGGCTATGAGTTCACTATTTGCCCAGTCTAATGTCCAGATGCATGTCTCTTCGAGCTCAATTCGGACTATCGGTTGAATCTTCACTGGGACCAATATATAAATACGGAACCTTACAGCAAACAGCAACTGGCTCACCAAACTGTGGCCAAGTTTCCAATGCACATCCCAAGTCCTCCGGATCGGGCACAGAGAATATACTAAGAGAACCATCCTCGAACGTTCCTGCTAAAAGACCGAGCTTTCTAACACCACCCGGCCGCAGATCCGCCCACTATGCACAGACTCAACTACGCTAGGAATACAATATTTGATTGAACACTCACTGAATCATGTGAGGGCAAAGGGCACCATTTTATTTCCTGGGCAGTTCCACAGTCAATGCATAGAACCAGCTCACAGGCCATCTTGCCAAAGTCGGAATCAGGTTCTTCCTCAGCAGCCTTTCCTTTCCCTTTATCTGATGTTCCTTGCTTAGAAGATTTGGAAGAATAGCTCCATATTTGTATACAGGCGAAAGAAGGGGTTCTACATTTTCGCCCAATAGAAGGGGAGTGTGATTTTGACGGCAGGGGGGCCACAGCGACGTATTGCTTGAAAGATCGGTCTTGATATTGCATTGGGTCATCTTGTGAAACTATAATTGGAATAACTTACAGATATGGTCTTCCGCGTATATGGGGCACCAATCCAGACACCATACGGGACCACCGGCAAAGAACACATGCGCCTTAGCACCGGAAGGATCATCGCCTGTTTTCCAAAAGTCGTAAAGCACCACGAAGGAATGTTGAATATCTAGACTCACTCATCTCGAAGCAGTCAAACATATTAAGCTCCTTCATGGTATTTTTGCTCGGCGGCCCGAAGTAGCACTTAACAGATGTATGCGAGAGCTCATTGGACAGTTCATCTTGTTTCGGAAGATATTCTTGTGCCTGTCTGAGTGCAGAAGAAGATTTAGTACGACGCGGAAGGGACTTTTGCACGTACTGTTCATTGATAACTGCTGATGGCGTATCCATCTTCACCGACTCGTAAACTCTCGGTCTCCGAGTAGCCTCTGTCTCGTTCGTACCTTCTTCGACGACAAGAGATTCTTTCCACCACGATCTGTCCTCCAAAAGTTCCCAATTTGGACCTCGGCCTATGTTGTATGCGTACGCTCTGATGATCTTTTCGGCAATGGACTTGTTAGAGTTCCAACTAGAGGTTGGTGTAGTGACGCTAGCTTTGAACGGTGCAGGAGGATGGACGAGCCTTTCCACGCGGGCGGAGCGCAAGAACAACGGACCCGCACGTTGCCTATGGTCAATACCGCCAGCAGAAGGCGCGTTTTGAGGACGATTACTTGAAGAACCAGTCGCAGTCCTTGGCAAGCTAACAGAAACTGATGGCTCTTTTCTCAATGTCCCCTTCCCCGACTTCTTTTTCGGCTGCAAAAATTTGGTGACAGGCGGCTTGATTTGACTGGGCGGCACTTCTGATGCTTGAGACGCTGGAACGTCGGATACGTCCATCGGTTCGTCCGTTTCGTCTTGATCATTTGACGGCTGGAAATCGTCATTGCTTGCTCCGTCTTCTTCAGGTATACCTTCATCTCCCGAGTCCATCAAAGACGCGTATCTGGGGCGTTCTTTTCGAGGACGTAGCGAACGCGCCATGGCGAAGTCCAACGCAGTTTCTCAGGTCTTAGTACTAGTTGAAGTATGATATGATATGGAGGTCACGAAGAATTTTGAAACGCGTCTGGTCACGCGTTGACGTCGATCCTTCCTATTTGCGGCTCTGTGGAAATTTCGACAACTCTTCGACTCATCCCCGTTTCTACCATGAACCGACTTCCCGTAACGCCATTCACTTCGCTCAGTAGATGTGTTGTGCGTAGTTCATGGATCCATGCCAGCTCGTTTTCATCTTCGGTCCGACTCAGCGATGCTTCGCAATCAGAAAAGTCTGACGAAGGCACCAAAGCAAAACTGGGGAGACCTGGACGTAAGCATCTCTGTTCACAAGATGTTTAGTTCGTAATTTATGTTGTATTTTCAGCAACTCCACTCTCATCGTGCCCCGAAAACACTGTCCTAAATGGCCTGAACTACCTCAAAGGACAAGAGCCAGTCGTTGCGAAAAAGGACGAAGAGTATCCGCCTTGGCTTTGGACTATACTGAAGCCCAAACCAATTCCAGACGACGGTCCAGGAGGGAAGGGCGAAAAGATGCGCTTACGGGCAGCGAATCGGCAGAGAATAAAGGAACAAAATTTCCTGAAGACACAATGAATCATCGGGAAGTTTCTTACTGGAATGATGTGTTTGTTCCTGTGCGTTTTTCCTATCGCTCCTAAGCGGATTAGTACTCAACATCCGCCGTCTACAGCGATGGTATCTCGATTGTATACCTTAGGAGTCCACTTTTCCTTTCTAATCTACGCTTCTCATTGCTTGCCATGGATACTCCGTCTGCACAAGTTAATTACCAAACCAACAATCTATGATATAGGACATATGAACAGTGCAACTGTGTTATATGATACAATGAGTGTTTTCAAGAGGACAGGAAACAAAACCACAAAAGCCATCTACATCCGTGCAGTGCAACAAAGGGAGTGAGAGAACACAGCCAACACAAGCAAAGTATGCCAGGCATACTATACAAAATCAAGGCCTAGTATCATCGATTCTTCACTTTCGCGACTTTCTTCTAATTTCCTCTGCGGAGAACGGGTCTCAGAACGAACAACTGCCGGAGGTGAGCGGGGAGACCGTCTTTCAGATTGTTGCAAAGGTATCTCTTCGTCACTTGATGTGATAGGCGACGGCGATGGTGAATGAGGACGCGCAGGGATCGATTGCGGAATGTGTCCCGTCCCACTAGGTCCTCTTTGTTGACGCGAGTGATCACGAGCAGGAGGATGCCATTCGAACTAAGAAGCCTTATTAGAGCGTGGATATTCTAATGGAGAAGAACAGAAAACGTACGGCGTCAAAAACTTCCTGCTTATGAATGTTGCCAATGTCGCGATCGATACAATAGCACATAAATAATGTGTCCGCACTAAACAAGATGCATCAACATGGTCGGTTTTGTCGAGCATCAACATAAAACACCTACGTGTCTTCGACGAGACTCGCACAGAATTGTCCGACCAAAGCGGTGACTCCACCAGTCAGCAAAGCTGCTAACGGAGCATAACCAGGAGCGTTCAAGGTGTGCGCCACAAAGAGGTATGCACACAAAGCAAATGGAAGGGTAAGGGTTAATGGCGTGTAGATTAAGATGGATAGTGTGGCTGAACATGTTTTAGCATCGGTCTGTTTCCGGTATGACTGGACTTAGAACTTACGATCAACACCAGATCTTCGATACGTTAATCGTCCATTTACAGCTGCCATGGTCAATGCACGTGCGCGCCTTGCGCTCGGAAAGAACGCGTCTCCTGTGAGACCGGTATATACCAGAGCTAACGTGCTAAGGGCGCTTGCTGTGTTTCCGAGAAAATTCAGAGGAAATCTCAGCAAAGGGAGAAGAGGAACAGGTGCTCTTCGAAGCAGAGCTACCAGAATCGTGATCATTCGTACACCGGTGAGCAAAAGTGCTGAAAGAGCGATGGATCCCAAAGATGTGTCAGTGGATCTATACAGGGAGGCGTGGATCCGATAGGTATCCAATGGTCTCACGTCTGTCTCCGACCTGAAAAAGTATGAGCCCATAGGAACGAAACCCACAGAAAAGTTCGTAACTCACGGACTGAAATACCATGAACCAATAACTGCAGCGCAGGTCGTACGCAAGACCCCGCGGGCCACACCCCAGCTCCATAGCCAAACCGCAACCGTTCCGGCAATTGACCACTCCGCCCAGCTCTTCACATGCCATTCCCAAGTACTATTAGGACTCGTCGGGAAGTATCGTATTAGAAGCAAACGGAACGAGAGTGTTAAGAAAGGTATGGATCCAAGCAAAGCAAGGACGAGCATCAAAGGCGATAAGGCGAGCAAGTATGGATTGGAAAGAAGCAATGAGGTTGAAAGGTTGAGGATTGAGGATGTCGAATGAATCTTCTCAGGCAGATGAAGGAGCCTTCTCGATGTGAGTAGGGCGAGGATAAGCGGGACAATAGCGAAAAGACGTAAACTGGCATGCAGTCAATAGTGCTTCCAATTTGATGATACACATTAAACTCACCCAACTGTTTCTCCCCAAGAAGGTACTGTTCCCTCTTCCCACATGAAGCTCCCGACAAATGCCCAGATAGCAGAGATAAAAAGGGTCGCTGGTATGAAGACGCATGTAGCAAATAATACTGGCTTGACGAATATCGTCAATAACATGATATGAGCATAAGATACAGCAGCGCTTATGAAAGTCAATATTGTTAGGAGAGGTATAGTGTGCAACAGAGTCGTATACGGGTTAACGATAGGGGATCCCTTCGGAGAGGAAGTCGTGAAGAGGATTATGAATGAGCCAGTTGCACATGCGGTGACACTTGCAAGCCAAACGGCCATCCAATGATAATCCCGGTGGACCACCCTACCTCGAGAGTGAGCCCTGGGGTCTGGTAGTGAAAATACGTCCACTGGTCGAGCAATTCCATCACGGGGTAACAGGGATTCTGTGAGAGGATTCTCGTGATAACCAGGAGCGTCAGGCCTAGTAATCTGAGTCAAGAACTCTGCTGGAGGCACGCCGGATTCAGAAGAGGTATCCGACTGCGAAGACGAAGAAACGCGATTTGAATGTGGCGCCTGGTGCGATAGCCATCCTTGTGCGGGTCTGGAAGGTGCTTCTCTCCTGGTATTTCCGGTGTGTTGGTTGCCTGCAGGAACGCGGGCAGTTCGAGTGAGGGGCGAGCTCTCGTCATCAAGTCGCAGATAAGGGTCATCATCATCAACAGGAAGATCCCTCTGCTGTGAAAGATAATCACTGCTTCGGCCCAGATGGGGGTCATCGTTGTCGTCGAGGTCTGTATCCGAGAGGTCTCCTACTCGAGAACCATCGTCGGTAGTAAATGAATAGAATAAAGGTTGCGAGGTTGAAAGCGCTGACGCCGGCCGCTGCTGTCTGTTTAGAAATTGAGACGCATAGGCTGTAAATGATGCGGCCATCGCGTGGAAGGTAGAGGAGAGCGGGAACGAGAGGAATGAAGTGCGTCTCGTGTGCGCAAACCTAGGGCGTGGTCGGCGACAACAATCCCAAACAAGGAATCGATACGCGTCACCGTCGATCGTCCACTTTCGTCTATCTGGGACTTGTTCAGAAAGATTCAAATGGGAGATTGCTCTAAACTATCAGCACCGCCAATATCTGTCGTGTATACGGCTTACCGAAGCTTTCTGCCGTTCACTCAATAAGACTGTTGTATATTTCTGGGTTTATCATCACTAATGTGTTGAATGCACGTGAGCAGATGATGTAATAGTAGTATCCATTAGGCACTTTAGGCACTGGCAGTCGCACTCACTCAGTCACTGAGCACTACCATGCCGCGCAGCTTTCCGTAGCCCTAGACATACGCAACCATGAGCTTTTCATGGCTTCCCTTTACCTTCAGCTTCTCTCTTCCGGATTTGGCCCCTCCGTTGTCCATTCAGAGGAGGTTCATCTCGTTCATACTAAAGCGCTCTCTCGGACACCTCCTAAAGCCCGGGCAGCTTGATGTAAACCAGATTGACGCCCAGATTGGAAATGGATTCGTCGAAGTCAAGGATTTGGAGCTGGACTGCAACGTGGGTTGATTGCTATTCTGTTCCGTCTATTAACAATATTTCAGGCAATCAATTCTCTCCTAGGCAGCCAACCCATTCAGTTGAATTCAGGGACAATAGCTTCGGTCACTGCTCGAATACCCTGGCCCAATCCTTTCTCCTCCACTGTTGGCCTTTCGCTCTCCGGCTTGAGGTTGCATTTTCTATTGGCCGAGGGCCTTGATGTCTCTCAAGATTCAGTTCTTGCTGACGAGCTTGCTGAGTCTGTTGTTTCGGTCGCAGAATCCTTTATCCACGATGAGCTGACAGCTAAGGAAGAAGCTCAGCTTCGCCAGTCCATTTACTTGGAGCAGAATATCATCGATGAGATTCCTGGATCGATGGGTTCTTTCCTTGGTCAAGACGAGGAGCTAACGCAGAAGCGTGTCAATGATCCGGAGGGGGTCTCGATATTTGCCCACCTGTTTGAGAGTTTACTGGCCCGCTTCGATTTTGACGCATCGGACTCCCAAGCTTCTCTAACTCATGAGGATTTCACCCTCGCTCTTAGCATTGGCCGAATCCACTACTTCACTTCGTCTAATCCAACCCAGGCCGGTGACTCTGACCAAAAGGACCCTGTGGCCGGAGAGAAGCGATCTGTAGAAGTTTCAGGAGTGAGAATGACAATGAATGAACGAAGTAGCTCCGCAGGCCATACAATGGATGTGCAGCAAGGAGTTCGGACGGAAGCGTCGCACGAAGGTAGTGACTCTGAACTTGATGATGATACGCATGCGATGATGTCGCAGTCACTGGCTTTCCTTCCTCCGCGCTCTGGTGAAGAGCCAGCTGGAGAGTCATCCCTTCTGCCGGACACAGAGCCCGCTTCTCCCGAATCAAGCATATATCAAAGTGCGATATCAGCGCCGATTTCAATTTCAATACCTAGTACTGGGCCTCCTTGTGCTGATCTACCGGTGGGGACGCATCGTATTGAAAAGACGATTTTATCGATCTCTGAACCGATTACTTTCCAATTGACTACTCCCGTTATTACCTCCCAAACAGGCGGCAATCTCGGACATTCGTCTCCGTATAGCAGCAAAGAAGACGAGAGAGGAGTGCCCACTGAGAATATGAAGCTGGACGTTTCGTTAGGAATCATAGCCATTCTGCTTGATGCGAGGTGCATACGTGGTCTGCTGACCATGACAGACGCTCTTCCACCGGCCGTCCCGCGCCAAATTCATAAGACCCCTAAGAGGTCTATAGAGCCCGAAGCAACCGTACTCGAGAAGATGGATGTGTCGGTGCAGCTCAGAGGGCTGATTGCTCTGGTTCTCGGCGAAGTTGTAGA
Source organism: Sanghuangporus sanghuang (assembly GCA_009806525.1). Taxonomy (NCBI): domain Eukaryota; kingdom Fungi; phylum Basidiomycota; class Agaricomycetes; order Hymenochaetales; family Hymenochaetaceae; genus Sanghuangporus; species Sanghuangporus sanghuang. The sequence goes on along the minus strand of VVIT01000001.1, from coordinate 1,969,145 downwards.
TGAAACACCGGATGACTCATATCTTGCGCAATTTTACGAGCGGCCGCTTATCCCACCTAGTGTCTCGAGTGGATATTTGCGCATCCATGTAGATCTTGTCAAACTCGGCTTGAAGAATGAAACTTTTCCAGAGTCTAATACGGTAACGACACCTATTTTCCGATCTCCACCATCCACTCCATCTCAGCTATGGTCGTCAACATCGTATAAGGGCTTAATAACTTGTACGGTCGCTGATTTTTCAGTTCTTGTATTTCATTCTTTTCCACCGTCGGATGGTGCGAACAGTAATGAGAGGCACAATTCCTGTTCACCCTTCCTCATCACGGATCGCCATTTAGATCATTCCTACCACTTCCCATCAGCTCGGTCAGGTCGAGCAGATAGGCATGCCCATCCGTACTCTGAAGACGAGAAGAGCGCATCGCTTCCAAGTATTGATGTCACAGAATGGTACTCCGAACACGTCCGACCTCATAGCACAAGCCTGCGCCAATGGAGAACTAAGATCTCCCCAGCACTCCATCAGCGAAGAGCGTCGGGCAGTCTGGGTGCAGGTCTCGTTTCAAAAGTTGGGATTTCATCGTCTCCAACACGGATTATGAAGACTCCTCTGACCATCGATGTTCCGTCATTAAAAACCAAGGATAATTTGGCGGTATCTGTGCAGTTATACTTGGGAAGAAATGCCAGTGTTACCTCCGTTAACGTCAAGACTACGGCTTTGCACATGTTCCTGGATCTTGAACTTGGTAGTTCGATATCTCGCTTCATCGAATCCGCACTTCCCGATTACAACGCCTTTACGCCGAACGTACGTCCTTCTCCAACTTCCGTATACAGTCAAGATCAGGAAACGGACAGCGAAGACGATCGACCTCTTTCTCTGCATAATATTAGTGAAGAAAGAAGGAGACTTGAGAAGCTTGTTTTGGAAGATCTGGACTTAAGCATGGACTATCTTCATTCAGGAGAGGCGACACCGAGACGACGTGCCAGTCCGACTCGACTAAAGCCAAAGGTCCGTAAAATGTTTTGGAGCGCCACGGTATTCTTTCTTATGTCTTCAATTTTACAGCGTCAGAAGGCAAAGTCCACTTCAGCAGTACATTTTGATGTTTCGGTGCCTCTTCTGCGATTGGAGATCCGGGTTCCACCTCCTCAGAGTCGACAACCGCGGTCAGGGTTACTCTTACTGGATCTTCACGCAGCTCACTTCTCAAGGTCCACCTCTCATTCTCCGCCAGGGTCTCGGGTGCCTCGGTTTGCTACAAGCAGAGAGAGTAATGACGGATTGGAGGATTGGTTTAATACCGGCTTTCGAAGTCAACCGGTGTCTCTAGAAATGCCCCGAGTAATTATCGCATATGCTGCACTTGGCCAGTCGTCAGCAAAAACCATTCTTTCGTTAGGGCCAATCAGTGATTCTGAATCCGAGGGAATCCGCAGCGATGATAAACATTCCCGTCTCCTTCCTCTAATTTTCTTCCGAGACTCCGAGACTTCAGGCGCGACGACACCGCAGACTAAATCTAATGCGTTGGTTGCACGCATACCATCTTTACACGCCGTCGTGAATAAGGGGTCATCAGATGGACTTCAACTGTGGATCGATGACTTGACCCAGTGCATCGAACGGTTGACGAGTGATGCTAGATTCGGCGCTAGCACACGCGCTCAAGTCAGCAGAGCGAGCAGCTTAATCGGTAGCCGTTATTTCATCTCTCGAACAGGAAGTGGTAGTACCGAGAGTGAGATGATGGGCGGTGCTCCTAGTGGTGCAGCGAAGAGTGAACTAGTCATCAAAGTCTGCCTTACCGAAGGTATGTCCATTATTGTCTATTTCGCGACTATCGTAAAGTCTCTGATAATGATCTCGTGACGTTGTTAGCTTTCATTCGATTTGTCGTTCCGGCAAGTGAAGGCGTGGCCTCAAGCGCCAACCGATTTCTTGATGTGTGTGCATCGGATTTGGATGCTTTGGTTGAATTCAAGCCCGAGGGAAAGGTGAAAGAAGTTCTCCGATCAGTCAAGTATTTTCGGGAAGACTTAACTTTCTTGTAACTGTAGGACGAAACCGTCATTTCGCTCAATGTCCTTGACGTGAACATTAAGGAGATTTCAGCTGGGGAAACACATGATGTTGTAGCATCGAAATCTGTGGGAATCGTAAGCAAAGAACCATTCTCTGAGCCGAAAATCCTAACGGCTACTTTCTAGAGTGATGGTAAGAAGCCATCTGTGCTCAGGATCCGGTTTCGTTCGGTAGCCTTACCTGGAACTGTTGCGAAAGAGTCCAGAGTAAGGATGGTTCTAAATGGACTGACCTTCGATCTATGGTCGGATGTGACATGGATGCAGGATCTTAATTCATTCATAAAATCGCCTCCAGGGGTGAGTTTCTGTCAAAACCGGAAGATTTGCGTAATTAAAGAGCATTCAGGCCTTCGAGTCCGTGATACCAAGCGAAAGAACGCAAATTTCATTGAACCTCCTGGATTGTGCATGTCGTATCACACCACCTTCTCGGCCGAGCGTTCTTGTTCTTTCATTCGGCGATGTTACTATCTCAACAGATCTCGCTAGCAATTCTCAAGAGACAGCCCTTGGTATCACTGTTGCAGACCTTTCTATCCTTTTAAACGATGACAGTAAGGCGTCAGTGGATAGTCCCATCTTTGGACGTCAGACAGAAGCAGAACGTTGGATGGTTGGCAACACTGGAATTCTTCTAATCGGAATTTCAACTGATACAAAATTTAGAAGAAAGGATTTGCTCTTCTTGCTACCATTCAAGGTTTATCATTGCGGTTGGAGCACAAAGCCATGGCAATACCGTCGAATACTCAGGTATGATTTTGCTTATGGTCAATCAAATTGTATACCAATCAGCATGATCTCAGATCAACTTGAATGGCATGCGCCTCGATGTCCATATGTGCGCGGACAGTATATCGGGAATCATCGGTTTTATCAGCGACTTGAAATCAATCATTCCAGAGACCACAGATTCATCATCGTGAGTAACTCATTGCGGCTTTTGCTCGAAATTCTTACCGATAAAAACGTCGAAAGGACGCAATTGACATTGCCTCGCAGACCGACACATGTAACTGACCCGCGATCTTCGACATTGCTCCGTGAGCTCCAATAATTTAATGTTCTGTATGCTTCCTGAAACAAAATTCAGGGTCATTGGATGAGCATGCCTTCCGTCGACAACCTGTCATTGGACCTCTACCGGATATGGTCGATGATGACCTACCAAAAAATCCTGAATACTTAGATGCGTCGTTCGGTGCAGCTGCTGGATTGCGCCCTCTGGATGACGAAGACATCGAAGATGAGTTTAATCCGGAAGATCATGTAGATATCTCGCAATCATCAGGTAACATCGTTGCAAGGCATGGAGGGGAAACCGTAAAGATGCTACATTCGCCTATTGAGATAGTCGAGAACTATTTCGACACCTTAACGCCTAGCTCCATCGACCTTGCATCCGAGTAAGCCAATACTTGCTTCATTATGTGTCGCGTGCAAGCTCATAATAGTCTTTGAATAAGGCACGGTGAAGCGGCTGTCAAGGTACGGGCGCAGGATTGTGAAGTTCATTTGCTTCTGTACGATGGATACGACTGGGAAAGGACAAGGAGGACCATCCGTGAAGAAGTGAAGCGAGTACGACGGCGACTTGCGAAAATAAGACAACTTCTGGCATCGGGGCAGACTTACGATCCTAATATTGAGGAAGTCAACTCCAGACTCTTCAATTCCGTCTATGTTGGACTGGAACCAGAAGCAGAGGATCTGGATGGGGATGCTTTGATGGCTGCGATCGATGATGAGCTAGCTGTAGACACAAGCGACATGGCCTCCGAAAGTTCCTGGCAATCGTTCCAACCCGAGAAAAAATCTGCTACTAGAGTTCCAAAACAGTCTCTCCGAGTAAACGGACTAGATCGATCACGGGCGCCCAGTATCGAGTTCTCAATCCGTGGCATGGCTATTGACTTCGACCAGTACCTTCCGGGCGCTAGTCTCGCATCCCGTTTCCTCTCCACAATTAGGGACCTAGAAATCCTTGATCACATCAAGACTTCGACTTGGAGTACATTCCTTACCGAGCTTAGATCTGATTCACGAGGCAACATCCGTGAAACCGATTCAAACATGGTGAGAGTGGAACTACAAATCCTGCAACCGTTCCAAGGACATCATGACGAAGAGGCACGCTTGAAGGTGAGAAAGCATTCTTTTCTGTTGTCGCATCTCGCCTTGACAATAGTTCAAGGCAAAAATTTTGCCTTTGAGACTTCATGTCGATCAAGACGCATTAGATTTCCTGAAGAAGTTCTTTAGCTTCAAGGACAGTGATGCAGAGCCTTCACCACCCCCAGACAACGAGATCTTCTTTCGTGAGTTCAGATTGCGAATAGTTCATCGAGCAGAGTTTCTAATTATTATTCCCGTAGAACATGTGGAAATATTCCCGATAGACATTAAGCTTGACTACAAGCCCCGTCGAGTTGATTACAAGGCTTTGAAAGAAGGACGAACTATCGAGTTGATGAACTTCTTCCACTTTGATGGCTCGGAAATGACTCTCAGACATCTTACGCTTACAGGGGTCAGTGAAGGCGTCAATTTTTTTGTAGAATGTAATACTCATTGTTTGTGTTACAGGTCACTGGTTGGGCTAGAATGTTTGATTTGCTTAATGATCTCTGGACGCCTGATGTCAAAGCAAACCAACTGGTCGATGTTATTTCTGGGGTATCTCCAATTCGTTCCGCGGTCAACGTTGGATCCGGAATTGCAGATCTTGTGCTACTGCCAATCGCACAGTACAAGAAGGATGGCAGAATCATCCGCGGTTTGCAGAAAGGAGCCACGGCTTTCATGAAGTCGACAGCCATGGAGGCAATCAGGCTTGGTGCTCGTCTTGCAACAGGCACGCAAGTTGTTCTCGAACAAACCGAGAACGTGCTTGGCGCTCAGTTTTCAGGACCGGTGACAGCAGAAGCCCTACAGACTCCTGGTGTTACCGACATAACCCGAGTACAATCAGGCGAAAGCAGCGCTTCGGCCGAGGAGCTTTACAGTCGGTATGCAGAGCAACCTATCAATGTACGAGAAGGGATGCAATCCGCGTATCGGAGTCTTTCGGAGAACGTCAAGTATGCTGGACAGACGATTCTTGCGGTTCCGATGGAAGTCTATGAACGCTCCGGTACCGAGGTGAGTCGGGAAGAAAAATACCTTTACGATTGGAGATTTTGGACCTAATTGACTTGTCAGGGACCTGCTCGTGCTGTCATTAGAGCGGTGCCAATCGCAGTGCTGAAACCAATGATTGGAGCAAGCGAAGCCGTCAGCAAGACGCTTCTTGGGCTTCATAATACGCTCGATCCACAGGCTCAGATTGAGTCGGAGACGAAGTACAAACATCGATAATTTCAGTTTAGCACACCTACATCGACGACTGCAATTGTACTTTTATGCAAATACATTTCATTACAATTGATGCTAGATAAACAAAGGACAAGAATATATGAAGTAACGAGAACATAAATGCTGGTGTGGTGACTCAATCGATTTCCATCCCCATGGAACGCCCTTCGCCTGGTACAAGAGCGCTCTTTCGTGTAGGTACACGAACCTTCTGGACAATCTTGTCTTGTGACTCTTCGACCGAAAGCGCTGCCATAGGCTGTACCAGCTTGATACTGCTCGGCGCAGCCAGTTTCTTCTTCTTGCGATGGGCAAGAAGTTTCGCGCGACTTGCGGCCATACTGCGCACAGAACAAAATTCAATACGTTTACAGTGCATGAAGTGAAAATATGTGATAATTGCGCACCGATTTCGCCAGAATGCCTGCTCGCGCCTCTGCCTGATCTCTCCGATACGCCTCATTGCCTTGATAGTCGTCTGAATGAGCTCCCTGTTGTACCGTACTGGGACGTTTCGCCTCTTCTCAAATTCGAATGTTGAGTCCTAGCATTGCCGATATGTGTGAGAAAGACTTTTTTCTATAATGTATTGAGCAACGTACAATAATCATCTCCTTCCCATGTGTCTTCCTAAACGCTTTCGTCCAGCGTACTTTGCGAGGATTTCGCTTCATTCTAATCGCGATGTCAGGAACAGCCGAATAAAACCGGTACAATGAACACAAACTTGAAATTTTTGTGACATCTAACGCTGATGTTAACAACGATACAATGAATCGATAGCCTTCGACAAAGACTCACTTTGAGGAGCAGAAACGGAACATTTTGGCATCGTTACGGACGAAGGCTGAGCCTGCATTGGTATGTAATTTTGACACTCGTAGTACTATTGATTAGGCGTTGTACGTACCGTGACCCGGATAAATGCTCTTCGAGCAGAAATAGCACTTTTCGATCCTCATCGTGTAGTGTCTGTCTTCAAGTTTGTAGTAGTCCACGCCCAAGTCAAATTTCCCAGAGTGGCTACGTCACGTGGTAAAGCTTATCACGTACACTACGGGCAATTTAGTATTTTCCATCGGATGATAAATGGATTGATATGTAATTTGATATTTTCAATATCATTCAATATCATACTGAATATCCTCATTAGGGATATTTAAAATATCATCGAAGCAGATATCCCTAAAAATTATGCCGATTGGTCAATCAGAATATCTGCTTTGATGATATTCTAAATACTTTGATGATATTTTAAATATCCCTAATGAGGATATTCAGTATGATATTGAATGATATTGAAAATATCAAATTACATATCAATCCATTTATCATCCGATGGAAAATACTAAATTGCCCGTAGTGGTAGTAGAAATTCTAGAATAGCGTAATTATGATCTGCGTCGCCGATCACTCAGGGCAGAAATAAATAAAAAAACAATAATTCAAGTTCAATCAAAAAGTTCAACACTCTCAAATACCATGTTCTTCGATTAACACATCATAAAACATAAGTAGCCTATTCCCTGTAATTTTGCATGCAATTCTGGGTGTCCATTGTTTTTTTCAGAGCGTTCGCTAAAAGGGTCTCGCTGGCTCTTTTTTTGACTACCTCTCAACATGCAACTTGGTCCTTCAGTTCGCATTGAGAAGATCGTCCAAGACTTCACCCGAACGAACGCTAGCGACGCTCAGGAGAGTATCACTAAGACCGTGAGTCGCTTCTTCACAGCCTTGAAGGTAGACGCGGTTGCCTGTGTTCTGAGCGGATGGAGCGGGAAGCAGCTTGTACGCGCGCGAAATTCGCAGCTGGATGGTCTGCGGAAGTGATCTAGGAGGCAGCGATATACTAGGCGAGGACGGCGGAGTACTTGATGAACTGCTGGTGTCGCTCTCTGTGTTCAAATGGCGATCGTTATCGGGTTCCTGGACGAGCTCCGCTCCCTCCTTAACGTTGCCGAAGGGTTTGCCTGTCTCGTACTGAACGTCGTAGTGAGCAGGAACCAGACGTACACGGGTATCGTCCGTCGCACTAGCAAGACCAAAGTCCTTCGCAAGGTTTGATTCGCGAAGGAGACGAATCCATGTCCTTCGCTCGTAGCCAGTTCCGCAAATAACGATGTCGTAAGTATCTTCCGTTAGCTGGTGCGTCCGAGCATTCTGACGAATAAGCGTGACACGGTGAGGCAACGAAGCATTTTTCTCCCGGGCAATCAAGTTGGCCCCGACGACAGTTTCGTTAATGCGGAGGTTAACGCGTGCCTTCAATACATTCTCGCCTTTACGAGAAGCAATCGCATCCGAAAGCCTTTGCTCATAAATAAGGTCATATAACTTATCGTGCATATGCCGTCAAGTCAGCTGATGCTGTAAGTATGTTAAAATAAACCACATACGTTATCAATGGTCTTCGGATTGACGACGCTATAGTTCGTATTCTTATACTCGTAGAGCACCTGAGCTCTGAGGCGATCCGTTGGAAGGTTATACCATTCATCCGTTGCTATTCGGCGAGGAAACGAATTAGCATTGAGTCAACGAGTTCGCAAGATAGTACATACCCGCAGGATCAAAGATCTCATTCACGAAAGGAGTGTCATCGCTCGGCTTGAGCGAATCTTTGCGAATGATCATATCGATCTGATGACCGCCGTGGGAACTACCTTCAAGCCTATTGTAAAGATCGATCAAGCATTCTGCGCAGCTCTGACCGCTGCCGACCATGGCGACCTTGAGCGGAGTTCCTGACTGCGTCAGTTTGTCTAGGAGCGAGCCAATCGAGATCATGTAGTATGACGTGTGGAATACCGGAACGCTAAGCGTGCTTTGTGTCGTCCATTGCGGAGGCTGAAGAACCGCTAAGACGCGGGGCAGCCTTGGAGAAGGACCGGTGGACAAAATGATATCCTCTATCAATACATAATGGTTAACTCATGCTTACGAACTTCAAACGAGATGGCCTGTAACGTACTTGTCCTGCGCACAACAACCTCATCGGATGGAGACCGACGACTCGTGACTTCAATAAGATCTCGTTCCTCGACACGAATTTTGGAGATCGAGACGATTTCTTCGCCATATACAACATCGACGCCTCGTTTTGCTACTTCGCGAGCCGCCCATCCAAGATAATCGGCGAACTCGCGCCGCGACGGGACGGTCGTAGAGCGATTAATGAACGCACTAAGGCGGTTCTGCGAGTGGAGATAATTAAGGAAGGTAAAATACGAGCACGGGTTGCGCAGGGTCGCTAGATCTTTCAGGCAGCTAAGAATATCGAGTAGGCTCGGTGTCAGAGAAGGTAAATCGAGAGACAGAAGAGGAGATGGAGCGAGGGTATGCGCCAATCAAGGTGATGACTGACCTTATCTGCATCTTAGCGCCCGGGATGAGCATTCCCGGATGCCATTGAAACTCTGTTTTCTTGTCTATGAATATAACACGTAGATTCTGCTTGAGCTAAGTAATTATTCGTTAGTTTGGATGAGTGACGGGCGAAATAGTCGGCTGCCGTTTACCTCGTTAGAAGACCATTTATCGGAAATGGCTGCTGCGATAGCGATATTTGCTGGACCGAACCCAACACCGAGGAGATCAAAGGTGTCTAGCTGGGTGTGGATAGGATTGGAAGAATCAGCCATGTTAAACTATCTGGAAATGCAACTGGCTCTCGTCGGAGATGAAACGAGCGGTGACTCGGGGGGATGGGAAAGAGAGAGGATGGGAGAGTTCTGGTGTGTGAATGATTGACGAAGGTGACGGCTTTATTTATTTTCAGAAAAGTGGGTGTTAAGACCGCCAAGGGGGAACAGATTTCCTTGAAAGAAGAGGGAAAAATTAGTTACTAGCGAGTAGGAGGGTATATCGGGTGGGGACGGTAGATAAAAGTTGCGGTAAAATGAGGCGATATTGAATGAAGTATGAGGGATGAATCGGACATGGGGACTGGGCAGAGATGAGAGCATGTGTGTCGGAGTACATACATCGAGTACTAGTGGCAAGAGGTAATAATTTCCATAGATGACGGATACAAAACGATATCAGATAATTGATATGATATAGATAAAGTGATCTTATCTGATGGCAGCTGATCCCACGGTCATTCGATTAGATGGTTCTGCAGCGCTTGGCGAAGGGACTTGTGTTGTCCCCGACTCCGACCAATTTTCGAGGGATGGGTTCAGACTCAGAGGTGCTCATTCACACGGAGGATCCGGACGTGCAAAGAGAAGGCTCAAAGTCCGATGGCGAGGAGGTTCGCGGGCCGAATCGAAGTGTGACGAGGATATCGGGCTGGGGAAGGCATGATGACATATACATACATAGGAGCTCCGAGCAGGTAACGGGATGGATTATATTTATAATCCATATGGCACATTATTATTATTTGTGTGTGCCACTCGCATCATACATAAACTCAATGCATGTTCAAGCAGTCAGTGTCTGCTCTCGTCACATCAAATAGGTCGTCTGTTTCCCACTCCCACCCAAGCATGTCTACGCCTGACACAAACGAGGACGCCGACTCTCCCTTCGCCGATTACCATTTCCTCTCTCTCCCGGATCTATCCACCCTTCGCCACCCACAGTCTTCCCCTCAACTTCTTTCCGTTCGCATTGATCCCGACGCCTCGATCAAGCTTATCCTCGTCGCTCTTGCCCGATGTCTAGGTGCCTATTGTGGGGCCAGTGACGTCCTTCTCGCGTGGCACGCCCAAGACTCTCCGACGGATTCGCGCGTAATCACTGCTATTCGCGTCAACTGGACAAACTCGAGCAAATACGAGGATGTTCTGAATAACCTTATTCTTCGCAAATCCGACGACAATCCTTCGAGTATCCGATCTACTCTCGGAATCGAAATAGATGATGGTCTCCAGCCGTTTCTTGCTATTCTCACTTCAGATCTCGAATACAATCACCCTCTCCTCGTGTCTGTCGAATCAAAAGCCAATGGTTCTGAACAAGAGCAAATATTGCACTTTAAGTATTCAACTCGCCATTTTCACGCGTCGTCCGCCGAGCTCCTTGCGAAACAAGTAGCTGCGCTAACGGCTCGTATTGCTCAAGATCCTGCTTCTTCGCCGAAGTATCTTGATTTCCTCCCAGATGAACTACTGTCTATTGTTCCGATGCGTACAGACGGGACATCGTATACGCATTATCCGCCCACTAGTAATATCATTGAATTCATAAAGCGGCATGATCCCGCGACGGTGGAAATTGAGTATTACCCGGATCTGCATCTCGAGGAACCTGGTGCAATCGAGCAATCCGTGCAGCTCTTGACGTTCGGAGATTTGGACAAACGTTCGAATCGGTTCGCGGCATATTTACTTGCGCAAGGCCTCGAGCTTGAAGATCGAGTCTCCATTTGTATGCCTCGGGGCATAGAATACCATGTTGCCATAATTGGTGTACTCAGAGCAGGAGGCTGCTATGTTCCTGTACGTTATCTCTTTAGAATCAACAGGTCAATCCCGTTGATTTTCATTTTCTAGATCGATCATGAACTGCCCAAAGAACGACAGGACTTTATTAATGAGGATTCAGGTGCTCGCTTTATGCTTACGTCCGAAAACATTGAAGAGCACATTACAGCGTCCGAGTCGTATCCTGATGACGATATCAACAATACGCGCAGTGATGGACTTGCATATATGTTGTATACGAGCGGGACGACGGGTGCACCAAAAGGTTGTCTACTTAAGCACGACGGGTTCGCTCAGGCTATTCATGCATTGAGCTGGTTTGCAAATCAGGCAGGTCCCAACAGGCGCCGTTGGCCTCAAGCGGGACGTTACCTCTGCGTTGCTTGTAAGGAAGCCTTTGCATGATCTCTCAAAATCCAATTCTAATCTATGTACCTAGCTGTCGCATTCGATGTGCATTTAGCGGAGATTTTCGTAGCATTGTCACTTGGGATGACACTTATCTGTGCACCTCGCTCGCAATTATTCGAGGACCTGCCACGTTGGTTGCATAGGCTTCATATCACTCATGTAGGGATTGTTCCGAGTCTTATAGAAGCGACGATGCATGCGGTTGCGGAGTCTGTAGAACTTGCAGTTGATGACGATGGGACCGGCGTGAAGGACAAGACAATGGATCTGGCGTACATTGCTAGTGGCGGCGAGAAAATGAGCGATTCAGTACGACCTCTCACTGGCTTACCGTTATCAAGTTCTAACAAGTGATTGTAGATCTTAGATAAATGGGCGGACAGCCCTCTTGTTACACTGGCAAACTTCTACGGTCCCAGCGAAACAACAATAGGGTGTTCGGCACATCTCATGACTTCTGGGACGCGAAAGGAAAACATCGGCCGCATTTTTGAGAGTTGTTCTGCATACGTAGTCGACGAGAATCTCAAGCCGGTTGTCCGTGGTGGAGTGGGCGAGCTTCTTGTTGGAGGGCGTCTCGTCGGCCGCGGTTATCACAATCGATCAGATCTGACTGCAAAAGCTTTCATTGAATTTTCGCATGGCATACACAGTGAAAGAGTCTATCGTACAGGCGATCTCGGTAGGTTATCTACTTGTGTCATCTATGCACAGGATCTGGCTGAATAGCGACGGTAGTTCGACTCATGCCGGACGATACAATGGAAATCCTAGGCCGCATTGACACCCAAATAAAACTCCGTGGAGTCCGCATAGAGTCGGAAGGCGTTTCGTCGGTCATCCGTAATGCCGCTGTCCGCTTCCCCGGTTTCCATGCCAAGAACGCACCAGATGTTTCCACAATCCTCGCTCGCCACCCGCAGTTGAAGACGGACCAGCTCGTCTCGTTTATCGGTCTCGATTCTACAGCGACCATTGCTCACCGCCGGTCTACGAAACCAAGCATCTATGAGAATGTCCCGCGAGGACTCATGCATGCTCTGAAGGAAGCATGCACCCGAGAGCTTGCAAGCTATATGCGTCCTGCGCACATTGTTCCATTGGACTTTATCCCGTTGAACCAAAATGGGAAAACAGACAACAAAGTGCTCAGCACTCTCTTCCAGTCTGAGAGCCTGGAGACTCTCAGCCGTGCGGGCGCTCAGAAGAGTGACCATCATGCTAATGGGATCGAATCTTCTCGTAGTCTGAATGAGCTCGAGGTGAAGGTCGCCGAGATTATATGCAAGTACGCGGAGGTTCGCAAAGAGCAACTTATTCCTTCTTCAAATCTGTTTCAGCTTGGATTTGATTCTGTGAAGCTTGTACGGCTAGCCTCAGAGTTTCGAGAGTCAGAGTTTCGTTCCTTGTGTAACGCGAGGTCATTATCAGTCGGTACTATCATTCAACATCCGACCATAGAGGACCTAGCAACCCTCTTAGAGGGCGCCCAACGCCCGAATCAAGGGAAATCCAGCGTGTCTCGTGTTGAAGAATTCGCGCAACAATGGAAGCCAGAAGTCGAAGAGATTTATGGCGCCGAAAAGATCGAAAAGGCATTGCCTACCTTCCCTGTCCAGGACGGTGTACTATATCGCTCAGCAGATCTCAAGACTCTATACATACAACACGTATTATTACGAGTTCATGGCGGCGTTGATATTAAGAAGTTAAAGAGTTCCTGGACTGCGCTTATGGCTCAGCACGAGATTCTCCGGTGAGATCCGTCATACACTGGTTCCTTTATTGAAGCTAATATGTCGCGAACTCTCTAGAACTGTGTTCCACTATTCCTCATCTCTGGTGCAGGTAGTCCTTAAAGCTGAAGCTTGTGATCTTCCATGGAGTGAACGAGAAGTCCAGGCAGGTAGCATAGAGGAATTCCAGTCTAAGTTTTTTGAGAAAGATGCTTTACTAATCGCTCGCTCAATCAACGAGGATATCAGTACGTCGCCGGCCTTTCGGTTAGTTTGGTATCGTCTCGAGGGACAGGAAACGTCCCTTCTTGCGTACTCTCTCCACCATGCCATATATGACGGGATCTCCCTGCCTCTCCTTCTTCATGATGTCGAGACACTCTATCTCCATGAAAGTCCGCGGATGTCCTCGCCGCTCGCACAAGTGCTCGAAGCAGTCTATGACGTAGACATGGATGAGGCGGCCGCTTTTTGGAAAGAAACGTTTAGTGGATTCGATTGGTCCAGGATTCCGAGGCGTCTGGCATCCGGAGAAATAGCCGATGTCGCTACTAAAGTTTTCAGGACTGGGCTTAGCGCATGGGAGAGAAAGTCTGCTGAAATAAAAGTTTCCTTGCAGGCCGTCTTGATTGCGGCGTTTGGCATTTGTTTGGGGGAGCAGCTCTATGGGGTTCCCGATGTTGTGTTCGGTGTACGTTTTTGATGTATTCTGCAAGTTATTTTCTCTCGTGCTTACCCTGATTGGTTTCGTTGTAGGTCATACGGTCTGGTCGCTCATTTGCAGATGATAAGCTAAATGAAGCACGAGCGCCTTTCCTAACCGTGGTTCCTACACGTATCAACGCTGAATTGGGCGCGGAACTTTTACAGAAGGTCCAAAACGATATTGGAGCTGTACTCACATTCGAGCACATCCCATTAAGTCGTGTACAGACGTGGGTCAAACCGGGCCGACCGCTTTTTGAGGTGCTTTTTTCTGTCTCGATTGACGACGGGGACACAACGGAACTCTGGGACATTCTGGAGAGCAAACAACCACAAGCAGACGTAGGCTGCATGTCGGCATCATTACTTTTCCCATCTAATACACTAATTTCTCTTTTCGTAGTACATTCTCGCAGTGGAAGTGGTGCTTAATAAGAAGACCGGACAGATCCGTATTGACTGTGGGTATACCGCGCCTTTAGAATCCCACGACGTCTCCCGTATTCTTGACGAATTAGAGAATACGGCCAGCTCCCTGGTGGAAGGCAAAGTCAGGACAGAACAAAATTACCTTAACGGTGCCGAGGTATATGAGCAAGATACGGAGGATGATAGTGATGCTGAGGACCTCCCTGATGGACCGGTCGATGAAGAGCTCCAAACCAAGATACTTTCGGTCGTGTCGCAATTTCTCAAAATCGACGAAAGCCAGGTTTCAGAAACCTCTTCACTCGTCGCTCTTGGTCTAGACTCGATCAAATCCGTTGGGTTGTCGCGTGCGCTAAGAAAAGAGGGCATCGAAATAAGGTCGCTTGATATAATGCGCCATCCGACTATACGTCGTATGGCTTCACGCTCGAGCCAGGCTCTTGGATCTCAAGGAGCACAAGGTGAAGAGAGCGAGCAAAATCGATTGTTGTCAGAGAAGCGGGAGAGAATTGCTTCATTTGTTGACCGGAATCTATTGAAACTCGACGACAAGGACGATGTTCAGCTTTATCCGACCACTATACTACAAGCCGGGATGTTATCTCAGGTACGATACAGGATTTTGCTCACGATCTGGTCGCTTATACAGGACCTTAGACAATCAGCTCAGGCGGCCAATTATACGTGCATGTCTTTCCATTCGTACTGAAGAAGTCAATAGATATCAATCGCCTCTGGTGCGCTTGGGAAAAGACAATTCAATATTTCAGTACTCTTCGCACTTCGTTCCATTTTGTTGAAAACATGGGCGCATGGATTCAGGCTGTACATTCATCATATCGCTTGAATTGGCACGACATGAAAGTCCCCGATGGGAAGACATCTCTCGTTTTGGCCGAAGAGTTCATCAAGGAGTTGGACTTATCCTCTGAACATAGACTTGCGGAACCACCGGTCTTCGTTCGGATGCTACGTTCAAACACTGGAGCTTCTTCGACCTGTACATTGTTGCTTGTCCTCCATCATGCACTATACGACGGAATCTCGGTATCGCGACTATCGGAAGTTGTACGGACGTTTTATTGTGACGAACGGCCTGCTCCCTCACCGCAATTTGTGGATTTATTAGGGTACTTCGAGTATCAAGAGTTACATGGCACCGACTTCTGGGCTCGCCAATTGCGTGGTTACAAGCGACCTGCCCTTCGAAGTAAGAGTAGAGACGGATCACACATGGGCTCTGTCTCTTCGAGTGCTGAAGTCCCGTTGTCTTCTACCCTGATGAGCAATGCCTGCCAGCACTTTGAAGTTACAGCTCAATGTTTCGGACAAGCAGCGTTTGCTACGGCACTCGCGAAAGCATACAACAGACGTGACTTAGTATACGGACATGTCGTATCGGGGCGTAGCGTACCTCACGCGGAAGATGTCTTAGGTCCAATGATAGTATGTATTGCCTTTTCTCAAGGTCTCAAATAATGATACAGTGTTTCCTTTAGAGCACCTTGCCGTGTAGATCTCACATCCCGGCAGGCATCAGAATCTTGGACTTCGTTCGTACTATACAGAGACATAACATGGCTGCGCAGCGATGGCAGCATGCATCGCTGAGGTCGATCCACAGGAAAGTAGGGCTGAGCTCACTTTGGGATGCTATCTTCCTATTCCAGCCCATAGTAGATGATACCTCCGACGAAGAAGACGCTCTGTGGTCATTTGATGAATCAGAGGACGAAATCGCCAAGATACAGGTAAGACTAAAACTTCTCTTTTAAATCGATTTCTTGCCGACTGAGACGGACAGTATCCGCTGAACATTGAGCTCCACCAATACCGCGATCTCCTCATCATTAAAGCAGCAAGCCAAGTGGACTTCTTCGACCAAGCCGACTTGGAAGCCATAGTCCAGGATTTCTCCCAAATACTCATACGGATCGTCAATGAACCATTAGGAATTGTTCTTCCGCACCTTGCTATACGCGACGATGGGCATCATTCGCTAGCCGATGGCTTTCTCCATGACATTATGAAACGGCCCCGGTCGACCTTTGCGGACGCGAGGATTTCAAGTTTCATTGCCGTTCTATCTGCATGCGTCGAAGCTCCACCCAACTCAATTCAGCCTGATACTGCGCTCGTCTCTCTCGGCGTCGATTCTATCACTGCCATCCAGGTCTCATCGAGAGCACGTGAAGCCGGTCTGCAGCTGCATGCGGCGGACGTTCTACGTTGTCAAACACCCGAAGACGTCATACAGATACTGGAGAGCAAGACGGCTCAAAAGGATGTCCAGAGAAGAGCGAAGTCACGTATCTCAACCCAATTAAGAGATTCAATCGTACAGCGCCTGGGTTCTTCCAAAGATTTGATAGAAGAGATCCTGCCGGCGTCCGCCGGTATGGAGTGGCTCATCGGCATGTGGCAAGTCAGCAATCGCGAGCGCTTCCAGCATGTTTTCGCATTCGACCTGCCGACTGATGTTGATGAAGACTCGCTAAAGTTGGCTTGGTGCACCCTCGTCCAGAAACACCCGATCCTACGATCCACGTTCGTGTCAACGACCGGTGATGACGTCAACGTCGTCACGTTCAGGAAATTGACGGAAGAACGCCTTTGGTCTTGTCGAGATTTGTCGGTAGAGCATTCGGCAACAAAACAGATCGAAGATATTGCGAAAGAAATGGTTTCAAGACCACTTTCTACCGACCTTCCTCCTTGCCGGGCGGTCCTTATCCGTAGCCGAGGATCTAAGGTTCTCGCTCTACATTTGCATCATTTCCAGTACGACGCGTGGAGCCTACGGCTTCTTGTGAATGACCTCGAGAATTTATATAGAGGTGAAGACGCCATTTACGGCGGAAATCTATCTTCATTCTTAGAAAATTGCAACTCCGAGTACTTCAAGGATGAACAAACGCGATATTGGAAGTCTTACCTTCCATCACCTTTCTTGCCGTCACTCTTCCCACAACGTAACAAGGGCGTTGCCACCGAACGCGAAAGGCTCTTCTATCTCGATCGTCAAGCATTGCGTGGCATCTCACGTTTCCGTCAGCGAGCACAAGAGTTATCGTCATCTTTGAATGTCTTGTTTCTGGCTTCTTGGGCCCAAGTACAGGCAAAATTATCTAGTGCAAGTTCAGCTACGTTTGGTCTGTGGCATCTGGGAAGATCTGGAATAGTTGACGATATTGACTCGCTCCCGATCCCATGCATGAACGTCCTCCCACTGCATGTTGATATTCCCGATGTACCTGTCATGCAGATAGCGGATCGCATTCAGAAGGCGTTACGACAACGTTCCGCGATTGTAGAACAAAGTCATTTACTAGATGTTGATCATTGGTCTAGCGGAAATGGCGGCCAGGTGATGATGAATGTATTCGTGAACATCGTGGCGACTTCAGAACTGGAGAATAGCTGCTCTGACAGCTTCCTGAAATTGATAGACGTAAGTGGAATGTTTTCGAAGCATCATCGGGAATTAATTTGTTCTTCAGCTACCATATTTCATTCCCAAGGTTAACGAAAGGGAAACACGTCCGTCTGCAGAAAAGCTGGCAATTTGTGATTTAATCGAGGTATTCAGCCTACCGTTGCCGCTGTTTCTGGGAAATTAATTCTTGCTTACAGGATGCCTTACTCGTCGACTTCGTCGTTTCGGGAGAAGATGTCGCAATGTCTGTTGAATATAGATCGGACTATCTTGACGAAGAAAAAAGTCGCGACTTAGTTACGGAATGGGCGCGCACAATGGAAGAGATCTTGATTCAATAAATTATAAGCTACTACCAGGTCAACTCGGTTGTTTAGTATCAATTAACCTATATCCAATTTGGCAATAAAACACGTACCAGATGTACTAGCTGGTTGTGCTCTCATGAATCGATGAATGCCCCATCCTTGCCACCTCTAAACATTCACGTTCCATGCCTTTCAGCCAGACGACCTTGATGTCCGCATCTGTGAGCTTTTTGGCGCCTTCGCATTTGACAAAATCATCTGGCTCGCCAACGCCGATAATGCAGCGAGCGATGCCGGCATCGATGAGGGCATCGGCACAAGGAGCAAGTCCAGATGTCCTTACTGAGCATGGTTCCATGGTGGTGTATACATCAACCATGTGTAATAACGTGTCCGTGTCTAGTTCAGCTTCGCCACGCGAATAACCTGCAGCAGATGACAATAATCGAAGTCTTTGATCCGTGGACAGTCCGCGAGCCTTTGCAAGTGCGTTTGCCTCAGCATGCGTGTTACCCTCGAGTTCTCGGGAATAGCTTCGTGCAAGTATGAAGGGCGAGGCGTTGGGAGGCCTTGCGACGAGGACGCATCCGACAGAAAATGCAGTGAGTTTAGGCTCGCATTTACGCGCTTCTTCAAGAGCTAGTAACATCATTTCGAGATCAAACGTATCTGCTTCAGACTGTTCCATGACGGTGGCTACTAGCAGTACTCGTTCAAATTGAAAATGATACTAAGATCCGATTCGCGCACGTTTACGTATCACGTAATAAGTAATACATTCCCCAATACAGTATTTAAGAGTACATTATATGTAGGTAATAGGTAGCACATGTAAGTGAGATAGGGTGCGATGCAGTAATAACTTGTCGAATTGCGCATGAATCGTCATGATGTATGTAAAACAACATTGTCAAGCCTGAACTGGGACCGTATGAACAGCTTTCGTGATTGGCGGAGGAATAAACCGCTAGAAACGAGTATCGCGTCTATCAGTACCGGCTAGTTGTCAGGAGAGACAAAATGCATTACCCTAGTCTTAATGCCTCCTGCACTGGGCAGTCGAGTAGAACCGTCACTGAGCCAGGCGTCAATCTCGGCAGCTGCACCACGTCCCTCGCTACTCATGACAATCAGAAATCGATGATGATGGTAAGAAATGCAGATAACACACTTGATGCCCCAGACGATGAGCGACTGGCCACGGCGACAATCACCCGCAGCAAAGACACCCTCGACATTCGTGGAGTACTTCTAGAAAGGGAGTAAATATGCAAATTTATCTTATTACCCATACGACTCACTTTCTGGGGAGTTTCTATGTTGGACCTCCCGTCTTGTTTAACACCCAAGGCCTTCAGGACATCGTTTTCGGGACCAAGGAAACCCAGGGCAAGGAGGACTAACTGCGCTGGATAGAATTTCTCTGATCCAGGCACCTCTTCCATCTTCCACCTTCCTCCGCTTTCCTTCGTCCATTCAACGCGCACTGGAAGGCGTATCAGCAGAAAGATCTGATACCAGAGATAAACTGCATACCAGTGTTGAGCCCTTGTAATTTCCCGTCCGAATCAACGATGAAGTCCTTCGTGGAAATGCAATATTCACGCGGATCTGAACAGGGTGTTAGAGCAGATTTATGATAATACAGAAGATTTGCTGGTCACCGTTTCCGAAATGCGCAGCAACTTCTGTATGACCGTAGTCAGTACGGAAAGTACTATACGCATCCAATTTAGTCAGAGTCATATAAATAATGTCACTACAGTGCTTACCGAGGCCACTGCGGCCAGGGATTGTCGCGAGCTCGAGCAGATGGCGGTTTTGGCAGGAGTTCGAAGTTCGTCACTGACTTCGCTCCATGACGCATTGCAGTACCGATACAGTCATTACCAGTATCGCCACCTCCAATGACGATGACATCTTTCCCTTTTGCGCTGATGTAATTGCCATTCTCGAGGCTGGAATCGAGTAAAGATGCTGTATTAAGCTGACATCTTTCGTCAATATCTCATCGAGAACCAAGCGGCTGCAGAAACTCACTTGAAGGAACTCCATTGCGAAGTGAATACCATCAGCGTGGCGGTTGGGAATCTTGAGATCCCTAGGCCATGTGGCCCCGGTCGCAAGAACGACCGCGTCGAATTCGGCTTTGATGTGGTTGGTGTCAATATTCACGCCCACGTTCGCGTTCGGAACGAAGGTCTACAGCAACAGTCAATTAATGACATGGCGCTATCGGACGAACGGGCAACATACCACTCCCTCGGCAGCCATTAGGTCGATTCGGCGCTGAACAACGGACTTATCTAATTTCATACTGAATAGCAGCGGAATTAGTCAGTGGTACGAATACAATCTTGATGATTCAACTTACTTGGGAATACCATACATAAGAAGTCCTCCCATTCGATCATTACGGTCGAAAACGGTCACAAGATGCCCAGCCTTGTTGAGCTGATCGGCACAAGACAGGCCGGCGGGTCCAGAACCAATGATAGCGACCTTTTTCCCTGTTCGCTGAGATGGCACTTTCGGTGTCATCCAGCCCATCTCGAAGCCCTGTATACATGTGTAGTTAGTCACTTCTTTCCGGGTAATCACCGGGTATCCCTTGCCTTGTCAATGATAGCGCATTCAACGCTCTTAATTCCGACGGGCTGCTCATTGATACCCAGGACACAAGCTCCTTCGCAAGGTGCGGGGCAAACACGACCTGTGAATTCCGGGAAATTGTTGGTTAACAAAAGCCGGTTGAGAGCGTCCTGCCATTGGCCCTTGAAAACAAGGTCGTTCCATTTGGGTATAACATTCGAAATCGGGCAACCCGTATCAGACTGGCAGAAGGGAACCCCGCAGTCCATACACCTGGCAGTCTGATACTTCAGCTCGCTTTCAGTAAGTCGGGTAGATAATTCCTTCCAGTCTTTGACGCGCTTCCGAGGTGGTCGGTATGATTCTCCAAGTCGCTTGTACTTCATGAAACCTTTTACTTTGTCAAGTTTCTGGATGCGTTGCTTGCTCACATTCTCGTCAAGCATGGAGTCTTCGAGATCTACCATGAATGCTTCTGTCCTTTCCCTCTCTTTCGAGTGGGAGCGCGATATAGCCAGTGCAGTTGACAAAGGTTCTTTCGGTTGAAGTATACTTTCCATAGCTTCGTTGGCAAGGTCAACTTGGCTAGCTGTACGGGAAGGAACAAGTTCGATGGCACTGAGACGCAACTTCTCCTCTCTGACTTTCGCGGCCTGCTCTTCAAGGACACGTTTATAGTCAAAGGGCATGACACGAACGAATAATGGGAGGAGATGATGGAAATCGTGAAGAACGCGATTGGCGACCTCTGAACCAGTATAGTGACGATGATCCTCGATAAGACTGCGCAAGAGAGCGATCTCCTTAGGATCGACGACCTTTCCGAGTTCCACCATTTCCATGTTGACCTTTGAGGCGAAAGTATGCGCAAGATCCAGAACATATGCTATTCCTCCGCTCATACCAGCAGCGAAATTACGACCAGTTGTCCCGAGCACTACAACACGACCACCAGTCATATACTCACAACCATGGTCACCGACTCCTTCAACGACCGCGTTCGCGCCAGAGTTGCGGACCGCAAACCGCTCAGCAGCGACGCCTCGTATGAATGCCTCTCCGGAAGTAGCACCGTACAAGCAAACATTGCCCACGATGATGTTCTCCTCAGCTTTGAACTTTGCCGTTTTGGGAGGATAAACGACTAAGCGTCCCCCTGAAAGACCTTTTCCGACATAATCATTGCAATCCCCTTCGAGCTCAATCGTAATTCCAGGAGCAAGGAACGCTCCGCAGGATTGACCAGCAGAGCCTTTCATATAAACGTGTATTGTGTCTTTAGGAAGACCTTCCTCCCCGTAAAGCCTCGAAATTCTGTACGAAAGGCTGGTTCCCAGGGCACGATCGGTATTGACGACATCACAATCGATGTGAACGGGGAGGCCCTTGGTAAGAGCAGGCTCAGCCTCGTCGATGAACTTGTTATCGAGACGGATATAGAGCTTGTGATCTTGTTGTCGAACTTTATAGGTAGCAGCTCCTGGACGCATCTGCCAAGCTGGCTTTAGGACTGCCGAGAGATCAAGGAGTTTTGTCTTCGGAGTCCGCAATTGTTCGTTAACTTTCAGCATGTCTGACCTTCCGACCATCTCGTTAATGGTCCGGAAACCCATTTTGGCCATGTAACCCCGCAAATCCTCGGCCAGGTAATAAAAGAAATTGATGACCTGCTCTGGCTGACCTGCAAATTTTGCACGCAGGTTGGGATCCTGCGTGGCTATACCAACGGGGCACGTATTCACTGAACAAAAACAGAGTCAACATAACTGCGTACATAATTAGACGAATAACGACGCTTACAGTGACATTTGCGCATCATGATGCACCCCATGGCAATCAACGGCGTGGTTGCAAAGCCAAATTCCTCCGCACCAAGCATGCAAGCAATAGCAATATCGCGACCAGTGCGGATTTGACCGTCCGTCTGGACAGTGACACGTCCGCGGAGGTCGTTGAGCACTAGAGTCTGATGCGTCTCCGCAAGACCCAACTCCCACGGCAAACCGGCAAACTTGATACTGGTCCAGCGCGAAGCACCAGTACCACCATCATGACCTGAAATAAGAATATGATCTGCCTTAGCTTTGGCGACACCGCTAGCAACGATGCCCACGCCGACTTCGGAAACTAGCTTTACAGATACACGGCTGCGAGGGTTCGAGCACTTCAGGTCATAGATCAGCTGTTTTAAATCCTCGATAGAATAGATATCGTGATGAGGAGGCGGGGAGATAAGGCCGACTCCTGCGGTAGAGTGGCGAGTACGTGCGATTGACTGCGAAACTTTGTGTCCGGGAAGTTCGCCGCCTTCTCCTGGCTTTGCTCCTTGTGCCATTTTTATTTGGAGCTCGTCGGCATCAGACAAATAGTTCGCTGTTACACCAAATCGGCCAGAGGCGACCTGTTTAATTGCAGAACGCATTGAGTCGCCGTTTGGTAGGGTGATAGATCGCTCCGCGTCTTCGCCACCCTCACCAGTGTTGGATTTTCCTCCAAGGCGATTCATTGCAATGGCAAGAGTAGAATGTGCTTCCAAAGAAATGGATCCATATGACATCGCGCCCGTGACGAACCGACGAACGATCTCATTCCACGGTTCTACTTGATCGATGGGAATCGGGGTACAATTCTCAAACTTGAAGTCCAGTAAGCCACGAAGCGTACAACTCTTGATTTGCTCGTTGGCATTTCGTGCATATGCATCGTAGGCGCGCAAATTTTTCTCGCGTACAGCATCCTGTAGATTCGCGATGCCAGTCGGATCGTTGACATGGGCTTCTCCGCCGTCCCGCCAGTGGTACTCGCCCGACTCAGGCATGCCAGGAGGAATGATGGTCTCGCGCGATGGCCAACCTCTTTCATGAAGTTCAAAAGCGTCCATGGCAAGCAACTCGAAAGTTACGCCCTGAACCCTACTCGCAGTGCCGCTGAAGCATTTCGCAATAACTTCTTCATGAAGACCAAGAGCTTCAAAAATCTGGGCGGCCTTATATGATTGGAGAGTGGAAATTCCCATTTTGCTCATGACTTTCAAAATACCATTGTCAATGGCATGACGGTAGTTCTTCAAAAGCTGCTCCACGGTCATATCGTCCTTGATTCTGCCGCAGAAATTGCTGATCAGTTGCAAGTTCGCATGTGAGTAAATAGAGAGAACGTACAGGCCCTCCCTTCCGATCTTGTGAATCGATTCTATGACCAGATATGGACAGATAGCATCGGCACCGTAACCAACTAGAACACAGAAATGATGCACTTCCCTCGCTTCTCCAGTTTCCACCAAGAGCGCAACTTTGGAGCGTACTTTGTGTTGCACTAGATGATGGTGAACGCCAGCACATGCCACGAGAGCGGAAACAGGAACGCGATCCGGTGAGATAGCTCTATCGGACAACACAATGACCTTGACTCCTTCCTCAATGGACTCCGAAACTTCGTTAAAAATCCTGTCAATCGCTGCGACGTAGCCTGGAAGTCCCTCTGACTTCGGGAAGGTAATATCAATCGTGACAGAGGGCCAGGTTGAATATGCAAATTTCAGGTTTTTCATTGCATTCATCTCCTCGATGGTCAGGACAGGGGACGGGAGGTATATCCGGTGGCATTGCTCAGGCTTCATCTCCAGAAGATTTCCTTCAGGTCCAACGTAGCAGCCGAGACTCATGACGATGTTTTCGCGAATAGGATCAATTGGTGGGTTCGTAACTTGAGCAAATAGCTGGCGGAAATAATCGTAGATAACTCGCGGCTGCGTCGCCATGCATGCGAGCGGCGCATCGTTTCCCATGGAACCAAGTGCCTCCTTCCCATCCTTCATCATCGGAAGTATGAGCAAGTGAAGCTGCTCGATTGTATAGCCGAATACCAGTAACTTCGGATCTGTACTGAGGGTGGCATCATCCACAATAGGGGAAACTGATCGTTGTCGCATCACTCGCTTTACGATGTTTGGGACGTGCAACACGTGTGACTCTACCCATGCTCCAAACGGCTTGGCGCGAGCTGTGGTGAGCTTAAGTTCTCTATCGTCCACAATTCGCCCTTCCTGAGTATCTACGAGTAGCATGCGACCAGGTTTTAGTCGACCTTTTGAGACTACCTTCTCCGGAGGGATAAAGACGGCGCCGACCTCCGACGCACAAATCATTATATCTTCACTGGTAACGATGTATCGACAAGGACGTAAGCCGTTGCGGTCAAGATTAGCACCGCAATAGCGTCCATCACTGAACGCGAATAGCGCTGGACCGTCCCAGGGCTCCTGGAGACAGGATGCCCAATTGTAGAAAGCTTTCTTCTCGGGCTCCATGGAATCATTGCCCTGCCAGGCTTCCGGGACAAGCATCATTATGGCCTGAGGAAGAGTCACGACACCGTTCACGACGAGGAGCTCCAGTATATTGTCGAATGCCGCGGAGTCCGAGCCACCAGACTCGATGATCGGATACAGAAGGTCAAGCTGGTCACCGAAGAAGTCGGATTGAATTACGCCCTCACGTGCGCGCATCCAATTCTTGTTTCCGCGGATCGTATTGATTTCACCTGGAAAAAAAGTGCGATGGGTAACATAAGTTTCTACCCCAAATTACTGCCTTAGTGATTACGGACCATTATGTGCCGCCCACCGCAAGGGTTGCGCACGATCCCAGCTTGGAAACGTGTTCGTCGAGAATCGCGAATGAACAAGTGTAAAGTGAGACCGATACAACACGTGGTTCAAATCGTGGTAATAATTGTAGACTTGCGGGGGAGTAAGTTGCCCCTTGTAAACAATGTTCTTCGTTGATAAGCTGCATACATAGAACCATTTTGCGAGCGTACTTCATAAGGAAGGAAAAGGAGGTATTAAGTATAGATTCTAACACGAGTGAGCAGAAATTTGGACAAACATGATATGAGTGGCGTGCTTGCGCAAGACATAGAGCTGACGTTCGAATTGCTTCTGGTCAAACTTGCCATTTTGAGAAATGTTCCCGTCGCCGTAGTGTTCACGAAGGACGACGAAAGGTTGAAGAATCAAAGGCTCCTTGCTGCTCGCGGCCGGACCAAGAATAGAACCATCTGTGGGGACGTGTCGCCAGCCAAGTACACGTAAACCAAGATCATCGGCAAGTTTCGAGAAAATGCTTTGCTGCTTCTGAAGTTCGACCGGGTCGTTGGGTTTAAAGAAGACGTTGCCGACCGCATACTGTCCAGGAGTCGGCAGAGCGCTGCCAAGGTCCCTTTCAGCCTCCCTCTTAAAGAACTCATGTGGAATACCGGTCATGACACCTGCCCCATCGCCATCCCGGGAATCTGCTCCTACAGCACCACGATGAGTCATAGCGCATAGAAGCTGGCGAGCATCTGAGACTATCTTATGGCTGGATTCGCCCTTAATGTGACAGATGAAGCCGACTCCACAAGCATCTTTGTCGAGTTCATTGATATAGAGGCCTTGACTAGCGGGTGCAGCACCAGCCCAAGAATCAGGATCACGCTGGACTGCATTGAAGCTTGCGATCTGGTCTGAAGAAGTGCAGTCATCGACTAGAGGCAAATCTTCATTTTGAGAAGCGACTGGTTGATTCGAGGTGCTGTAAGGTGTCGCCATGTAAATGCGGCAGTGGACGAGCAATGAGAACGACGACGAGATACGCTGCCCGTAACAGTGCTCGACGTCGTGGAAGTAGGAGAGAAGAGGGAAATGAACCGAAGAAAGGTGAAATGCGGGGATGACGCACGGGCCAAGAACACTAACTAATACAATGCGTGCAACACAAAATTGAGTCGGGATTTTCGGGTGGAACAAGTTAAGTTATCGGGCAGATAGTAGATAACACGAACCAATGGGAAGCCGAGGATTGCCATCGGGTTGCGGTGCCTCGCTCAGCGGCCGTCGGTCTAGCGTATTTCCCCCGGCAAAAGCGGCATTCCGAGCTGATACCTTTTGTTCTCGTGACTTTCTCAACTCAATCCTCGACCTCGAAATTTTACTTGCTTCCGGTCAACTTCCGTCTTTTCAACACAGCAACAAAAAAAAAAGCAAAATCCGGCAAGAACAGCAAGAACTCAAACACACGTCGTCGGCCGTTTGTAGCGGATCTATCGGATGTTCAGTCTGATCTTCGAACTCCAGGGTCGGCCACAAACACAAAGAGCTAAATCTATGTCAAGATCGTATACAAATCATGTCTGTTGGGTCACAACTTACAAGATCTTGCAGGTATCAGATCCACTTATCAGATCCACCAAGACTAGGAACGCTCTAGATCATGAAGTCGTTGAACGCTTCCGTCCTGTGTATGCTTTATCTGGATCCTCCAGACCAAGAACAGTCTCTCACTCAAGCTTCTGGCTCTGAAATGGAATACACGAAATGTCTGCGAAAATAGCTCATCTAGTAGATGCCTGGTAAATCATCCGTGAGTCACTCACTCCGTTCCGTCGTTGTAGAGTTCTGAACACGTACATCCAGCACAACACCAACCTGTCCGCTGTCGCCCCATTTTCTACCTCCTAAGCTAGGACGAAACTGTCTTGAAAGCGCAAAGTCTAACACGGAGGCCAAGGTGCGGTCCGCCTCCAACCGCCTCCAACCCGATCTAAATACAGGCTATGATACGTAATACTCTTTTCTTCCTTGCTTGATGCCTTCGCATGTGACCTATATTTGACTGTCTTGCTATTCATCACGAAGATTATTATCTGCTATTATAAGAGTCTTGAGGATGCCAGGTTTTGCCTACCGAGCACATCTCCGACTCGTTGCATCTTTTCAAGAGTAAATTGAGAATGCTTGCTCTCATGGCAATAACCAGCAACGCATCGACTGTAGCTCGCATGCTAATCTTGACTTCTCGTTGGAAGAGTGACGGTGAACTTGGAATCATTCAGCTTGCGAATCTGCCAAGTAGATCTGTATTGTGTTTGTCTAGTTGACACCCTGCGAGGTAGTAAGTCAAATAGTCATGGACATGTCATTCGCCTGACTTATCGTATCAATATTCTCGCTGGTATCATTTAGGAAGCTTCGGTCGGGACGGAACCAACAGCCGCCGAAAGTTTCAGTCTTCGTGCTCCCCACATACTGAGATGCCTCCAGCCTCATTGCCCATTTACTTCCGCGATACAGGGGCAATTGTACTCTCAGACTTACACATCACCTTGACCCTGGACTGTTCTCGGATGGATCATCGCAAGTCCAATTCTAGAAACAGCCTGGATCATCTGAGAAGTAAATCTACGATTTAATAGCACAGACAACACGCGTATGCTTAGTGCTCGATTTTTCCGGCAGGCGACATTTGAGGGTCTTAACTTTCACAGGTCCCGAGCTTCCAGCGTGTGCTAGACATTCCGAACATATCAGCCCGTACGTCGAGCTTTCAAGAAGCGGGTGCCATTGGAAATTGATCAGCATTCTCGAATTCAGCTAATGCTAGGTGAGGGGCAAATACTATAGAGATATTGTGAGCCACGCAAGATACATCAAGTTAGACAGCCTAACATGTTATGGATCATAGGTCAACAGCTGGAATCAGGGAAATGATAGCGTACCGTTACATCTATCAGCTCGTTTCTTTTGATGATTGACCGATTTGTAGTAAAAGGGCTCGTGGAATGACGTATAAGGTTGACCAGATGTTCGGACACTACGTATCCACAACTTGTCCGATTCTCATAGCAGTTCATATCTCCAGCAACGGTTTGTTTCGGCTTCTACGTAAAAGCTTTGTTCTAGACCAGGTATAGGAGGTCTCGATGCACAAAAAAGACTTTCTTTTGAGCAATCGTAACTTTACCGTGACGTATTCTTGTCTACTAACATACATTCGCATGAATCCCAAACCGATCGTGAACTTCGAATCTCTGAACCCATGGGCGATGCTCAAATAAGTTCTAGTTCTTCAAAAGTCGAAGGGGAGCAAACTCAAAACATCAGATCTTCTCATCATCTCCGTTGTAATATTGCAGAAGCCATGAGATCTAACGAGAATATTAATCTTCTAATCATTCAGAACACTTCCTTTGTCATCGGGATCGTCCAAATGAAGAGTGCTGTTCCTTCGAGTTCAAGGACATGGCCAGCCGGGATAAATACCGAAAGCACATATGGTACACGCCCATCAGCGATGCTTTCATGAATGGGGATCCTCTTAGAAAGCATTTAGCCACTTCTGGAAAAGGCTGCAGCAAATCAGTGTTCACAACGATTGAACATAGATAACTCCACAGAGTTTACTTCACAGGCAAATGAATTGTCAGGCATTCCTGGTTATACATAAACGGAAAGAATACTTGCATCGTATATATAGGAGTTTATGACAATATGGGACTGGCCAGCAATATCGCAACAATCTTTTCTGTTTGTGACACACCAAAATAATTGATAATCATGGCACTTATCATTACAGTAATAGTAGAAAAGCCCAGATTTGGGAGTTCCTTACAGTCCTCTTCTAAGATCACTATTACTCGTCCTGTGAGCGATCTGATTCTCGCACGATCCAGACTTCGTCACGGTGCTTCTATTTGAAATTAATTTGACCGGTAATCTGGCGTTAATGGCATCGGTTTTGCGAACCTTATGAGGAGGGAGGTACGCTTCTTTGTCTTAGGCTGATTCGTAAGAAATTTCAGAACGTTGAAGGGTCTCGAGGCGATGATGCCTCTGATTCCTTGAGTATGAGAACGACACGCTTCTTCGACGGTTGTACCCCTCTTCTAAGACATTTGCCGTGTTGCGTTATTACGTTTTGGCTATACATACCCCATCTCTTTTTATCTGAGTTTCATATTCTCCCGGTTATTCGCTGATAAAATCCTGTAAAGACGCCTCAGGTCGCGGATTTAATTTGAGGTGCACACGTCTTCACTATCCAAAGCACCTATTTCAGCCGAAATACCTCCATCCATTTTGCTGGTACCGTCTCGAAGACTTCTTACAAGGAGATCGATGACAAAGTCCCTCTGTCGGATTTCGGGTGCAGACTTCTTATATGGCTTCTGCGTCTTTGTGGCCGGAATCAGGGATAGGCGTAGCCACTCGGCAGCGGATGCTGTCTTATTCTGTCACTAGATGCTGGTTCTGATCGCGATTGGAAACATTCTGACCCTTGAACCTGTGGACTCTAGCTTGCGTGAACGCCACAAAGGTGACCAGTTGCATGTCTTTCGCATCATGGTGCGCGAAAATAACCATCCATGCCTGACAGGAATTCTATAAAAGCTGAGATCCGCGCTCAGCGGTTCAGCAGACTTAACAAAGCAGCTTTCGAGCAATGTCGGCGATGAATAACTTCCCAGTGCGTACATTAGGTGGAGCATTAACTCACCTTTGACAACTGACTTCACGCTGCTCCTCTCTTCGGGGAACTGCCCTTCAGAACGGAACACGCGTTCGCTTTCACGTAGCATCCGGTGAAATCAAGACCGGTGTCGTGCAGTCCACATCTCTCCTAGCAGACGTGAGTATTTGGAACTTTAAAAAAATTCAATGCCTTGATTTGTTTTTTTTGCAGGGCACGTTGATGGCCGTTGTCCAATCGGATGAAGGTGGAAACACGATTAGTCTTCCGTGAGTAGATCGGTATATAGATAAAAAATGCTTACCTGAGCTCTTTTCCAGCGTAGCGACTTTGATCCGCGCCTGAATATGACTATCAACAGGCAAATTCGGGCGGTCACCATTTCGATAAGAGTTTAGTTGGTTGAAACGAGAATGAATGAATCGATGATAGGCCTTGCTGATGTGATTGCTGTAAATTGATACTTTGGAATTGATATGAGTTCGTTTCAATTCAAAACAGTCGCTCGCAGGGTCTCCCTTTGCAATAACTTCCTCGTAACTGTGAGGCAGAGAGTACGAGGCTCCATTCTATTCAGCCTAAACTTGGACTTGATAAACGCAGTTCGGAGGATAAACGAAAATGCCTTGAAACTTTCAATCAAGATCCGTTGGTGACCTCGTACATCCGGTTACTCAAAAACGGAACGCGGACAAAAGGAAGGTTTCGGCTCTCTGGTGTTAAAGGCGATTTGCATGGCCAAGGAACCAGAAATCCACAACAAGACACCTTCCGGCGATCATAATGGACCTTGATGTTATAGTCTATTCCTTAATTTGCTTCTTGCTGAAAAGAAGCTATCACGTAAGCTTCTCGTCACCTGTATGGCGCAGACAGAAGGGAGACAGTCACCGACAGTGCCGCTCAATCAAGTCGTCACTAGGTAGAGAAATGGACGGGACGTAGTGAGTCTCATTGATCCCATATTTGGAATAAGAAATTTAGCAAGAAATTGGCATGCTCCCCATGCAGTTGGTATGGTTGGGTCGGCTATCGCACTGTATCGAAGATCTGAGGCTTCATCGACAAGAATTTAGAGAGCAGTATAAAACAATCTTCCAGTTAAAAAAAGCACATCATCGGACATCAGAAAGTGTAGATAAACGCGAAACGCTTTGACAATTACCTTGGGATTGGACAAGGCTCGAGCATCCAAGTCGAGCGACGCACTAAGAGAGAACATACAACGAATTTCTCATCCTCCTGATACTTCCGGAGTGCTGACGCATGTATATCCTTGCAGAAGGTCAACTAGCTGACAGATATTATCGTTAACATTCTTTGTTGCTGCAGGAAGCGAGGAAAAATGAATTGAGGGGTGAGGAAAGGAACGACCGTGGGCTTCGGGTCAATACAGAATGTGATGTGACCTAACCCTTGCCTTTGTACCTATTTATCTGTGTATCACAATATTACACTACGGACAATTTAGTATTTTACATCGGATGATAAATGGATTGATATGTAATTTGATATTTTCAATATCATTCAATATCATACTGCATATCCTCATAAGGGATATTTAAAATATCATCAAAGTATTTAGAATATCATCAAAGCAGATATTCTGATTGACCAATCGGGATAATTTTTAGGGATATCTGCTTCGATGATATTTTAAATATCCCTAATGAGGATATGCAGTATGATATTGAATGATATTGAAAATATCAAATGACATATCAATCTATTTATCATCCGATGTAAAATACTAAATTGCCCGTAGTGACACTTTAAACGACAGGCCACGTGACTGACAAGTTAACCCGACTTGAGTCCACTTTATGTTAGGTTAGGCATGTCTTGTGCTTCTAATACGGAATCTACAGCATCAAATGGGCAAACAGAACACGGAAACTCATTGTATGCTGCGCTAGCCCGCACATTGACGAGAAGTGCAGCTCTATACTTCTCTCGTCCTGTCAGATTGTTCAGACCCAGTAAAGGTATCTAAATTGTATCCCATTTCAAAGGTTACAGTAAGCAAAAAACTCACCATGCTTTCTTTCTTCAAGTATCCGGATGGATGTTCCTTCAAGGACTTGCTTCACAAAAGGGGGTCACTCTGTCGCCTCAATTTTTGAAATATTTGGTGAAAAAGCATGGTGTTAGTCTTTCCGCTTGTTTCTCCTGCCAGCATGTCATTTCACTGACTTCAAAAATGTTTAAATAACATCAGTTATCCGTGCTTCCTCGTCACTTCATCCCTCCTTTGGCAGTAAATACCTTACTTGGGACAGTCTTATGGTCGTCGTACTCCGGAGCATCTGCTTTTCTTGAGGGACAACTATCAAATCCACTTGCCGTGTCAATGGTCTCTGGTGCGATTGCAGGTGGCGCACAAGCGATTGTCGCTGCTCCTGCCGAGAATGTACGTTTTATCCTGGAAGGGGGTGCTTCTCACATGGATTGGTCAGAGTGAGTATTTTTGCTATCGGACTTGGCAGCAACGCTGCAACTATCGAAAGGCCAACTTTTCATGCATCTCTAGTGCCTGGAAGGATGTATTTCGGGGCACTCAGACTGACACAATTAAATCTAAATCTCAAGCCCTGCATGAAGCACGACAGGTGAGATTATGGATGCAGGAAGTCGGGGAGATGGCAGGCCGAGGTGAGTAAGTCTGCTCAAGAAATATTGAAAGAGCGAATGCCGCACTACTTTTCGCAGGTTGGAAAGGGTTCGGCTGGGGGTTCGCTAAAGACACATTCGGTATGACCGTTCCTTTTTACTATCGAACTGAACTTTTATCCTTGCGACTTCAGGGTTTGGCGTCTTTTTCTCTATTTTTGAACTTACAAGACGAGCATCGAACTATTTGAGAGCCGAATCGACGCAGCTGATGCGCACACTGAAAGGCGAAGACTGTACGAAATCCCATGTGCCACGCGTAGTTCATGCCACGTCCTTAGTGACAGGCGGAATTCTAGCAGGTCTAGGGTATGATATAACATCGAGGCCTTTTGACCAGGCGCGGCGCATTGTGCATGCGCAGCGCGTCACTGATCCAGCCCATTGGACCGTGGGTGCGGGGCTACAGGCAATTGTGAAGCACATTCGGGATGATGGATTGCTTTCATTCTTCCGTTCGGTTTCTACTCACGAGTCCCTAAGATCACCAGAACGGCCAATGTCTCTGTTTCGCCGGCGATTGTATACGGCTCTAAGATTTCTTGGTAGAATGGGCCCGTGGGGTGCAGGATTTTTGATATGGGAAGCTTACGGACCTGGCCTTGCAGCATAAATGATAGATGGGATAATTAGATTAGATATCTCTCTTATAATGACATAATCAAACACCATCTAGATCTTTCCACGACTGTTACGCACATAAGTACATGATCGAGTGTAACATCTTATAAATGCTTTAAACCAAATCTTTGAACGAGGCGACACAAAAGCATCGATATGCCGACTTGTACTCGGAATGGCTGTAAGAAAGAATTTTCGGAAGAAGAAAATGTGGAGGGTGCTTGCAGGTACCATCCCGGTGCTCCGGTGCGCGACTCTCTTTCAAGGCTTTTCCATTCATGCGTCTCGCTGAACAGGTTTCGTCTCACCCTTTCAGGTCTTTCATGAAGGACTCAAGTCCTGGTCGTGTTGTCAGGATGTAAACAAGCCTGTGCTTGACTTTGATGAGTTTATGAAGATAGAGGTCCGCTTTCTGTTCCGTTTCAAAGCTGCGTCCTAAATTCACTGGTATGACGCAGGGATGTCAACTTGGCTTGCACACGACAGAGGCTAGTAGGTCAGAGCCACAAAAGAATTCGGCGCCAGCTACTATCCGTTCATTCGAAACCACCGACGGAAAGGAGACTTTCACAACGGCATCTTTACTGTCTACCCTTCCATCTAATAAGCCTAAGGCGCCTGCACCACCTCCTGCTGAGGAGGAAGATGATCCAAGCATTCCAGTGGTGCCTGGGACGATTTGCAGGAGAAAAGGCTGTGGCGTAAAATTCATTAGTGACGAGGAAAGCAGAGGCGATGATGCTGTTTGTACCTATCATCCCTCGCCTGTAAGTTTTGAGAGTATTCCTGGAACGATCCCTTGCTACTCTGATCTATTATACAGCCTATCTTTCACGAAGGCAGCAAGGTAGAGTTGAGGCTATCCTTCTGCTAAATATGTTGTTGACACGATCTTTACACCTCGAACTATCAAGGGCTATCTATGCTGTAAACGACGAGTGCTCGAATTTGAAGAGTTCCTGAAGATAGAAGGATGCAAGAAAGGCAAACATGTTTTCGCACCGAAGAAGAATACTAAGGCAGTAAGTTTTCCTTACTCCAGTTATTGAGCGTTGTTGAACTTCAGTGCTTCTAGGTGGAAGTCCAGACGACATGCCGAATAGATCATTATCAGACGCCGACAAACGTTTGTGTATCTGTCTTTGCCAAGCAAGCGGATAAGTCGCGTAGCGCTATTAAATTTGAAGAGAATGAAGTACACCAAATGAATTTGTGACTTGTTCTCTATAGATTAATCGTTCATATTTCGCAGGTGCATTTGGATATCTTCCTACCGGACTCTAAACGGTTCACTCGGACACTGTCGCTGTTTGGTCCTATCGTACCGGAAGAATCCATATATACCTTCTTCGGTACCAAAGTGAGTGTTGCGTAACGTCTTCGTGTTGTACATTACGTTAAGATATCCGTTAGGTCGAACTCGATCTCAGGAAAAAGGATACCCGAAGTTGGAACCTTCTTGAAAGGACAGATCGAGACTTAGGTGGCTTCAACTTGACATTTGGAGTTGGCGGAAGAACTGGGACGATAGGAAGCAAAGCTCCTATCTTGGATGGAAACAACCGAGTAGGAGCTGCGTGAAGTATTATATGCGCATCGTTCGAGATAGGGTAAGGGATAGACGGAGTAGGAATTAGCAATAGAGTGAACTATAATTGAGCTAGCTTTTCTACTTCCTCGTAAAACTGTAAGTGGTCTCCTGCACGGAGATCATTGAAGTCGTTCAGGCTAATGCCACATTCTAAACCCTTCTTCACCTCAAGGACCTCCCGTTTGAGTATCCGAAGAGCAGATAGGGTACCTGACCAGTTTGGCATCAGCGATGATAAGTAAAGGAGTAAAACTTTCTTCTTCGCACCATCATGGACGGTTTCTCCATTTCTGAGCACCCGGACCTGCTTGTTCTTTTCTATTATACCATTTGATACTCGACAGCCCGCAACTTTAATGATTGACTTGGCCTTGCCAGTAATGTCGAATATCTCTAGAACTTTAGCTTCTCCAGTGACGCGCTTCTCGACTATCCGAGGTAGAAGCTTGACGACTCGCTCCTTCACTTCATCGAGTACTTTGTAAATGACATTCGAAGAGAACACGGGAACTTTATTCTGTGAAGCAACCTGGTTTGCTACGCGTGGGAGGTTGACACAGAAAGCAATGACCATGCCTAAGATGCGATGTTATCAATGCCATGCGTCCAACGTTCAAGGATAGTTACCTTCCGCTGCTTTCGCGAGCATTACGTCGGACTCTGTGATTTCGCCGACACCGGTTGAAATCACTTTCGTAACCGCATCTTTGTTCCCTATGCCCTGGACAGCAGCAGCCAGTGCTTCAACACTTCCGCTCACATCACCTTTCAGTACCAGCCGAAGCTCCCTGGGTCCCGACTCTTTAGCAGGCGCACGGTCTTTCCGTTGCTCTGCTTCATCGGGATTCTCATTAGCTTTCCGTTCTCTTTCCTCGCGCTCGTGACGGCGCGCAGCATTTATTGCTTCCGCATCTTCCAGAGTTGCTGCTAAGCTCGCCTTACGCTTGCGATTTTCTACGGCCAGTTTGATGTCATTTTCTTTTCCTTGAAGAACTTCATCACCGGCCGATGGCAACTCCTTCCAACCAGAGACGACAACCGCTGTACCCGGATTCGCTTCTTTTATGGTCGCGCCAGAGAAATCCATTAGTCGTCGCACCTTCGCGTAAGTTGTCCCACTGATGATATGCGACGATGGGGTAAGTCGACCACGTGTAAGCAGAACTGTGGCCGTGTTCCTTATTTCGTTTTCATTAATTCTATTTTCTGGACCTCATAAGACAGAGCACCCACCCAAATCCTTTGGTTACTTTTGACTCTAGGACATAGCCATGAGCGAGACCCTCTGTCTCCGCTCGTATGTCTTGGAGCTCGGCAAGGAGCGAGATTGTCTCGATAAGATTCTCAAGTCCATGACCTGTTAAGCCCGAAACCTCAACAGAAGGCACATCACCTCCCATTGTTTCCAGTTCTATGCCTTCTGCCCACAGGTCATTTTGGACTTTGCTCTTTCAAATTTGCATCAATTTTCGTCCATTATTTATATTCGGAGACAAAAAATCAGGAAAGGTTCACTCACAACATCTACCCCTGGCTTGTCAACTTTGTTGATAGCCACGACTACGCCAATCTTTCCCTTCTCCTTTTTGATCAGGTTAATGACCTCTTTAGTTTGTGGCATAACACCATCATCGGCAGCCACAACAAGAACAACAATGTCTGTCACCTGCGCCCCCCGAGCGCGCATAGCCGAGAATGCAGCATGTCCCGGAGTGTCAAGGAAGGTGATGGAATGTGGACTGTCAGGCGAGTTCAATGTACTTCGCACCGGAACTGAGAAAGCTCCGATGTGTTGGGTAATACCACCTGCTTCACCTTTGGCTACTGATGAAGAACGAAGTGTGTCAAGGAGTGTGGTCTTCCCATGGTCAACATGACCCATGATGGTCACGATAGGCGGTCTACGAGGGAGAGTTGCAGGTTCCGGGTGAGGTGGCCTGTAGACAATTTCAATTGTAATGTAAGCCAAAGTAAAATTGGCAAAACGTACACGGCGTAAATGTCGAATGCTGCATTATCGTCAATTACAGGATTTCTATTGAATTCCATTGCGAGAAGCGACGCATCGTCAGAAGATAGAACTGATTGCAAGTGAATATAGTATTTCGATTGTTGCGGAGATACTCAAGCTTACTGTGATCATGCGAAGAGAGATCTTCCATTCCATTTTTGTGCATGCAATCTTGCAGCGTCTCTGTGGTCCCAATCAGCTTAGTTGCGGTACGCATGAGGAACGCATGCATACCTAAGCGGATACCAAGCAAACGAGAAAGGTTCTCAACCGAGACCATGCTCGGAATAGCCACATCAATGGCGACCGACTTCTCCTTGGGTTTCTTCGTATGCCTTTTGGCTTGATCCAAGGGGTTACGATGCGTACGGGAATGGTAAGGAATCTCAATATTTTCTCCCGACTGAAGACGCTGAATGACCGAGCCTCTCTCCTTATAATTCTCGCGTCGTGCGCGCCTTTGTTTATCCCTTCCATCTTGGCCAACGAATTCAGTTCCGTATGTTTCTGTGTATTCTGACACCACGGGCTCCGGATATGCCTCGGATTTTGTGGAATCGTGCGATTCGTCCAAACCCACATCCCGTTCTGCAGCTACTGCAGAAGAACTTGATCTTTCCGAATCCCGCGTTTCTTCTTGTCTTGAAACCAAGTGAGGAGCAGGGTCTCTTTGCAGTGCGGATTCTCCAGAAGAGCCTTCGATAACAGATGAACCTGACTTGCTAGAGAGAGTATTAAAGTGACAAACCTAGATCGTGAGGTGTTCTTCGTGAGGCAGGCTCCTCAGGAAACTTTGGGATCTGCTGAGAAACAGCACTCTTCGACAAACGATTGCTATCATCTTCTTCAACTCGTCTTCGTCGGTTAGGAATGCGTTTCTCCAGACCTTCTAAAATTGCTTTCTTCGGAGTTCGTAAAGGTTCTTGGCGGGTCCATTTACTTAGGTTAGGTTGGTAAGACGGCGCAACGTCTGGAATTTCACGCAATGGTTTAGAGTCATTTGACAATCCCGTCCGATTTTCAAGATCAGGTTTACGTATTGAAGCATACTTGCTCTCCGTCGGCGTAGACCTTACCCGTTCCCACTTTCCTAAGTTGTGAGCCTAATTGGTCGTTAGCATACTCGAAGCTTGACGAGCGGTGAGAATAACTTTTTCATTGTGCACTTACCGCAGGTTTCACCGCCGCGGCTGTAGACACTGAACGACAGCAGCATCTTGCATTTGCGATTAGCCGTATCCGAGAAGAATGTCTGCAGCAGTGCATGACCTATTCGATGCAGGTCGGTTCCCGCCAGCAGGCCGCTCGAAGGGAAGGAAATAAACGGACCAGGATCGACGCGAAGATCAATGAGGCTTATCTAATCTCATTCGTCCGGCCCTACACAAGCAGTTATACATTGATATAGGTTATTATAACATAACTTTAGATACCGTATAGCTGTAACTACGTTGGTGCTTCCTTACTTCACAAAAAGGAGCTGCCATCACACGTCATTCTTTGTAGACTCTTACGCCTCCAGAGCCCCATTTCTGCATGACTGTCCTGCCCATACTCGTCGGTTGCGAAAATGCAATCTCTCCTTTGCTAGGGTCTAGCTCACAACCATGAATGAACGTCCTAGCCGCATCGTCAAGTAGTGCCTTCGCGATGCCTTTCCTTCTGTGCGCAGAAGAGACAAACAAACGCGGAATACCCATCGCCGTCGGCAGCTCCTTTGGCTTGCAGTAAAGGTTGCCCTCTACATGCACCAGCGACTCGCCTGCATTCTCAAGTTTCGAAACTTCCGCCGCTGTCGCGACTTCCATGGCCTCCGTTATTCGTTGAGCAACGACGCAGCCTACGATCTTCTCTCTAGAACATCCCGGAATGCGAAGCAGAAATAGATAGGCTTTACACAGTTTCAACGCAGGCGCAGGTATGTCGGGCGCGGACAGAGCCAGATTGACTGTCTTGAGATAGCTTGATAGCTACACCTCGATGAGTACGACCATTGGAGATATTGACAAATACACTGACCTTGGTTCCTAGTTTTCCTCCTGCAGCCGGCTTGACAGCGACTACTCTCCCTCGTTCTCCACTCCGCAACACTACATCTTCTTCGACTATTGCGCATGTGCCATCGTTCCGTCCCGTCTCCTTGTCTTCTTCCCTTCCCCATTCCAAACCCTTCTGTACGCGCGAACAATGTGCCTTGTGCAAATTTTCGTCGTCCACCGCGCCTCTAGTATAAGTAAGGTCGCATAGAGGACAACTGCGCAGCGTTGACTGATCAATGCAAAAATGTAGTTGTGTAAGCCCGGTCTCCTTCTTCGCAGCCTTCTTCACGGTATTATCGGTGCCTAAAACGGCGCTTCTCTTGCATGACGTTCTAATTCTCTTAGGCGGAGAATTGTTGAGAAAGAGATCCGCCAATGGCCGCTTTCGTTTTAGAGTTGCGTCAGGGACGGGAGGAGGCGAGGACGAAGAGGTGCACAATGAAGACTTCTTCGCAGCAATGCGAGTCCTTAAATTTTGAGAGCCATATGTTCGTTTGACCGGGGGGTTTGCTGTCGACATTTCGGTCTTGTCGTAGTGGTTAAACTGAGGGCTGTGGATTCGGATTGAACGCGTCCAAATAGGGTCATGTGATCAATACAACCGCGTCATGTCACCGCACGTGAGGCGCGTATTCTCAGATTTATTATATCATCGTGATTGATATGGATATAGAAATCTAAATTGATATTTTCTTTATCAGCAAAGAATATCATTGAGGTAGATATTTTTTTGATGATATTTTCAATATCAAAGTGTCTGTTATTTGAAATATCATTCTGTATATCAATGTCAATGACAATTTACACGATGAGCAGGCGATGAGCGGGCGCGATGAGGGTGCACAGTGGGCATGTTGTGGGCGCACGGGGGGCAGAGAGAGGGTGAACTGCGGGCGGGATGGGGGCACACTGTGGGCTGTTTTGGGTCAGGGAGTGTCTGGTAAGCATTTTGAGGCTCGAACGTCAAGCCTAACGGCTAATATATTATATGAGTAGGCTTAGCCACGTATACGCATATACGCCATATATTATATGTGTGTATATGCGTATACGCCGTATATTATACGTGCGTATGCGTATCACACTTCAGAACCAAGTATACGCTCGTATAAAATACGAGCGTATGCGTATAAGCCTAAAATTATATGCGCATATCGTATACGATACGCACGGAGCCCTAGTTCGCGGGGGCGCATGTTGCACCAACAACACGGTCCGACTCATCACCAACACATCGATCCCAGGCTTCGTTGCCAATGAAGTTTTGCACATAAAATCACGATGAGGTTTGCGTGTACCGCCCATCAGATCATACTTTGGATACAACCAATGACGGGGCTCACAAGATTGTCCCAGCAATAGTCCACAGCACTGTTCTGAAGGTTTACGAACGAGAGCGAACAGGTTCTCAAAGTGAAGATCTGACATCTAGTTATGAATTTATTCCGGTTTTAAATGACAGCCTTCCTGCTGTGAGTTCTATGTTCTCCGACTCCTTTTGTGTGCTCTGGACACTCTTCACGCACCCGCACACACTGTATGCCCTCTCTGCGCCCTCTCTGCACCCGCTATGTGCCTCCAGCGTGCCCTTACAGTGCCCACAGTGTGCCCCCATCCCGCCCGCAGTTCACCCTCTCTCTGCCCCGGTATCTCAGTATTCTCCTGCTAACAGTGAAAGTAAGTTCGAGACAATTTGTTTAGTGTGACCTTCCGCCTCGGAATGCTCGCACGCACGTACACTACGCAGGAAATCGACTGGAAATATTTTCGATTGAGGTAAAGCACGGTATAAGTACATACAAACAGGCCCATCAAATGAATTGATCATTGCTGAAGTCATCTCCAATTCATCTCATATACTCATCCTCATCACGATTGGGTCCACGCCGTCATAGTAGACTGCAGACCATTTCTGTTTGCTCCTTGGTCCACTATTCCCTGTTCGTTGACGCTCAACTGGAACTGCGACGCTATTGTTGACAAACTGTATACGAAGACCGAGGAAGTGCTGTCGATGTCAAAGATCTGCGTTTGACAGTTGTTCGAGTTTAGGCAAGTCTGGTCGTAATGCTTGGGAAAAAGAAGACCTTTAAACTACCAGACATGGACTCTTTATCGATGGATCTCTCACCTGGAAGAAGCTGTATAAACCAGCTCCAAACACCAGGATATTCTGAGACTCCGAAATTTTCACAGCCCATGCCATCGGTTGGCTAGAAGTGTAAGTCGGATCGTTGAAGTCCGAGCGAGAAGTAAAGGGGGCAGGCGGCGCCGGGTCGGGCTGGAAGTACGCCTGAAAATCGTCTGCATG
Organism: Sanghuangporus sanghuang; assembly: GCA_009806525.1. Classification (NCBI taxonomy): domain Eukaryota; kingdom Fungi; phylum Basidiomycota; class Agaricomycetes; order Hymenochaetales; family Hymenochaetaceae; genus Sanghuangporus; species Sanghuangporus sanghuang. The sequence continues at coordinate 1,928,112 of VVIT01000001.1, read as the reverse complement.
TCATCCGATGCTGCAAACGCGTAAATGAAAGCTTACGGTTTCGGTTTGGATAAGACCCATGTAGTGGTTCCTAGCACCCACGAGGTTATATTGGTAAAGAACGTGATGTTCAGCTAGAACTTGATCAGTTTAGGATCGAGATATCAAGAAATTTACTCATGCAAGCTAAAGATAATAATTGATATCAGCTGTAGCCAGAATCTGAATCCGACTCGTCAATCGTGCGACCCACCTGTCCCAATCATCCACACAGGACCAGCAGACTGCGAATAAATGCCTCTGCCGCTATATGCCTCAAGTTCATTGTTGGGAGGATCAAGAGAATGGTCCGCCAGCCAAACCCAAGTTCCCTAGCCACTTCTATTCGGAACATGAAAACGATATTTTTATTTGAAGAGAGCTGACCTCAAGATATGCACTAGAAGCCGGTGTGAGATGCAATCCCAGGAATGACGCAATGCAGTTATTCCCGGTCTGCGATGAATCGGAGCACGAGTTTCCATCAAGATTCGTCCCAAGCGCTATAGTTAGACAAGTTAAGGGCGAGAAGCGCATAGCTTTTGTGCTCCTTACCTCCACCGAGTCTAGACGACAGATACACTGCGTCAGCTAAGCGGATGAGATCTCCAAAGTGATAACCGTACCTGATGTGACTGTCCCACATGCCTGCGGCACCTTGTTGGCCTGCAGGATCATGTACGTTCCACTCGATAACAATGGCGCCAGCAGCTAGTGATTCATGATTTACGGTCGGAACGTCTTTGACGCAATACGGAAAACTCACCCGGACCACGAGTAGCGAACATCATGTCCGTTATTTCCAACACGCCTTGCGAATTAGTGTCGCCCACTCTGACGACGGGCTGGGGGTTGTTCATGTCTTCGAAAACCGATCCGGAACCCAATATTACAGACCAGGCTTCGCCAACGATCTGGGTACCCGCCGGAATTGTGATAGTTGAAGTCACGACGTATGTGCCGTGATCGAAAAAGATAATCTTGCAGCCAGAGTACTACAAAACAGCGCGTCAGCGACATCGATAAAACAAGTCATGAACAAGAATATACCTGAGCAAATGCATTCTTGATAGCTTGAGTATCATCCGTACTGCCGTCTCCTTTCGCTCCCAGAGAGCGAATGCTAACAAACTGGTCAACAGCATAATCCGTATATTGAGGGTGAGTCTTCCCGAAAATGCGTCCAGAGCTATCCAATAAACTGCCATCCTTCGTCGGAGGGGTTACCGAATTCTGAAGGAATCTGTTTGCTTTATTTGAACCAGTGTACACATTGCCCTGCACCCAATGACTTATTGTTGTCGTTCCGCCGTTCAACACAACGGCTCCATTAGCAACACCGACGGCAGTCGGGACGTTGTTGAGTCTAATGTTGTTAAGAACCAAAGATCCAGCGAGGTGCCCATTGCTAGACTGTGAATTGCGGACGAAGATGGGGGTGTTCGTGACGACTGCGTCAATGATCGCTTCTGCGCCAACACTCTATACCTTAGGTGTCAGATTCAAATTCCTCCTCGAAACAGAATGAACCAACTTGGTCACTTTGATCCGATCCTCCAGTCGCCAGGTCAAAGCCAACCTAATATGCCCGTACCTGTAAGCACGAGGCATAGGACACTAATAATCACAAGTTCAAGTTACCTGACAATTGTTGATAGTCACTCCCTGGAATGTCCAACCTATTAGGGAATAGATGGTATTCGTTCTCAGAGAACGCCATTCGACAATTAGCACACACATACCCCAATTCCATAGTCCAAAAATAGCTGGGATAAGAAGAAGAGTTCAGTTTATCCCTGGAATTTCTATTCAAACCTGCGAGAACTCACCACTCTGTGCGTTGTTGACCGTGATGTTTCGCACAGTAAACCTGCTTGAGTTTTTAATCTATGCAAATCTCCAAGTCACTGATAGACTGACTGTTGGTTTCCAACCCATATACCGAATTTGCCTGAATGCCATCGTGAGGCTCTAAATGCCTGTGACAACTCTCTAGTATTTCTTACCGCCATTGAAAACAAGGTCTGGGGATTATGTATGTTCAGATGCCTCTATAACTCTTGAACGATACGGAAGGACACACCTCCCATAAAACCACCGCTTCCATTCTCCATGAAAATCCCTGATCCAATGACTTAGTGAAGCCATAATTGGAAGACATGAAGCAAACCTTGATGATTCGTTGCGGGATCTTGTGACATGTTCACGATGATGTTCATCAAGGACGTAGCCTGAGATACCTGCCAGTGAAGACCTGTTGCGGACGCTGTGACCGGCATTCGCGTCAGATCGATCACGAAGTTCCTGACCGAGCGAAAGCTGATGAACGTATAAGTGTATTGTGCGTAAATATATTATTTGATTGGCATACAAGTTGTTCTGGTTGATATACCATTGCGCTCCATTTCCGCCGTCGATGTAAGGATCGGCATCTAGTTGGACATTGGTAGTCAGAGTTTCCAATGCAACCGGGATGAAAGAAGCATAGTATACCGATGACGGCTATGCCGACGAAATTGGCAGCGGCAGTAATAGTAGGCGGTCTCCGTGCATCACCGATGAGCTGAGTATAGTACCAAGCAACTATTGGTCGTGAGACCAGGTAGTTTCTAAACTCTAATTTAGAAGTCAAGCGAAATAATGATCAGCCGTATGCTCCTACCCTTCCGGAAAGTAGACGATAGCTGGCGCAGTTCTGGTAAGAATGGTGAGTGTATCATCCATTATAGAAGAGCATCACCTACGTAGTAGATTGACAAGTTCCTCCACCACATCTGTTTCCTGAAGACATAGCAGCGCTTTCCAGAGCGTCAGGTGTCCGTGAACCGTATCACAATAATATTCTACATACTTTATAGCATCGGTGTCATCAGTAACGCCATCACCTTTGGCACCAAAGTCCTTGACATTTCGAAAGACCTGATAACCGGAAGGATTGGAGTTGAAAGCAGCGAGTCCTTGATGTTGGATGCTCTGTAGCCAAAAAGGATCGTTGGGACCTGCAGTGCCACGAGTAATGGGAGTCGAGCAGGTGGATCCCAACGCAGCAGCCATAAGTGCCGATGAGAGAAACGCAAGGAAGGCGCAGAAGAGCCCCGGAAGCGGTCTGTGGAGCATCGTAAGCGATACCCAGAAAGTAATAATATTATCGATAGTAAGAGCAAGATCTCAGCGCATAAGCTAGCAGGGCCAAAAGAGAACCGCTAGCCGCCCTGCAAACTAGCTGGTATGTACGTAGCATATTTATACTGACCACCAGAAACGCTGGAATATGGAAAGGAGTTCGAGGCCAGGAAAGAAGATGACAGCGAGACAGAAGTATCGAAAGGATCGACATCCCGTAATGGAAGAACAAAATCGATGACAGGGACGCATACTAAATCTAGTTATCCGTTTCGTCTTCGCCTCTTTATGCTGGTGATTTTAGCCCTCTGTCTCTGAAAGCTCAAGTTCCACCGAGGCTGGAATGTGTATCCTGCGTAAGCTGATCACAAAACATAGAAATGTCAGAGCATAGAATAATGATATATCTAATATTCTAGTGAATGATCTTTATCAAGAGCGAGGATCCTTCTTCGAGTGAGCTCGTGACAAAACTTCTGACGGAAAACTTCAATAAATGAGCTCCCTCTTGACATAGGGAACAGCATGGGATCTGACACGTCATGATATACGGAACCAATCTGTACGATTTTTACCGACTTCGGCTCTGAATGCAAGGCTCCAATAGGTCAATAGAAGCGACAGCAGCAGCACGAGTGCGCCAGATGACAAGCACATTCACTGAACGTCAGGCACAACTCTTTACCTACAATCCCCCGCCGAGGTCAGGAAGATGCGAGCTGATTAATGCAAGTGGGAGACAGCGTACCAAGCTGGGCTACATCGCAGGGAAATTACACACAAGCCGATAGATATGTGAACTTTGGACCAATCAGCAGAACCCTGGCACTTGATAGTACTTAATGATCATTGCCGCAAACGACTGCTCGTCTAGCCACAACTGCAGGAAGGTTAAACTGGAGTGCTACGTGGTATAGAATGCATGTGGCCATAAACCATAATCAGGCGGAACTTTCAGACCATTGACCGCATGGTAAGAGGGGCTCCCTTGAGCAGAAGACCTTAGCTTGTAGGCATATATAGTCGTGTGCTGGACGGAAGTTGTGGCGGCCAGCAGATTGCGATCCGCGTATTTCTACACTTGGAGAAACCAGGGACCAGTGTGAAAGGGAAAAGGATAGAGAGTTTCGTCTCACTCCTGCCGCGGTACATTGAGTAAGTACGGACGGTGGTGACAGTCGTTTGCTGGGGAGTTTGAGTACTTGCAGAGACCCAAACCACAATCTCAACGTAGACTGAAACTGGGAAGACTGAGCTAAGATGTTTTTAGAAAGCTGCGTCTCGCACACACGCACGTGAGACCAATACTCTCTCACAAAGGCAAGTAACAGTAATGAAACCATATACGTACAGCAGACAAAGTTTGCGTTGATCGGATGGTCGCCATCGTCGTCGCCACCTTTCAGAAAAAAAAGGCAATTGCCTGGATACGAAATGAACAAAATTCTAATATACTCGAAACAGAAGAACATTTCGAGAAGAGAGCGGAGGATTTGTATATGTGGAGGAAGAAGGAAGACGGGCGGGCGAAGCCGTTGTCGGCTGGAGGGAGTGCTTCTGTGGAAAGGAAAACAATTCGACGGCGACGGATAGCACGATTACATAAGCTGTTATAGGCCAGCCGCCCGCCCTGCCGCCCAGCCGCTTGTGAACCTTATTATGTACTTATAGAGAAGCACCGACTTTTGCGTGCGCTGTTCCTGCCTTGCTTCTTTCCAACATATTCTCCCGCTCTCACCAGTCCAGTCCTCTCCTTCCCCACATTCCTATACATCCTCAAGCATATACCCTTTCTCTTTGCAAACCTAGAATCTCTTGTAGATCTGGTATCATCCTTTCGGATTTTCTTTTACTGTCAGTCCCCGCTTTAATACCTCTTGCGTATGTCTGCAATTTCTATGAATATCCTAATACAGTAGCTGACCGCGCCTCTTTCATTCTTCCACTCTTCAGCATCCTGAACGTGTAGGCCATGTCTGAACCCACCGTTCGCAACTTGCAGCCGTCAGAGTCTCGTTATGAGCCTCTGCCGTTTGATGGTCTCTCTCCTCCAGCGACTCCTGTCAATGAATCTCTGGCTCTTCCGATGCAGGAGCTCCCGGCCGGAGCGGCTCGCCCTCGTTTCCAGGGCACCGCCCTCCGTGAAGATGGTTCGATGATGCGCGACTCCTTTGCCTCCTCGACTTTCAATGCAGGCGGCTCTGTGAACTCCTCTGTCTATGCACTTAATCCTGCTGGTGCGGCCGGCGGCAGTACACTTTCCTCGACATATCTCGCTTCATACCGTGATGATCCGAATGCCGATTACCAAGACGAATCTCCCGAACCCACCTACGCAAGTAAGGCCGGACCAGAGTATCTGGAAGAGAAGCGTGCAGCATACTTGTCTCCTCGTTCTCGATCCAAGAAATGGGCAATCATCGGGGGAGGTGCACTCCTGTTGGTCATCATCGGTGTAGCTGTCGCAGTTCCTATTATTCTCAATAAGAACAAAGATGGTTCGACATCGGACTCGTCATCGTCAGACTCTGGTAACAATTCCTCATCAGGACCGGCTAACACTGGTTCGCGCAACGTTGTAACTGGAGGTGACGGCAGTACGGTGACAATGGAGGACGGAACGACCTTCACGTATACAAATAAGTTTGGCGGTTACTGGTATTTCGATCCGGAGGATCCCTTCAACAACGGTGCTCGCGCTCAATCTTGGACTCCTGCTTTGAACGAGACCTTCAAGTACGGTGTCGATGCCATTCGCGGGTAAGCAGTCTTGCGCCACCTGCAGTTCGATGGAACGGCGTAGTTTACCCGTCATTTTCTAGCGTGAACTTGGGTGGTTGGCTTAACACGGAACCTGTGAGCAAGCCGTTCTATTTTTGTCATGCCGTTCGCTTATTAACAATTTGTTTTAGTTCATGCAAGTTCACATAATTGCGCCTCACATTTCAAATATGGTACTCATACTTGCCCGTTTTGCTACAGTGTTCCCGCCTTATACGAAACTTATGCCAACGCAAGCATATCGGCCGTTGATGAATGGACGCTCAGTGAAAACATGCGTGCTGATACAGGAAATGGTGGAATAAACCAACTTGAAGACCATTATAAAACTTTCATCGTATGTCATCCCATTATTGACAAGGATCTTCTTTTTTCTCACGCTTTGTCCGATTAGACCGAGCAAGACTTCGCTGAGATTGCCGCAGCGGGTCTTAATTTTGTGCGCATTCCTCTTCCTTATTGGGCCATCGAAACGCGCGGGGACGAGCCATTCTTGGCCAAGACTTGCTGGACGTGAGTATTTTGTTACCGTAACGACCAATATATGCCAATCACTAAATGTTCCTTAGATATTTCCTCAAGGCAATCGAGTGGGCTCGTAAATACGGTATTCGCATCAACCTTGATCTGCATGCTCTTCCTGGTAGTCAAAACGGGTGGAACCACTCTGGCAGACTAGGCACAGTAAATGTCCTAAATGGACCTATGGGATACGCCAACGCTCAGCGTTCGCTCGATTACATTCGCATCCTTGCAGAGTTCATTTCGCAGCCCCAGTACAAGGACGTTATCGTGATGTTCGGAATCACGAATGAGCCTCAGGCTCCAATTATAGGTGCCGACCCGCTTCAGCGATTCTACCTTGAGGCATACAACATTGTGCGCAGGGCGGGTGGCACTGGAGAGGGAAATGGTCCTATGGTTTCGTACCACGACGGTTTCTTGGGACTAGGTAATTGGGCTGGTTTCTTACCCGGCGCGGATCGCATTGCGATGGACCTCCATCCATACCTATGCTTCGGTGGTCAGAGTGCAGATCCAGTGTCGGCTTTCGTGAACACTCCTTGCACCGCCTGGGCGAATAACATGAACGATTCCATGAGTGCTTTCGGTCTTAGTGCGGCGGGAGAATTTAGTAACGCCATTAACGATTGCGGGCTCTACGTCAATGGCGTCAATCTTGGTACTCGATTTGAGGGTACTTATCCTGGAGATTTCCCTCGTGTCGGAAGTTGTGACACTGTGCTCGACTGGCAAAACTGGGATGATAACACGAAGCAACAATATAGGGAACTCGCATTGTCAAGTATGGACGCTCTCCAGGTATGTCATCTTATGGACTACATTCGAGTATGCTTACTTACATCTCTTCTTCAGAACTGGTTCTTCTGGACCTGGAAGATCGGCAACTCTTCCGTCTACAATACTGTCATGGCTCCCCATTGGTCGTATCAGCTCGGGCTCCAGAATGGTTGGATGCCAACTGATCCTCGGGAGAGCGTTGGCAGGTGCGGTGCTACCCACCTCTTCGCCGGCCCGTTGGCACCTTCTGCGACCGGTGGAACGGGTGCGGATACTATTCCTGCATCTGTATCGGAGGCGCTCGTATGGCCACCCCCTACGCTCAGCAACGCCGGTGCTATCGCCGATCTTCCAAGCTATACGCCGACTGGTGCTGTACCTACTTTGCCTGCGCCCACATTCACGGCGACAAGTGCTCACGCAACAAGCACAATAGACACTGGAAATGGATGGTTTAACGCGCAAGACACAGACGGTTTGATGACCGACATCGCCGGTTGCAACTACCTGGACCCGTGGGTTGGTCCGACCGCAGCCGCACCGTCGCCCCTCTGCTCAGCCAATGTCGCAGCGAGGAATGCCGAGGTGACTGGTGTTCCTCTGCACAGGCGATGACAGAAACTCGCCCTCGTGCCTCCGTTTCCTGTCTCGCTCGTAGCTCTCGATATATTTTGGCCAAAAAGAGCTTTGGTATGGACTTCCCATTTCCCCTCAAGGACTTGTAATGCACGTCGATTTTTTCTCTCTCGTTATTCCTTACCCACGTAGTATTAGTTATGTCTCATCTAGTCATGCGTGAGGACATAGACTGGTATGATCTACCGTATCTTACAATCATTTTCTGTTTATCTTACAGTAGGTCGAGACAATCATTTGGTACGACATACACGCGATTTGCTTTCTTTCCGGACTCAGTGCTCTCCGCTCGTAGTAGCATATCTGTCTTCAAGATCTTCCTGTCCACCGAAGCCTCCTTCAATGTCTTTATCAATGCGTGAAGCAGCCTCTTTGGCATCACTATTCATCTGTGCCCGGAGAGCGGCGAGCTGATCCTGCTCCTGTATTCAGTAGTAAATTCACTCTGAAGTCATTTAAGAATCAATGAGTGAGTGTTTCTGGACGGACCTTCTGTCTGGCGTATTGAGCCTCCTCGCCTTGCTCCTTCGCCTTCCATGTGTTATCCTAAGAACAAGTGACGAGTTTAGTGACTGCAGCCGGCGATAAGCAGAGAGTTACCTGCGCGGTTGTTCCTGACATGTTGGTTGAAGTGAGAGCTCCTTTGGCGCTCTTTTGACGCTGGTAAGGGGTCTGATGTACCATAAAAGGCGAGAAAGCAAAGTCAGCATCAACATCCGGATCGACAAAGTCAAAAACGGAAGTCATTCTCAGGTGCAGCTCCTCTTCCTCCTTCATTCATGGCGGATGCCAGCTCGACCGCGCCTAGTCGAACACAACGACACCACATCTTACGACACACTGTACATAATGAAAAGATTCGAAATACAGACTTTGTCGATAATGAGGCTTACCGAACCTGGCGGCTTGTAAGACTCACCGTACTTTCGATACGCTTTCTGCTGAGTCAATCTTATCTCCAGAGGTTCACAATTCTAATAGTCCTAGCTATACACATACAAATATGGCGAACCAGTTGGCCGATCTTGAAAAACACCCTCATGCACAGTCTATCATCACCTCCCTCCTTCGATCCCCTAGCAACACATTGCGCCGAAGTAAAACCCATATCATCTACCGAGTTTCTCACACGTCAGCAATCGCTTGCTGAGACTCTACACTCCCTTAATGCATCTGCATACATCGCAGAACCAGGTGCTAATGCTCAATTCTTTGGGAATATATCTTCAAGTAGCTGGCATCTCTCGGAGCGGCCACTATTACTCATTATCGCTCCGGAGGTCGGCTCAGATGCCAATGTCAAACCTCGTGTTTCGATGCTCACACCATCATTCGAAGCGACCCGGGCGCGCTCGCTATCTATCCCAGCACAAGACAATGTTTCATTTTTCGAGTGGCCAGAGGAGGCTAATCCTTATGAGATTGCTGTTTCTGCCTTCTCCGACAAAAAGGGCTCCATTTTCGTAGACGGCTCGATTCGAAAATTCATTGCCGATGGTCTTGCTTCAGTTCGACCAGGAAGCGAAGTTGTATCTGCTCCTTTGCAAATTCGTTCCTTACGCGAAAGAAAATCGCCTGCTGAACTAGACATCATTCGTTGTGCGAATGAGGTGAATAATTTATACGCGTCTTCCATAGACCTTATGCTAAGGTAAAACGGATAAGGTTACTCTCCTGGCTATCCGTGCAGTCAGAGACGAGCTCCGTATAGTGCGTCCTTCAAGATAACATCTTAGTTCAGACGTCTCGACATATATTAAATTACAACTACGATTCCGTAGGGAATGCGGGAGTCAGAAGCACAGGCCATGATGACGAAGGCGCTTTCATCTGCGGGTCTTTCGGATCCTTTTGTCCTTGGACTCTTCGGAGGTACGATTTAGAACCAGTGGAATGAACGCCGTTTACGTGTTTGCAATTCAGAAAATGCGGCTTTACCTCATGGAAGTGGTTCTGACCGTGTCCTCGGAAAGGAGGACTTCGTTCTATTTGATGCTGGCGGGTCCTTGTACGGCTATAACAGTGATATCACTAGGGTTGGTCCACCAGGAGCAGGTCACTTGCTTGTTATGAACTTCTGAAAATGCCTTAACCCAGACATTTGCACTTTCGGAGTCAACCATTCCTTCCGAGCACCTTGAATTATGGTTCGTTGTACGTGCAGCGCAGTCCGCAGCACTTGACAAGGCACAAAACGGCACGGTAACTCGTAAAGTCGACGAGGTAGCTCGCACCGTCATATCCGAGGCAGGGTTTGGCAAATTCTTCACTCATCGCCTAGGACATGGTCCGTCGTTTTATTTGCTTCTCCTACCTGCAATTTTCGAAACCTGACGTTATATCATCTACAATAGGTTTGGGTCTTGAAGGGCACGAAGAGCCATATCTGCGCGGTGGGAGCAACGATATAATTCGACCTGGTCATGTTTTCACGGACGAACCAGGCGTGTATATTGAGGGTAAAATCGGCGTGCGGCACGAGGACCCCTTCTACATATCATCAAATGGAACAGCTGTGCTTCTCACCGCTAGCGTCGGCGGTCAGGCAAAATCTCCGTGGCGACCATAACAGTTCTCCATTGAGAAATATTGTAGCACATACACGCAATGATTCGGATTTAATTTGGTTTCAACAGCTGCAGTGCGCAAAAGAAAAACATATCGGGCTATAAAGTGATTTGTATTCCAGTTTGTACACGATGACATCCGAAATAAGTTACATGTGTACAGTTTTACAAAGATGCAGAAATCTGCAGGTACAGGAAAGCCTTGCCTCCACGGGTTCATATTATGATATTACCGATAGCAAAGAAAAGCGGATCAATAAAACACCGGTGTTCAATCGAAACAAAAAAAATGCACGACAGTGAAATTGCGATGATATGCAACGAAAACCGTGAACGACGTCAAGAAAGGAATGAAGATGTTTCCAATCCAGAGCGGTTCCTCGCTAATGGGATGCAAGAGTGCTCGAGTTGACGTTACCCGGGACAGTCTTGGGATCATCCGGCATAGCAGTCGAGTGCAACCAAGCTAGAACGGAGATGGCGAGCATGAAGATCATCCAAAGGTTTCCTCCTAGAATGTTATGATCCACCGAGAAAGCGAAAAGACAACTAAAGTTAAATCGTCAATCGGTCAAGAGAAATACTTCAGATCCACCACCAAAAATGACAGACCTGACAAAGGTTGGGGCAATGGCACGAGAAAGGCACTGAGAGAATTGGGCAAGTCCATTTGCTGAGCCGAGGGAGGACGGACCAGGTGCATGATCTTTCACAAGAATCATATTCAGTCTAGTAGTATGAATGCAGTTAGTCGAGGTGTATGATTTTGCGGACTGCAGATGAAAACACTTACGAAAATGCAAGGCAAGCAACGCGACTGAGCGCCAAGGCAGCAGCGATACCAAACCACACTAGGAGACGGATGTGAGGAGCGAGAGTGCTCTCAGCAAACTCACTGATACCAGTACGAGCAATCCAGTTGAGCGGAGGGAGCAGAAGGAATGCTAAAGGCCAGATTCCCATGCAGACCATGTAAAGCTTCGCACAGGAGATCCTGCGAAGAAGTACAGGCATGAAGATGATCTGTATCAACGCGGAAGAAATTCCAGCGACAGCAAGCGCGTATCCAATCTGCGAGACCTGCGAGAATCAACATCTGCATGACTCTGGATATTAGAAAGGCACTTACTGAAAATGAGAGCCCTCCAGACTTGATTGGAGAATAACAGAATAGAACGAAAACGACATCAAAGGCAGTACCAACGAAACTCAAAGCGCACCCTGAAATGCACAGAGCTCGGATGACAGGTATCTGCAGCAACTTGCTTGCGCATGGACTTAGATGATGTTCGTTCTCTGTGCGATCACTATGCTCAGATAGTCCGTAAGAAATCGAGTACTCCCTCTTCAGCTGCACTTTGTGTATATTGGTCTTCAAGGTCTACGTTGATGTCAGCACAGACATAGTGAGCGAACTTGAACTGCACGAACCTCACGAAGACAGATATAGCCGACCAGAACAGTCAGAAGCGTCGTACAAGCAACAATGAAGCATGGAAGAAAATAGGGGTGCGAGTGGAAGAAATGATTTCCGAACCAGGAGGGATATTTTTGAGCAGCGTTTGAGAATGTACCCCCGATTAGAGGTCTGATAAGATGTGTAGGTAATAAGGAATTTGCAAACAAAAGGAGTGACGTCTTACCCGATGATGACACCGAGAGGCCAACAGAGTCCGTAAATGGGATATGCTACTGCCTGGTTGGAGGAATCTGTGATCTCCCCTAACACCGAGTGCATCACTGCAACATTGCCGGAGAAAAGTCCGGCTAATAAACGCGAGATTGGAAGAATTCCTATTGCTACTCGAAAACGAGAGAATGAATTCGCACTTACCGAGGGCTCTAGAGAGAAGAACACCTGCAAGAGTCCGCGCAAAGCCCAACCACATAGTTGAGATGGCGATACCGATCGTTCCGATTAAGATAATGGGTTTTCTTCCTACTTTATCAGAAAGGCTTGCCCAGTGGTAGATGGACATTAGTTGTGCCAGTGCGAATACACTCTCCTGTTAAATAGTATTCAGGAGCGATGCGCATATAGCAATGAACGAACCTGGACATACAACGAGACCGCTGTAGAAACCTGTTTTCGAAGGCTCTGCGACGCCGAATGTCGCCATCATTTCATTCACATAAGGAAAAACCTGAGTGAAGGCAACAGGATCCGCAAGACGGATTGCACATAGAGTTGCCAGCTGTCGCTTGGGCAATGAGCAGCTCTGAGGCTGCAGCGATGGATTTCCTTCTACGTCATACAGAAGAGGACGAGTCTCATCGGCTGTAAAGTCTTCATCACAGTCAATTCTTTGCGAGTTTACGGAGCTAACCGCCATGAAAAGGAAGAAGGGATGAGTGCGACGACCTGCGACGACGGGCTGGTAAGGTAAGAGACACAAGTAGGGAGGAATGAATATTTCTAGCTTTTATACATGTACAGCCAGATCGGACCGGAACCGAACGGCAAAACCGTGTCTGGTCAGGTGACTAGCACGTGATGTACGGCAATTTCCGATGGGCCTTGGCCTGGCTTCAGTCTGTGTAATTCAGTCGGTCGACCCGACCCACAGCCATCTTTTTCTTTCCTACGCTCATCATGTCCGACAATTTTGTTCTTGTTGCGCCTCGTCCGCTTCGTGTCGACTCATTCTCTCAACGTGCTTCATTCTCCCCTGTTGCCAGGATCTTGTCCCCTCCTGTGGAAGCTCGTTCTCGTGTAAAGCTTCCCGACGGCGAAAGTCAGCCCGTTGACAACAGCGACGATGTACCTCCATCCTCCGGTAGGAACACTGCTTCTCCTCGGTGAGCCTTTCTCCTTTCTTTTATCAAGAGAATGCGACTCCTTATCCTTTTCTCTTTTTCTTATCCCTGTATGCTCTCGCTTCATGATCTGGGGACCGTGTGGCTTTCCCATTCTTCTATCTCAGAGTCAATCTATCCCCTGAGGCACTTGAAGAGTTTCTTTCTATCCTTCGTCCCTCGCTCTTTTCCCCCAATTCACCTACCTTTCGTGCTCGCCGCAATGAATCGTGCTCTGGCTTGGCCTTTCCCCTAGAGCGCCCCCAGACATTTAGACTTCGTGAAGGGTCCCACAGCAAGAGTCCTTCGCTAAGCTCTGCAAATGCTGAGGATAGAGATAATTTAAATGGTACTGATGGTACACACACCACCCCTGACGTCCGCCAGAGTGGCGATAATGACCACCCGCTTGGAAATCTGTGGCGCATTCCAGGCATTCTTGGTAAGCAAAACTGCAGTACTGTACTGTCGAGTCAAAGTCTTGATCCGTCTTTAATGCAGAATCACCTGTATCCCGCACACATACACGCAACCCTTTCCAACGTCATCCATCGTACGATACAGCTCTCACGGGCGTCTTCGCGAGTCACTTATCTCCGTCGCTCCTTCCGCTTCCGCCGTCCCCATCTCCAGCTCCCCCTCTCAGCCTTTCCCCACCTGCAGACACTGAGGATAGAGATGCATGACTTTGATGCCATCCCGACATTTTTTCTCTCTGCCTTAAAGCACTATACCAATTTATCTAACGGTCGGAACGTACCTTGGCCCGTTGAGCCATTAGGATTGTATTTTGTAACCGGTTTTTCTTACTTGGTTTGTATCAGCATCCCGGGAGGTAGACTATTATATCTGTCTCTTACATTCATTGAATACTGCTATCCCGTATCCTATTGTTCTGCATTCTGCCCAGTAGTTAGTAGTCCACATATTCAACTCCCTCCTCGTACCACCTCAAAGTTCATTAGCGCATATATTGTCTGATAGTTAAAGTTTTAGTTGCAATGCCCATTGCCTGTCATGATCTATGATGAGGCTGTCGTGTCCAAAAAGAAAGGAGGTCCCCTGCTCAGATTATTCGGCAAGCCGAAGCGATCAACGTAACAAACGACTGCAAATGCCCTTGTGTTGCAGGTAAACTACAAGAAGGTAGAATATAAATTGAAATTCGCGTGTAAGGTCGTATAGAAAGCCGAGAAAATCGTTGAAGCCTCGATGTCTCCGTTAAAGCTTTGATATCTCTTGCTTCAAGTCAGCTATGGGCGCAAGGTCCGGTTCTGAGTACAGCTGTTCTAACACATCCTTATACTTAGCCACGACGTCTCTCCTGCAAGGAAAAAAAGAATTGTAAGCATGAAATGGCAAATTGCGGGCAAAGACTGACCGTCTTAGCTTGAAAGTTGGTGTCAACATATTGTTGTCCACCGAGAATGGCTCAAGAGTTACATGAATTTTCTTGACAGTTTCGAACCTGAAGTATCACCCATCAGTATCAAGCACAAACTGTACAAAAGATAAAACCAACATACCCTTTCAGACCCGCATTCTTCGCCTCCTCGTTCATCTCACCGAGGATTGCTTGTACAACGCGAGTATCCCTGATCGCATCAGCGAGGATTGTACTGTCTTCCGGTGCTACAGGTTTCCCGTACAACTTGCTCACGAGCGGGGCGAGCTGGATAGGATCCGGCACAACAATGCCGACGAGGTGATCCCTGAGGGAATCTCCATGCGCGTAGATTTGAGCAATGAGCGGGCTCAGATCATAGGCGTTCTCGATTCTCTCTAGTGCAACGTATTCGCCTTGGGAAAGTTTCAGGATGTTCTGCATCAGGTATAAGTAGCTGGAAGCTGCGAGTTGCTCAAGTGTGAATCTGCTCGCTCACCTTGAGACGGTCAATGATCCTGAGTCGTCCGAAGCTGTCAATCTCACCAACGTCTCCAGTGTGTACCCAGCCTTCATCATCCAGCGTCTCGCGCGTGTTCTTTTCGTCCTTGTAATACCCTTTAAAACATTGTCCCCCTCGAACGCAGATCTCCCCACGTGGACTGGGCTTATCCTCCGATGTGTAACCCATAGCTGTGACATCCACCAATTTGATCTCAGTGCAAGGTTGAGGCGCGCCGACAGTACCACTGCACGAGGGATCGCCAGGCCAAGTGCGGGTTATCACAGCGCAATTCTCCGTCATACCATAACCTATTAGAACACATCCAGTACTTATTATCATGAATAACAACTGAAATAGTCACCTTCGACGACTTCACAAGCAAAGGCAATACGAAGGAAGTCCATCGCATCAACACTAATAGGTGCGGATCCCGATATTAGTAATTTTATGTTACCGCCAAGCACTGCTTGGACTTTTCGGAATACCAAACGATCCCAGAACACATGTGTGTTGTCTCCCGTTTCGCGCAGCTTCTTTAACTTTGCCTCGACAGCGCTTCGGAAAAGAAAGCCCTTCAATCCAGGAAGCTCAGCAGCTTGCATCGCTGCTTGGTAGATCCTATTGAGGACTCGAGGCACTGAAGGGAAGAAGTTGGGCTTAAGGATGGACATGTCCTCGAGTAATCGGAGTGGATCTCCCGTATAAAAGCCTGTCGCGCCTCCCAGGGCGGTTACGTTTAAAATATTAACTCGCTGTAGCAAGAAATAAGCGCAAGGATCAATCTTGCACGAAAAAGCTTTACCTCATAAATGTGGGCCAAAGGCAAATAAGATATTTCCATTCCTTTGTCGCCAAAGAAAATTCCATGGATATTGGAAACACACGCAGCTACTAGATTTCCATGCGTAAGTATAGCACCTAAGCAGGAAGGCGACTCGTCAGCTATGCATTCTCAGAGAAGCTTGTTGAGACACGCCTTTTGGGTTGTTGGTAGTACCCTAGCAAATCAGAACGAGACCAATCATTCCCCGTGTTCTCAACCAAAGGTCACGAATAACCTACCGAAGTATAACAAAGAGTCGCAATTTGTTCCGGCACAGCGGGCAAAGGCTCAATCCTGTTGGCCTTCCCGTACTCCTCCACTACATAGCTGTGTTAGTGACCTAAAGGACGATACATTTGAGAAACTGACTGACAGTCTCGAAGTTCTTTAACCTGAATGTCTTGTAGAGCTCCCCAAGAAGTCAGAACTTGCTTCGTCTCTTCTGATAGGTCGTCTATCGAAACAATCATGCGAAGCATTGGGACACGAGGTTTGAGCGCAAGGAGCAGTGGAATGTGTTGCACGGTCGCGAATATAACGGTCAGGTGTGCATGGTTGATACTGATGCAAGCGTCAGTGAAAAAAAAAACTTATTCATAAGATAAAGACCACGGTTACATGTATTCTACAAGATGTTATCAGTACAACTTCTCAAATCGGTTTAAGATGTGGCTTTACCAACTGAATCCTTGCCCAGAGTATCATATAAGCTGACCCCGACTTTTGCATAGGCATGTAAAGCCAAATCGATGATCTGCCACTCTAAAATGACGGAAGAACGTAAAATGATAGCTTAGAATCGGCCATAGAAGCACTTGATATGAAATACAAACCCGGCCTATTCTGACTCCAGATACCAACGGTTGGCATTTCACCACCACCAAGGACACCAACCGTGAAATACTTATGTAGTGCGCTCCCAACGTTGCGTCGACGCTGGTCGACCTGATTATATGTCTCCCATACATAGTGGTCTGCAAACTTCAGAGGGTTCTTGGACACGATAGGTCGGTGCCCAAGATATCGGTCATTTGTGGAAAGTTTTAGCCCGAGTTCAAATACATCGGGGAGCACTCGGACATGGGGCTGGTCGGCCACTGTGGTGAGGCCCCAAGCACCTGATAGCACAACCGCCGGTCAGACAAATTTCAGCATTTACTAGTTAGAAGGAAGGTGACTGCAACCATTTCGGAAGTGACCTAAGGAGGACAAGATGCGTTAGGGTGATCAAGGATGATGGAGGAATGGAAGTCGCGTACCTGTCTGGCCTGGTCTACGCGTCCCTGGCACTTCAACGCCTTGCTTGGATACATCAATGTTTTCTGGCCATGGTTTCTCGAGAGGAGAATACTTGGGCGAAGAGAACATGACTATGAGCTGAAGAGGTGGTGACGGACGAGAGGCAAGAGACAAGAGCACGGACCGGCAGAGCAGAGAGAGACAAGACCTTCAATCTGAAAGGGGTCGGTAACATAAAATCAGATGTTTGGTTGCCAATGCTCGCTCATTCAATTGGATTGACGCGTCCGTTTTCACGTGCTCGTCGGTCCGGAGCTTCCCCGCGCCAACAAGACATGTATCTTATATCTTATTAACCGTAATTCAAGGAGCGATTGGCATTAATCATTGACTAATGTATAGGATATACATAACGCAAGAGAATACACTGTCTTCAAGATACAGAACCAAACATGCTCGTACATTCAAAGCCGTTATCAAACCATCACTTTAGGGTGCGCTGAGGACAATCTGCAACCATCGCCAGATGAGTACAAAATTCAACGAAAGCATTTGAAACCCACATTCATGAACTGCTCGTAGTTGATCGTAATCCAACCGTCGCGGTCGTTATCCATTCTACAGATTCATTAAATTTATGGACATCGCGCAACGTCTGATCTCAACATACCTCTGGAATGATTCTGATAACGTCTTTACAACAACGCATGCTCGTACAAATCGATCGAATGTGATACCAGGAGGTGGACCATATCCCGTCGAGACCGGTGTCGCTATACCGTAAATCAGAGAGACGATCGTATGAGTTCAAATACAAATCGAGAGGAATGACCTAAAGCGAACCGTATTTCTGCTCAAGAAGACTTAAGATCTGAGGCGTCAGATTATATCCGAAGCTGCGAAGCGCGTTCGCAAGCTCATGCCCATCTATCGAACCAGATCGGTCTGCGTACGGCATGATGGGAAGTCAGTTCGGCAGTATGGCAATGCCGCACAGTATTACATACCGACATCAAAATGTCTGAAGACTCCTTGCCAGTCGGAAATGTATTTCCAAAGTCCAGCAAATTCTGAATAAGCATCCATCGTCAAAAATGCATTTACGAGATTTCATGTGGTTAGAGAACCCACCATTAAAGCCAATTGTACCGCTACGGTCAGTATCCTTAAATTCAAGTTCAGCATTCAAGCTTGCACTGCAATGCATGATGACGTACGAAGATGCTCATTAGCATTTTGACCTATGGGTAATTTTCATTTCAGTTGAAGTCGAGAAGAAAAAAAATCAGGCAAAAATGCGGAAAGCTTACTGTGTCCAAATCAAAATCTGGTCATATGAGTCCAGTTGAGCCCCAAGCGCCACACCCTAAAAGCAATTATTAACTCACTAGACCAGTCGCCTGACATACGTCTGTGCATGAGTATATGCGCCAATCGAAACCGACAAATACGTACGTACCATTAACCAATGCAGCTTGCAACTCAGTTGCGCTTATGGAGCCTGAGCGATCTGCATCGACAGACTAGAACCACGTCCAAAGCTGCGGGTCTGCACCAGGAGGAGGACCCCTGTACGAATGATGGCGTGCGGGTTGACCACCATATCCATAACCAGGAGCTTGACCGTAGTTAGAAGGAGCTGAGCCATAGCCAGGAGCAGCAGAACCGTAGTTGAACGACTGATGCTGACGACCAAGCATGGTGATGGTGGGATGCGATAGGAAAGAGAGGGGAGCTGATTTGGCGAGTCAAGTGCGCAAGCGCCTGGCGCTTCGCCGGTGACCTCGGCACAGGAATGCTGATCGCCGCTGACGAAGGAACAGCAACGGCTGTACTCTTGCAAGAATTAAGCTCCGACAGACTCCGCACTCGCATTTATCAATCTCTTGCTAAATTATCCAAGAGTATGCAATGCTATATTGCATGTTTTGCTGTTTCGAGGCAGCGCCCGCTCTTGGAACTAGCAATTTTCAAGAAGATTTTGGCTGTTACTCCATTCATGGATCTGCAAAATAATTAGGCACAGAAGAAACTTAAGAAGGCTACCTTGTCCATGTTCATCTTCAGTCAGAGTGAACGCATAACGTACAGGAGGGAAAACTGTGGTTTGCAGAAGACCAAATGTTTCAAATTACTATAAATACCGAACATGCATGCTCCCAACAAGTTCACGAATAGTTCAGGCACTTTCTTAATGGCCGGACCAAGTAAACTGCTTCTCCGTGAAACAATGCGGTAACTGTGAAGAATCACCAAGGTTCTTCGGAATCCCAGCCCTGTCCGACACCGTCAGTCTAGAGGACGCAGGGGAAGTCTTAAACATTTTCCATTGCCGCCTTTCAGTCCAAATGCTCAATGAGATCAGCCATTAGACCAATGATCTGGATTAAATATCTGTTGCAAGTGTTGACTCGTGCAGAACAGCTAAGATCCTGTCTGTGAGCCCTTCTGGGACTTATAAATTCTCAGCCAGAAGAGGATGGCAGGCCGCAGAAACTCCGCTCTATCATCACATGTGCCACGAAACATTTACCTTGTGTTGACAGTATTCAGAAGACCATATTCAAGGCATTCTGGACTGCATTGGGGACGACGATCCCCAGACTCTTTGAAGTTTTGTGAGAGCAATGACGTGCAAACTGGAATGGTTATCATTTGAAATCCAAATTTCCAATAATGCTTGTTAGACGTACCAAAGACAGGATCTGATACTCTCCCGTATCCTCCGAAGCTTTCATTTATCAGATTCCAAAGTCTCGGTCACAGAGAAGGTATTGTAATTCTTCATTAGAACGCGAAGTTAAGAAAAGCATTCGCGGGTAATACTGTAGCCTCGTAGTCCAAATAGCGTACCTCGATTACTGTGATGCTGGTGATGGCGCCGACTTGACACTCAATAGGACCGTCCGAAGATGTCAAATTTATACACATAAAATGTATCGCGTTTCGGGCGAGAAATATCTAGGTGTGTTGAGTCTGGTGCGCAAAGACGCTGCGATATGCTGAAGATAAGCAATACACCAGGAGCAGGTCCACATGTGGAATTAGGGACGGTACTGTAACTCTGTCTGTAAAGGTAGTTAAGCTGTAACATGCAGCTCAATGACAACTTCAAGGGTGTGACACAAAGAAATATGAGTCCTGAGTATTTGTAAGATGATACCGAGCGGCTCACCCTCCCCCGCCCCCCGCCCCCCCTCGAAGTACAAGCTAACCACAAGCTTGAAGCAGGCATTTGCCGGTCGAAGTTTCGACAAGTGACTGTGGGAGACGATATCATTGGCAGAGAATCGGAGGCAGAGAGAAGCGCCATTTGGACCCTACGGGTATGATAGATGAGCGAAACTTATTCGTGGAGAGACTACGGGTTTATTTTGTGAACCTGTGCCTATCCACACTGAGGAAAAACAGAGTGTGTACAAGCGTCCTTTTGAATCATGTACGAAGGCATGCTTCCAGCTTCCTCCACCAGTCTAAATCCGATTGACGCTTGGGAGATCTCCTTACGTCAAACTCCGCAATGGCGGGATCCGCATTGCGGTAGACGCGATAAAATATACAACTAGGTTTGGCTTGGGAGTTGCCCGACAAAAGAGAATGGCTTTGCTCGAGAATCGTCCTGTTGCGGAAAATGCGGATATAGACTGATTCTGAAAAATAGAGGACATCCGATCGCCTTGATTCCATAAAACGGAAGTTCATGAGAGGTCCAGTCCCAAAGGAAGACACCTTGACGGCATAGCGGTAGGTATCCGTGATGCTACAGGAAGAATAAAAAAGCAATCATTGCAAGAGGGGTCCTACCTATATGAAACTGACCTGCACACCATTTTAAAAATCCTGGGCGCCCTGGATAGAAGACGGGTCAAACTTCAAGACATAATGAACACACTATTCTCAATGTTATTCTCAATGTTCTTACGGCGTCTCGGTTTCCGAGGCAGAAGCGCATTGCGAATCCCTCTTCAAACCAGATCAGACGCCACATCCGATGTTCAGACCAAGTCCGAATTTGTGAGTGTTGAGCTCTAAAGACGAGGTATGCAAAGAAGAGAAATAGTAAAGCTGCTCAATTTAAGACAAGACGATCACTTCTAGTAGCAAGCAGTCTAGTCTAGTCGCACAGACAACTATCCCGATGTCGCAGGTCGGGAAGCTGGGTTTGTGTCGGGGAAAGGCAGGGCTATAGTACGCATCCAAGCACTATCAGGTCGTTCCCGACGTACGGTAAGAATAAAATCGGGAAGCGGGAAGCGGGAAGCAACCAAGCTGGTGACTGTCACAATATTACTAACGGCATTTTCATTATTGGATTGGATTGGGGCTAAGCCTAATTCATGTGATGTGGACATTGCCGACTGAGTTCGAATCAACCTAGGGATGATCACCTACTTACTTTTGTTAGGCCAGGATTATCACTTCAACGAGAACAGAACATCAAACAGGGATCTTCAAGCTTTGTTTGAATCAGTACCGTCTTTTCCGTTGAAGTGACTCCATTGTTTTCTTGCTATGGCATTATCACAAATTGAGGCAGTGATCTTTGATGTGCGTTGCCATTTATTCCCATGTGATATCTCATTTCTGCCCTCCCCCTTAACAATTATCCTGCCTCAGGTTGGGGGAGTAATAGTACGCAGCCCCTTGCTTGCAATTGAATCCTACGAGATAGAAAAGGGCCTTCCACGAAACTACATCAATTGCGCAATGTAAGTTTCCCAGCCGTTAGCCTAGAGGTATTCTTTGAGACGTATCACTAAATCTTTCCCCAATTCCACTGCAACATTCATATCACGTATAAATCTTACTGATCACGAACAATCTTGGGAGCTAGAGTACGTCGAGGCCGACAAGGTGCTTGGCAGCGATTTGAGCGCGGCGAGCTGGATCTTTTCTCCTTTTACGATGCTTTTGGTCTCGAATTGTCGGACACACCTACGTGTAATGCCTGGTATACCGAGTATTGTCGACTTCGCAATATAGGCAAGTAATGAGCCTTCGTGGAAGTCAACTCGTTCTATCAACTGCTTCCGCCGAGTATGCATAGAAGAATTTTGGATAACTGACTTATCTATTTCGCATTTAGTAGCTTGTCCTGAATTACCCGGAAACGTCCAAATAGACGGCAGGGATGTAAGTGAAGCTTCTACTTCGGATAGGGGCAGGCCTCGTTGTAGGGACGAACCGTTTCTCACCGAAATTCATTTCTGTGCTTCTGTAGTTGTTTGGACGCATGATGCGTGAAAGCTCTGTCTTTGATGAGAATATGGTTGAGGCTATCCGTCGTATCAGGGGTGAGTCTCCAGTGTGCCTTGTCTTGTATCTATGTATTTCTTCCTCGGCATAGCATCACGGCATCCGAGCCTTCCGATTGACCTGCTTGGAGACCTTCTCCGCTATAAACGCGTTTCACGTTTATTGCGTTCTCACTTTATTCCCTTCCTAGCCGCAAAAAGATGGCGTGTAATAGCCCTTACGAACAACTACTCTAAAGCAGAGGAAGCATTGTCACATCGCGACGCGGAGTCACCGCATGGACGGATACGTGGTCCCGACTTCGATTTGAATAGAGAACGAGCGTTCCTTGGGTGGACAGAAGGAGCGACTCCTCCAAAGCTTCGGGCTCTTTTTGATGATTTCTGTGATTCAAGTACGTTCGGAATGCGGTTCGTGATACAGTCATGCTCTCCGATTGCGCTTCACTGATTAATTACTGTCGTAATGAATCTGTTCTGCATCATTGCACTGCTGATATTTTTTTATCTTTCGGAAACCATAGTAAACCCGATCCAGAGTTTTATCTTCTAGCTTGCAGACGCAACGGCGTGCAACCGAATGAATGTGTGTTCCTGGATGACCTCGGAATGTCAGTGAGCGCTTTCAGCGTGCATCAAATTGTCATCAAGAGACTAGCCATCATGTCACTCCTGGGCCGTTCCCCCAGTGTTTGACTCCTTATGCTTACGTCGTCTTCGTTTCTCCTATGCTGATAACAGTTTTGCGTGTCCAGGAACCTGAAAACGGCACGAGAGCTTGGTATGAAAACTATACGTGAGTGGATCTTTATTTGTCATAAATAAGCGTGTCCAGGCTGATGTCCGTTGACCATTTTCTCCCCCCTTTCACTCGGTCCACCTGGATTTCTCCGGTGCGAAATTCCCCGCGAACCAGATGTACCTATCGGCGGGAGTTTCGCGGCAATAAAAGAGCTGGAGAAGGTGCTGGGAATTATATTGACGAGCATGGAAACAGAAAGCAAACTCTGAAACCGCTCTCTCCCCCCTTCTTTCCCGTTCATTGATTACTTGCACTGTGCCGACCTTGTTCATGTAAAATTTCTAAAGAAAGAGCTTGCCGAGATGCCCGTCTGAAATTTGTTCGCAGCTAGTCGATATCTGATCACTTCTCGAGGGAACGAATGCAAACAGCTCTATTGTTACTCATGCTGCGATGTCTACATGTTCGCATCTAGAAGGGCTTATCCTCCGGTGGAGTCTTGTCCTCGAAATAGCTACCGAGCTACCAGAGGACAAACCAATGAAAACATGGTAGGCGGAAGGGAAGCGATGTGCAAGAACAACATTCAACGGCAATCACAGTAGGACCACTGAATTATTCCTTACCACTGGCAACTTCAGCAAAATAGTGTTCTTTACTTTCGGAGTAACCGAAAGGAACTACACGAACAATATTGATCAATGGCGAGGAAGACGTAGGAATTGAAGTTTGGCCCAGCAACAGTAATGCGATCGAGTGGATGATAGTAAGGGCGAAGGGGGGGGGACATACATCGGAAGAAAAAGAGTAAGTTCGATGCGAACAAAACGTTTCTCGTAAGTACTTAATCAATGAACTGCAATCAAAATAAGACGACTCACGTATATGGCTGCAGTTCCCGCGCCAACGGCCCATAGGCCCATGCTAGGTACCCATCGCTTAAGCGGCTAATGTACGCCGATTGGCATGCACGATCAGATCAAAAGCAGAGCCGGAGTGGATAACATTCAACAGAGTTTGGAGAGGTACAATACACAACGGTCGGAGGTTGATGCCAGCGATGCGATGCACGAAACAAAATAGGTTCATGAACACCAGCGGAGGTTCAGAGAATTAGACGCCGAGGACGTAGAACAACATCAATATTGTCTAATTAGAACAAGTTTGAAGACTTACAGCGGCCGTCGTAGCAGGTCCTGGATGGTATACAACGCGTGCCATGCTATACAGTATGTCGAGATGAAGATGAAGATGAAAGAAAGTTGTCGAGGAACAGAACATCCCGGCCTCATCCGAATGTTCTCACGCAGGTCGATCCGCGGAGGTAAAGAAGAGTCGAAGAAACAAAACTGGACATATCCATTTTTTATTCTGCACACTCTCAATAAATTCATGATAGCGGAGGACAATCTAGACTATGATAAATACCATAAACTAGCTCATGTCGTGACTTCTTAAACTGTATCCGTTAAAACTCCACAAAAAATGGCGCCTTTATTATCGAAGCAGCACTTTATTTCAGAGGGTAGATCTTTTGTGAAGGAGCAAACACAAAGAAGTCGACGGGAATGTGGTTTGGGGACATGCAAATAGATTGCGAAATAAGGACTCAGCAGGGATACAGAAGTCTAAGAACCCAGGCAAACGGATGCAATCTTCAAGAACGAGCGGGCATAAATGCAGTCTCCGAGCATTGCAGCAAGACCTAGCGGCACATGGACTATATGAATGCGTGAAAACTGATACTGCCAGGTATAAAGATGCATCTATCTCCAAATAGCAAGGTAACAAGAGTGGTGGTGACTGATGGTGTCTTTCATAGCACGTTTGAGAGCTTCAACGGCACAATGGAGTTCGTGAGTGTCGTCCGCTTGAGTAGCCGCCCAGTCAAGAAAGTCAATACAGGCAGGAAGAGCACGACCTTGACACATTTCGGCCAGAATCCATACTATCTTCTTTTGGTCGACGCTGGCCTCAAGGAACACATGCATTTCTTGAATCAGTATGCGTGTATGCACTGGGGGAAGGGTAGGGTATGTCTGCCATCGGTGAGTATCTTCCATAAAGTGAATGAAAGACAATACATACGATGGCGAAGAAAGTCGATACGGCACTCTTCACAACCTCAGGAAACGAGGGTTCGGACTGGTGATGAGTGGCAGTGACATTTTGTGGAGATTTTTGAAGACTTTTCGCTTTTGTTTCATCCTCGGATTTGAGATTAGCACCTTCACACACGGGCTCAGATTCCCTTCTTCAAGAAGCGGAACAAACGGGGATGAAAAATGACGATCTACCTCTGATATGCCTCATCCATTGGTGTGGCTGTGGTCAGGCTGCGCATCAAAACTCCGAGATGCTCATATGTAGGGTAAGACGCAATACAAATACACACCGTCGCAACACGAGCCATACAATTGAGTATGTCGTTCCGACTCGTCCGGAGAGAGCCTTTTTGCAGTGCTACTGAGCTACAAAATCGAGTTGGAGATATGTTCTTGTCAAGTATGTCGCATGTACAGAATAGGAAATGCAATGCTTTTGCTTGGTATTGGATTTCCCACGATATTTGATGCTGGCGCAAATTTTTGTCCTCGCGTACCCACGGCAACACTTACTGTAGCAGCAATCTCGTCTGCACCCGGGCAGCCTTCTTGCATCTTTCTACTGCTTCTTGTCCCGTTTGTACGCCACGCAAGTCAATTGCAGATTGAGGAATAGGCACATTTCAGCAACTGTAACTCTACTTCGACTGATGGCGAACCCGCGGCAACTGAGGAAAGCACGGTCGTCATCGCACAAACCCGTGAAGCATTCAAGGAGGGCAAACAAACTTTTGAAAAAACAGCCCCGTGTGTGTCGCCTCTCGCGTCAGATGTTTGTTGAGCAGTTTTGATTGACATATTCTATGTTCTTTTCAGCAATCAAGGGCCCTAAAGCGCTTCAGGATGCTTGGGACAGATGCAAGACCGTCCGACAAAAGTATGTCTAACCTTCCGTTTGAAACGTTTCATGTTCATACAGTAGTTGCTATTTGCGAGATTTTCCGCACTGTCGCTATGCATGTTCTCAATTTTCCATCTGATTTTGTCATTTAAAGTTTTGCACATTTCTGATGCTGTGCTGACATAAATTTTGTGGTGGGGTGGTTTCATATTTTTCTGAAGTTACGCCGCGCTCGGATTAGTACACACGTTAAGCCCGACGGACTCAGGTGGACGGGATATGTCACGTCTAGCCAGTGCGGTTAGCCGCCGAATTATCGACGCTAGACCGGAAGAAGACAAGTCGGAATCGGCGAAGGAGAAGCGCACAGCGGGAAATGAGACGTCGACGAATACATTACACGACCAGAAAAAGGGCGGGAAGCTTCCGCGCGGATTTGGAAGAATTATACGTGATGATTCCGGCACTATCATCGACATGGTACTTGCGGAGGAAGAGATGTCTGATCGCGAAGAGGTTGCAAAGGATAAGGATTTTGAAATAGGGAGTTCGAGCGGACAAACCGAAAAATTGGTGGACCCACTCAACGCTCAGTGGCTTCTAGTCGACCGCGGCAGAGAAGGAGATCTGGAAAACGAAGACGCGAAGGAATTGCTCGAAGGTGTGTTCGCAAAGTTTGCCATAAAGATGACTAAAATAGTGGCTGATGATGCCGGCTTGACCGAATACGTTAATTGCTTGAATGATTCACTGATCACTGATGGTACATTATATTTTATTTTCAGCACTCGAGGCGGCGTCAAAAGCGGGAGCCAAACGGACGAGGACTACATCAGCCGGCGAGATGAAATACCTCAATCGACTGGTGGAGACGTACGGCACGGACTACGATGCGATGTCACTGGACAGGAAGAGGAACGTGAATCAGTATTCGGCGGGGCGGCTGAAAAGGGCTATCGAGAGGGCCAAAATGGGAGAGAAATGAGAAGAGCTGTGCGGTGCGGTTGCGGAAGAGGTGTTTGAGTCAGGGTCGGGTTGTGGATCGAAGAGCAGCGGGGAAGACCGACAGGAAGATCGCTATAGAGATCTGCGGCGGACGCTGGAGAATACAACGAAGGAGAAAAAGGAAAGAGGCAACTGAAGGGAAAGGAAAGGGAAGGAAAATTGACTTTCCGAAAGCGAAGAAAAGGATAAGGGAAACGATCGGGCGGGCGTCTAGCTAGGCAAATGCAAATATTTAAATAAAAATGTAATGGAGTTCGATTACGTACGCGGACGAGAAGGGGAGTGTATGTATACCAGTTATATCTCCTCCGACTCGAGGCTGAAATTTACTTATGAATCGGCGTTCTCAGGGTTGCATCCCGTTTCTTGGCTCCTGAAGACAGACGCCTCGATCGGGGAACACTTGGTTTCTCTCACTTTAGCTCATCTCAGAATGCGGTGCATCATGCGGCTCGGAAGTCGAAGGAGGAGAGTAGAGTAACAGTAACAATGAAGGCACAATCAGACCTAAACTTTGGTCGAAGATGATAAGTGCATTTTTTTATGGAAAAAAAAAAAAAGAAAATAATAAAAAAGGGAGATGAGCCGCATCCAGAGAAGGAGACGAGCCGGTGCTGATCATCGCATCGAGGATGCTCCAAATCCACTAACCTTGACATCCTGGCTTCCATGTGGAAAATCCAAAGAAGTATCTCCTACTTATGGCCTCTATAAATACTCTCTAAACCACATCCCTTCCGCTGCTCTATCCTCACTACGCCCGTCCTCTCTGTCTCTCCCTCAGCCTTGGCCTCTTCATACCCCCTTTTCTCATCGGGGCCCGCATTACACATGGCATCCAAATCCGACTCTTCAAGACGTCAGCTAGAATTCTCATCTCTTCTTGTTCTTGTGCATCGAGCTCATTGTTCTCTAGCTTCATCGCGAAGAACCTCTTCCCATCCAAAGTCGTCTCGCCAGCAGTTCAGCGCATGCGGAGCTTGTCGAATGCGAAGGCAAGTCGTGCCCTCTCTCCGTTCTATCCACTCCCATTTGGACATGTGTAATAACAGTGAATTGATAGAGTGCGATGTGATCTCAAGGATTTGCAGGCCGCAAATCCATCGGCGGGCTTACCTGCATGCTCCAACTGTCAAGAGCGAGGCCTTAAATGCGTGTAGGAGCCCCCATCGTTCTTAATGTGGAACTTCTTGTCAATCATCCATATATACTACAGAGATGAATTTGCTGAAGTGAAGGCCGTCAAACTCCTTCGCCGTGGTCGCCGACTGCAGCAAGTAGAGTATGTCTCTCATTTTGAAACACGTTGGTTCGGCGCTTAATTTATTTCTAGAGCGGTATATGGCAAATCTGCCATCGATGATGACCGACGCTATGTGCCCTTGGGCGCTGGCGTTCCTCAATGTATTCCGAGGCTACGACCTGAATTCTTCTCATCACCGTTTTTTCATGCGTTCCTTACACAACGTAGGGCTTTGTTTTGTCCGGATTCAGGAATATTCCGGCTCCCGTTGGATTGGTTCCTGACCTTTTCATTGCAGGTCCGATCATCGATCCATTCGAATTTTCCTACAGATTTCTAAAGGCTCAGGACGGCAATCTCACTGCTCTAGGCAGCACCGGGCAGTTGATTTGCCTGGTCCTTTCAGTTTGGGCCGCGAGTTTCGGAATCAACGAAGCGGGCGAACCTGATCCTCATGCTGGAATGCAGGCCACACGAATACGGAAAGAGCGCACTAACATGATGGCTCAAGAGCTGTTGCAATTAATCGATGCACACGGCCTCCTGAGAAAGCCTTCCTGTGAGAAGCTCTCTTTATATTTATGGTTTTATTTAAGTATATCAATTTAACGCTTCGCTGCTCTAGGGGACGGTGTTCGGGTACTATTACTTACGATCCCTCTAACGGAGGGTAGGTCTTCTCTTTCGAAGACTCCCCCTCTTCTTACTGAGTCGATAACCCCTTTAGACGTGCAGTCACCGATGGAGAGGCTAGCCATGTACGAGGCAGCGGTCAATCAGGTGTATACTCTGTGCAGTCTGGCGAACGTTACAACCGTCAACAGTGGCCAGGGCGAGTATATAGACGCTGCGGTACGCGCGCGCATTTTCTGGTATGCTCATGTTCACGAAGGCATCACCACGGGACTCCGAGGAGGCCGCCTATTATTGTGCGTATTTTCAGGTCTCTCAATTCGTTTATGCCTTGCTCACAACACCTTGAAGATCTGAGGACGACCTAGATGCATTTCAGGCTACCCTACCATCGATCCCACCTGTTGATGCACACATCTCGCAGCCAGTCGCAGTGTTTTCATACGCGTGTCGCTACTCAAAGATACCCATTCGTTTGTCGATGATCTGCCGGCAAGTGCATGCCTGTTTAACCGGGCCGAAAGCGCGTCAGTCCAACAGCATTGATGCACCCCGTCTACATGAAGCGTGGAGCGGTCTAGCAAACGCCTGGGAGGCTCTTGATTCATTGCGCCAGTTTGGAACTGACGACTTCCTCCAACCTCAAGAAGTCGAGAGGTTCATTGACGGCTGGCAGGTACGCTATTATTCCGATTTGTTTCAGAATCTACCTAACATTTTGATTTGATTCGATTCAGATTCTAATTTTTGAATGCTGTACGTCTGTTTACACTGCCGATGAGCTGCGCAACTGACTTACTCTTTTATCAGTCAACGTTATTCGGGAGTCTCTCAAACAACGGCTAGTAGGTTGCTCCGGTGCTGTAGACACCACTTTCCTATCCGATGGGACTGTCTCCCGCTCTCCACGGTTTACTCAATTTGCGCAGCTCCATACAATCGCGGAAGCAAGATGCCGACAGTATGCTCGGCTTGTTGTTGCTATCTCCAGGAGGCATTTAAATAGTTCCTTCTTTGAGTTCGATGCTTCACTGGTCCGCGACGGTTGTTTCTTTGCAGGTGTTCTGCTTGCGGGCGAGTCCGGAACTGAAGAGGAAGTAAGTGTCTGCCTTCAGGCACTTCGCAGCATGCGTTGGGCATTCTCAAAAAGTGTGGAACGGGAACACACGCTCAATATGGTTTGGGAGCAACGAATGGCTTCTGAAGGTTTAAGAAGAGAAGACGGGGAGCTTCGTCGAAGGGACTTTTCTCAGTCCTCGGGACCTTCCTCATTCACTAGCTCGATGCCATCCGAGAACCGCTTGCGCCACCCACCACCGCCTTTGTTGATCGCACACGCGACGGACACGTTGCACGGTTCGGCGCCAAACACTGCCGTGACGGAAGATGGCTGGACTATGATCCCGAAGATGTCACCTTACGGCCCTCACTCGCACCGATCATCTTCTGGCTCTCCGCCATTTGTTCACGCACAGAAAGCAGAGGCTATCGAGACAGCGTTAATGCTAGCACCGCCCGTAAACGATCCGCTATACTACCAGCAGACAGTGACAGATATGGATACATTCGCATATTCCATAGTCCCGAACACTTCAGGTTCTCCGCCTCGCTCTCCACATGATTTCACACCGCCTCGATCATCCACCGGAATGTCGAGTTCGTCCGCTTCGTATCCAGACAACAACAGTGGATATTTTGATTCGACTGGTACCCCGCTCTTCACTATTTCCCCTCCTGGCTCGGCCCGGGGTGCCGTCGACGGGACGCCTAATGGTTCTTTGCCATTGGACAAGCCATATCATACCAGTTACAATACTGGCCAGTTCTACGTTGCTCCATGATAATGATACCTACCTAGTTCGTGATCACCCCAATTCGTTTAACAAGACAAGAGATTCCAGATTACTTTTTACTCCACTCTGCCATAGACACTTCGTTTTAGACTATTCACACATTTTGCTTCTCGTGCGCACCGACTATGCCTTTCTTACTTATCACTTAAGACGGCTATCTATCGTTCAATCGCTTTCCTTCTTTCAGCTGATTCATTTTGACGACCATTTTAATTAACACATATGGACATGGACCCTTCCCATGCATAATTATTTGTTCCTTGCGCCTCTTGGACATTTATCTATATCATACAGCTAATCTCTCCGTTTCAGATTAGTTCTAGTACTAGTGATGTATATAGGTATGTGTTTGTAAACCGGATGTAAGCTATTAACATGCATTTTGCCATCATTTGACCGGCTGTACGATAGACGCTGGAGAAGTGAAGTTTGAATGTAGGACTGGAGGGGTGAAGACTAACCGGTGTCATCGGCGTATAGCGAGATCGGTGAATCCATAACGCCTGTGATATATGGCATTGACGCTTCTCAAGCTTACCGTGATTATCATCATCAGATGGATAGCATTCCAAGCAAGCTCCCTGCCTAGAAATTCCGTCGAGAGCTTCTGTTGCAGATCTCACGCCAGAGAACTAAGTACCAGAGCCCGGATGTCCTGATAAAGGAGATAGGAGAAAAGGGCAGGGAAGACTAAATAAAACGATTTAAAAAGACTGGCTCAGCCATTTAGTCAACGATCGTGAAACAAGTACTAGTGATCTTCGTGCTATCTGTTTGGGATAAGCATGTAGCGTGTAGCATAATTAACTTACGACACGACCAATCATAATCGACATCTCGAGCCAATAGAACGCGGCAGCCTGGTGTCGTTGAAGTGACTTCATTCCAAGCCAAGTAACCCCGCTCACAGACTTACCCCTCGGTATCTCCGATGCGGGATGATTACTGGTCGATGGGACTCCGGTGGACTGGCATCCCTAACGCTCCATTCTTTAATCTATCTGATGCTAGTCCTTCTTCATTGGCCCGTCTAACTGAATGGTGTTCCATCCCACTTTGTTATTGGCCGCTTTAGGCATTCCGTTCGTGATAGGCCAAAAATTCAGGCTTTTGTCGATCTTTGTTGCGCGGTAAATCAAGGGAATAGTTACGAGAGAAAATAGCCGTCCACTTGTCGATCATTCATTCTCCTCTGAGATCTTTGCTTACCAAAATCTTATAAGCTTCTATATCGAGAGATCATACGCACCGTCTGAACTTTCCAGGGATATCCGCGGAAAGGCAGACAAGTATATCTTCAATCCTCGTTGGTGAAGAGATAGCCATCAATCTCTTTCTCTCGCTTGGAATGAATGTGATCTAGATCAGGTCGACAAACTGAAGTATTATTCAACACTCGTGCCTCTTGCAATTTGTCTATACTTGGCCACTTTTCATCTTTTACACCTCCGAATGCCGAAGTAATACTGTCCAAATGCATAGACGGGCGAGGGCTAAGTGCAAGCAGATGCAGATGCTCGCTGGTAACATCTGCTAGCTGAGGTGAGGAGGTGAAAAAATATATCGATCACGTGAAAGCGGGTGTCCGCTGAAATCAGGTGCTCTTGTCATCTATTCTAACGCCGACACCGGCGGACGGTCTCTCCTCACTGTTGTCTGCATCTTCCACTCATGGTTTCACCACCTAAGCCTTGGGAGCGTGGTACCGTCACTGCAACAGCTACAGCACCGTCGGTCTCCGCAGCATCGTCGTCAACAGCAGTCCCTTCGGCTGCTCCATCGCAGTCTGGATCAACGATGGATGCTACCGGATCTACCGCGCCAAATCGCCCGCCTGCTCTTTCGAGCGCACCACAGTCCTATTCATCTCCTTATTCCACTACATCGTCAGCATATAACAGATTGGGGTCGTCTTACTCACCTTATGGTGGTTACGGAGGGATGTACGGTAGCGGCATGTATGGTGGTATGTACGGAGGGATGGGCATGGGATACGGCATGAATGGAATGGGATACGGCATGAACGGCATGAACGGCTTGTACGGCGGAATGCCTGGAATGCCTATGGACCCAAATAACCCGACGCTCACACAGCAGCTCGAGTCGACGACCCAACATACGTTCGCACTTCTTCATTCAATTGTGCAAACCTTCACGGGCCTATCGCAGATGCTAGAGTCAACATTTATGGCTACCCACTCTTCTTTCTTCGCCATGGTCGGGCTCGTCGATCAGTTCGCTCATCTTCGGAATGCATTAGGCAGCGTTCTGGGTCTTTTCGGGCTTTTGCGATGGCTCAAGGAGTTGGTCACTGGGAAACGAAGTTCTAATCCGATGCAGAACGAGTTTCAGTCATTCGTGAACGGAAAGCCTGTTCAGAATGCCGCTGGTTCGCCAGCACCTAAGCCGTCGAAAAAACCCATCATCATCTTCTTGCTCGCTATTTTCGGCATACCTTACGCCATGCACCGGCTTATCAAGGTGCTTTCCCAACGAGTACCGTCCCAAAACGCAATACAGGGCGCAGGAGGCAGTCTTCTTGACCCTTCTCAGCTTCAATTTGCTCGTGCCAAATACCCATTCTCCGCTGCTAGTCCTGTCGAACTTTCTTTGAAGGAGAACGAGATTGTTGCGATAATGGGAAAATTGGACCCGGCTAGTGGGATGGAGGTGGATCCGCGAACCGAGGTAATGACTGATTGGTGGAAGGGTCGAACTCGCGATGGTCGAGAAGGTTGGTTTCCAAGCAAGTGGGCCGAGGTGCTTGAGCGAAAAAAGCAAGAGCCCCAAGCGTCTCCGCAGAAGTCTGTGGACTGACTGTGATCAGATTGTCTCATTTCCCTATTTGTTATGCATTGGTTTGTTTCCCCCTGTACTTTCACCTGTGTGCTTTTCTTTGATGTTCAAAATTGCAATGGATTTTCTTCTTGCTCGTGTTTTGTGTGGCTCCTACGTAGTATTACATCCGTGCGCGTGACCGCGAAGAATAAGTCCGTCGCGCGTGCAGACGACCTGCACTAAAACTACACCATATACTCAACTCTATGGACTATTTCTCCAAGTTCTTGCGTCCGACATCTCAGCCGCCTCCCAAGCAAACATATAATCATGCTGCAGAGTTCCACAGAGCCTGGACTGTAATTCATGTGTGCAAGCTTAACAGTGTATTTCATTACTTGGACTCAATGTGTTTTGCCGTCACAACCACAGGAGACGCTCACACATCCAGATGAACGACAACTCGCGCGAGGAATACGGGCCACAGAGGTCCCTACTGCTCTCAAGACGATGGTTGATTCGCTCGTATGGGAGTCTACACGGACAGAAGAAGGGTAGGTGTCTGAGAGCACGCCGGATGTTTAACTGAAAGCCAACTGAAAGCACTATCGGACTTCAGAGTTACTGGTGCATGTATGGAATATTTGCTCAAGAATGGTACGATAATTCTCTCCGACAGCCAATCAGCACCGAGATTTAATACTTGTTAGATGTATTGGGTACACTCGTGCGTCTGAGCGAGCCCGACAGACCATCGGGTATTCAGCTCGAGGTTCTGAGAGCAGTTCAGAATATGGTAGTCCTCTTGGACGAGCAATTTCTCGTACACTCGGCCGTACATCGTGCCGTTCTAAAGCTTCTCAAGACGTGTGTTGGTGACGAAATACAGGAACAGCTGGATGGCCGTAATCGGCTGATGGGTGCGGCAGGAACCACTACACGAGCGTCTCCAACGGAATATGAAGAAGACCGTGCGTAATATTCTTCTCTTGAAACGTGCTATTTTTCTGAATTACTCGTTTTGTAAATTACAACCTATGGTACAGTGGTTGACCTGCTTTGTCTGCTTTGCAGCCGAATACGGACGTTCCGGGAGCTCCTCATGATATTTTTTTACGATAAGCACTGGTACCACTCAGACACTCTCACATCTGTTCCAGAAGAGGAGGAAGAAGACGTCGACCGCGATGAAAACTTTGCTGATGACGATGAGAAGCCAAATAGCAATACGACGACAGAGCCTTCTGTCTCAGACCAACGTGCTCCGTCTCCGACAGCATCGCAGGCTACCGCGACCTCCGCTCCTGTCTCATCGCAAACAAAGAAGCCTGAATATGAATTTCTTCTACTAAACTATTTGCTACGCTTCGTTCATAGAGAAGGGAAGATTGGCGAGTTCGCGCGGGCGGGACTTCTTTTCCTGATGGACGTTGCAATGTCGCCTGGAGTGCCAATACATCGAATAGGTGGCGATAACGTCAAAATGCCTTCGCCGTCTTCTCAGGAGCAGCAACAAGCGCCTGCCTCTGATCCCGTGGCGGATGCAGCCCTGGCGCTAGCTGAATATATCTTAGATGGAGATTTTTGCGAGGTTCTTGGCGCTGGGTTAGGCGCCGTCTATTCTTTGCTCCCATCAAAGCTCGACGTCCGGATGCAACACCACCAGTCGATATCAGCACAGCAAAATACTATGACAATTGGTGGATCAGGTCCTTTGACTGACGAGGACTTGGAGAAGCTTGAAATTGAAGAGGAAAAGGCTCATGCGAATGGTGTGGAATACTCGTCGAATCCCGAGTTCAAGGCTCGCCTGGAACATTTCGTGAAACTATTGGAATTCTTGCAGGATGTGTTAAGACGTAATGTTGCGGGAACTAGCGATGATGGGACCATTGAGCCAGCGTCGTTCGTCGGCTCGGCAATCGTACAATCCATCCTGGACTCAGTTCGTCGTATTTTTCTGGAAAATGTCTTGTATCCAACGATACTGGAGTGCTCCGACGTAGACGGGAGTGCCGTTGCGGTGCTGTCCTACATTGATGTTATGTTCCGCACAATTCAGGACTCTCAATTCGCCGAAAGCCTTATCGACTTCCTTGTTACCGAGGATGACACGGACTCGTTGCGTCGCGGACCTCGGATGCGGCGGACGCTTCTTTTGGATAGCGCGAAATCAGTTCCGCCATCTGTCGTTACTACACGAGAGAAAAAAATCAAACGTCGAAAGAGCAGTGCAATGATGCTGCTGGAGATGGATGCCCCAAGTGCGCGGAAACAATCCGAATATTTCACATCCATGGGTCGATTCACTTTGAAGGATCTTCTTTTGACTAGCATGCGATCAAAATTCCACACGACCTCGGCTGCAGCATTGCAATTGATGCAAACCTTGCTGGTCTATCACTGCCACCTGTCAGTTGATAGGTTATTCAATTTTTTCGTATGACGAGGACGTTGCCTCCATCCTGGGTCCGTCAGAACAGAAGGAATCTTCGGAAGATGATGAAGAGGTGTTCGCGTATCCTGGTGCGGAAGCTGAGGCTATATCGCGCGCCACTTCAATCTCAGGACCTCAACTTGGTTCACGTATTCCGGAAACGTCATATTCCATGCACGAACAAGAACTCGCTCTTTATCTTGGCCTTGTCGCACGAATAGATCCAGCGCACGGCAGAGGCGCCTTCAGCACAGGTTATGACCATTATCTGCGAGACGCCATCATCACTATTGCTAGTCATTCCTGTTCAGCATGTGTCTCAGACGTTACCGACAAACCAGAGTCCCGACACCTACTGGATGTTAATGATCCTGTGCTATCACTTGTTCTGCAGTCGCTTCGCCACTTCTACTCGAATTCTCCCGAAGAGAACATGGCCTTGACAGGGATGCTGGCGGCCATAGCGTCATGCCCAAGACGTTCGCTGAGAGGATGGCTGCTCTTCGGCACGGATGGAACCGCTCGTCCGCCGGAGAAAGAACCAGATATGGCCCAATTCTTTGATGACGGAGATGATCGCTCGATCGACGTCTCTATAAATGAAAGACTCACGAGAAATGAACTGCCGATGCCGATTTATGGCGCAGGACCTCTCTCACAACCTGTTGTTCTTTCTATATTACAAGGTTTAGTCTCGAACCTCGACCGTTTTCGGGATCTTGTGAAACGCTTCGACTCTTTCCTCGCTGAGCGCAGGCAAGGCCTTGTCTTCTCCGAAAACCTGACAGACGCTCTGAGTCTTTCCTTCGATTTATCGAGTAATGTGATAGGAGTTACGAGTTCTTCGAGGTCATCTCGGTTAGGAACCGCTTCCCCGCCCTCTCAGGGACCAAAATCAAAATCACGTTCTGGATGGGCGTCGTTTCTTACCCCGAGGAAAATTAGGCCACGCGCAGCGTCTCCTCCTAGGGCTGAGTCTCCGACCTCACCATCGAGAGGAAGGACGGTCGAGGCAAGCCCATTTGGGGCGCACTACCGACAAACGAGTTCAATTTCGGTGGAACCACTGGCTGCTCCTATACCTACATCTGGACCTTGGGCACCAGCGCAACTAGCGACATTCAATGCAGACGAACAAGATGTATTCGGGGCATCCGGGCAATGGGGGGAGGAGAAACATTCGGAAAATAGATCTTCTCGTTTTCAGGAAGAGGAAGCTGTTAAGACAGTGACCCTTTCGCAGCTGTTGGATAATGTAGTGATTCTGGAGGAGAGTATCAAGGAACTGACTGCAATCGTTCATGCCCGGCGAAGCCTTGGAATTGATTCTCTTCGATATTTGTAGTCATGGTCTTTTGTCCTCATAGATGTTTTATGATTGCAGAATACCCTAGGATTTAGAATAGCAATCTATCAGTATTAAAACCTGGACTTGAGCACGTGATGCTGGCGTTCGTGACGCGACGCGTCGGAGAACAACGCGTTTGTACGTGCCATATCCATTATGCATGGCAGCTCCCATCATCTTGTGGAACCCTGAGTTATCGGTTGTTAGAGAATCGGATGATGCAGGAAACAAAATCATCAGGACAACTCTTCCGCCGCCGCCTTCATTTGCACCGAGCTATCGGGCGTATGATCCAACCCAACCGAGGAGCTTTACTCGTGTACCGAGGCTCGCGTCGTTTTGTATTCGAGTCCTTAGTCAGTATCCAGAGCAGCTGCACCAGCTTGGCGCTATACGTCTCCATTTTCATCCCGAACAAGGTGGCATAGACTCTGTCTTGCGTTCAGTGCTGCCGAAATGGAAAACTCCTAATTTCAGCCTCCTTAATGTGGATCCACGTTTGTGGGCCACAGTAGTCCAGATATATAGGAATCCTCCCGAAATCCTGTCCTCCTATCCCTGCCACCTCTCTGATCCTCACGTACCGCTCCTCAACCAAATTCCTTGCACTCCTGACTTCGCCCTTCTCACCGTTTTAGATCTGGCAGGTAGCCGGAATGTCACGGACGATAACATACTTTCGCTTAAGGTTCTCCATAATCTCACTGCGCTCGATCTTTCTGGATCTTATGACCTTTCATCCCGCGGGATAACATCACTGTCACGAACGGTTGCCTTCAATGAGGTCGGCGAGAAACGTGGTCCTTGGATGCTACGTATTTTACGATTGCGATCGTGCCGTAATGTGGACAAAGTCATATTCAATGTTCTCCACTCTTTTCCACTACTGGCTGTTCTTGGTTTGTCTTTCAAGTCCCTGTCGGAACTCATAGGCATTAAACAGACTATTTATAGACTTACGCGATACGCAATGCGGAATACAGGACGTGAAAAGACCTTTCTTCTCCGCCGAGGATAACGTGTTCGATATGCCATTAATAGATGCGGTCAAATATTTGCCGGAGATGCATAGATTTGTCTTCCCAACCGAGAATCCTTTTATTCTGTCTCTACAGGAAGAGCCACTTCGATCTACAGACCGTCTAGCAGCTCAACCCACCCCCCGTCCTGCCATGACCACGATACCTAGTAGACACAACAACTTTGTCGTTCTTCCGGCTTCTCGAGGTAGTACCAACTCGCGGTGGCGTCAAGAGCAGACAATTCGGATCGGGAACATCGATGTAGAACGAGTTTCTGGAGAGACGAGCCGAAAAGCAGGAAGCGCGAAAGGAGGAGAAATGGAGAGGATAATGTATGATGAGTCGTCATGTTTTGACGAGGACTGTTCATGCAGGGAATGCTGCGATTATGAGAGTGGCATCTATGCATCTGAGGGTGATGAAGATCCTTCAGAAATTATCAATGATTCGGATGTCGAACTTCTCTATGTAAGCAATATTTGAAAGCATTCCACACCAGTGACAGTTTCTGAACTAGCATTCAAGGCGCTTCAAGAGTCGATCACGTCGAGAAGTGAAGAAAGAAATGCAACTACATCGTCCGAGACAAGGACACCTATTTCTGTAAGCTCATTCCTCACGACAGCATATGATCGAGACTAACATCCTGAAAGCGAGTAGAGGAGCTGCATATTGCGCAGAGAGACTCAAACGATACCACGGCATCTGTGGATACCTTCTACCAAGAGAAGCGAACTTTGACTATTGTACCTCCGCCCAGAAGACGTGTATGCGGGACATACGATCTAGCGTTGCTTAGGATCCCACCTGCGTGGCATACGTTAGAATCGTTAACTGCGAACGCGGCAAATAGTAGGAATCTGTCGTTTGTAAAACACAGCGATAGAGAGCCCAGGATGGCCGTAAAGAGAAAACGACTAGGAGAAGCGTCCGTGAAGGTCCTACACGCAGAGTTGTCAAAAAGGCGCAGAGGATCGTTGACAGTCAACTCGCTTGCTCATGAGCGAACATTGTCTCCTCCGCCATCACCAACGCTGACCGTTTGCGAGTCAAGAGACATGAGAGTACAGCGGGAACCGCCTCTGCAGCCAATTTCCAACTTACGGCCTCCACCACGGCCTTCGTTTATCGGTCGACCTCGCCTTAAATTAGAAGCAGCCGTCAAAACAACAGAACGTTCATCTCCAAGTCCGGCGACTCATTTCTCTGGCGCGGTAAACCAGCGGGTTGCCACATCCCGAACTATAAGTTTGGCCGAGGGATTTAAGCTGCAAAGCCGAAAGCCTTCCTCAGCGGCAGTCACAGGCGTCCTCATTAAACCTCTGACCTCGAAGGGCTCGGGCGATGAGCGTAGATCCAACGGTTCCGCGCGCGAGACAGCAAAGAGCTACAAAGACAAAAGAAAGAAAATTGAGGAGAATGGGAAAGTCAACGGATTTGATTGGGAGAGGTGGAGAAAGTGATAATGATGTACTGTGTAGAATAAGTCGTCGTGCTTTGGTCAAATGCTTTCGTTCAATCGCTTTGATTTGATCAACTTGTCCGCGTTTCTGACATCATAATATACTGTATAATATGGGATCGACATTGAATGATCGCCGGTTTCGAACGAACCAAACCAGCATTAATTGTACAGCCTCATGGCTCCCGTCGTCCGTCCTATTCTGAATCAGGCTCCTGTTTGAGCCCGCTTCGTTCCTTTCACCCGAACTAGCAACATGACCCCACTCGACGAGTCCAACGTTGTCAACGTGCATACGCCCTCCAGCTCATTCTCTATCATCCATTCTTGTAGGTTTTTGGACACCCATACTCAATGGGTTAAGTTACTCACTGCGTTGCTATGTTATGAAAGTCGCCCAGGATACGCTTCAGGCGCTTTTCAGCAAGCTCGACCGGAAGCTTAGGAAGACATCGGAAGTCGCAGATGCGTCTCACGTAGGACCAGGATGGGTCAAGTACGACTGGAACGACAACGTATGGAATTTGGATGATGGTAAGTTCGTGAGGTAGTCCAATCAGATATTGCTCGTCTTATTCTGCAAATAGATTCGGACTATACAATCCTAGCCTGGCGACAAAAGTCTATGCCTCCTGGGTCGGCTCCCATCGCCACATTGTATTTGCATAAACCCTCCAGTCCCCTACCTTCTCCCCCGGCGTATTGCAATCCTTCTTTCTATGTATTCAAGCGACAAGCTACCCTATCACCACCAAAGAAGTCAGCTTCTCGTCCAGGATCTATCAGGAGTGGCAGGTCTCGCAAGAGCATACGCAGCAGCCACAGTGGTTTGGAAGAGGACAACGGTCTTCCAAAATTCAAGAAAGACTTCATGCGATTTCACAATGAGAATGGGGTTCGCACAGTCATGGGGAGCATTGGACCGATCTCGAATGGTAAGTTGCAATTAGTCATTGCTCAAGTTAGTCTATATGACACGACGTTCCATTTAGTACGAATGCTATTGAAGAATGGGTATAGACATGTGTACATCTCCCGTGAATTTGCGAAACGTCATGGCTTCATTCCGAAGGACGCACAGCCTGGCATGTATGGCTATGGTGGACTCGTCAAGTAAGCTTATTCTCTTCCGATTCTGCCAATCACTAAGCGAGGTTTTCTTTTCAAAGCATTGGTCAGTGGCCGATTACTGTAGGCAAGGTAAGCGCGATTGGAAACCCGCATTTCAATGCGATAATGATAATCATGACTCGCCACAGACGAAGACAATACACCCCGTTTATTTATCTGAGGAGACGCATTTCG
Source organism: Sanghuangporus sanghuang (assembly GCA_009806525.1). Classification (NCBI taxonomy): domain Eukaryota; kingdom Fungi; phylum Basidiomycota; class Agaricomycetes; order Hymenochaetales; family Hymenochaetaceae; genus Sanghuangporus; species Sanghuangporus sanghuang. Next base: position 1,886,909 of record VVIT01000001.1, on the reverse strand, counting down.
ACTGTATTCTGGGGCGCTCATTCATGGAACAGAGAAGTGTTAAGACTGACCCCACTGACCCAACGAATGTGGTCTGCCTTGATACCGGCGAGAAGCTAGATGTCGAGCTTGTTATTATTCGAGATGGCAATGGCGAAATAGTGACTGTCACCTGAGGCTCTGTGTCTGTCTGCTTCAATTATTGACTCGTGTACCGTATACCTTTGGTAAGTATACGCGAGCTCTGATGCGAATCCATATGTACCTGACGCTACTCCCAGTTGACACTCAATCCTTTCCCATTATCGGACGTCTTACTTCTCTGGCCGAGACAAGAATTTGTATCTTTTTTTTCCGCGGTTCGTTATATGACTATTGTAATATTAAAATTGCATTGTACATGCGTACGTACGAGTAAATATACATCTTTGTTATCTCCTCGTCAATGTTGAGAGTTTTCGGCGTCTGCTTCCGAAACTTGCCTAATTTGGGTGATCGTAGACCGAGATAAGCCGATCTGCACCTGCCTTTTTCTGTCACCACGCTTGGGATGTCTCCGTGCGGGTTGTGCTGTGCTGTTATCCTTCACAACGCCAGCAGGCGACTCTCCTTTGTATCAGCGTCACGCTGCCCGATGTCGCGCCTTGGCCGCTTGGTGCAACCCACAGCGGCCTCTAGGCGCTTCTACTCCATCTTTTCTTCCAAATCGCGTGGTGGACGGTACTTCAATTCCTCGAAATCGTCCAAGGTTATCACGCCATCAACCTCCAAGTCGGCACCTACTGCCAACGCCAGCGTAGGCACTCCAGGCTCTTCATCACAACCTGAGGGTTCCGATCCCAATTCTGCTGAGGATGTCGGTACTTCCGTATCGCAACAGAGCACGAATGAGGCGCACCATTCCTACACGCCTCACAATCCAGAACCATCTGTTCCAGTCATGTTATCACCATCGATAGACTTTGTTCCTACGCGTCCGCATCCTTCTATCAAGCCTAATGAGCTCGTATTGCACCGATTTTTTGCTTTGCACCGACCGTGTCTGCTTTTGAATCAACCCGCAACAGCCCTGTTCGAGTCAGCGCCAACGGAATCGTCGGCGCCTCCTTCAGCTTCAGGATTCACCGCACCTCCGACACCACTGGGCACCATTGATGACCCACTCATGGCGTCTCCTGAGGCGGACGCGGATGCTGCCAGACAACTTAGCCGTGCACTCGTGATGAACCGGATTGGGAATCTAACAAACTGGGACAATGCCTTGGCTCGAATGGGCTTGCATGAGGCCACAGAACCAGTGCCGCCAGTCCCATCGGAAGTCTCTCTGGATAGTACTAAGAGGAAACGCAGGAAGAAGATGAAGAAGCACAAGTATGTGTTTTCGATTCAAAGTGAAGTTTGCTTGTTGACCGTCTCAAATCTAGGCTAAAGAAGAGGCGAAGGGTATGTCTGATATAAGCTAGAGTTTGAGATTTGCTGATGTGTGACTTTTTATTCCAGCTTCAACGCGCGAAGCGACTGAGGTTGGGCAAGTGAAGGGGAAGGATAACAGGATAGACGTGGAGTAACTGCCGGGAATTGATTTTACTTCGTTCTTCATTTGATTCATTCACGAGTTACTGCGCACAAAGACTCTGTAGTTACACGAATCCTAGTTTATTCCTAGTCTTATACAGACCAATCAAGTTTATTCCCGTTCTTCTCGAATATTTCCACTCTTTCTGCGACTGCGAATACCGCGGTGACTTCATCAGAGAGGCAGCTTACGCAATCACTGAAATTTCCACTTCGAGGATTTTGCGGTCAACCCCAAGATTTCGGACTCGCTCTTCCTGCTCCTTCATTCCCGTCCATCATGGCTTCGCTGGCAAGACTCAGAGCCCCTCTTCGTCGCCGTCTGGTATGTATTGAATAAAGAGCTATAGTTCCATGTTTATGCCCAACTTCTTTTAGCCTCAGTTCGTGCGGGCACTGCAAACGTCGGCGGACACGACAAAGCTACATGACGAGCCATCTCATGCAGAACCTTTCACCGTCAAGCTTCATGATGACTCCTTCCATGGATACAAGACAGATGTTCCAAGTCTTGAGGTCGAGGTTACCAAGGATATGCTCATTGGCATGTACAAAAAGATGAACCTCATGCGACGTATGGAGATGGCTGCAGACGGTCTCTACCGCGCTAAACTTATCCGTGGTTTCTGTCATTTGGCTACTGGTCAGGTACTTCACTCTTTCTTTTGTGATTGTCGGCGTGGCCTTCTCATGATTTTGTGCTCGTTCAAAAATAGGAAGCGGTCTCCGTCGGAATGCACAATGCCTTGACTTGGGACGACCTCCTCATCACGTCATATCGCTGCCACCCTTTCGCCGTGTTACGTGGAGGCAGTGTGAAGGGCGTTATTAGTGAGCTTCTTGGCCGTCAGGACGGTATGTCCAACGGCAAGGGCGGGTCCATGCATATCTTCACCCCGCGTTTCTTCGGTGGCAATGGTATCGTCGGTGCTCAGGTGCCTCTCGGCACTGGTATTTCACTTGCTATGCAGTACTTGGACCGAAAAGTTGCAACTTTCACTATGTACGGAGATGGTGCGGCGAATCAAGGACAGGTCTTTGAGTCTTTCAACATGGTAAGCTCCCTCTTCCAATTCTACCAATCATGAAACAGTATTAACCATTTGTACGTCATTTGTCATTACTCAGGCGAAGCTTTGGAACCTTCCTAATATCTTTGTTTGCGAAAATAACAAGTACGGAATGGGCACGTCCGCGGAACGTGCAGCAATGAACACTGCGTACTACACCCGAGGCGACCAGATTCCAGGCATTCAAGTCAATGGTATGGACATCATCTCCGTCTATCAGGCTACGAGGTTTGCTCGTGAGTGGGCGCTCTCTGGCAAGGGACCACTCTTAGTCGAATTTGTCACCTACCGTTATGGTGGCCATTCGTAAGTTGATGCTCGCGCATTTGATACAGATAGTTCTCACATCCGGATTGATAGAATGTCCGATCCGGGTACGACTTACCGCACGCACGACGAAGTCCAGCGTATGCGTAGCACTCAGGACCCTATTCGCGGTCTTCAACGCTACATCGACGAATGGGGCCTCGCGACCGAAGAAGAACTCAAGGTCCGCAGCACGTTCACTGTAATTGCGCACAGATTCTGACCCAGTCCGTTCTTTATTTAGAAATACGACAAGGAAGCTAAGGCGGAAGTAGATGCGGCCGTCGAGGAGGCGAAGAAGTCGCCGCAACCGGACATGCACGACTTCTGGACCGATATCTATTACAAGGGTACGGAACCGCCGTTCATGCGCGGCCGGGAGCGCGAGGAAATTCACTATTACTAGTTCGGCTGAACCTAGGACCTATTAATTTCCCTTCGCATAGTATATTAAATCCTGTCCTACTCAGTACTTCGGGTGCAACACATATTCGTATGATAGACCACGGTTCGCTCACATTGCATGTCCGAGATGAAAATCGATAGCAGGGAACTCAAAAGATTCGGTATATAAATAAGACAAAAAAAGACAGTCAAGAATACAGATAACAATCAGCCACTCTTTAACCATCTTCTTCAACGCCTAAGATTTGTCTAAGCGCAGGCAAGCTACCAAAGGGTCTTTGCGCTCCAAGAATCGTGTTTGCAGCTTCGTACCTATTCTCCGGTCTCCGCACCTCCGTGCACAGTCGTTCATATGCGCCGACGAGTGCACGGAGAGCCGCGCGGTGCACGCGCTCCGCGAGTCGACGATCGAGGAGAGGAGCAAGTCGCGGTGGGTGCACAACGTCAGGTGAGGTGAGCCATGAGGCGAAGGCGCGCAAAGCGAGAGCGAGTTCTTGGGGTTGCATTGCGCCGATGTGCGAGAGTGGCTCTCTGGGCTCGGCGTCGGGATTAGAGTCTGAGGAGGATTGCGCATTGCAGATGGAGATGCATTCCGAAAGGGAAGTGTCGCGAAGGACAGAGTCAAACTAAATAAAAGATATACGTTAATGTGTGAAGGAAGAAAGCAAACGAATGAACGAACGTGGTCCGTTATGAGCAGCTCAGCACGGGCGTCGATGTCGTTTTGAAGCTCGCTTGCTTTATAATCAGCGAAAGTGTAAGGTCGGACAACACTCTGCCAAATTAACCGTGAACACACTTGCCGCGAGAAGAAAGACGGAAGTATTGACGAACCAACAAGTGCGTTAGGCAATTCATCACAAAAGCATCCCCATCCCAATCGCCCTTCTGAGTTGCCCTTGCGTCGCTAACACTCAAGCACATATTGATAGCCGCGTCAACCATCACGTCTAAAATGGGTCTGAAGCCCTCGCGCAGGTCGTTTGGAGATTCATCGCCCATGAGAGAGGACTTGTACACGTTCATGAGCTCGCGTAGGACTTGGGTATGGTCCAATAGGGATATCGGGGGTTGAGCGTCTTGGTCGTCCGGCTGGCAGAGCAGTTCAGTAACGGTGGTGCATTAACGAGATAAATTTATTATATTTACCAGGATGGTGCGAGCCAGACTACGAGCTTGTGCCTCGACTGTGTCCATGAAGACTTTGTACGCTTCATCTGTAATTCTGAATCGCTGCGATAAGTCTTAGCTGAAGGGAAGAGTGAATTGTTTGCTTACTCGTTGAGCGTCTCAGACAGTCCTGCTTTTTCTCCGACAGTTCGGCGCATGGTGAGATTATAGAATGTCAAAAGGTTGGCGACTTTGTAAGATGCTATACAGCTCTCCTGGGATCGGACAGTCTGCCTTACTCGTACCTATGGGGAATTGAGAATTAGTATTCGAAGACGTAAAATAATGAGTTAAGTCCTCACTTTCAGAGGATATCTGAGTTTTTCGAGCGAGTTATCCATCAACTCCTGAATCCACCCTTCTTCTTCACTATCTTCAAACTTCCTCACGCTTCCGACCATCCTCCTTTCTCCTTTCACGCCGAAGAGACTTTCAAGGAACTCGCGTTCGCCAGCAATAGTTTGGTGAACCCAAGCGAGCATGTCCCCTACATAGCGCAGTGGATCGTGTGCATGTATCTCGATTGGCCGAGGAAGACCACCCGGACCACCTCGGGTGAGGGCATCCATGAAGGAATTGAGGAGGGTGGATTGGCGGGTTTGAGAGAGAACGGAGAGCGCTTCGCTGCAGAAATATTACCAATCTAGCGTTCGAACATCGGAGGGTGCAAAGAAGAGATTTACCTAAGGAGCTCTGGCTTCTTTCTGAGCCATCTTACAGCCTCGATCAATAGAGACGTCACTTCCAGCAATGCATCTCGAACGAACTGACGGAATTCGAGTGAGCACCACCGGGTAAGTTTATCGTAGCCTTCTTCCAATTGTCTGGAAGTCGCTGCTATAATCTCCACTCTGAATTGGATGATAATTGTAATGAGCTTTGTGAAGTAGAAGAAAAATAAACGGACCAACCCAGCTTTGGTAGGACCGTCCTGCCCACTCATAAGGACGCTCGAATCAGCGATGATTCGTTCTGCTTTTTGCATTGCTCGGAAGAATATGCTATCGATCTGAATATTCCTTGACTGCAATAAATCCGATTCTTCTTCTGTCAGGGTAAAGTGGGAGAGGAAGGCGTCGACGGCCATTTGTTGCTCGTTGACAGCATGTCTAGGTTTAAGATGAACATTTAAGCACGGGATGAAGGGAACAAGTGATTAGCTCACCGAGTGGCACGAAGCCCACCGGCTCTTTCTAGTAAAGACCTGCATGCTTCGTTCGTAGATCGTAACTGTTCTTGAGCTTCATCGCACCGGACATGCATTGCGTCGATGTGCTCTTGCAGGACGTCTAAATGCTTGATTTATTTTTAAAATTTACATAAGACAGACAAATACAAGACCTCTCACCTTGTCTACCTGTTGGAAAGCATGGACAAACTGTCGACTTCCTCGAGCAAGCTTCAGCTCTGCATCACGACGCAGATTCTTCCGAGCACGGGCGGCAGTACCAGAGCTTGTCAGAGCGTGTCGTCCAACAAGTTTGGATTCAAGATCAAAAACAGAAACATCATCTTCCTCGGCGAGGGACTTCGCTTCTCTCTCTACACCTTTACCCTTGGTAGATTCCGGAGCCTTGTAAAGTTCGGATACAGTTTCGAGTGCTTCACGGATGGCTGGGTCGTCGTAATTAGTACCGAAAACCTTATAGAGACGAAGAGAGATTGGGTTTCGTGCAGAGGATTTCAACTTCTCGTCTAGAGATGTACTCGAAGAGTAGCTTGACTGCATACCAACGCCGGCTGGTCTATGGACGCGTTTACGATACGCGCGTGGTGAAGAGAAGATCGACGGTGATCACCGGAACAAGGAATAGTCTCGTGATCCTTCTTCCACGTGATTATCGGATCAGGATCACCGACTCCGAGTTCTGGCTACTAGTACTACTGACTGAATTCACTTCAGTGAGTCTCAGTGACTTCTGGTTTCGGCTTGAACCTCCAATATCCAATAAAATGCTTGTCTTACGGTCGCACATTTCCGTCACCGCCCTTTCTCTCCATCCGCCCCACCCCCGCATTATGTCCATCTCCTACGCAGAGGCTGCCGCGCTCCGCAAAGCTGCTCAGCGAGCTGGAAGGCCTCGTGCGTTGAGGCCGACGTCTACCGCGCCCGGGGCCTCTTCGACGCATACGAATCCTGGCTCGTTACATAGGGATCAGCCTGACCCGATTCAATTCTCGAGAGTCGCGAGACCGGGTGCCTACTACGAACGACCTCGGATAAAGCGTGATTTGCCTACAGTGACTGTCAGTACATCATTTTCACAAAACTTATTGTCGCGATACTGACGGAAAGCTGTGGGATTGCTAGTCTCCTTGGATTGGTCTTGCAGCGTTCGGACTCGTCGGAGTTGCTGGCTGGGGTGTCTTCCTAGCGTACTCGACGAACCAGGAACGATTATCTAGCTCTGTCGTTCGTCAGATACTGCAGAATCTTCGTACAAGTCCGTTGTTGCGGGAAGCTCTGGGAGATGGTGTACGGCCAGAACCAGCCTGGTTTCTGAACGGCGAACCATGGGTTAATGGCTCGGTGGGCAGCACAGTCCATTGGAGTCTTACACTATTCTTATGTTATATGGGTGGTTTCAGATAAACATGCTGCAAGGCAACGTCGACTTCAGCATGCGCGTAAAAGGCTCGAAGGGTGCAGGGACTCTGTACTTCACGAGTATTCGACGAGAGAAGGGCAGTGCTTTTGAAATCCGTAAGCTATGCGTGAAAGACTTATTGGTCTTCCGCGAGACTAACCGTCGATGATTTTTGCTTTTCTTTCGCTAGTCCGATATAAGATCATCTGCGACGACAAGACTGTGATCAATTTGCCAACAAGTGTTTCTACACAGTGAACACTATCATTAAAATCTTTGTCATTTCTTTCAATGTACTTTGTATATTAAACCGTCGCAATTATTCGAATGCTTCTTTTACAAAACTAAACCATTGAGGAGCGATCGGAGACCAACACGGAGTTGAGTTATGTATATGATGTCAGCAATAAGGCAAGGAAGACAGTATTGCTAGTGTATTGCTACAACCTTTCCTGGTGATCGAGTCTTCTGTAGACTGGAAGCAAATTGTACAAGTACACTTGTACTGTACTGGTTGAACCAGTTGGCTTATCCAGGCCCAGGAAAGTGGTAAGACGCGTTAAAAGCTTGACGCTGATCATGAACATGATCACGGGAAAAGTCCGTCGTGTGCTCGTTCGTAATCGAGATTATATATTATATTATATTAAATATGTCTTGCCGTCATCCTTCTCACCTTCACCTAACCCCATGACTGATGCCAACAAGCCCCTCCTCAGACACAGACGAGCAAGCGTAGAGATTGTAGACGCAAAACTCGCAGTCGACCTCGCAACTGCCCAAACTTACTCTGAGAATGTCTTTCTTTTCGTCCCGAATCTCATCGGTGTGTCATCGTCATCGTTCGTTCGTGACTTTGCGTGGCCAACTAGCTTTTTTCCGTTGGGCAGGCTACTCGCGAATCATTCTCGCCGCTGTTTCTTTGTATTTCATGAGCTTCCATCCAAAGTATAGCACGGTTGCGTATTGCGTATCGTGTTTGTTGGATGCCTTCGACGGACATGCTGCGCGCGCTTTGGGCCAGACTTCAAAATTCGGTGCAGTGCTGGATATGGTGACAGATCGGTACGTTGCTCGTCTACTTTTGCTATCGAACACATTCTGACTTTATCTTCTTAGGTGTACAACATCTTGCTTGATATGCTATTTATCTTCTGCGTACCCGAGCTGGGCGATCTTTTTCCAGTTCCTTATCGCACTCGATTTTAGCAGCCATTACATGCACATGTACAGGTAGAGCTTCTTTACTCTTGTTTGTAAAAAGGGGCTTGGGCTGATACTCCTGAACCTGAAGTTCTCTTGTAACAGGTTCACGAAGTCACAAGCTAGTGACGAGCGACGTTAGCAGAATCCTATGGTATTACTATAATGACAGTGTACGTCTGTTTTTCTTTTTTGCAGCTTTAACTCCTATCATACTTCCTTCTCACGCGAATTCTTTGTATATCAGACAACTCTATTCATATTCTGCGCGGGTAATGAGTTATTCTACGTTGCGCTCTATCTGATGAAATGGGACCACTCGCCGACGGGGATTGCTCTGCTCGGCGACATGCCGTGGGCGCAGCTACTCTTCTTCTCCACATTCTTCTTTTGGCTCGTCAAGAATATCGTGAACGTTGTACAGCTGTGGAAGGCATCGAAGATTCTTGTTGGCGTTGACTTGGCAGAGAGGGCGAAGGTTAGAGAGGAGGCTGAGCTCCGAAGATTGGCGACTGAGCGAGCGGCGGCAGCGGCAGATGGTAAACAATGAGCGTGAAGACGACAATACTACGTTTTTCTTTCTTTCTTTTATTTCCCCGTTTTAGTGCTATCCTACATCCTTTGCTTTTTTCGTACACTCGTACAAATACGTATTGTTATTTTTTGAGGCTAATGCTGGCTAGAGTGATTATATGAATTCCTACCAAATCGAGTCAGACGCGTCGATCACTTCAGAAACGTGACGCACTCATTCGTTCTTTCTTCTTCCTTCGTTTCCCTCGTCTTCCCTTTCATTTCTTGCATGCGCGCCTCTCTTCTTCGTTCTCGCTCTTTAGCAGCTGCAAAACGTGCTCCGTCATGTCTAAATACCGCAGTCAAAGCGCAGCGCGTGCTTTTCTCTTACTCGCAGGCAGCGCGTTATCCGCGCCAACAGAAAGCTACACCGCGAGCGACCTCTCGGACGCTCAGGCGGTCATCTTCATCCCCTGCTCCGGCTCCGGCTCCTTCTGAACCTCCTTTGCCGTCGAGCTCAGAGGCCGAGCAAGCCGTTTCTGCCTCTGGCGGTAGGCCTTCTGGTGTCCCGCCTCCTGAAGAACCAGAAGAGAACCTGACTGCTATTCCCGGTGAGGTAGAGCCTGAGAAGCCCTCGGATGCCGAAAAGGCAAAGCGAACACGTCGAGCAAAGGCAGAGATAGAAGCAGAGGCAGCCTCTCCTGTTCCACTACCCTCAGAGCTTGATATTCTATGGATTCCAGATAAGATGGAAGAGCCCTCCCCATCTGCTTTACCGCCACCAGAGATACTCGAGGAAGTGGTAACAGACTTACTCATCACGTTGCACCCACAAACACAGCATCGTGGCGCGTACGCTCAGCCATCTTCGTCTTCTGGATCTGGATCTGCATCGAGCTCGGGGGGCCTGATTGAACCGACTCTGGGTTTGTATTGTCCGTTTGAGGGAGGTGATTATATTATCGATGAAATTGTGCGCGAACTTGCAAGGAGGACGGACTCGGACGTTATCGTCCTGGACGCGGTTCAGCTTGCTGCTGGTCAGGCTGGATGTTTTGGAAAAGGTATGCCTAGTCCGATATACTTATAGCTTGTTTCACTGCTTGATATTTCTTTATTTTAGCTGCATCTGTGCTCCAGCTACCTCAGAATCCTTTACATTTTCGCGCTCCATTACATCAGTCGCCTTCTCTGTCTCCAGTACGGAGAGCGCAAGAGGACGACTATGACGGGGACGAAGGTGACGAGGATGGACCTATTAGAGACTTCCATCTGCCTGCTGCAATGGCCATTCACGTCGTGTCTCCGCCTGGTAGTCGTTCATCTAGACAAGTACTATCGACACCGATGGTTCGAAATTCAATGTCCAAGACCAAATCTTTCTTCGACGAATTGATTAACACGCCGTCTCCAAAAGACGCCGAAGCAGTTGCCCAAGGAAAGCGCCGGTCTCGATTAATTTATATACGCGATTATCCTACCCTGGCACCCACTGCCTCAACTTGGTATCCCCCCTTATTGGCAGCGGTACGTCAGAGGAGACAAGGCCCTATTGCACGTTCGACCTCCCCTGTAGCAAATTCTACGACTATCATCTTTGGGATGACTCCACCGCTCGTCCAGCCATCTATCCCATCATATTCAGGAGGACCCGGTCTACTAGGCCTTCTCAATGCGCGGCAATCTGTTCCAGCCGTCTTGAGTCATCCTCCGAGATCAGGAAAGTCCGATTACGGCGAGGGTGAACATGCTGAGAAAGCACGGGAAAGGAGGTTACGAGATCGATTACGAAAATGGGAACGAGACGAGCCCGCGTTTTACGACGAGATGCCGAGGTCACCATATGCCGGCGAGACAATGCAGGAAGTGAATGAACGCCCTGGTTTCGTCCTGCTTGGTTCTCCCTTCCCAAATCTTCCGTCTGGGCCTCCTGGCAACCTACTATCTGCCCTGCAAAATCGTGTAAATGGACACGGCGACGACTCTGAAGATAGCTCTCAGTTCTTCCGCTTGTCTGTGCTTGTTCCTTCGGTTCGAAACCATGGGATGGAAAGACAATCTCGGACGGCACGAAGGAGAGAAATCAATGAGCTTACCATGCGCATGGCCCTTCACGCCATTGGTGGCAAGGTGGAGACCAGGTTTGCTCTGCCCGAGCCACCTTCAGATACAGAAACTACCTCTGGACCCGATAACAAAGCAGATCAAGAGTTTCACAATGCTGTGAAAATGTGGGAAGAGTGGGGAAGGTCCGTCGAAGCATGGAAGAACGTTAAGGATATCGCAGATCGCGCTGTCGCGACTGTTGTCGCACAGGACATGCCTCACTCTCGACCCTCGTTGGATATGACCACAGTGCCGTGGTCTGCAGTGATTTCCGCGTGGGCTGCGCGTGCGTCGATTCGGGAGACTCGAAAAACATGGCTCCAGGACTCAGCGGGCAAGGGCGTTAAATATGCCTTTGCTGACGACTTAAATGACGAGTCTTCGCCTAGTCGTGATTCGGACGAAGTCATACAACGCGTCAAAGAGGATGCGGATTTGTCCTCGCATGAGCAGCGACTGCTTGGTTGTATCGTTGATGCTGGTGAGTCAGCCCACTTTTCCCATTCAATGATACTTTGCTAAATTCGCATTGAAGCATCTATGACAACGTCCTTTGACCAAGTCCACCTTCCTCCGCAAACGATTGATGCTGTTCGGACTATCGTCTCTTTGCCTCTCCTTCATCCGACTGCCTTCCAGCAGGGCATATTGAAGCAACATAGTATGACTGGGTGTTTGTTGTTCGGTCCTCCTGGGACAGGCAAAACTTTAGTTGTTCGCGCTCTTGCCCGGGATGCGGGATGCAGAATGTTATCCGTGCAGCCGTCGGACGTCATGGATATGGTAAGCACTGGACAACTGCCTGGAAGTTCTGCAGGTTGCTCATGGATTCTTAGTACGTCGGTGAAGGCGAGAAGCTCGTCCGCTCCCTCTTCTCTCTTGCCCGCCGTCTCTCGCCTTGTGTCGTCTTTCTCGATGAGATCGATGCTCTATTCGGAGCCAGGTCTTCTGCAAGGGAAACTGGAGGAACGTTAGCCCATCATGGTGTAATCACGGAATTCATGCAAGAGATGGACGGTCTGAAGACACGAAGCGATAGCAACGTCATTGTCATTGGTGCTACGAATCGACCGTTTGATTTGGATGATGCTGTGCTGCGGAGGTTGCCTCGAAGACTATTGGTTGACCTTCCTGGAGAAAAGGAAAGAGAATGTGAGTCTTCAAAAGAGATTCTCTTGGATCATGACTTTGATAATTATTTACTTGTGTAGCGATCCTCAAAATCCTTCTCCGAGACGAAGTCCTTGCAGATGATGTCGACCTTGTATGGTTGGCGAAGCGTACAGAACTATTTTCTGGATCAGATTTGAAGCGTAAGTATCTCTTGTTCTCTCGCTCCCTCATTGCGAATGATTGACGTATGGAACGACAGATCTGTGTGTTTCTGCCGCTCTAGATGCAGTCAAGGAGAACATCACCCTTCCTTGGACTGTGTCCTCTTCTGAACCTGCGAAAGAGCTCAAGCTGTTGGATGACAAGAGCGTCAATTCCGATGGGGTGGAGTCTTCTGAAACTGGTGCCTCCGCAGAGACTGAAGAGGAAGAACCAACGGACAAGGCAGCCGTGCTCCAAGCTGCCGAGAAAGAGCTCCGTTCCGCAACCGAAGCGTCCGACGGGGCACCTCGTACACTGTACCTGCGCCATTTCACAAAAGCACTCAAAGAAATCAGTCCATCATCGTCCGAATCCTTGGGCACGCTTTCTGCATTGCGCAAATGGAACGAGGAGTTCGGAGAGGGCCAGAGAAAGAAAGCCAAGAAGATGTGGGGGAAGGGTGCGTTTGGGTTTATGGAACCTGGGACGGAGGTACCTACGGATGGTCGTGTTTCTACGCCTTGAATGAAGGCCTCGAAGAAATGTACCTTACCAACGCTGGGTTTTCATATCTACTGACCGCATTTTTTGCTGCTTACAAGTCAAACGATAACATATTATACGCATACAGTACAGTATAGCCTGACTGTTGTCCGTTGTTGCATACTTTTGCTGTCCGTTCCGCTGAGGAACTCAATACTTCCATAGATTATGAAGTATGAGATAAAATAAAATATACGGCGAATACGGGAATGTGTCTCATTACAGATCGAGAACGGCAATATTAGGTGCTTAGTGATTTAGTGAGTTCAACGTCGACGATTCCTGGCAGACGGTTGCTCTCGAATCTCAGCGAGGTTGTCGATGTCGATGGCATCGTTCTCCGGTTCATCGTCATCATACATATCGTCGAGCTCATCTTCTTCCTCGGCAGAATCGGGTGTACTGTAAAAAAATGCTGCATGTAAGCCTCAAAGAGAAGAGCACGTTTAGAACAGGAACGTACACAGCTCGCTTCTTGATCCTTCCATTCGTCTTCGCCTGAGTGGATTTCTTGCTCTTGCCACTCTTGCTCGCCCTTCTCTGCGTCTGAGTCTGGCTTTGGCTCTGGCTCTGGCTCTGGCTCTGAGTCTGAGTCTGATATGCTCGACTCGTCTCTTGACTCTCCTCTTCCGGCTCTTCCTCCTCCTCAGCACCATTACTCCGCCGAATGCGCCGTTTTTCCTGTTTGTCGTCTTTAATGGCATCTTCACCAATAGGTATCAGTTCGGATTGATCCTCGCCCCATTCTTGCTGACATTTAGGGCAGAGATTTCGCCGCCGGACATGAGCGTAACAGTGTTTGTGCAGGGGGGCGTTGCAGTTTGCTGTTGGACACATGTAGCCTTTTGTCACGAGCTGCAGCATACGAATGATAGCCGTTTACGAGTCATAGCTAAGCGGAACGGAACAAGCTTACCTCCATGCATACGACGCATTCCAGCAGGTCGGTCTCGTCGTATGTGTTCTTGAGATAGTTGCTAAGCTCTAGTAAGGACCGCGTACCGAGAGAGTAACGACCTCGTCTTAAAAGACACATAAATATTGAGAACCAAGCGTATGAAATATAAGGTCTTGCTTACTTGCTCTTGATAAGCCATCCACGCGCAACAAGACTGGCCAAGATGACCTCAGCCTGCGACTTCGTTATCTGGAAGCTTTTGAGATGGCTGGCCTCTCGCAAAGCTAATATGGAGGACACGGAATATGCATGTCTGACAGACAGCATTATTTGTTCAACCTGAAACGAAAGCGAAAGATGAATCACGGAAAAGGAAGATGAAAGGGGAAATTGGCATACAACTGCTTTGAAGAAGGCTATTTCTGCGGGACTGTAGTCCGAAGCGAGCTGTGCGATCTCATCCCCCTTCGTGTTCGTCTACAAGCACGATGAGCATGACAATTCATTGGAACGAGAAGAAATATCGTGCACGTACGATGGCATACATGATCTTGCCCGTCTCTTCGTCTTTGGACCGCGCAAATTCAAGGTCAAAGGGGTCAAGCATCCGCTGAATTTTATCCAGGAACTCCCCCCATTGAGTACTCCCACCAACAAACTGAACGTCCTTCGAAGGGTCGGCTCCTAATTTACATAGAAACACAAGAAATTATTGAACACGATTTCAAACTGCGAATTGCGAAGATCTCACGCGCAACGGCTTCATAACAAGCTTTCCAGAGAGCCTTTGCAACAGCCTCATTCATGACTCTGCGTGACATGGCAGCTTGCAGAAAGAGTCTGTATACATCTGAAGAGTGTACCCTTTGCGATACCATGGTGAGGCGCGATCAGGAGACAAAGACACGCGTCAAGATGAAAGCTTCGTGCTAAAACGCGAGACGCGTCTCGACGCGTTGTTTGGGCATTACGGCAACTTCCGTCAATAATTCAAGCTACACTCGACAAGAGCAGAGAATGCGACAGGCATGGTTCATAAACCATTGAATATTTGCTATACAGTTCAAGTTGCAGGTATACGTGAAGCACTCGTCTATTGAAAAATATACTCTCGAATACTCCTTGTCCCCATAGAATCAGATGCCTGATCATGTCATTCCGTGTTCATTTCATGTATCAAAAGTTCGTGAACGAAAGAAGGCAAAAGACAATCGTCATCATCCATTGCTTCACTTATATCTTTGGAACCTTCAATGTTTTGCTGACCATTGCTGCGGCCCACAATCCAAATACCACAGACACTTTGTGTACCTCCCCACTGCCGCCTGGTGTACCCCAGAGCTGTATGAGACCACCAGGGATGCCTTCTCGACCTTCGATCCACCCTCTCGAGGTCCAGTACGTCAAAAGCGCAACCAGACCGAGCGAAGACGGTATCGGAAGCCCTTCAAAGAACTTTGCTTTTCCTGTCTCGTCTTTTGGAACCGAAGCCACAGTGGCGTTGAATCGAGCGAGACGGGCGAGACCGCAGCATATAAATACGGCGAGGATGACGGTATCCAGATAAGTTCGAAGGCCGGCCACGAAGGCGAGGAGGGCAGGAGCGACACCGAAGGAGATCTTTACAAAATGGCTGCCTTGAACGACTTCCTTTCAAGAGTCAACAGTGGGTAGACGCACCAGGTCAGCTAGACTGTCAAGCTCTTGGCCAAGCATACTACTCGATTTGCGCCACCTCGCCACCTTGCCATCGAAAAAGTCAAACATAAGGCCTGCGAGTGGGTAAGCCAGCGCGGCGTAAAGATGACCCTCGTCATTCGTAATGAGGTAACGAGCCGACGAGAAAATGGAGAAAGATCCACAGAAACCGTTCATGATTGTTATTAAATCTGCAAGACGGAAATTTCTGAAGATAAAAGGGAACTCGTTTAGCGCTAAATTTTGGCGATTGGCTCGTAGTACGCACCGCACGAGACTAAAATGACCTTCAGTGTCAAGGTATTGCTGCAAAGCGACTGCTTCACCGTCGCCATTAGCTTCTGTTTGGTCGAGCATTTTTCTTTGCCTTATCTCGCTCATTGTCATGTCCATAAGAAAGAGTGTCTGGTGGTAGTTGGTGGAAGACTAGACTAGAGAGGAGGATATTTGTTGAGTGAGAGGCGCAGCGCGCCACGAGCGGCACGTGCAAACGTCATTCTCTAATTCGAATTTCATGTGCACAGCATCAGCAACAGGAAAATAATTTTAATAATTTAGACTCAAAGAAAGGAGGAGAGTTCAGAATTCCATCGCATTATCATCTTTCACTTCCGCCTTCACAGCTCTTGCAGCTTCGAGCTTCGCCTTCTCTATCTCCCTGCTTTTCGCCGCGTACTGGTTCGGATGGGTCACACTCTCCCCGTCCAGACCCTGCCCACGGGGCAGATCATGCGTCACTTCGAAAACCTTGGTACATGCAACGTGGAAATGCTCCTGCTTGACTGCGCTCATTATCTCGGGCAAATCGGCCGCAGAAAGACCTTGCGGGCCATATGACGCAAGTAAAGCAGTCTGAAGCCGGTCAGCGGAGAAATGTCGATACGGGCATCCATGGCAGTCTTGTGGTCCAGGCTGGTTCTGTGTGATAATCCGTTGGCACCTATTCGTGGCTTTAGCTCTTTACGCTTTTGTGCACAGGTACTACTCTTACGTGTATGCAGCATAGTTTGTCCGTTTTCCCTCGAGACCATACGAATGGCGGATATTATATTTATACTCCTTGTTGAATTTATCGTCGGTGATCCTCCCTCCAAAGGCTTTTCTCCAAAATACGATGGCTTCTTCGATTGAAAGCCCGACAACCTAATGCAATGTTAGCAATAAGATCACTCCTTCAGGCTCAGCTTCGAAGTCACCTTTAAGAACAGTCCGTATTGTAGTCGACCGTAGTGCTTCAGATGGCGGTCCTTTCGCAGACAGTCGTGCAGATGACGCATGCACATTGGCCAGTGTTTCTCTGCCAAGCCATCGATCATCTCTGCTTTGACTTCTTCACCGTCTCCGAGACCCTCTGCCGAGGAGTACTCAGATGCGACGCTCAATCCAGATAGGAAACCTTGCCCTAGATGGTCAAGGACGGGCATTAGACGCGTATCTTCGTCCAACCGGGGCAAGGCCTTTGCCGTCAGCTGAGGATACGTTTAATCAGTGGACAGGCAATATTGGATGAGAATGCGAACCTCAAGAGCTGCTTCTAGTCTTGTCTCAAATTCTTGAAACACGATACTAGACTGTTCTTTGGATGGCACATAGGCCCAGCCACCTTTGAGACACACGCGTCTTTTTTCGACAAGGTTTGGGACCCGCATCCATCTAACCTAGAAATGCGAACAAATGAGTCAGACGAAGATCGTTCGAGTATAGTTATTACCTTATACCATAGTGTTTCCCCGGGGTTCACAGTTCGGAGGTCCTTCATCAGAACTTCATCCCTTTCCTCTTCTCTGCTCAACTGTACAGAACCGTTGGACACGACTTCTAGATCAAGAACAAGAGTTACGTACGGTCACCCATCCAAAATTTCTGGACTCAAGAAACCGTTTACGATCTTCGCTGAGTTCCATATCGTAGCGCACGCGGAAGAGGGACGTTTCTGCCTTCACAAAGCGTCTTCGTAACTCTTCCCTACAAGACCGAGTAAGAACAGCCCAACAAGATTAATGAAGAAACTCACGATCGACAGAATGCAAGCCGCAGAACAAAATGACTGATATGGTCCTTTCGACGCTCAGCTTCTGTTATCCGCACAATTTCCTTCTTTTCTGACGACGCGGTTAGCGGCATGTACTTCGCCTGTTGCGCCTTGACGATCGCCTTTAGTTCATCGTAACTTCTGTTCCTGACATAAGACGCTTCGATTTCAGACAATATCCTCAGTCTATCAATGGCGAAGGTCTCAAACTCGTCGAGCGTGATATCGTCAAGAGGGGGCTTATCGTAGCTGGTGCAAGTTAGACTGTGTGCTGTCGCGATATAAAATGACTCACAAATTGAGAAGGTGCGGATATTTATACACTGGATGTTTCTGTACAGTGTTTGCCTGAAACGAATTTCCTCGTGACGCTGTGCCAAACATCGTGAAGATGAAGAGAGTAGAAGTGTGTTGTTAGAGAGATGCCGACGCGTCGACCACATTTCGCGCGTGAAACGTGACAGAGTTACGCAACGCGATTGTCACTTGTCACGTCATAAGATGAGGATGAAAATTGCCTCGAATTTTACAGTAACTTGAAACACGTCTCCAATGGAAAAATTATTAACGCAAGAAGATGTACAGTGCGAAATAATGGAATGGCTGATATTATACGTGAATCTCAAGGCTCTCCAGCTTCATCATATGTAGTTAAAAATGTAATATCTTTTTAGCCAGGTCCCTGTCGGAATAATCCGATCGCCCCGAGACCCCCGAGATCTCGCGTGAGTCACCCAGCGAAATTCTTCCTCTGTTTGCATAGAGCTGGACTGCATTGCATTGCTGTTGTCCTACCATCATCATGTGTGGAATCTGCGCCGTATACGGCATCGAAAACCCTCCATCGCTAAGAACAAGAGTCCTTGCTCTTTCCAAAAGATTGCGACATAGAGGTCCAGATTGGTCTGGATGCTACGTTGGCAAGGATGCGATTCTGGCACACGAACGGTTGGCGATCGTAGGAGTCGGTAATTATTTCAGTGCCTTAGGTTTGCGGCTGAATTCTTATGTTTGTATGTCATGCAGATACTGGTGCACAACCGCTCTTTAGCGATGACGGCAAGCAAATCCTTGCAGTCAATGGTGAAATTTACAATCACGTCCCTCTGAGGAAGGAGCTTGGTCGAGAAGTCAAATTCAAGACGCATTCAGATTGTGAAGTTATCCTAGCTCTTGTATGTGATTTGCTAAAGAGCATATATGCACATTCCCTGACGCTGGTTTCTCTTTGCAGTACAAGAAGCATGACAAGGAGCTCTGCAACTTGCTTGATGGGATGTTTTCATTTGTCCTCCTTGATGAATCCGTCAGTCCATCTCGGATTATTGCTGCCCGAGATCCTATCGGTGTCACAACGCTATATCAAGGCTGGGACTCGAAGAAACCGGGCGTTACCTATTTTGCCTCTGAACTGAAAGCTCTTGTTGATGAATGCGACGACATCATTTCTTTCCCTCCCGGACATGTCTACGATAGTGCTACAGGGAAGACCGAACGGTACTTCAACCCATCCTGGTGGTCTACCGATGTGGGTGCTGTGCCGACGACACCCGCCGATCTAACACTTCTTCGGGAAACCCTTGAAGCTGCAGTCCGCAAGCGGTTGATGAGTGAGGTGCCATATGGCGTCCTACTCAGTGGAGGACTAGACAGTAGCTTGATTGCTGCAATTGCAGCGCGGGAAACAGAGAAGGTCGCACAAGCACAGTACGAATTCAGGAAACGCAAGCTTGCTGAAGCCCGAAGCGGGCCACCAACACCGAAAGACGAATTTGATGAGATTCGTGCGCCGTTCAAATTTGATTTCATTTTCGAACATATGCTTATTTTTCCCTAAGTGACACTCGCTTCATGGCCGCAACTGCACTCTTTCTCTATCGGTCTCGAGAACTCGCCCGATCTCCTTGCAGCTCGGAAAACAGCACACTACCTCGGAACAGTCCATCACGAATATGTCTTTACTGTTCAGGAGGGCCTTGACGCCATTCCGGACGTGATCTACCATCTAGAGACGTACGACGTGACAACTGTTCGCGCAAGCACACCTATGTACCTCCTCAGCCGAAAGATCAAAGCTATGGGTGTAAAGATGGTATTGAGTGGCGAAGGCAGCGACGAAATCTTCGGCGGGTATCTCTACTTCCATGCGGCTCCAGACAAAGTGGCGTTCCACCAGGAATGTGTCAAGCGTGTGAAGAACCTTCATACTTCGGATTGTTTACGAGCAAACAAGTGAGAGTTTCATGCACCGGAAAGTGGATCTACTAATGTTTATACCAGATCGACAATGGCATGGGGGCTGGAGGCACGCGTTCCGTTCCTCGACAAGGCCTTCCTTGAGGTCGCGATGAACATCGATCCAGGCGAGAAGATGTTCAGTAAAGGTACCCAGCAAGAAGTGGACGCGGACGGCTGCCCAAAGATGGAGAAGGTTCGCAATGAACGCCTCGCAAGTTCCAGCTTGCATCCACTGACTTCTGTTCTATAGTACATTCTCCGCAAGGCATTCGATTGCTCACCAGACGGCAAGGTTCACTAGCTCATTCATTTTACCAGAGGTAGCCAATGACTCATGAGAATCTGCTTAGCCTTATCTACCACGATCAATACTTTGGAGACAGAAAGAACAATTCTCAGATGGGGTCGGCTACTCGTGGATCGATGGGTAAGGCCGCTTCTATTCCTCACATCTTTCACCCCTTTTGCGCCCGTGCGCACTCGGATTGAATATCGTTTATTGATAATGTTTTCACGACTGTAGCATGAAAGGCCACGCAGAAGCATCCATCTCTGATACCGACTTCGCCAAACGAGGTGAACGATGGCCCGTCGATACGCCTGATACAAAGGAAGCCTACCTCATTCGAGAGATCTTTGAAAGTAAGTATCTTTCTTAAGTTCGTTTTTTTACCTCTTTTGTTTTTTGTTGAACTGCTCGTTCTAGGCCACTTCCCGACTGAAGCAGCTGCAAGGACCGCCGTCCGCTGGATCCCTCGCGGAGATTGGGGATGCTCGTCCGATCCTAGCGGTCGAGCGGTAAGCATTCACAACGCTGCATATTCCGCCCCTTCAGCCTCAGAATGATTCAATCCATTCATATTCTGCTCCCCTCCCCCCCTACTCACATCACTCATCTCCATACGGATTACTTGATTTGGATATTAGCAGTATCAAGCAAGTTTATAATCAATTCTGTACGGCAAAGAATCGAGGGGAAATCGGTAATACACATATTAAACTAGAAAAAAAAAGGAGAAAGTCTATCCCGATGCATTTACTACTTCATATTCTTTAGAGAAAGAATACGCGCATCGACGTACATAGCGGTCGAATGGATAGAACAGGATACAGAACGGGCGGGAAAGGGGGCGTTGAATGCACGCATGTAAAGATGCATGTATGCATACGTTTGCAAGGCCCTAGAATAATAAAATGAAATGAGAAATCCAAGGACAACTTAAATGAGTGTGTATCTTGATAGAGGATGTAGAGAAACAAGTTAGATTTAAATGAACTGAGGTTGAGACTGAAGACGAAAGGAAGAGAAATAGATTAATGAGTGTCGGTACTCGAGACGAAGAAGAGAGATTTCCAAAGGATACACCAGGGGCATGAAGTGTTTAAAGGAGCGTGTCATGAAGCCATGGTCATAAATCAAATTGAATGAATGAACGTGGTATAGTTGGATATATCGGATATCGCGCTATTGAGATTAGCGAGAAAGAAGACGACACATTCGTCAGCCAGGAAAGAATAAAACACAGAGCATGAAGACTTTTAACATCGACATTGGGAGAAAAAAGAGGAAAAGAGCAGTAGTAAAAACATCAAGACTAAGAACCTTAAACGAAAACCGAGAAGCTAAAGTCTGAGAAGGAACGAGAGCATCAAGGTATGGATGGAGAGGGGAGACGCAAGAGAATGCGTGGGTGATTATGCGGATGTAAGGTAAGAAACCAAGCCAGAGCCGAAATTAAACAACGTTCAGCTGTGAGCCCGCGGCCACGATCTGGCGGTACAATCCCACTCCAGAATCCTCAGATGGCGCAGGAGAAGCAAGAAGCTTATTCGTCGCCGCAGCAGGTGTCCGCGCTGCACTTGTCTGCGACAAATGTCGTGGGCGCGTGCGAGTGGACGTCGGCGTAGTCGTCCCAATCGAACGTGTGCTCCCGTCCCATGCAGGTCGTCCCGTAGTTGTGCCCGTCGCAGCCGATTTTGCCGATGCATGTCCGTCTTCAGAGTGCATCGGTCGTCTCGAACTCGGCGTGGCCGCTTGCGTGCGCCGGCTCGCCGGTCGTACGTGAGGGTGATATTCTCGGGGATGAAGGTGCGGCTCCGGGCTGGCAACAAGCCGAGTGCCAAACTTCGCATTTGCTGATGACTCACGACCATAGCCTAATGGCGTGAGTGAGCCTTTGCGATTGGTCGTCACCCCTGGACGTGGCTTAGGTTTGGGCTTGTGAATGGTAACCTTGTCGGCACCCCAATACGAGAAGCTCATCTTGCTCTTGCGATCTGAGTCAGATGAGTCGGCATCGTCGTCTTCCTCGTCAGGGGGCATGAGCGAAGACCGCCCCGTTGGGGTAGAGGAGATCACAGTATTTCGAGAACGAACAACGCTACTCAGAGAAAGTCAGAAGATATTTCTTATTCAATAAAAAGTATGACGAACTCGTCCATGGCAACAATGCCTTGTTTCGGATCTGGGACATCAGCAATGGCCCAGTTCTCGATCTACGTTGCCTTCAGTTAGAATGTGAAACAAATAACCTAGCTTCTTTGTTTCAGCTCACCTTTATAAACTTGTATAGGTTCCGTGGTTTGGTGTGGGTACCCTTGCGGCCTGTTGATGCGTATTTCGCCTTCGCCTGGAGGTCAGGTAACGAATTCGTCCTCGAATTTGTTGACGTCGCAAGGGGAAGCGTTGTAATACCCGTCCGCTGGCATCGCAGTACAACATCGTTGAACGTGACCAACCACAAATCCTTCTTCCCACCAACAGCATTATGAGAGCTTTGCTGAAGCACGTCGCTCAATCTGCGGAACGACGACTTGCCCCTGACGTTCTTCGACGCCGCATTATTAGCAGCAGATGGCGGTGGGCGAGTAGCCGGCTGCGATAGAATTTGGGAAGGCGGAACAAGGGACTTCTCCTCGACGAGTAAGCGCGAAGGCTTCGGCAGCGCAAGCTGCCTGACCTTCTCAAGTCCCTCTATTCGTGCAAATGCGTCACGAGTGCGGTCTCGCTCTTCCTTCTGAATCTTCTCATCCTCGATGCTGCGTACGATATTCTCTACTTCCGCTACCATCAGTAGGGTGCTTTCATACTCGTAAGTGCTCGGGTCCGTGTGATAAAGCAAGTTTTGGAACAGCAGAGGGTATTTGAGTAGTCTTTGAAACGGCTTTGAGAGCGAAATGGCAAGGCCAGTCTCGCCTTTCTCGACCGAATCCTGTTCTAGTTTTTGGAGAATTTTGCAGACTTTTAACCACATAGCTTTGTCCTGATTCTTGGGGATCTTCTTATCGCTCGCGGTAGATAAGGCATTGTCTACCTGTTCGAGAGCTCTCTCGAGATGCAGAACGTACGTCGCGTACTCTCTCAAGATGTTGGACTTGTCTCTTGTTAGACAGACGAAAAGAAGAGAGACTAAGAGAAACTCACGTTCGAGACAAAAACATCCGCCAAACTCCGAACGAGAGGATATTGCTCCTCATATCGCTTCCGTAATCCCTCGCTTAAAGTGACATGCCCATTATATATGCCGTCTTCAAGTACCTCGAGGCATTTTCGTAGATCTTCAGGCAGTTGATTTGGAGGGACAGAGTCACCGATCAGTGACTCCGGTTGTGGCGTTGTCCGTCTGAGCTTCTTCAACACGCGTGAGGCGGACGTCTTATCCGTTTGTTGTGTTGCAGCATAGGAAACTTCCCGCTCTGGTACTGCTCCAAAAACGGACTGACGGCCAAGTGACGCAGATGAGCCTTGCGGTGGGCCACGAGGCAGAGGAGGCAGTGACTGATGTGAGCGGGTCGGAAACGGTAGCGGCACTTTACCCTGCTGCGAACGCTGCGCATTCGTATTATAGGGTGAACGTGGATGGTTGAATTTGGCTATTGCGGCTGCAACTGCAGAAGTTGCACCGCCATTTCGCTGCTGTGAACGGCTGGGGGTCCCTGAATAGCCCTTGCCCATTTGGTCTTGCGCCTCATCATCATCAGAGTCAGGAGAGTCGTTATCAGCGTTATTACGCGCGTTATCTTTAGCTGTTGATGGTGTTTCCGGACGCAATCCTGGTGTTGGGGAAAGAAAACGCGCGGCGATGGGAAGATGATCGATGGATTCCCGCGGTGTGTCTACACGAGCAAAATACTCGTCGTTCTCTAATGGCGTTGGAGAGCACACCGGTGGAGCGGCATATGGATGCAAAAGAGGTTCAATGAACGTCTCCTTTAGCTTTGTTAGTTCAATCACATATCTATTAAAGCATTAGTGAATGGCATTATTTGAGTAACCATAAACACGTACCGCTCTTCACTGGCCACGATTTCCCAAAGAACCTCTTGCCGTGTCCGTTCTCGCGGACCAAGATTCGAAACCAGATCTTCTTCCGCTGCTTCGCTCCATGAAGCAGTCGCCAGTATCCGACTGGAAGACTGGCTGGCTTGAGAATAAGGTGTGCCGGAACGCATTGAGGCATTCAAACTCATGTTATCCGGCAAATTTCTCTGGGAGTTCGGTGATACTGGCGTGCGCGTTCCCTTCGCCGAATTTCCGCCTTTCGACACGTTGACCTTGGAAGAGGACGCGTCTCTAGTCCCACGCGTCTCCGACCCGTGCATAGCCTGAAAGCGCGATACATTGGTCTTCACCGGCCCAGGGGGTGTTTTCGGAGCAGCGTCGCCATTAGTGGTAGTACTGGCGCCGACACTGGCCTTGGCGTGTCCACCCTCGTTGTTTACCGAGGGATCGACACCATTTGCGCGCGTCAATTCAGGCTGGTCGCTGAGCGCGCGTTCAAGAGGCGCAGGCGTCTGCGGCGGTGATAAGAAAGCGACTTTCTTGTGGGCAGAATTATCAGGAGGGGAGCTGGCATCTGTTGCCTTGCGGGTCTTATGCGTAGCTGCGGCAGAAGCGCCGCCGTCGACGGATTCCTTGCGAGAACGGGTAACGGTGATAGTTGTTGCTGGTGTACGATCATCAGTCGATGATACTCTTGACGTGGGTGGCGCCTGTGCTGGCGCAGGCTGCGGAGTCCGAGTGGACGAGTTTGAATCGGAGCTTGCTTGAGAGTCTGTGTGCGGAAGGGAGATGGGGGTGCGGTCGATAGGCGGGAGAGGCTTTGTTGCATTAATCGAATTTGGCGACGGATCCAGTTGAGTTTGCGATGAAGGGGGCCATGACCTTAGCGGAGGAAGTTCGAGTTTCTCTCTGTCTCTTGTTGATGATATGCTTAATTCGGCGTCGAGAGCAGGTGCTAAGAATTTCTCCTTCTCCTTCTCTTTCTTGAAGCGCTGTAGTAATGCTCTCATGTTGACGACGGTGACACAGTATTGAGAGCGATATAAACTGCAACGAAGAAAAGAAACGAGTCAATTGAAAGTGCTGCGAGAAGGAGAGAAGGAGGGGATGAGAGTACGGAAGGAAGGAGGAGAAGAGGACAACGTGCAGGAGGAGGATGTGCGGCGGCGGTCAGGTCACGATTCCTCGCACTATTTCAACTATACGCCTATATCAAGGAACGCTGATCGCTCAAATCTCAGCTCAGCTCAGCTCAACTCAGCCTTTCCCTCACAGGCTTGTCCGGTTTGTCGTCAATGCACAAAGACAACGAGTCCAATAATGCCAAAGTTTTACCGGCCCACGATACAAAGCACATCCCTTTGCTCGTGTATCCCTTCCGTGACAACGGCATTTTTCATCTTTCTCAATCCGACGATGGCGCAAATAATGGAACGGCTCTCTGGTTAGGTTCACAAATACTTTCTGCCTTTCTGACGGACACTTTACTACATCCACGCTTGAGCATCGACAATGATAATGATAATACGGTTGGCCAGTACTCGTCTTCGTCCACTACGTGCTTTGGTTGACTTTTCTTTTCAATTTTCATTTAGTCATTTTTGTCATTTTTAAAATGGTGCTACGTCACAGCCATCACAGGCCCAGGTCAAATGGAAACACAGTCTAAGCAGCAGTCTAACCATGGCCATGACCCTAGTGCCTTGGATCAGAATAATCCAACAATTTCCTCTTCCATTCCGATTCAGAATCCAAGTGGATCGTTGCGTCAATCTCGCCGCAGATCGAGATCGCGCGCAATCGAGCTTGGAAGCGGCGTAGGCCTCACTTCGTATGTTCTCTTCCTCTTCCTTCCAATATTCGGACTAATATCACAAATTCGCGAATTTCGGGTCTTTTTATTTATTTTGTATCAACCAGGCTCGTTCTTGCTGCGCAAGGCTGGTCCGTCCTCGCAACAGATACACCAGCCGTAGTCCACTCAGTCCTCCGTCCCAACATCCGACGCAACACCCGGAATACTACTAATACTATCACTACCACCGACGGTAGTTCTGCTACTGCCACGACGCGTCTTCTTGGCACAATCCAAGTTCGCGCTCTCGATTGGACCGTCCCTCCGGAAGAATGGAATTGGAGTGACCCGGAGAGTGTCACAGGGTCCTCCACTATGACGGTCTCGGGTGATATAAGAATTCGAACTCGGATGTCCCGAGCGGTCACCGATGAGAATTTCGAGGCCCCGGGCGAAGAGTTACTCGGTCCGCCGTTCGACTTGATCGTTACGGCTGATACAGTTTACTCTCCCGATCTTATCATGCCTCTTCTCCGGACAATCAAACATCTTATCCTCCTTTCTGCCTCCCCTCCCCAACATACTATAATATCGGAGTCAAAATCAGAGTCAAAGTTAAAGTTTAACTCAAAGCAGAAGCAAAAGAAGTCCTGTCCTCCAGTCTATCTGGTCATGGAAAAGCGCGATCCAGCTCAACTCGCCTCTTTCTTCTCTCAAGCGCACGACATCTGGGGATTGGGAGCGCAACGCATTCCCACACCGCGAGTCCGTCGTGCAATGTCTCGCGCCGGACTCTCACATTGGAAAAAGGAAGACTGGGAAGGAGTCGAAGTTTGGAAACTATATCTTCTTGATCTCGATCCCGATTCCGATTCCGACTCGTATTGTAATATAACTTCTAATACCGAATAAGACTTTCTTTCAACCGGACATCGAGGATAGAGACAATCAAATCAATTAATTGTTTTTGCGTACAATAAGTGGCTTTTTTTAAGTAAATCCGTTATGCACGACGTGAAAGGGAGGATGAATAAAGAACAAGCACAGAGATCTAATACTATCTACTAGCTCTACATGCACGAGACTCCGCCACCTATCGCATTTATAACGTCTTGTTCGTTGTCATCGTCCTCTGTCATTTCCTTCATGAAGAAGACGTTGGTATTCGTGAGGCAAATGAGGCAGAAAAGTAAGGTGCAAGATATGGAAAAAAAATGAATGGACGGAAAATTCAATAGAACAAACCAAATGATTAACGTAGGGTATGGAGTATCGCGTGCAGTGAGTTAACAGTTTGTAAATGCTGCCTGAGGCATTCAGGGCAAAAGGCGCAGAGTCCAGGTCTCGCAGTAAGTACTGATTTTGTTTATCATTGTGCGTGGTTGAACAATTCAAGACTGCGAGCATCATTCGTCGAACTTGTGGGAACGACGATCGAAATAATCGAAATTATTGTCTAGGGCCCGTTTGTCGAGTCGGCGTCGTTTCTCTACTAAAATTTTCATCAGAGCTGAAAAGAAAATGATATTTTATCGGATGACAGAAGTTGTTGTCAACAACAAACGTAAAAGGGAGGAAGACCTTGAAAGTAGGAAGAAAGACTTACGACACTTCGATCTCCATGTCTTCTCGTCGAGTCATCACCAGCTTGAGATTCCGATCGAAACCGTGCGTGAACTGGAAGAAATAGAGGAAGTAAAGATGTGTTAGATTCGGGAGGAATGACGGGAGGGACAAAATAGCGAAAGATAACGCACGAGATCTCTCCAAGTTTCCTCTTCGTCAGTCTCCGTTTGCAATTGATAGATCTGGAGGAATCCCTGGAACCTGTTATCATAACAAATAATAGGGTCTCCTGTCAAAGAGCTGGCCTATGCAAAGAAGCAAAACAAAGGTGGACGTACGTTAAATATCCTTCTTCTGCCCCGTCAAGCAATGCAAGCTCCTCCTTCGCTTCCTCAGGAAGTGGCGAACCGTTCGTATCAATGGCCCATTGGTCGAAAGCATCAGGTGTTAAGTACGCATTTTCTGGTGGCACTAGCAACTGCGCATCAGGCGACTTGGAGGCTGAAGGAGGCGTTGGTTTGGGAGTGCAATATTTCCCAAAGATATGTTTTAAACACCGTTCGAACTGCGATACAGAATTATGGATTAGTGATTAATGTCCGGGCGTTACAGGAGATTTTGGATTTCCCACCTTGTCGCTGATGGCCCCATCGGCATCAAGCAGCTGCACACCAAGTGACGCGTTTCTCCTCCCCTGCCTAACGAAGGGCTCAGGCGTCTCAGCCCTAGGAGATTGCATTCGCAATGGATCATTTGAATCCCAGAGGTTGTTGAAATAATAAGCCATCTTCAAAAGAACGAGTAGAAGACGTCAAAAGTGATGCAGGAGGCGGTGGTGATGTGCTGTTTAAAAGGGTCTGACGCGGACGCGGACCCTTGTGGTAGAGGCGCGACGTGATGTCGAGCCGTCACAGTTCAAAGTGACTAAAGGGTGACAGAGACGTGACGGCACGATTTTCTCACGTGAGCGCCGATCATTCGACGCGTTTTTCGGAATCGGGAAATGACTCATTATAACACTCACCCTAAGACTAATTACACTCCGCAAATCCGTGTATTGTATTCAGTTGTCTCCAAGCGGCTCTTGAGCTTCGATAATCAAAACGAGGAATGCCGCCGAAAAATCACGGGAAGGAAAAAGCTATAGGTGTCGGTGGCGAGCAGGAGGAGGAAGTCTTACAGGCCGTTATACTCGCAGACAGCTTCAACAATCGTTTCAAGCCGCTCACATCCCGTACACCGAGATGTCTTTTGCCTGTGTGCAATGCGCCACTTCTCGATTGGACGTTTGAGAGCCTCGCACTTGCTGGAGTTCATGAAATATTCGTTATTTGCCGTTCCCATGCTGAGCAGGTCAAAGCTACTATTCGGTGTGTAATCTAATAAAATCTACTTGCTGTGTATGTATGTCGTATTGACAGAGGCGCATGTAGCGAATCAAGATGGAGTAAACACGGTTCAGGTATTACGATTACACCAATTGTCACTGCTAAGGAAGCCTTCTCTCCTGGAGATGCAATGCGCGACATTTACACGCATGGGATCCTTTCTTCTGACTTCGTCCTTGTCCACGGGGATCTTGTCAGCAACGTGCGCATAGATGAAGTCGTTCGTCTACACAAAGAACGTCGTCGCGCAAACAGAGACACGATTATGACTATAGTAGTCAAGGAGTCGGGTACAACTCACCGAACGAGGTAAATATTCTACGCAGCTCAATGCATGCCGGTTCTAACGGAAGCGAATTCACAGACCGAGAGGTGAAACCTCCGCCTTTGTTCTGGACTCAAAAACCCAGGAATGTCTCCATTACGAAGCCATAAAGGGTTATCCACCCCAGAGCCATGCGCGAATGCCTCGCGAAATTATAAAAGAACATCCCGAGCTTGAAATTCGAAATGATCTCATAGACTGCGGTATAGACATTTGTTCGCTTGAAGTAAGTTCAACTCATCTCCATCTGTATGCGTGAACTGACTTCTTGGATCGTTGAGGTTCCATCATTATTCCAAGATAATTTCGATTACCAGGACATCAGAACTGACTTCGTGCATGGTGTGCTGACCTCTGATTTACTCATGAAAAATATCTACTGTCATGTCATTTCCGATGGTTACGCAGCACGCGTCAAGGACACAAAGAGCTACGCGTCTGTTAGGTAAGACCCGATATAACTGCCCCTGAGTTTGTAATTTTATAAAGTATGCTTTCAGCAAAGATATTCTTGCTCGCTGGACATTCCCCCTCGTTCCAGATGACAATTACCCTGGCTCCTCATCGACTTCTTACGAACACACGCGAGGGAACAAATACCTCTCGATCACATCACCGCCACAGCTCGCACGCACATCTCACATCGGTCCAATGACTTTACTCGGTCCAAGCACTTCAATAGCTTCTGATGCCCATGTTGCTCGCTCCGTCCTTGGCGCGAATTGCGTCATTGGTCAGGGAGCAAGCGTCAAGGACAGCATTTTATGGGACGGCGTTCAAGTCGAGCAAGGAGCCATCGTCGAGGGCAGCGTCCTTGGTAAAGGGACGACTATTTTGAAGGACTCGCGTATAGAACGCGGGTGCTTAATTGCAGATGGAGTAATCATCGGTCCTAACGCAAGATTACGCAAATTATCACGCGTCTCGCAAAGAATAGACCCAGATAAGGAGGACGAAGACGATGAATTGGTCGAGGTCGCCACCGGTAAGTTATCTGACGTCGCAATTTCTCTTGAAGAATTAATACGTGTCCCAGCGCAAACGGATGAACTCCGAGCCTGCCTCGGGTCAAATTCAAATGGTATGATCTGGCCAGAAGAGAGCGAAGAATCAGACGAAGATGAAGATGAGGCAAACGAACGACAAAATCAACGATTACTCCGACTAGGTGATAACGCGTCCGACCTGGAGCTCTCAGACGAGGGCTCGATCACCTCTTCGTCTGATTCAGAGGCCGAGTCCGATTCGGAAGGCGGATTTGGTGCACTTGGGCTATCAGTCCCCTCCTCTGCGACATCACTGGACACATCACAGTTTGTACCATCCGCTGTGGCTGACCTCGTGGATGCACAAGCCCAACGCGAATTTCAAGCCGAGGTCTCCGCGTCGCTTGCGCGGGCCTTCGCCGAGGGTCACTCGGTTGATAATGCCGCCGTGGAGCTCAAGACCTTGCGTATGGCGAGCAACGTGCCCCTGCGTCGCGTACGCGAGGCGGTCGTTGCTGGTGTCGTCGAGCTTATACCTCTCGTAACCGATTCTGCAGTTCAGCAGCGCACCGAGATTGCGCGAGTCATCAAACGATGGGGTCCACTTATCAACACCATTGGCGGTATTGATGCAGTAGAGACCGTGTCTATCTTACAGGTGCGTTCGAAGTAAACACATACCAATATCTATAACGAGACTGATAATCTGTCTATTTCAAGGAACATTGCTCACGCTCGGAACATCTAACTCTTTTCGGCCAAATTCTCGCAGCGCTCTATCAACACGACATCGTCGAGGAGGACGACATACGCGCATGGCACGCATTACCCGACTCAAAGGGCGAAAGTGACGAAGGCATAACGAAAGAGAACATGCATAAATGCTGGCTTGTGGGTGCAAAGATGATCGAGCAATTCGACGAACAAGCCGATTCCGACTCCGACTCCGATGATGACGATTCCAATGATGAAGAAAGCCAAGAGGACGGAAAGGAAGAGGATAATAGAGAAAGTGAGGAGGATGACAGCAGTGAAGCAGACGATGAGTCCGAGTGATTGGGACACTTCTAGGCGGCATCGTGAAGAAGCCGCTTAGCCGTCTTGGCTGCCCACCGGTATCACGTATCTCCGAGAAAGCGTGTCCACAACACCGAAGGAAGAAAAGGTTCATAATGACTACCGAAAAACTTGTCAACTGCGACTTCTTGCTACAAATTTGGAGCGAACATCTCTCTTTAAGTCAACCTGTACATCGAGAGGAAGGTCGACTACTATGTGGCCAGGACTAACAACTACTGTTAGAAGAACAGAGAGCCACCGTCGCAGTTTCACTATTCTTTCTCCTCTTGACTTGTTCTCCCGTGTTTCCGTCGAGATATCCACTCAAAGGTTGAGCTAACTCCGCAGGTGCCACTGTCGTTAGCCGTTTCAAATTCAGTTCATTCTTACTCGCGGAACGAATACACGCTGCCGACGTGAGTTGGATGCATGTAAATTTCGGCATCTAAGTGCCGGCCTCATATTCAGGGGCCCAAAGAAGCTCACAGCTCTTGGCATCGAACCGAAACTTGGGATGAAACTCAAGAATTCAAGCAAACTGAAAAGCCGCTGAAGGCCGCACCGCTAGAGTGACGAGCACGCTACAGCACTGCAACAAAAATTGGGTATACGTCGTGAAATGACATTACGCATCATGCACAACTAACAAGAGGGGAACATGGTGTACAGGAATTAAAAGGAAAACGTAAGAGATATCCGAGCTTGATACACGAAGGTAGTACCAAACAATTCCTCATGTTCTCGGCATACACGCGGTACGTCGCCTCTAGTATTTTAGAATGATATACAGAGCATGGATAATTCCTGGACTGCATTCGAGAGTTAGTTGTGGCTGAAGGAAAGAACAAGAGAATCGATCGTACATGTAACCCAGAATCGTCTATGAGCCGAGTAAGCAAGGTATGGTTAGCTAGGTGAAGAATGCCACTGCATGATGAGAAACGGAATTCGTACCAAAACGATGTTTATGAGCTGCGAGAACTGAGTCAACACAAGCCGAATACTGATAAGAATGAAGAACATACGAGGTCAGCGCCGCAACCGCGTTCCAAGAGTACGCCGATGGGAGGAATGAAAATGGCGCATCTGTATACATCGAATTAACAATAAGAAACAAGGAGAGTATGCGCAGTATCTGAACGTACATAATCTGAAACGAAAGGACATGTAAGAAGGGTTTAAACATAAGAGAAGAGCTGTGTCGCACGTACCTTGCAAATATCTGAAGTGGTGAACGGCATTGTTGTTGGTTGGTATATCAGCTGAGCTGTGTAAGATGGGAGGGGAGAAGAGAAACGCGAGACTGGCCTGCTTATATACCATTGCAGAGTAGACTCAATATTGTACTCGCAGATGGATTAAATTATGTATGGGGCATGACGTAGTGTCACTCTTGGATTCTGACCTCATCGATCCGCAGGCCGCAGTCAAAGCCAGCTCTCTCGGCACAATCCGTACAGCCTCTTGCCGAGAGCACTCCCGCCGCCGTGCCTAGCCGTGCCTATTTTCCCGCGCCTATGCTCATAGCCACTTTATTATGATCAACAACGACGACTCTGCAGCCCAGTCGCGTGCCGACATCGAGTATGGCCCGCTCCCTGCTCACAAACTCGATCTGCACATCCCACAAGCGGCAAGCGCACGCCCGGCCGATGCGCCTTTTCCCCTAGTCGTATTTGTCCATGGCGGTGCATGGCGCTCGTAAGTCTATCCATTCTATATTTTCATTCTTTATGAGCCAGATCCACTCCATCCGCATAATTATGCACTGGATTTTCCTTTAAAGTTTTTTTTTTCCGAAACTTTATGTGTGATTTATTCCTTCTTTTCACCGCTTTTGGGAATTATTATGTGCTCACCTGTCCTGCGTAAATTCTTCCCCCGCAGGGAGGATAAGGCAGATCATGCACAGCTTGCGGCGCGCATCGCTCTCCGCACCCAATGCTGTGTCGCCGTACCGAATTACCGCCTCTCACTACGGGATACCGCAGTAAATCCAGAAGACGCTGTGTACCATCCGATGCATGCGCAGGACGTCCTAAATGCATTGGCTTTCCTTGGCCCCGCACCACAGCCCGATCCTGATTCTGAATCCGATAATGAGCTCGCAAAGGCTATTGACGCACCGTACGATCCCAGACGCATCTTCCTCATCGGGCACAGCTGTGGCGCGCATATACTTAGCTCAATATTCCTCGATTCTTCTGCTTCCACGCCAGAGCTTACGCCGCCTTCCTCTCTTATTTCCTCTGTGAGGGGCATTGCCCTGTCCGAGGGAATATTCGATGTCGATCTGTTACTCTCGAGCTTCCCAATGTACCGTGCCTGGTTTATCGTCAACGCATTTGGCGACCGGGATTCGTACGAGCAATTCAACGCAACGAATTACCCACTTCGCGAGGGTGGGAAACACATCCACTGGCTTGTGATCCAGTCCCCTAACGATACGCTCGTTGATGGAAAGCAGGCAGAGTCAATGTACGAGCATCTAAAAGAGCTTGGAACACATAGCAAGCATGGAGACACGGTACTTAAGGACTGGTCGACCATCACTTCGGAGCACAATGAGATGCTCAAGACGACAGAGTATAGTGATCTTATCGGTAACTGGATAAACAGCCTTCATTTCCATTGAAAGTATAACTCTGTAAATGCGGATTTCAATGCTTCTATCTAGATGGATATATCGGATACATCTAAGCTCTTGTCTTCTTGTTGTCGAGGTCATCAAATACATTGTCTATTGCCTGTGCTGCTTGCTCGCAGTCTTCGATGGTGTTGTACAATGGTGCTGGTGAAAGACGAATGACATCCGGCTTGCGTTCGTCGCCTATGACCCCGTGGCTTTTTAAGCCTTCAGATACGCGCTGCATGAGGCCCTGGCCTGGTGGGAGTATCCCAAGAGATAATTGTGCGCCTCGCGTCTCTGGATCAGGAGGCGTAATGATCGTAAATCCTAGAGTTTTTCCGTTCTCGCCGTTATCACCGCCTGCTCTACCTTTGGGTGCCTCGTCCTTCCCTTCTAGAGAAGCCTCTGCTTGTGCACCATATCTTCTATGTACATCCTGAGGCTGAACATACCATTTCGATTTCACCAGCAGATCCATAAGTCGGTCCGTAAGATACAGCGAGCGCCTTCGTAAAGCAGGCATCATCCCGGCCTGTCGGAACACTTGAAGGCTCCCTAGTAGCGCGGCAACGCTCAGTACGTCTGGGTTTGACTGCTGGAAACCCTGGGCACCCCTAATCGGTGAAAACAAGGGTGGCATAGCAAAACGCGTATTAGGATCGTGTCCCCACCATCCTGCAAGTCTGTAAAAAAAACTTCTTAGTCTTTCACACATCCTTGCAAGTGCGGTTTGCTGATTGCGACGGAAGAGGAAGGGGAAATCATATCTGACTTCAGGAGAGGTCACACTGACCTCGGTTTCTCGACATCGGCCCATTTTTCATGAATAAATAATCCAGCGATTGCTCCTGGGCCAGCGTTCAAGTACTTGTATGAGCACCATACTGCAAAATCGACGTCCCAATCGTGTAGCTGCACCGGAACATTCCCTACAGCATGTGCAAGGTCCCATCCACAAATACACCCCTATTGTATTTGAAAAAGGGGGACAACAAAAAAAAGGACAGAGGAATTCTGATGGTCAGCCGGTCACAATGATAGGAGGAAGCATATATTTGCACCTTCTGTTTAGCTGCGCGTGTGATATCCTCCATCGGAAAATACTGGCCGGTATAGTACTGCACTCCGGAGAAAAGTACGAGCGCGATCTCATGCCCCTCGCGCGCAATTACTGAAAGAATATCCTCTTTTCGGAGAGTATACTCTCCCGGACGCGGAGAAATTTCAAGAATGGCAGTAGCCGGGTCCAGACCGTGTACCTCGGCCTGGGACTGGAATGCATACTGAAATAATGATTTACGCCTGAGTCAGCAATCAGTCAGAAGAACAAGTCCGCGCATACCCAGTCAGAGGGAAAAGCCTTTGTTTCGCAGAGAATCTTGTAACGCGCCGCCGTGGGTTTATAGAAGGTATTCATTAAGAGGTGCAGATTACTTGTGAGCGAGCCCATACACGCGACTTCGTTTTCTTTCGCTCCTAATCAAAACATCAGACCTAGAAACAGAAATGTCCAGAAGGTTTGAAAACTTGTCGCGTACCAACTAGCTCAGCAAGTAGAGGATTGACATGATCCGTGATGCTTACCCAAGGGCGCTCAAACGGGTGGTCAAAATGTCCTTCCACTGCCCTGAAAAATCAAATTAATAGGCGTCCATATGAGCGATTAGCGTCTTGGACTGGTTTAGAAAAAGAATTCCGTCAAGGGAAGGGATATGCGGAAAAATACTGACCTCGTTCCCCAAACATTGATCTCTTCATGAACGATCTTCTGTGAGCGTTTCGGTAAAGCGCCTAACGAATTTCCGCATAAATATACGCATGGTGCATCTACTATCTATCCAGATAAGGACAGCAAATTGTACATGCACGCCCGAGATGTGTCAGATCGCCCACAACGAGCGGGAGTGGAACGGGGCAAAATCGGCAGATAGATTTCAAAGATCGTGATCATCTCAAAGAAAATAAAATGTGCCACAGATTGTAAGATTTAGTTCATTCAGTAATCCCAGAGTAGCGGGAATGCCGGTCAACAGCATATGGTCAGAAAGGTTGGGATGGCGCCAGAAGACGGCACAGGTAAGAGGAACGAAGGGAGAAGTCGGGTTTAGCGCAAGGAAGTGAGCCGGGATTTGAAATTACTCAACGTTTGTCGAGCGCGACTTTGCTGCCGCCAACGGCTCGGTTTGTCGGAAGCACAAACTCTGCCCTCTGCTGCGCCGCCTCAACGCCAGCGACAAATGACTCTCTTTCAGAGGGTGAGGAGGAGGACATGGTGGGAATTGGCGAGTGAGGATATTTTGACCGGCTACAGGGTGTCGGGTCCTAATCGGGCTGTCGATCAGTATTACGTCTACATTCTATTTTCCGAAATATTACGATCCAAGCTGAAATCGACTCATCCTTTGCATTTACTACTGTGTCTGAGCTACGATGAGTGAGAAAAGAGCGCGGAAAGCTGTAGTTGTCGGTGCAGGACCTGTTGGTTGCCTCGCGTCACTTTCCCTAGCTAAGATGGGCTGGGAAGTCGAAGTCTATGAGGGCAGACCAGGCAAGAACTGACCATCTGTGCTTGAAGCTTCATCTTGTCTAAATGCATTCTATCTCCGTTTCATTATTATGAACATGGAACAGACATGCGTCTTCCCTCTTCAAAGGCCAATGCTTCTCTGAGATCTATCAATCTGGCAATCTCGGCTCGGGGAATCAGTGCAATCCAGACAATCGACCCCGGTGTTGCTAGCCGGTTTCTCGAGAGCACGATACCCATGAAAGGCCGCATGATTCATGATGCTAGCGGCAAGCAACAGAGCCAATTATACGATCGAGATGGGCAGGTGAGCAGAATGACGAATTCTTACTTAAAATAAAACGAGGCGAAAGTTCTTGACCTTTCTGCTCACGCGCCATGTGCGCAGTGTATAAATGCGATAGACCGAGGACTACTTAATGAAGGGCTACTGGGAGAGGTGCTAGCGCATCCGGACATACGCGTGTTCTTCGAGCACAAGCTTACCACAGCTGATTTTGATTCACGGGTCCTAAAGTTCCATGACTCAGCCGGGAACAAGGACGTCCAGGTCAATTTCGACTTCTGCGTGGGCGCAGACGGGAGCTACTCGAATGTGCGACGTCAGCTGATGCGATGCGTTCGGTAGGTCGTTCATTTGAGCCCATCTTTTCCCAATCGCCAGTCAGTAATTTTTGGTAATCTGGTGGCGTTAAACAGGATGGACTACCAACAAACCTACATTCCACACGAATATCTGGAACTTAAAATGCCTGCAGGAAAAGACGCCGAAGGAAACCCAACCTTCTCAATAGACCCCAATCACCTTCATATCTGGCCACGGCACTCTTTCATGCTCATAGCGCTGCCTAACAAAGTAAATAATTATTTAGTTATCCCGCGCGCTTCCTGCCTTCCTGGACGAGACCAGCCATGATTAATACCTTTTCTGTTTCACCTTCAGGACAATTCGTTTACGTGCACGCTATTTGCACCCACTGCCGACTTTGACCGGCTGTCTGATCCGGACCAGGCTCTGGTCTGGTTCCAGAGCCAATTCCCAGATGCTGTTCCTCTTATTGGCGAGCAGGCTATCTTGGAAGCTTTCCGGAATAATCCTCGAAGCCCCCTCATCGCCATTAAGGCAAGCATTTTTTGATCAGCGTGTGAGTGCAAGGGAAATACATTCTTATTGAACGGAGTACCTCTCCTATTACAGGCGAGGCCATACCACTATAGGGACCGTGCCGTCATCATTGGAGATGCCGCCCACGCAATGGTCCCCTTCTTTGGCCAAGGCCTCAACTGCGGCCTGGAAGACGTTCGTGTTCTCGATGTGATTCTGCGAGGGGAGAAGGTAGATCCGGCTTACGCCTTGGACGCCTCGGTTGATTTTGTCGACACAAACCTCGCGGGAGCCTTGAAGAAATACACTGAAACGAGGCACAATGATCTTGTCGCCATTTCGGATCTTGCTATGGCAAACTAGTAAGTGACCCGTGCTATCGACGCAATGGGGACCGATTCGCTGACCGGCCTCGATTAAACTTCACCGGTTTACTTTTCGTTGCGCGGATCCAAATAAAGCGTGGAAATGCGCCACTCGGTCGCGACGCCTTCCTACCTATTCCTTCGAGCTCTGAACAATCTGTTCTCTGCACTGACTTCGAGGTCTCAAGCTATGCCGTCTTCAGTCTTCCCGTTATTGTCTTCAACGCCGTTTCCCTCGTCATCTCCCGCCGGATGGATACCACTGTACACAATGGTCACCTTCCGCCCAGATATCAGTTATAGCATGGCGAAACAAAAGGCAGAACAGCAACAGAAGATTCTTAGAGATCTCGGATTGATAACTTCGACAGCGGGCATTTTAGGAATTGGGATTGTGGCATTGAAAGTGGTTCAGCGTGCCAGATTTGCGAACTAAAGAGAAAAAGAAGCCAAAGAGCTAAAGGATAGGGGTAAAAAACTGCCTGTGAATGTCGTGCACCTGGCCGAATGACTCTCAGCGGGGAGTATGGATTTTTAATTGATAAAAACGGGCCGGGGGAAGTGTGTTGTAGGATACCCATAAATAAACCCATTTTTGCCTAATTCGTACGTGGATGGTTTGTTTGTGGACGGTTATTTGTGTCCAAAAGAACGCCAACAATGACGAACGAACCAATCAGAACAACTGTGGTCAAGTGCGGAAGAGTCTGAACAACATTACATTTGCCCTCTCCAATACCCTATAGAGACAGCGTTGTTCACAAATACAGATGGATCGAATGAAAGCCCAAACACGATAGAAAACCGAGACTTGCGAACTGTGTATAACAAGGAGAGATCAAAACAAAAAGCTATAGATACGCAGAACAGTGAGGGACCGACAACAGGGTTTGGGACAGGAGTATATGGAAGGCCAATGCGTTTAGGTCATCGCGCGGATCGTGAGGGGTGCGTTGTAGAACAGCAGCACATCATTTATCTGCTAGACGAAGTATTCGTGGTACGGAGGAAGAAAGGTATCGCAGCCGAGGACGCATATATCGAGCAGAGACAGCAACTATTCGTTCGATGTTGATGCAGGTTTGCCACGTTTCTTCTTTGGTTCCTCCTCTTCCCCCTCCCCATCTTCGTCCTCATCGTTCTTCGGAGGTTTAGGATTCTTCGGTGGTCTCCCGCGCGGACGCTTTGGTTTCGGCTCTTCGCTCTTTGGCTAATCCAAGAGAAGGCACGGGTTAGCACTGGTACTCACGACGAAGTATTTCCTCGGAGAGCATACCTTGGGTGGTCTGCCGCGTCTCTTTTTCGGCTCCCCAGTTGGAGTTGTCGAGGTGCCGGGAGCGGCTGTTGTCGAAGCTGAGGGGGCAGACACGTCTGCAGGTTTCTTGTTTTTGCTGCCCTTTGGACGGCCGCGGCCGCGCTTGACGGGGACGGCTGGGGATGGTTCTGCATTAGCAGGGAAGATGGTGCGGAGGAGCGTGAGGATCTCGATAAGCGGAGCTGATGGAAATAGGCTAACCGTGTTCCTCGCCCTCTGCCGGTTTCGCATCGTCAGTTTCTTTGACCAGGGCTTGCGCTGGAATCGGCGAGGTGGTCGACATCGTGTAACGGGGCGAGATGGAAGGAGGAGAAGGGAGAACGCAAACGGTCTTTTATTCGCACCGAAGATATCTACATTAATATATTTGGACCGTGACCCCGAAAAAACAGAATTGTTTTAAACAACCCCCTAGCTACCAATTATTATTATATTCCTCTTTCAAATATTCTGTAGCACGGTTTCCTCCTGAGAGATCGCGTCCGGAATATGACCGAGAAGGAAGGAGAAACAACTAGGGATTTGACTGATTTTTGTTGGTACTCAGGGCTCAGGAGATGGTCGACAAGGGATACCTGTAGGGCAGGGAGGGAGAAGAGGCCATGGACGGATTTGGACTCCCACGGTTTGTTGATTTGGCCGCGAAATTGGAAGTCTTACAGGATCAAATTGGAGGACAACAAGAGAAGCCTCGACGACAGATGGGCCCATGGTCATGTTCTCGTGATGTGATGATATTCATTTGATTTCTTGGTTATAATTTCCTCCCGTCATCGATACATATATCGAACGTAATATTACTCTATTTTCCTCCATTATTATCAGGTATTTATTACGTAACGTGTGACATCCCGTGACATACCGTTCCACGGACGGACACGTAGAGTCGCGCGACCCAGTCAATGACCAAGGCCAATGCATCTTCACCACTTGCCACTTCCTTTGCTTGTGCTTTGCGCCTTCCCGGTCCTTTCTGCAGGTCCGCATTGGTCTCTTGCAGAGGATTTCTATGCATTCCCGAAATACCGTGTCACGTTCTTGAATGGTCTCCCAGTCCTCAACGAAACCGCGGAACGATGGCTTCAAGTCGGACTTAGAGGTGGCGAACGAGAGTTCCTCGACCAACCATGGGACGACAAATCTCACGAATCGACGAACTTCTTTCAGAGTATCGAGGACAGCGATGCTCGAGGAGTGAGTTCGCGTTTCCATGGCGCCAATTGTGCACTCGTATTGACAATAGACAGGCGGATCAGCCTCCAGATACAGTGATCCTTCCTCGGTCGTCTCAGTATAGACTAGAGCTGATGCGTCTGTCTGGGAAGAAGTCTTACTTATGTCTGATTCCTCCCCCTGTCGAGAGTCATACAAAACCAGTCGAGGAGCCTCAAATCGAAGCTTCTCCGACGCAAAGTCTGAGTCTTCTGCAGCCCCTGGCAAACACATGCATATATGTGCGTCGTCGTTCAAATCAAAACTCAACGACGAGTCACCTGAAACTAGTCCTCCATAGCACAGGCAAGGATGGTTCACGTATTCTTATTGTCACAATAGCCATGTTCGCCAGTTCCGTGAAATGGCGCATGCACATCCTCACCATGCAGGTTCGTCGGTACTTTTTGTCCTGTGAACAGATCAAAGTATAAACCTTCGATTCAGGCTACGTCCCGGAAGAAGATCCAGAAGTAAGAATCGTTGTTTCGACGATCTCATGAATTTGCTTTTCATTATTGTTTACAGTGGGAAGCATATACTCTCGGCCAGGCTCCTGCCTCTCCCGGAGAGGGCCATGAGTTGACTAGCACGCAACAGGAAGCACTAGCTAAGAGCGTGGATATTGTAAAAACAGCAGGTCACAGATACCTCGTGCAGAAATTGGGGGAAGGCACTATCTGCGATAAAACTGGGAAACCGCGCGAGATTGAAGTCCAGGTTAGTCGTTAAAATTTCACAATTTCACTCCACTCTCGGGAATGTCAGATAAAGTGCCTGATCCTGTTGACTCGCCATCATTTAGTTTCATTGTTCACAGACGATGACGGACACGATCCTTTTTGTGAAGGAGACATCGACATGTCATTACATCATGGTTATAAACACACCACGCCTTTGCGGTGAGCCAGGCTTCAAGACTCGACTTGAGCAGCGGGAAGAAGCGTTCATTCGGTGCCGTGAGATTCTGGATTCTGCTGAGGACGTGGCTGCTGTCGATAAGACATTACCACCCACGGCGAACCCTTTCGAACACACCGCGGAACGCCTAGACATACCACCTCCACCTGCCATAACCGAGAAAGTCGACAATCTGCATACCATAATCGACAAGAAGACACAAGACATGCTCAAAGCGGCCATTGAGGCTTTCATATCGGGTACCAGCGGCAAAGCTCAGCATGTCCACCCACACGAAGACGAAAATGAGAATGGGAACGCGAACAGCGAGGCGATCCTCGTCTCGGGAGAGGACGGCGACATGCTCATTGATATCGAGTTCATAGATGCGGACGATACGGATGACGCGATAGACAAGATCCAAGGTCTCCTGGGAAAAGCCAGTGGGAAGCTCGAGAGACTAGAAGAAGCGCTTCGCGCTGCGGGGTACGATATCACTGCGAGAATACCTGCTGACGCATACGAGCACGGTTCTGGGAAGGAAGAGAAGAAGCACGACGAGAAAGCACCCGAAGGAGGCAAGAAACGGCCCGTACGCGAGGAGTTGTAGTAGTATAGCAGTATAGCAAGCATTGATATTATTATAAATTCTCTTCGACTCAATAAGTTGTGTGTACATCCGACGAGTGCGTATAAACAAAAATGAAGTGGAATTTACTGTCCCGTGCGCGTGCGTGACATAGGATAGTGAGCGTGCGTTAGTATTACAACGTCTTCTACATCCATCACACAAGTAGTTATGATAGCTTTAGATTTTCTGCTAGCGCAGTTATATAAAAGTGTGCAGAGCGGGTGGTTAAGAGGGGGAACAGGAGCGGGAGCGGCAACAATGTGAGAATTGCAATAACAACTACAAAGTCGTCGTTACTGCATACAGGATTTCGAAGGTAAGAAAACCACGCTTGCATAAAAAGAATAGAATAAAAAAGGACGAAGTTGAGGAAGAATACGCATGAGCAGAAGAAAATAGCACATCTACTATCACGGAGGTAGAATGGACGGCGAAAGGACAGTATATATGTATACTAGCGGTGCCATAACGTAAGAGTCTTGGAAGCTCCTTTCGTTAGAAGAATCGCTTTTTGGGCGGCTTGTCCTCAGCGACGACCTTGACGTGCGTATGGTCTGGTGTCTCGGAACTAGCGTAACAAGGGACGATATTCTTCAGCCACTCGTCGCCATCGTCCTCTTCTCCAGGCTCGAAGCAATGATCCTGACAATGACCAGGGCTGCCAATCCCGGATTCTGAGCGTCCGCCATCGAAAGGCGTCGTGCAACCACACAACAAAGCACTGTGCTTCCCTTTGCCTTTCAGAAGATCCGATAGTGTGCAGCGAGCGGTCGGCTCGATGTGCATCATTCGTCGGATTGCATTGCGCGTCTCGCGAGGGAGCAGACGGAAGATCGAGTCCGCACCACCTTGATGGGTCGTGTCAACGCTATCAGTTCTTTGCCTCTTCCGCGGAGCCGGAGGAATAGTATCATCCGAATCTATCTTCGGCGTAGATTCCGCTTCCTGACGAGGCACACGCGGGACTGGAGTGGGTGCATCCGCCGAAGGAGTAATAGGTGTAGACGCAGATCGAGGTGGACGATTCTCCAACTTCGGTGTCTCGGCGGGATTGGACATCATTGAAGATGTCTCTTCTATCGTAGCGTCGGGCTCGACAGCACGAAGAATTGGTGACGCAGGCGCAGACGTCGTCACTGCAGACGGACGGGCAAACTTCAAATCAGAAGGGTCAAGAGCACGGGGGCTTTCCACCTGAGACAGTGGTCGATCGGGTATAAGCATCGCAGGCAAAGTCAAGATCGAACCGCGAGGACGATGCCCTTGTGCGTCTAAAATGTCGTTCTTGTACAACGATCGAACGTCTTCACTACAACTCCCTTCGCTACCAGATTCGGAAGTGGGCACCGTAATGACTGAGCTAGCGTCGCTTGATGCGAGCAACGATCCGTAGGTTTCGGAAGACGCAACGCTCGAATCCTGATCCGCAGAGGCACCACTCGCTGATCTTGACGGCTGGCGGAGTGAACTCTCCTTCGATGCTTCGTTCGACGTTGGTGTCGTCGGCGGCAATTTCTTAGTAGGCTTTGCTCGTAAATCAGGATGCGCATTCACGAAATTACGGAAATTAGGATCCGTCTTGGGATCAGGAAGCTTCCAGGGGAATCGTCGCAAAATCATGCAAAGGAAAATCATTGCGACACTCCAGACGTCCGTCTTCCGAGGATCATAGTTCTCTTCCGAAAGGACTTCCGGAGCGAGATAGGGATCTGAGCCCACAATGCCTGTTGCCTTTACTTGCTGTTTTCCAGGATAATGAAACACCGTTGCTGTGCCGAAGTCAATGAGCTTGACCACGTTATCCTCAGTCATGACACAGTTGTCAAGTTTCAAATCTCGATGAGCAAGGCCCATCGAATGTAAGTACTCGACGCCGTCGCAAATTTGCCGGAAGACGCAATAAATTTCTGGTCGTGTCATTTTGCCAGACATGACGATGTTGAACA
Source organism: Sanghuangporus sanghuang (assembly GCA_009806525.1). Classification (NCBI taxonomy): domain Eukaryota; kingdom Fungi; phylum Basidiomycota; class Agaricomycetes; order Hymenochaetales; family Hymenochaetaceae; genus Sanghuangporus; species Sanghuangporus sanghuang. The sequence goes on along the minus strand of VVIT01000001.1, from coordinate 1,843,240 downwards.
GATCAAACGGAGCATATTCCATAACCTTTGAGTCGTAAAAAAAGAAATTAGCGGCGAAACTTCAAACGTAGATTGATTTAGCTCACCTCATAGTAGTGACCATGATCGCTGACGATATCCACTGTTTCAATAATATTCGGATGATGCAGTGTACTCCCAACACAAAACTCCGCGGTCACCTTCTTCTCGTACTCCTTATTGGACTCGCCGTTGCGCTTCGGACGGAACTCCTTCACGGCATAAATGTGACCTCCGTGCTTCTGAGACGCCTTTATTAAGCGAACAGTACCACCGGCACCGGATCCTAAAACACGGCCCCACTTCCCGTATTTCTTTGTCAGATGCGCCTGCGTCGCGTCGTGCAATGAAAGAATCATATTGTGTCCGTGAACACTCTGATCATGACGATGCGAGCCGTGATGGTGATGACGGTTGCCAACCGTATGCAATGTATGGTGAAGGTGTCCGAGACTGATCGTGCTGTGACTAGACTCAGATGGTGAAGCACGTCGAAACTTGCCTGCCTTGGAAGTGTTCGCTCCGGAGGACCGAGTTTTCTGCGGAGACGCGACGAATGAGGTATCATCGATGATAGTACCGTCTGGTCGCCCTTTGCCGTGCTTCACAGCGTCATGCGTCACAGGAACATCGCCATCGCTAGGCTTCTCAACGCTATCTGTTGATCTTTCCTTCTCTGAATCTTTCCTTGAGAAAACCGATCCAACAAGAGACTTTGAGGGATGACGCCCGTGCGTTCTAACCGTTCTATCGTTGGCTGGTTGAGACGACGGATGTGGAGTCGTGTCTCCTTTATCGTAGACTTCTACATTGGCAAATTTAGGTCCACGTGCCTGGGTGACTGGAGTCTCGTGTGGTTCAGCAGGAGTGTGTATCGTCGAACCGTTCTTTGACGACGCACTGGAGGGAGAAGACGAAGCGGCAAGCTTTTGTACAGCACGTAATTGATTAGATGATCGATGGTGAGGTATATGATGATTGAGAAATCGTTTCAGATCATGAAGTGGGTTGTGTTTTTGTTGTTCCTCCTTCATCGTAACTGTCACTGTCGATGACGAGGCATCCGTGTCCGCTGTCGGAGACGAGTCCGACGTTACACCAGGCTGCTCTGAAGGCGATGGAGGTCTATTGATGCCTGTCGGTGAGCGAATCCCGAACAGACTACGTCGTCGCGGCGAGCGAACAGAGCCCGACGGATCTGACGGTGCTTTCTCGCTGGGCGTAGGAGTCGCTGAAGGGGGAGTAATCGCGGGGGATGTCGATGGAGAGGCGGAGGGGCTCGACGCTCGCTGCTGCGGGGGAGCCTGAGTAAAGTATGTGAATAAATGCACATTGCACATTGAAGGCAAATTTGAGCAGAGGCAAAAATGAATGACGCAAGGGAAATGACGGGAAGCCCATGAAAAGAAACTTAATGATATGATCATTAAAAGTAGTATAGACTTCAAGGCACGCCTGAATGAAGGCGGCAAACAACCACGCAAGTACTTACCTGCTCCTGAGCAGGTCGACCAGGATCAGCTACTTCAGGTACTGCGAGCAAGTTCGACTGACTCGTCCTTGCACGTGTGCTTTCGGACTGGGACGTGTCCATGGAAGAACGTGACAATGGTTGGGACATGGACACCTGCGATACCGATGTATCTGTCGAACCACGGCGGGGAGAGGGTCTGTGGTAATTTGGGGAGAGCGGGCTAACGGGGGAGGAGGATACTTTGCGTGGAAGGGCTGTGACGATATGCAAAGGAGCGGGACCAGCCGCACCTACAGGTGAAGAGGTGCTGCCAGGATTTGAGGGCGGTGGCTTGACGGGGAAAGCGACCGCCACTGGCTCCATTGGCTTTGTGGAGAGCATCGCGATGCTAGGATGCGACGACGAGCGGGACGCGAGCGGGAACGCTGCGTACGTCGAGGAAGCAGATTGACGCAGAGGGAAGAAGAGGAATGATGGCAAGAGAGCGAGCGAAGGAGGGTCTTGGCCTATTTGGTGTCGATATAAGGATCCCAGGGCCGTGCCGCTCTCGGCCCCGGCTTCGGCCCGAGATTCAGCGAATCAGATTCTACTGGCTCCTCGGCACGTCCATATCTTTATTCATATTTTATTATTCGACAGGTTGGTACGCATATACCCCAGTACTAGTCTGATACGATACGATACGATACAAAACAATTCCCAGCCAGCCCAGCCACAGCCATTCACAACCACAACACTAGTACTGACTCCACAGAGACCAAACTGATCCCAACTATCCCATCGTTTGCGCTCAATTTGCGAGCCGTGGTAAACACGGCAGTACTACCGCGCCCACACCTGCCTCGGCTCACAACTCGTCGCACCGATGCGCGGACTAAACGCACGCACGAAAAGTCGTCTCATTTTAAATTTGCCCTCATCTGCTGCCTATCAACGCCCGGTGCATATGCTCCACCTCTTTGGGTTATTATCATCTCCCGCTCGGCTCGACGGATCGTTAAATCCATCTTCCCGATCCGTTACATTCCCTTCGCTTTCTGTCCCTTGCGAGCTCCATCCAGTCTTGGTCTACAAGTACAACCCAAGCTTCTTGTCTTCCTTGTCTATCGCTGCTATATCATGAATTGCACGTTTGTCCTTCCGTCCCTCGCGATGGCCTCTCTCTTTCCCTACCGCTCTCCAGTCTCGTTCATCACCTCCCAGAAACCCACCCCTCTTGACAAATAAGTCCGACCCTCCGATGCCCGTGCTGTGTTTGTTGCCCCACATTTCGGCAAGGCGTTTGAGCGCTGACTAAACACCAGTTATCTGAGCAAGCGAGCCAATCGGCAACATAAACACTCTCATGTGTCCATCCTCTCCCATTTATTTGCTATTTTTACTTACCCCAGACTCGACCGCGGGGAGAAGCGTCATTTCGCTCCCATCATATTCGCCACGCACATCAGCGCGCTTCTCGTGCGGCCATCCACTCTAACGCCTCTTCCAGTTCACTCACCTGAATGCATTGCACGGAAAGCCGCTTTGAAGTAGAGATATTCATTCACGAACACCACACCGCATGCGGACACGCACCCTCTTTTTTCTTTAGCCATGATCCCTATCTCTCGTAAAGTAAAATACACTGATCCATCAGACTCATCGGCATCGGCGGAGACACATAGCACACAGGAACCTTTACTGACTGATAAGCAATACATAATAATAATTATGTCACTTAGCCGAGAGGAAGTAAGAGTGCATTTCCAAATAGACTAACATTTCCTTACGAAGAACCGTAGCCGGCCGGCTTAGTCTGAATGAAAATCTAATGAGACCGGCTTCGGGAAACGTTAATCGTTAGTATAGTGCTGTAATATCGGCTAGCGGGTTCGGTCTGCTCGGAAAGGGTGTTCCGAAAGTGACATCGGCCACGTCGGTATGACGAGTTCATGGAACTCTCCTCTCTCTCGCGCCGGCGTGGCGTGCTTTTGGCCTGCCGCCTCTCGCACATTCCAAGGCCGCCGCAGCTCAGCTCCTCAGCCTCCTATCCCTGAGCTGAGCAATTGAGCAGAGCAATAATTTCTCCTCTCCATTTTTGCCGCTTACAATAGTAAGAGATCGTGACACAAACACCCGAGGTGTCCATTCAGTCGATTGGATTGATTGGATCGGTGGATGGGATAAACTAATTTCCCGATACTTTCGCTAAAAGTGTTAGTAAAGAATTTATTTACGTGGACATGGAGTATGGTAAGAAATATGCAGGCACCGTACCGACCGACGGCAACGGATCGGATTCGGATGCCCTGTCTGTCCGGGTACTCACTCACTCCAACGTGCACGAAGAGTGTTTGGTGAACGAACGGGACTTTTCGTGATCCGGGGGCACGGTAGGTACTGTTACACAAGTTCTTACTTACAATTCAATCAAGCAATTCAAAAAAGGCTGTAATGCGGGAAGGGAGGAACTGAAGAAGTAAGGAAGGAACCGTATCGGTCCGCTGCGCTTACCCGTTCTGCTCTTCTCTCCTCCTCACAAGCCATAGTCTAATACTATCTTGGCAAACTCTACCTTTATTTCGTAAGGAAGGGGCTATTCGAGGTGATTGTACAAGGTATCTCGGCTGCATCGCTCAACAATGGTGAAGAAACAGAGACAAATTCGAGTAACGTGTACACGGACTTTCGTTCGCCCTCATCGGTGCCTGCACGTGTGCACCTCCAGATGTCTCGGCCGATTGTAAGCCACTTCACCGATTTGCATTGCAACCTTTCAAAATCTCTTGTCATCTCTTACACACTCCTGTTTGTGTGCTTCAATAACCCAATCCGTGTCTCGGACGACGGGTGTAAGTTTAAGAAGAGCAATGCACGTTTTCGCGCAATTCAAACCCGAGATTCGTAATTCTATCTTGACGAATTCAAGAGGAGGACAGTAGGACAGTATGACGCGATGGAACGTGAATGAGATTGATGGAGGATACGATACGGAGATCGCGGAGCCGCGGTCCTTTTTCGGCTTCTTTTGTGCTAGTTGTATACAGTGTATACTTGGTCTGGTCAAAGGCAGGTAATTAACGCAACCCTGTAGATACTCCACGTCATAAACAATTCAAAGTCGAAGAATTTATTGCCATATGCATCAATTCTATAAGACAAGACAGCACAAGATTCTTGTCCTTCCAGGTCTTTCGAGCCTCGCAGTCTTCCCCTTCCGACCCAAGTCTTTTTATCCTGTATTTTTTAGCAATCAAACCGGACATTCCGGCGATCTGGATCAGTCCTGTTCCTCTCCTTCTCGCTTCCTCTTCATCTCGCGCGACTCGCGCGTCTGTGAGGCCTACATAAAAAAAAGAATAGTCAGCAACCACAAAGAGATCAATGCTTGGAAAGACTTTTCTTACCTCGTGCTTGGCAAGCTCTGGAGGCACCTTTGACACCGGACTTTTGGCAATTTCTAATGAACGGAATTCATTAATCAAACGCTACAAGTAGTAACGGATCTGGACAAACCTTGACGGAGGTCGTACATCACCTCATCGTCGTCATTCGTGAGGAAGGTAATTGCTGTACCCAGCTTGCCAGCACGACCAGTACGACCTAGGGGAGGAAAAAATTAGACGGGAAATGAACGGATTCATGGGGGACGAAGGTACGTACCGATACGGTGAACGTAGGCCTCAATCGTATTCGCCATCTGATAGTTCAATACCAGACTAACGTCCTGGACATCGATACCACGACCCGCAAGATCCGTTGCGACAAGTATCTCTGATTCGCCACTACGCAGGGACTGCAACGCCGCTTCTCGCTGCTCTTGGTTCTTCCCAGAGTGTAGGGTAGTTGCACGGAACTAGAACAATCCAGAGTTAGTTCATTTCAGTTCGTTCCCAAAGAAAAGAACATTAATATTAATGTGATTACTGACCCCTGCTTTCTGGATGTCCTTGCACACCATATCTGCGGTCTTCTTCTGGTTCACGAAGACTATGATGGGTGCGGGGAAGCCCTCGTTGCCGAGAATATCTATCATGCGTTGTCTAAAAAGCCAATGATCAGCGTCCTGCATCAGACCAAACTTCTAGACATAGGCAAATATACCTCTTCTTTTCATCTCCATTGACAAACTCGACGCGCTGCTCAACCGTGTCAACGGCTCGTCCAGCCTCACCGATTGTGACAATTGCAGGCCTTCTGAGGTATTTTCGGGTTAGACGTTCAACGGCGGGAGGCATCGTTGCCGAGAATAGTGTCGTTACGCGCGTGCGACCCTTCCTTACCACTTCACCATCAACGCTCATCATCATTCCTTCGTCTTCCCCCTTCAACGTTTCGGAAGGAAGTTGATCCAGAATGAACACTAATTCTGCCTCAAACCCAAGGTTCACCATCCGGTCTGCCTCGTCCATTATGACGTACGAACATTGCGAGAGTACGATTACATGGCGCTCGATAATATCTTTCAATCGACCGGGAGTTGCAATGATAATTTCTGCGCCGTCACGCAAGTTGAATGATTGTTCTTCTACGGAACGCTATATTAAGACCAAATTAGGTCAGCAAAAGTAATAGTTATGGTGAAGGTTCATTGATGAACGTACTCCTCCAACAATCGAGACACATTTGAATCCCAGCGGCGTCGCAAATTTGCGGGTCTCCGTTTCAATCTGCTGCGCCAGTTCACGTGTCGGTGACAGGATAAGCGCGTACGGCCCCAGGTGCCGATTATCCTCAGCAAGTGGCGGAAGATTTGAAATATACGTCAGCATCGGAATGACGAAGGCCGCTGTTTTACCAGAACCTGTAAGAATGAAGCTACGTCAGAATCACCAGCATTTAGAACGCTGAAGTGCGGTAGTACCTGTTTCCGCGATACCGATGAGATCGCGGTTTTGCAATCCGATTGGAATAGCTTGACGCTGGATTGGTGATGGTTCCTTGTAACCCACCTTCTCCACAACTTCCAATATTGCTGGTGGAATATCTGACTCCGACCATGAACGAAGTGGATGGGGAATCAGTCCACCTAAAGAGGGAATTGCATCAGAACAGCTGAGAAAACAAAGGAAAATCTTGACAAACCTCTAGTGGCAATGCTGAAGTCTTCTCTGAAGATTCTCCAGTCCCTTTCCTTCATCTCACTTAGTGCCTTTTCACTCCAATGTCTCTCATCAACGCCGGATTTCGCAGCTTTCCTCCTCTCCAAAGCGTCCGAGAATTTCACTTCTGCAGGTTGCGAGCCACGAGGAACGCTTCCGCCATCATCCATACCTGCTAAGTGGCCCCTTCCAAACATGACCTGAGCTCCTTGCCTATTCGCACCGACCACCATTGGTGAATCTTCCGCAAGCGTATCATCTTGCTCGTCCCAATCAAACACAAATTTGCGATCATTCATTTTGCGAATTTTCCTCTTCTTCTTGTCGACGCCTAGATAACGTGAGCGAATTGCACTGAGATCATTGTCATTCATTTGTGGGACGAAGTTTGAGGATGCATCGACTAAAGCTGAAGAACCATTCACCGCCGGCGGGGGTGGCATTGAGGATGAGGGAGTAGCAGAGCCAGATTGGGGCGCAGATCCATTTCTTGCACGATCTGCTCGTGGTGCCGTCGGTACGTTTTGCATTCTCGAGGATTGTGGTGGTCCTCGATCGTGGTCCCTGTCGCGTTCGCGGTCGTCTCGTCTTCCGCCTCGCTGATCACGTCGACCGTGCCTGCTATCTCTATCCCTATCCTGGTAGCGATCATCATCTGTAACAAGAAATGTCACTATAGGAACTGGAAAGCGGTGAGATGGACATTTCACTGACATCGGCCGCCTCTGCCATACCTGCTTTCCTCTTCCCGAACCCGTTCTTGGGATCGGAAAGCCTCAGCTTCTTTCTCTAGCCTTTCACGGCCAAGTCGTTGCAATTCTTCCCGCTCTTTTTGTTCTTTGATTTCTTGTGCACGTTTCTCAATAGCGAGCTTTGCACGTTCCTCTTTCGACAGGAATCTAGGCTGAATACAATACTTAGTCAGGATAGGCAAAAGGAACAAAAGTGAATGATAATGTACTTTTGAGGCAGCCTCTTTCTCTGCCTTCTGCTTTTCGAGCAGAGATTCGATTGAAAGTGGCTCTACTTTTGCCATGACTGGAGTGAAGAAGATGAATGTAGGTGTAGAAGCCAAGAATGGGAACAGGATTGTCGTGTCGCTCAATATTGCCTCAGTTACCAAACTAGGGTAGTTCGTGACATGGAAGCATCCGTGCCGTTCCCGTATCACCATGCTCATCCTGCCTCAGGACTATCATGTCGACCATAGGGCAAGGCAGAACGAGGTTATGGCCGCGCGTACAGCTCACGCTTACTTGCATATCTATTGCAGCTAATGCGTTAGTCGTATTCATTAATCGTTATCATATCATCAGTGTAGTTCACAAATAATTGCTTTCAGACTATGTGCGGGTGGCATATTCACCTTCCCTCTGCTCTCGCCGAGCCTTGCGGAACATCTCAAGCTCACCCAGCCGCAATTAACGACAATTGTACTCGCGTGGGTGTTTGCAATAGATTGATATTCCTATCTAGCTGCTGAATCACATGTAGTGGGATGGTAGGCCAGTACCCCTTCGCAGCGCTTGTAGGCAAGGCTATAGACAGATATGGCCCATGGTCATGTTCCTTAGCATCTTCCCTCCTATTCTCAATTGGATTTGGTGCATTCGCGCTTGAGATTGCCAAGACTCCAGATGATATTACGCTGCCTTCACAATCTTCGTTCGAGCGACTCACGCTGTTCTTCTTCATGGCGGGTCTGGGAACAGTTACTTCGTATGTATTCTCCACATACATATCTCTTGTGCCTTTGATTGTGAGATTGACGTGTTCTCAGGTATTTCTCGTCCTTATTCGCTGCCTCGAAGAATTTCCCTGAGTACATTGGCATGGCTTCGGGCACGAGCATGGCCTTATTTGGACTATCGCCGCTCTTTCTCTCACTTCTAGCTTCGACTTTCTTCACCTCCGACGCATACGGTTTCAATGTTACCGGATTTGTCTCGTTCATGGCTGTTCTAGCCGGAATCATTCATATAATTGGTGCCGTCAACCTGAGAACACCCGCTGCAATGCCGACGGATTCGTTGGCGAGAGAATCGCAAGAAGATGAAGAGAGCGTTGTAGAACAGATTCCTGATGAACGAACGCCCCTCGTACGGCCAAAATCGGGACCAAGCGCAGAAGTTTCCGTCGTCCTTGTCGAACACAACCAGACCGTGTTCGACATACTGAAGGACCCGTTTTTTTGGCTGCTAGGATTGACGACCCTGGTTTGTCTTGGTTCTGTAAGTTTTCTGAGTTGGCTTCCAAACGTTAATAGAACTAACTATTCTATATTTCATTTAGTGTGAGATGGTCATCAGCAACATAGGCTCGATCGTCGTCTCAACTCCCTCTGCCTCGCAGGCTCCTTCTTTGCTCCTTCCGTCATCTACCGAAGCTGCTGTCACCGCAACTCAAGTTCGTCTTCTATCCCTCTCAAATACATTCTCACGATTACTGGTCGGTCCTCTGGCGGACTTCGTGTCTCCAGTAGCATCATATCTCCCTTGCGGAACAATTTACTTTACCCGGAAGCACCACATTAGTCGCATCGCATTCACCTTCGCCGCGAGTGCTCTTTTGGTGTTAACGTTCAGCTACATGGAGTTGGGTGTTAGAAGCAGAGATGATCTCTGGATACTTAGTATCGGCACAGGTATTGCATACGGTGGATTCTTCACCGCGCTGCCTGGTATCTTGTCGGGCGTCTGGGGCCTTTCGAACCTCGGAAGGAACTTTGGCGTCATCACATACGCGCCGTTCTTGGGCACGCCGATCTTCTCGTACCTCTACGCATTCGTTGCGGTCGCACATGCTGACAGTAAAGGTGTATGTGTAGGTCCTGAGTGCTGGAGACTGACGTTCGGCGTTGCTGTTGCTTCGGCAGCCATGAGCATGGTGCTGAGTGTTATTCTATGGTGCCGATGGAAGGGACGTGTTTGAGATATATATTACCTATTTTTTCTATGCATTTTCTTGTGTTCGACCTAATGCTTTGGATCCCTGCATATTTATTTCAAAGATATTTCCTGAATGTTTGCATATCAGTATCGTACACTGTACTATATACTTATCTAGGCTTACTCATTAGATGCTTGTGTTCTCTCTTTAAATATGTTTGGATTTGACTTGATTGTGCATATGTGCGTGTTTCGTCATATACAATTGGTAAGAAACTCGCGTCGTGGGCTTGGGTATGGAACGTCGGCGAGTCCGGTCCTCCATCAACTTGATTGTTCACTACGACGTTCAAGTCCAGTCAAGCTCAGTCCATACTCAAGATGCCCTCAGGAAGATCAATAGCAGCAATTGTATTGCACTTACTGGCTGCAGGAATCATGACATGGGGGTACATGGACCTCGAGCAGACCGTCATGCATTCGACGATAATAACGCAGAAGGGCGGACATTCGCAATTCTTGACTATTCAGGCGTACGTACGAGTGCTCCTTTCCTTCCCGAGTACAACTGAGATTAAGGCTTATTAACGGCCTTATGTTGTAGGCTTGCGGTGTCGTGGTTTACGATGGTCCTTAGTCTGGCGTATGACCTGGTTCCGACCAAATGTACGTCTGTTGTAAGAAGCTCTGGTCAGCAAACATCGATTTAGCTCCCATTTCAGTTTTCTGGAATGCAAAACGCGCCTTCTTCATGATCGCACTTCCTGTACGCTCTCTCATTTCCTCGCCATCCCGTTCAAGTTGCTAACGCCTGCCTGACAGATCTCATTCGTAGTAACCTCAATCTACTGGACCCTAATCGTCTTCTTTCCTCACCTCATCGTCCCGCCCGCACCGGAAAAGGGAGAGTCCGCTACGCCGTCCTTCGCGCAATATCCCGACAGTCGAGCCCGCATCCCCCTCAGTCTCGACCTTGCGTTGCATCTGACTCCCGCGCTGACGCTCTTAGTGGATTTCTTCCTATTTGAAAAGAGTTACGGCAGAGCGGAGGCGGCGTGGGGTGCCACCGCTGTGAGCGCCCTGTTTGGCGTTTGGTACGCGAGCTGGGTGGAGTATTGTGCGAGCTTTAACGGGACTTGTGCGTTTTTGCTTTTCTTCCTCTTTTTTTTCGTTCCTTACTAAACTGACTTGTACTTGAATTTGAATTGGGGTTGCTTGTCTGTCGTGCAGTTCCTTACCCGTTCCTTACACTGAACCCATTCCCAATACGCGTTGTAATATACACGGTCGTGACCGCGATTGCGTTTGTGTCCTTCCGGGTTATCAACGCGGCTCATAGTCGAGTATGGGGAACGAAGCTTGAGAGCAAGACTCGGATAGAGAAAACGGAATAGACGATGTTTATACTAGATGCGGTAGACGATGGAGTTTGGATCAACACTGCTAGATAGATAGATAGATAGATAGCACATTAATATTGGATGGATACCGTAGATTCATCATATTCAATAAATAACTCACAAATTATTGCTTACCTTTTGTTACCTACGTCATAAAATGATCGACGTACTACATAAAATACATCCTGCTTCTTGTGCACTCACCACCTAGCCGTCATGCAGGCGTTCACTCAAAGACTAGCATCCTCCAGACCGTTTCAAAACTTATGTCCAGCTCACAGCGGCGTCCGTACTTTTTATAACACATCGCCAGCAGTGCGTTCGTCAGCACCATCTTTCGCTCATCTCGCGAAACGTACATCTCTTGGAACCATCCAGCGACTGCAGGCACGCTCTCTGTCGACGACCGCTACTAATTTCCGGAATGTCTCATATATTAATGCTGAAAATCTAAGGCGAAGCGTCTGGAGCTCGAAAGGTTTCGGGCTGGGCGGCGCACTAGCAGGCCTGGGACTGAGTTTCGCCGCGTTCCAGCTCCAAAAACCCGCTGCGCTATGCGAGGGCGAAGGTGCGACTTTCAATTCTCGATTGTTGTCATCATTCCAAATCATCCTCTTTCTCAAAATCTAAAATCAGCGCCAACGTAACCGGCAACAGCACCTCCGCGTTCCAACCCAACGCCGACCCCACTCCAGCCTGATGACGCGCTCCCACCGCCTCCCCCGCGCTCCTCAGTCAATGTATACGAGCTCGGATTCGGCACGGTCGCGGGTATATGTGCTGGTGTCTTCGTCAAGAAGGGTGCGAAGGCTCTCGCGTTCGTGTTCGGTGGAGTCTTCGTCTTACTTCAGGTACATTTCATTTCCTTACTCGCATCGATCCGCTCAAAGTGTACTGTATCTCCTTCTGTGCGCGCGTACAGTACTTGGCCTCGCTACGCGTGATACGCGTTAACTGGACACACGCAGAATCACGTTTCCAGAACGCGTTCTATTCGCGAACGACAGATGCAACGGGTCAGGAAGTCCATCGTCCTCCGACGGTGTACTCCCTCTTTCGTTGGATCGTAGACTTCCTCACCTCCGACTTCCAGCCTCGCGCCTCTTTTATTGCCGGTTTAGCCCTTGGTCTGAGGCTTGGGTAGTCATACGGTCACTATACATACTTAGCGAGTGTTCGGGAAAATGGTATAGTGTACAATTGATCCAAACGAATAAACAGTGCATAAGCAATGCGGTACATTGTTATGCATACTACATAGGATGACACCGTCATGGATTGCTCGGTAATGCGAAACCATACATCAAACCGTCCGTAACAACAAATAGTCTGAGAAGGACATTTTGACCAATCTCCAGCGCGGACGAATGAATTAAAGCTTGCTGGCGTTAGCAAGGGAAAAGGTCTGTCCAGCTGCCTTGGCGCGCTTGCGCAACATTTGAGTAGATTTGTTGCCACGAATACCTCCGCCCCATTGGCGACGGTGCTCTTCGTATTTATCGGTGCTATAGGTCGACATTCAGTAATGCAGCAAGTCTGGGATCAAGAAATACTAACAAGTTGGCCTTAGCGGCAGAAATAATGTTGCTGAGCTCCTTCTGGTCCTCGGAGCGGACATCCTGGACGGTTAGGACAGCAGCAGTCTTCTTATGCACAACCGTTCCGAGACGGGCCTTGTTCTTCACGATGACGTACGGGACTTCCATCTTACGGCAGAGAGCCGGGAGGAACACAACCAGCTCGATGGGGTCGACGTCGTCAGCAATGACAACAAGCGATGCCTTCTTCGATTCGATAAGACCGATGCAGTGATTAAGCCCGTACTTGACGAACAAGGGCTTCTTGGAGGGGTCCAACTCCTCCTTGCGCTGGGCAGATTCTGCAGCAGCAATGAGACGAGCCTTCTTCTCTTGCTTAGTCTCCGGTCGGTACTTGTTCAGCAGCTTGAAGAGCTGCGTCGCCGTGTTCTTGTCAAGCGTGTGTGAGAATTGTGCGATAGCGGGTGGGACCTTGAGGCGCTGGTTGAGGATGACCTTCTGGCGCTGCAGACGGATGTACTCCGGCCATTTAACGAAGCGCGTCAAATCCCTCTTCGGTTGAATGTCTTGACCTAGATTACAAATTACATACAGACATCCAGTCAACTTTTTCCTTATGAAGAAAACGAGTCAGATCAGTGACTCACCGATACCAAAGTTCTTCGCATGAGCCTCAAAGAGGGGGTTCTTCTGCGTTTTCTGCGTCTTAGACGCACCAAAAGGCGCAGGTGCGGGTTTCTTGCCGGACTTGCTCTTCGGTGGCTGGTCATTGAGACGGGTATAGTCAGCGTCGTGTTTATCAAATTTCGATACACAGCGACGAGACGACTCGGAGCTCTAACGCACGCACCACAACGGTGCGCGCCCAGCAAGATGCACATTATGAGCCTGCGTATTGGAAAGGCTTTTGTGCAGAGATGTGAATAGGTAGTTTCAAGGAAATGGTTTCTGCATGAAAAGTAAGGAACGGCAGAACGACGACATCCACCAAGACGACTTACCATCCATCCCTTTTCCATCTATTTATGCACATCTCGCTGGTCTATACGAGCTCCATGTCGTCTCGAGAGTGCATCCCGATGACAAAACTCACCATTTTGGATGTTGTCGTCGTTGGGTGTTCTGTCCTGAGGAGGTCGGTAAGATCAAGAACGGAATCAGGCAGAAATTGAGGAAATTCGATTCAGATCGATCACGTGATGAAGATCCCGAATTTTTGAGTTGATCTCTCCTCTCGTCTTATTATACTTCAACCTCAAAAAAATGGGTCGCCGCGCAAAGAATAAGCAAGCACCGCCAGTGCCACTCGTAGAGAAGAACGCTCAGAATTTCGAGCGACCTTCCTCGAAGAAGCATGGAAAGCGGAAGCAAAGCCCGGAGCCAGAAAATCGACCAACGAAGAAGGCAAAACCTCAGGAACACTCCAAATCCTCAGCAAAACCCAGCAATGAAAAAGAAAACAAGAAGTACAAGCCTGCGAAGAAACAAGCAGAGGAGGATGAGGATGAAGAAGTTAGTGGTTGGGAGGATGTAGATGACGACGAGGATCTAAAGACAGAGCAAAAGTGCGTTTACTCGTACCATCGTACTTTTAATTAGCTCTGATTATTACTCAGAGCTTTATTTGAAGAGAGCGATGATGAGCAAGTCGGTCTGGTAGGCAATTTGGAAGATCTTAGTGGAGAAGAGGAAGATGATGGGTGAGTATGAGAATACTAAGATTGCAAACTATATTCTAATTCTAAATTACAGTTTTTCAATACATGTAAGTGCGGAAGTTGCTTAAATTAATTCTTCCTCACTAATGATACGCAAAAAGCAAAATGAAGCTCAAGAGCTTGAGCTCGGGTCTTCATCCGAGGAAGACGAAGACCTGACCGAGAAAACAAAAAGATACAAATCCTCAAAGAAAACGTCCAAAGATTCATCAGCAGAAGAACTAGACTCAGATGAAGCTTCCGAAATCGACTCGGATGATCAACGAATCACAGCTGCTAATTTCGAAGCTCGAACTCGAGCTTTAGACGAGCAAGCCGCGAGAGATGCCGAGCTCGACGCTGAAGAGCTCCGACAAGCAGCTCTCGGCGGAGCGTCGGGTGACGAGTTCGACGAGATGGACGGTACGCCTTCCGATGAAGACATGGATGAGACTGGGCAGGGAGAAGGCGAGGAGCTTGTCCTACCGACAGCTGAAGAACGTGAGGAAGAACGAAGAACAGGCGCGCAAGATTTGGGACTTGTGCAGCGAAGGATGCGACATTGTGCCCGAGTGCTGTCGAATTTCAGAAAGTTAGGAGCCAAAGATAGGTATGGTATATTTACTTCTTTAATAGCGAGGGAATGTATCTCATATTTCTTAGGTCGCGCTCGGAATATGTTGAGCAGTTGCTAGCGGATATTGCAAGCTATTACGGCTATAATGACTTCTTGGTGGAGAAGCTCTTCCAACTCTTCCCGGTCCTAGAAGTACGTGTATGAACTCAGCGTTATATTTTCCGTCATTATTCACCGTATCTCCTTCAGGCAATTGAATTCTTTGAGTCAAACGAGCTACCTCGACCAGTCACTATCCGCACGAATACTCTCAGGACAAGACGAAAGGATTTGGCACAGGCTCTTATCGCTCGTGGTGTTTCCCTTGAACCACTCGGGAAATGGTCACCCGTCGGTCTTCAGGTCTTCGAATCCTCAGTGCCCATCGGTGCAACTCCAGAGTACCTCGCAGGACACTACATGCTCCAAGCAGCATCCTCCTTCCTCCCCGTAATGGCGCTCGATCCGCAACCAAATGAGCGAGTACTGGACATGGCATCTGCACCTGGAGGCAAGTCGACATATATCTCTGCTTTGATGCAGAATACCGGTGTCGTATTTGCGAATGACTCGAATAAAGCGCGGACGAAGAGTCTGACGGCGAATGTGCATCGGCTTGGGTGTAAGAACGTCGTCGTGTGTAATTATGATGGGCGTCAATTCCCGAAAGTTATCGGAGGCTTTGATCGAGTACTACTTGATGCACCGTGCAGTGGTACGGGCGTCATTAGCAAAGATGCAAGCGTGAAAGTAAACAAGGTATGTTCTCCTATAGCTCATTCGCAATCCTCGAGATCAATCATTCTGCTGTCTTTCCTTTACAGACCGAACGCGACTTTATGCTCCTCTCTCATCTCCAAAAACAACTCATCCTCTGTGCTATCGACAGCGTCTCCCCTTCCTCATCCACCTCTCCCGGAATCGTCGTCTACTCCACCTGCTCCGTCACGGTAGATGAGAACGAAGCCGTCATCAACTACGCTTTGCGCAAGCGGCCTCACGTGCAACTCCTCGACACCGGCATCCCCTTTGGTCGGGAAGGTTTCACGCGATTCCGCGGGAAGGAGTTCGACCCAAGCGTGAAACTCACCCGCCGATTTTACCCACACGTACATAACATGGATGGATTCTTCGTTGCGAAGTTCAAAGTCGGCCGGCCGCAGAAGGGTCTCAAGAAGGCTGCTGCAGAGAAAGGACAGGAAAAGTTGGGTGCTGTCGCGAACCTGATGGACGTTGATGATGTACAGTTCAATGATGAGGAAGACAGGCCGTACCTTGAAGGTTAGTTTCAGGCTACTTGATCCATGAAGTCGAAAGAAGTCTGAGGATATTTTTTTTCAGAGCACAAGCGACGACAGATGAAGGCCAAGGGGTTGCGTCCCCCTCCACGGACTGCACCTGCAGTAAAGTCTGCAGCATAAGGATCTTATCGTGTCTACTCTTGTCATAGATTCACGATGATTGATACGTGTTTTACGTTGTGTTTTGAATTTTTATCAAATTATTCGTGGTATTCGTTACTCAAGATCGAAATGAGCATACGCGTTAGAAAAAAGTCCGACGAACGTCAGAAGTAGTGTTCATTCCGTCAAATCATAATGCAGTCATAGAATCCGTTAGTCAAGGGTATCGTAAAGTTCCGTGTCTATTGTAAATTGAGCGTCAACGATTTAGTATAGTTGCTTCCTGTCGAATAGGCGAGTTTTAGACTCGTTCTTGACGGCACTCATGACTACGAAGTGCTTACTTTCGTCTGCCTCCCCAAGCAAAGATACCACAGCACGCTCCAACACAAGATAGCCACAGTAGAACGGCTGCAGCCAGTACCATCCACGTCTAATGATATCGTAATAAATCGTAAGCCACCTCACCAAACCAAATAAACCGACGTACACCAGTGCCCCAAGTTGCCCTGACTTGACCATCAAACTCATCATTGAGTTTATTGCGAACGACCGCCACGAAAATGACGTCAACGAGGAAGACGATCGTCGTCAGAAGAGCTGAGAGGATCGACGCAGCGAGCGTGGCACCTGAGCAGACGCGTGTGCCCAGACGCGGTGTCGAGCTTGAAAGCATGAATATCGCGAGGACCAGCGCGAGGAAGGCCAGACCGCATGCTGTGCATTCCCGCATTGCATTTAATAATGACTTGGTTTTTATCTCAAATGAAAGAGAAGCGGGTACTATGTACCTATTGGATGAATGACTAGGGCAGTGGTGACAGAACGGGTGACGTCGTCTGAAATATTATCGATACCTGCTATTTGGCTGGAGGTGAGGAAAGAGATAAATGAGAATTTCGGGTCTCCAGTGATGAAAGGAAGAAATGTACAGAGCATTCTGGACAGTCTGGTCAAAAGTAAATCCCAAGTGAGGATGCGAGCATTGTGCTGTCCTGTCAAAGTCTTGTCCAGCAACTCTGCAAGGAGAAGCCAATAAATGAGTAAGAAATCATAAGAGGATTGAACGATCGTACTCGACATTGATAGCACTTGTACAGTATCCCCAGACACCAAACTTGACGCTGCCAGTAACTTGGACACTAGCAACGCTTAGACCCTCACTGAAGACCGCAGACAGCTTGAGCAGGTCAATCGACTTGATGATTGGCACCGAGAGGGAGACAAGTAAGAGAAGCAAGAAAGCAGCAAAGATTAAGAGAGGCGTGATAGCAGCAGCAGCGTACATGATGATGACAAAAAAAGACCAAGAGCAGGAGGAGACAAAGAGGGAAGAGAGCTTGAGAGACTAGTGGCGAGTAGCAATATAAGAATTTGGAGCTGCGGAGCGCTATATGGGCCCAGAGGTACGGTGCCAAGATAAAAAGGAACAACAAAGGACAATATTAATGTTCGCTTCGGCCCCACCCTCATTTCAAGAAAAGCGTGGTATCCTCCTGAGCCTGACGTACGTTCAGTATTCGCCACTTACACTGCACAGCCTACTTCGTTTCTCCATTTCGCGCGAATAAGAACCTCATGTGTGTGTGAATGTGGTGAACACGCTCCAAGTTATCTGATTCCCGAGTCATCATGTTCTTGGTATAAGATAATGGAAGTCAATAAGATAATCAAACATGCACAAATATTTACAAACAAATGGAATCTCGGTCTAATCTTTTGAATTGAGAATGCAAACCGGAACGGAAATAAATGGAAATAAACTAATTATAAATGTAGGCACCGCAATATTCACAAATTCTTGTCATGTTAGTATCGCCTGGCCTGGAACTGCCTTCGCGATCGCTGGCTGTTCCAGTCTCACTATACGGTCTGTTCGATCCATACATCTCTGACAAAGAAGCTTCGCATCCACTGCAGATATGATCTAAGGGGTATCGCGATTTAGTATCACGATGTTTAAGCAAGAACTCATTTGACCTACCTGACTTTCCGATGCTTGATCCGTTTCCGCTGGGCACATAATCGTTAGAACTATTTAATCCGGTACGTCTTTTGGGATATTCAGTCCCGATCATGCTTTCACCTTCAAGTGACGTTGACAGAGGTCGGGGCGCATATCCTTCAGGAGACGACGGAATCGTCGAACGATTGAAGTTATCCCCAGTTTCAGACGGGAAGCGTTCAGAGACTGGTGCGAATGGTTCCGTATTATCTTCTGGGTATAGCGTGACTCGATCCTCGGGAGTATAGCTCCGGTTCTGGATGTAACTTGTTCGGTTGGCTTCAGGCTCTTGTTCGGCTGCAGGCTGTGGCACTGAACCGTACGACGAAGCGAGTCGTCCTCCTTCTGACCATGGTTCGGATCTTCGAGGGCTCATAAACCCGCCTTCCTCCATTCCATCGTAGTTGGGCGATTGAGGTTCAACGAAGTCACCTCCATTCGACAATGATCTGTTAGACAGGCGATCTGAAAATGGTCTGTCGGAGCCATAGTATGCTTCTCCTCCGGCGAACGAACCGTTGGACATCCTGGAAGGCGAATAGACGCCGCCATTTTCTGGCAACACCGAGCGCCCTCCTGCATCTGAGCTATATTCCGTCATAGGTTGACCGCCAAAGTTGGCCTCAGGGAGGCGGTCATTCACGTACGGATCGTTGTCTGATCGAGAATTATAGAAAGATTCTGCTGGTCTACCCATCCCGCCTGAAACTTGAGTTCTTCTATCGTAACCATCTAAACCACCTCCAATTCCATCGTCACCGTAAGCGTCGTCACCTGGACCAGGCGCATAACCATCGGAAATCGAGTAAGCACGACCGCCATCACCTACGTACGATCTTCCAGGCGAGCCGTACGGATCATCCGGTATCCGGTCATCGAAGCTCCCTCGAGAATATGGTCTCTCACCGGATTCGTAGTTCGCAAGAGGCGATGAGACAGAGTTCCGGTCAGTCAAATAAGCATTGTCGTCTGGCCCAGAGTTATAGAAAGGTTCATCATTGCCGCCACCCGAAATCTGAGTTACTCTATCTGAGATAGGATATTCTGTCATCTGGTTGTTGCTGCCGTAGTCGGTCATCTGTTGTCCGTCTGCGTTGTACGGGTCGTTCCCTGGCTGAGAATCATATAAAGATCCTGCTGATCTACTCATAACTCCCGAAGCTCGACTTCTTCTGTCTGAGACGTAGCCTCCTAAGTCGTTACCATTGTCTCCATACCCGCCGTCACCTGAACCGATTCCCCCAGGCGCATAACCATCGGAAATCGAGTAACCGCGACCGCCATCACCCGCATACGATCTTCCGGGCGAAACGTACGGATCATCCGGTACCCGGTCATCGAAGCTCCCTCGAGAATATGGTCTCTCACCGGATACGTAGTTCGCAGGAGGTGATGAGACAGAGTTCCGGTCAGTCAAATAAGTATTATCGCCTAGCCCAGAGTTATAGAAAGGTTCATCATTGCCGTCACCCGAGATTTGAGTTATTCTATCTGAAATGGGATATTCTGTCATCCGGCGGTTGCTGCCATAGTCTGTCATTTGGGGTCCATCTGCAATGTATGGGTCGTCCTCTGGCTGTGAACCATATAAAGATCCTGCGGGCCTAATCTCACTTCTTCTGTCTGAAATGTAGCCCCCTAAGCCATCTAAGCCATCTCTATTGCCCTCGTACGCATCGTCACCCGAACCAACTCTGTCAGGCGCAAATCCATCGGAAACTGAGTAAGCATGACCGCCATCACCTACGTACGATCTTCTGGGCGAAACATACGGATCATCCGGTAGCTGGTCATCGAAGCTCCCTCGGGAATACAGTCTTTCATTTGATTCGTAGTTCGGAGGAGGCGGTGAGACAGAGTTCCGGTCAGTCAGATACGTATTGCTGTTTCGCCCAGGTTCATAGAAAGGTTCGTCATTCGTGCCACCTGAAACTTGAGTTATTCTATCCGAGATAGGATATTCCGTCATCCGTCGGTTACCATAGTCTGCTACTTGGGGTTCGTCTGCGATGTACGGTTTATCGTCCGACCGAGAAGCAAAGAAAGACCTTGCTGGACTGCTCATGACACCCGAAGCTCGACCTCCTCTGTCCGAGATGTAACCTCCTAGGTCACCTTCACCGTCAGTATACCCGCCGCCAGGTGCCGAGTAGCCACGATCACCGTCGTCCAAATAGGATCCTTGACGCGAAGGATATGGACCGTTCGATCCCCGGGGATCGAAACTCCCTTGTGAGTATAATCTTTCGTTGGAACCGTAACTTGAAAGAGGCCGTGAAATAGAATTCCTATCGGGCACATAAGCATTGTCCTCTGGTCCGGAGTCATATAAAGGCCCTTCATTCATGCCACCTGAAATTTCAGTTCTTCTATCCGAACCAGGATATTCTGTCATTCGGCGGTTGCCATCATAATCCGCTACTTGAGGTCCGTCGGAATAGTGAGGCTCATCATCTAGCTGAGGCTCGTAGAAATCATTGCTTCTATAATCCGTTCTGTCCAAGCTGACTCTGCCGGGAGATGCACGGCCAGAATAATCATCAAAAGGAGAATAACGTCCTCCGCGATCGCCATCTCCCACGTACGATCCTTGACGCGAGGCATAGGGACGTTCGAGTTCTGGCGAGATCGATCCAAAGCTCCTTTGAGAGAGGGATCTTTCGCCGGATGCAAAGGTTGAAAGAGGACGAGAAACAGACTTCCGGTCGCTCAGATACGCATTGTCCACTGGTTCAGAGTCGTAGAAAGATCCCGCTGGTCTGCTCATGGAAACGGAAGTTCGAATTGCTCCATCCGAGACGTAGCTTCCTCTACCACTTACATTTCCTGAGTGAATTCCGCTATCAGAGCTGACTCGGAAAGGAGACACATAACCACCAGGAGGCGAGAAATCACGATCATCACGTTCCACATACGATCCTTGACGGGGAATATACGAAATATCAGACCCGTCGAAATTCCTTCGAGACTGCAGACTCCCATCGGATCTGTAGATTGAAGGAGGCACCGGAACCGAGGTCCGATCGTTCAAATACGGTTCGCCTTCTGCCTGAGAGTCGTAGGCAGATTCCATCGGCCTACTCATGATACTCGAACTTCGAGTTCTTCTGCCCGAGACGTAGCCTCCTAAGTCGCTTCCGTCGCTTCTGTAGCCTCCTTCAACAGGACTGACCCTATCAGGTGATACATCGGCGACATAATCACCGGGACCTGAGTAACCTTCTTCTCGACTACCGCCTTCCGCGTACGAACCTTTGCGAGAAGCATATGAGATATTCGGGTCCTCAGCAGCGAATTTGCTCTGAGAGAGAGGTCGTTCGTCGGATAGATAGTTCGATACACCAGATATACTGGGACTACGACTGACTGTTTTAGGTTCCGCGAAGTCCGACGACACCCTTGAGACTCGGCTTTGAGAGTCATAGCGGTCCGGTTCGTATTGTAAACTCCCAGACCTTGTATAACGACCAGCACTGCCAGTACTTGACAAGTAGTCTCTATCGGACATGCTTCTTATATCATCAGGAGTTGGAGGTTCGGTGACAATGCTTGCACGGGAGCGCAAACCATTCGACAAACCACCCGATGTAGGCGGCGAAGCGTAATGAGAGACAGTAGCCTCGTTGTCTGGATACTGTGTCACGCGTTCTTCTGGAACATAGCTGTTGATGGGACTCGCTCCCACTGCTTCAGGATCATACGATGTAGCTGTCCGTCTTCCATCTGAGACTTCCGTCAATGGTTCCGTTCGTGGAGCGGTTGAAAGTCTGCGTTCGTCCACACCAACACTTTCGTCAACAGGCGTGAGAGGTTCAGTTACGTGTGACTGCGAGCGATCTAGCATCCGGTCCGATAATGATGACCTAGAGGCGTACGTTTGCCTTTCGGTGGGCTGTTCGTCGGATAGTCTTAAGGGTGAATAGGTGCCTTCATCTTCTGGAAGTACCGAACGCCAATCTGGATTTGTGTCGTAATCTGTCATCCCGCGATCGTTTTCATATTCGGTCTCGGTCTTTGGAGGACGCCCAGCCATGTACGCATTGTCGCCTGGCTGAGATTCATATAATGATTCTGCGCCTCTACTCATGTCATCCGTTGGGCGAGTCCTTCTGTCCGAGACGAAGCTCCCTAAGTCACTTCCGCCGCTTCTGTAACCTCCTTCAACAGGACTGACCCTACCAGATGATACAGCATCAACATAAGCACCCGGGCCTGAGTAACCTTCCGTTCGGCTACCGTCTCCCGCGTACGATTCTCTGCGAGAAGGATACGAAACATCTGAATCCTCGGCGACGAGTCTGCTTCGAGAGCCAGGTCGTTCATCGGATATGTAGTCTGACACACCAGATATACTAGGACTGCGACTGATCTCTTCAGGCTCCGCGTAGGCAGAAGGCGCCCTTCGTTCACCGGATACATAGTCTGAGATAGCAGATATGCTGCGACTACGACTGGCTTCTTCAGATCCCAGGTAGGCCGAAGGCACCCTTCGTTCACTGGATATATGGTCTGACACCGCAGATAAACTGGGACTACGACTGGCTTCTTCAGGTTCCACGTAAGCTGAAGGCATCCTTCGTGCATCGGATATATAGTCTGATACGCTAGATATACTGGGACTACGACTGGCTTCTTCGGGTTCCATGTAAGCTGAAGGCGCCCTTCGTTCGCCGGATACATAGTCTGACACACCCGATATACTGAGACTACGACTGGCTTCTTCAGATTCCGCGTAGGTTGAAGGCATCCTTCGTTCACCGGTTATATGGTCTGACACACCCGATATGCTGCGACTACGACTGGCTTCTTCAGATTCCAGGTAGGTCGAAGGCATATCTCGTTCACCAGATATATGGCCTGACACCGCAGATATACTGCGACTACTTCTAGTTTCTTCAGGTTCCACGTAGTTCGAAGGACCCCTCTCTGGCTCCAGTTCTAGCTCAGGCTCCGGTTCTAGCTCAGACCCCGGTTCACGTTCGTACGACGGAGACAGTTCCCTATCCGCCGATCTTGAGAACAGTTCGGAATCAGCTGGAGACCCTGTGATTCCACGCTCATCCATGCTATTGTACTCTTCAATGGGCTCCGAAGGTTCATTCACTATGCTTCCATGCGATTTCTCTGCTTCTCGCATGTCGGTCGATAAAGGTGATAAAGCAGACTCAGAAACGGTGAGTTCACTGTCTGGATAGCGTGAAACGGGTTCCTCGGGAACAGGCTCAGGCTCTGGTTCAGGACCATAAGATGTAGTGAGTCGTTCGCCGTCTTCTAGCTCTGACAATGGCTCTGTCCTCGGTGGAGACGTAAGCCCACGCTCGTCCACACTGTTGTAATCTTCAACGGGAGTCGTGGGTTCAGTCGTAGCGCTTGCATTAGAGAGTTCTCGTTCTGGCGGTTCAGAATCATAAACGCGTTCCTCGGAGAGCGGTTCGTCGTATATTCCCGAGGACGAATAGATGCCTTCATCTTCTGGAGTCGCCGAACGCCGAACTGGATCTGTGTCGTATTCCGTCATTCCTCGGTCATCTTCGTACTCGGTCTCTGGAGGATGCTCCGACAACTCATCGCCTAGATGAGAAGACTCATATAACGACTCTGCATCTCTGCTCATGCCACCCGTAGTGCGAGTCCCTCTATCTGAGACGTAACCAGCTGCGACAAGTCCGTCTGACATGTGTTCTGAAAGAGGCGGCGAACCGTGATCAGACAGATAAGTCTCACCATCTGAATACTGCGAAACAGGTTCTTCTGGTACTTCGTCGACTAAGGAGGCATCCCTTCCGAGTTCAGTTTCCGGTTCTGGTTCCAGCTCTGTTTCCGGCTCAGGCTCCAGCTCTGTTTCCAGCTCAGGCTCCAGCTCTGGTTCTGGCTCCGGTTCCAGCTCAGACTCTGATTCAGGTTCGTACGATGGAGACAGCTCTCTGTCTTGTGACCTCGAGAACAGTTCAGAATCAGCTGGAGCCTCTGTAATTCCACGCTCATCCATGCTGTCGTACTCTTCAACAGGCGTCGCAGGTTCATTTACCATGCTTCCATGCGATTCCTCTTCTCCTCGAACCTCGGTCGATAAAGATGGCGAATCGTACTCGGAGATGGGAACCTCGCTGTCTGAATAGCGTGAAATGGATTCCTCGGGAACAGGCTCAGGCTCTGGTTCAGGACCATAAGATGTAGTGAGTCGTTCGCCGTCTTCTAGCTCTGACAATGGCTCTGTCCTTGGTGGAGACGTAAGCCCACGCTCGTCCACATTGTTGTAATCTTCAACGGGAGTCGCGGATTCAGTCATAACGCTTGCATTAGAGAGTTCTCGTTCTGGCGGTTCAGAATCATAAACGCGTTCCTCGGAGAGTGGTTCGTCGTATATTCCCGAGGACGAATAGATGCCTTCATCTTCTGGAGGTACCGAACGCCGAACTGGATCTGTGTCGTATTCCGTCATTCCTCGGTCATTTTCATACTCGGTCTCTGGAGGACGCCCGTTCAAATATGAGCCGTCGCGTGGCTGGGACTCATAGAATGACTCTGAACCTCTGCTCATGTCATCCGTAATGGGTGTCCTCCTGTCCGAGACGTATCCAGCTGCAATAGGTCCCGTGTCTGAATTAACTTCTCTATCCGAATAGACACCATCGCGAGAAGCAACGTCGACATAATCATCGGAAATGGAGAAGCGATCACCACGATCACCATCCTCCAAATACGACCCTTCACGCGAGGCGTATGGAATGTTTGACTCCCTAATGCTACGACCGCGTGGACTCTCATCAGAAATGTAGTCTGAAACCCTCGCTTCATTTTCGAAACCAGGTGTGCTGAGATCACGTCCGTAAGAGTCCGCGTAGGAGGGGGAAGGCGTCCGTGAAACAGCGTTCTCGCGGGCATAGCCGACCGGCACCTCTTCGAAGCTCCTAGACCTCGTATACCGACCTGCATCTCCCATTTCTGATGCATAACCTCTATCTGACACGCCCATATCATCGTCGGATATTACATCTACATCTATGCAAAGTACATGATCAGCATTTCCAAGCGAGTCCACCTAATATCGCAACTTACCACTCGCGGATCTGCTTTTACGTCTGCGAAGATCATCAAATCCACTTCTGAACTCAGATACCCGCATCGAGCGGGAGTTAGTCATGGAAGCGAGCTCAATATCGCTTTCTCTCTCGTCTTCATCTCGGCTCTTGTCTCTTCC
This sequence comes from Sanghuangporus sanghuang, assembly GCA_009806525.1. Classification (NCBI taxonomy): domain Eukaryota; kingdom Fungi; phylum Basidiomycota; class Agaricomycetes; order Hymenochaetales; family Hymenochaetaceae; genus Sanghuangporus; species Sanghuangporus sanghuang. The sequence goes on along the minus strand of VVIT01000001.1, from coordinate 1,817,919 downwards.
GAAGCAAGGACAAAGTGAGGCAAGAAATCCATCTTTTTCTCCTCGCGACTGATTATCGTCATAATCGACATCCCTCTCGGACATGACCGGCGACCGCGTACGAGAATTTTGAGTGCGTCTATCGTAGCTCGTCCGAGACCGCCAATCATTGTCGCGATCATCACCATAAGCTATACTTGCAGTCCGACTACGAACATCATAATCCGGAGTATTCCTGTCATAGGTGCTATGTACGGAGCGCAACTCAGTGTCCCGCTTGTAAGTAGTGGATGCATCAGAGTCGTATGTGTCGTCCACGGAATTTCTGGCCCGAGTTCTTCTACTGAAGTTATGAGTTCCAACATCAGGTGCTCGGAATTATGATATATCTTACCTCTTACCGCTGAGAACGCATAACATGATTGTGCTTATCCATAGCACGATTGCTGCAACGAAGCTCAACCACGGCTGAGAGACGCGTCTCAGTAATGGATGGGACACACAATTTAGATTGCACGGGACTCACGATTGCTCCAGTATGTGCTTTCATATTTTTCGCGGTACCCGAAGCTTCTCTGACGAGAGACTTCACCTCCGCAATAATTACGGCATCTACAACGCATGCTGCCGTCGCGAATATGGCCGCTACCAAAGCCAGAGTGGCTGGTGCAAGTCTTAGGGACGACTTCTGTCGCGAATTTGTTGTAATTTTGCGTCGAAACGAAAGCTTGAAGGCGAAAGACATGGCTAAAACGAAAATAACGAAGACAACAGTCGCCACTGAGGCAAATCAATCAGACACTGGCACGAGAATAAGAAGAAACGCGCTGCAGTACCAAGAGGATGGATCACGAGGGCGCTTGTAAATTGTGAAGAAATAGTATGTTCAAGACCGGTAAGCGTAGGTCTACAAGCATGTGGTCATTTACATGCAAGCGGAGATATAGCGGTTCCGAACGTACACATTATCAAAAGTCCAGCCAAGCTCCGGCTTGGTGCACGGTGGATACCCGTCAACGCTATGTCTGCAGGAGTGAGAGTGAATTTCGGGAAATTAGCGTTGACAGGGAGGACAAGTAGCTACCGTAAGCAATATCCCCAAATACCAAATCGAATAGACCCTCCTGTGTGGTTGTCTACGAGTGTGAAGAGGCGGATTCCCTGAGCGAATGGAACTGAAATACATGTGAGGAATAGAAGAACGAAAGCCAAGATAATAGCTGCAGGCGCTGTGAAAGAAGTATTGTCACGACGGCGCATGACGCCTTAAGTAACTTGAGTTCTCCAGCGCTCAACCAATCCGTCCGAGCCTGCCAATCGATCTGTCTGACTGCGATTGCCGTCAGATACGGATTAGATTATTCAGAGTCGATGCAGCGATAGACCAATAGTTTGCGGATGACGAGTGCCATCGATGAGGCAGAAGAGTACATTAAGACCAGACATCCAAGTTGGACAGAGCAAACTTGATGCAAAGGTAGGTGTGAGCACGATTCAAGAAGGATTGCACCGAAAGGACAGTATTTTTTTTTCAAACCGACTTTGCATCTGCCTGTAACGTATAACACAGACAACTTGTCGCCACGAGTTTCTGCCGTCGTCGGGAGGGGCAGCTGTGGTCTGGATGAACTACACATGCTGAGAATAGGAACAGAGATACATCGAACTTATTAGATTAGAAGACCGGATCCAATTGATATCGAAGATCAGCACTTTGCGCCCGCCAGTTTTTCCAATAGAAAAGTCGAGCACGGGACCCTCAACCCATTCATTCATAACATAAAACTATTGGGTCGCCGACAGAGACGCCACCGCCGAATGAAGAGGTACTGAGACGATACCGGAGAAATCAAGGCGAGCGATACCATGACTGATAAATATCTTGAAAAAAAAAAAGAGAGATGAAAGGATTGTTATCGCACGCGGAGACGAAGACGAGTGATTATAACAGAATAGAGTTCGTGATCGACGTGGCCGTTAGAACTGGTTGCGAGAGAGTCGCGTAACAAAAAGGAGGGAAGCGGTCGGTCCACCATTCTACGGAATGTTCCATTTCGAACTCCGCCGAAACCGAGTCCATCCGTGGGAACATTCCGTCCTGGTAATAGGAATAGGGGTCACCAATGTTCATGATTCAGCGCAGGCAGGAAATGGGCACCTCGGTGGTGCAAGACGGTCCTGCGGAGGCGCACAATGGCAGAGAGATAGGCGGGAGGCAATGTTGAGATGCTGATGGAACGGCATATAATGACTGTTGATGTTCGTCTCTTTGTTCCAAATGGGGGGTTTCCAGTCAGTTTAGAAGAAACCGTCAGTTTGGACTTGTTTGTACCGCTTAACCGCGTTTAAATTCGCCGTTGATAGGAGAAAACCAGGTCATCCCTTCTTTACCCTCCATCCCTCACAGGCTGCGTCGACGCGCCATCGCTCCCTTCCACTATCTATCTGCCATCTAGGTATGTTCAATCTCATTTTCATCTCTCTTACCATCCATTGTCCTTTCATGATCACTCTCCTCTTTAATGTGTCTTTTTATCGGTCCTTATAGTTAGTCGTCCTGACGTGTTTTTCTCTTTTTTCCTCTCTTTCAGTTTCTTCAAATCATAATGTCTGCTCCTGCTGAGACTACTCCTGCCCCGGAGGTGAAGCCCGAAGAGACTGCCCCCGTCCCAGAGGCGACCCCAGCTGCCGAACCCGCGAAGGTTGAAGAGCCTGCACCGGTTGGTTTTCTTTCCTATTCTTTCATTTTCTTTGTGCCTCCTACTTAAATTGGCGCTTAAAAACCTTCCAGGAAGCTGCTAAGGAAGAAGTGAAAACTGAGGTTCGTACGCCACATAGTTTACAACATGATGAGTTTTGACTCGAGTATTCAGGAACCCGCCAAGGAAGGCGAGCCCGCGCCGGCAACAGGATGCCGCTCCTGTATGTTTGCCTCGATTTCTTTTCTACGGCAATATTCTGACTTACTTCAGGCTGCTGAGCCTGCGAAGGAGGATGCGACTCCTGTAAGTACAACTTTGTTAATTCATTTCCCCTTTCGGCTAATCGGATGCCCTAGGCGGCTGAGACGGAAGTTAAGAAAGAGGAGAGGCCGAAGAGTCCGAGTCTCCTGTCCAAGATTCTTGCTCCGTTCAAGGACATCAAGGTAAAGGCACCTAAGAGTCCCAAGAAGAAGAAGGAAGAAGTGGAGGTGAGCTCAAGTCGCTATAGTCACTGATATTTGCAATCAATGAGGTTTTTCTCTTTCTAGCCCGCCCCGGCAGTTTCTGAGGAGACACCAAAGGAAGAGGCGGCTCCTGCTGAGCCTGCGAAGACTGAGGAGACTCCTGCTGAGCCAGCGAAAGAGGCGTAAGTATAGTGTTGCTCAATAGGCCTTTCAGTTATTTAATAAGGTTTTAGCAGCGAATCAGCTCCGGCTCCAGAAGCCGCGGGTCCATCTGAGCCCGCAAAAGAAGAAGTAAAGGAGGATAAGAAGGAAGAGAAGGAAGAGAAGTCCGATAAGGTATGTTCTTTTTATCGATTTTTGCTCCCTCTAGTTTATTGACGTTAATAAAAGGAGGAGGAGCATAAGAAGCTCAAGGCCGCAAAGGTTGGACGTCGCCTTTCCGCGCGCGTTGGCTCTTTCTTTAAACCCAAGTCGGCGAAAGAGGAGGCATCTCATCAGCCGAAGGTGGCTGAAGAACCCCCGAAGATCGATGAGCCTGCTCCGGTTGCTCCTCTAGAGAACCCAGCGACTGAGGAGACTCCGGCGAAGAAAGAAGAGGCCACGCCTGCAGCACCTGAGGAGCCGTCCAAGCCTACTGAGCCGACGCCCACGCCAGTTGCCGCTGCTGCTTAAACGAGTTGACCGTTTGCCGTTGGACGAGCCTCACGTTGCTTATGCCCTGATATTTACTTTGTGCCCTTCATGACGAATTTCCTTCCATTTTAGTCGAGTTTGGTTTCAGCATGGTCACGACTCCTGCTTTCACATTCCATCACCCTCGTATCATTCGCTAATACTCCCCATCTCTATTTCTTTATTCCGTGTTGGAACTTGATACCAGTTATTCTTTGCTCTTTCATAGTCACACCATGTAATTGATTTTGGAATCGTCAGGTTTTATGATTTTTTTCGAGTATTATGGTTATGACCTTGTAGGACGATCGTTATGAATTGAGTCATCTTTTGGTTGTGATTGTCGATCCGCTTTTTTTCGGCTTGAGATGGATGCGTTGCAAATCTTCCGCTGTGAATCTTCTCCTCGTACCTCTTCATCTGATATCAGAGGTCGGTTCTCACGAGATGACAGACCAACCAACGAAACAAAAGCTATGGGGTGGTCGATTCACAGGCAAAACTGATCCTTTGTGAGTCCGCTGTCAGGAAATGATAATACCATTTTGCTGGACGAATAGCTTAGGATGCATGAATTCAATCTATCTCTACGATATGACCGTCGAATGTACGCACAAGATATCCGTGGATCAATCGCATACGCAAAAGCTCTCGCTCTGAGAAGGATTCTTTCTCAAGAAGAAGAGCAGAAAATTGTCGACGGTCTCACGGCGGTCAGAAAAGAGTGGGAGAACGGTCAAGTAAGAAATTTTCTTCTACAGAAACATGTACTCGGTCTTGTTCTGATGCCGGAAGCCAAACTAGTTCAAGATCGAACCAGACGATGAAGACATTCACACGGCGAATGAACGCAGATTGAGTGAGCTCATCGGGTCATTGGGCGGGAAGTTGCATACTGGTCGATCCCGAAACGATCAAGTGGCGACAGATATGCGGCTATGGCTTCTTGACGAAGCCAAAGAAATCGAAGCAAGCTTGAAGGCATTAATCACTGTGATGGTTGAGAGGGCAGACAAGGAACAAGATATTCTCATGCCGGGATATACTCATTTGCAGGTTTGCTTTGGTCCTCACGATATTGAAGTTCACACCAATTTAATATTCACCCGAACAGCGTGCCCAACCGATTCGATGGTCGCATTTCCTTCTCTCGCACGCGCTTTCTTTTCAGAATGATTTGCAGCGTCTACGCCAGCTGATCCCGCGCATTTCTGTGCTCCCACTCGGGTCAGGTGCGCTCGCGGGCAATCCGTTTGCCGTGGACCGCGAGTTCCTTCGTCGTGAGCTTGGCTTCGAGACCATCGCGGAAAACAGCATGTGGGGGGTCGGCGACCGTGATTTCATCGTTGAGTTCATGATGTGGGCGAGCCTTACGATGACCCATCTGAGCAGGATAGCGGAGGACCTCATTGTTTACTCTACTGCAGAGTTTGGCTTCGTAACCCTCAGTGATGCGTATAGGTAAGGTTTTCCTTCCAGATTGTCTTTTCGTTTTTTGTATCCGGTCTGAACATTACGTAGCACTGGTTCGAGTATAATGCCGCAAAAGAAAAACCCAGACTCACTGGAACTTCTTCGGGGAAAGAGTGGTCGCATCTTTGGCAATGTTCGTTGTCTTGGCTTCATGATGATTGATAATCACTATCTGACAAACACAGATGGCTGGATTCATCATGACGCTCAAGGGTCTACCTTCGACATATAACAAGGATCTCCAAGAGGACAAGGAGCCGCTGTTTGATACCGTTGATAACATCTCGGCCTGCTTGCGGATTGCAGAAGGAGTAATCGCTACTTTGGATGTATGCTTGATATTTGTCTGTTCTATTTATCAATTTCTGATTAATTTTGGTACTATAGGTTCATAAAGAAAAGATGGAAGCGGCGTTAACTATGGACATCCTGGCTACGGACTTAGCGGACTATCTCGTCCGAAAAGGAGTACGTACCAACTTCTGCCATAGTTTCATACAGTTAACCATATTTTCTGTCAGATTCCGTTCCGCGAGACCCATCATATTTCTGGCCGAGCCGTGGCACTCGCTGAGTCTCGCAAGTGCCAGCTCAACGATTTGACCCTAGAAGATTACAAGACCCTCAATGACAAGTTTTCGGAGGACGTGCATGGCGTATTTGACTTTGAGGCCAGTGTGGAAAAACGTAACGCCATTGGAGGCCCAAGTAGGGAGATGATAGCTCGACAGATTAATGTTCTTCGCAAAGCTTTGGCAAACTGACGTACGTACGATGCCGGCCGGTAAGCTGGCACAATATAAAAGGAATTGTTAGGAGTATTTACATACCGTAGCCCGCCTAGACCAGACCTGTGCAGTAGATGTACCAAGTTAAGAACCGAATGAATTTGTGTCGGGAACCATTTTGAAGCCGTGGGAGATTTTATTGCTGAACCTCACTCCTAACACCGCCTTGTCGGCAACTCGCATCGTCCAGTCGGTACAGCAGGGCAGGTCCAACACATTCAGCGCCTTCACCATCGTGCGCAGTCATTGCCCCACTTTCTCTCTATATACAACCGTCTCTGTCTCTGCACTCCTTTAAACCTTCATCACGACTATCATCACCAAACAAGCCGGCACTTTTATCCAAGCTTTTCTTTTGACTTTTTTCTGTCATGGCACGCGATAGACTCGCTGCACTGCAAGTACGTCTTTGTTATTGCCTCATCCCCCTGACGTGAGATGTCTTATGAGTTGCACAGAACAAGCAACCACAGAGCGGATACTCGTATAACAGGTGTGTAAGATCGGATTTGACAGGCAACGGCATGGTACGGGCGTGACCCAATTTGCTGATCCACTCCTCTTTAACAGTTTACCTTCTGAGCGGCAAACACGTCCAAATCCGTATGACCAGAGAGAACAGAGCTACAACCAACAGGGTCAGTACGGAGGTGGATACGACAGCCCCCGTCAACAGGTATGTCGATGTGTTGATGTGGCTCGCTTAATTTCACTAACGAGCAGTGGACGATGCGCTAGCCATACCAAGGGAACAACAGCTATGAACTCCAGCAAGTCGGGAATGGAGGCGGCTATAACAACGGAGCGGTGGATGATATGACTGCATTCTATAATGAAGTGCGCAGATTGACAGACCTTACCGAGCGCTGAAAAGCTTAGAGCCTTCTTAGATTGCCGCTATCCAAGATGACATCCGCAACTTCAACGCCAACGTGGACCAAATCTCCCGCCTTCATTCAACCTTACTTTCTAATGTGGAACCGGGTAACAGTAGCAGCAACCAGCAATTAGACCGTATGATGGAAGAGACTCGATCAATGAGTTCTACTATCATGAGCCGTATCAAGGCTCTGAAGATGCAACCTGTCGACGAAAAAGCTGCGAACATGCGGAGACCTCAAATTGGCCTAGTCCAAGAGAAGTTCAAGGAGGCTATTAATAAGTACCAGAACGAAGAGAAGATTTACCGAGACAAGTATAAGGAACGAATGGCTAGGCAATTCAAGATAGGTATGTGGTGCCATAGCTACCTGTCTCAACCCAGCTGAATGCCTTTCAGTGAATCCGAATGCTACCGATGCTGAAGTCGCGGAGGTCGTTAATGGCGATCAAGACGTTCAAATCTTCGCGCAGGCAGCGATGGGAAATAGATACGCGGAGTCGCAGCGTGCGTATCGGGAAGTACAAGAACGACGCGAGGAAATCAAGCGAATTGAGAGGAACTTGGTTGAACTTGCTCAACTATTTAATGATGTGAGTTTGTTTGGAGTCTTCGCTGAAGCAACGCGAGTTTTATACTTCTATTTCAGATGAGTCTGCTGGTTGAACAACAAAACGACATGGTCAACATCATCCACCAGAATGCCGAGACTGCCGGGGTTGACATTGAGGCTGGGTAAGTATTTTCTTGTGCAATAACGGACGTATATTGGCATTTCTGATCCTCGTTCTTTCCAGGAAAGGATATACGGACAAAGCTGTTGTTTCGGCCAGAGGATACCGCAAAAAGCGCTGGATATGCTTTGGCTTGACCATCGTCATCTTGGCTGTGATCGGTATCGCAGTCGGCGTAGAGGTCTCAAAGAACTCAGGCGGTGGTAATGACAACAATAACAACAACAACAGTGGCAACTAATTTCGCACTTGCCCTGCTGTTTGTTTCGATACATCATTCCTACTCTTGTTCTTTTTGATGATCTTCTTAATCGTGATTGCATTCGTTGTTGGACGTCAACGAAAGAGAGATACCTAGTCCGCTCTTGACTTCTGCTTTCGAAATCTTCCCTGTATGTAGTTATGAATGGGGACGGTTGTTTGTCTTTGTATTTTCCCTCTTATCTTTCATCTTTCCTACGCTTGTCCTTCACACTCATTCATTCGTTAGTTATACTCTCGTACACCACTATCTATGTTCTGATAGGCCGAGACTGCAAATGGCAATAGAATATGGGGCCCCTAATTTCGCATCAATAGTAATGCGTTGTCGGCTGCTGTCGGTAGTATGTTGGCACTGCTTGCGGTCTTCAGTCGACCATCCGACGGGAATCGGTTGGAGCTCCGACGTCGATCACTCGGGCCGGGATCACTCAAACCCGTTTCAAAAGCAGAGACAGACATTTTCATCTGCGTCAGCAAAGCAGGCAGCATCAACTTGAAATTCATTATGAAGATAATAAATATAAGAACGACATTATCTTCTCTATTGCACCCCAAAATTGACCCTAGAACATGTTTGTAACGGCATGCTGCAATAAAGACGAGAACGTGCAATAGTGTTGTTTGTTGCAAAAGCAACAACGGCCTGACCTAAAATGGCTAAGATAATCCACGTGACTTGAACTTTGTGAAGGGGCCGCGTCAGCTACCCAGCCTCCTCGTTTAAAAGGCCCTCTCACAGCCTACCTTCCCGATCCCTCTTGTCCTCGTCTCCCAGCGCAGCGCCCTTACACGTACGTCCGTTCTGTCACTGCTGACGAGTGCTGTTGGTTGAGCTGACTGATCTTGACCCCGCAGTCTTCACCTACACCCTCTCTCTCGTCCGTAGCGTATCGCTCGCACTTGCATCACTTGTCATGGCCCCAAGGAAGCGCTGCCAGCTCAAATCCGGTGACGATTTCCTCTGCAAGGCTGCCGCACTGCGCTTCGCTGGTGAATGCACCCATTGCAACCTATGTTTCTGCAGCGATGTTAGTCCCTGCTATCTGTTTTATCTTGCTCAAAAGACGATTACTGATTTACACATCTTTCACGGGTATTTGCTTCTTCTCCCCCGACTGCAGCATCGATTGCCTGAGCACCACAACTGCAACAAGCTAGAGGACTGCCGACAGGCTGCCTTCCAGAGAAATAAGGACAAGCTGGAGGCGGAGCGCACTGTAGCCAATAAAATGGCCGTTGCGTGAAGTCGTGTGATGTCGACATTCTCCTCCCGCTGCGCTCCTCCTCTTACGCACTGTTCTTCCCATTTGTCCTTACATCTTCTTATTTACATTGCTGTGAGTATCTGCGTCTGTCTTTCTTTTGCGGACTTAGTGAACTGACTTTTTTTTGTCGTTTGAAGGGTTATCTTCTCTTCCTTCTTATCGGACTACCTTTCCCCCTCCTTAATGGTATCTCCCGCTGTCCCTCCTTGTCTGTCCTGTTATGTTTAGACATATGTCAGCATTAATGTAATCCATACCAGAAGCCCGTGCAATTTAGGGCTAGCTGCGTGTTGTGGATTTCCTCCCCCTTCTCTTTTAACCTTGTTCATCTCATTTTGGTATCGGTTGTATACTCACTTCCCTTCTCCTTTTTTACAACTTTGCGGGCGGTGTGCTACATGTTTCGCTTCATGGAGATATATTTCATTTGACATCGGCCGGGATCGGTTTGGATCGTGAAGAAGGAAGGCTTGTCGATGTTGTATGTGCATTGAAATCAGTGTCTTTACGTGAGTGAGGAACAACTTCCACGCCAATACTTGGCTGTTCCGGTCTATCTGTACTTGCAACCTGCGAACGTCGCAAATATGCCCAAGACGTTTCGTTTTGTAACGCACACCACACGCAAGTGTCCCCATGATCAAGTGCGTCGTGTAAGACCGGATTATTATTGCGTTGCGGAGGTATGGTGGTGGCGGTGGACTCGCCAAGTCAGTTCTATTAAAAAGGGGAAGGGAAATCGTTGAAAGTGCAACCCCTCGTTTACATCTAGTCGACGACGACGCAGCTAGTGTTCAGTACATACAATCTGTAATCCTCTGTCCGGCATTCGCCAGATTACTCGTCTTCACGTGAAATTCCAAGTCTACATCGTTCACCCGTCAAAATATTAATCCAAAGTTAGCGTCTCCGGCAAGGCAAGAGAAAAAACACAGGCTGTGCGTCACTTTCTAAGTTACCTATATTTATAAGTTCGCTTTGTTGCGGCCAGCGTCCGCTGGACGGAATATCAAAGAAAAAGCTGACTCAATGTCTATGGCGAGTAGAGCGAAACAAGTATACCAGCACCTTGCTGCTGCTGCTGCTGCTTCTTCACAATCGATCATCATGTCGCAACCCGTAGGTGCGTGTCCGCATAACGTTATACCACTGAACTATCAAGTCAAATACCCTGTGCGTTCTTCCTAGATACATGGGCATCCGTGCCGCAGGCGCCACCAGACAGGTCAGTCTCGTTGCAACTGCATGTTGGATGGAATGGCTGATCGATTAATGCATGATGTCCCGGTCGTGTATTTTATCCAGCATATTCAAGCTTACCGCCGCGTACAAGACGGATACGCACCCCCAGAAGGTCAACCTCGGTGTTGGAGCGTATCGTGATGACAACGGGAAGCCGTGGGTCCTCCCCGTGGTGCAGAAGGTCTGTCGTCCTGTGTACTATGACTCATCGTAACTAACACCAACCGATGTTTCGTTGATTAATGGATAGGTGAATGAGATATTGCTGAAGGATACGACGCTCGACCACGAGTACTTGCCCATCACTGGGTTGCCGGAGTTCACGTCTGCCGCGGCGCAAGTGCTATTCAGCGCGGGCAGCGCGGCGCTCAAGGAAGGACGCATTTCCAGGTATGTGTGGCGTGGCGAATAAGCATGTCATGACGTCTCTCGTTGCTCAAGTATGATTATTCATAATATTAATATTAATGATTCTAGCGTTCAGACGATTTCCGGCACAGGCGCAAACCACCTGGCCGCTCTCTTCCTCGCTAAATTCTACCAGTGGAACGGCCCGAAGCAGGTTTTCATCAGCAATCCCACATGGGGTACTTCTTTTTACACGAGGTTGATACATTGTATGATGCTGACTTTTTTTCCCTGCAGCGAATCACAAGGCGATTCTGAAAAATGTTGGCATAGAGCCGGTTGACTATCCGTATTACGACCCGAAGACGATCGGGCTTGACTTTTCTGGTCTCCTCAGTTCCCTATCGAGTGCACCGGAGCGCTCTGTGTTCCTCCTTCATGCATGCGCACACAATCCGACCGGGGTGGACCCGACTAATGAACAATGGGAGAAAATTGCGGACGCGATGCTCCAAAAGGGACATTATGCGTTCTTTGATTGTGCATATCAGGGTTTCGCGAGTGGTGACCTAGACAGAGACGCGAGCGCGGTAAGGTACTTTGAGCAACGCGGCGTGCCGTTACTGGTCTGCCAGGTAAGCAATATGTTTCTCGGATCGGTGCAGCACAGCAGGTTAATGAAACTGGTGGACAGAGCTTCGCTAAAAATGCAGGTCTATACGGAGAACGCGTTGGCGCGCTTCATGTCGTCGGAGCTACGCACGATGCCGCAGTAAGAGTGAAAAGCCAGCTGTCTGTGCTGCAGCGGAGCGAGATTAGCAACCCTCCGACATATGGCGCCCGCATTGTACGTGGGCCTCGTGTTTCCGAAATAAAGATTTTGTCATACTGACGTGAGAATGGGGACAGATGGCGTTGATTCTGAACGACTCTGGACTGTTTGAGGAGTGGAAGAGGGATATTAAGACGATGGCGGACCGGATCATTAACATGCGAAAAGAGCTGTTTAGGTTATTGACGGAGGAGCTGAAGACACCGGGCAAGTGGGAACACATTGTGAACCAGATTGGAATGTTCAGGTAAGCTTGTGCTTGTGAGTGAGCAAAGTGCGAAAGCAAAGAACTGATGATATATATATGATGTAGCTTTACTGGGCTTAACACTACGCAAAGCAAGGCGCTGTTGGAGAAGGCGCACGTGTACCTGACTGAGAATGGGCGTATATCGATGGCAGGGCTGAATAGCAAGAATATCAGATATTTTGCGGAGAGTATGGACCAGGCAGTTCGAGGCCAAATGTAGTAGTAGAGATAAATAGAAGTAAATAGAGTTTACTATATGACGCGTGGGAAAGAACGACGGCTACGTCATTGCAAAATTGAGACTTCGGGATAAGTGTACCTGATTCTCGCCCTCGCCCAACATCAGCACAATTCGGCATCACTCCCATCCCATCGTCATATCATATATTATAGTATAGTATACTATTATATAGTATTATATTCCTCGGTCTCTTTGTCCGCCTCGTCGCTGTCCTTCACGGTCTGCTCGGCCATTCCGCCCATCGTCTTTGGCGCAGACTCGGACCACCGCCCGCGTTAGTGTTCTCGCGGGGCCTCGTGCGCGAAGCTCGACTCTTGCGTCAGAGCACTTTCGTCTTTTTTGTTTCACCCCCGCTAGTTTGCTCTCTCTCTCTTTCTTATTATAACATACTCCCGCTCGCCTGGTCCCAGTCCCGGTCCCGGTCCAGGCCCCACCTTCTTCCCCTCTCCTCTTCCAGCCCTCATATATGTCCTCCCTTGCCGCGGTGCGAGTACGTCCTTCTCCATTCCCTGTCAGCGTCGTATTTCATCAATGCCCAGACTAAATATGGGCATAATAGTGTCCTGGATCAACACCGCTTGGGCAATCGCTGACCCACAGCTGACCGCAAACGATCACGACGACATTCATCCTTCTGACCCGCTCACAGCACACTCGGATCGCCACACTTCTCATCTCGATTTTGTTGCCAGCGGTGATGCCCGTCCAATTCCCCCCACAAGCCATGCCGATCACCACTCTCTCCCGGCTCTCAAGGAGCAAACATCTTCTTTAGCAACCAATATTCCTGTACTAGATTCTCCGGCACCGCCCTCAGCTCCTCCTGGCGCCGGGGCTTCCTCAGCGTTTCTCATCTCGAATACTGTTGGAGCGGTAGATAATAGACAGCATCTCTTTGTTTCTTCAGACTACAACGAGAGGTCGCCTGCTGTACCTATGACAGAGCCGTTGCCCTTACCTATTGCCAGCGGTGCCGCATCTGGCCCCTCTACCCCGGGTTCACCACCACTTTCCTCCTTTCATGGCCTGCGCATTGACGTTGCGGCGGCGAATGACCCGACGATGGACCATGAGATGGTCGATGCCAGTTTCGTAGCTGCTGCGGGCCAAGCAGACAACACCGATGACCTGTCTTTTGATGACGAGGGCCTTAGTGCCCTTGAGAAAATATACCTCTTCGCTCGCAGCAACGCTTCGTTCCATAGGTATGTGTCCGGGTATTCCCCCCATGTTTGGGTGTGATGGATGAAATGTTACGTCATATGCTTATTTGTTTGTCCCCCCCCTCCCCGCCAGAGTTTTCATTTCGCGCTCACTCCTGTCCTTTCTCCCGGACGTCCCTCCCAGCGAAGCCGTAGAATACGTTATTCCACTCATGAATTGCCTCGCAATGGACGAAGGTCAGTACTTTTTCCCGTTTCGTGACAAGGACTTTTGAACGTGATGCGGATTTGGACTGACGTATGACGTCTAGACGAGGCTGTAAAGGAGTCGCTTGTCGAAAATCTGGTCTCGGCCATATGGTGGTTCCTCACGGTTCGTTCCCGCGCCCTTTGTTGATACCTAATTTTCCGACTAAGCACACAATAGCATTGTCAAGTAGTTGACCATGAGGTCCCAGAGGGTGCCGAACCGCGTGAAGTCCCTCTACTCAACGTCCAGTCTTTCACTCCACTTCTTGGGACCCTGCTTTTGAATTCCGGTGCTAACGTTAACGCTCCCGCCAGATACTGCATCGTCGATTTATTAAGGCGTGTAAAGGAAGCTGACTCTAACGAAGCTGGTTTCTTGGGTCCAAAGGAGCGGAAGCTTTTTGAACGTGAACTCATACAGCAAGTTGTCATTGGAATGGCACACTTGGACATTGATTCTCCCGGAGAGGGATCAGAAGGATCTCATCCACCACAGAATCAATCTGCAGCAGCCGAGCATTTGGATATATTGTCCGCCGAGGCCGACAATGCGATGAGTCCTCCACCGTCGGCTGCAGATGACGAGATTCTCCTTTCAACTCTCAGTTCATCCGTGCATGCTCTCGCGACTTCGCAGTTCCTGGCTCAGGAAGATCCCTCGACTCCGACAGTCGCTGCCATTGCCGCCTGTATCCAACGGCCTCCGTCGCCCATTCCCACCATCCATCCGATGGTAGCCATTCCTGAATACGAGCCTGAGTTTGCACACATCATTTCACGACCGGCTCCCGATGAGAGCTCAGCTCCGGAAAACATGAGAGACCGAGGTTCTCCAATGACTGGGATTACTTCCCTTCCAGCATGGGCCACGGAACCGTCACAGAACTTACAAAATGAGACCGCTTTTCTAGAACGCGCTGTGCAAACCATGCCTCAGAGTCAAGTTCCAGCTCCACATCCTGAGAATTTTTCTCAACCAAAAGCTCCGGTTATAACGGGTGAGAGCGACCAGTCCGAAACAGAACGCGGAGACGCGAACAGCGACTCAAACGAGGAACAAGCTGCTATCGGGAAGCTATCCAGTATGAGTCTGATAGCTGCTGTCACAGCGAGTGGTAAGTAATTCCGGTATTGGCTCAACATTCATGCATCAAGAGTCTGATTGATGAGTAAACAGGGCCTCTGGATCAAGGATATCAATCCGTGTTTCTCAAAGAAATTGAAAGGGCAGGACGTGATCCGATCTACTGGGTGAGACGAGAGGCAACATTTGCGTTAGGGGCACTCGCAAAGGTGGTGCCGGAGGAACTTCTCTATAACTCCTTGGTTGGTAGTTTCATTTCTCGGCGCAAAGTAAGGGCGGTTAAATTCTGACTTGTTCTTCTCTCTATGCAGTTGCCCCTGTTTGATTACTTCTGCGAGGATTCGATCTGGAACGTCAGGCAGTCGGTCTTGTTCGCGCTGCCGTCTATTCTTTCTCGACTGCCTCCTGATTTGAGGAGATTACATGCCCTGCAGACTATTCAGAAGATGGCTATCGATCACTCGCCCGAGGTGCGGACTGGAATGTTGAAGGTTCTAGGAGAAGTTATCTACTCGTTCCATGAGGACGATAAAGGCCCACCAGAAGAGATTGTCCGTTTGTTTATCGGCGAAGAAGGTCATGATTGGCATAGCCCGGATTCTCCTGTTCTCGAAAATTATAGCAGCTATCAAACACGTAGTCCATGGGCGGACTCCGTGTTTCGTTCTCGATTTCCAGACATGAGCAATCATCTGTTAATAGCCAACCGCTCGATCTCAGCTCCGTCGCCGTCTCCAATAAACCCCATACCGGAGTCGGATCCGGCACGCCCGCTCATCTGCGCATTCAACTTACCTGCCGTAGTATTGACCCTTGGCCAAGCGCGATGGCAGGATCTTCGCGGTCTGTACATCTTTCTTGCGCGAACGGGTGCTTCCAAGGTGCGGCAGACGCTAGCAGCGAGTATAGGAGAGATTGCTCGGATTATCGGACCTGAACATTCTCGACGAGACCTTTTATATCGCTGGTGGGATTTTGTCCGCGGACGGGACTCTTTGGTACAAACAAAAGCACTCGAGGCGCTTGAAGTGTTTTTACAGGTCCTGGATCCTGTTGACCGTCCGCGGATAATTGAAAGTCTTGAGGAGATTTGGGATAATCATTTGAGAGGGTGGCGGGAACGTGAGGTACTTGCGAGGAGTTTAGATCGCCTGGCGCCGTTCTTTCCGAGCGATGGCAAGGTGTTGAGATCACTCCTCCGGAGGGCTCTTCGCGATTCCGCGGCTGCTGTGCGCAACGCAGCGATAGAAGCGGTGAGTAGACTGAGATTTCTCCTTTGATCCGTGGTGTATTGACTGAAAATCCAAGTTTCCACAGATCTATGCTTCTAATCTTTCGCTCCCGACATCCTTGAGCTTAGTCGTGGAGGAAGTATCTTGTTTGGTACACGATGATTCGTTCAAGAAACGATTGACGTGCGTAGCCTTGCCTATAAAAACGTGTCCACTTAGACTGATTTGGAATCCAGCTATGTGGAATGCTCAAGGTCTTTGATTGCGACCAGTCCTTATTACGAACGATTCATGGACGAGAACTTTTGGCACTCTGTGGTCTTCCTTTCCTCGGATAAGATCCCGGATGTACGGATTGCGCTATCTCGATTACTGAGTATTGTATGCGGTATGTATTCTCTTCTACATTTTTTCTGACATGAAAATTGAACTGATGTTTTTGCAGACAAAATTCTGGCCAGGCAGCATACGCTTCCCGGAAATGTACTCAACATCGTCCGGAAATTGAGCGAGGATGCGGTTGGTGATGTGCGAGCCTTTGTGTCACACCTTCTCCCTCCCAATCTTGGCCCTCCCACGGAGCTGGCTTTTGGGCATGCGCCCGAGAGTGGCGGTTCGATGGCTACTTTCTCGCGGCCACCTCCAAGGAGAGAGCCAAAGACGTTGGTCTCAGGCATGAATGACATGGCTATAACGGAATATCATCGGCACATTCTAGTAGTACGCGGGAATATAGCTCATCGACTTTGAAATGGTATTGACAATCGTGTCTAGAACCAAGCTGGAGGATGACACTTTTATTGGAGCTACGTGCTTGGCTGCGACGCCTTTACCGCAGACGGACAGACAGACAGACATCGTTTTGTCTGGATTGGAGGCAGTGCGTCATAGTCTAGACTGTACGTACTGGGCGAGCCAAGAAGGAATCGATGATGTCCGTGGGACAGGAGAGTGAGATGACCGACCTGGCATCGCATTCCAATCCGCATACGGGCTAGGTGGATGATCCTGATTGATTGTGGAAGTATGGGAATGGAATAGACCATGATGATGATCAGGCCCATGGAAAGGTCCACAGGACCACGAGAGCCCGGACTGGGAGAGAATGTGATGTGGTGTGATGTGGTGTGATGTGGAGAGATGATGATTGTTCCGTTCTATACGGGATTTTATTTTATTTTATTCGATGCTGTGTTGTTGATATTGAGATATCTATCTAGCCTTTGAGGATGTACATTGTATTTTTTAATTTTTCTGTAATCTTCTTTCTTGTTATCCGACGAGCATTGTTTTTGTGTTGCTGTTGCTAGAGATACAACATCATCAATGGGTTCGGCCGAAGCTTAAAAGATGGTTTGATGAGTGTGGTTGTCACATCACCACCAGTAAGTAGTTCTCGTGCCCTGCGCTGGTCGTCCTCTCTTCTCATTCTCATTCTCATTCTCCTCTCACTCTTCCTAAAGCCGTAGACCGGTCCACCTCTCTCCTTCCTCTCCTTGCTGTGCTGTGCTGCCGTCCGTCCTTTCCCTGCACACACCTCCCTCGCAAACGCATGTTGTCACCTTTTCTCCTCTATCGCGCTGCAACTTTCGGTCAGTAAAACATCATTCGTCTTTTCTTATACGGATTATTGCTTATTCACCTTTCCCGATCGATAGCGCTATTCATTGTATGCAATGCAGTCATATGCAGCGTCGCAGCGTGGAACTTGGGCTTTGCTGACCAACAGCACCACGACCACTTGACAACACTCGGTTAGTCGTCGTCTTGAGTCACTCCGGATGGTCTTCTTATGCGTTCATTCATAAAGCACAAATCGATAGTTTCCTGATCTTTGCTGGAGCTGCTGGGCTTGTCGTCATATTCACTGTGTGCGTACTGACCTTGCATATGTGGAACGCTCTTGGGACTGACTCTTTGATCACCTTATGTGATAAAGCATTTTTATCGAGGTTTTCCGAAGAGGCGCGATTTCCAGTCGGGTATGGTTCGAGATAGCTTGGCTCACATTGTTCTGGATATTCAACTTTGGTGAGTTCCCTCATCACATACAAGTACGGTACATGGAATCGAGAATCGCGCTTTTGCATCAGCTGGGGGAATAGCGGTCACGGCGGTTGCGCCTCGTAAAATGTGTAGTTTCCACAGTACGTGCGCCACTACGCGTTTTCTCTCTCGTCCATCAACTTCTCGCTGATTTTGCTCGTTGCTTTTCCTTCTATGATCTCCTTTGACGTCTAGGCGACCCCTCCCATCGCTCAGGTCCTGCGTGCACATCTGCCAGAGTCCTGATTGCGTTTGCTTGGCTGAACACTGGTTTTCGTACGTCCGATTCCTGGATCTAGAGCTGTTTGTTCCGTTTTTGACCTGTTTTTTTTTTCCTTGTTCCTGTGCATCAGTGTTCGTGTACTTCTTCCTGCTCACGATCTTCTCCATCATGCACCAGAAGGAGGATGCATCGGTATGGCGCTCGGCGGTGTGCGACTTCCCATGGTTCCAGACCAAGCTATGCATTAGGAGCGCACCCAACTCGCCTATCATTGCGCGCTTTGTGAAATCTAAATCACCTTCGTTGGTCGTACCCAAGCCGCGTCGCGCGCCTCCGCCGCCGATTTTTATCCATGGTCGGGCAGGACTTGGCTCGCAGGTGGAGATTGAGCATTTTACGGATATTGGATCGATTGAAGAACAGCGTATTGCTTCTCCTCCCCCGGCTGTTCCGCGGCCTGCGGCGATATCGCTTTATCCGCAGCATGTGCAGTCGACGATGCGTACTGCTAATGCACCTGTGACGACGTATCAGAGTAGTACGTACTATGCTGAGAATCGCGGAGCGTCGCCGCCGCCTATTCGAGATTGGCCTCGTCCTATCGGCGCGAATTTATCGTCTAACTCGTCTCTGAACCCGTCTCCGATGTCCGAACGAGCAGCTCAGAAACAGCGCGCACCTGAACGCTCGGATTCGGATGCTTCGTCGAGAGAGTCGCAAAGGGATCAAGAACGCATACACCGCACTCCTCCTCCTTTGACTCTGGAGCGGTCGAGGACAAATGAAGACAACGCGAATGCTAGCGCGCAGAACTCGCCTTCACGTTCACGGCCTACGGGCCCTCGAAGACGCGACGGCCAATCGACGTTCGTCCGACCGCGGCCTCCACCGCTTGACCTCACGCGAGAAGGCTCGACGCCGAACGGTCGTCGATAGCACTCTTTCATCCACGCGTGCTCCCTGCTACTATTATTATGATTCTTTGTGTACGGAAGAAAACGGACGTTACTGTTTGTACGAGCTAACTACGATACTGGTTTGGTTGACGCTCGTTCATTCCCACTGGTCGCTGGCTGGCTGCCCACACCATGCCTGTACGTACGACGACCCTTTGCTGTGATTGCAATACGCGCTGCGCGCTATCCTTGCTCTCTCACGTCCGTTCTTTTGTATCAACTATCTCCTGTCCCTGCTGTCTGTCTGTTCACGGTCTCTGCGTGGACTTCTGACCCGACCCTCGTCGTAGAACGTAACCTCTGTTGTTGTTGTTATCGTGTATGCGTATTCCTTGACTTTTCCCCTGTTTTCTGCTGGGATTGCGAATTGATCAAAGTTGAACATGTTTTTTTCTTTCATGGTCTCGTCATATCGCGCGAATGTGCTGTGAGGATGTATTCTGTCATAGCTGCGTGATAGTAGATGCATGGTGCAAAGGATTAGAGAACATGCTACATCAGAAGGCATGTACACGGTCATAACAGTCAAGGAAAAAAAAGGAGCAAAACAAAGCAAGGCGAAGCATCCTCCAGATATATATACAGTTAGTTGAAAGGTAGAGCAGTCCTTTCCTCCGTATTGAGACTCAGGTCGACTCGGAATCACTCAACACCAACACCCACCTCTCGACGTCCAAACTGTCGGAATCAGACTTGGCTTGAGATGTCTGCTCCATATCCGCGAGGCGGGCACGTAGGTTGGCGTTCTCCTCCTCCAGCCTGGTGGCGCGAGCCCGTTCTTCCTGGAGGAGGCGTTGAGTCTCATCGAGCTGGTTGGAGAGCTCTTCTTGTAATTCGCCCGCGCCGACTGCAAGACCTGCAGAATCCACAGTATCAGTATCGAGATCGGGATCGGGATCGCGAGAGTACGAACAAAGGTGAAGGTGAAGGTAAAAAAAAAGAGTTGATATATGCGTGGTAGTGACGCGATGGAAAGAGCATCAAAAACGCACCTCCGACGAGCTTGACGAGCCTCCAGAGTCGGAGCAGCACGAGCAGCCCGGCGAGCTCTGCCTCGCGTCCGCGCAGGACGACTTCTAGCACGAAGGTGGTTATCACCACTAGCGCGTCGAACAGATGCAACCCCGCATATGGGTGTTTCTCGTCAGAAGAGGACGACGGAGATAGAGATAGAGATTTCGGAAGAGGGTTGTAATACGCGACGCCGAAGCACCAGAGCGCGAGCGGGATCTCGAGCAGGAAGAGGGTGTTGATGGTGAGTGAGATGTGTGCGAGGATCGCTAGCCAGATGGGCTCGGATTCGAGTTCGAGTCGGGAGGGCGCAGGGGCGTTGGGGCACTCGAGGTCAGGCGAGAGGAAGGTGTAGACGAGGTCGGCTAGGACGCAGCTTGCGTCGATGGCAACCTACGTACGTTGTTCACCCGTACCACACTGTTTATCAGTACGGTGTAGTAGGTATAAAGGCGAACTTTACACACAAGAAGGATGATGGCCTTGTGCGTCGACGGCGCTTCGAGCTTTTCTGCGGTCCGTTCTCGCCAGGTCGGCGCCTCATCATCATCAGCGTCACCACCTCCGCTCGTTCTATCACCGCGCTCGAGATCGACTCGCTCTTCAGAACTTGAGGTGGGATTTGGGTTTGGGCTGCCGAGCAGCGGCTGGCGCTCTTCTATCACTGTCATGTCAGGCAAAGTTGCCAAAGGCGAGGCGAGATGTGATGAATCAAACAAACGACGCCGTTGCGTGCACACGCCGTCAACGCACGCGACACCTGCAGCACGTATACGTACACGTCCTGAAATCCGCCGTTCAGACGATCCTCTCCGGATCTGATTTCAATATTCTTCGCGGAACGTTCAATGACGTTCGCGTTGCCGTAAACGAGGGAAAATCTCAAGAACGATCAATGCACAAATAATTTGAATTGAGAACTAGAATCATGTCCATTGTTCTACGTAGTCGCGTGTAGTGTACGGCATACACGAACAAAAAGCAGGGTACATTATAGACGGATAGCAGCAGCAAGCCTACAGGGTATTATGTACTATAATGCAACGTCGACACGTCCATGACACATCAGGTAAGTGAGTAGCATCAAAATCACAACAACACCTGTAAAATGTCACCAAGAGAAATAACAACAGCAACCAACGTGGCCAGAAAAAAAAAGGTGCAACATGTGTCCTGTGGTAGTGATATGCATCCCGCGTATCAACACCTTTTTGGAAACATAAGTACTAGACCCGGAGATGCGTTCACAACAGAGCGGAGGAGAATGTACGGGGATATCAGTAAACCATCAATACAACAGGTAGCTTCACAACGCCAGAAGTCCACCAGCGACAGCCAAGCCAGCGCCAATGAGGACAGGCAAGGCGGGAAGCTCCCCACCCAGTGTACGGAGGGCGGCGCTAGACTCCGTGCTAGATGCAGCACTACCAGACGCCGATCCACTAGCAGATCCGGAAGCAGTGCCACTTGCCGACGTAGCGGTAGGGGAGGCAGATGCGATTGAGACGGAGGCCGGCGTAGCTGAAGTGCAGGAATTTAACTTGGATTTCGTCATAGTCTTCCAGGAAATTCTACGTACTTCCTGGTGTTTCCACCTGAAATTGCTGTGAAGAGGCATAGACCTGCTCTGGGTTGCTTGTATTCACGAAGTTAACAGTATAACCTAATGAAATTCAGTATACAGAAAGGCAGGTGAAGAACCTTAACTGACCAGGAGCGACAACGAGAGTGACATTTGTTACGGTAAATGTGCCATTGCTCAAGTCAACACCGGTAGCGATCTAAAGGTGCCGAGGCCAGTGAGAAATTGCATGCGCGAACGAGGAAAAGTCTGATACGTACTGAAAAGTTGCCATTCAAGAAGCTGGAGTTCGAGTTCGTGACGATGATGCTAGAAGTCATGCATAAGATTGTGACATATACGTGAACCTAAAAAAGAGCTTACTCGACGGGATTGGGATCACTCGAGCTGAATGACCAGCTGATGGTGTTGGAGGTGTTCTGGACCCTGGAAGTAACATAAGCCATCGCAAGGATACGGACTGCCGGCTGTCAGCGCGCAACGTACCAATAGCTCTCTGGCGATGGCGTGTTGATAGTGATTGCTATGAAGTGAGGGAAAAAATGTGAGAATAGGTATGGGTGTGGCAGTGAATGTCAAGTCGCTACATACCCAAGGCCGAAGAGGCGGCAGCGAGGAGGGCGAGGGTGGTCTTTGCAAAGTACATGGCGTGCAGCGGAAAGAAAAGGGAGGGAGCGACTGAGCTTTACGCGAACGAGCAAGAGCAAGCTTGGGGAAAAAAGAAGAGGAAGAGAAACAAAAACCTGGGTTTTTAAGAACCGAACGAAGATCATGAGCATATATCACTACGGGCAATTTAGTATTTTACATCGGATGATAAATGGATTGATATGTAATTTGATATTTTCAGTATCATTCAATATCATACTGCATATCCTCATTAGGGATATTTAAAATATCATCGAAGCAGATATCCCTAAAAATTATCCCGATTGGTCAATCAGAATATCTGCTTTGATGATATTCTAAATACTTTGATGATATTTTAAATATCCCTTATGAGGATATGCAGTATGATATTGAATGATACTGAAAATATCAAATTACATATCAATCCATTTATCATCCGATGTAAAATACTAAATTGCCCGTAGTGTATTGAGGGAACAGGATCACGTGGTCTGACGCGATTCTCAATTGATGTAATTGATCGTTCGCTTATGTAAAAGAACTGATGCGAGATCTGTTCCTCCATCTTTCCAATTTGTTTGCCTGAATTTACTTCCTTCGTGCCTTTCTTTCGGTCGGTCAACCTCTACGGCCGCCTCTCGCTTTCCCGGATTTTATTTTTCTCTCTTTCTCTTTCTTCGTCGTTTTCTCTCTTGGAATCTCTCGGACTATTCTCTTATACTAGACGCGGAGCGCGTCAAATCCAGAATCTCCGATTCAGGTGTCTTTCCCCGTTCCTCCTTCATTCCTCGTCTCCGTCACCGCGGCCATTCGGTATCCATGCCTAGCTCAGCCTCATGGGACCCGACACGAGCCAAGGTACTTTCTAGCTCTTTTCCTTTCTTCTTCTTCCTCCTGATTGATTTGGTATGTCTGGCAGGCCCAAATCCGTCTGGCTGCCCAGCGTCTCGGCCAGCTGCAAGACAGGAAAGACTCGCTCGCCCACATCACGAGTAAAGACATTGCAACGCTCCTCGGTCAGCGAAATGTCTCCCTAGCGCGCACCAAGGCGCAGAACCTCATGAACGAGGACGCCGTCAGCAATGCAATGGAAGTACTGGAGATGTACTGTGCTCTCGTGCTTGAACGGTTCTCGGAGCTTGAGAAGGAGTAAGTTGCTGCTTAGTGTGTCCGATTGTGCGCGTTGTTAAGCCTGATTCGTTCTAGTGAGCTTAAACTTAACCCTTCCATGGTGGAGGCCGTTGCGACAATTATTTATGCGGCGCCGTTCACGGAATGTCAAGGTACGTCGTGCCTTCTGCTATTCCGCCGATCTTTGTCCTATTGTTTCTATCTAGAGCTGCTCGTTGTGCGCGGGATACTCATGGACAGACTGGGGCCTGACTTCTCCCAGTCGGCCTTGTACAATAGCGACGGTCATGTATCTCAGCGTGTGAGAAGCTTTCCTTCGGCTACCTGAAATTACTGATCCTAATATGCCTCCACGAATTAAAGATAATTCGCTTAATGCACGCATCGCTTTCAGCAGATGACATCGACGCGTATCTCTTCAACATTGCTCGCAGGTTTGGTGTCGATTGGAAACCTCGTATGAAGACAGAACAGAAGTGAGTGGTCGCGTTCTGTTGTGTTATAGAAACAGGATTCGATTGTATCGGGTGCAGACTAGCTATACTCTCCGAAATGCTAGATGCTTCTGATATCATGGGCACAGTCGACTTGGTGAAGCTCCGAGAGATAGCTTCTTCGGGTCAGTAACCATCACGCTATTCTAAATTTAGACGGAACTAATCGACCTTGGATTAGGCATTCCTGTTGATCCGTCATGGCTCAGGCCACGAGTGTGGAAGTGAGCAATTCGCTAGATTCGATGCCATGAAGAAATCCTCATAGACATTCATCTAGACTCCTCTTGGGCATAACTCCATTGATGAAGGCGCAATGGGAATCCGAGTCTCGGAAGAAAAGGGAAGGTTATTACGTGAGTAAGGCATTCATCCCCCTGCTCAGTCCACTTATTTCTCCTGGATAGGACCTTATTCGACGCCTTTTGGTCAACATAGCCGAGCTCCCTCCTCCTTCCACTCCGCTGTCGCCACCAGACAAGTCTTTGCTTGCACTTGTCGAGTCACTGAGCAGAGTTCCAGCTCATCTATTTCGTGGTCTTGAAGACGAGATCGAACAATCTCCTGCTTGTCCACTTCATGAGTTTGCATCACCAGATATCAAGATCGGGTGTGCCTCTGCATTAGACGAGCGACTGCAATTCGTTCAAGATCAGTCTCCCAAAGACAATGATGATGAGTCATTCAGCAGTACACCAGAGATCCGACTTGATTCTGGTAGTGCACCTACGTCGCCTCAGGAGAAGACTTCATTCACTCTTTCAGAAGTCGCGCAGGGTGCATCGCAGCAACAATCTAAGACTCTCTCGATATCTTCTGCGCTTTCTCCAAAGGTATTTAGGAGCATACCTGCCCATCCGTTCCATATATCTGCTCTGCTCCGATTATTATACATACACAAGTCTTTAAACCCTGGATCAGAATCGCCGCATCTTGCTTCTTTACTTGTTCCATTGTATACGGTGATGAATCAGGAAGCGGAGCCTGCAGAAGCAGCGCACGCAGAGGCAGACACGTTTTGGTTATTCGAGGTTTTGATCCGAGAGGTATCTGAGCTTGACGAGACCGAAGGCGGACTGGTATGGATGAAGAAATTCCGAGAAAGGGCGACTATGGCCGATCACGAGTTGCTGGAAGACTTGGTAGATACGATTCATGTTTCGAGTCGCGCAACCTCGCTGATATGTGCTTGCTTAGACGCTCAAAGGCCTTGATCCTGGGCTACCACAATATTCGTAGTATGTGATTTCTTCTGCGCGCATGCAACATGTGACTCAAACATATACTTACAGTCGATGGCTCGCTCCTGTACTCTCGCATACACTCCCGCTCCCTGCCGTCTTGATGGCATGGGATGCTCTCTTTGCCCAAGCTGACATGACACGACAATCTAATCCCCGATTGGAACATTTATTGGATATCTGTACTGCTATGCTCGTGCGGGCACGCGCTCAATTATTATTGTACGTGCCTCAGATCTTCTGTCAGGTCTATTCTGACCGCCTGTTCTCGGTTGTGTGTGTTTCAGATTGGGTAAGGGCGGAAGGAAGTCGCCTAGCTTATGGGATGTTGAGCCATCTGGCGTTGCACGTCAGACACTTCGGCCGTGGGAGCTGGGTGATGCTTTTATGGAGGGCATGACACTTCTGCAGAACTATCCGATCGAGAACGCTGGAGGCATGGAACGCATTCTGCAAGTCGCAGGAGACATCCTTATACAACGAGAGCAGCTCACGAAGCCACCGCAGAATCAGAACCCCGGCCTCGGTGCTATGATACGTGATAAGGTGTGGAGAGGTATCACGAATCAGTCGGCTGTTGAAGTGGAGAACAACTCGCCGGAGGATAGCGACGAAGAGACGGAAGATGAGACAGAGACTGAGATCGAGAATGATCGTGCTCGGTCGAATACCGTCACACAATCGTCAGCGAATAATTCAGGTTGGAGTTCCTTCCTGAAAACTACTGTGATTCGGGGAATCACGAATGAGAGCGCGATGGATCCTGAGTCACCTCGTACCTCTCCCCTCCCATCGCCTACTCGACCGTCTCATAACCTTTCACCTGCGGCTCCTTCATCACCACTTCCGGAAGAGAAGCCTTCTTCATTAGTTGTTCCAAGTGCAGGCTCTGGTCTTTGGGGCTATGCTGAGAAACTTCGACGATCCGACATGGCAGCAAAGCTGGCCAAGGCTAGCACAAATCTCTCGGCCAAGGCCTTAGATGCTTGGACCTCGCGGAATGCCGTAGTGCACGGTGCCTCGACTTCCGAGAAGCAGCAAGTTGCTATCAACCCTGAGACAAGCCTACCGAGACTCGGAAATGGTAGAAACGGGATCAGACATGGCTCGATGCCAAATATTCATCACCCGGAGCCTTACTCTCCTCCGCCTCGACCGGCGTTCTTCAAGCCTCCCCGTGATACGCGAATCTTCTCTTCAGACGAGATTAATTCATTGAAAATTCCAGATAGTCCCGAGTCGGGTAATTCCTCGTTATCCGCATCGACTCTTTCCGCGGGAGGTCATACTCGAGCAGGTTCGCTGGCTTCTGTGTTGCCGTCCTGGGCTAGTGGACAATCCAGGTCATCGTCAAAATCGCCGAAGCCAACTAAGTCCGCTCCGAAGCCGCTCTTGTTGAGCGCTTCCTCTCTCGTTACGGCAGGATCAGTGAGTCATGTATCCAGATCAGTAAACAGCACGCCTACACCTCGGAATTTGGACTGGTCTGATGTCAGGAGTAGCAAAGTGTTGCCGTCTTCGCGGCGCCACGATTCGGAGTTCTCTGAAACTTCCGTGTCTCCGCGGACTAGTAGCCACTCTGCATCTCCTAAGACTGCACTGAGCGGGTGGGATTCGGATCAGTCTGTCAGTCGGGTCGTGCGGTTGAATCGCCAGTCGATATCTCCAATGGCCCCTGCATTCAGGATCAATCGATCGAGCAGCAGGAACCCGTCTGTTTCATCACAGTCTGAGTTCGGAGCACTTCATTACAAGACGGCGTCCGAGTACAGATCCGCCTCCGAAGGCTCTCCGCGGGTAGCGAATGGCAGGATACTCGAAGATTAGACCCGAGGAACGCGTAGCTGGGATCGAATCTCGCCAGATTCGCCCTCAACCCTACCTTCTTCGCCGCCTCCACGGACACCTGTTTCCAATTCTGATCTCGTGCAATCCTCCATCCGGGTCGCTAATGCAGAGCGCCAGCGAGGCTCGCTAGTTCTGAGTGAATCTGGGTTTTCTGGTCTTGATGCGCCTCCGCAGGGCAAGAGAGCATCTCGCAAACCCTCCTCGCCAACGGTGGTGACTGCAGGTGACACTTCGGACTCGTCTCTACCTTCTGCATCTCCCTTGAGCAGGAACACACCTCGTGTCCGGACCAAACGCTTGAACGGGACGAAAGTACGACCACCTTCCATTCGCACTCGATCTCCTGAGGGGAGAGGTGCCTCCATCTCTATGCCAGGCCAGAGTCCGAGTTCGCTTGCTGCTCCAGATCTTGACTCTGAGCTTGACATGGCCACGACGCCCAGGGCACAACAATTCCCATCAACCTCTCCGACGGACGCGCAGGCTCCACGGTCACCTCGCCGGCGCAAGATCTCAATGGAGGGGCCGGAGCGCAGGCGGAAGCTGTCGGGGGAGACGAATGGCACGCGTACTCGCAAGATCTCTACCGAATCAAGAAGTACGCGGACCAGGAAGATATCAGATTCTAGGCGTGATAGCCATGCGAACGATGGTGACGACGAGGGGTATGATGAACTGCTGAGTGCATATGAAAGTGAAGCCTCAGATTCAAAATACGAATGTGCCGCATCTTCCGAAGCGTGAACTGGTTTCACGCGGAACTATCTTTTTTTTTTCCTTTATGATATTTGGTTATCACATCTCACTTGGATTGTAAGCATCGCAATGAGTGTATTCGATGCTTCGTAAAATAATGCTTTCGTTTTCGTCCTTCCTTTCGACGTCTTATTATTCTCCTTGTGCATGCTATGATAATGGTATAATGACAGGACAATGCAAAGTTGCAACTTCATAAATAGCTATTCTTCATACAAAGCCTTGATAACACCCTGATAGACCTCGTGTAAGACTGGGAAATGAGGCAGAGTGTTCTGTTCTCCAGTGTCAGAAGGTAAATTTCAGTTACGTGTTGTGTAGACTCGCCTCGAATGCAACAGCAAGTTCTATATTTTGTCCTGGACAAGCGACAATTACTGCAAGGTAATAACGAACGTTCCACCGACGAAGCGCCTCGTTGATGATGATATCTTGTATGTACACTGCTGGGATGAATCGTCTGGAGACGAACAATGATTTGAATGGTCCTCTATGCGTTTCCAATTGAACACCATGCGGTGGGAAGACAATGACAGATTCTGCAGACACACATCTCAATACAGGAGCCGGATCCAGAACTAGGACGATTATTACCGTAAGTAACCCTTGAGAGTCTCCAATATGCGTATACAAGCAAGAAACCTATGACGATGGAGAAATGCCATCGGCTATGCAGGCTCTCAAGAAAAGTCAGCTTCTGAATAACTCCAAGTGATACAGCAGCTAACGTACCCATAAGTAAGATATCAATCCAATAATCAAAGCGTCTAGCCATGCATATCGGTATATATAAGAAACGTCGCTGCTTTGTTTGCCTTTCCCGCGATGCAGCTTATTCGCGTAGAAACGATATTCGATGTAGTTTGAGTTCGATATCACTTCGAGTCCATGGAATGCATCTGGTCGGTCCATATATCGATACCAATCTCAGATAGACTTGCTAGCATGACATTCTAGGGTGCATAGACGTCGCTGAAGTTACAGCTGGACTAGGACGTGGTAGTTCTGGCTTTAGTGTTTTCAGCCGTTCGTTGAGAATGAGAATTGTTCCTCCATAATAGCTCACGTGCCGCGCCGCGAGTGCTGAAATGGAATTTATAGTAAATTTCAAATTTCGCGTTTAGCCTCTGACTACCATGTACGTTTACTATATGACCGCGTTGTGGACATGGTCTGAGATAAAATGTGGCTGACATTGCCACGATGTCTGCATGAAACCGTTTCCAGGCTGACGGCTCCTTCAGTATCTGTTTCTCCTTCTACCACCAATTTCTTCGAGCAGGAACTCGTAACAATTTCTTACAGTTGACTTACCTCGGCCAGGAGCCCTGCATTCTTTCATTTGCTGGGCTATATACTGCTGGTCAGAAATCCATTGCAACTTGAGCGGCCTTGGTGTTCTCTCGTCTTTCTCAAGATGCGGATCACTGCTGAACAACTCGCTGCAATCTTCAGCGCTCTTGGTCTCACTTCGAGTCTCTTCAAGCCCATCCCGGATCTCTTGGGTAGCCTTGTTGCACCACTGGATCCAGTAATTAGCGCTGTTCCTCTGGATGGTGTCGTCAGTGCTGTAGATGGAATTACTCATGTACTTGGTCTCCCGTCCCTCTCGGATTTACCATTGATCGGGAGCATCTTGGAGGCGAAGGATACTTCTTCGCCTGTTCAAAGCCCATTCAAGACTCTGGCTGTTGGATATAGGCAGCAAATTATGAGTACGGATGGGTCGTGCCTTGTTCAGCCTTACGATCCTCCTCCTGTTCTTTCCCAGACGTTCCCTCCTTTCGATCAAGCGAAGGCAACTATATTTCGTTATAGACAACAGCAGGCGGTCAACCTCGGGTCTTGGTACGTCTGCTTTCGGTTCTACTGGCTGTCCTACTGTTTTCTAATGTCTCATCCATAGGTTTGTTCATGAACAGTGGATGACGCAGTCTGTGTTCACTTGCGCATCCGGTCCGAAGAGCGCTGAAATTGACATTGCTTCTGGCTGGGGCAACACGACCGGCGCTCGAGCTGTTCTTGAACATCACTGGGATACTTTCATCACGCAGTCCGACTTTGACTACCTTGCTTCCATTGGTATCAATACTGTCCGCTTACCCATCGGCTACTGGAACCTTGGACCCACGTACTGCCAAGGGACGCCCTTCGAGCCGTATGCCGACGTGTACACCAATTCCTGGAGTAGAATCGTGCGTGCGATCAACTGGGCTGGGCAAGCCGGCATCGGTGTGCTCGTTGACCTGCACGGAGCTGTTGGTAGTCAGAACGGTCAAGCGCATTCTGGAATCTCAGACGGCCAAGCCAACTTCTTCCATAACTCATCAAACCAAGACGCTACTATCCAAGTCTTAACTTTCCTGACTCAGCAGCTTGCGAGTGTCACGAACGTGGTTGGTATTCAAGTCCTGAACGAGCCGAATAATGATGCCAGTCTCCCTGATTTCTGTGAGCCGTCATATATGTGCTTTGTAGATACGTCACCGCTGACCGTTGTGTTCTCTTCAAGTGAACCGTGCAATCGCTTCGATGCGCCAGGTTTCTACAGAGGCTTCAACGATGCCCATCTATATTCACGATGGATTCAATCTTGAGCAATATAGCGATTTTGTCGCTTCGCGCAATGATTTTGTCGTTGAAGACCATCACTCATACTTTGTTTTCGGGTCAGGCGATGCATCCCGCAGTGCCGATGCAGACACGCAGATAGTACAGAGCAGTATCGCTGACCAGCTCTCTTCAGCCTCGGACAAAGCACGCCGCAACCTGATCATCGGAGAGTGGTCTTGCGCTCTTGTCGAGGCTGCTTTGTCCGGAGAGAAAGATCCCATGCAGGCTCGTCAACAGTTCTGTCAGGGTCAAGAGCAGGTGTATGCCAACACGACGGGAGGCTGGCATTTTTGGAGTTACATGAAGGAAGGTTGTGACAACGACCTGGACTGGTGCTTCAAGAATGCTGTTGGAAACACGCTTCCGTCGACCTTCTTTGCTTATAATTCGTCAACCGCTAGCTCAGCAGCTAGATCTCTCGGATTTGCCCATGCGGTGGCAGAAATGGAGCTTCCATCGATGACTGAAGTCCTTGACCGCTCAAAGGACCAGTCGTTCTCTGCAACTCCTGCCGCGGATTTACGAAAGAGGAGTATTGGTGCTGGTCATCAACGCTTTTTCAGCGTTCACTCGCGCCGACAATTTCTGTCGGAGATTTCGAAGCACAAGAGAGACGGAATGCCCTCTGTGCTTGCCAGTCTGACTGCGGCGGAACGATCCATGGCTAAAGGATACGCAGACGGTTTCCTCACCGCTAAGCTATTCGCTCAGTACGGCATGTCGAAGCTCGGTTTCAAGGGCCAGTACGTTGCTGACAGTATAGCGAAACTCGGACCGGACGTTATTCAACCGGATACGGCGACGATATACAGCTCCCAATTTGCTCAAGGTCTACTAGATGCTGAGAAGCAAATTGATATGGCCGCAAGTAGATAGTGGCAATGTGCATTTTGCATCGTATATTTCTGAGAATCTATGTGTATGAAAGTAACTGAGACGGCTATAGCCGGAAACGCGTGCCGCTGAATGAATATTCGTGACGTGTAGCGACGCGTTCTCAGCGACACTGACTCGACTCTCGTCTTTACACGCCTCGAGCTGTTCCCGTTGTATACAATGGCGGTCTCTCGTAGTGAAGTTGTACTAAAATGGGCCAGACGGCTCCTTACAGACCCTGCTTGTGCCTGGATGATAGCGTCTCTTGTAGTGCTAGGCGACGCCGTCTTGACGCAATTGATAATTCGATTTGTTCCTTGTAAGTCTACTTCACCTTGGCGAAAGAGTAACTGCTAACTGAAACAGATACAGAAATCGACTGGGAGACATACATGTACCACATTGAGCTGTATCTCAACGGTGAACGGAATTATTCAGCCATTACCGGCCCAACTGGCCCTCTCGTGTCAGTCGCTTTTCTTCTTGTCTTGCAGACAGACTTCACTGTTAGCTAAATTATTGGACTTTGAAGAAAGCTATCCTGCAGGCCATGTCTATATTCACGAGAAGCTGTATGAGGCTACATCCTCTGGGCTTAACATTCCATTGGCCCAACAATTCTATGGTGTACTCTACATTATCTCGCTCGGATTGACGTGTGCCATCTACCTCAACGCTGGAGGAGTGCCAAACTGGGTCCTTCTATTCCTCCCGCTGAGCAAACGACTTCATTCTATATATTCGCTGCGGATGTTCAATGACTGCTGGGCTGCAGTGGGAGCTCAGACGGCAATACTAGCGCTTCAAGGCGGTTACTATACGATGGGTTGCTTATTGTTCAGGTATCACTGTTTTAAATTTCTCTCAAGCAGTGGCTTGTTTACTGACTTATTTCGAGTCTTGCAATCTCCGTCAAGATGTCTGTGTTACTCTATATGCCAGCACTCTTGATAATCCTCTTACAACAACGCGGTGCTGTGCAATCTCTTCTCCACGTCTTCACAATGGCACTTTTCCAGCTCATCCTTGGATGGCCATTCCTTTCGGAATACCCTTGGGAGTACATAGCCGGGGCGTTTGACTTAACTCGAGTCTTCCTTTTCAAATGGACTGTAAATTGGCGTTATCTCGGAGAGGAATTATTTTTAAATCCCATCTGGGCGAAGGCCTTGCTGTTGGGACACGTTTGCGCGCTACTGGCGTTTGCTCACTTTAGGTGGTGCAGAGGCGAAGGAGGTTTATTGCGCGTCGGGTTGAAAGCCCTTCAAAAGCCCTGGACTCCAGTCAGGCCTCTATCCGCCGATTGTGAGCGAAGATCATCCGAATTTCTTTATAACACTCTGACAAGTTGTGCTTCTAGATGTGACAACTGTGCTTTGGACATCGAACTTGATCGGCATCGTCTTTGCGAGATCCCTGCATTATCAGTTCTATTCCTGGTATGCACAGCAATTACCATTCTTAGCTTGGAGAACTCCGTATCCGCTTGTCGTGAAGTGCGTTTTGTCCCACTTTGTCAGTTTTGTACAGAATCTGAGTATATTTACAGAGTCGGCATTATATGCTGTATTGAATACGCTTGGAACGTATTTCCGTCCACAAACATATCGTCCGCCTTACTAGTGACCAGCAATGTAATCCTCTTGGTTGGTGTCTGGCTCGGTTGCCCAATAGGACGAAATAGTGATAGTGTACCTCCCTCCTCCGAGTCTTCCAAGACCAAGAAATCGGTTTAACTAAAAGACATATACCCTAATCTATTGATAATAGTAGAGCAGCATGCAAACGCAGCGTTCCACAGTAAAGCGAAGATCTATTGTTCCCTTCCGACGCTCAAGAAGAATGTTGTCCTGCCGCCTCTTGGGAGGATGAGCAAGCGTTCGGCCCCATGTACTTGATATGTCTCGAGACTCGGTGGTCCGGCAGATTCCTGTCCTTCTATAGGATAGGCTGTTACACGCACGTTGGGTAGCGGTAATTCACCATGGCGAAGCGCCATGAGCGTAAGTGTGACTTTGTGCGTCGACCCGTCCTGAAATATACCGCGAGGATGTTTAATAACCTAAAGAATATAGAACAAAGAATTCTGACCTTCGCTTTGAAATCCCCTCGTTTCTGGCCGCTGATGAGCCAGTCTTTGATATTTTCTTCGAGCTGAAAACGCATTTTATACTCTCTTGTCTTTCTCTTGTCAAGAGCAGACCAGGACAAGGAAGTATGTATCGATACGATTGCCGTAATCGGCTGACTGGCATAAATTGGAGGACCGTGCCGATGCTTGAGTGGCTTCATGTCGAAGGGGTTGGCGACGATGTCTATTCGTGTTGACGCAAGTATCTGGTCAGGGGTGAGTACCTTCCATCGTCATTGCAGAGCGCATGATTCTCACATCCAGTCGAGGTAGATCTAGTGGAATGGTGAACTGTCTCCAATCCGCATCGTCTCTCAGATCTTCCGGAACCCGAAGCTCCTACGAAACAATAAGTAACTGCCTATCCGCCCATAAAAAGATAACTCAGTGCACCTGCTTGATACGCGCGAGAAGGTCTTCCGCGCCGCCATCTACCTTCAAGGTATCCTCCGGCAGGTGGATTTCTCCAGTAGCTTCGAATGTCTCTATCCATGATGGTCTTCCTTCTAGTATACGAACAACAGCATCATGAACAGCTTGTCTTTGCTCCCAGCGACTCGGCTCCGGTAAGAGTTTTCCGAGACGACAAATAATGAGTGATTCCACCTCTTTTCTGTGAGTCAGGTCTGGGTACTTCCGAATATCACATCAATTTCATACCTTCGCGCAGAAGCCGGTAGACTATGCATAACCGAAGTGGATCATTTACTACGTATGCAAAGACTAGAATGAAGGTAGATGCAAACGATCAATTACGACATTTCTCACCTTCTCCACTCGTTTCCAAATGAAATACAAAACTTGCTGGTTGAGCGGGAGTCACCGTCTAGGGACATGACTCAGTAGCAGTCGAAACGATGCAGGAAGGCCCAGATTACCAGAGAAGTCTGTGGCTTGATGCTCTTGATGACTTTCAAGTTTTTGCTATCACTGTCACTTGGCCGCAGATCTACAGATGATATCCGTATGTGCTGATGCGTTGCCGTCGAGATTGTAAATTTCATGAGTAACCTAGAATGCCAGTCATGATGGAACCTAGGCAACTACAGCATGACACTAACCTATCGCCGCGGAAGAAGTCCTGCACGTTCACAGCCAGATCAAGCGCTAATGTGACGAAGCGTTCTACTGTCAACCTCCTCACAGTACCCGATTCATTTGACGTCTCGTATTCAAGGTCAGCTTTTATTTTCTGCATAAAATACTGATTAGTGATTCAGTTATCGACAAGCTTTTCACTGACGATGATGTCTCGATTTCTATCACCTGTATGAGGGACGTCAAAGCGCAATGTTTGATTCGCTCCCGCTTCAACAATCGATACATCTTCTGAGCGGAAGGTCACCTTAGCTTGAGCTCCTGTCCTTGACATTAGTCATGCAAAGAGTCCTGCCGTTGAGCTCTCACCGTTTTGAAGAACGCCTTCCTTCGTCTTGATGGCGACGTCAGAAGACGAAAGTTTGAGAGTCGCTTTTGTTAAAGCGTTGCGGCCACAAATAAGTTTCACAGAGATCCATGATGGCCCCGCGAAGTCCACTAGATCTAGTCGTTAGTTGGATATGAAAGTATTATAGTATACTCCATGAACCTTTCAGCGCCTGCTCTATGTCAACATGCACCGCGAGAGGATCCGCGGCCAATTTGACTAACTTCCCTGCAGCTCTTACGTCCACAATACTGCTAGCCTGTTTACGTCGTTGTTTCCCAGCGAATGACCACTGAAAAGTGAGATGCCCTAGATGTACTTCGCCCTTACTCGTCAGAAACGACCCTGAATTAGGAATCTTGGAAGTCTATAAGAAAACGCAGAATCTTACAAACAGGTTTGCTCACTGGACAAAATAACGGAATGGAACGCGCTCCAGGCTGAAGCACCAACGGACCTGACGAGAATTCCATAGTTTCCTGGCCTCGGCCCGTCAAAACCAATGTTACTTTGTCCGTTTTTAATTCCTGTACCAGATAAATGCGGATTGTGACGGAATCCAAGGAGGACTTACACATGGAAGGTGATTATGAACATTGACATCGAGGAAGAAGCCATCTTTATCGTTTGCACAGCGGGCAGTCTCTATCACAGGCGTGAGGGAAATCATGGAGTGATCTTGGAATACAATTTCTGGAAAATCATCAGAAAGGTTATAAATGTACCCGAGAACCGACAAAGTACTGACCGCCGTCAATTTGCGAGGAGCTTTCCACGATGATGTCGACTAAATGTTTCAAGTACATGTCCTTATCAATCAACCCACTCAGCAAGTCTATTGAAGTATCTTCCATATAGGCCTTGATAAAAGCCAAGGCGGTGTGAACCCATTGTCGGTCATGGCCATTCTTCATCTTCGCATGCGTTTCAAGGCTTTGGAATTGCATGTACGCTTCCAGGCTTGACCAATGATGCGGAGCGTAATGCGCAGGGAGAGAAGTAAACGTTTGCAGCGCTGTCCCGAAGCGCTGTCGATATCTGGATTTTTCTTAGATGATAGAAATTACAGTACATTGGAACTTACAAATCTAAGGTAGCAAGACTACCGTGCAACTTGAGAGCAAACTTTCGGCGGCCCGCTTTGACAAAGAGATCGATAGCTTTATTCGTCAGTCGGATATAACAGTCATAAAATGAGGCTTTGTTATCCAAAAAGCCAAGGATGTCTGGGTTTGAAATTTGTCGAGAGGTCCGCCTATTAACAATAGGGGTCGAATCCGTCTGTTCTCCATAATCGACGCTGTTTGAAAACGGTGGCTCAGCTGGAAGGTAACCTAGTCGTACACCGAGTTTATCAAGCTGCAAACGGTAAACTATTGAACATGAATCGTAATCGTGTAATGCTTACTTGCGTTCGTGCAGCAGTAAGGAGTTCTCCTTTCCCAGCATTGAAACTGTTCTGAGGTACTGATTCAGTTTCTCGAGCCCGAGCCCACTCATCACAGGTTTCCACAGCACTAAGCGCTGAGGAATATATCCAAGACTCTATGAAGAAATCTGGCAAGACAGTCTATCTGCGCGGTCAGAACGGCATGTAGGAAAGCGGCACAATATCACCTCACCCTGAAATCTTGGAGACGACCGCCAAATGCCCCAAGAAATACGGACACCTTCTTTATCACGTCCGTTAATCTTCCCTCCTGACCAAGCACGATAGATTGTCGAGCCAAGAGGTATACTCGTATGTCAAACACTGAAATAGTGTTAGCTATGATAAGATCTCGGTACGGCTTCTTTGTGATCGAGAGTAGAGGCATCGAGTCGTCCATTGGAGAAGGTTCAACGAAGTTACCAAACCAGAGCGTTCTGTCCTTCAGGACTTGAAAGAAAGATGCCTCCAGCTCCTCGTATTGAATCAGCGCATCCTCAAGTAAATTTGCTCCTTCAAAGGAGCTAGCAAGGCTTTCCTTAGAGTGATCGCTTAGCTAGTGGAATAGGACTCTCTTTAAGGTCGTACCTTCAATACGAAGAATGTACAAAAATTCCATCCAGGCATTGTCCTCTGCGACTCCGACCTTTTCACTTCCTCCTCTCGCTGGGATACAGCTAGGTCGAATGCTGCAATGACGCCATCTTTCACTTTGGAGATGACTTCGGCCCAGATCGCTGGACCTTTAAGGTCTGATGTCCAAGTTAATTGAGCACAGCTTACACAATTCGATCAGTCTGGATGAAGTCAAGTATGGTGAATTGTCCCACCGGTCTTTTTTGTCTACATTGAAATCCGCTCGTATCCTGTCTATCACTGCTCCTCTCATTTTGAGCAACCCCGACTGAGTCTGTCGAGGATCTGATTTCGATACGTTCAAGATGACCCATTCCTGGGCTTTTCTCTGGGTGACTTGGGCATGCCATTCTTTTATGTGCTTTCTGACGGTAGTCTTATATGTTTCTGTATCCTAAGAAGGTATGTTTTGTATTGTCGAGAAGTAGAGTTGACAGAAGCATACCTCGCAAGCTATAACATACACGTTGAGCAACGGTTTATCTAGAATGCTAAGCGGTATTTGGGAGGCGCCTTCTTCTCTAATTGTTTCCAAAGCCAGAAGGCTAACATCCAAGGACTGAATTGTGCGGATTGAAGTTCGAGTAGCGGGTTTCCAATGCAAATTTCGAAGAGGAAATTGCAAGGCGAGGCCCGACCAAAACTGGGCCCAGAGATCTGTCGAAGTGAGTTGTGGAGGACCGGAGAGCGTGATCTTCACACGTTGAGCTTGCATTCCTCTAGTACGTTCTAGCTCAAGGTCGTCAAGATTGACTTGAGACGTCCGAAACACAGTAGAGGTATGTCTTTGATCACAATTTCGGACCGTTGCACTTTAAGTCGTTCTCAAGTTGGTGCACTGGAATCGGGGAGCGAACGCGTCGATCATTATGATCACGTGCGTGTACTCGATTTTTGTTGTGAAATGAAGTCTTCAGTGACGGTTTACTATGTAAAACCTCCCCTAACTATATTGTAGCATACCCCACCTCGCCATGCCTGTACCAGCGGAAGCTTCAATCTCAACCTCCCCTATCCTCTCCTTCAAGGAACTGGGAATCATTGATCCTCTTCTTGAGGCGCTTGGACAAATGAACTTCAAGAAGCCTACAGAAATACAAGTGGAGGCATTGCCTCACGCACTTTCAGGGAGAGATATCATCGGTGTTGCAGAGACAGGATCCGGAAAGACTGCTGCGTTTGCTCTGCCCATTCTTCAGAAACTTTGGGAGGAGCCGAGAGGCTTGTTCGCGTGCGTCTTAGCTCCTACGCGAGAACTGGCATACCAGATCTCGCAACAGTTCGATTCCCTTGGATCAGCTATTGGTGTGAGATGCGCTGTCATTGTCGGTGGTATGAACATGGTCGACCAGGCAGTTGCTCTGGCAAAGAGACCGCATATTGTCGTCGCTACTCCTGGTCGTTTGCAGGATCACTTAGAGAACACGAAGGGGTTCAGTCTAAGAGGAATCAGATTCTTGGTGTGTGCCCTTCTGTCCTCGTAAATCGACGGGTTTTCTGATATTGTCTTGTGTACAGGTGCTCGACGAAGCAGATAGACTTCTAGACATGGATTTTGGTCCCATCATCGACAAAATTCTGAAAGTCATCCCGAAAGAGCGAACTACGTATCTTTTCTCCGCGACAATGACTACGAAAGTAGCAAAGCTACAGCGAGCGAGTTTGACTAATCCTGTCCGCGTGGAGGTCAACAAAAAGTGCGTGTTAATATCGTTTAGCCTTATGTACTTCGCCTAACCCGTAGTTCTCAGATATACCACAGTGTCTACGCTCTTGCAATATTATCTCTTCATACCATACAAGCAGAAGGAGGTCAACCTCATACACATATGTAATACTTTGGCACAAAATTCTATTATTATTTTCACGCGGACGGTCATGGATTGTCAAAGGTACGTTGAAGAGTAGTTTCCTCGGATTGTTCGTTCATGAAGGCCTGCGCTTTAGACTTGCTTTAATTCTCAAAACGCTCGGGTTTCCATCTGTACCCTTGCATGGTCAGATGAGCCAAAGTTCACGTTTAGGTGCCCTGACAAAATTCAAGAGCGGCGGCCGAAGTGTCTTGGTTGCAACGGATGTTGCTAGCCGGTGAGTTAAATGATAATCGTGTCCGCTCGTCCTATTCTAACATTATACTTAGTGGTCTCGATATCCCGTCGGTCGATGCGGTTATAAATTATGACATCCCTTCTCATTCAAAAGATTACATTCATCGTGTCGGCCGAACAGCACGAGCTGGTCGCGCGGGGAAGTCTATTACACTCGTTTCGCAATATGACGTCGAGCTCATACAGCGAATTGAAGCCGTTATCGGAAAGAAAATGGATCTCTGGCCAACAGACGCGGAAGAAGTCGCGTTGCTCAGGGAAAGAGTTGACGAGGCTGCTCGACTTGCCGCAAAAGAGCTGAAGGAACAGGCAAAGGAAGGGAAAGGAAGGAGGAAGAGAGGCAGGGAGGATATTGGAAGTCTGGATGATCGGGATCGAGATGATGACGTTGTAGAGGCGGGTTTGCCGGCAAAGAAGTTGAAGAAAGGACGACGATAATGCGAGCGACTCGTATCTACCTTTGGATAATTATGCGTCGTTTCAAATCTGCATATCGGACCATTCCAGGCGCTGACTTTTTGTTTATAACTGTCCTGCAAGTGTTCCGATTCTGAACACATTAAGATCTTATTCGTGGTGTCGATCGTCATTGCTGAACATCATAGCAAGGTTACAGTACTTAGCTAGACTAGATACAATAGGATGGGATCAAGGAATTCAGTAACACTGATTGCCAGTTCGCAGAAATCAAGGCCTAACAAACGACTACTAAAGAACGCAACTGACAGCGACCAATTAAGACTCCGCCTCCGCCTCTGCCAGGGCAGCCTCGTTCAATGCTTCAGCTTCGGCCATGATCTTCTCCTCCAGCGACGCTACGCGAGCCTCACTCTCTTCTTTATCTCTGGCCAGTTCCTGATACCGCTCTTGAAGTAATCCCTCTCTTCTCTCCAAGGCATCGACCTCCCTCTTCAGTGCATCCAATCGGCGAGGACCAACTGCCTGCTCGTTCACCTGCAGCTGGATGAAGCTGTTCAGATCAAATTGAACTTTCTGCATCTCATCGAATGAATCCGTCGTCCGTTTTGCGAGGGCCTTGAAACGTGCCTGGTATCCTCCGAGCTGAACTCCAAGCTTCTTCTCGCCTTTCGTAGCTTTGTTCGCTTCCTTCGCAATCGTATCTCTGTCCTCCCGAAGAAGAGTCTCGTATCCAGCTAGCCGGTCTTCGAGCGATAGGCTTGATGGGTCCACCCAACTCGACGTTTTCGCGTCAAACACCAATTTGTCCCGAAGCTTGTCCCAGAATACTTCACCACTGATTTCCTCTGCACCTGCAATAGCCAAGAGACCCTCGGATACTTGAGCCGGAGACGCATTTGGAAATCCAAGTGAGGCAGCCAACTCCATGTGAACAAGCGTCTTCGCATGGTCAACGAGGTCGTCTTCTGGAGGATCGTAAGTCGATTTGGTCCCGCCTGGCAAAGACGTGCCAGGCAGAGGATAAGCGATAGCATCATGCTGCAAGAGCTTCGCCATCTCGATATCAACGAGATTTCTAGCAGGACCAAGCTCGGGATCTTCATCAGAAGCAAGAGACAAGTTACTAAGCAGCTTATCAACGTCGACGTTCGCTGGTCGTGGTAGGCCCTTTTGAACTGTTTGGCTGCGTCTTGCCAAAGCTCTTCGCTCTTCTTCTTCCCTTT
Organism: Sanghuangporus sanghuang; assembly: GCA_009806525.1. Taxonomy (NCBI): domain Eukaryota; kingdom Fungi; phylum Basidiomycota; class Agaricomycetes; order Hymenochaetales; family Hymenochaetaceae; genus Sanghuangporus; species Sanghuangporus sanghuang. The sequence goes on along the minus strand of VVIT01000001.1, from coordinate 1,777,277 downwards.
GTCTCTTCAGTCTTGCATCTCTTTCCGCAGCGTCTTCCTCGACAGATTCCGCAGCACTCGTCTCCTCCTCCTCATCCTCCGGGACAAGAAGTTCGAAGTTATTCTCAGGCTTTGGCAGTTTTGCAAAAGCCGACCTCAATGCGGATGCACCTGAGCCGGGCCGGACCCGTCGATCTCGTGGTGTATCTCCAATCATTGATGCAGCATCGCTGGGATTAAGGCTCAAGTTGTCACGCAAAGGAGTTCGCAGGGGTGTTGCACCAGCAAATTCGGAACGCGGAGTTGCTCCAGGACCCAGACCATCAGGATGGGCTGGAGTGGCCAAAGGATTGGGAGTGAACGCAACCTGGTGTCGCGGAGTCGCACCTTCGAAACCGGTTCCTCCGTCAGGTGCGGTATGTAAAGGCGTGTTCTCCTCTCCCAACAAAGGTGTCTGCGCGGCAATCATGTTGCGGAGATTACGAGCTTCAGTCATAACGTTGTCATCTGTAGTAAAATGCATGAGGATCCATATGATATATTATCAAAGATAAACCTTGCAAACTCACGTTGAGGTGCTGTTCTTGGTGTGCGGGCCATTCGCGCACTGGCCAAACTGTCATATTCACCCAACAACTTTTCACTTGCTTCTGGGCCATCGCCTACAAGAGCCCTGGCACTCTGACTTGCTTGTCCAATCTTCACAATCTCTTCGAGTTCCGCTTCACCGACTTGCGCTTCTGGTAGTGCAAGCTTTCGCCTCTTCCCAATCTGCTCGGTCTCCTTAAGCTTTTGAATCTGAGCATCGCGTGCGGCAACAAATTTCGTCTGGTGCTCGCCATCCTTGCGTTGCCTTTTCTTTCGTTCAGCCTCCTCTTCCTCTGGTTTTCGTTTGTTGTCTAGTCGGCGGAGAGATTGACCAACAGGAGCAATTGAAGCTTTCGCTTGTTCTTCCGATGTGTCGTAGAAACCAGGGGCAGCTTTCTTCTCAAACGGAATGTCTGTGTTGTACTGATAAAAAAGTCAGCATTTTTTTTTCTCATGCGCGAGACGGTTCGAAGGTACGCACATCCATGCCGCCCTTTTTTGATTTGTGACGCATGCTCCCTCTGAGTTAATCACATCAGTATTTTGTGCACAATCCTCAAAAGGTATACTCACATGATACCTGCTGCCTTCAATTCCCTCTTCTTCTGCAGCATCGCAAGACGTCGGGCTTCTTCAAGTTGACGTTCCCTAGCTTTCCGCTTTGCCTTCTTTCCCTGCGTATTAGCAAGACGAGCACGAGCTTCGGACAGCATTTCCTTCTCTGCATTTCGGGAAGTAGAATGGACCATGAGCAAAGTAAAGGATGAGATGATTAACAATGCTTACCGTCCTCGTCCATATCAATCGGATCCGGTCGAGCAGGTTTCGTCTCTGGATCTGGATCAATTTCTCCTGGTCGAAGCTTTCTTACATCGTCGACGCCAGGTCCAGTCTCTCCCGGTCCCGCTAAGCCTAACTCTTCGTTCTCCTTTGCCTCTGCCTCGTCCAAAAGCTTCTGGTATCGTTCAAGGCATTGCGTCGCAGTTCTGCCGACAATGGGTGCTATCGTCCTCCATTGAGTGGGCATGAGCTTCGCGAGATGAAGCAGCTTTTCATCCTCGGTCTTAAACGACAAGGTTGTAAGAAAACGTCGCCTTACTGATAGTTAAGGGAGACATACCTTTGACCATTCTGTTTTCTTGATAGAAGGGTCCAACCACTCATACCACCTCGCTTTGCACTGTTTTGGTGTCTTTCGAACCAATAGAGAAGATATACGAGCCCTAAGCCAAAGCCTCAGCATTCAGAGGAAAACAGTTCTGCATGGGTAACAAACACACCATTGATTCTTCCCGTACTTCGCAATCGCCGCCTTCAAGACCTCATCTTCCGTATTCTTCCACACCTATACAGGAACCGAGATTCAGTAGGGGTTTATGAAGCATCATAAAGAACTGACTGACTGTTGCAAATAAAGGTGATTCACGACGGTTGCGTATGTCAGGAACTCAGTTAAACTACTAGAACAGCAAGTCTGCGTACCTCCTGCAAAAGAAAGTCGGTGAGACTCAACACAAGTTGCACGGAAACGAAGACTCTAACCTCCTTTAATGATTATTCGAACCATGATATGCTCAAGTGAATTAGTCTGGAGAACGTTCACTGGACACTGTGGTCAGTCAGTAGTCAAGACCAACTTCGGGAACTTTCTCTCATTAGTCATCAGATCACATGATTGCTGACAAAAAATTGGACTAGATATAATTTCTTGAGATTTTTCATTCTCATTCTTTCTACAATGTGTACTGCTCTAATCCATAAACATGACGTCGGATCTCAAAACAAATTTGACTCCTTTTTGCACAACAGAACCTTCATGGCGAAGGCATTCATATCCATGGCTGACACAATCAAGTAAGAAGCTCAGCAATTCGCGAATCATGCATCCGTCGGAAGGACAAGAAAAAGCTCACCGATGAAGAAGAGCCATTCCTCGTTGCAACTCTGGCTTGATCGGCAATTCTTTGTCTTTCTTCTTCCCTTCTCCGGGATAGAATATGGTCTGAAAGAAAACGATTCAGGTATGAGCAATTACTTTAGCACCGAGGACAACACAGTCCCTTGTGTCTTGTGCCCACACGGACACCGGTGGTCTTTGATAGTTAATAGCGGTACTTACCTCTCCGCCGACGACTCCATCTTCCTTCCCACTCAAATATATCAGAAGCGTCCATTCAGAGTGAGCTCCCGAAACAGGATCCGTCACCGAGTCGTCATAGTGGCATCCGAAGTGCTGCCCCTCCGTATACTTGTACATCCTTATGTTCGAATTGAACGAATGGGCTGGACGAGCCTTTAATGCATTGCTATCAGGCTTCGAGTTCACCTTTCTTGAGATCCTTGACTCTGGTAAAGGAAAGTCGGGAAGGTGTGGAGAAAGTAGAGAGAAAAGGGTAGCAGCGAACGAAGGAGACTGGACGACTATACGGTCTTATAGGAGTAAAATTCATTAATGACACGATGACGTGGATATACAGAGAGACGAAAACATACGATTGACGCGAACTGCCTCCCCTTTCTTCGGTGCAGGAGTAAGTTCCAAAGGTAGTTCCTCAATAAGTTTGATGAAACGTTTACACTCGCCCTCGTCGAAAACATCCTGACAATGTTAGAATCTTCCGTAAATGTCCAATATCAGAGCTCACTGGAATGAGCAAGATTTTGTCAAGAACAAAATCATTGACCACGAGTGATTCTTTTGGTGATACAGAAGGAAACTGAACCCCCGCAGGAGGTGTTCTTGATACGTTGGGTGTTGAATTTGCTGATTTCTCCTTCACTTTCCCAGATTTCTTAGCCATAAGCCCTCAAGAATCACCGACAAGCCAAACCGCAATGAATCAGGTCCTTGATGTAGGAGGGAAACTCAGTGCTTGTGATGACTGAAAATGTTACAAAAACGAAAAAGGTCGTCACCTGTGCGATTCGAACACACGCGTGCAAAGCACAACCGCTGACTAATCAAATAGCAGGCGATCCCGTTAACCACTCCGGCAAAGTGACCTAAAGACATAATAGCTTATGCTAAAATATAATAATATGATCCCAGAAAACGCTCCTCCTGTTGAAGAAAAGTGTTTTTGTTCCTGATTCAACATGCTCCATATGCTTTTAGGTAGCAATTTTCTCATTGAACTCTTTTATAAATGAAATTAGCTTGTCCACCTGTTCCTCTGTAATAGCATTGTAGATTGAGACACGAATTCCTAGGCATCAAAGTCTTAGAACAGAAGGAGACAGAACGTCGAATTAGCATACCTCCGACTGAGCTATGTTGACGCATGAGTCAGTAAAAGCATCTATCAGACAGAAAGCATTGCTTACCGATGCCCTTTCATGGATTTGAAGCCTTGTGCTTCGCCCAAGGCCAAGAATTGTTTTTCTAGCTCCTCATCCTTACCTCTGAAGACGACATTCATCCAGCTCCGTGATCCGTCTTTAACATTGCACCGAATCAGGTTCTTCTCTTCGCTCTCTTTGAGAACACCGTACAGCTTCTCTTGCTTTCGCCTATTCGTCTCTTCGACGACCTTCAAACCACCCGCGCTCTCCATACGCTCCAGAACAAGCATCGCAACGTATATAGCAAACGTAGGAGGTGTGTTGTATAGGCTTCCAGAGTCTGAATACGTCTTGTACGCAAGTATCTTAGGAACCGGCGCTGCGCCCATCTTTGCTGCTGCGTCGACATCAGCGAGACAGTCTTCGCGCACAATGACTATCGTCACCCCAGACGGGCCGATGTTTTTCTGCGCGCCCGCAAAGATCACAGCATGGTCGGCCAACCGCGGAATTTTTCGCGACATGAACGACGAGGAGTAGTCCGCAACCAGTGGCGGAATAGCTCCACCGCCGGGTGCATCCCGCGCGAGTAAGTGAAACGGAAAGCTCGACGGAGTGCGGTCTTCCTGTGCGAACTGCACGCCATGAACGGTCTCATTTTCGCAGTAGTAGATGAGGGCCGGATCTGCGGAAAACTTGAAGGTTTCATGAGGGGGGATGCCTGTGAAGCTCTTTCCGTCCGACGAATGCTCGCGAGCGTCTACCACGATATTCACGTGTGCACCACCCAGACGACGCGCTTCTTCTGCGGCATTCTTGCTCCACGATCCAGTAACAACATAGTCCATAACGTGCTCCTCGTCTGGTATGTTTGGGTGCAGAAGTCGATAGCGGGCGAGCATGTTCAGCACGACGCTAGAGAATTGCTGCGTACCTCCGCCCTGCATGAAAAGGATATGGTGCGTAGGCGGTACATCGAGTTGCGTCCGAATGAGCTGCTCCAAACTCTTGACAACTGCGCCAAATTCTTTTGAACGATGAGAGATTTCCGATATACCGATACCGGTGCCCTGAAAGTTAAGCAGAGCTTTGGCAGACTCCTCCAGAACAGAGTCAGGCAACGCTGAAGGACCGGGGCCAAAGTTGATGACCTGCGACCGTTCCATGACTTGCAAAGAGTAAGTAGAAGAACAGTCATTCTCACAAAATTGAATTGTATTCCGAATCCGTACAGATCGACGTACCCTGTATATGACGTAAAGTCGTAGGTAAGAGTCGATCGATCAATAGGTGGGACCGATGGGCAATCCCATTTCACGTTTCGTTCCGCTGTTCAGTTCAATAGCTCTTTGTCGTGTTCGTGTAGACAAGCGCGACGGATGAGCAAACCAGCGTTCGAGCGAATGTTCTGGACGAACCCCATTTTTCCACCAACTCGGACAAAGTCAAAAATAAATTGATCAGTACACTCTCGCTGGCAGTCCAACGCAACGGAGCTGAGCTGTGTCCGACTGATACAGAGAATCTCGGACTGACCTGATCGTCAGACGCTTTCCTATTCTTCAGGTCTCGCACTGGTCTCATCCGGGATCGACAAGGTTTATGGGGACTGTTAATCAAACCTTCGACTCAAGGCACTCACATAGCCGTAGTGATTGCATCTCGAAAGATAACAACTGCATGATTCCTCGTCTGATACGAACGCATCCTTTGGCTTCAGGAAGCCTGACCTGGAGCCACGAGTCAGATCATGCGACCCACGACGCGTCTACGAAAGAAAAAGAAACCAGGAAGAGAACTTTCTATCGTACGATCTCTGCAACCCTTCCCGCACACAAGATTGTTTGATCACAATGATTGAAGTAATAGAGATAGCAATACAGTACTTGTGAAAATTCAACTTTATCCATTTGGTGATGATTGCAATTTGCAGGCACGTACTACAGCAGGAAGACTAGATACTGATGCAGTAGAGTATTTATGGGAACGAGGGAAGAAATCGCAGAGATATGTAGAGATCGTTGGGCGTAGCCCTGTCAAGGCGAGACCGTCGCAAAAGCAAATACGAAGATTCAAACATATATATAGGAAAAGGATCAAAGGGGCGTGAGGCTTGGGGATGAAGGGTAAAAAAGCAAGGAACGATAGTTAATACAAAAACTTGAAAATCGCAAGTTTCGCAAAAAAAAAAATTTACGTCGAAGTCGACGACGAGTACAGAAGAAAAAAACAATTGAATTCCAAAGAAAGGCGTGATGATGCACGTAATCAAGTGAACACGAGGCGGACTGCTTTCGGCTGAAAGCCCGTAAGAAAAGGCAACAAGTTGCACGAGTTATACACGAATGGATAGAGGTCCGCAGGATTCGGTCCGAAGGGAAAGAAAGACGCCGATAGCTGAGATAAGGCGTATAAGTTGTCGTTTCAGCGATTGATAAAGAAAGAGCTATGGTCGGAAATGCCGATGGTTGTTTGCCAGAAGATACGTTACGATGAATGCAAGTGTGTGCAAGAAATAACTTGAGCGTCGTGAGATCGATGGTGAGACGAAAACGAGGATCCAATAAGTACAGCCTGAAAAAAATCTGCGAGCAAAGGAGAGGCATCCAAATTAAGGGGATGAGGGCTCTCGTTGCCACCAGTTTTCCTCAGCATGGACGTCTGCGAAAGCAAGAGGCATCAAGCGATGGAAGCCGGCATCGACGGGAAGCACGGACGGCCGCATAGGCGGCGTCTTTAGCACATCGTCGTCCGCCGGGCTATCGAGCGAGAACGGAAGTTCGGTTAGCGGGGAGTCGAAAGTAGTTGTTGGGACGAGTTCCGGGGTGGCGAGCTGAGTAAGATCGGTGGGGAAGGGGGCGGAACGAAGAGAAGACTTGCGGCTACGGATCGGACCAGGACCGGAAATGGCGGCACTGTCCTTTGCACAAGGACGAATGGGCAGATCCGACAGGTTCAACGGGATGATACGATCGTCTTCTGGTTCTGCATCTAACATCGAAATCCACGGGATCTTGTCAAATGTCGCGGGGCCGCTACAAACGATACTGCAGTCTGAAAGCCTACAGTGACGTGAGCGGCCAGATGAGCGCGTCGCGTAAGCACTCCTTCGCCTTCTACCAGAAGTGCATTGGGGAGTAGGGGAGCTCTGGGAAGAAGAACGCGTCGGTGAGAATGGCAGGACATAGAGTCGCGACAATCACTTACAGGGCAAGGGGGTCTCGAACGGCGCTCGGGAAGGCGGATAGGTGACATCAGGCAGGGGGGCACATCACGCGGCGGAGAGCATCGCGAAATCGACTGCAAGCCACAATATGAATTGAATGATATAAACGATTATGACCAAAGCAGACGTACCGTCTCAGTGCCAACACTTGGAGGGGGGATAGCCGAGGGCCTGCCGTCGAGGGAGAAGCGCGTCGGAGAGGGACGAACGCGTCTCGGAGCGGGAGCGCGAATTGAGAACGGGGACGGTGCAGAGTGCATGATGCTTGCTCGATAAGACGTTAAGCTGGGAGCGCGGGGGACGTAAAGATACAAAAAAGCGGGAAAAGGGCAGCGCAGGCGAGTTATAAATCCTGAGAGAGAGATGAACTTGAACTAAAAGAAACTTGAGAGGGAGTGCATGGGGCGACGATGAGTGAGTCGACGCGAGCGAGGAGAGGGGAGACGGGAAGAGGAGACGAGGCGAGACAATAGGCGGAATCAAGTTAAAAGGCGCGTGTCCCCCGAATCGTCTCGAATTGGGACCCCTGGAATGACTAAGCAATGGCATAAAAAACTTCATGTCCAAATATGGCTAGTCATCCCTTCACTTGGTTCCGCACGCGCACAGTTCTCTCCATTGTCCTCCAAATCGATATATTCATCCATTATTTCTCCCTCCTAATATTCGCATATCCATACCTAGCTCTTCGCATTAATATTCTGATCGTTATCATTATCCTCGCATATCTAGGGCCTTTACTTGTGTGACGACAAATAAAACGTGCTTCATCCGTACTGTACTTCACCTTTGTCAGACTAATATTAATGGCCTGAACATCACACAAACGCCAGACAAATCACACAAGCTCAAGCCCATCCATCAAACAAGGATCACAGTCATCGCCGTTCCACGCGGCTACCGCTGTTTCATTCCCTTTCCGGGCGAGTTGTGCAGCACACCTTCATCTCTTTTTCCGTCCCTCCTCATAAACAGCTCCTCGGCCCTCGCAACTCTTCACACATTCAGTTATACTACCGTAACACAAAGCGATGCATGCCTTTTCTTATTCAGTACGGCATCTCAATTTGAGTGTACCCCTGTGTCCATTTGAACTTTCCCCCGCCGAACGTCCTTATTTAGGAGCTTATCCCATGTCGTGGCGTCGGCGCATGTCCCCACGTGTAACGATGCCGACTCGACAGGCGTGTCCGCTTTCCGGAGTTGTCACATATTCCGATGTGGCATAGTTGTTGCCGGCGCATTTTCTTGTTTCGTCTCCGGTCGTGCTACACATCCGTTCAGTACATCTGCGTCTGAGTGTGGCGAGTGGCACACATCTAAAGTCTCTACCCAAGTATGTCAGCGCAGCGGCTTTCAGCTCTTCAACATTTCAAGGCATCCATTTGAATTTGGCCCGAAACCGGAAACGGTGATACTGAATCCGGCTAAGTATGTGGCCGTTACGGCGTTGTGGGTCCCGGTTTACACGGATCGACGCCTATCCAAACATCAATACTTATTTGTCTCCGAGACATTGTGCACTGTGCATCAGACAAATATTTGGTTGTGTGTGAGAAAAATCGCAGCTATGCGCTTTATTGCTAACAACAGCATAGCTATCAAAGCCACGAATAATAGACAATAACGATCAGTTCTCCCTGTCAGTTGGGTACCTTTTATCGAGTCAACTCAGATGCCAACGTACATCGCATGTTTCACTTCTCATCCTAGCTGCCTGCGCATCCACCGCCTCGACCACGTTAGCAACTTTGTCACCGGTTGAAGTCGAGTTCTCAATTGCCGGAACATGTGCAATATGAAACAACATCGTCTTTGTTCTATTGATGCAGATACTTGGATGTGATTGGCGTGATATAACGAATGACTCACACGTTCCGCCTCTTTTGCGGCGTTGCCATCGCAAAATGCATATTAAAGTGATTATGATATTGATTCTGGACTTTCTAGATCTTTATCATGATGGAGGCCCGTAGTCAATGCGGCGCAACGAGATATCACGCATGCACAGCTCTTGGATTTCGCCGCACATTGACTTGTTCCCATGTAAAATCGGTAGAGGATTTGCGGCATCTGGACAAAGTCTTCCGATTTGAAGATGCCGAGAAACCGAACAGCTCGGACAACTCCTGTTGATCCGCTAAATCGCATCACTACTCGGGATTGGAGAGCTCTTCGACATCAGACTCGGGTCGCTTATGTATAGTTGACGCAGGGGAGAACACTCGGGATGCCGTCGCTCCTCTGCCGATTCTACCGTCAGCTCGAGTAGCCAATCAAGCATCTCACTGGATTGATGTTCGCAAACAGAACTAGTGTTTTCCGAGCATGAAGCTTAGAAAACGGAATGGATCCCTTCTTTACTGAGTGTCGATTGAATAGAGAGCTATTGTAAGAATTCTTTGAATTAACTGGATGAATGAAAAAGTCTTCTCTCCGAAGAGTGAAATCCTTGATACCAGAGCTCGGATTCCGGAATGTTATAACAGCTGCGTCCGCAGCGGGTGACAACGTGGAGGTCGAGGTACTTCGGATGCTAGGAACACTCAAAGCGAGTGGACTGTACGAGCTCGTTCGGGCAGAAAGTGGCGAGATGGCGTGAAAAAGTGAAGAGTATCACAGTTCGGAAACTCATTGTCACCGCGGGATCACGGAACGTGAATAGAAGCCCGCTGACGATGGACTGATTTTAGAACCTCAATCTTGATTAACTGCGGCTGGGCGACGTGAAACGTGGAGGACAAGTATTAGTATTAGTGTGCCAAGATTGAAATGGTTATCATCATTCAGACTCCAGACTCTAAACACTCCGCGGATCTGAATAGGGCCTGTCGGTCTATCCTTGACTAGTACTGCAGGAATAAAAAGGGAGGACCTCGCCGACCTAGTTCATTGTAAAGCAGCACCCCACCAAACAAGAACACAAATTAAGGAACTTACTCGTCTGGTCCACAGATACTTTTATCTGGCAATAACACCTGGCATAATGTCAAGACGGTTTTAGCGCTACACACGGGTATACACGGAAGTGGTCGTCATTATCGTTCGGGACAGTCAGAGTACTCCGCGGGTCAACACAGGCGCTTGTTTGGTCTCGGTTGCCTGAGTGTGTCCACAAAGGGAGGACCGCACCAGACGAGCGCAGAGGAAATCAGACAACAACAGTACTAGTAATCGATATACTCGTTTTTAGGCAGAATGATACCGAGTGAACATCACGAAAGAAGCTTCGCGAGGCCTAGGTGAGCCGGTCTTACTGTAACAAACTTCAGGCTTTGCTACGCAGCGATTTTTATTAACGTTATGCACAGGCAAAGCGGACGAACATAAACATCTTCACAGCAAGATACTCGGAGATAGTCCGCGCATTCATCCAGATGAATGAGCACTGTGACGCCTATACGATAGAATACTGCCCGGTCGCCAAAATAAGACTTTGTTACTTGGAACGTTTCAGAGCACAACAAAATTCTAAGTATCACGGAGATTGAATTGTAAGTTCGCCATTAAATGGACATCGTCCTATGCAGTGACATCACAGATATTGTGTGCAGCTTGTGCTGAGTGCACAACAAGGAAATATAAACGCCCGCACCGCAGAAGCAGGTTTTCTTGTCTCTAGACGCTTCGAAATACAAAGACCGGTGCTGCACAAGTTGGACACGAGTTGATGAGGCATGGAACCAGCTGGAAAGCTTAACCAGAAAGTTCCCCAATTGCAGAGAAATTGCAAAGGCGGCTGGAAAGCCAATAAGGTGAGGAACGAGGATACGCACAAATATACGCGAACCGATGCGAGTGAACGTGCTATATCAATATTAATCACCTGAACCTGAGCGCGATGCCCTTGCCTTGCCTTTAGAAGCGTCAGAATAAGAAGAGAAATATTGAAAAAGGAAAGAGTTGCTAGAATGTGCTAGAAACACAGCTAAATCGGGTGTCGTGCGAACAAAAAGTTTGAGTAGAGAACGCCAAAGGGGACGCGCGTCGAAGGTTCGAGAATTATTCGTAGTCCATTCCTCTTATAAACAGCGCCCCGCCCGTTTTCATCACTCTCAAGTCTTTTTGTCCTGCTCATCTTGCCTCGCGTCTTGCTTTCATTGTAACCTCTCTTCAAAAAATACTTAGCCATGGCTTCAGAAAGTTTTGGTTTCCAGGCCGAGATCAGCCAGCTTCTCGACCTCATCATCAGTAAGCCAATTTACATGCTTTCGTCGCGTCTTGCTGCAGTCTTGTCTGACGTGCGCTTTTTGTTACAGACACTTTCTATAGCAATAAGGAGATTTTCCTTCGTGAAATCATCTCCAACGCTTCTGACGCACTCGACAAAGTCCGCTATGCCTCTCTCACAGACCCTTCCGTCCTCGACTCCGAGAAGGAGCTTTACATCCGCATCACTCCGGATAAGGAGAACAAGCTCCTGTGCATTCGTGATACTGGTATCGGTATGACGAAGGCAGACCTCATCAACAACCTCGGTACGATTGCGAAGTCTGGCACAAAGGTAATGTCTTCTTTGCTGACTGTATGCGCGTGAATTGTGTACTGACTGACTTGCCTTCAGGGTTTCATGGAAGCACTCAGTGCTGGCGCGGATATTTCTATGATTGGCCAGTTCGGTGTCGGTTTCTACTCCGCGTACCTCGTTGCCGAGCGGGTACAAGTTATTTCGAAACACAACGATGACGAACAGTACATTTGGGAGTCTGCCGCCGGTGGCACTTTTACCATCACTCCCGATACCATCAACCCACCGATCGGCCGTGGTACCGAGGTTCGCCTCTACCTCAAGGAAGACCAACTTGAGTATCTTGAGGAGAAGAGAATCAAGGATATTGTCAAGAAGCACTCCGAATTTATCTCCTATCCGATCCAGCTTGCTGTGACGAAGGAAGTCGAGAAGGTAAAATAAAATACGCTTTTCCTAAAATAACATATATTCTAACCGTCGATTTAAACTACAGGAGGTTGAAGACGAGGAGGAAGAGAAGGAAGAAGAGGACAAGGAGAAACCGAAGATCGAGGAGGTTGACGAAGACGAAGAGAAAGAAAAGGGCAAGAAGAAGAAGACGATCAAGGAGAAGACTGTCGAGAACCAGGAGCTTAACAAGACGAAGCCTATCTGGACTCGTAATCCTAACGAAATTAGTCAGGAGGAGTATGCAGCATTCTACAAGAGCTTGACGAACGACTGGGAGGACCACCTCGCCGTGAAGCATTTCTCCGTCGAAGGTCAGCTGGAGTTCAAGGCCATTCTGTTTGTCCCGAAGCGGTAAGTATTCTTTTCAACACTCGAGATAATGAACGCGTATCTAAGTATCCCTCTCAGAGCACCGTTCGATCTCTTTGAATCAAAAAAGAAACGAAACAACATCAAGCTCTACGTTCGCCGCGTATTCATCATGGATGACTGCGAGGAGCTTATGCCTGAGTACCTCAACTTCATCAAGGGTATCGTCGACTCCGAAGATCTTCCTCTGAATATCTCGCGAGAGACGCTTCAGCAGAACAAGATTCTCAAGGTTATCCGCAAAAACATCGTCAAGAAGTGCCTTGACCTCTTCCAGGAGATCGCGGAGGACAAGGATAACTTCCAAAAGTTTTACGAGGCGTTCGGCAAGAACATCAAACTCGGTGTTCATGAGGATGCACAGAATCGCAGCAAGCTCGCTGAGTTCCTGCGCTTCTACTCGACGAAGGCGTTGGATGAGCAGATCTCGCTGAAGGGTAAGTTATCATACGTTTTTAGTCACTGATTTCGTCCCTAACTGTGATTCCAGACTACATCACTCGCATGCCTGAGATCCAGAAGTCCATCTACTACCTTACCGGCGAATCACTCAACGCCGTTAAAGACTCTCCCTTCCTTGAGGCCCTTAAGAAGAAGAACTTCGAGGTGCTACTCCTCGTTGACCCGATCGACGAATACTGTATTACTCAGCTCAAGGAGTTCGAGGGCCACAAGCTCGTCTGCGTATCAAAAGAAGGTCTTGAGCTTGAAGAGACCGAAGAGGAGAAGAAGGCGCGTGAGGCTGAGGCTGCTCAGTTCGAAGAGCTCTGCAAAGTCATGAAGGATGCTCTCGGCGACAAAGTTGAGAAGGTCGTTGTCTCGAACCGCGTCATCGATTCGCCTTGTGTACTCGTTACTGGCCAATTCGGCTGGTCAGCGAACATGGAGCGTATCATGAAGGCTCAAGCACTCCGTGATGCTTCGATGTCATCGTATATGGCGTCAAAGAAGACCCTCGAGCTGAACCCGGCCAATCCGATCGTCAAGGTTCTCAAGAACAAGGTCGCCGAGGACAAGGCGGACAAGTCCGTTCGTGACCTTACATACCTGCTCTTCGAGACGTCACTCCTCACTTCCGGATTCGTCTTGGATGAGCCAACATCATTCGCTAAGCGCATCCACCGCATGATTGCTCTCGGTCTCGACGTCGACGAGGAACAGACTCCGGCAGAGGCTCCTGCTGCAGAGACCTCTGCTCCTGCTGCAGAACCCGCCGCTGCGTCTGCTATGGAGGAAATTGACTAAATGCTGTTTCATGATTGTTGACGTTCTTTACACTTACGCTTTCTATTATTTTACTGTTCTGTATTTCTGCGTTTTACGGCTTTGGGCACGCTTCGCATCTACAACTTTGCAATGTTCTAGTACATGTATCTCATTTATGCATGAATATAAAAAAGGCTCAAAAGTCTAATTCAGATTTGCATGGACGAAGATGCTTAAAGATACAACCACATACATATGCTAAAGCTACATAATGATAATCTACACGTACTAGCCTACATTAAACGGACTTATTCAGCTATTAGACTGGGTATTAAGGAGAAATATGAGTGATCGGAGAAATGAGGCCCGTTAGCCCGTTAGGCTTCGCATTCAAGACCTCTAATTGTGCTCGCAAATCATCCATCTCAATCCCGAGTTGTTCGTTCTCCTCCCGCAGAGCTCTGTTGATCCTTTCTAGTGAACTTTGTTGATTCACCCGCTCGCTGAGCATTTGCTCCACATCTCGTCGTTGAGGATCGACGCGGTTCGCTGTGCGAAGACTTGCCTCTAGAGATTGGATACGATACCGGTTTTTCCTACGAACGCAAGGTAAGAAAAGTAACAGTACTAAGATGTTACGAAAGACTCACTGAGCGTCGGCGTCTGCATCTGACAAAGCTGTTTCATACCCTTCAATGCGCAGCTTCATCTTCTGGTGCTCGCCTATCAATCGTGCCATCTCCTTCGCTTGTTCATTGTATTGATTGATATCCTTATTCCTGTAAGACGAATCAAGAGACTAAATCTCGTGCGTCGATTGAGATCACGTACCATAAACGAAGCATAGCGGTGAGTTGCTCGATTCTTCTCTCGTAGTCCCTTAGGCGGATGACTTTGGGTGCATCAGCTTTGATCTGCGCTTCGAGCTCGATGACTCGATTCTGTGCCTCGTCCAGAAGCTTGCTTTGGGCGGCAAGATGTGCCTATTCAACCAAATGTGTGAGTTGCATCCTGTATGAAACTGCTGAAACATACCTGTAAGTCGTCATTCTGGCTGCGCAGCGTATTATCTTTTGCTATCCAAGCCTCCTTCTCCGTTCGCAGACCGTTCAGTTTTGATGATAGTTCCTCGCTCCACTCAACTGCATCTTTCTTATTCTTCAAAGTCTGGTCTTGATGCTTCTTCATATCTTTCTGAAGTTCTTGAAGTCTTGTTCTGTAACCGCGCAATCTTTCTTGCTAGATAACGGAATGTAGCGTCAGAACATGAGATGCACCAAATAACCAAAGGAACATTACTAGTCTTTGCTGCTCATTCTCTGCGCTCTTCGTCAACACTTCGTCATGGTGAAGCCGTTCGATATGTCTGATGTTTTCCCGCTTCAGCCACAGCTCAAAATTGAGTTCCGTGCGTAGGAGCAGAACTTCTCTTTGCAAACCCGCGATCGTCTCACTTATTTGTGTAGGTATCCTGAGCTCGTCAGTCGGAGAGGCAGCTTCAGAAACCGTCGACGGATCGACAGAGCTCGAGCGGCTAGGAGTCGTACTAGGTACTGTGCTGGGTGGAGGTGTGAAGAGAATGGAAGGCCACGCAGGTGTCTTCTCGGATACGTGGATATCTGCACCCGATTTTAGAGCGACAGACGTTGCGATGAGGTCATGCAAAGATACTCTGCGCTGCCGCGGAGGAACCTCCTCGAGTTGAATATTCTTGAGAGTCGGTGTTTGCGTCGTAGTGACGTCGCCGCTGCGGCGAAGTTTTTGTAGAGGCCGATTGGTCGAATACAAATAACGCGAAGAGTCACTTTCCTGACTCGAAAATCCGTGGATCTCGGAATCCAGCATCATGCATTCTCCTATTATTCGCGATACGTCGAAATCCGACCAACGCTCGCTGTTGCTCAGTTCGGAATCCACGTCATCAATAAGAACGCCTGGATTAAACAAATGACTTCGAAGCAACATCTGAAGAATGCAAGCATGAGTAAAAGCCGCGAAGTGGACAGGGCCGTACGCACTTTACCAGCTGTCCGTATTTGCAGACCGTCCAATACATCCTTCCATCCCACAGTCCAAGGAGAATCGACATTTCGTTGCTGAAGGTATTCAGCCGCATTGCGAAGAAAGTGAATGGTGTTGCACGGAAAGAGGTAATATAGGAGTCCAAAGAATTGCTTGGGAACAGGCAGTGACCTCGTCGACAGATCAAATGACCTTTCCAGGCGAATCCAGTTCAAATCTTCTCGAATTTTCAACTTCGTATATCGCAATTCTTTCATACGCTCAACTTCTTCTTCCGATACGCTCTCTTCGATCCCTGCCACAGGTTCCTTATCTTCATAATCCAACAAGGCGGAGTAAGGTACCTTTTCTCCATGGGGAACTTGATCGAGAGCCGCTCTCCAACATAGCACACGCCCAAGTATTCCATATAGACGAGGAAGGACACCTCGTAGCGTAAGATAGGCCGTAATAGTCGCCACGGGAAGGAGCTTGACGAGAAGAGAAAGTTCCACGGCGCAAACGGTGGATGAATTATCAACCTCGAGCGATCGATAAATACTCTCCATGAATGGATGAGCAAATACCTCAGGCGCAACATCGGGAAATGACGGTTCCGCAGCAAGGCAGTCTAATAATGTGACTATTCGTAGTCGCGAGCTGGGAACTTCGAAACAATCCTGCATGATATCCATAAGCTCCTACAGATAGGGTTAGACTTCAACAGCAAATAACCTCTGGTATATCTGACTGACTCACAGTTGGTCTGGACAACCCATGTCTGATCAGTATCTCTTCCAAGTTGTCCTTCCACCAGATATTCTTGCTCTTTTGCATCTCATCCAGTTGCGCCCACTCCAAGATATCCTTCCCGGAACTTTCATTGAAGGCGTCTAGCAGAAACAGGTCAACCAGCCGCCGCCGAAAACTCTTTACCATTTCTCGATCCTGTTCATCATCTTCCAAGGCTTCTATTACGAGTTGTTTGGCATGCTCGACGGCTGCCGGTCGCAGGCGCGGATCTCGTAATGCAGGACGAATGAGGACTTCAAACCAGTTGGAGATGACGGTCATTGCAGGCAAAATAGGCCGAGAGTGAACAATGACATCTAGGAACAATTCGACCGTTTGAAGTTGGTAAAAGTTGACGTCCTCGTCATATATGTTCTGCAGCTCCTCTTCAAAGTCACGGCGCTGTTGATCATCGTCATCTAATGCAGTCGCGTCGTGGATCTCTTCGTCCAATGCACGAAGAAAATCGTTTATTTCTGACTCCTCGGAGGAGTGTGATAGTAAAAGTCGGAGTCGCTTTGCGAGCTCAGGTAATGTCATGGCGTCTGGTTGAAGATCAGGTTTAGGAGTGTACACTGCAAAGTCAAAGTTTATACGAAACTTGAACGCATTTCGAGCACGTGACTTCACAAGACGATTCCGGTTCCGATTCTTGGCTGAGAGGACAGCCTTTCGAAATGAACGAGTAATTATTACTCCCTACATTGTACATCTATAAGCATACATTCTATTGCGATATCTGTGGACAATGCACGAGATAGTTCTTTTGAGGCAGATCAGTACAGTCTCTTAATTTGCTTCTCGATATCCTCGGGCGATAATTTGATGTCTAATTGAAGTTAGAAACCTATTCAAGATCAATCATTAACTTCACTTACATTTCTGCGGATCTGTGAATTACATGGTAATTTCATGTTAGTCTGATGAAGTCCGACGGAAAGGTTTTTTCGTACTTTTGCTGAAGTCCTTGTTCTTCTGAATAAACCTCTGAAGGCTGGGAACAACGAGCCTTGATGCTTCCTCCGCCAATGCTTCTCTACCACGGTCGTCATCCGGTAAAACACGTACAGCGCGGTGACGTTCAACAATTTCCTCGAATACATCATAAAAGCGGGTAAACTTCTCTTTGACCGACGCTTTGCCACTTCCTCCTGAACCAGGTCCATCACCGAGCACTTGCAATAATGGAGAGTAGTTTGCTTCAAAATACCCTGCTTTCGCAGTACGGAAGCTGGATTGCAGAGCGTTTCGCGCAGGAGGAGCGAGGAGAGCTTCCACAGGCGCGGTATCTGAGGATGAGTCGAGCAGAGAATTGAGAAAATAGGAGACGTTGTTCAGAAGGAAGATGGACCCGATAGCGGGTCTGCGGGATGTGCGAGACAATGCTGTTAGAGTTGACAGAGTAGTATTGACGATATCGTCTGTAAATGATTTGCATAAGTCTCAAAATAAAGCAGATATTAAAGTCGGTAATGCTGCCGTACTCACAAAGATAGTGTTCAATGATGATACTTTCATCACCCTCTCCGAGCTTTGGACCTTTAGACGTCTGAACTACGCCTTCTCCCATTTTCCAGTTGCCATCACCAAGCGTTAATAGTGAGGATCCAACAGCATACTGAACCGCTGGGATAGCAGTCATATATTTAACAACCTTGACTTCATTCAGTATGAGCATTATGCTTCATGACTCGTGACTCACGGTCTCAGTAATTTCAGCTACATCCGTTCCAATCTCTGTCCTAGGTACAGCAGCGAGCTTGATATCCGCGAGAAATTCGGGAAAGCTCCGTAGGCAAACTGCTCGCAAGCTGTGCAGACCCTCTTTCAGGGCATTAATGTTGGCGGTTGATCCATTCGCACGTCTTTTGATAACATCCTCCCATCGTTGTGTGATCTCCGGGCTTGCGAGATAGCCGTGCGTGGCAAGCGCGAGAAAAGTGTTGTGGTGTAGTGCTCGCTTGACGCGGTTAGTAAGCTGAGTCAAGGAAGTAGAAAGAAGAGTAAGAAGTGGCGTGAGTAGTGAAGCATAAGTGCCTGCAAGTTGAGCTTGCGATGGAAGGAGGGTAAGCTCCGTTAGAACATTGTATTCATTCTAGACAAAGGTTTAGACTTGAGCGGATCCCGGGCATATCAAGGGTAACCAATCACCTCTGCAACGTTTATCACTCCCTCGACCCAAGCTCCAAATTCTCTTCCTTCTTTAATACTAACCTCGGCCGCGTTAGTATCTCTACCGCTACCGTATCCTTCACCACGACCTTCAACGACTCGCTTCGCGTCGACTTCTAAGCACTTTCTTAGCCACGCGCCACGCATATCTGCGTAGCCTCTCTGTGCATCTAACAGGGCCGACTGTATGGCTATCGCAGCTGGGTGAGAAGGATGCGTTGCAGGGACTGGGAGCGTGCGAAGGAACGAAACTATCGGCCGTAATGCTTGAACGATGTCTTCGGGAAATGATACGAAGACGGAGTTCGAATTATTGTCGAATGATATTCGTGAGGGAGGAGTCCCGGACGAGGCTTCCGCAACGTACTTTGTGTATAGTTGTGCAAGCTTCTTCGCTCCGGCCTCCACTAATCGTGCCTACAACAGGACATATTCTTGAGGCAATCCAATTAGAACCAAAGTCGAAAGAAACCTCACTGTTTCCCGAGACTCCTCTGAAGTGACACCTTTGAAAGCGATGCTCGCATTCATTCGCTCGAGCGCATCAATAGATACGTCTAACTGGGTTGCCTGAGGCCTGCACACAAAATGTTCAACGAAGTGGTACGAAGTCACGGTTTGACCGGCATACCCTCGCAAGATCAGGCCCTCCTCTTCTGCAAGACCCTGTTGACTTGATGCAACTTCATCGATAAGCTGAAGTGTACTCTCGATGTCTATTTAAGCATCAGGAGGGAGCATTATATGCGTAGGACGGAATTCTCACTGGCCGATCTTCTATTCAACAGCTGCGTGGAGCTGTGAAGAGGCAGTATTGACTTCTCTAGTTTCAGGAGCCGGGTATCGAAATTAGTGAGAATCGAAATCATTCGTTGCGAGATTTGTCGTGTTTTGTTGAGATTTTGTTCCAACTCTCGTCGGTCTGGTAAGCTGGGCATTTGTAGGATACAACGAACGTCTCACCAGTTCAATTTCTGCTGCTTCGTCCTCCATATGTGGCAGTTCGTAGCAAGGTTCTGAAGCCTATGGTGCGCACAGCGAGCTTTAAGAGTGTCCCCTCTTTGGCTAGTATAGCCCGTATCAAGTGTTTACATGTAGTTGTGAGCAAGAACAGTCCGCCGATCCTGATCAATGATTTGCGCAAGCAAATTGCGTTACGTAATCATAAAATTCACTGCAGCATGGACACAGATTCTAACGGTCTAAGCCCGCCCTGTTGTCTGCGACTTTAGAGGAACTTCTGAGTTAACATCAATCATGTCGGCGACCATCGAAGAGATTTCTGACCACTCCGACCACGACCATGACCATGACCACGATCATGATGAGGATCCGACTTCGATGGCTGCGCTTGAAAAGGTTCAGTCTCGTGCGGAGCGGAAGGCGCGCAAGGCGCTCTTAGGCTTAGGTCTTAAGAAAGTGCCTCAAATCACTCGAGTCACTCTTCGAAGGCCGAAGAACGTATGTGAACCCCTGTCTCATTTTTGGGAAGAAGCTATAAGGTAATTTATTTGTTGATTTCAGATTCTCTTCGTAATCGCGTCACCCGACGTGTACAAGTCGCCCAATAGTGATTGCTATATTGTGTTTGGCGAGGCCAAGGTGGGTGCTCAAGAAGAAAAATATTTGAATCTCGGATGACGGAATTATGTTCGTGCAGATTGAAGACGTCAACCAACAAGCGCAATTGAGTGCTGCTCACCATCTCGCTCAGAGCGGAGCGGGCATCGGCAGTGACAACCAAGCATCGCAAAAAGCTGCTGCCGCCGATGACGACGATCAAATGCCAGCTCTCGAGCCTGCAGAAGAGGAGGGTCCTGTTGACGAGACGGGCCTCGACCCGAAGGAGATTGAACTTGTGATGGCCCAAGTGAACTGCTCTCGTGCCAAGGCAGTTAAGGTGCTCAAAGAAAACGGAGGAGACATCATCAATGCTAGTCAGTTATTCCTTGTTCCTCCGTTTTTGATTGATTTAATGTTGCTATTCAGTTATGGCGGCGACGGACTGATCTGTATTCGCATCTGTGTATGCTGTCTGTCGTTGTCGTTGCTACAAGTTTTGTATTCTCCTGCTTCGTGTTTATCAATGAAAAGTGTTCTGCTTACAGAGCTGTTGGTACTTTTTGTGAACGAGAGCAAACGGAGAATGACTCGAGAGCAAGTTTTAAGATTTTTCTGGCCTTTCTGACACATCCAAAATGGTCACGGTTACGTTTGATACAACCTAAATTCGACATAGTAGTTCGACCTCTCCCAGCCGTCTCTTATTATTTCTATATACTTCTTCGGTCTTATTTGTATGCAGTGCGAGCTTCCTTCCGAAGCTGGCGACCCTTCGTCGATATCCAATTCCTGAGCTGCTGCAATCACCAAGTCCCGTAATTCCCCTTCTTCGAATAGGTGATAATAACGATTGAAGACAGCAGGCGAATCTTCGGTTTCTCTTGATTGCATCTTCTCTAGCTTCCTCGAAGCGGAGCTATTAGTCATGACCCAGGGAACAAAAACGTCTTGTCCCCTGTGCACTGAGTTTGTCTTCTCCATTGGACTTGGAATGGAACGTTTGGACAATTCGTCTTGCCGAACCGACCAGACATAGATGAGACCACGACCATGAGATGGGGACAAGCAGTTCAAAAGGTTCTGTAGGACAAGAACAAGCGACATAAGATCAATGAGTCAATCCCTCTCATGTGCTTTGTGTCTTCACCTGTATGGAGTTTTTCCTTCGCTCGCGCGTTGATAGATGATGAATCGTTGCGATGGAGATCGCAAAATCCTGAATGAATTATTAGAAATTATAGAATACGTTTTCAAAGCGTCACTTACAAAAGTGCCATTCCTCCAAGGGTTGTCAAGGACATCGGCGAGAACACATTCTCTGCTCCTCCCACCAGCAAGCTTCGCAATGTCCAATAGTCGAGCACTTCTGTCAAGACCGATAGTCCAGTACACTCCTTCCCTCTCCTTCGGAGCCATTAAATATTTCCCATTTCCACATCCAGCGTCAAGGCCGACATGTCCAGCAGGGATGCTTGCAAGGAAAGCAGCAACTACTGGCCAGGGTTTATACCGAGTTGACGAGAAATGATGCGCAATGCTTTCATATATCGTATGGACGTAAGTATCTTCATACGACGCAGGAGAGTCTGAGGATGTACTGGTGGGTATAACAGCCTTCGTAGACATGGAGGCAAGGGTCAAAGTCAAATTAACTTCAAAGTCTGATGTAGTTGAGAAGAGATCGTAAATAGTTAATAATATTATAATGATATTAGGATATTTCTACCCCAATATCATATTACCCTTGGATGCCTTTCCTATGCTAAAAATGGCGCAGTTACAGTACTAGTACGTCCGGTAGGAATAAAAATAAATATGACAAAAGAGTTTGTATCTTATTTAGGATGCGGAAATTCCCGAGGCGTGGCTGACCTACCTTACTCGCTGTAAGTTAAAGTCGAAAACATCAGCGCCACACTATTTTGTATCCAACCTCATCCGCCTGGAGGATGTCCACTTGGCGACGCTGCTCAGGAAGCTACCCATCTCCACGTACATGTTCCTCCTTTCAGTCTATTGCTACTCCGTCCAATAGAGTACTGATTCAAACATCAAACACGAAATCGTACGCGGTGAATCTCCCTCCAGAAATATGGCTTCATGTGTTTGAGATTCTTGCCTATATTCCTGGGATCCTTGCCCTCTCAGACGAACGCACCATCGAAGCGTTCTCTGAGGACGGAAACGGCATAATTCTGCAAGGCCTATATGCAGACATCATGAAGACGAAGCTCGCCATTGGCCAAGTGTCCTGGACATGGCGGAAGCTGATTTTACCGCTTCTTTTTGAGTGCGTCGTGGTTAAGTCCGGTCGCCATGCCTTGGAAATCGCTAGCACACTGGCTCGCCTCAAACGAGAGCAGAGTGAAAATGACTATTATGGCCGCTGGATCAAACGCGTAGAAGTTCTAGTCAGCGAGAAATGTTGGGAACAGGACAGCGCAGACGCTCTTGTTCGGATCCTGGAACTAGCCCCCAATATCATGGTGTTTTCTGATCTCTTTTGCTTCGGTGCACTACCGCAAGACTCTATCCCGAGGATAATTAGGACTCTACAGGGTCTTAGCGAGTCGGGACAATTACGAAGGATCGATAGTTCTGGAGGAATCATCTATCGCCTTTCCTTGCTTTCCAATATGCCCTCGCTCGAGGTTCTCGTCACATGTCAAGCAATCACGACTCCAATGATTCTACCGAAACTTCACACATTGTCTATTGCGAATTCTGAAGTAGTCTTGGCTCATGGACTTGGAAACTTGGTGGCTCCAAATCTGCAAAGCTTGATAACTCGCGACAAGACAGCTCGAACCTCCACTGCAGTGAAAGTATATCTGCATAGTAACAGCAACTTGCCTGTTAGCCTTAAACACCTTCGGTGGGCTCCGCCACGTCATACTAAGACGATACAACAACTAAAGAAAATTCGGCTGAACATCGCAGACATGCCTGAATTAACGTCTCTAACCGTGGACATCGGGACATTGTCAAGTTTGGGGTCGTTTGATAACTTTCGAATTAATCATCAAACTTTGCAGAGAATAGTCTTTGACAATTTTCCTACCTTCGGCACCAGGATGCACTTGGGCCACTATGTCCAAGGAAGACGTATCCTTTCAGACTTTTTGCATTCGTTACTGAAGGTTGAAGACAACCCTTCTCTCCAGACGATTGGTTTTCTCCGATATCAAAGCTATTTTGAAACTGGAAATTTCAGTACACATTCTAGGCCTTGGGAGGGCGACGTGAATATCACGCTATGGAGGGATTTTCTAGCTGCGTGCGAAGAGCGGGGAATTACCGTTGAAGCATCGGTTGGAGCGAAGAATCATTTCTATGGGATCTGGCAGCCCTTTCATCTTGGACTAGTACCTAGGGCATGCACGTCCAAAAATCTACGGGCTGATTTATTATAGCATTTCTTTTATATGGTACTGTTTAGTATTTAGGCGAATATGGTTTAAGTTGAAGTTCTTAGAATCTTACCGCTTGGAAGTTAAAAACACTTCATCTTTAGACGTCTCAATGAACCCTTCTCTATCTCCTACAAGTTGATGTATTGTATTAATGTAATAGTCGTATACCAGATCAATGCACTGTACCATTGAAAATGCATCATCAAAGGAAACCCATCTCTTCATCTAAAATACTTCGAAACCTGGAGGGATCCATCGATGGAAACGGGACAAGATTGTTTGGGTCAAATTTCGCAATATCCCAGGCCAACATTCTGAAACAACCACAAACGATAAAATTCAAGTTACGCAACTCAAGAAGAAATACTCACTTCACGGTGCTCATTTTCAAATGACCAAGCTTGTCAAGTTCGGAAGCTAGGTCGACTTGATGATTGTCTAATAAAGACGGGTTCGGCACAACTATCATAGGTTTGGGTAATCTCAGAACATCGAGAATAGTTCCAGATCCTGTTGAGTTCATTAGCTTTTCTAAGACTTCCTGCTGAATGACTTAATGGAGCGTACCTGCATGACTGATCACTATATTCGCTGCATCATAGTCATTTCGCAATGTGGATTTGTATCTCCACATCTCAATCCGAACTCCCTCTTCGGTCCATTGCCAGGGACCATCTGCACTGACGTCCGGAAATCTCAATGCGGCAGGGTATTTCCCGCATTGTACTACGAGATCTGTGAATCCTTTCGTGAAGAGGGCTTGCAAGACTGGCTGAGAAAGGACTGCATCGACGAGCTCATTGAAGAATGTTGACCCGACCGTTACAAAGGCACGCATCGAGCTTAAAGCAATACCGAGGAGAAATAACGTCCAATGGGTTTCTTTCTTGTTGTTTGGTGGAACTACCTGAGCATCATCAAGAATCAGGTGGTCACGGTCATAAACTGAAATGGTTCCGCGCTAATTTGGCCGACGCGTCTTCTTTTCCTACCCACAGAAATTTGTCCTTCATATTCTTGCAAAACCACATCTCACTCTAAAAACTATTACTTTCGAAAATGGGTTACACTCTATGTGTGCTTGGTGAGGCGAGCATTGGTACATCTCGTAATACAAAATTCACAATAAAATCAAGGATGCGGGACGATGGGAATCGCCGTTCTTTCCGGCGTAGTCGCCTCTCTGGAACAGCTGCCCAACTACCATCCCAATGGCACCCTTCCAAGTTTTCTTTCCTCCGCATCCTCTTCGGCGGTTCCAAAATGGGAGCACCACACATCTGGCACGGTTACACCAGTCGGTGCGCCAGGTGCTTCGCTCCCGTCGCGCTTCATTGCTTGCGTGAACAGAGAAGATAGTGTTCGACATCTTATGCAAATCTTCCACGGGAAAGGCGGGCTCAGCGAGTCAGTGGAGATTGTATCCAACGAGAATGTCGAGAGTGTTAAAGAGTCAGATGTCATTCTCTTATGGTGTGCCTCTCATACTTTCTTGCTTATGAGTAGAAGTCTAATATATGCATGATATATCTAAGTGTAAAACCTCAGCATGCTCACTCTGTACTATCAGAACCGGGCATGAAAGAAGCTCTCCGAGGCAAACTGTTGATTAGCATTCTCGCTGGTGTAACTATACCACAGCTGGAGGCCTTGGTGGACTCTTCAACAAGAGTTGTGCGCGCCATGCCAAATACTCCATGCAAAGTATTCACACACTCACTCACCTAATGCGCGAATTCTTACTTGATGAATTATTTGACTATAGATCCGTGAGGGTATGACGGTAGTATCCACCCTTCCTGTCAAACCTGAAACCGAACTGGATCGCCAAATTATTCTACGCATATTTTCTTCTATCGGTCGATGTCGATTCCTTCCCGAAAAGAATTTCGATGCATGTACTGCCCTTAGCGCGAGTGGGCCTGCTTTTGCTTGTGTATTTCTTGAGGCCATGGCGGATGGAGGTGTGATGATGGGTCTGCCTCGGGCTGAGGCATTGGAATTGGCTGCGCAAAGTACGTGCAGATGGCTGATTAATACTCGACGGTCTTGAATTCATTGGATTTAATCGCAGCTCTACAAGGTGCTGCTCGGATGTCGCTCCAGTCCGGAACGCATCCAGCTCAGATAAAAGACGCTGTCACCAGTAAGTCTTCAGGAAGCATATATATATATATATATGTAGTTATAATTCATGACTGATGGCTCCCGACAGCTCCTGGAGGGTGTACAATTGCAGGCCTCTTGACGCTTGAGGATGGGAAGGTTCGTTCGACTATTGCTCGAGCTATTCAAGTGGCTACCGAGAGGGCGTCAGAGTTAGGGCAACCAGCGAAAAAGTGAATAGGAAATCTAAACGGCACTATAATCTGATACAGAAAATGTAGTATTATTACATTTAAGGGATTGCAGTGGATGTACTGTACAAGACGGGCAATATATGGCGAAGTGGGCGCAGTGTAAAGATTGATGACCATTCAAGCAAGCTCGAGGTAGCGTTCAACTGTGACACAAACTCTCAGTTGGTTCACTGGAACTATGAAAAAGTTATGTCTTACCTTCCCAGTTCGTGACCGCCTCATTCCATAATTTCACTTCATGCTGGCGGGTCCCGCCAAAGTGTTCAACAAAGTCATCGCCAAAGATCGCTTCTTCGCGAGCAATACTCCCAGGTTTCATCATTTCCTTCGTCGCAGTCTCCAATGATGTGCTGAGCATCTTGACTTTCCCAGCAAGACGATCTTCAGGTTTGAAGTGTGTGACGGGCGGGCCCGGCTCGAGCTTCTTTTCAATCCCACGTAACCCAAGAGAGAATACCGCTGAGAGTGCGAAATAGGGGTTCAAGTCTGCGCCAGGCACACGTACTTCGAGCCGCGTTGCTGAGGGAGGTGCGGAGGGAGGCGATATGATGCGGATGGAGGCAGCGCGGGAGTCGTAGCCGTACGTAACAGCGTTCGGAGCCCAGAATGCTTCACCACCGACGAGACGTTTATATCCATTTATCGTCGGCACAAGCTTTGAAGTACGTTCATAAATGCTCCAAGTCAGTTCACTTTACGCACCGTTGGCATGACTGTTGTGATGGAAAGTCAATACGAAGCTCTAGGAATGCGAAAAGTATATTTATTACCATCGGTCAATCCATCTAAAACTCCAGCCAAAAACCACTCGCATTCTTGACTGACATACTTGAGGTCGGAGTATTTTGCATTCTTGCGTCCACCATTCTTCAATTCTTCTTCTGAAATACCAAAAACGTTCTTGCCGGATTGGTCTCTCAGTGAAACATGAATATGTCTAGAGCACAGGAGTGAGTTCCAAGTAAATGTCGACTGATCGTTATCACTGACCCGCCGCAGCCAGGTAGCTGTACACGAAGGAAGAAGATCCAAAGTTTCAACCAAATCACAATACGAAGACAATGGCACGCACATTCCCCCATGGTTTGGCCATGAAACTCGGTACAATGCCCAGTTTCATGCCTACGCTTTTAGCAACGTACTTGAAAAGAATAGCATTGTCGGCTATTCGAGTCGCATGAGTATATGCGAGGGCGGTTTCATATACGCCGGGACCGGTCTCCGTGTCTGGATTAATCAACAAAAAAAATTATGTTCAGAGGCAGAAAGTCACGTACGATGCCCTTCGACAGGAACTTCAAACTTCAGACTCTCATCAAAGAGACCTTCGAAGTACTCATGATTCAGTTGCGTACGCAAGAGCGAATAACCATGCACTGTCAAAATTCTTAGGGACGGGGTTTTCTGTCGTGTAGGACAATAATTACTGACTCCCAGGTGTGAGGGGATTGAGATTAGTGAATTTTTTCTCCGCTAATGTATTGGGGGTTTCTAAATCATTCGGTAAATAAAGAAACTCAAGTCCGGCGGACTACAGTACGGACCTTTAAATTGGAAGTACTAAACAGGTTTGAGCGATCTAAAGCTTTGATACTGAATGATGACATACTTCATATTCCACACCCGCAAAACAGTTCCATCCCTTGTCTTCAGCCTTCTGGGCCGCCTTGCGAAGAACACTCCGAGGACAGACGCACAGCGGTTCTTTTGTATCTGGATCAAGGAATGAAACAAGGAAGAAAGGCACATTTCCTTCCCAAGGGATTCTCCTATATGTTGACAGGTCTATCTGAGCAATGACATCTCTATACCCGTTATCTTTGTTTGAGATTAAAAGCTCTCGGGAGTAGACGGTATCGTGGATGTCCCAACCACTGCAGACTGTTAGCAAGGCGCGCGTATGCTGGACAAGCTCGCTCACAAAATCACAGAGCAGAACCCGAAGCCATCTGACGAAGCCGCACTCAAGAACTTGTCTTTGGACTATATTTGGAGATTATTAGAACCGGAAGCAGATTGAATCAGCCCCAAAAGGACCTATACTGTACTAGTGCGCACCATGAACTTTCCGCGGAGGACTCCATCCACTACGTTATAACGTAAGCCACCTAAGGAAGCATTATCACTCGCAACAGACCATACCATCTATACCTGCAGGAGAAGATATGTGACGTCAGGCCAGAATTCCTTGATATTCGCAGAGAGAAATGGCACGAACCAGCAACTTTGACCTTCGAGTCTCCAGAGAGCAACTTCTTCAGGTCACTCAGAGACTTAGGAGCGCCTGTAGTAGCAATTTCGACAGGTGCCATGGTTGGTTGTGGTTGTGATAAGAAAGATAGAAAGCGACAATTGATATTGATCCGGAACCGATACTCCTAAACCGATATCTCGTGACCAAACAGAGACCAAACAAAGTAGGACGCGTCAAGTTCACGAGCCGCGTCATCCTCACTCTCAGTGCAACACTTCATTCGTCTTGCTCATCGCGTTCAGGTATTCAATCAATATGGATGAAATAGGAATCGAGATTCAAAAGGAGGTCAGAATACTTGTTCTGCCCGGCTTTGCAGTGCTTTGACCAGAGAACCTATTCAGGAACCGACTTTCGAGTCCGTCGTCAGCAAAAGACGCAATTGCTCCAGGAGTTGCAGGATGAGGATCTGTATATCAAGTACAAAAAACTCACTCGCCATTTGGAGATGCTGGAAATTCAGGAAGCCTACATTAAAGATGAGCAAGCAAACCTGAAGCGCGAACTTATCCGTGCGCAGGAAGAAGTCAAGCGAATTCAATCCGTCCCACTGGTAATCGGTCAATTCCTTGAGCCCATTGACCAGCATACTGGCATCGTTGGTTCGACAACCGGCTCAAACTACGTTGTTCGCATCCTATCTACTCTTGATCGCGAGTTGTTGAAGCCCTCCTCATCGGTTGCTCTCCATCGACATTCCAATGCTTTAGTTGACATCCTTCCACCCGAGGCAGACTCGTCCATTTCCATGCTGGGCGCGAGTGAGAAGCCTGACGTCACATACCAGGATATCGGTGGTTTGGACTCACAAAAGCAGGAGATCCGGGAAGCAGTGGAGCTACCGTTGACGCATTTCGACCTCTACAAGAAGATCGGCATAGACCCGCCACGAGGAGTATTGTTATATGGTCCTCCAGGTACGGAGTTCTCAATGTTATGTGGTCATTGTCCTGAACTTTTCTCAAGGTACTGGAAAGACAATGCTTGTAAAAGCCGTTGCGCATCATACAACAGCTTCATTTATCCGAGTCGTTGGAAGCGAGTTCGTTCAAAAGTATCTCGGAGAAGGGCCTCGAATGGTCCGTGATGTTTTCCGACTAGCTCGAGAAAATGCGCCGTCGATCATCTTCATTGACGAAATTGACGCCATTGCGACAAAGCGTTTCGACGCGCAGACTGGTGCTGATCGAGAAGTGCAACGTATCCTTCTTGAGCTTCTCAATCAAATGGATGGTTTCGACCAAGGCAGTAATGTCAAAGTATGATTACCCATCTATCTATCTGTCTATCCTTTTTCGATATGGCTGACTGTACCCCTCCTTAATTTAGGTTATTATGGCCACTAATCGTGCCGACACTCTAGATCCTGCTCTGCTCCGTCCTGGACGATTAGATCGCAAGATCGAATTCCCAATTCCTTCAAGAAGAGAGAAGCGTCTTATCTTCCAGACAGTCACAAGTAAAATGAATCTCAGTCCGGATGTTGACTTGGAGGATCTGGTCTCTCGTCCAGACAGACTTCAATCTGCACAAATTGCTGCAATCTGTCAAGCGGCTGGTTTGCAAGGTAAGTTTCCGTTTAATTTGTTCGCGATATTGTTCCTAATCGCAAATTCAGCTGTACGGAAGAATCGATATGTTATCCTTCCAGTTGACTTCGAGGAGGGATGGAAAGTAAGCGCTTTGTACTTATGTTATATTCGTCGTCTGACACCATGGTCGTATAGCAAGCGGTCAAGAGATCAGATGAAACACTCGAATTCTGTAAGTCGAGATTCAACCCTCTTCATGTCGACACGACTGATTCGTTTGTTCTAAGACCGATAATTGCCCGTTTGTCAATAGCCGTGAGTCAAGTTTCTACTCCTATTCGGTTGTCTTGACATACATATCTAACGTCCGTCGATCAGACTTGCATTGTTGTACTTTACCCATTTCCCTATATATTGTGCATTTCTCTAGTCTCTTGGTCTCGGGAAAAGGTAGCGCTCCGACACCTTGGCGTCCTTCTTCGCTACGTACAGAACGGCGCAAATTAAAGGAGCAACATTGATACTCCACGTCCTGTTTATATCAAGCCACCTAATTGGCAACCCTGAATTGGCACCAGTTTGGAGGTGAACGCGCAGGAGATATCCATATCGAAGACTATGCTTATGTGGCACATCCTTTTCATGACGAAGTCTGTCGTTAGGAAAAGGACTTGCCAGAAGCTCCCGCTTAGTCTGATCGTTGATTTGTTACGTGTGCTTAAGCGGACAAAAGCTTTCTTTTACAGAAAACATCGTACTGCTCTGTTACTTTGGCGTTTCTCTTGCTTTCACACAGAAAGATGCCCATTCAGACGAGCTAGATTATTTATCCCGTCATTATATTTTGCCTTTCCAGCGAAGCCTACGCTGTCGAATTTTTTTGACACCGTTGCGGAGGTTCACACGCGGGGAACATTGTCATCATTTACCTTTCTCTTCTGTTCTTATACCTTTTCGTAGCAAAGAAAGTATCGATCTTACAGGTGAGTGTTGTCTTGACGGTTGTATGTATGGCCTCTTTGATCGTTCCCAGGCAGACTGTAACAGATTATCACGTATTTGAATTACATGGTTATCTACAAATGTCCAGAATTCGTACGGATCTCAAACTGCTTGATCTTCTAGCGCATCATCAATGTCAAAAGCAGCAATCCACTTTTTTCGCTAACGGTAGATAACGCTCTTCAAGCCATGGACGGCGCGCCATTTCTCCTTGCGTCTTCCATATTTAGCGAGAGCAAGATCAACGTGAGTGGTTTCAATCATTCATGTACCATGTCGTTGTTGGGTGTCCCTTGTGTATGTCGGGTGGACGCCAGATACATGGAGGACATTCGGAATGACCTCTGATCTGTTCAGTTCACGGTCTTTACGGAGACCTTTTAATCTAGCGTGTTTGATGGGGTGTGAATCTGGAGGTTTATATTAGTTTCAGAGGATCAGAGTTTAGTTTATTTTTCGAATTTCTCAGGTCATTGACAAATTCTTGTCCTCCCGTCTCATTTATGCATCATTTCAAGCTCTCCGACACTCTGGTTGGCGTTCTTTCATCCACGCGTCTTCCTCATTTTACGAGAGCAAGATTGACACGAGCAAATGTGTTGGCGTTTGCTCTCCGAGTTCCCAGCGTTACTTGCATCGTTAGGTCAAGGCCGGGAATGTGGCATACATAGCTTCTTCAGTGCTCACGGCATAATTTGTTTCGTAGTAATGATGCATTGATTTCTTGTAGCCAAAAATGACGGACAAACTAGCAACAAATGAAGACTAGGTTGATGGTGTGGGTTCCGCTGCGGCTGCTGTGACCGAAGCCTGTTCTTGAGCATCCTTTGCGACCCCCTTCTTAAAGTACTCTTTGTCGGAGTTGTACCACTTGAGAAAGAGGGTAACATCATTGGCGACTGTACTAGGAATGCTGGCTTGAGCTACGAAACTCGGAATGCTACCTCCAGGTGTACTCGACGTTGCCATCCTAATTGAGATGTATGCATCAATGCAGTTTTGAGTCTTAGAAGACAAGACTAACCTCCATTCCGTCTTTCCGTTTTCTAATTCTTGTAGCCGTTCAACAGCGACATAGCGCCCTCGTGCACCTTTGAGTTCGGCTTTGGACATTTCCGGGTCTGTTGTTACGTCGACTGGGATTGATAGAACGATACTGACGTTTTTTTTACGCTCAGCCTTACGAGTATTACCCCAAAAAAGGCGACTGACCCGGACTTTCGTTCTCCAGAAGTATCTAGGTGTATCACTTGCAGAACGGTAAAGGTCCTGTTGCTGATTGGTGGATTGAACTTGTAGTGCAAGTTCCAAATCGCAGCTCTATCGGAGAGCCTCTTGAGTAGGACGACGTGGTCAATGCTATGCACGAATCTGCGTTGCGGGTTAAAATACAGGAGACTGATCATTAGTTGAATAGACTCACTTGCGCTCATGTTCTGGCTTATTGGTTCCCAACCCGAACCAGAATTCGTCAAATGTGATTTCCTCCGCGGCGTGCTCGCTGGCTCGGCAGAACCACGGTTCTTCGTCATCTGCTTGCTTTGGGGCTGTATATCCCCTGACAACGCCCTTGCAATAGTCCTTAGTATGCTTCCACTTTAAAGTAGCTTCGATGAGTTCCCGACCCGCTTGAAGTAACTTGTCTTCAGACGGGATTTCAGATGATTTCACAGGAGCGAGGTTCAGCTTTGTTCCAGAGGGCAGAAGCATGATGGGCGCAGTCGCGGCAAACGGGGTGGATGGTGAGGAAGCTGTGCGAACGACGGTCGATTGGAAGCAGACATGGTTGCTGTTGCAAGTGTGAGACTTGAACTATATCTGGTCGCGTTATTACAAGTTTTCCTCGTCGATCACTTTCGACCAGCATGTCCTCAGATAACGCATATGCTGGGCTATGGTCGTCCTTGCCGACTCCATTGACGCCATGGGTGTGAGCGCATTCCAGGTTATTTTATAGAATATTTCTGATGGAAATTCACAGTCTCGATGTCATAAATTCTCTCGGATATGCCCAAATGACTCCCGTACAAGCATCCACAATCCCGCTCTTCATGAGGCATAAGGACGTTGTGGTTGAAGCTGTAACAGGCAGTGGGAAAACCCTGAGCTTTGTCATTCCAATTATCGAGAAGCTCATCAGAAGAGAGAAACGGTTACGAAAGACGGAGATTGGGGCAGTCGTTATTAGTCCCACAAGGTGAGCAGTCTACCTCTGAAGAGTTCATCCTGTATCTAATCAGCATCGAAGAGAATTAGCGGCGCAAATACATTCCGTATTTGAGCTGTTCCTAAATTCGCAAGCCAAGGTGAATGGCTATTCATCTCGGGGGATCAGTTGACTGACTTCGAGAACAGAGTGATGAATCTGAGGACGAAGATGCTTCCAGGAAGGAAGACGAACCGTATCCTTCACCGCTCCTTTTGACATCTTCCTCGGATTCTTCTCCAGCAGAAGACATTCGACGGTTTCTGGATACCGGCGCGGATGTAGTCATCGGGACTCCAGGTCGAATCGAAGAGTTCTTGCTGGGAAAAGGCAGGGATGTTGTCAGTGTTAAGGAGCTTGAAGTGCTTGTGCTGGACGAGGCCGATAGGTTCAGATATATTCTCTGCGGCGCTTTATCATTATTTCTAACTATATTTCAGGCTTCTGGACCTCGGATTTACACAATGTCTGAGTCGCATTCTTGCCGCTCTGCCTAAGCAACGAAGGACAGGACTTTTCAGCGCGACGATGACTGATGCTCTTTCTGAATTGGTTCGAGTTGGACTCCGGAATCCAGTGCGCGTTGTTGTAAAGGTGGAGGCGAAGAAAACGAAGGACGGAAAAGTGGTGAAAGAAAAGGTGGAAGAAAGACGAATACCTGCAAGGTATTCATTTCCTCACTTCCTCTTACATATGGGTGAAATTGAAATGCTCTATATCAGCCTCAAAAATTTCTACATCCAATGTAGACCTTCGGAGAAAATGGTTCAGCTTCTACGACTCATTGGACACGAGGCTAGCTCGTCTGATTCGTCCAGATTTATCGTATATTTTGCTACGTGCGCTTGTGTAGACTATTTCTATCGAGTATGTCTTTCCCTTCACTGGAGAGTATCTGAGTAACTGACTACTACATACAAGATATTGCCCTCACTGCTCCCTTCTGTCTCCTTCTTCTCTCTCCATGGTCATATTCCTCCTGCCAAACGAACTCTCGCTCTGCTTTCTTTCAGTACACATGTGTCCACACCATCTTCACCATCTGTCCTGTTGTGCACAGATGTCGCGGCTCGCGGTCTTGATCTACCTGACGTTGACTGCGTCATTCAATTCGATCCTCCTGTAGACCCGAAACAGTTCAGTCACAGATGTGGAAGGACGGCGAGGGCTGGTAGAGATGGCAGGGCGTGGGTCCTACTTTCTGAGAAAGAAGTCGGCTACGTCGGTAAGGATTCTGTGTATTTATACCCGCGCATTATTCACTTCAGTATTAGACTTCCTGTCTGTACGCAAGATTCCTCTGACGGAGCGGTTACGTATCCCGCCGTCAGATTCTGCAGCAGTTTTTGGTGAGGATGAGGAAGATCCAGAGGCAGAGAATCTCTTAGGGAGAATGAGGGCTGAAGTTTGCAAAGACAGGGATATACATGACAAGGTGAGCATGCGATGCTCTCACGACATCTCAGAGACGTGGTTGATAGCATCGCAGGGTGTCAAAGCTTTTGTATCTTTTGTACGGGCATATTCAAAGCACGAAGCGTCATACATCTTCAGGATGCAGGACCTCGATTTGGTTGGCGTGGCGAAGTCATTCGGACTCTTGAGACTTCCCAAAATGCCCGAACTCAAAGGACGCTTCGACGACGGCTGGGATGATGCAGACATCGACGTAAGTGATTTCTGCATTTCTCATCTACAGTACTTAGCTTGCTCATGCTGCGTCATATTTTCAAGTGGGATTCGTATGCGTACGCCGATAAGAAGCGCGAAGCCCAGCGACTAGAAGTTTTGGCCGAAAGCAAAACCTCGGAGGCCAAAGAACGTCGGGCACAAGAGAAGAAGAAACGCACCGAGCAGAAGCAGAAGAACGCAGCTTGGAGTAAAGAGGTGGAAAGAAAGGCGGCGAAGGAGAAGAGGAAGGAGAAAAAGACGCGGAGGCGAGAGTGGATAAAGAGCCATGGGACTGCTGCGGATTCTGCAGAGTCGCGAACAGAGGTGGGAGAGAAACGAAGTAAGGCGGAGAGATATGCGGACGAAGATGATTGGGACGAACTAGCACGCGAGGAGCGGATGGCGAAGAAGGTGAGGAAAGGCTTGCTCGATAACAAAGCCTTCGACGAGGAGTTTACTGGTCTTTGATCGCTGTGCATTATTTTGGTATTGTAGACAATAGATATACTTGCACTATGTATAATTCAGGATGCTGCTCATACCTGAGTTGAGCGTAAGAATGAGATGCGTGGGTTGACCTCCTTCACCAAGACCGACAGAACAGGTCATCTTCCTCTAGAGACACGCATGGCACCCGGCCCAGCATGACGAATATACCGCGAATCCCGGATAACTTGACTAGGAAGAGTGCGCTGGAGAAGAAAATTTACGCCCGCAACTGTTCCGTTTTCTGCGACTCGGTCTGACTCAGGTCGACGAGGCCAAAGTAACGACTCCGGCCAAGCGCCTGACTCGTCTCGGGGTAGCTTCTCTCCGCGGTTGAGAACAACGCCAACGTATCTTCGCTCGCCGTTCATCCACTTCTTGGTGTAGAATCGGACAAAGCCTGGTACAAGTGCGTAGATGGTGTGGTCGCGGCCCATTCCGACCTAAGAGATGTACAAAGAAGATCAACAGTCAGACAACGGAGTTCAAAGCTAAGATAACTAGTGCGGCGCGGTAAAAGAGACGTACATGCTGTCCTGGGTGGAACTGGGTACCGCGCTGCCTGACAATGATGTTCCCGGGAATTACGGCTTCGTCTGCAGCAAGTTGACAAATCAGTTCACGTCAAAGAGAAAAGCACAGCGCACATCACGCACCGGAAAACTTCTTGATACCAAGCCGCTTCCCTGGGGAATGGCCATTGTTGCGAACGGTACCTCCAGCACGCTTAGTCGCGGTTCTGATTGACCCAAGGCCTGCTCGAAGAAATAATGATTATTATTGTTCTTCGTGATGACAAAAGCATAAATGCAGACCGAAACAAGAGAATGGGTTATGAGACTGAACGGATAGGCCACGCAAAGCAGACAAGAAGGCCATTTTGCGGGATAGAATCAAAGGGACGAGTAGTGGTTTGGCTTGCAGCAAACTGAAGCAAATAGAAATTATGTAATCGACTCCTTTATGAGGCGTGGCGAGTGTGTCTTGTCTAAAAGCCATCTCTTTCCTGTCCCTCCAGCACCTATTATCCACACCTTTCCCCCCCATCTTACCTCGCATCGGAATCCGATATCATGGTTATCATCCGTACAGCCGACAAGGAGAAGTTCACCGTCGATAGGGACGTTGCTGAATGCAGCGTTTTGCTGAAGAACTTGCTTGAGGGTATGTATGCGCCCCGGCGCGATGTCTCATTGGCTGATGTGCTTCGATACTGATATATACTGATATCTCTTGGGCGTCATTCACAGATGTTGGAGAAAACGAAGAGGAAGAAATCCCTGTTCAGAACATTAACTCGAGTGTGTTCAGAAAGGCAAGTTTTGAGCGCGCTGGATGAGATGTGTAGCTGACGCGCGGCTTGTTGGCGTTGGTAGGTGCTGGAGTGGTGCGAGCACCACAAAAACGACCCACGCCCTGCTTCCGACGATTCTGCCGCGGAGGAGTCTCGCAGGCGCACGACTGACATCAGCGAATGGGACCAGAAGTTCATTGCTGTTGACCAAGAGATGCTTTTCGAGATCATCCTCGCGGCGAATTATCTTGACATCAAGCCACTTCTGTGAGTTCAGGAGTTGCTTTTTTTCGTCATTTCGTAAATTTAATGCGGCAACAACAGCGATGTTGGATGCAAGACGGTTGCGAATATGATCAAAGGCAAGACACCCGAGGAGATCAGGAAGCTCTTCAACATCACGAACGACTTTACACCTGAGGAAGAGGTATGTGACGATTGATAGCTGCGGGATCTGATTGCTGACTTGTCTTTGCCATCTCTTCAGGCTCAAATTAGACGCGAGAACGTAAGTATATTCCGCCATGTAAATCCGCTTGCCGACTGATGTGCTTTACAGGAATGGGCTGAGGATCGTTAAGTTAAACGCCCCGCTGCATCAGGAGAGTCGATAAAATCCCCGTGTATTAGTTTAATTCTGTATTTGCAGTCGTGTGTTGCAAATTTGATCTGAGACACATTCAGAAATTCAGAAGCTGCTAATTGTAAAATTTAGTTTTGATCAGGAAATCAGTACAGCAGCAGCAGGGCAATATAATATGTCGAGCGAGCGGAGGTGCAGCGCCACTGAGTCAGAAACTGAAAGCGTCGAATCGTGAAATGAATTGAAATACATTACATAAGTACTTCTCAGCGTACACCACCGCTCCTATGCCTCATACTCCGCGTATTCCAGACATCCCTGGCGACCTACTCGATCCGGCTTTCTCAGACAATTTGCGTAGGATCGTGGCGCAGCTATGTCAGACGAGTCATACCAGGTGCTTTAACCAGCTTTCCGCAATAAGAGGACGTTCGTTGACAATGACATGCGTTTTTCCTCCGTTTGTTTTGTTTGTTTTGTTTTTTGGGTGTAGATTCCCCGGTAGTCAGCCCGTCAGTTTCGCGAAGCGTGATTTGGAGAGGCTCGAGAATGAAGAGTGTGTTCTGCCGATTTCGTCTGTGTGCTGAGCTTGTCTTATTAATGTCTGTCTGGTGGATATAGCTACTGGGTCTGCGAGAAGTCGGACGGGGTGCGCGTGCTGTTCCTCCTGTTGACGTCTCCGGATGGCGCTCAGGATATTTATCTAGTGCGTGTATCGTTCGTATTCTCACTCGCTCTGTCTTACTGAACTCTGCTCTGCTTTTCCGTCTCTCGGGATCGGGAAATTTGTGCGCTTTGGAAAGATCGACCGACACAACAACTACCGCGTCATAAGCGGGTTCTTCTTCCCTCACCACGCAGACCCCAAGAAGCCTTTAGGCTCAACGATCATCGACGGTGAACTCGTTATCGACACAGACGCACGGACAGGGCAGGTCAGTACTACAGACTCTTAGGAATTATGGAGTCACACGACAGTTTTGTCTTCGGTGGCTCATATCATATCGTATGCATTCTGATAATCTGGTGCTCGTTGTTCGCTCGCTCCAGGACACGCTGCGTTTGCTGGCGTTTGACTGCCTCGTTGTGGACTATCAAAATGTCATGTCGCGGACTTTGGATAAACGTTATGGGGTGCGATTCTAGCTTCTTTATCATATTATAAACCGATTAGTTCGCTCCGCTGACCTTGTCGCTCCCTTCTCTCCCTAACTCTCCACTGTACATCGTCCCTTGAGGACTTTAGCGACTACAAGAGTGGTTCTTCAAGCCGTTTAGGAAGATGATGCAGGACCATCCATACATGGCTCAGAGTCAGCCATTTGAGTGAGTCGGCATCTTACTTTCCCAAAACGACGCAGAGGTTCTCTAAGACGTATCACCAGCATCAAGGTCAAGCCCATGGAACTCTCGTACGGCGTCGAGAAAGTCTTCAACGAGGTGATACCCAAGCTTCAACACGGGAACGACGGTCTTATCTACACCTGTTTGCAATCGCCCTACGTAGTCGGCACAGACCCGAAGATGTACGTATCATTGATAATGATTATTGATGGCAAATCTCTCCTCGGGGTGTCCCCTCTCCCCCGCGTATGACGTTTCGGGTGCTAACCAGCTTTATTGTTGGGAACGACAGACTGAAATGGAAGCCACCTTCTGAGAATACGATTGACTTTAAGCTCGTTTTACGATTCCCGCCGGATCCGTATAACACACAGGAGCCCGATTTTACAGCAAAGCCGATATTCGGGCTACATGCGTATATTGGCGGGAGAGATAACTATGAACCGTTTGATGAACTTTATGTGGATGATGACGAGTGGGAAAGGTCAGTCCTCAGTTCGTGTGGAAATATTATTGTGATTTATATTATTATATTATTATGCAGACTGAAAGTATCTGGGGATCAAGTGGACGACCGAATTGCGGAAGTGTACTGGGAGACGCGGGAGAAGCGATGGCGGCTGATGCGGTTCCGGGACGACAAGCCGCACGGGAACCACAAATCCGTAGTCGACAATATCATCCAATCTATCGTGGACGGCGTCGAGAAAGAAGACGTGAGCGCGTCATTCTTCTTCTTCTGCTTCTTCTTCTTCGCACTAAGACTGACATGACACATATGACTCTGACAGCTCTTGGCGCGGAAAGACGCAATCCGCTCAGCCTGGAAAGCACGCGCAGGTCAGCCGTCCGCTCCAGTGCCTCCCTCGCAGCAAGCCAGCAGCAGGAGTCATCAGCATCCTCCACCTCCACCAGTGCGCGGTCCAATGCCAAACGGGCCCAGCTCTCGGCCGCCGCCTCCTGCTCCATCATCTCATCACATCGACCTACGATACGGGCCGTTACAAGAGTCACCATACAGCCGAGTAGGCGGGCCGACGACTGTGCTTGGATTCCACCGGTGAAAGGGAAGGGAAATCTCCGAGTTCGGTGAATACCTCTTCGTGCTGATCATTAGACATGTGGTCTTTCTTGCCCCCTGCTCAAGTTGTCCGAAACGTCGACGCTCAGCTCACGATCTATCTGTTTCAATTGGGACTGCTATATACGTTTATGGGTCTCTCCACTTCACTTCACTATTTCATGTGGTCTCCTCGATGATGATATGATGATCGTCGTCGTCGTACCGGCCGAGGCTAGGCTGGTCTTCCATTACATGCTAATGCATGCTAATCCCGAGCCAGCAGCGCTTAATATTAATAATAACGTCTTCTACTTTCCTTATTTCATCGTCCCTTCTGCATTTCATTTCATGCTTTTATGATCATCCATCCACTAGTGCTGAGACATTAAGCTATCGTATACTATTCACCCAATCCATCTCATCATATTTCTATTCTGTGTCTTCTCTTCGCTTCTTGTTTATTTGATGATAAATATGAATCCTTTCTTTCTCGTCATATGTTATGGGTATGGCAGCCGCGACAATACTTGAGCATTCAACACCGCGTTGTTTGTATTCACATCGAAAACAGAAGGAAAAAAACACGATCCAGCGATTTCATTTTAGAATAAACGATAGAAAGAATTGGAATCGAGGTGAGCCCTGGGTGGCCCTGAAGATCCATTCCTGTGGAGTCTGTAAATGTGATACATGTAAGCCAATCCATCGTCGGCGCGAAGATCAGATGGATATTGAAACTAAAAAAACGAAAAAAAGCAGCTTTGATATATAAGAAAAAGGAAACAACAACACGATAGCATAAATAAAATAGCAGGATCTTGTGTCGTGACAGGGGCATCGTAATCGTTATATATGAAAATCGAGAGAGAAACTGGTAGAGAAGACAACAATCCGCGTTTTTATATTTCGAGTGAGTGCGGATCGTAAGTACACAAAAGGAAGATTTAAAGACGGACGGACAAAGGAAGAGATGCATATCTAGCGTTTACATTTGACATCTGGAGACACAAGGAGACAAGAGGAAAGGGAGACACGGACGGAGACACAGATATATGTGGGAAATGAATTGGTTATGAGGTCGTTGTGAGAGGATATGAGTGTCAAGACAGTCAGGTGGGTGGTGAGTGGGTCGGGAGAAAACAACAAAAGGAAATTCGTCGCAGACATACAAAAAAAAGAGTTGAAAGTCGTAAAACAAATCAAACAGAAAAAGAACTACAAAAAAAGAAATCGTAAAAACGCTCGTAGAACATGAGAGAAGCGAACCACATAGACACTTGCTCGCTCCCGGACAATGGGGCGATCCAACGGTGCCTGTTGCTCATGCGAGACAAAATTATAATTTGCGAAAGATCAAGGGAAGAAACAAAAAAAAAGACGTGGCAGCAAAAAAAAGCATGCGGAATTTGCGTGAAAGGCTGTCGTCAGTCATTATGTCCGCGTGAAGTGGACGTGTCAGAAGAAGAAAAAGAAATAGTAAGTAAGAAAGGATATACAGGTAGCGAAGAGCGAAGATCGTCGTAACAATGAAACAAGAGGAAAAGTAAGGGAAGAAGAGGCAAAAAATCAAGGTTTGCTTTTGGAAAGGGTGCGTACACACACGAATTCCTAAAGACACCGTTTCTTTTTTACTCTTTTGCGGACCAGAGGTAGCTAGCTTCGCGCGCGAGTTATCACACACGGGAAGCGCGGCACAGTTCGGTCGTCAAATATTCGGAGCGTGAAACGGTAGATTTGTCGGAAGTTGGTGCCTACCCAGAGAATGATCAAAGGGTGATAGATCGTAAAAGCGTGATGCGTTAGAACAAAGGGAAAACGTGGAGATGGGCCGTGACTGTTCTTGTTGTCCTATTGGTGTGGGTGTGATGGTTCATGACGATAGTCGTGCCAAGCAAGAGGAAACAGAGAGGAATAGAAGAGAAGTCGCGTAGGCGCGTATGATGGTGATGTGTGGTTGTCATCGCTCCTGGGATATGGGAAGCGCGTTATTCGTGATCGGAAAACGGGACCTTAAACGAAGATCACGTCACTGAAGCGCTCGTCTTCCGATTCCCGAGTCATGTCGAAGCCGCCAAAAGATACGGACCGTATCATCGCGAGACTGTGCAATCCCTTCGGCCCCCGTACTGTGAGGAA
Organism: Sanghuangporus sanghuang; assembly: GCA_009806525.1. NCBI lineage: Eukaryota > Fungi > Basidiomycota > Agaricomycetes > Hymenochaetales > Hymenochaetaceae > Sanghuangporus > Sanghuangporus sanghuang. The sequence continues at coordinate 1,735,834 of VVIT01000001.1, read as the reverse complement.
TGGCGGGAGCGGTGTGCAGAACTCTTCGTCATAATCAGAAGCAACATGCCTGTAGTCGAACGACGGAGGCGAGTCCATGAACAGCGAATCGCGTAGCCTCGGGGGTGTGCGAGGGGACGACTCCGGAGTGGACACGGCCGACAAGCTTGGCGATTGTAACGCGTTGCGAGTGCGCGGAGGTGTCATCGGAGGGGTCATTGGAACGGCAGGCGAGATAGACAAAGCCGCGAAGGGAGTCGTCAATGAAGAGGCCTATGCACACGAAAGTAAAACATAAAAATGGAAGAAAAGAAAATAGCAGATAAGGTGAGTAACAAGTTTCTGTCATCTGCATTTTGACGCATAAGGAACTGACCCCTTGCAACGCGTCCGGACCGCCGAGGACAGCGCTGGCCTCGTCAAGCGGGTCTATCATTACAGCCGAGCCTTGTGTCGTCGCCGTCGCGCTTGGATATGACTCTTGCATGGCATCCTCCAGAGCAGGTTGGAGCTCTGCAACGCTGCCGCTGCTGGTGTTCTGGTCATTCTCGTTTTCGTTCCCATTCCCGGTGGCACTCCCCTCCTCCTCCTGCTGACCGTCCAGGATTCTCCACCACTCGATGTCGGCGAGCACTCTCCGCCCCGAGGTCTCTGAAGCGACTCTTCGCGGTCTTATTGGGACGCCTGCATTGAGAGCGCCGGCCACGGAGAGGGAGAGACTTGATGGGTAGGGAGACATACGCGCCGGGCTGGCCGACTCTGAGACTGTTCGTCGTAGAGATGGCATGAGATGAGCAAAGGGTGTGGATGTGGACGTGAACGTGAACAACGACAGCGGGCTAACGCGTCGTCAAGGTCGTGAAGAGGAAAGAAAGAGAGCGAGGAGAGTGGTAGTAAGAGGAGGAGGGAATGGGAGAGAAAGATGAAACAAGGTCGGTAGAGGTAAAATATAATAAAATATGGCTGTACGAAAATGGTTATCATGGATCGGACGGATGTGAAGAGTCGGTCGGTCGATTCGGTAACGGCCCGATGGTAAACACCTCTTCACAGCCGACCCTCCCTCCACTCGTCATCGTCGTCCTCTCTTCCAAGGATTACCCCGTTTATTGCCTAAATCCTCTCGGGTATTGCTCCTCGATCAAATGATGATATTCCGGACGAGATGTGTGCAAACAAAAAACACAGCTGTGTCGAAGGAGAAAGCAGAGCTGAGATGCTGGCTATATGCGCGTCACGCGTGATGCTTACTTTTACTTCTCTTATCCTTATCCTTCTTCGGGTGCCTTCTCTCCTTCATATCCACTCCACATAGCAAGGTGATTTCGCATTTACAGTTTCTCCGTCCTCTCGACACAGCTTCAGAATAATATTAATAAAATCAAACGGAACGGGATTAATATTGGGGATTTGCAGTCATTAAATCCTCCATCTGGTACCTTTTCCGAAGCACCGTCCGTCCGTCGACACCTCTTTTCCAGTCTTGCACCGCCGGTTGACGTTCTTGGCTGATAGCCGTAATCCATCCCTTTCTTCCTCTCGTCTTTCATACCTCTAAAAATATACCCTTTTTTAATACTTATTACTGCCTTTAGCTACAAGACGGACACGCATACATCCATACTCCATGCGAATACGAATGCGTGCCTTTGTCCTGTCCTGATTCCTTTCGTACCCTTTACTTCCCCCGATTTCCCAAGCTCAAGTGCTCCGAATCACCGCGCATCCTTGATGGCCATTATAGCCCTTGCGATCGATACGTCAATCCTGGACTCCCTTGACCTCATACTTCCCGCTCATCCGACGCCGTGCGGAGCAGACTTTACGAGCACCCATATGCATCCATCAGATGTAATATTCGTCGAAGCAATGTTATGGCAGTATGGACAGGTAGCAAGCAAATTCGTCAAATTCACCAACCTTGCGATATTCATTCATTTATACTCGGTTCAGTCCCAGAGATGTAGTTAATCTCTCTGTGGTATGCCGTCGGCAGCCGATTGGGCTCGTGAGCAATGCACTCAATCGGTCGCAGATCCATTCACTCTCTGAGAATTCTTACCGCTGCACGACGCAGTAAGGAAGTGGTCATCAGTCATCTGCTCCTATGCTTAGCTCAAGCATGTTATGGAACTCCACGGCTCTCCCTCGAAACTATCACATATTGCAGTGCACACCGTATCCAGAACGGATGATTAGTTCTGTGCGTGGGCCAAGAATGATTCAGGCTGCGACCGGACCGGGACGCAGTAGGCACTTAAAACAGGGATACTGTACAACTACAGTACTTATGGAACAGTACATTACTTTAGCATTAGTGTCACAGTATTCGGCTCTTCCTACTTGCATGACCTCGATCAACTGATGGAGACGGGCGGGCCCGACGCAGGGCGCGGACCCGCCGAGCTTCCGGATTGGATTCGGGGATCTCTACACTCTGGGATCTTCTGTCCACGACGTGAAAGAGAATCAGATAGAGCGGAGATCCCCTTCGAATGTCGATGCACCATGCACCAGGAGAAGTATACGGGCCAGCTTCGAAGTAGACGCCGTGGCCGTCAGATTTCATACAGTCGTGATTGTAATAGTATGCAAAAGACGTCTGTCTTGCTCGGAGTTGAGTTATCCCAAGTCTCAGCGAATCCCTCCCAACTGATCTCGGCGTCGGATTCGATTCTACGTGCTTCACTCGTCGACAACGAAGATCTTTCTCTTCTACACACCCACCCCCCGGTACTTGGATGCACAAGATCTCAGCACGAGATATTATAAAGATAGATAGACAGACAGATAGATAGATAGATCCGCCCATTCCCCATAGTCCAAGTCATTTGTCGTCGAGTAAGCCATTTATCAGTCCCCGGAGGGGTAATCAGTAGCTACAAACGCCTCCACATCAAATACTAACCCCATACACTGGTACAATCCTTTGCAAAGGCCGAGGACCTAACGCGCCTAAGAAGCCAGGAATCAAAGAACTCGAGAACCCAAGAAGACGAGGATGCGGGAAGACAGCGCGTTGAGTTGAATTGATGAAACTCAACGACACTGATTCGAATGACTCAGTATTATAACAAGCTAGAAAGCCCGAAACATGCGACGATCGCGAGACCATACCACACTAGTAATTCGTACCAATAAGATATCGACTCGCAGACTGCATGGCATGGATCCAGCACACCAGGAGGGAATACAAAGAAACGCGGAACGCCGCAGTTCATATTGCTTAAAGTGTATTCCCAGTCGTATTTGCGGAAGTGCGTATGGTCCAATAAGAAGCAGCTTTGCGAGTTGCATTACGTTGCGCGTGGGCCCGCTGAGAGAAAATGAGTATATAAGGTTCCATCGGCTTGGAGTAGATATATGGATCCTTGAAGCATGTATGCCTCTTTGATTCCCGAGATTGCTGGATTCAATGATTGGGGAGAAACTTTCAAGTGAAGGCAACTTCAGATCGATCTGACTCACTTGAAAGGAATAGGAATAGGGATACAGTAGGAGAAAGGGACGAGAAGAACGCGATCAAACCGCACCTCGCCTCATGCTCTACTTTACAACAGCACCATCCCGATATTGGTGATATTAATACAGCATGTTTAGTACGCATGTAACCTACAAAATATCACAATACACTCAGTAACCCCTATACGCATCAACTTCGTTGATAAACACAAGGTTCGCAAAGGAAATAATAGGTACAACTTACCCATAGTCTACTAGAGCCTATTCGTCGTTCTTCTTCAGACCACGCGAGACGATATACTCTCGGATAAAGGTACTACTCATCTTCGCCTCCCGGAGCATCTCCATATCTTCAACGTCGAGATTTGCGCATGTCGCCGGAGATGACAGTCTATAACGAAACATTCGAGTTCTGGTAGATTTTTCTCCTTTCGAAACTTCGCAACTAGAAAACAAAAAATGTGAGTAGATGCTGCGAGATCCGAGCAAGGAAAGAAAGAATAAACGTACTGGCTGAAGCACCCGCTAGCGTCTCCTTGCTGACAACAAGCGCTTGGATGTTCGGATCCACCGCTGTTGGGCCATAGACATCGTCGATAGGAACTAAGTCGTACACGAGTCCGGGCTTGAAAAACTCCATGAATCTCCGAACTCGCTCCATCCGGACTTCCAGGGATTCCAAAACCTCCTTATTCGACTTATTTTGAAGAAGTTTGTCGCCTAGACGAATACAGTTTGCTCCCTCAGTACCTTGACTTCGTTAAAATGAGAAGAAGCAGGTTACCTGTGACGCCGATTATGACCTTCTCGTTGGCGATCCAAGCGGCCATGCTTAGAAGGATCTTGTGTCCCGAATGGAGGTGGTCGAACGTCCCGCCTAGCGCGACCACAGGGAAGGTGGAAGAATGAGATGCGGAAGCTTCTATGTAGTCATTCGGCGGTTCTATGGGAGGTCGTTCTAATGACTTGAACAAAGTGACAGGAAGAATCGAGGTCCATTGCGGAAGTGGATACGTCGTTGAGTCTAATGACAGTACGAGTAATTAGCCGGAGGCATCATAGAAGAAGTATCTCGAAGAACTGCGTACCGCCATCTAACCGAAATATCCCCTCCCATCTATCATTCTGGTCTAATAAGACCTCCGAATCAAACCCCCTCAACAAGACATCCACATCCATAAGCACCCTATCTTCTCTATGGGAAACATATGTCGATTCAACATATACAGACGCCAATATCGACTGTAAGTCATTCCAGCACCCAGTATAGCTCAGCTTCGAGTCCTTGTTAAACAGCTCGGAGAAGATGACGATGAGTAATCGGTCGGTCGTCCGCTCGGTCGCTGAAGCAACGGCGGGTAGGAATCTGTGCACGTCATGCAGATTGGCAGGCTTCAGGAGCAGAATCGCATTAGAGAATGTTGTAGACATTGCAGAGAGAGCGACAGACGCGGCGGTGCGCTCATTGCGTTATATCAATTGTGATGATGAAAGAGACTCGACCGTTTTTGGACGCGACTCAGACTCTCGGAAGATCCCGCCTTCGGCGTTCAGTCGGTGTAGACCTACATTTAGTCATGAGGTTTACAACACAAAATTGTATTTGCATGTCAAATAAACTTGTAGTTAGTATTGATAACAAAGATGTGCAGTCGTCAATGTCGTGAGTTCGTGGGGAATTAGTCCATGAGCCAAGAAATAATAACAAAAAATATAACTAAAGCAGAGCAACAATCAAATAGAGAAAAAAGTGATCAGGTCCGTGTCCGAGGAGACGCCTTGCTGAGGTGTAGGTCCTTCACGTCAAAGAAAACACTGAAGCAAAAAGTCACGGTAAGTAAAGCGGCCAAAGCCGTGGCGACATTATAGCCATCGCACCTTCAAATAGACATCAGTGGATAAATCCAGGCACTTGAAAGATATGCGATGAACTTACCATCCCTCAAATTCACCCACAGGACAACGCTTTCCGAGGAGAATCACAACGAATTCCGCTCCCCATAATATGGATAAAGCGACATCGAGTAACAACATATGCTTCAGTCTCTTTCGAGCCGCTTTCCACTGTTCCTCCATCGCAAGTCCTTCAAAAATCCCGCGTCTTCTTCGTCCTCCAGATCTCGGTGTGGTTTCGGTCTCTTCGCCGTCCGATTCTTCTCTGTCGCGACCATTGAGCCCACTGAACATAGCAGGGTCTACGATGAGGTTTACAGATATCCCACCCTCAGCATCCTCCTTTCGGTTCTTCTTGCCTTTCTTTTTCTTCTTTGGTGCACCAGGTAATTGTTGCACAGGCAGAACCATCATGCCCGCCGGGCCTTCTTTTGTAGCTTTCTGACTACGTTTTCCGGGGCAGCAGTATCGGATGACCACAAAGACGTATACCAGAAGTATGGAGGTGACAACCGAAAGGATGTAAAGTAAATATGCGGGAACAGTCCCTCTCGGAGGTGGACTTCCTTCGGGTTTCAAGATCTGAGTGCAATGATATCAAAAGATATACATTGAGGATATAAAGACCGGACTCACAAGAGCAGAGTAGAGCGATGCCAAGGCGGCACCAAAAGCAAACAGTCCTTCCAAAAGTCTCACTATAAAGCGTTTCTTAGGACCAGGAGTAATGATGTTTCCTTTCGCATCGACACTGCCTATAATCTTGGCTCCTGTGTCCCATACACCTTGCTTCATGCCGTTGCGACCAAACTCCCGTTCGAGCATTCGCATGCGTTCTTCCTTCATTTCAGGAGTAATGCGTCTGTTTGTACTATCATCGTCAAGTGACCATGGCAGAAGGTCTCGGTGCGACTCGTTAGTCGAGGCGTAAGGACGCGCAGAGCCGTAGACATTAAAGGGATCGTATGAAGATGAGACTAGTGCAGGATCGAACGTCGGAATAGGAGCGTAAGGATCCAACGCTGCTTTGGCGGACTCATTGGTCGCATACCAGTTTCTTGACCATTCCGGAAAAGTAGATATATCAACGTGATGGCTGTCAGTGATGTCCTGAGAGTCCGTGAGCCATGGATAATTATGGGAACGGCCTGAGGGTGAAGGACTCGATATTCGGGGAGGAGGAAGAGAGAAAGGGCGGTGGGAAGGAGGAGGGGTATATAGCCGAGCGGTAAGACTATGAGAAGCCGAACTAGGTCCTGATGCAAGGGATGGAGGACTAGTAGACATTGAAGCTCGACTCGCTAGAGAGAAGCTCCTGGGAGGTGTAGCTGGGTATTCTGGATAATAAGGTCTGCTTTGCGAACCATAGCTAAAGTTATCTCGATGCGGTAGTACCCTGCTGTAGTCGGCGAGATCAAGGACTTCGACAGACGACTCTGCATCCGGTGACTGGGGACGGAATCTTTGAGGTACAATCCGTGGACTATGCGGATTAGTTTCCAGAGGTGACCATGGTCTACGAAATTGTGATTGAGGTGGAGGCGAATCCGGTCGTTGGGAAGGATAGTGATACATCTGTACTTGAGTGGGTATATGCGTGGAGGTCGTAAATCATGAAGTCATGAGTGAGAGACAAGCTCGAAAGTGCCAACGAAAGCTAACAGAAAACAACAAAGAATGGAGTAATCGATGTAGAGAAGCACAACAAGGTTGGTTCGGAAGTTACGCGTCCGAGTCGACCTCCAGTGTGCTGGATAGGGGCCAGCACGAGGGAGAGAGATTCCGGCTCGGCATGTCCTCCCTATTCCTACACTACGGGCAATTTAGTATTTTCCATCGGATGATAAATGGATTGATATGTAATTTGATATTTTCAATATCATTCAATATCATTATGCATATCCCCATTAGGGATATTCAAAATATCATCGAAGCAGATATCCCTAAAAAATATCCTGATTGGTCAATCAGAATATCTGCTTTGATGATATTCTAAATATTTTGATGATATTCTAAATATTTTGATGATATTCTAAATATTTTGATGATATTCTAAATATCCCTAACGAGGATATGCAAAATGATATTGAATGATATTGAAAATATCGAATTACATATCAATCCATTTATCATCCGATGGAAAATACTAAATTGCCCGTAGTGCTATTTGAGATGACTCTCGGGATTCCGACACGTGACCCGACCATCGTCCTGCTTCAGATCTTCTATTAGTCTACCTACCTTCACCTACCTCTGACTCCAGGTCGGCTCCTTGACCACCATTCGGATGTATTTCAGGGACCTTTTCCGGTGACGCTTGTGATGTTCTGGATTTTCATTATTCGGTTTTTTACTATTCCGGTCAGCATTTGGTTTCACTTCTTACAGTCAGGGACGCATCAAGCGGCGCATTCGGAACGACCACGAACACTCGCATTTCACCTCGAGGGAGACCGTACATCTCATCTACAGGATGACAGGGTTGGTTTTATCAGCCAGGCCTCTCTGTTTCCAGATGAGCGTCCGACTGTGACTGTAAAGACACGTCCGACGTCTGTATACAGACCGCGCTCTATTGATGCTTTCGCGGATGCGCGATCTAGTCTTGAGGACGTCAGCATCGAGTGGGATGCAGTTGACGTCGAAGGTCCAGATATCGAAGACAGACATACGCTTCAACAACTTGCCATGATGTCAGGAAATGCGTACGCACTGCCTGGTCAAAAGAATTGGTATGATCTTGATGGAGCGTGGAACGAAGTGAGTTAGTATACAACTCTCAATTGGAATAAGCTTTCTTATGATACAGTCTCTTCCGATAGGATGGGAAGATACTGCTAATGGCTTCCGGGGGCACGTCTTCGTCTCATCGGACAATTCCACAGTCATCCTGTCGATCAAGGGAACTACTCTGCAGGGGCCGACGTCCAAGAAAGATAAATTCAATGACAATCTACTTTTCTCGTGTTGCTGCGCTCGCGTCGATATTTCTTGGATGTTCAGCACCGTATGTGATTGCTTCTCTAAACAGTGGAGATGCGACAATACGTGCCTGTCGAAAGCCTTGGTAGAGGAGAGTCTATTCTATTCAATTGGAGTTGTGAGTTGGACAATTTCTCCTTGCTTCTCACCCGATTTATCATGCGACTGCTATAACAGAATCTATACAATAATTTGACGAGTATGTATCCTTCAGCCAACATTTGGCTCACCGGTCACTCCCTGGGAGGCGCACTAGCTGCGCTACTAGGGGCAACCTTTGGTGTACCTTCAGTGGCTTTCGAATCTCCCGGCGAGCTGCTCGCAGCAACGCGCCTACATCTCCCTCTCCCTCCACGATCTCCTATCACGCACGTATATAATAACGCGGATCCAATCCCACAAGGCGCTTGCACTGGCTTCGGAAGCGTTTGTGCACAGTCCGGCTTCGCTCTTGAGACTAAATGCCATTTAGGGAAGAAGATCGTGTATGATACGATGGGAGCATACGGTTGGCGAGCTTCAGACGTGACGAAGCATACTATTCGCGAAGTTGTGACCGTAATTCTTGCGGATGAACGAGAGTGGGAACCTGGAAGACATGTGCCACTCGCTGTCGACGAAGACCCCGACTGTCTAGTAAGTAGTTCCGGTCTTCGACTTTGGGTGTATTCTTAACAGAAGTTTTAGGCTTCGGAGTGTTACAAATGGGAGTTTGGAGATTTCAAGAACAAGAATGTATCATTTCAACCAGCTCTAGGGCCTTCATAAATCATCTGTGACATTTGTACCTTTACATCTTTTGCATTGAATGTATCAACTACCTAGTCATCTCCTAGCTGCGCATCTGAGTGCGGATGAACATGCTTTCCTCCGATGCATTTACCCTGGACGAAGACTTTTTGAATGTTCCTATCATCACCACCGAAGAAGAACCGCTCAAGCCAGGTGTCGAGCGTCTTGCTTGCCACAACTTCGTCGTAGTCATTACTGGCAAGTTTTCTCCCTCTCGAGAAATCATCGCGCGGACTCCAGATCGCTGGATTACCTGTCTCGGAACGTACGCTAACAATGAGCGCGTCGAAGCTTTTGCCCTTCACGAACGAGCCAATCTTGTTCTCCATGCAGCATAGGGATGCTCCGCCGAGTGTCGCGAGATAAAGCAGCGTAGATATTTTAAGTGGCTTTCCCGCGAAAGTTTCGTCCGAAGGATCGTTCGAATCTTTGCTCTGGAGTGCGACCATCTTAGAGCATATGGAGGCATGCTGGATAGCCGTGATCATAGACGGTGAGAAGCCACCTGAAACATCTGTCCCAAGGCCGACCTGACGATTTTATTTGTATTAGTTCCATTCTCTGGGTATATCCACATGGAACGTGAGTGAGAACCACCTTTATGCCTCTGTCCAGGATCTCTCCCACTTTCGCCATACCACTCGTAAGATTAAAGTTACTCGTTGGGCAGTGACTGACTCCCGACTTGTTCTCTTTTATTATCTCGAGATCGAGGTCATTCAGATACACTCCATGTGCCAGTATTGTCCTCTCGTTGAGAAGTCCAAAGTGATCGTAGACGTCCGCATATGATTTCCGCTCCGGGAACAAAGACATCGTCTTTTTATACTCATCTGTATTTTCTGCGATGTGCGTCTGAGCGGCCAATTTCTGATCGGATTTGACGATTTTCCCGAGACCGCAAAGAAGTTTATCGGTGCAAGAAATGGCGAATCGAGGGGTTACGACTGGGTGAACAAGATCGGAATTCAAGGAGCGTATGTACTTTATGATTTCTTTCGTCTCGTCCAATGCGGTATCCACATCAGGCTCTTTGACGTTGTCTGGACAGTCTCGGTTCATATTACATTTCTAAACCCCATATAAGTGTGGCATCTAGACAAAGTCATTCAATGACTTACTCCGACTAGAGCACGTTGGCCTACAAGGCGAGGTCAAGTATCAGAATCTGGTTTGTCGGCTCATTGACTGAATGACTTGCCTAGCTGCAGAACGACGTCTGCCAAGACTTGGGTTGCTTCTAGGTGCGAAGTCCCGTAGTAGCAGCATGTCGTTGTCTGTGAGTCAAGAAATCAGAATCCAGCGAAAGTAACGTATGTCTACAGCCCGCTCACGCCATATGCAATGAACTTGCGGACCACTTCCGGATAAACTTTCTTGGCGAACTCGGGATCCGTGAAATTTCCCTCCATGGGATACGTGACTTGATCAAGCCAATTGAGGAGTGTAAGTTGGCCTCCGCTGTAAGTTGAACAATCAAATCAGCTCGACTGGAACTGGCCGTATCAGGAGCGGCGATGGTACGTACATTCCCATGTTAGGGACTTGCGGAGCATGCTAAGCGTAGGGGCATTGAGAACAAGCAGGAAAATTAGGGTGTTGAAGACAGAACTGGACTAACCGTATGAGTATCAATAAATCCCGGCATGATAAATTCGCCGTCGTTCAGCAACGTCAGCTCGACGTGTACTTTTCCCTCGCTAGATGCCTTGACTTCGGCCACCTTCTGCTCAATCGTGTTCGACACACTGCAAGGCTCAACATCGTGCCCCATCCACCTTATAGTACCGTCATGATTGACAATAATTAGAGCTCGTGGAAGCCTTTCGTAGTGCGTCAAGCTTTTAGGATTGATTACTGCGCCATAGAAGATGGAGAGTGTAGCATGAGTACTGTTGGCTTTGCTGTACGACATGGATACTATGATCGGAGGTTCAGTAGAACATGACTATCCATCTCAGGTTTAAATAGTTTCTTGCCTTGCTAGTATGTCCGGCTACAAAGGAAGATCTGTAACAACTGTCGCTGTCATGACTTACATTAGGTCTTTTGATGTCTCCGAGTCTCCGAGTCAATATTCTGCGTGTTTCCTTCTCCACAGGCGCTTACTTAAATCACCAACCAATTGAAATTGAACAACGCAACTACTACTTAGCTCCGTGCATGCAAGCGGATTGTTTGTTTGTGAATTAGTATAAGTGATTTGAACTAATCACAATACGCTATGTAAGCCTGTGTCTCTGAGAGCAGAACATGATCTAGTATCAGTCTGGTATGCTATACATCTAATCCCTTCAATTCTTCAGTGAACCTCGCAGAAGTGTTCCACCGATACATTTCCCTTGAACGAATACCTTCAGTATATTTCTATCGTCTCCACCAAAAAGGAATCGCTCAAGCAAGGCATCTAATCTTTTCTTTGCCTCCTCTTCAGTCTGGTTTCTAGTACCCGAAAACTCGCCTGTCATGGACCAGATTGCTGGGTTATTCGCTTCAGGGCGGACGCTAACGATGAGAGCGTCGAAACTCTTGCCGGGAGCAAAGGAACCGATTTTGTTCTCCATACAACAGAGGGAAGCGCCACCTAAAGTTGCGAGATAGAGTAGTGTTGCGATTGGGAGTTGTTTGCCTGCAAAACGTGAACTCTTCGCCGGTAATGATTGCTCCCCCGCAATTTGCGATGTAACCATCTTGGAGCACATTGAAGCGTGTTGGATCGCTGTGACTATAGAAGGAGAGAATCCGCCTGATACGTCCGAACCGAGTCCAACCTGTAAGAGACTCGTCAGTACGCCATCATCAACATTTTCGAGGAAGGTGCCGTTCACCTTGATCCCTCTATCGAGCATCTCACCAATATTCGCCATCCCACTTCGTAAATTAAAGTTGCTCGTCGGACAATGACTTATCCCAGCACCAGTCTTCTTCACCAAATCTAGTTCGTGATCGTCCAAGTGTACGGCATGGGCTAAGATCGTTCTTTCGCATAGCAGATCATTCGAGTCGTATACGTCCGCATATGACTTGCACTCTTTGAACAAGTCCTTCGTAAAAGCAATTTCACCCTTATTTTCCGCTATGTGTGTTTGTATGGCTAGTGTCTTATCTGACTTAGCCATGTCCCCGAGCCCGCGGAGGAGATCGCTTGAACAGCTGATAGCGAATCGAGGTGTAAGGACCGGATGGATCAAGTCGGAATTTAATGAACGGATGTAGGCTATTAGTTCTTTTGTGGACTTTAGGGAGTCTTCAGCTGAGGGTTCTCGGTAATGATCTGGGCAATTTCGATCCATGTTGCATTTCTGGATTTGACCTTAGTATCTAATTTACGATTGAGGTACCCAGTAACTCACTCCGACTAGCGCACGCTGGCCTGGCATAAAATCAGAACACAGGCATGCAAGTAATTAGAAAAATGATGGCATACCGAGCTTCAAGATAGTGTCGGCCAAAACTTTCGTCGATTCTAGGTGGAGGGTCCCGTGATAGCAACACGTAGTGGTCTAGACATCAGCAATAGTTAGAAGATAAATATAAACATAGATATAATCAACTCACACCAAAAGCGATGAATCGTCGAACGACCTCCGGATAGACCATCTTTGCAAACTCCGCGTCTCGGAATCGGGACTCCATCGGAAATGTGACGTTTTCGAGCCAGTCGAGGAGTTCATATTGTTGTCCACTGCGAAGTTTATCGGATGGTTTACCAAAATGACAAGCAGGAATGAATCTGAGAATCGAACCTTCCAATGTTGGGGACCTGCGGTGCGTGCTGACAAGAACTGGTGGTTAGCGTTGAAGAATGAATTATCGCGGAGTAAAACGTACTGTGTGTGTATCAACAAACCCTGGTAAGATGAACTCTCCGTCCTGCAATTCAGTTACGAGAACATGGACGTCTTCACCAGAAGATGCTTTGAGCTCAGAAAGTCTTTGGTTTATTATTTCTTGAACGTCACACGAGTCTACTTCCCGTTCAATCCATGCTATGGTTCCAGTTGGATCAACGGCCAGGAGTGCTCTTGGAAGGACAGCATACTCCGTAAGAGTTTGAGGGTTCATTATCGGGCCACAGAATATGGAGATTGTCGACATGATGAGGCTGAAGCGAGAGTAAGCTGCCGCGCTGAAGGCGCATGGCCCATGACTGTATTTTACCGAGTAGTACGAAGATAAGATAACCCGGTTGCGTGCGCGTGCCTTCTTCTTGGGTTTCTTGTCTTCGTATAATCATGATCAACGTCACGCTTCTTGCATGAAAACTACCTCAGCTATTCTCATAGCTCTTGCCTCGCGCATCCTCATTGCTCTTTCGACTCGTACTTTCTTTCAGCCAGACGAATTCTTTCAAAGTTTAGAAGTTGCCCATCGCGCTGTCTTTGGCTATGGTTACCTTACTTGGGAATGGACAGCATCGCCACCAATTCGCAGCGTGTTCTTGTCATCACTCTATATCCCTGTCTATTGGCTTTTGAAGACCACACGGTTGGATAAAGGAAAACTTCTGGTGAGAGGCTGATAGTATGTGTATTTAGAACGTATTGTGACTGAAAGCTCAAGATCGTAGCACCGAAGATTTTGCAAGGCGTGATTGCCAGCATAACAGACATTAGCACACGCGAACTAGCCAGGCAATTGCTAGGGGATCGATACGTTGACACTACCGTAGGCTTTAAATATTTATCTCAATTTGCGTTCGTCTAACTGTCCGCAGTATTTTCTTTCTCTCGCCTCGTTCTTCCACATCTTGGCGTTGTGTCGGACACTTTCAAATTCAGTAGAAACGTCCTTAACCACTGCTGCGCTCTGCTTCTGGCCGTGGCACTCGTTGGATAATTGCAGGTGAGATAAGGCTATTTCACGTAAAGATTTTTATCAAGACGAAGAAATTTCACAGAGGACTACAACTTGCCTTCGCGTTAGCAGCAGCAAGCTGCTTGGTGCGCCCGACAAGTGCCGTCCTATGGGCTTTTCTTGCCATCGAGCTTTGTTGGCGCTCACGCTCAAATAAAAAGTATCTTGGAGTTCTCTTCTTCACGGGGATCGCAACAGCGTTAGTGACTCCATCGCGCTATTCGCAAGGATTTCGTTTGTTAAAACCACAAATAGGTTGATTACTGCTAGTTTCCTCATCCTCATCGACAGTTTATACTTCGGAAGAGTAACGTTTACACCGCTGAATTTCATTCGCACGAATCTGTCGTCCGTCTCGCTTTTCTACGGCCAAGCACCGTGGCATTACTATCTGACTCAGGGTCTCCCAATCCTGCTGAATGTTTGCCTACCATCATTCGTATTTGGTTCATGGAGTGTTTTCAAAAGGGGATTGAGGCATCAGAGGATGCTACTTGCGTTGATTGTCTGGACGATCTTCATTTACTCCCTTTTGGGACATAAGGAGTGGAGGTTCCTTCATCCTATTTTACCGCTCATGATCATCTTGTCTGCCAAGGCTCTGGTCGACAGCAGCATTACCTCAAAAGTTGCAAGAAAGGATACTAATAAATCCAAGCCCCCCTCCTCATCGGTAAAGTCGAAGTCAGCGCCCATCAGCATGAAAACAAAAGTTATCTGCGCTCTGGGCATTCTTCCTGGGGTGTACGTTATGCAGTTTCATGGCAGAGCCCAAATCAGCGTCATGTCCTACCTACGTTCACTTAACCCATCCATCTTACATTCCGTCGGCTTTCTGATGCCCTGCCATTCGACTCCGTGGCAAGCCTACCTCCACAGACCTGAGCTTGAAGAGGGCCTTTTGTGGGCTTTGAGCTGCGAACCTCCGTTACAGTAAGCAGATTGGTTCTTCATTGCTGGACTTTGAAATCGACTGATGAGCATGACATTAGTGGAGTGAACGCATCGACTTACAGAGACCAAACAGATATCTTCTACGCCTCCCCACTCACATACCTCAAACAGAATTTCCCTTCTGCCGTCGACTCGTCATTCCCGCCTTCTCCATTCCCTTCAACGTTACCGGGCACGTTTCCACCCGAGAACAATAAATGGGTCCACCGATGGCCTTCGCACCTCATATTTTTCGGTGCTTTAATGGAGGATGAGAGGGAAGGCAGGGAAGTGGAGTTATATCTAAGAGAGATGGGGTATGGTGAGGTTTGGAGTGCGAGAAATGGGTTTGAGGAGGATTGGAGGAGGAGAGGTGGTGTGAAGGTTTGGCGATGGCAAGACGAGAAAAGGGCATGATTGGTCTAATGTACTTCTGATGCTGCCTACTGCGAAAGATAAAAGGTTGCTAAATGCATTATATATTACTTGGGTAGATCTAGAAACATGTATGCAATTCTGCGCGAAATGACTACTTAATTACCTGGTACAATTGTGTGTAAATGTGTATGTCGACCCGACAAGATTGAAAAAAAAAAATCAATTTGAACCGTCAAGAGCCCTCAACGCATTCTGCGCAAGCTCTCTCACTTCCAAGCCTCCATCGTTGCTAATAGCACCCGCGTCGCTCGGTCCCAAACCAATCCCACTACCAGTGCCTCCAGCAATACCAAGACTAAGTAACCTCCTCCGTCCCTCTCCTTCCAACCCACTACCCAACCCAGTCAATTCACCGACCAGTCTCGAGGACGTGCTGCCGCCGTTGCCGCCGAGCCTGACAGGCGACGCTTCGCGCAGGACGTGCTTCAGCGCTTCGTCCATGCCGCACTCCCTCATCTTCTGCGGGTGGTTACGCGCGAGAAGCTCGACGCACAGAATGGATGCGTTGCGGATCTGCGGGTGTTGAGAGAGGAGAGACGTCCGGAGGGACGAGAGGATCCGGAGGTTGGATGTGATGAAGGAAGAGGCATGTGAGAGATTGGATATGTTGTTGATCACTTTAATCGCCTGTATAGAAACATTGAGGGTTTACGTTTAGTTACTTTTTACTTTAAAAAATACGATTCGTGTTGCGGATAGGACATACGTGCAAAACAACATTCTCGCTGGGAGACTCCATGGCATCTGCTAGGATTTTCAACAATTCGTGAGGCGGGATATGCTCTAACAGCATGTGAACATCGTCAGGAGACGTTGCGATATTGGCAGTAAGTTCCAACGCTTGCTCCTGTACATCCTCTTTCGAGTCGATAAGGCACCTAAGAAGTGGTCAATCTTCACGGCCTGTCACTTAATGGAAAGGCACTTACGATCTCAAGTGGTCCCACCCGACTTGCTTCATGATAGATAATTTGTCTTCAGAGCTTGCTTTGTCAAGGAGATTCTTGACGGCCCAAAGTGCGCTGATTTTCAGTTTGTCCTCCGGAGCTCTAGTGAGCTCTGCGATCCGGGAGACCGCTCCTCGTTCCACAATCGTCTAACAACGTAGACAGTAACGGAAGTAACCAATTAGCCACACAAACGTACTTATGAAAGACACAGGCGTCCACTCACCTGCCTCAGAGGCGAAAAATCAGTCAACAGATTACACAGCCCCGCAAGCGCAATATTCATCACGCGCCTATCCTCGTCGGGGTTTTCCAAAATCTGACACAGCGTGACACCAACCCCGGAGTCGAGCAGACTCGTCCGCAAGACGCGGACGGAACGACCGAGGGCGCGTACACACTGGCATGCAGCGTAACGCACGCCTGCATTTCTGGGATGCTCGAGGCAGACGGAGATGAGCGGGAGTAGGTTGAACACGCCCGCGATCTCATTGCGGATGTCGTTGGAAAGCATTGCTAAGGAGGCGATGGCGGTTAAGGCCGCCTATAGATTTGCAATTCGTTATGTCTGATTCAAGGGATATGGATACTATAGTACTGACTTCTCGTAATCGCGAGGTATCAATTGCCTCGCCGTCTTCCCATTCCTGGGGTTTCGTCGTTGGTGTAACTGAGCTGACAACCTCCGCGAGCTTGGTGAGTGCACCAGATTTCCAGGCATCGAGACAACGGTCCGTGTGATCAGCGACAAGCCAGCCTGTAGAGAAAAGTCAGCGAACTAAATCGTAAAAAGGGAGATTCTGACGCACTGAGAATATGACACGCCTTAGCTCGATTCACAGTAGGCTCCTTCGTATTCGAGATGATTGAGCTCAGGACGTGTATCACCATAGTGGAAAATCGATGATCATTGCCCAAGTTTGCGGAACGGATGATATTCGTGATACTTTCCAGAGGAAAAATGTAAGAAAAGGGGGGACACAAAAGTTAGAGAAACGATGATGACGACATTATACTTAGAACCTACCATAAACTCGCAGCCAACCGCACCTCGGACTTTCTATCTCTCGCAAGGTCTGAGGCTACCGACAGTACGGACTGAGAGGCTTCGAAGAATGCAAGCACTCGGGATCAGAATCTAGATCTGGGGTGTGCAAAGAAATGACGAAATGGCGAACCTTTTTGTTCAGAAGAAGATTTAGAAAGCACAAGGGCGATAGTTTGATTATCTTTTACCAGCGTTGCGACGGCGTACAAGGCGACTTCCTGTTGCTTTACATCATCATCAAGGTATGGTCCGGTGTATCAGGTTCATCGGTCGGACGCATTTTTCGAAAGTATAACCTACCACGAAATCCTTACTGTTCAACATCCCGGCTAGTTGCCTCATTACCCAGCCACCCTGTCGACCGGGGGAATTGGCATCTACGAGTGCGGCGACTTCCCATCCTCTCTTGCCCTTGCTTTCTTTCACCCTTTCAGTTGGAGGAAGCCAGTCGGTCACAGCAATGCGGTGTTTGGGTATTCGCACGCCGAACGCCAGGAGCTGCGCAATGTACAGTTTAATCATGGGCGTTGGACTTTCCAGAAGAGGGAGGAAGACGTCAAGAGCCTGAGTTCGTATTTCAGTCGGCAAAAGCAAGAACCAGAAGACCACACCGCGCTCAAAACTTGCCTGGAAAATATAATCGAGAGTAGATCGAGCCTCACTTCGTCGGTCAACGCAACATTCTTCACCCAAATCCCACAACGAAGGCCCAGCACAATCCGCAATGGCAACAAACAGTGCTCTGAGCGCTCTGACGATAGCTACTTTTAGAAATACTGGATCATGATCTGAAAGCCCTGCGAGAGCATCCAGGATTGCACTCGGTGCGTCTGCTTCAAGAAGACCGAAGAGCACTTCTCGTGGACCTATGAGTCTAAGAATGTTGGCGAGATGTGTGCTGTGTGTAGAAAATGTGTCCTCACCATGAGCGAGTGATGCGACTACATTGGCCGCCTCTGATCGTATCTGAGCCGCGGTAGAATCAGCTATAGTAGATGGTCCGACGTTGCTTTCCACTACTGGGTTGTAGTTTACATAACTAACGATACTGTAGCAGTATAGAGTTGTAAGGCACACGTTGCTTACGGCGAAATGTATTGGAAGGCGGATACATACAAGGGTAAGAGAGGACCCTCTGAGCCTGGAGTATGTTTAAGAGCGAGTTTTGCGGACGGGTTTCCGATGAGGGTGTTTTTTATGTGTTTGAGGTAGCCAAGAACGTCGACCATCGTCGGTGAGGAAGGGCAAGTGATGCGATGCGTGATGGAAGTGGACGCGTCTCGTCACTCGGCCTCACGGAGTCGCGTCTCTCTCATTCCTGGCTCGCTCAATTGTCTTGAGCCCACCATCATCTCGATGCTTGGTATGTACGCTAACTATGTTTTGCTCATTCCTCAACGTCATTCTCAACTTAATCTTGCAATTTAGTTGTCGGGCTGACGGGCGGGATTGCGACGGGCAAGTCCACCGTTTCATCGCTGCTTAAAGCACACACAATTACGATTATCGACGCGGACGTGATCGCACGTCAGGTCGTGCAACCTGGCACGAAGGCCCATGCTGAGATTGTAAGATATTTCGGAGAGGAGATACTTCTCGCAGACGGGACCCTGGATCGCCCGAAGCTGGGGGCGGTCATCTTCGGGGACGAAGGGAAAAGGAAGCAGCTCAATTCTATTGTGCACCCCGCCGTGCGTATGGAGATGGTCCGACAAGTGATCTGGGCATGGATGAAGGGGAAGCGATACTGCGTCATCGATGTCCCGTTGCTCATCGAGACTGGGATGCACCAGTGGGTCGGACTCACCGTCGTCGTGTCCTGGTACGTCATGTCTAATCATGTCTAATCATGTCTAATCTAGTCTAGCCTATCACTCGCTTACTCTCCATTACAGCCCTGAGGAGATCCAGCTTTCACGGCTCATGCAGCGAGATAACATCCCCGAAGAAGCCGCACGAGCACGGGTCAAGTCGCAGATGCCCATTTCCGTGAAAGCAGATTACGCTGACATTGTCATCGACAACACTGGCTCATTGGACGAATTGCGATCGAGGGTGGATGACCTCATACTGCGACTACACACGAAGACGCGCTGGGTGTGGCTCGTCGAGTGGCTTGTACCTCCTGTTGGGATTGCAAGTGCAGTACTGACGTTGGTTGTGAGACGGTGTTCGAGTATATGCAAAAGGTACAAAGACAATCGGAAGCAGAAATAGAATAAATAAAATATTTGCAGTTTAGTTTTTTGTTGCAATCGAGGAAAGCATCACGTGTTACTCGAGAGTAGTATCGTATCAAAGAGATCGACGTGTACCTCTCTCTATACATAAGCAGCCTCTCTTGCCGCTTACAGCCCATCCTCCCTCATCTCCCTCATCATGGCAGACAACCAAGTCGCCCTCTCGCGCATATCAAGGGCTACAGACTCCTCTCTTTCAAAGGGCCTCAGGCAGAATGTCCCTCCCTTCCTCCAGAAATTATACGAGTACGGTCCTCTTTCTCGGCGTCCACCGATCAATGCTGCTGCTCACATTCTCTCGCTCTCTTGCAGAATGGTCAGCGACTCCGCTACTGACAATCTAATACGCTGGTCAGACAATGGCGACTCCTTCTTTGGTGAGCACTCATCGTCTGGCTCTAACACTTGTTATGTCATTCTGAATTCAATGCAAGTCCTTGACCACGAACGTGTTGCCCATGATGTCCTCCCTAGGTGGTTCAAACACAGCAACTTTGCTTCGTTCGTCAGACAGCTCAACATGTACGGTTTCCACAAGATCCCCCATCTCCAGCAGGGTGTCCTCAAGTCGGAATCGGAGACAGAGATCTGGAACTTTGAACATCCAAATTTTCGCAAGGGCCAGCCAGACCTGCTTTGTCTCATCACACGCAAGAAACAAGCCCAGGAGCGGCCGAGTGAGGACATTTCGTTGGGAGAGAAGGACGGAACCACCCCGGGGCTCGTAGGCGGGTTCAACCCAGGTTCGCTCGTCGACATAAACTCGATCATCAACGGCATTGCCGCCATCAAGCGCCACCAGGCTACCATATCCGCCGATCTCAACGACCTCAAAGCGTCGAATCAACATTTATGGCAGGAGGCCCTCGAAGCACGCGAGCGACACCAGAAGCAGCAGGACACGATAAACAGGATCCTCAAGTTCCTCGCAGGCGTCTTTGGCAACGCGGGCGCCCACAAGGCGGCTCCGGTTCATGGCTCGCCCCGCGCTGGTATCCCTCGTAAGCGCCAACGCCTCATGATAGAAGGTGCCGCTCAATCCGACAAGGATAAGCCCCTCGAACCTCTGGATGGGGTCGAACCGATGATCGAGACAGTCAGTGAGGATGGCAACCCTGCGGGTAAGTCATCTATGTATTAGTTTCTTTTTTCATGCTCACGTTTCGTGGATTAGACCGATTTGTTGAAGTTACACCCTCTCCTGTTCCTTCTAAAGCTCCTTCTGTCGTCCCAGAGACGCCGGGCCTGCAAAATATTCCACATTACCAGTCCGATCCGCCAATGACAGCCGACATAGTTATGGGCGGCAACTTTCCTACACAACAGCCCTTCATCCCATTCTCTTCAACCGCCTTCCCTACAGACAACGATAACTCGGCTATTGCAGCTTCTTATCCTCGCCCGAATGATTCCATCACCCCGACAGCCCTGACTTCAACTCCGTCGGGACCGAAAGAAGAACTGTTGCAGTCAATTGTGAATTCACCTGGAGCAATGCAACGACTGCTGAGCCTTCTGAACTTCCAAGCACAAGAGCAAAATATCCCTATGCCACCTCCGCTCGATCTTAACGACACAAGGGCCGACTCAACAAACTACACAGACAGCACCTTCAACAATCCATACGTGCAGCAACCGTACCAACATCCCGCATCCGACCCGACCCTCGCCGTACCGAACAACTTTGACATCGTCGAACCTGACCCACAGACCATGTCACTGCTGCATACGGACGACCTGTCCAGCGGGATTAACTTTGAGCCGTACATCGAGAATGCGAACCGGCTGAAGGAGACGGACAATGCTTCCTCGGTGATTGCAGAGCATGTCAATATGATGGACTCGAATATTGACTCGCTCATGAAGCATTTGGGATTGGACCCGCACCAGCTTGACGGTATCCGAGACGACGAGTTCGGTGCTGCTGCTGTTGCTAGTCCCGGAGGTGGCGGGTTCGGAAGGCGAACTGTTTAATCATGATCAGAACGAACAACAGCAGCAACATCAACAACAACAAAGTCTGCCGAATCGAAACAATTCGAACTCCAATGCCTCCTCAAATTCCGATTTGTCCGCTTAAGGTATAAACACGAATGCCTCCACTACCAATAGCTCGGTGAATGGTAACAATATCATTCCTACTCCCGCCGTCGCCACCAACACGAATGCCTCTGTAGCCCCCTTCCAGACCACCGTCCCCGAATTCGACTTCAACGTGTTCCTCAACGAACTCGCGAAGCAAAACGGCGAGACGCCCGCTGGTCCCGGGTTTGGGGACTACAAACCCGATCTCGACGCGCTCATGATGGACGTTCATGCTCCTAACAACAACAACGGGGTCGATCTAAACAACAACAAAAACAAAAACAACAATCACGACCCAACGACATCCCCACAACTCAGTGCCTTCGTAGATGAGGTTGCTTCCCAATCGGGTCAGTCAGATGTCTCGAACTCGCCTCCAAGAACACGTGCGAGCGTCTCGGATGACTTGTCGCCGAATGTCGTTACGAGTGGCTTGCCGGATGTCAGCAGCAAGAATACTGGAATTGTCGGGACGAACTCTGCCGCGACGCGCAAGCGTAAGTCCGAAGTCGAGACTGTCCCGCCTGATGCGACTGCTACAACAATGAACACGCGAGCCCAGACGAAGACGAAGCGAAAACGATGAAGTGGGGGGCTCTATTCCAGCTCATTTTCATACCATTCGTTCTCCTTTGACTCGACTTGTTAAAGCGGTGATGAAGATAA
Organism: Sanghuangporus sanghuang; assembly: GCA_009806525.1. Lineage (NCBI taxonomy): Eukaryota > Fungi > Basidiomycota > Agaricomycetes > Hymenochaetales > Hymenochaetaceae > Sanghuangporus > Sanghuangporus sanghuang. Next base: position 1,713,512 of record VVIT01000001.1, on the reverse strand, counting down.
ACAGAACTTCGTTTTCTAGTATAATTCAACCCAACCACCACTGTAGCTGCATCCGACCCAACGCTCTCCCACACCCACGCATCCAGCCATTCCCGACTTTACCGAGCCAAGCACAAGTCCGACTCATCCAAAAGTGGAAGCAAAGTGGTGATGGACCACATAGGCGGGGTAATTATAATGTATCGAGCAGCCTCCACCGATATGTCCTTGCGAAAAAAAGAAAGAAATACTAATGCACTGTAGTCTGCACTGTATTGTACTGTATATTTTCTTTTGCAACGCATGCTACGTGACTGTGTAGTATGGATCCTTTGTATTTGAGTTGTATTTCCAGATTTCCTCGTTTTTCGGTCTTATTACTAGCAATCTCAATCTCAAATCTCGATTTCATGAAGTCAATATTAAATCCTGAATTCAAGCTTCATATAAATAGTCTTGGATTGATCGAAAGTGCGGGAAACTACTTAATTAGTGAGCGAGTGATTGGATTCAACGCAAAAACTATCAAATATACCGTTGCAGAAACCAAATGAAAAAAAAAAAGAGAGAGTACTGGTGTGTTCCGAAGAAAATGCTACTACATACAATATTGTTTGAAGTGTAAAACAGAAGGGAAAAGAAAAGCGACGAAGGGTAGATACCAACTGGGCAAATCCGACCATAAGAGAAAGAAAGGGAAGGAAAATAAGAGAGGTACGTAAAAGAGGTACGTGAGGGACAGCATAAAAATAGATAAGGCATCATAAATAATGTATATAAGAAAGAGAGAAATGAGAGAAGGAGTGGGAGAGTTTCACTGAGGTATGGGAACCTTGGGAGGTAAAGGGGGCGGAAGAAGGACAGAAGGTGCTCTCCTGTTGAGCGAATCGAAGTTCACGCCGAGATCGAGAGGAGAGAAAGGCCGGAAAGGTAACCCAAAATCAACCCCTGAAGCCGGCTCCTCGGAAGTAGGAAGAGAGCCGACACCGTTAACATTGCTTGGGTTAGCAGGAGTGATTGCGTGCTGTTCGGCTTGCGAGCGGAGATCTTCCTCCAGCGTTTGCTCGATGTACTCTACCGGTGGGCGAGGAGCGAGTGGAGGCGGGGGTGGAGGTGGCAGTGTGCTCCCGCATTCGGGAGGTTCGCGGACGTGGGACATTAAGGATGGGCTTCTAGTCGGCGGCGCGGTAGGTCTCGATGGACCTGCGATATTGCCACTACCTTGAGCTGCATCTTCCGCCTCCATCTGAACACGCAACCTTGCCTTCTCCTCCGCTGCAGTCAAGAAACGCGGTCCAGAATAATCAGAGGGTGGGAGTGGCTGAGACCTTGAGGAAGATGGTGGAGGCGGACTGTCATATCCCGGAGGACTAGCTCGGCTTCCAGAAGCCCGCGCAGGGGGCATAGGTGGAGCTGTCCCTCCGTTAGAATAAGCAACTGCGTCTTCTGCTTCGTACTTCCGTCTCAAACGTTCCTTTTCCGACATTGCAGTATCATATATTGAAGCTGGCGGTGGAGATATCGGTGGAGGTGGAGGAGGCGCACCATAACCGCGACTGCTCGTCTCCGAGACCTGACGACCGTGTCCGTTGGTCATGTGGGAGGAGCCAGCTTGAGTTGCTGAAACTCCGACTGGGTAGAGTTCGTCGTAGGCTATAGGGCCTTCACCGAGCACTGGGGATGACGGTTCCACATTCATAGCATTGACTTGCTGATGTCGATCAACAGCAAGTTTTGCTTCCCAGTATCGCAAAGCTGCCTTCTCTTCCTCGGCTGTGGGATGAGACTTCCTCGGCTTTGGCGCGGGAGGAGATGGGGGATTCATCGGTTGCGCAATGGGTGGCTTCTTACTCATAGACGCCAGGGCATGTTGATATAATTGAGCTCCTGTAGATTTTGTCTCTGTCGGTTGTGCAATCGTCGCCGGGTATACTGGTCCATCCTGACTCAGCGAATTCGGCTTGTGAGTCATGGCCGGCGATCCATTAGAGTACGTCCTCTCAGGAGGTGGAGATCCCCCGTTCACAAGTGAGCTACCTGCGAGATCCTCTTCAGAAAGTCCCTGAGTCTGGGTCCTATAAGCGGCATTCTGTGCTTCCTGATACAGTCGTAATTTCTCTTCCTCGGCCGTCGGCCACGGCGTATTCTTCTTTGGTTCAGGCTTCGTCACGGATGGCGCAGGTTCTGGAATTGGCATCGACGTGGGTTGTGTGCGCAAGGAATCCTGACGAGTGACGCGTTCGGGTACTGTTGCAGGCTATAAAAGAGGTCAGTTATAGTGATTAGATCTGGAGTAAAACAGAACTGACCATAGGAGATAACGTATTTCCCATGCTGGCTTGTGTCTTAAGTGCTTGTTCTCTAGCGTAGTTGAAGAGCCTCTGTTTCTCTTCTTCGGCGGTTGGCCAAACAGAGCGTTGTGAAGTATTGGCGCGAAGTGACGGTGAGCGATTATGCGAAGCAGAGCCTGAACCTCCCGCATCCCGGCTCTGACTTCTATCGTCTAATGTCAGTCCATTCTGCCTCGGTGAGGAGGGCTGAACGGATGGCGGAGAATCAGTATCCTCTTCCATCTCAACATTAGCGAGGGTCAGCCTTCTTGCTGGATTCGTGTTGAGTATTGGACGACGATTTGTTGTTCCACTAAATCCAGTAGCTATTGCCGGAGACGCTCCTCTGGGAACAGCAGAATGCGAGGGTCCAGCTGCGGTAGAAAAACCAAATTCATCGTAGTTGCTCCTCGGACCTATCACCGGATCACCGTACTGACTAGATGTTGCAGACATCGCCTGGGAAGCCGTCTGTTCATTGGCAACCTGATTGTTCGGAAAGAGACCAGAACGGGCGGGAGCCGTGTTATACCCTGGCTGCTGACCCGCTTGTGTCTGGATAGCGGGTCGTGTGGTCCCAATCGTTGCCGGTGCGGTAGCTCCAATGTTGACAATAGGAGCGACAAGAGACAGGTTAGGAGCTATTCCAATTCGTCTTGACCAACAAAGTGAGCTTTTTGCAGCCAGGATGTCTAGATCTCTTACCTAATTGCTTCAATCGACATATTTCTGAGGAAAAGAGACGCACATTTAGCTGCTGCAAAAAACGAGGAGAACAGAATACCCACCTCGGCCAATTGGACACGGTCACAGGCAACTCTATCAGTAAAGGTTTCCCTGTCGCCAACAACGCTTTCACTTGGATACTATACCCGATATCTATGTGTCTGGCGGCTACAACGGTTGTATTTGTATGTGTCTGCGGAATAAAACATCCCAGCTCTGTCGTATACTGTTGACCTTGGTATACAGTCATGTTTACAGGTTCCCTCTGCTCTCCTATCGGCGTAACGTGACACTGCGGTGCACGCTTCTTCCCAGGTGTAGACGTGCCCGGTCGATAGATTATAGTCTCTTTCAGAAGGAATTCAAGTGTTCGAAGAGCTACAGCTGGAATACCGTCGTTCTTAAAGGTTGCGAGAACTTTGACCCTATCACCAGGGCCATAGCACGTATGCGAGCGCTCGACTGTCAACATGAGCAATTCTTCAACAACGTGACGGCTTTCCGGTTGAGAATAAACGGGCCATGTTGAGTGCAATTCGTGCTTGTCGATGATGATCTGGTGGGAGGTAGCCAAAGTGATATCCTTTGGCTTGAAGAAGTTCCTGAAAAAGAAATTGCTAGAATTTTAATCATGAGCAATGAATAGACTTGACCAGAACAACACAGGCAGATATACGTACCGTTTGCCTTTCATGCACAATGTCGCGGTCAATTCATATCGTATGCCAGCTGGTCAATACTAAGATGAGCTGCGAGCGTTCGAGAAATGCAAGCTTGACTTCACGAACCGCCCTTGTCAAGCTGAATGCTGGGTGGGATCGACTCAGGAATCCTTATGGCGAACGGGAAATCTTGCTAAAGAATTGTAAAGCCCCAAGAACTGCGCCGAGTATCGAACCGCTTACAGGAGCCAATATGTCCCACTCTCCTTCTGCCGCCCAGATCTTAACGGGACTTGATCCAACGTGATCCATGTAGACGTTGTGATTGCCGCCCCCAGGCAGTGTTTCGAATTTGACTAATTCGACCCGAACCCATTTCGCCTTCGTATTCTGATCAGGCAGGCGCACTTCAATGGTCTGAGGAAAACGACCGATAAGATTGGTCATCAAGACGTCGAGAAGCGCTCGTGTAACGTACTCCTTTGACCTCTGCATGAGGCCGATCACGACCGGCGGGGATGCCAGGATACCCTGTCGTGCAAACGGCGTTCAGCAGACGACTCAAAGCAGATAGAACGGAGTGTACCTTCGACAAATTCGACATTTGGCGGCGGTCGCAAGGTTCTGCATCGGTCCGGATACGTCAGTATCAGTATCGTAGTTCCAAACGCATACGACGTAGCAAAATCAATACCCACATTCTGGCTTGCGACATGTCGCGTCCCGAATGAGCCCCTACCGCTCACGCTTAGAGGCGACGAAGTCACGAAGAGAAAGTAGAAGTAGAAGACTGAAGAAGAGATGGCGCCTCCCGGAGCGTAAGCGGACGCTCATAACGCGGCATCACATCAGGAAATGATCCACGTGCCGGACACCATCAAAGCGGGACGCACAAAACCACGCCAAAGAGCAATTATATATTATTATCACGATCAAAAAGTACTAGACTAGAGTATGGGACATAAACTAAAACTTGAATTCTTTCGTCTTCTTGTCCCGGTCCATTTTCTGCTTCTTTTTTGCCATCTCCTTTGCCACCATGTCTGAAAAGTCTTCTCGATTCGCAGCACCTGGCACGCCAGCATCACCCTTCGACTGTTGCTCGTATCGACGTCGGAGCTGCTCTTCCGACATTCCCTCCAATTCGGAAGCGTCAAGAGTCACATCAACCCCGTTTGCTTTACGCTATTTGACCAAGCTTGATTAGGCTGTCCTGTGCATCACAATGATTGGACTTACTTTCGTTCCTCGCTCATCGCCAAGAACAGGCACGTTCGCCCCTGCGACGACGCTGACATCATAAGCTCTATCGCTGCCCATAAGACCCCTAACAGAGGTTTGCCTCTCTGGTACAACCTGATACAACGATCGAGGGCCAGTGTCTGACGTCTCTGTCTGTGGTCTTCCAGCGTTCTTCCGCAGCTCCAGGAAATCGGGGGTCTCCAGTCCGCCGGCGACAGTCGAGACGACGCTCGTCATGCCTGAGGGAGTCTCCATCCCTGAAGGCGTCTGCATACCGTCTGTTGGTGCAGCCTCCACTTCCTCCTCTTCCTCCTCCTCCTCCTCTGATTCACTCTCCTCTTCTTCTGTATAACACAATGAGAGGCATTCCTTTAAGTTAGTACTTTTTACACACCTTCTTCAGGCTCAAGTTCGCCCCAAACATTCTTGTCCACTGGTTCCCCAAGCTGAAAAGATAACAGTCAGTCCAAGAATACGACTAGCAGAGTATGTGTTATACCTGATTATCACTAGCCTTGGGAAGGACGCCGAACACGTCCCCGTAAAGAGGTCGATTATACTCATCCAGCGGAGGTTTTCCCCAGCCACCTGGGTGAAAGCCCCATTGAGCTCTGCGAAAGCACAAAATTCAATAGCAGGTCACAAGCTTTCATAACCCCATGCTCACCCTTCCGGTATTGGAGCATTCAATCCAGGTATGCGCAGCGTAGGATAACTCGGTGGAGGACCAAAGCGTTGCATGCTGATCAACCAAGGTGGGGGGGCAAGGGGAGGAATGGACAGAGCCTCGACAAGTTCTGGAGACAACTCTCCAGGTCGCTTCTCTTTGAGCTGAGTCTCAAACTCTTTGCCCTCATAATACCTGAAAGAAAGATCATTAGCTCAATGTCAAGAATTGCAAAGTATCGTTCGAACATCTCTCCGAAACCTGTCACTGGAGGCTTGGTCTGGAACTTGAAGAATGCATCATGTAACTTCTGATAATCGATGTCAATCTTCCCCATCTTTGGTTGAACACGTTCCCTTGTCTTGGCTTTAAGGGACATGTTCGCTTCTTTCTCCTTTACAGCGTCCCTCATAGTTGCAATGCCAGTGTCAGCAATGTATGAAGGAAGCTGAAAAGGTGGCTTCTCAATACCCCTCTTCCCCTGCAAATAATCTCGTTTAGCGCTCCAATGTTGTGGAATAGGAACAGTGTTTCGATAGCTCTTCAGATGAAGGAGGAGACGTGGGTCAGCAGCGTTTACATCCGTCCACTCCACGACTTCTGGCTTCTTCACAAGTTGCTTGAGCTCCGCAACGCTCAGTCGGTTCATCTTTCGCGCCTTTTTCTTTGATAGTGGTTTTTTCTCCTCCTTCTCAGAATCGTCGTCCGATGCCATTTCATCGTCTGAATAGATAACCTCGCCTTTCGTAGGCTCTGCAACTTTGGACTAGGAACTTCCATTTAACATACGCTATAGTTTGCATAGTTTCTGGTACGCACTGCCGTTTCATCCGGTGGGAGCTGAAAACGGGCAAAGACGTCGGAGAATGCTTCAAGAGCAGGGTCTTTGACCTCCAACGGCTCTGGTACGTACTCAACACTAGATGCAACCTCCTCTTCCTTCTTTACATCTCCTTTAGCGAGCGTTGAGCCCGAAAACTCCTCCCTTTTCTTGAAATCTCCATTTACTAGCCCTGTTGATTGCTCCTGCGGATAAACGATATTTATGAGTGAGAAATACCACGTTGAGCATAATTGACGTACCCGGTCATTGTCGAGCGCTCCAGATGCCTTCTTTGCCCTGGCCTTTGCGCGCCGTAGTTGATTCTTCGACTTGATCTTGCCATTTGCCTGAATATGAGTACCATTGAGTGTAACCGTAGCAGACATTGTGCCGTGAGTGAAAGCTGGAGAATGAGTTGTGCGATCCAGTTGTCTGTTTGAGATCATTGGTAAGTCACGTCACGTCACGCCATTGTCACATGTATGTGAGTACGAATAATGCATGCATGCATGAATATTAATGATCAGGGTAAACAGCCAAGGCAAACAATATGATGAGATCTACAGATACATAATTTAGATAGTGGATTATTCTCCTCTGTGCATGAAGTCCCAGCATGCTTTCCCGGGTTCATTACCCAAGATTTCCTGCACAGCTGGCAAGCTTGATTCGCAGAATTCACGAACACTGCCAACCTTGCTCATAACGTACTTCACGTTCTTGGCTGTGATACCCGGGAGTGATCTCAGGAGTTCCTCCGCAGCTTGATTAATTCCCGCCCCTGCTTCAGGGTCTTCTTCAGCCCCAATTGTTACCGCTCGAGCAGGGTCTGGTTCCGGATGGAGAGACTTAAGGTCCTTGAAAATATCTGCTGTTGCATAAGGCGAGGAAGACCATACGATGCGCAGACGCGGAAAACTGAGAGTAAGAAGAACGAGCTTGGCTTGTATAGAAGTCATTGAGATTGCCTCTTCCGAAGGTTCATTCGGTTTCTTCTTGGGCGGATACTTTCCTGTATTCTTGGCATAGGATTTTACTTCACTGACTGTCTGGACGAGCAAATCAGAATCAGGGAATCAAGACAGTATGATGCACTCACCTCCAAGGAGAAGGATTTATGCTCTTCAAATTCGATCAGTAGTATCGGCTGCTTATAATGCACTGACATGAGTTCGCATTGGGTGTACCTTCGATTGAATCTCAGTCAAAACTAGTTAGCTAACCTCCAGCTTGGATACTTACAGTCGGCCCGAAGTGAAGCTTTGCACCAAATCCGGTATACTTTTTCTCTCGACGCAAATGTCCGGAGTCAAGATATAATCGCCAACCGTTAGCGTGGCAGGAATGACGAGAAGCTTCGATGCATGGAGAAGTGACGGCAATGTCGAACGGAATTCTCGCATATCGACTACGACTTGAGATGGGACGGAGCTCACTTGTCTCCCGCCGGCAATACGAGTACTTATTGTCTTGATGATGCTCTCGCTTGCTGAAGTCGAGCGTTGGTCCTCAGTGAGAGCAATGACCATGGTCTACATAGTTCATAAGCTTTAGCGCTGTGCAAGTGATTTACACGGATCACGCACACTTCGCTCTTTGATTAGGCGCACAAACGCTTCCTTCTCCCGTCTGATTCCAGCTAAGAGCTTATGCTCTTCGCAACTATATCGGTATATCATCAAATACACACGGACCGCTAAACCAGGATTTGAGCTTCGGTAACACTTAATCTATAGGTAAGCATTCTCCACTTGAAGCAAGACAAGAGAACGGGCATACCTCTATTCGTCGAACAAACTCCGGACTCGGTTCGTACATCACAATAAAACGAGGGCTGAGTTCTTCAAGGACTTTATCATCCGAGTCATCTGAGTAAGTTCTGAAGATAATTGTTTGTTCCGGAGGTAAGAGACCATAGTCAGACTCAAAATCCGGATCGACATGACCAGCTTCAAGGGATAATGCAATCTCTTCGTCGAGGTCGATTAGTTTGTCTTTAGAGATATCCTTGCGCAAATGAGCAAAATTGCCGATCGCATCCAGCTCCTCTTCGTCGTAGGAGATCTCTTTTACGTCCTTCTGTGTAGCGAGGCTGAATAGAAGGTTAGCACTTGAGCAGACTCAAGCCAAACAGAAAAAAATTCACAAATCAGCAATGCTGTCTGCCTCGACGCGCATTTCACCTTCCCCAGCAAGGATGCCCAATTTTTCGCGCTTCTTAGCAGATAAGGAAGTTTCTTGTAAAGTGGAAGACATTGAGTCTTTGGTCTGAGATCTTCCCGTTGACAATTCAGGAGCACCGCCTCGAGTCCTTCGTCGATTCATACTTTTTTCCTTACGCAACGCATCTTTCTTCTTCAAAGCTTCACTGATCCCATCATCACTCCTTCCGTTGGTATTAGATGTTCCTCGACTCGAACCTTCTCTAGTAGCACGCTGACCGGTCATTGGCTTTGTTCCTAGGCCCTCTTTACGATTTGCATTTAGATTTGCCTTCCACCACAAATACAGACGTAGACGCCGTTCCATCATACGGCGACCCCATTCCGATTTCTTCCTACGTCGGTCAAGCACACTCAAGTATTCACTGAGTAGCTCGCATGACCTTGGACTAGAACACACGACCAGCACGGTGTTTGTGCCAGGCGTACCTTGCGACGGCAGATGAACAAACATATCAATCCAAGAAGGACAGTACTCACGGAAAGACGTTGAACTTTCCATCTGGACCATGACCTCTTCTATCTCCTGTAGTACTTCCGCGAATAAGCTCCATTTTGGAAGTTCCTCAAGCACTGGATCCATCCCTTCTGGGACCCACTTCTTTCTTCGTTTTGGTTGTGTCTTTTGTAGCTCTTGATTCCCTTTCTGTGCCGCGCTTCTCGATTGGTTTCTTTCTATCTCGTCCAAAACAGCCCATGCTTCTTCGTCGTCCAATTCATCAACGTCAACTAACGGCTGCTTTTGTTCATTTTGCTTCATTCTTGATTTCGTGGAAGAGATGTAGCATCGCCGTTTGGCTGTTTGGAAAATGACATTCGCTGCATCTGTAAATAACCAAGGTGATTGGTGCTGACGTGCTGTTCCAGATGCCGTCGTCGAATTGGATGCTATTATTGTCTCTAAATATGCGTGAAAAGCGAGAGGATCGTATGAAAGAAGATAACTTTTGTGACATCGTCAGTCTTTGATCATCGGCATGACAAAGAAACGCCCTCACTTAAGAAGATTTCGTAGTGTCGCCAGATCGCTGACGAGTTGCTTTGTCTTTGGTCCAACTCTATGCCACACAGGGTCTAACTGTCGCCTAACAACGGCATCAAAGGATCGAAAGTACGCATTCTCAACATTCAAGTCGTCCAGGTCGAGCTATAGTGTTTGAGTCGTGAGTCACATGCGATGGCGTGAAGGTAGTCGCGTACATTCGTATTTGAGCGTTTCAGTTCTGATAGCGTCGCCGTCATACATTGAACGATGGCTTGATGAATTTCATTCATGGACTCGGATAGCTCTTGGTGCAGTTCAACAACGTCCGCCTTCCGCCTCCCAAGCGACTCCTTTACTACTTCGTGGAATCGGGGGTAGATATGTACTTTGCGTAGTTGAAGCTCCTTCATAATGGTTTTGAGTGGATAAAGACCACTAGTGAACTGTTCTGGGTTATCAGAGAAGGCTTTGACGAACCCTTCCAGGTTCTTTTCGCGAAATAAGCGTATTATGAACGCTTCAACAGATAGAGAAGTGACTCTACGACGGTTTCAGTTGACAGCTTTGACAAAAAATGATAAAATTTATGTACTTCTCAGCGTGCAAGACGACCAGGCCGGTAATGAGCTCAACTGGGATGTCGGATTGCAGCATATCGACTACGAGGATACGCGAGGTGACTGAAATTAGGCCACCCCGCTTGTAAAGTGCCTGTCTTGATTACGGGTGAGATACGAGTACTGAAGTCAGAGATAATTAGCTGCTCGCCTGTCCTTTCTTGACATCTCAAACCCGACAACCCTAAGACCCGGTTTCCTACACCCCATTATACCTAGCTCCTCTCCTATGGCATCCTCCTCATCACCTGCATTTACGAGGAGGACCAGATTCCGGGGATCATCGTAAATTTTGAGAAGAGTGCAGACAATTTTGCGCAAGCCAAGCCCTCGAGCAATGATGAGCAAATCCGACGAGGCCGGGTCATGGATGTCCTCCAGAATATGGCGCTGGAATGACAGGAGGGACATGATGCCCTAGATGTCATTCAAGTCCGCAATCTTGAGTCAGAGAGGCCACGGGAAATGGTGCCGTGGCTCGAAACCAGTAATCCGCCTGTCAACAGTCATACGCCTGTATTGCGTTCGTGGAGGTTAGGCAAGAAGCGCGTATGATGGTCTGACCAGTGTCCTTCCATATCGCGGATCCGTAGAGTAACTCAATTTCAAACTCCGATCATTCAAAAAATATATCAGACTAATTTAATTTTATAAAGGCATGAATTTTAGTACAAAGCTCGATGGCAAAATGAACATGAGACACCATATCAACCAAGAAAAAAGTTCATGGGGCCAATAAGGAATAACATGCGTAGAGTTACAACCCAATGCTCGTATAATAGAATCAGACAAAACCTCTGGTGACGGACACAGGAGTAAATTTGTCTTTGTACGGGTTTTGGTGTCAAAGTACTCCATAAAGGTGACTTTCGTCCCGTTATGTCCATGCGATTGGAGCTGCTCGGAGAGACCTGCTGCGAAGGACTACATCGAAATGAACATTAGACAATCTAACATTAGAATTAGTCGTCGAAGATTACCTCAAAGTATCCAGAGACCTCTGACAAGGAAGGAGATAACGTATTTGCGATAATTACCAATGCAGACGGAGCATGATTGACGAGATGAGGTAGAGCCACCTTGTGTAAGTCCGCGACAGTCTGAATTGAAGGCGCTTCTTTTGCCGACAGTTCATAACCGGTCTTTGAATCCGCTCTGATACAACTGACGAAGAGGGAAAATTTTCGCGATCTCCCAAGGAATGTTTGTATTGCGTTGTCACCGTCAATTGCTTGTGCCGTAGTAAACGCGATGCTTCTCTTCGGGTATGCCGATCGAAGGTGTTCATGCAAGTTGCTCTGCTGAAAAGGCTTCATTGCGATTAAGATGAGATCGAAACCGCAAGAAAGGAGCCCTCCGCATAGACTGAAGCAAATACAGATGGGTCGGTGAATACTGCACAAATCATCTTGAGGCATTATAGTAATCCCACTCACGCCGAACAAAGTTCCTCTGAGTCCTGGTCATAAAGTACAATCGAGCATGGTTCGTCATCGTGGAGGTATTTCCGAATCGACGAGGAGTGAGAAAGCCTCCAGAGCATAGCCTTTACTGCAGCTCGAAGTGCTTGGATACAGTGAACGTGGCATCATGAAAGCGAATGAAGCGAATGAAGTGCACGCGCTGACCGTGAGATTTCCAGACTCGAAATGATCGGCAGTACTCTATTTGACAAGTCGTAAACACGACCAATCAAATTGAACGCGCGTCCACGACGCGTCTCTCTGTAGCCTTCACCTCCTCTCATTCATCTTCGTATCGGTTTAACAATTTGGAATGGTTGCAACAACAACGGAACAGGTTAGTTGCTACGCACATAATTCTCAATCTTCGTCTGAGATTCTTTCCTGAAGCTTTTAGAACTCCAAGGGACTACCGTAGGTAAACACAGTCAGGTCCTGCGTACCGATCCCCGACTCATGCGGACGTAGTCATTCATCCCCTTGTTCTCTTGTCTGTGACCGACCATCATGCACGATCTGTTGCTAAAAGTTCAACAAAGCGAGTCGTTGGTGTTCTGTTAGGTCAAGACAACGGCAAAGTTGTGAACGTGGCGAACTCTTTCGCTGTACCATTCGAGGAAGACGAGAAGGATAGCAAGACTTGGTTTTTGGATCACAACTACATTGAAACGGTTTGGGAGATGTTCAAGAAAGTGAATGGTAAGTTATGCCAGCTACTTCTTTCCGATACCTTGTATTTAACTTGGCGAACAGCTCGAGAACGAATGATTGGGTGGTACCATACGGGACCGAAGTTACGAGCGTCGGATTTAGAAATCAACGATTTATTCAAACGATTCATCCCTCGTCCAGTGATGGTCATAGTGGATGTTCGACCGCAAACTGTTGGGATACCTACCGATGCTTACTTCGCCGTGGAGGAAATCAAAGACGTATGTCCTTAATACTTGGTACGCATTCTTGAAGGCTCACTCTCTGTCCTTTAGGATGGAACTGAAACTCGAAAGACCTTCTTTCATGTCCCGTCAGCGATTGAAGCGGAGGAAGCGGAGGAAATCGGTGTGGAGCATTTGCTTCGAGATATCAAAGACTCCACAACCACTACACTTGCAACGCGCGTCAGCGAACAGTTAGCTTCACTAAGAGGCTTACAATCCCGACTGTCAGAAGTGCAGAGCTACCTTGTGGACGTTGCCTCAGGGAAGTTACCTATAAACCATCAAATAGTTTACCACCTGCAGGACGTCTTCAATCTTCTCCCTGATCTAAACGACCCAGTAATCACGCAAAGCTTCACGGCGAACACTAACGATCAACTTCTCGTGGTCTACCTCAGCAGTTTAGTGCGCGCTGTCATCGCCCTGCATGCACTCGTGGATAATAAGGAAGCGAACGGAAGAGCAGAGCTGGAGGAAGGAAAGGGAGATGAAAAACCCAAGACGGACAACGACGAGACAAAGAAAACCGAGGCGGATGGCGAAGCAAAGTCAGGAAAAGAGGAGTCAAGTAAGGAGCCCAAAGAATCTGAAAAGCCGACGTAGTCGCTATTTCGGAATGTAGCTTTTTTATTATCTATACACTCCTGATTTTCGAGTTCATGAGCAATTTTAAGGGTACCTTGTCAGTCGAGATTGCAGAACTTAGATTTAGTCTTTAACGTTGATCGGCAAGAAGAAGAACTGAAGAAGATGATATAACTATGGGGCAAGGAGAATGCAGTCCGCACTTGATATGACTCTGGCTGCTCTGGATAATGACTCGAACTGAATAATAAGTTAGTAAATAAGATTGACCTCATGTATAGAAAGGCTGTGCTGATACTCTCACGACTGGCTCATGTAAGAATCTTGGCTGGGCCGTCGAGTCGATTCTGCACGTGGGCTTTTCCGCCTTGACTTCATACTATCACTCGCGCCTCGTGGTTCGACGCCAATTTCAACAAAACTCACTAGTTTCTTCATCAGTATGTACACATCTTCTCGTCACACAACAACAGGGTGTTGCAAAAAACCGTAGCTACGGTGGACGGCAGATGTACCTCCTACTGACGGCGCCTACTCCTTCCCTCAGCAAAACAGTACCGCAAAAATGTCGCGCGCCCAAGGGTGCTTCAACTGCGGAATGTGTGCGTGTTTTCAGTGTTGTTGGACTGTTTGAACTCTTTTGGTATTCATCTGCATTCATGTTCCCACTCGCTCGAATACACTGGATTCCATTTACCTGCCGTTTTTTTTCTGGTGTGAAGTGTCGCTGACGCCCATTGTTTTGATACCTAATCTTATGTCCTGTATGGCGGCGTCGACATTCTTGGGAACAATGCTACGAACGATGATGATTTTTCGCTCATATCGTTGCTCACGACAAAAAAAATCGGTCTTCGTCAAACAAATATCTGCTCTACAATAAATTGAACACCGCCAGCCGGCCATCGGGCGAAAGATTGTACAGCAGAACAAAAATGGTACATCTCTTTGAGAATTTCGTTGGGACCCGTAAGCTAATTATATCTTCTGCCGTGATTGAAAACAACCTCGGGTTACAGCTATAATTGTCAGCAGCGTTTTCTTCTGATGTCTTTAAATATCTCATTAACATGTAGAATTATAGGCGGTGAAAGTGGACACGTTTCGCGTGATTGCCAAGGCCCGCCAAAATCGAAAGAATGCTACAATTGCGGGAAGACTGACCACCTAGTTAGATTCTTCTCTTCTTCTGCTCCGTTGAGTTCATATAAATATCACTTCCAGGCAAAAGATTGCACGGAAGCTCCAGCAGAGCGCAGCAACTACAGCTCCTTCAGCAATAGCCGTGAGAGTGGACCGAGCTCTGGACAAGAATGCTATCGCTGCTCAAAAGTCGGTCATATCGCTCGCAACTGCCCAGAGGCTGCCAGCGCTGGCTCAGGAGCAGGCGGTTGGAACGACCGCGGATACAATGATAATTACAGTGGGAAGTCATGGTATGCTAATATCTAAGTGCCACTTTCCAAAGACCTTTATGATTGATTTTCTTGGCGATAGCTTTAAGTGCGGAGGATTTGGACACCTTTCGCGCGATTGCCGAAAGGGCGCGAAGTGCTACAATTGCTCTGGCTTCGTAAGTGTCGATTCGTGCATTTCCAGAAGCCGATGATAAACTGACTACATTGTTTGGGTCACATAGGGCCACATAAGTCGCGACTGCACGAAACCTCAGTCCCGATCCTGCTACTCGTGCGGGTCTGAAGGGTGAGTGCTTATTTATATTTTAAGTATACAGTATCATGTTTGACTAAATTTTCCACGGTAGGCATCTATCCAAGGATTGCCCCGGACAAGCTCCGGAAGCTGAGCCTGTCGCTGCTGAAGCGGCTTGAGACATATATTTAGTATGGCGAGATACTTGTTTTGCTCCTTTTGCTCTTGATCTTTCTTGCTCGTTCGTACGCTCGTACGTACTCGTGTCGATCTATCACTGTCTGTGTGTGACGATACATATCGATGAACCAAAAAAGTTGCTATTCGAGAAAAAGAAATGTATATAAGTACGCTTATGTCTGATTGTGCCCATCTCTTGTCTCGTCCCATTGGGGTACTCTTTGCAAGACAATATGATTCGATTTGAGAAATAATGAGTATTGCGCTTCTTAGAGCATGAAATATGGGTAACAGCGATCTGAACAAGGACCCGACATAAATTAGAAGGTACGTATAGATACCGTCCATGCTTTTTATGAATAGATAAGGTGATGCCGGTGGCGAGCGACATTTAGAGATGCACGTGGTCGTAGATATTCCACGTCTATGTTGATAGAGAAATCAGCCAAAATTTTGTATGATTTGGAGTCGAGAGATATCTCAGGTACTTACTTTACGCCAGAGCAGACCCTTATGGTCCTTGATCGGACCGTCAATACCAAACGCAAGACTTCGGAACCACCACCAACATCCAATGATGGCGATAGCTGCAACACCAAAGGCGACCCACTTGTGACTCTCGGCAAGTCGACGATTTGTGAAGAAGAAATGATCGAGCAAGTGCGCGAACATGAGTACGGAGAAGTATAGAGTCGGAAGCTGAGAGAAAATATAAGTCCTGTATCAGATGAATGTAATCGGAGGAGGTAAAGACATACGTAGTGATGAATGTAAGTCACACGTCCCATGATAAGGAAAGGAACGAAGTGAAGTATCCAGCCAACCATTGCAACCTTCCAGACGTATAAGAAATGCTCCCATTCATCTGTAGTCCAACAAATCAGACAAGAAGCCGCAGCAGTTCATAACAGTTCCTTACCTGGTTCGAAGTCTTTATATTTACGTTGACGTCTCATTAAATAGATGCCCAAGGCAATGACTGAGATGATCAAGCTTGTAGACCCTGCCCACCAAATTATGGGAGTACCAAGCAAGTAGTACTTCGTCTGCTGGTCACCCCATCCACACATGCGCAGTCCAACATACAGGAACGGCCAGTCCAAGGGTTTGGATGCTAGGATATCTTCTTTGTCCGGATCAGGAATGAGAGCGTTATTCGAGGTCATCATAGCAACGTTCAGGTGCCAGAAATCTCGCAGGAACGGCGACTTGTAAAACTTGGTGTCACCAGGAGGCACTAGAAGAGAAGCTATCAGCATAAAGAAAGCGTATAAGGAGTTCATATTTACATCGGTCATTCCAATGACTCTCTACGTTCCACCAAGTATGGACATCGTTCGGGTCGTTCTCCTTGATGCAAGACACTTCAACCTGCTTGAAGCCCCATTCCGGAAGGATTGCATTTGCCGCACGGAGATAACATCCAAGCTTCTCGTGACGGAAACGCATGCGAGTCGTCAGTGAATGGATACGATCGACGTGTTCTTTACCTCCTCGCTTCAAGTCATCAACGACCTCAACGCGCCAGTAGTCATGGTAGTCACCAACAGTCGCGTTTCCGTAGCACGATACTTCATTGTTCAGTTTCGTAATGGGTGCCGGGACATTATGTGAGTGGAGATTGCGAGTTGTCGGGCCATGCTGGAGGCGGATGACGTCTCCGTCAGTGAGGAATCGCATGGACCCGTGTATATCGAGAGGTAGCTCATCCCACCTGGGATGAATGATCCATTCATTATTATTGTCTTTATAATGATAGCAGGTCACTTGTTGCTGATTTGATCCAACCGGGTAAGTCTGGACGTGAGAGTGGAGAAGACCACCCCCGTATCCCACGTTCTTCAGAGTGATTTTGGACCCGAAAGCAATGTCTAAAGGCCATGTGAATATGTGGCGCGTTGGTTCAATGGTTGTAGAATTCAATACATACCAAGTGGGTTCTTTCCGAAGTCGTTGCCTTTGAGATTCGCCTGGAACAGAGAGCTCATTTGCGCATCACCTGGACCAGAATGATTCAAGACCATGAAATGAATCTTAAACGTCATCATATAGACTAAAATAGGAAGAACGATTAGACATGCGATTCGAGCTCCCCAGTGGTTTGCTTGATCGCGCTACAGCGGATAGTCAGATAGGAAAGAATTTGAAGCGCAATGCGAAAATCACCCATGATAAACGAAGATCCCCGAACTTGTTCCAAAGGTCTTCTATTGTATAGGCACCGACAAGGCAAGTGACGAAAAGGCCGACCCATTTCACGCTACGGTATCCTCAACATTTAGTTCAAGGCACGGAAAAGTCAGTCGCACCTAGTTACACATCCTATAGATAGACCCGTCATCATTAGCCAGAGCCACCACTCCGGTGAGAATGATCTGTGGCTTTATTTAGCAAAGTTCGTAGTACTTGCAGCACTTCGCCTACCGGTATTGTTGATTATTAAATTTGGCCATACAAAAAACAGTAGTGAACGTGAAGAAAAGCAGCATTGCGTCTAGCAAGATAAAACGAGAAATACACTGCCACGCGACATCTAAAAGGCATGGTAAATCAATTCGCAGAATCTCTGATTCGAAGCTGGAGGCTCACCGCAGAGTGCCATAATAGCAACTAAATGACAAGCACGCCTGCTCATTCCCAGCTCTACCGCAGTGTACCAGCTCAATGGCACCAATGCGACACCAAATATTGCCAGCATCACGCGCATCGCAACATAAGGCACATTTTCCGGATATTCTGACCCACTCTTGAAGTCGAAGTGTCCATCGTACCCAGAAAGCAAACCGACAAGGCCAACTAACATTTTTCCGAGTGGCGGGTGCACGTCGAAATAGAATTCGCGCTTCAGGTAATGGGAGCCGAACTTGCCAAAGTGTGCTTCATCCCAAACAACAATGTTCGACTTCCCGATTCTGTAAAAGCGCGTCCAACAAGACAGAAGCGTGTAGATGGCCGGAGGGATGTGTTCTGAGTTCTGCTGAATGAATTCCGTCTAATGAACAGGTGGCGACCATTAGCATCACTGAACAGGATTTGCCAGCTCATAGGTTCATACTCACTAAACTTGTCGGAGGCGGTGGTGGTGGCCTTTGAGGTCTGCCACCAAGCGTGAGGCCCTTCATCGGCCTCATCTTGCTGTATACATCCTTCCCCTCATCACTGTAAGTGTATTCGTGTTTGACGTCCTCTTGGCCATTACTACTAGCGCCACCTCCCTTCACTCTCCTACGCGCGGATTCTTCAGTCATATAGTGCAGCGGCAGCTCCTCCTCTTGCTGCGAAGGCCAATGCGATGATTGGTAGCTACTGTCTGGATAATTGACCTCTTCGTACTCTGATGAAATGCGAGTTGGACTAGCGGGGGGAGAATAGCCGAGGTTTAGAGCAACTTGCGAAGGACGCTGCATACGATCAAGTAACCGAAGCAGCTGCCGCTGTGTTGGTTAGGATTCAAAATTCTGCGCGCTACAGAACCTGGTATTTCTCCGTTGTTCAGTAGCAGCTGCAGAATTTTGAGCGAGCCTCACGTGAATGGACGCCGGTGAGTGTGCTGCGCAGCAGGCTGAATGTTCGAGAGCAAGTAGTAAAGTAAATGATGCCCGCCGAGGCGAGACTGACGTGTCGATCACAGCACAGGAACGGACCCAAATTTTAACAGTGCAAAGCAAACGCCTGCTCGTCTTATAATAACTACACACGAAACAAAATTGCATGGGAAACGCCTATATATACGACACGAAAGCAAGACCAGCATGGAATCAATACACCAATAAACATTACTAGTGCCGATTGTAAACACCTGAAGTCGGAATCAATACAAAAAACTCCTTGACTTGTGAGAAGACAACTCACCAATAACCATTGCATGATCACGTTCGTAAGGCTGTTGGCAAGAAACAATTGGAGAAGACTGCACATCAAAGCTTCTAGAAAACGCACCTCAAGAGTAAGCTGTTCAATGGGTTTTATTTTTTCAGCAGCGAGTTTGTTTCGTTCGCTCTCAAAGACGACAGCCGCCGGTGCGGTTGAGTCTATGCAGTTCGCTTTTATCGAAATGACCACATGGCCTTGATTTTTGAGGAATTGGTGGGCGTTGAGAGCAACGATACGAGCTTGATCGGGCTGAGCAACGTCTGCAAAGATCACGTCCACCATCGACATTAGCATTCGGTATTTTGACGGATGACGAGCGTCCTCAATGATTGCTGATAAAAAGTCGTGAGGTTCCTCTCGGTACGAAGAGAGAGAAGTATTAACGTACGGATAACGTTAGTTCGTTTCTTTGCCATTCCGATGAGATCCCGTCCTGAACGGTTTGAAAATTCCACAGCATATACAACTCCATCCTAGAGAGCAACATGAAACAGGGAAGAAGTTTTCGAGGCAGCAAAACTTACTTGACCGACAACGTCTGCGACATGGCTGACACTCGTTCCACTAGCAGCACCAAGGTAAAGCACCTTCTTTCCGGGTGCGATATAGATGTCCTCGACACCTCCGAGAATACCAGCAGCAAGTTTGCTACGGAAAGGATTCCAGACACGGTACTCGACCTTCCCACCATCCTCACCGCTGTCGATCGTGATGCGCTTTTCACCGTATACAGATTCTCCCGGAACAAGATTCTTAGTCACCAACATATGCTCCTTTCCTTTAGCAATGAAGACGCCTTCATGCTTATGCGGCTCGATGATAACTTTGGCGCCACCCCTCGCACCTCCTCGACCACCTCTGGCTCCTCCTCTACCACCGCGAGCCGGTTTACCTCGACCTCCCGGTCCAGGCGGTCCTTGAGAATAAGAAATGAGTATATTAGAAGTATACTTTAGGTATATTGGTCTACTCACCTCCTCGTCCTGCGCCTCTGCCTCCACCACGTCCACCTCGGTCTACGCCGCCTCCGCGTCCACCACGTCCCATTCCTCGTGGTGCACCACGTCCGCCAAATCCTCCTCGCGCAGCACCTCGTCCGCCAAATCCCCCTCGACCTCCGGAAGCACCTTGGAGATCGGATGTATAAGTAGACGTGCCCGAAACAGTATTTCGTTCTCTTACCAAATGCCATAGCTTAAACTTGCTTGTCTTGCAGTAAGTTTTAGGAGGATTTATGAAGCTGAAGGCAAATGCAACTCGATTGAACTTTTTTTTGTCCATCATAGACGATCTTCTCACGCTCAAATTAGTAAAACATGATCGACGCCAAGGCTGGACGGATTGATTAACACAAAACATTATACAGGACAGATAAGTTCATAATACGTAGAATTAAGAAGTACAAGGCTATGCAGTACTGAGCGATAATAGACAAATAATATTGTTTGATCTACTTCGCCTTTCTCCCTTTTCCGGCCTTCGCAGTGGCCTTCTTCCTCTTGTCATTCACCTCAACTTCACTACCATTTTGCTTGTTGCCAAACAGTTTCTGCTGAAGCTTCTCAAACTCTTCATCGTCGATGTTTGGGGGCGCAGCTTTCGATTTCTTCCCCCCGGATGATGGATCGTCCTCATCGTTATCCCGCTTCTTGCCTCTTTTCTCCTTCGCCCTCGATTCAGGCTCTGCATACTTCGCCGCGAGGTTGTCGAAGAACCCGTCCATGTTTTTCTTTTTCTTCAGTATAAGAGCCTGTAGGACAGCCGTGTCCTCCTCGTCCGCATCATCAGCTTTCGCCTTGCCCTTTCCCCGAGCCTTTCTTGGCCCGGCCTTCCCACTCCCATAAAATTCGTCCCACACGCCAAGCTCTTTAGCCAGCTCCTCTGCCTCGGCTGCCTCTTTCTGGCTTTGCTTCTGTCGGACAAGCTTCGCCTTTTCGTCCTTGATGCTTTTGTCCCAAGCTTTGGAAGCGGGCAGCCCGCCTTCTTTTATGAGTTGCGCGATCAGCTTGATGAAGCGTGGCTCGTCATCAAATGTTGAATGTGGGATATGATTCATGATCTCGCCGATTGTCCCATCTGACTCGAGGTAGGCGCGCTTGACATCTTCGACTTCTTCCGACGAGCCTGCAGTTCAGTCAGGAAAAGATTCAAGTTTCTCTGACAGGAATGATATCACACCTTGATACTCTTTCTTCAGCTCGTCCAATTTACCCTTCGTCACGGTGTCAAACAGGTCTGCGAAGTACGCATCCCAGCCATCCTCACCGGCCTGGAGCTCAAAACCCTCGTCCGTGCGGCCCGTCTTGTCGTATCTAGTGCGTCGCTTCTCGTCACTCAGAACGGCATACGCGAATCCGACCTGCTGGAATTTCAGTGACGCATCAGCACGCGTTTCTTCCGAAGAGTTGATGTGCTTGTCTGGGTGGTACACGAGCGCGAGTCGACGGTATGCTTTCTTGATAGCATCAGTCGTGGCGCTACAGTCCAGCGAGAGAACGGCATAGAGGTCAACATCTTCTTGGCCGGGGAAGAATTGCGAAATAGGGTCGTCCTGGTCCATTGGAGATTGTGATGGTAAGAATGAGAGTGTCTTGAAGTGACGCGTCACGGTATTCCATTCATTGATGAGATGCACGTGATACGCGTCTTTTGCATGATTTTTGAAGTAATTATTTAGAAAATTGATACTTTATAGGATATGAAAAAGATAAGTGACACATTGTCTCTGATTATAATTCGGGTACGAGGAATTACTGGTATAAACCCGGAACACATAAATCTTCCTGTCCCCTCCTAACAATGAATAGACAGAGCGACTAAGATAAATAAGAGATCGTGATGGCATGATGCTGGAAGACAGAGACCATGATGGAAACGACAACATGAATCGGATACACGCAAAAGTCTGAAAAAATGAAAATAGCACAACGATTTTACCCATTATTCTATCGAAAGCCTTGGTTGTAGAACCACTCCACCGGAATACGAGCTTTGTCGCTCGCCTACGCCTGGAGTATTCGGAGCGGAATAGGTCACTTTTTCAGGTACGTCTGAGATGTAGAATAAAGTTCAATTACCAAAAAATTTGATCTCGGTAGCCACCATGGAATACTGACCGTGCATCTTTGCCGGTGCCAGTCCTTTGTCGAAGTCTGAAAAGCACCGGAGACCAACACCAAATGTGGCGAACAATAAGAGGAATGCCACGATTGCTGTGATAAAGTCGGTTCCAGCACAAGACACAAAAGTGAGAAGAAAATGTTATACTTACTGAACACTGTGAGAGTTGCTCTCGTCGTCTCGTATTGCGCCTCCGAAGATGGTTGATAGAATCGAACTAGCTTGTATACTAGCAGGAACTTCAGTCAGCAGAAGAGCACATTAATATATGTCACTTACTGAAATATGTTTCGGCCGCCAACATTATGATGAGTGAAATCGTCATGAGCCTGCAGGATATTCCATAAATTGGATATGAGTTGGACAACAGATTATTTACCACTTGATCTCTCGCTTTACAGCAAGTCCGCAGAAGAACAGTAGAATCAAAACGATAGGGATAGCAGCGATGGTCAGTCCAAACTCGGCGGAATCTGACTGCAGCACAATGATGAGCAACTGTTTGAAACGAATCAGTACTGCAAGTTTCCTAAAGGCGTTCGTAGAATCTGACCTGCATTGTGACTCCGGTGAAACAGAAGAAGTCGAATTTGAGCAAACAAATCATGATCTGGTACCATTGGTACATTGCTGGAAAATTGTATGAGCACCGGTTCAGAGCATTTGATTGCCACCTTACTCTTCATCTTAGGATTAGCGCCGACAACTTGAAACACTGCCCAGCTACAAGTATAAGGTCAACACTGGTTTGACAACGAAACGAAACAAGAACTCACCCGAACTCGATAAAGAGCTCCCGGACAAAGAAGATCATTATCAGCCAGGCGAGAGCCAGTACGCATGGGACAACAATCAGGAATGGTTCTACAATTCTCCAGAGAGTCCCAGGACCATCGCATCCCTAGCAGAATCGCGAGTAAGGAACACAATCCACAGAGTTGTGACTCTAGTACTCACCACGAACTCTGTGCATGGATCTTCAGTTCTGAAGACAAGGGCATCACGAGCTTCATGTACTTGTAATGCAGAGAACACTATAAGCGCTACATGAAAAGCTATGCACAACAAATGTGAGAACGACGTTGAAAAGAAGGGCGATACTGCATACCTAGGATACCAAGTAGTTGGATGATGTTGCGAAGCTTGAGTGCATCCAGGGCCATGAGCAGTTCAAAGATCCTGTTCAGTTGGTCATGAGGTTATCCAGGATGAAAAAAAAGTTCAGTGTATCGATAACTACATTGCGAGCCCGAATAAGGAGAGGTAACACGGGATTGTCTAGCAGATCAGCATGTTAGTCAGTAACATTATTTCGACGAAGCGAAAGGCGTGATGCATACCTTGTAACTCGATCTTGAGCTTGTATTGACGTTAGCTTCGACCTTCATCCTGCATAAGTCTGCAGTCTACGTAACCCAGGAAATCGAACTCACAAAAGCAAATGCCAGCGCGACCATCGTGAGCACGATGATAGCATCTAGACAGCGGAGCATTGTCTCAGCACGCGCCACTTGTGCACGCTGCAGCGATTGAGTGACATACTTAATATGACTTGGCGGTAAGGGACGATCAGTATCTTAATCGTCACGGAAGGTGGTTCTATACATACTTGTGGCCACGAACGCCTTTTGCGGTCTTGTGCCAAGGAATCGCTCGACGGCCATCCTGGCGGATGGCAATGATCACGAAGAGAGAGACGAGACGTCGCTGGGCGCTGACGCGCGTCGTTGAGTGGAAGGAAGAAGGGGATGGAGGTGGGAAGGCAATATCTGGAACGACAGTCAACTTAGATGAAAGTCCGCAGGCTGTGTCGGACAAGCAGAGGCGGGGAAGAGTTTCGCCGTCTCTGATCCTACACTGGAATGGCTATTATTAAACAACAGCCCTTGCACGTTAGATTTCAAGCTACTTGCACATACATTCAAATACTATTACTGCCAGTCCACAGCTCTATTATGTTCTCTATACAACAATTTCAGAGTGAGTAAATTTGAACAGAAATATCGGTGAGAATTGTAGTGTCCATAAGAGGCAATAGCACGCGCGTGACAAACGCGCCATGTTCTAAACTCCAACCAACCACACCGCGGCGCTCCTCCCGATTTGATTTGTTTCCATTATTTACCACCATGCACGTCGTCGTGCCCGGCTCGCCCTCCTCGCTGACCTCCGACAATTCTGACAGTGACGGCGTGAATACTTCCTCCGCAAAGATATATTTTGGAAAATTTCAGACTCCAGAGAAGAAACTCGCAGCTCTCGTGGATTCGGCAGTCCCCTCGGTTCAACCGAACGCGCTGAATACCAGTACTGCTGAGTCGTCCTCGCTGCGTCGTTCCCCGCGACTATCCCTTTCCACTGCGCGTCAGGACATGGATGACTCGGCAGCAGAACAAAGTGAACAAGAAGAGGATGACGAAGACGAGCGAGAAGACAGTTCGCTAGAGAATAGAGGAAGTGAAATTCAGAAAGGGTCATGGCAGAATCCGCCCTTCCTAGAATTTCTTCGAAAAGATGGTGTGTGATGATCTTGTGCACTTTGCATCGTACTCAAATTTCTTTCAGAGCCTTCTTCTGCTATAGCTAGCCGCATAATGCGAGCACACGACAATCCATCACCTCCTCCAAAGTCACTTCGTCTGTCTTTAAGTTCGCGATCACCTTCGAACTTGATCTCTCCAGGGGCACTTCCTTTTGCTCATGGCTCTGCAGAAAGCTCTGATGATGCGGTCGAATTACTCTTGGATTCCAACAACAATTTTCCGAATAGCCTTACGCCACCACCAGTCGCGTCCGACATGACACCTCTACCTACACCATCTATTAAACGACAATCGACACGTTCCCCAACACCTCGCGCTCTTTACGATGCCTGGTCTTCACAAATCATTCAGGGCGACGGTGAACCTGATCTCATATCGTTCGATCGCTCAGTGCTTATTTCTCCTCCGGTTGGCATCGAGGTCCATTCGCCCTCGCCGCAGCATCCGCAGCAACTAACAATAGATGATCTATTATTCTATTCACCTCCACAAACTTCTGCGCTAGAAGGAAAGTCTCGAGATAAAGAGGGCAGCCCCGCCATTACACCCGGATCCCCTCTCCTGCCAGACTTTGCATCCAGGACGCAGAGCAGTCCACAGCAGATACCGCATATTGACACGCTAGGCGAGGCTGCAGAAGAGCCTGGATTCGATGTACGAAAGGATGAAGCAGACACAGTTTTTCGGACTCCTGATGAACGAGGTGATCGTTCTGGGCTGGATCAGGAAGTCGACCAAATAACGCCTACCGTGCACTTGCCGATTCCCGCATCGAGTCCTTCATTGAGGCGGAGTCCGAGATTAAGTTCACTTCCTAATGCCTCCTCGCAAGCCACACCACGGCCGCTCGCTTCGGGCAGATCATCTCGTCCCAGAACCCCCAAAACCGAGGGATACCAAGGCCGTAAACGGCGCCGAGAAGGTTCTGGGAGACCAATCCGGATGTCTTTTACGCCCAGGAGAGATGGCTGGCCTTCAGAGTCAGATGGGTCCTGTACAGAGACGGAGCTCTTTCGATCGCCCTCGAAGGGGAAACGCGACCGAAAGCGCATTAAGAAAACTACTGATTCACCGTCAGACGCGGTTGACTCACGGTTAGCAGAGTCTTTGTCGCCGGGTTCTGCTCTTATTTTGACAAGTCTCGTTTCCTCCGAAAGCCTGGCCTCTACGGCAAAATCGGGCAACGATGCGATACCCCCAAGCACGCCGCGAAAGCACGAATCGACTTCTTCAAATGAAGATCATGACATGAAATCTCCTACGAAATCTTTATTGCCTCCTATATCGAGTACTGTGCAGCGTCCACCTCCAGGCACATTCCGTCCTTCTGTCCTGACCCCGGCTCGCGGTAACCCAGCAAGACCTCACTTTGCACCACCTTCTCCTCTTAAAATGACTTTGACTCCGGCGTCTCGTGATGACCCCAATAGAACTCCAGCTCGACGTATCCCTGTTAAAGACGTGGACAACCACGCTTCTCTAAACCAGCCAAATGGAGTACGACCTCCAGCCCCGGTCTTTTCCCGGTCTGTCTTCTCTCGTCCTGTGTTTTCGCGCCCTCCGGCGGACCATAGTACAGCGAAACAAGCATTACCACCGAAACAGGCATTGCCTTCGGAGCCTTCATCTAAAGTATTTACTTTACGTCCTCGAGACAGGCCATTTTCCCAAGCACCCAGCTCAAGTCGTTCCAGGAGTGTTAGCGTAGAGCCTCCAGAGGTCAAAGCTCGTCCCGATGAGCAGAAGGAAGCGGTGCTCGTATCTGCTCCGAACGAGATGAGCATGGACGCGCCGAGTTCATCTCAGTCTGGACTTTCAGATTCTTCGACTAAACGAGCTTCACCGCCTCCCGTGAAGACTCCGACGCCGCCGGATCCCTCTAAGTCAGCTCAGAAGGTCGAAAGTCGAATACCTCGACCAGGGGCGTCCACGAAGCCTTCATCAGCTCACAGGTCGAAGTTGCCGATGCCATCTGCAAAAAGACCTAACGGACAGCTTGTGGCTCCTGCAGTGAGTTTTCTGGTCTATGTTTATCTTTCATTCAACAAGGATTAATTGCCGATGTAGCCTTCTCGCCTTCCGCCACCAAAGAAGGCTCCTTTGTCCAGAGTAGCGCATTTGGGTAGCAACTCGGCGAGTAGTTCGGATGATTCTGGAAGCAGTCAATCCGGGCCTTCTAGCGCCGCTCCTCCCAGAAAAGCTCTGGCAAGTGCCTTAGCAAAACGGAAACGGGACGCGGAGAAGCCAGCGGCCCCGCAGCAGATGATCAAGATGCGACAAGTCATACCGGGTATGCACGGTGGAATACCGAAGTCAGTGTCACAGAATACTACCGAGAAAGCACCTTCAGCTCAAGAACCCGAGCCGGAACCTGAGAAGCCCAATGCGCGACGGCCGATCATTAAGCCCCGTAGAGTCGTCAAGGGTACATTGGGAGACTTCGAGCTCAAGACTGCTTCGTCCAAGACTTTAGAGGCCATATCTGAGAAACTCGCCCGAGAACGCGCGGAACAAGAAAGGATAAAGCTAGAAATGCAGAAAGAATCGTCGCCTCCAGCGCCCAGTCTAGAAACCTTTTCGTTCGAGTGCACCGTCCCAAATGAACAGAAGGAAGAGCAAATGGACGTCGACTCAGCGGCTGTCCCCGCCGTTGAAACTAGTCCAGATTATTTGCCCACATCGGACGATGTTCCTGATGTGGAGATGGCACCTCAGCTTGATCAGGGATCGGAGAACGAGACAGGTTCGAGAAGATCTTCGCGTGCCCGTCGTGTTCCTTCGACAGATGTATCAAGGACGACATCCGCTGCGAATGTGCCGGGACAGCGCAATTCGCGAGGAAAAGTTGGCCCACCCAGACGTAGAGGCTCGACATTACCTCCAAATCTCCTCTTTTCCTCAAATGGTCTGGCCTTGAAGACTCTCACGAACAATAATACCACGCGAAACCAGAATTACCATGCCCAGCTTGAGATGCATATTGTCAGGAAGGCTGGTGAACAACGACCGGAGAGCCCTACGATGAAGCTTCGTACAATCACCGAAAAACAGAAGGAGGACCAGGATAAAATGCGAGCAGAACGGGCACGACGGCGACGCGGAGAGTCTGATGCAAGTGAGCTCGAGGGGCATGCCGGCGCGCAACCATCTAAGCATCGGCGAGGGCCTGGAGATGAAGAAGATTATGAGACTCCTGTGCGTCCGAACGATGGACGAAAAGCTGTTAAATGGGATCGAGGTCTCGAAGTATCAGTATTTTTGGACGAAATTGAAGTGCATCCGAAAAAGTATCGCGCCCGAGAAGGTGCTTCTGCCCCTCGCAAGGGTTGCCTAGTCCCTACTCCAAACGTGAGTTATTCTCTTACAAGGATTTCTTTTGTTGGCTAAATCTTAACTTTAAACTTGCAAAGCAGAAACCATTGGACGGACTAGGTAACCCGCTGGACGTGGATGCACCTCTTGACGTTGCTCCTGAGAAGGTCGTTGTGACGAAATTCATTTACGACAACGACGAAGAAGCTGTTCTCTTTGAGCCTCCGGCTCCGAAGACGACAAGAAGTAAATCAAAGAAGAAATAATTAAACGCACATTCCCCACCTACTAATCTGACTTCAGCATTTTCTTGATTGTACGATATAATTTCTATTCCTTCACTTTCATTGCAGAACATTTATTCGACCTGTCGCTTGAAGCTT
Organism: Sanghuangporus sanghuang; assembly: GCA_009806525.1. Classification (NCBI taxonomy): domain Eukaryota; kingdom Fungi; phylum Basidiomycota; class Agaricomycetes; order Hymenochaetales; family Hymenochaetaceae; genus Sanghuangporus; species Sanghuangporus sanghuang. The sequence continues at coordinate 1,685,209 of VVIT01000001.1, read as the reverse complement.
CTGCTGTTTTGTCGTCGTCGCAATGCTTTCTGTATGTACACATACGCTCGCAACTACTGCCTCCCCCGTAATTGGATTACACACATACTTCACCGTACGTTTTCACACGAATTCAACTTTAAATGTATATTCTTTATTCCAATGTGTAACCTCTCACGACGAAATACGCATGCATTATATCCGTTACTTGTTGCCTCTGTAGCTGATAGTTGGTGATGCTTGGTTGACGGGGAGGACATAGAGCTCTGCTATGTTGACGTGCGGAGGACGGGATGCGGCCCAAACGATCTCCTCTGCGATATCTTCCGCGACGAGTGGTTGTAAACCCTCGTAGACTTTGTCTGCGGCAGACTTATCACCGTGATAGCGGACGATGGAGAACTCGGTCTCGACCATTCCTATATTTTCATTTAATTTTATGAAAGAATATGACAAATATGACACGAAGGACCAAGGGACTCACCAGGTTGGATTTCTGTCACGCGAATGGGGGTATCGACGAGTTCGCGCAGCAGTGATCCAGTGAATGCGCGCACGGCATGTTTGGTAGCACAGTATATGCTCCCGCCCGCGTAAGCTTCTCGTCCCGCGACAGAACCGAGATTGATTATGTGTCCTGTCTTGCGTTCTTTGAAGTCTGATGGGCGTAGCAATCAATTAGAATGAATATGAATCTGCGTCGAAAAATGGAGCATTGACAACTGGCCTTTCACAAGGAGTTGGGTCATTGAGATGAGACCGTAAACATTCGTCTGGAACATGGCTTCTATTTCATCCGGGTTGATACTTCCCACTCTGTCGACACCGAGGACGAAGCCAGCATTATTCACTATAATCTCGTCAGTCAAGTACGAATAATCTTGAAGTGTGTATAAGCATACCAAGGACGTCGATAGCACGGAGCTCCGAAGGGATCTGCATGAGTTTATCCTTTGGTGAGAAGTGACGATAAAATATGAAAATTCCGGACATGCCTTATCCCAGAGCGAGGCTACCTGAGCCCTGTCGGACACATCGAGCTGGACACTAGCGACCTTGCCGCTACCTGGAACAGCCTTGAGAGAATCTACAACTTGTTGCAACTTGTCGGCCCGTCGCGCTAACAAGACGAGGTTCGAGCCTGCCTTTGCAAAAAGCAAGGCGGTCGCCTATCCCAAATCAGAAAAAAAAAACATATCACTATCTATTGCAGTGAAAAGTAGCTTTTACGACTCACAGCACCAATTCCTCCACTAGCGCCTGTGATGAGGATTGTCTTTCCGAGCAGACGTGACGTATTAAATACTGACATGTCTAATGCTTCTCCAAACAGACGATGTGGGAGTCTGAGTAAGAGATATCGGCCGGGGTGAGAGCGGTGTGAATGTATGCGGTCTTCATGTTGTTTGTGAATTTGAAGTGATCGGCAGACCTAATCGGTGATAAGATTCGTGTCTATCTCGGCATTTTCCTCCTGAGCTTCCTTTCGATCACACAACCTTGAGCAATGAAAAAAGCTCGTTCGCTATAATTTTTGATCCTCAAGTCTAGCCATCTTTCACCTGGTCAAATTTTAACTTCATGAATGAGAAGGAACAACTGGAGAAGGAATCGTGGAAGCGGTTGGTCTCTTGGATGGAGACTAAGGGATTTGACGCCTCTCAGCTCTGTGTCGAATCAAGAATTCGAAAAGGTGCAGGACAGATACACTACTTACTAAATTCTTGCTGACTCTATATAGAAGCGGGGAGGGGTTTATTTGTCACTCAAACTCTGCATGCAAGTCATCGTATTGAAGAAAAGTCGAGTTCTCAAGGCCTGATTGTCTTGACTCGGGTAACAGCCATCGAAAAAGCCGTTCCTCGTAATTCCGGCTAAGGCTCTGCTCAATTCACGGACCCTCAGTGCAATGTACCGATCAATAGCTCTAGAGGGCTTTACCAGCACATCATCCTCCGACCGTCTCGTAATTAGTGGTATTCAGCTGCTGTCAATCCACTTAGCTCTCCACCGTCCTACAGGGCGTTCGTACTCAAAAGATCCGCATTTTGGGGTCTACATAGACACTTTTCCAAGAGACTTTGACAGTCATCCTCTTACTTGGATCATCAAAGAGAAGCTTAGTGTGGCAGATTCTCATGAAACGAAGCTACTTCAAAGTTTACCTCCGAGTGTACGCAAGGAGCTTGAAGAAGTTGCAAAGCGATTCTGGAATGACTGGGATGTTGCCGTGCAAGCCAAGGTAGTGATATTTTCTGATTTGTCCATTATGGCCTTAGATTATTTCTCAGGACGTTTATTTCGATGAGTTTCAGTCAAAGAACGAAGCTCTTTTTGATGTGCATGGATTCCTCTGGGGCTGGCTCGTAGGTCTGTTGTCCTTCACCGAATACTAAACGTCAGACTCAATACCCCTCAGTCAACTCACGTAGCCTTTACATGGACATATTCCGAAGGAAATTGCCATTTTCCAACTTGACGCTATGCCCTCTCATTGATTTTGCCAACCACACAAGTTCTTCGAGTCTTCCGCGAGCGAAATGGAGGGACGCTCCGAAGAGCGCTCGAGATCATCGCGTCGTTGGTGGCGTGTTGAAAGCATACGACTATTGCTTTCTTCCTCCCGATCAGGCCATGAACGAAGGAGATGAGCTCTTCCTCAAGTATGGCGAACACAGTAACAGAACTTTATTCGCTGAATATGGTTTTGTCGATGATGGTGCCAGCCAGGAGGTAGACGTGTCAGATCTCGTCGACGAATTGGTTGTCAGGAAAAGACCTAGAAAATTAATCGACGAGTTGCTTTCGGATGCCGCACACCACTTCATGAGGTGATTTTGCTCCTCCGTATGGGAGTTTTGAAGTAGAACTGATCATCCACAGTGACTTGAAGCTTTACAACAGTCCTCCGCCGAACCACCCCTCATGGAGCCTCCAATGCGTACTCAGACTCATTAATATCGAGTTCCGGTCCGAGAGGCGGTCCGAGGGGGATCTCAGCCTCGGGACCGCAGAGATGGAGATGATATTGCAACCCTGGCGCGACGTCACCCTCGGTGAGGCCGATCTCGTATCCAATGCGAACGAGTCCTTGGTGCGGCATGATCTTGAATCGATTTGCAAGATTCTGGTTTCCCGATCTTCGGAAGGCATCCGCCGGTTGGAGGGAAACGAGGCATTCAGCTCGGGGCTTGAATGCGACTGGTACGGTTGGGCAAAGGGCTGTATAACGAGATTGTGGAGCGAGGAGGCGCAGATTGCGCAGGGTGTTTTGAGTTTGCTAGCAAGTGACCAAGAAGGATTTTAATAGACTCTTAGGAAACCGATGCTTACATGCTAATAGACTTTCGTTTTAACAAACCAAAACAGAAGTCGCCGGTACGTAGGCTCAGTTGTGATCGCCGTCTGCACGAAGTCATTACGATGGTCGAGGAAGATCCATTGACATTTAACTATAAGAGGCAGGAATCTCCAGATTGAAGTAGTAAATGAACAAAATGAAATAAACGCTCATATCGATGGTGTTTTCGACGAAAGCGGCATAGCGATCCTGTCCCTGACTCTTGTAGAGTAGATGAGATGAGATGAGATGAGCGTGGATCGAGGACGCGTCCCGTCGTCGTCGTCGGTCGATCGCGACGCGCCCGGGCCGTGCGAATATCAATCATATCAGATCAGTCAAAGCTTTTGTCTCCTGCGACCATGTGATTTGATTTACGCGTATACTGTAAGTACTGTGCACCGCATTGGCTCTTGTGTCCATGTCCGTATTATCAGCGCCTGCCGATTCCTTTTCATTTTCGTAAATTTTCTTTCTTTTTCTTGCATTTTGGTCCTCATCTCTCTTAGCGAGCTCGATGGGTCAATCGCTTAGCTGGCTGTCCCACTCGGGTGTTCCTAAGTTGTACACTGTTCCCAACGGTGTTCGGCTCACAGTCAGAACAGTAGACAGTCTTAAGCGTGTAGAATTACTTTCGCTCTCTGATTACCTCAAGTCGCGTTGTCCCTCTCTATTTGCGCCCTTCTCACCCCCATGGTGGCTCGGAAATGGCCACTTACAAACTGGCTACTGTGTAGTCGGTGACTTCTCTCAAGTAGACAAGGTGTGCCTCTATGCGCGAACTTCCACACTTCGGGCTGATATCGATTCTTTTCCCGCGAGGTCGTATTTGATCGGTAAGTTCATAGTGTCCCCGCTCTTTTCGGCTTTCACTGATGCTGAGATACATTCAGGACTTTAATTCGACTAAGAGATGGTGGAACACTGTACGTGTTACCAGCGAGCATTTCATCCTTCCGCGAGCTATTGCTGATCCCCCACGGCTCAGAGGCTTGGACTCCACGCCCCCGGTTCATGAACGGTCGCTACCCGCTGATGCTCCAGTGATCGTTGTTATGCACGGCCTAACTGGAGGTCAGTCAATCTCCGGACGTCGGCTAGCCAGTTTGACTCATGTTTTCCTCTTCCCCAGGTTCGCATGAGTCCTATGTGAGGGCCATCCTTGCGCAGGCCGTAAAGCCGAAAGAAGAGGGTGGCCTGGGATATCGTGGCATCGTCGTAAACTTCCGAGGATGTAAGCTCTCTCCAATGCTCATTACCGAAGCTCATTAAAACGATGTCCATGCACGCATTTCGTGTGTAGGTGCGGGTGTACCGATGACCAGCGGTCAGCTGTACTCCGCGGGGCACACGGACGACCTACGCCAGGCCCTCATGTATATCGCGCAGCGTTTCCCGAACGCACCTCTTCTTGGCCTGGGCTTTTCGTTAGGCGCGAACGTAATAGTCAGATATCTTGCCGAAGAGGGCGAACATAGCCGTTTACGTGCGGCGTGCGCCCTGGGATGTGTACGTCGATCTCGGACATGTAGCAAAGAATGGACTGACTTTTTCTCGTATTTTCACATTAATGTTATTAGCCCTGGGATCTTGGGCAGAACAGCGTGAGGTAGGGCGTGTTCTTTTCTCGTTTATTCCTCGAAATCACTGATGCGAGACCGTCTCACTATCCAACATAGAATGGAAGGAAATTTCTTCCTGCGCAATGTGTATTCCAAGGCGATGGCCACAAACCTCCTAAACCTCCTCAAGCGAAACGCACCGGATCTTTTGCAACTATCCGAGAACCGCTTCACTCCAATCTTAGAACGTCTTGATGCACTCGAGAGTCTTACTCTGAAAGAATTTGATGCGAATGTCACGAGCAAAGTCGGCGGATCGTCGCCGCCTTTTCCATTTCCCTCTGCGGAGGCGTATTATGAGTGGGCGGCAAGTCATCAGTGCCTCTCAGCAGTCCAGGTTCCTCTCCTTGCGATAAATGCTGCGGATGACCCTATCGTCGGGCATGTTCCTACCGACGTAGGTAATAACGGGTACGTCGCTCTTTGCGTTACACCAGGTGGAGGACATCTTGGGTGGTTCGAGCCGGGCCAGGATGGTCACCTTCGAAGATGGGTCACAAAGCCAACTTTAGAGTGGCTGAGAGCTGTGGGCGAGGAGGTACAGACTGGTCCCTCACAGGTACCTGAATTAATCGAGGATGGAGAATGGACCACTGAAACTGGACGGACACATCTTGGCTTCAAAGTGCTCGGTGACGCGGGTGAGATTAAAGGTACTGAAGGCGAAGGTGGTCTGTTCGCAGGTCTCTAGTCCTACGTCGATATTCTATTTTCCTTCTACATTATTCACCACCTCTCTTGAAAGTTTTTTGCGTTCTTGTCGCACCTCATTAAACCAGTCCGGAACCGGACTGCGACGAAACGATTATCATAGTATTAAACTAGAGTAGAGTCTATTGTGCATCAGTTATGACTAGAATCCAAATGCGCCATATACGTTCAATGTCCAGAACTATGCGAGTTCTGCGATAATAATAAACCTTCTAATCTTCACGACAAGTCCATTTCGCCAGTATCATACTCATAGACCTCTTCGACGATAACCGTGTCAATATTAAAAAATCCCTGGTGACGGAACGGCTGGAGAGTTGCTCGACTTCGATCACTCCATTCAGAGCGTACTGGACTCGGTGCCCGCGGGATGGGCGGAACATCGATGGCATCCGGCGGTCCAGTATTCGAAAGCCAATTGGCTGTATATTTTTTGACAGGATTAACCGGTGGCCTCCAGGTGTGGGACAAAAAAGGCGGGGGAGTTTGGCCTGAGTCGGATTCGGCACCAAAACGTACGCCGACCGATGAGGGAACCTCTGCAGTAGTTGGGTAGTCAGTAAGCCTGTCCCTTATCGAATGCGGAAGGAAACAAAGACAAACCAGTGTCAGCAGCACTCCATTCCGACTCAGATGGCTCAATAAGAGGAGTGTTTCGATGAGCAGCTTGGAAATCAGGATGGTTGGGTAGCAAATGCGGGGGGAGTGTATCGTATGTGGAATCATCAATTGCCATTTCGATAGGAATCTCGTCAGGTACCTACGTGAACAAAAATAAATAAGAATACATAAGTAATGAATAATACTAAACTAGATTTCTATGAAGACGAGGCGCGCAGCCGTGATGTAAGGACTTGAAAATACGCTGCGCAAGCCGCATCGCATTTCGTACGGATATCGTACATCGTACATGGAAGCTCGCGTTGATTGTAAGGAACTTCTCTACACACCGGCGGAATGTAAAAACTGTCGGGGACGCCCATGGAAGAGAGGGTCCAGTAGACAAGATACTCGAGTAGCTTCGGTGTTCGATGTAAAATTGCTTCTCCGTTGGCACCTAACCTTGGCTTGTCTCTGCCGTGTCCATCAATTACACCCATGGTGTAACCATTCTCCCAACCTTATATATCACGATTGTTAGCGATCAAAAAATAATAAGAATGAAAATCAAGCACCTTCAGTGAACCCTCCGAACACCCATTGATCGTAGTTGGTCAGTATGAACCAATGGCAGTCATGTAATTTGCAGATATCCCAAAGCTATTTCAATATCAGCACTTCTATTGCAAGACAATTTTTCCATACGCACCTTTGCCCATAATTTGTGCGTGCTGTTATAGCGTTTTTGACCATCCTCTATACATGCCTCATAAGAAGGAAGTGACTTCAGCCTTTTGTCTGCAAACAGTTCTATGTCACGAGGACCTAAGACCCAGGGCAATTGATAAGCCAGGATGTACTTGACAGATGGACCAAGAGATGTAGAAGGAGCCTCAACGTTGCTAGCTCGCTCCCACATGAAGTATCGAAAGACTTCCGAATCGTCATCGCGCGACGGATCATTAGGAACGAACTGATGACAAGTGACGATGTTCCGGTATTCTGGCACCAGACAAAGAACAGCCCGGACGGTTTCGAGAACGCTGTATTCGAGCCAGGAGGTCTGAAGTCTTGAAGTAACATAAGTAGGTATCATATATGATTAGCAGCTTCACTCACTGATCATAACGCCTTAATGCCCTTGGTATGTCTATATCTGTCTGGAATCCGATACAAGGAAGTTTGGGAGCATCGTATACGACTGGATTTTCGTTGACAACTTCAACGGGTGTCGTTGAGATATGCTTTTGGAGAACTGTAGCACTATTATCACTTTGTCCTGCGCGAACTCATGATACACCCACAATCAAAACAGCGTACGTCCAGATATTCTCGCTTGATGCGATGTATGTTTCGCAACCTTCTATATCTCTCTGGCCGAACAGCTAGATTAATTCTGTGTGTTTTCTGCCTTTCGGATGGCATAGAAGGCGCATCTGGAGCCAGAATCAATTCCGGGAGTATAGCGTTGGCTAGGTATAGCCGAATGTTAGACGAAACTGGGGGTTCGGAAGGCTGGCTATAGGAGACCATGGCAATAGGGAAGAATGAACGTGAACAATGGGAAGTCGATAATCATCCTTGATATATATATTGTGTATTGTGAAGGGTCTTGTGAGCATCAGATAGCGCGATGGCTTTGAACAAGGCGGAATACAAGAGCTTGGGCCACTCCCTAGCGACCTTGAAGCCATCTCAAGAAAGTGACGATCACCGGCGTTACCACTTTAGGCATTCACTTATTCGGCGCAAATCATTCATAGAAAATCGTACAGAAGGGAGAAACAAATGCTACATGTATGCAAAGTGCTGCGATGTCGTAGATTTAGAGTAAGCAGCGTAGTACAAAAAGTTTGTGTCAAGAAAATCATAAAAATAAATCGAGCGTAATGGGGACTCCTAGCTAATGTATTGTGCACGCCTGCGTGCATAAGATAATCAAATAGCGATCATCGGGTCGAGAGCGCTAGTAGCGACCTGCAAGCGCTGGATCGGACTCCCGCGAGATGCAGTCTGCACACTTGACCGGACTTATGCGTATCGGGTTTTTGACAGGCAGAGACATCATGCGAATGCAATTCGGGGACTTGCAACCTGGACGATATTCAGCGATACCGCATAGACTACACTGACCAAAGCAACTCACCGTAAGGATGCGCATGTCGTCTGCTGAAAAGACAGTCGGGTCGCAGGCAGTCCTGCGTTCGAGTAGCCATCGAGACGAAGTGTCCGCACGCAGTGTGGAAGCGGCCGTCAATGATCTGTGCAGAGGACGAGGTCTATCAGGACATCGTCGAGGAGAGCTAGGCAAAATATACTCACATTATGGCACATTTTTACAAGTAGTTAGAGGCGAGTGTTCGCGGCAGGCTATTTTGCTCTTTCCTCGACCGAAGCCGCTTCTTTTAAAAGCCTCAGCTCGTGCTTCTGTGACTTGCCGCCCTGCAGTCCGACGCCTGCTTGCCGTTGAGTGCCCGTGGCACGTCACCCTAATTCACCTGGACGGGTCTTAAGCTATTAAACCTCTCGATCGGCGCCGTGAATCTGGATGTTATGAAGTCAGCCACCTCATCCGAAAACAGCCATTACAAGCATGTCTATGACATGCTGCACCTTCCCCAGGTTAATTCGTGCTTCTTGGAGTCCCTGCGGAATTATGGCACATTCCCGTGAAGGTCCAAGTAGCCGGCATGTCTTCCTACGACTACACAATTCGTAGTAGCCATCGACCTTCGCGAATTTCTACCCGTTTAATGAATTGACCTCATGGTGGCTCTTGGAAGCTCGAATATATTCTGTGGCACGATCCCTCAGTATCAGAAAATGAGTCCTCTGAAAGGTAGTGAACACTAGCATTGTACCCTGACCTGGGAGATGGCTCAGGATTAGATCTTCTTCTTGGTCTATCCTGCACAACGATAACATCGGCGGATTCCGCATCGATTAATCACTTGCCTCTTAAGAAGATATTTTACCCATCTGGATGTAACGTGCCTGCAGCGAGGATAAGGCCTGGCATACGGATACACACCCTCATTCAGACCAATCGGACACGTGTTGATTCTGCATACCGGTTGATACCTGTCGGATCAGACTAATGAGCCATCCGCCATAGTTCTGGTATGGAAAGACTATTTGCGGCCGTTCGTTGAGAAACGTGAAGAGTTTTGCTGTGTCATTCAAGCCCTTCTTGACCTATAGAACAAGAAAGTACCAGTATCCAGAGAAGGATTCCCTGGCTTCGAAACCGCGGACTAAGATGCTATCCTGGTTCTCAACTCTATTACATTCCGATGAGGCGGCTATTTAGACGGTCACTCACATGTGATACAGATAGACTTCCCGAACTGCATTTCCTTCTCCGCTTGCAGAAGGAGCATTCGCAAGCCTCTGAGAAGAGAGCTCTGGGCATCGATGAAGTTCGTGGATGACAGTAATCACGCAATGTCGAGAAAATAAGGAGGCGGATAAGACCTTTAAAAGCGTAGGAGACAACCAATAGACGTATAGAAAATGTTGGAGTACATTGCCAACGAGTCAATGGTCGTAAAGAAATAATTTATCTTCATGCAATCGTCCACATCGTGTTCGTCGCCATCGCCATTGCAGCTTGTTCTGGTTCAATATTCTTGCCGACATGAAGGAATTTTCTGCGAATATAAATTTCAAGTTGAAAACCACAGGCACCGTCTACTTAAGAGCCCCGCCTCCTGATCTGCTGCACGAGCTGAACCATTTTCCCCACCTGAAAAGTGCAAAGTGTTCAAGATGACAGAAAAGGATGCAAAAGGGCAACCGACGCACCTCATGCTTGAAACGCCTTCGATGTCGCAGACTTTTCAGTCTCCTCCTCTCTTCACCCTTCTGCTTGTGTCGTCTATTCTGAAACCAATTCCTGGGCACACCGTTCTGAGCGAGCATCTTGTCGAGCATCTTGGCACCAAGTGCGATGTCGCCTCCAAGTATTTCGACAGTTCTGCCTGAAGAACGATTTGAGTTAAGGCAAAATGCAATTCAGACCCTGTTGTCAAGTGAAAATCTTACCTGTATATGCGTCGCGAGCAGAGAGTAAGCGTTGGCTCTCGAATGTTTCGGAATGCTTCTTCCACAATGCATCTATGTTATTAATCATCGGATTCGGCTTCGGGGCATGAGCATCGATCTGTATCGACTCAGCCCAAGTTCGCCCCTCCGAAGTCGAATTAAAGCGGATCGCTGCCATTTGACCGGCGCGGAGATGTAATGATGGTTGACATCGTCGCAGAGCTTGGCGTAGCAATAATAGAGACATTGTTGTTGGATGTGTTCTGCTCACGATGAGGTGTTTCCAATGTTGGCGGCACTGTTGTAAACGCGTCGATCGCCCAGCGGCAATTGCCTGGACCTGGACATTCCTACCTGAAATATCCTACTTAAAAGTAATAATCACTTCCCGCTCCTTCTTCCAGGTATATCTAAAATGGCTGACGAAGCCCTCGAAGAAGAATTTCAGGTATGATTACGCCGATCGTAGCTCATTGTACGCGTGATTGAGTTCAAGCTAGGTCTTAGAATCGATTTATCCTACAGAATTGACAAGTTGGTCCCTGCACGGCTATATGATTTCATGTTCTTATTCAACTGAGACGCGTATCCCGCGAAGAGCTATCAGAGAGGGAAGTACAAATTGAAGTTGAGCCCGAGGAACACGTCGAGGGAGCCGTTGACCGTTGAGCATGCCTTCGAAACTAAACTCGACGCATACCACTAATCGTCATTACTATGTGCTGTAGTGAAACTGATTCTCAGAGTCACCTACACAGAATCATATCCAGAAGTGCTTCCTGAGCTCACCCTGGAGCCTACAGAAGGCGATCTGGAGCCGGATGAGATTGCCAAACTTATCGACCAGCTAAAAACCGTGGTAAGCGTTCCGCTTCTGCACTTCGTATTGATCATTTAGATCAAGCTGATGTCATCAGGGAGAAGAGAACTTAGGGATGGCTATGACATTTACCCTTGTTTCGCATTTACGAGAACAATTATTGGAATTGGCCAAATCACGCATAGAACGACAACGGCAAGAAGACGCAAAGGAAGCAAGGCGAGAACTGGAGGTAAATTCTGTGATTCCTTTACGGGCCAAGCAACTCACAACGTACAGGAGGAAGAAGCGCGAACAAAAGGGACGCCTGTGACAGTTGAGACTTTCAAGACTTGGAAGGCCAAATTCGACAAGGAAATGTCGCAAAGAAAGGCTAGGGAAGAGGAAGAGCAACTAAAGGTAGCTACACCGAAGGAACGTGAAGAATACAAGAAAGTTCAGTCCCGATTAACTGGTGGGTACTTTCAACTCTTAGGTCTCTTAGTGAAAGAGTTCTTACTCTGTCTTTAGGAAAGCAATTGTTCGAACGAAACCGCAATTTAGACGATGAGAATTTGGTGGAAGAAGACGCGGTCTCCGTCGATGTAAGCCAATTCGAACGAACCAATGAAAGGCAAGAGGAGGAACAGCAGGAAAAACTAGAACTCAGCGACAGCGATTGATATGTATTTTAGTGATCTTGGTACATGTGAATGAGGATAGAAATGCGATAGTATGCCGTAAGATTCTGAGAAGTGAGCAGTTACTCAAGATTCAGTCGTGGTCGCGGTAACTTATCCGGCTTATCGACTGCCTCGCCTCTTACGGGCCTCCAGCCTGGCTTTGAGGGCGGCTTACCTCCCTGATTCGAATCGGGTGTTCTTTTGCCCGGATTCACTCCCGAGTGGGCTTCAGGCTTGACGGTAACTCCCGCGCAAGCTGCGAAAGCATCGGGCCTGTACAATCTTAGGCGTGATTCAGGTGTTGCAGGTGGCTGAATCTGCAAATCACTAAGTATGCCAACACACGCGAAATTTAAATGCGGCATTTCATTTGACTTACCGAGCCAATCTCTTGCAAATGAGGCGCTGGTGCTGCTGCATTCTGCGCAGCGTAGAACTCAATGAGCATCGTTAATGCCTCTGTAGTGAATGAACGCTTAAGCGAAGGACAATCATTATTATGAATGAACTGACCAGCAAGTTCCGCTAGTTCGGCCTCGTTGAACTGGTAATGCTCAACGATTACCCGAGATGCATCTGGTGAAGTAGGCTTGTTTGTAGGAGGCGTGGGGAGCGACGCGGATGGTGCCGATGAAGCAATACGTGCGTCCAACGAAGGTGAATGGTCTCCATCTAGAAAACGATCGGCAAGAATGAAGCTTGCTGCAGCTATGATCCGTATATCGTATAGGAGGCAGAGTACCGTTCGGTAGCTGGATTACGCCGACATATTGTGAGTAGACATGAGGCAAGGTTGGCAAATGATCCACTCACGAGTCGTACGCAATACACCAGGCAGCATCACACAGAGGCTCATCATCTGGAGCATAACGTTCCAGGAGATCAACGAGAATCTCATGAGGACTAGCCACTACGAAGTCAAAGCAGAGTGCCTCAAGTAAGACTGCCTCTGCCGCCAGAATCGCGTCCTGGCATGTTTGTATTTCCTGTGTCCAGAGTCAGCTCCGAAACTGCAGCCTAATCCCTGGAAGTACCCACTTCGTCTGTGACCTTGTCTATGTGCGTCCCGTAGACTTTGCTGTGAAACACTTTTGCAACGTCTCGCAACTTTCGGCCGCATTCTTCTGTCTTGGTTGCCAGAAATATACATCCTGCGGCAACGTCCTTGGAGAAGGTAAAATGATAGCTAATGAGCTTCGGCAGACATTATGTCGACTTGAGCCACTTACTTGCCGATGATAGTCTTCCATGCTATATCGCATGTAAAACCGATGGAACCAAGTAGCGGCTGTGACCAGCGCTGTGGATGGCCTATGCAGTCTTAGCTACGAAGCATAAGTAGCAACATAACATACTAACAGCTGCAGAGAAGCTCCTAAACGATACAGAAATTCTATTCCTCTTGCGCGGTCATACAGTTCTTTGTCAAGCGAAATCCCAGAAGTGGCAGCAGACGGAGTCACCAGGAGTGCAGAGGACGGGAATCTCCATTGAGAAGATGAAGAACTTTCCGCTCGCATTTGTTCGACTCCCATATTGACTGTGACCATGATGTAGCGCGTTCAGAGCGCTCGGCCCAAGGCGTTCTTTGTTGTTGTTAGGATCGACGTGCTAATTTTGCCTTACGTCATCACAGGAAACGACCGAGTCACCTCGCGGAGTCGGGACGACGCACGCACACCTCTTTCTCTGGTTGGTTATAATAAAGACAACTGAGTAACGATGAGTGTCCCATCGTCTCCTGTGGACAGCCTTCGGCGAGCTTCCAAATTTAATATCAACGGTGCATATCAACGAATTCTCGCAAACGAAAAGGTAGGCTTGCCAGTGGCATTTGGGAATCTATTCTCAATTCATTAATTCAGATTTCCACACCATTAGCAGCCATACTCGCGCTAACAGAGCTTATTGAACAATCGAATGGTATGCCGTGTCTTTTTGTTGTATCTTCGTGACAAGCTAATGGGTTGGTTGCTTGGATAGCTGGAACGATGTTCGAGCTTGTACAGGCGCTACACGAAGGCGCTGAGGCTCTGCGCGAACAATATACAAACTCCATTAGTATTAACGCCGGCTGCGAGCTTTTCATAGCCTTCGTGACTCTTTTCCCTCACGAATCTGCCGTAAGCACCTATCGCCACTGCACAGAAATTCCGGGAGTTTGCTCAAGAATAGGCATTGCAGAGCTTCAATGATTTGAAGATCGAACTCGTCAAGCAGGGCAGAGAGTACGCAAACGAAGCGCTGTCGTATCGAGAAAAAATCGCACAGCAAGCACTGGGGTTCATTAAGGATGGTTCTGTAGTATGTACTACGAGCATCCTTTACTGGTCCGCTCCAGGTATTATGCTAAGTGGCAGTGCAGATACTTACACATTCCTACTCCCGAGTAGTGATGCAGGCCCTCCTTTTGGCCCACGATCAGAAACGAATATCCGTATATGTGACAGAAGCAAGACCTCGTGGACTTGGGTACGTTATGCTCGTATTCGGCACTGTCCTGAGCCTTTTAATTCGAAATTGGATAGGGTTAAGACCCAGGAAGCTCTTGCAACCGCTGGAATTCCATGTACTGTCGTGTTGGATTCTGCTGTAGCATACGTGATGGATAAAGTGGACCTTGTCCTTGTTGGCTCAGAGGCTGTTGTCGAAAGCGGAGGGCTGATAAACGCTGTGGGAAGTAATCAAATGGCAATTATTGCAAAGGCAGCAAATAAGCCTGTATATGCAATGGCTGAAAGGTACAGCGACTTGGTCACTCATTTTATGTATACTCGTCGGCGCCGCTGATTTTCCTTATCTTCTCTTTTTTCTCTGTTCGGAAAAATCTATAGTTACAAATTCCACCGCCTTTTCCCGCTTTCGCAATATGACCTACCGACACATACGTCAAACATTCTCTCGTTCCCTCGTCAACCTGCACGGCCGTCTGTCTCCAAGTCTATTCCGTCTTCCCCGATCAAACTCACGGTGCAAAGTCATCCGTCAGCGCATGCGACCTTTTTATCCGAGTATCAAATGACTCCGGAGCAGATTCGTTTGAACCCGGAGGTAGATTATACGAGGTGAGTATTCGTTCCCATCTTTGGTCACAATAATTAGCCTGGGGCGCTCACCGCCTCCAATTTAAGACCTGACTTGATCTCGCTTGTTTTCTCTGACGTCGGCATTTTAACGCCCGAAGGTGTCAGTCAGTACTTGGTGGGAATGTTTGCAGGTTAATGCTTTATTGGCAGATTCCACGGACTTGGCCATATGTCAGATTTTCATTAGAGAGATGGCGACTTATTCTGCCTAATACCTAGTACCTCATCGGTCCACAAATTGAATGCAGTTTGGCACAAACAAAGTCTGTCTTAAATGGTGCCGGGCGGCAAGATTGGTAGGGCGATTCACCGCAGTTCAAGGGCGACGATCGGCCAATTTACCGTTATATGAAAGTGTCTGTGCAATACATGAATGTTCTTGTTTTCCTTTTCACATTGAATTGAATGAAACTTTTGGGACGATTCTGCATCGAAAGAGGACTTTATGGCTGTGAGAGATTGTTTCCGAGATCGGGGACCCTCGATATCCCAACTCAAGTTTGTTTTAGGAGTCATGCAGAAAAAAAAAAGAAAAAAGAAAAGTGTTACTTGGGTCCGGCGATCTCATTTGTTTTGATTGCAAGGTAGGGACGGCAATATAAGCGAAAGGCCTAGATGACTTTGTTCTTGGAGCGTTGAATTGGCGGTCTTGTTATCTTGACTTTGTCTGGATACTTGAAGCACCAATTCCGCCATCATCATTAAAAAGCAAGGCCGTTGCGAGTCGGAGAGAAGTAAAGGTGGCCACTCGGACTATTTAGAATCTTCTGAAGAAAGGAAGAACTCTCCAGTCCGAAGATGATGAGGCCGGACCAGGGCTATCGGGCAATGATGACACCGTTTCGAATGCAATGGAAAGAGACTAAACCGAATTAAAAAAAGAAGATTGCCATAGGAATAGAATAGAATTGTTTCAGGAACAAAAATGACGAGAGAGAGAGACGAGACGACAAGAGGAGATCTGAGCGAGGGGGCCGGGTATAAAATTCGGATTAGGGATAACGAGCCGGGAGATATAACCAAAAGGGGGAAGCCAGACGGATGGAGGCGGGAAGGCGAGGGAGGGCGACATACGAAGCGATACGTGAAATAATGATGTGGCGTTGTGCATATAGACAGACGGACAGGAAGAGGGTGACCTGGTGACAAGCTGAAATATCAATATCAATATTAATGAAATGACAAAATAGAAGGTTGAAAGAAGGGCTACCAAATGGGGATGAAGAGGGGGAGATCTGCGGACGACCACTTGGATGGACGGCCGGCAGACGCTAAACGTGTCACGGTGACCAACACGTTTTACATCCATAAGCGCTTTTTCGGTCCTTTTTTTGTATTTCTTTTCTATTTTTCTAGCCGTGTCCATCGATGCCTTATAAGCACCCCTTTCCATCCATCCTGTCCGTCTCCGTCCATCTCCCTCTCCACTCATCGTCGCACTTCCCGCCCTTGCGTTCTGCACTCGTACCGCTCTGTGTAACTTATATCATCTATTTACAAAACCAAGAGCGCCAAAAATCCATCTAGCCTTTCTGGCCTGTGCGCACATCATTCCAGTGTCCTGGTGAGCCTAATATCATTTCACACTTCCTCCCGTCTTTGTCCTCTTCATCCATCCAATGATGGCACGCTCACACTCTTCTTTTCCAGTGCGCTTGAGTACTTATTACTCTATCTATTGTCTGCCTTTCCTCATACCGCTTCACGCTCGCCCTTGTCTTGCACTCGTTCGCAAATCATCTTTTTTTTTCCGCCATGAGTGCGCCCCCAGAAATACATTTTTCGCCCAATGTCAAACATATGGACGAATGGGCCCAGCGCACCGGCGTTCCACTCACGAGTGCCGAGGCCCTCGGTACTCTGTACGCCCGAGCGCACAGCTGGCTTCTGTCCCTCAAGAACTCCCTAGTCCGAAACCACGGGTTTCACGAGAAAGAACAAGATTCACGGATGCTCTTCAACATCGAGTGCCCACCGCCGTTCCGATCGTCCGGCGGTCTACCGCGCACGCCTCCATTTAAACTTCAGCTGCCACTTCACGCGTCAACCTTTTTCTCCCCAGAGCGCCGGATACAGTGGGAAATGGTCTTTCACAGTGCGCTCTTCCCAACGATGCGTCACTCGTGCCAGCCCATCGCCGACATCCTGCATCTGTTGCAGTGCCTTTTGACTGGTATGCTGGTGCTTGTCAAGGAGGAGGAGGTTCCGGGCGAAGGTGTCTGGAAGACGACGCGCGGGCTGCCGCCACCAGAGTGGATAAGCGCAAACGAGGCTATTTTACTGCAAATCTTTGGGGCATCACATTACCGCAAGCTCTTTCGCGCTGCCAACGACAAACGGCTCGCGTTTAAAGTGCAACTCGAACCACATACGCGACGTTGATCCATGCCAGACTGGTTCGCTCTCTTCTCCGCATCACCCGAACGCCGTTCGGCCCTCATGCTACATTACGCATTTTCTTGTTCCGCTCTTCATTAATACAGGTGGAAAGGGCATTCAAGAGTAATAGTTGTCGATACGGGAGCATTTGCACTCCCAACCCAAAAAATAATCGTAATTTGGCCATGTGCAATTCTGTCATCAACGCGTTTCTCTGTTACTTTTTATTTCCTTTTGATTATTCTTGCTATCCTCTGACTCGCCTCTCCTGCAAGCTCCATCGATTCACCTCTGTCTGCAAGACTTTCTTTTACTTACTAGCTTCTGCACTGCTTTATCTTTTTTTATTATTTTATTTCGCACGTCTGATAGACCACCTTTCCTGCTCCGCTCTGCATGTCATCCATGTAACCTATTCGCTGCATCGTCGTCATCCCGTCTAATTACAATACCGTAGTTGAGTTATTTTGTTGCCACATTTACATTTCCTCCTACTATCCCAACTAGTGCTGTTCTTCTGTAAATGTACTTTGACTCATTCCCCGGTCTGCCACGGTTATGCATATGCATGTCGCATGCCAGAATATTAATGGCAAATACTTTCTTCCTTTCAATATCTGTAGTCCAGCTTAGTTCCATATGCACAGCGCAGGTTGACTGTATGCGAGTTATTATGCTTAACATGAACATGCTTCTTCTACAAGTTCTTTTCGCGTCTAGATTTGTTTGACGTCTTGAAGCAGCTGTATTTTTTGTTCGTTTTCGCTAACGAGAAGCATGGAGGGACGTGTTACGCACGCGATTGTTGACGTACGGTAGAGCGTAGAACGCGAAGGGAAGCACAAATGTCATATGCATTCATTCTCGACAGTACGAAGAAGTCCTTGGTTGGCACGTTATATACAGAGAAGAAGAAAGAAGTCGGAGGCAATAATCGAGCGATCTCGACCCGTTTGATCCTTCATGTTCCTTCGGCTTGGTAGAGAAGGCGAGTGTCAATGTACTGTGGTATCCGTGCGTACGTACTTCTCTCGGGACAGGCTGGTAATGTAATCGCTGACGTCCGCACGTTCGTGCTGTGCCGTTGCGCCAAAGAGAATTCAATTCTGGATGGGGGGGTGACGTTTTTGCTTGAGGCAACGGTATCCAACAGAGTCAACAGTATCCAAGGACCTTGAATAGACACACGCGCTTTGCGCGCTTTGAGTGCTCGGGCATACGCACCATACTTACGTATATATATTGTTGCACGATGATTAGATCTAATTCATTCATAATGCAATGATTACCAAAATTGCAAAATAGTGTATGCAAAAAGCGTTTAGACTCGATCAATGGATCGTACACTGTAACTGTATTGGTGGCCACATTATTGAATGGTGTGGTGTCAGAGAAGTTCTCTGAAACGGAAAAGCTACTACCGAAGTAAGCCGATTGGCTCGTGCACATATACGATGCAATTATGGAGCCTGGCGTGAGTACGGATTTGAATGTAGACTGTCAAAAGAAATAGATGACTATACCCAAGACAGTAATATGAATAGTAAATCGCCAGGAACGCTAACAGTCCTTTGAAATACTCCAATACACATTCATATACAGTATCATTTGGAAGAGCCACTAGTCTCGGTTCTACGTGGACCAAGCGAACTAGCCTGAAAAGAAGACTCGAGATTAGATGTTCTTCGTTCTACCGGTGCCCGAGACACTCATGCATCATTCAAATCATGCTGAAGAGATCGGGATTTCGTGACATTGATATCTTGACTAAATAAATATGAGCAATTCTGCGTAAAGGTCGGGATTTTGCAAAGACATGATTTAATGGTTTGAATTGAATTCTAGCTAAGATTGGATTTACTAACTTTAGGTGGAGACTGAGGCGCTGGTATGTAGATCGAGTGAACCACGCGGCTACGAAACTACGATCAGAGGGAACTGTTGTTCGGTTTGTTGGGAACGAATGATACGGAGTGACGTTAGATATTAGGCGCCTGAGATTATTGGATTTGGAGCTCTTGCGCCGCCGTCCTGTGCACTCATATGATCCAATCAGTTTGAGGATCGATAGAAGGTAAACGCGGATTGGGATAGCCAGTAGTAGAGAGGCAGAGAGGAGCGGACCTGATTGTGGCTCGATCCCTTTGGTGCACGGTACTTACTACCAGATCATAGATCATAGTAGGATGTTCGTTCGTGAGATGGTATCGCACTAAAAACTAATCTTGAAGACAGCTCGCATGGGCACGTCAACAGGACTAGTCGGAAGTCGTATGTGACCTCGCTCATCGTTGACATTTGCTGCCAGTTCACCATGTCTGTTACTCATATGTTTTTGAAATTACCATTCGTTCGGCTGGAAGGGAGGGGGTTTCGCCGATGCCGAGTATTTATGAGGCGTTTGGGAGAGTAAGCCAATAGTTGCTAGCCACGGATGAAGTAATCGTCGCTGATGAGGTGGCCGATCCTGCCTGATGAATGTTAACTGGAGTAGTATTGATTGTCGGGTCCGAGTTGATAAGCATGCACGTATATATGATTCGCACAGGGTGGGGAAGAATCCCGGCTCTGAATGAATCTCGTGAATCCATCTTTCAAGAGCGGCTTTCTTGAGGTCTTGGACGTGGTCCCCAGGGACCTGAACGTGCATTGATTCGTTCGCTAAGATCCACATGACCACAACAAATATGAGCGCCAAATCGTCAGCGATGGAAGTGGGACTAGACTTATAATCAAACCTTCAATGGAAGCAAGCAGCATAGAGGAGCGTCAGGCCACCGATACACAATTTAAGATTGTGTTAGAAATTACCTTAGATAGTAGGATTAATCACCTCCGGCTGCGGCGGGACGTACTTATTTATTGTTGGTTCATCACTACAGCCTGAGGAGCTGAGTCGACCCTGGACAATCCGAACTAGATAAGAAGCGAAAAAATAGCCTGTATGCGGAGAAGGGGACCGTGGCAATGAATTATTGACGCAGTCGATTCCGTGATCTGGGAATGGAATCGAAAAGGAATCCTTGATTCCTAAAGAAGAAGTGTCTATTGACTGCAGTCCGTGTTGCTTTGCTCTTGCTTTTCAGCAGTTTTGGTTCGAAGCTCTCGATATCTCGACATCTTTAACCTCTAATCAATTCGACTGCGGAAGATCCATGTGCGAGTCTACAATTGCGAATTTGCAGGTGGTATACAAAATGCTAAATAATGCGGCTCCTAAGAAGGTTACTGTCAGTAAAGGGTTGAATCGGTGAAGAAAGTCCGTCATACAAAGATTCCAGAAAGTAACCAACAGGCCTGTCGAATGTTCGTCATGAATAGTTCGTTATGCATGTACTTTGAGTGTATAGATGAAGGAGACCGAAAAATGATGCCCCGGGGGTGACTGTCTTCGATGATGATCATTTCCGACGACTCTTGCCATTCTTTCCTGACCCATTGACCTTTTCAATCTGATCAGCTCCCTCGGTTTCTATGTCAGGACCTGGAATAAGTTCTTCAGGAGAGGCGGATAAACGATGGCGACGTTTCCATTCTGAAGGAGATTCGATATCGGGGCCGTCTATCCAACGCCCCTTCCTCCGCTTCCTAGCAAGGGCATAAGCACGAAAACAAGAACAAGTTTGAAGAAAATTACTGACTTTGCCTTTGCTTCAATAGCTTTGTGACCTTCCAACCCGCCTGGTCCGTACACTGCATCTTTGTTTGTGTACACTGTTGCTAAACCGGCACGAAGCATTTCATCGGCAAGAGATAATCCCCATCGGCGAGTAGAAAACCGACTCAAGAATCCATTTGGGAGCATCACCGCACAGACCTTCATATACCGTATAATCTTTGATTGCATATTATTCTGGGAAAAAAATCATGAAGATAACGTACAGCACGTCCGTAGTGGTCACGCTTAAGAAGTTGACAGTAGACAATTTTACCCAGGACCATCTTCTTAAGCCAGTTGAGTGCTTCTAAGGAATAAGGTTGCACTTTTTTGCCGAAATGACCCAGCTGAGAAATTGATCAATCCTTAAGAACTAGACAGCAATAAGTTATAACTGCATGTTTACCTCTGGAGCGTCGACACCGGCCAATCGAACATGTATTGTCTCGTCTGTCAAGACTAGCGGCCATTAACCGGTGCTAGTAGATATATCATTGCTTCTGCTGACCTTTCCCGCCTTGTATGCATTCCTGCCAATGCTTAACGCAACAAGGTGTATGAAAGAGACGAAATCCGTCCCCATCTCCAACACTAAAGCATGGACATGGTTAAATCTCAAATGTATATGTGAAGAGGTCAAACCCATCACCTAGTAACAATTCCTTTGATCCATAGTTTCTTCGCATACAAATCAGGAGTTAACCATTCATGAGTCGGATATCTTCTAAAGTGAATTCTGTAAATAATCTGGAAGGCTAGCATAATCATGGAACCAGCTGCCAGAGTACACGGCAGGCGGTACTTGACGGGCTGTCCTTCGTAGATGGGGAGCCATTCTTCCAACTTTGACCTGGGTTCCTCCTTGGGCGTTTTAGTATTCTTCTGGGATGGGCTTGAACCAAACAACCATTCAAGCATGGTAGCCGTACGTGTCCGTGCAAGCACACAATGAATGCGAAACCACGTTGAACGGGAACTGCCGAGACGCGAGGTTGGAATATGTCACGCTATCGTTGAACGCGTCTCGTGTTTGTTTTGACTCCCAATACGCCACTCGGCCTTCACCAGTCTCTCAGCTAGACGAGACGAGACGATGGACGATCCGCCTCCGCCTGAAGAGGACTTCACTCAACTTCCGGTTGGTGACCGTATCGCACACAAGAATTGGAAAGCACGAGTCTCTGGTTACGAAACTCTCATCAAGACTTTCCAGAATACAGCGTCCGACTCCGATCCGGCCTTCAAGCCTTATCTCAGCAATCCAGATACACTTAAGAAGATCGTCATAGACTCCAACGCCGTCGCGCAGGAGAAGGGTGTCGAGGCGGTCGTAGCATTCGTTAAATTTGCAGGCGAGAATGCAGCACGGACTCGGGAAGTGGTTCTGCCGGCTTTAGTCGATAAATGCTTTGGCTCAGCTCGTGCTGGAACGAGGAACCAGGCCGTTGAACTTGCATTGCAATATGTGGAAGTGGGGAATGGTGGTGCGGGTGTTGTGGTGCGTCTTTTTACCATAGTCCGTCTGAATTCCAGACCTGATGAAGGAATAAGAACGACATACTTCTCGGCTTAGGTGCCAAACAACCGAAGACGGTTGCAGGCTGCATCGTGACCTTGAACGAATGTGTAAAGTACGTATGCATCTGGAGTTCGAAGTTTGAGCTTACTGAGTAACGCTACTACACAGAGCATTCGGTACTCAAGCAGTTCCTCCTCCTCCGATACTGAAAGCTTTACCGAAAGTTTTTGGTCACACGGATAAGACAGTCCGCGCTGAGGGCACCAACCTTGTTCAAACACTATACCGGTATATTGGTTCTGCGATCGAACCGTGGCTCGCCGACCTCAAGCCGGTGCAAGTGAAGGAGCTAAAAGAAAGTTTCGAGAAGATGGATAGTGAAGGAAAAGGGAAAGGTTCATTGAGACCAGAAAGATTCACGAGAGCCCAAGCCCGAGAGATGGATGCTGGTGTAGAAGAGGAAGTCGTTCAGGAAGGTGTGTATAGACATAAGCTAGTATGCGAGGCGATACTGAGAGATCTCTAGATCCTCCTGAGATGGACCCGCGGGCCTTCGCAGAAGAGGTCAATATTTCTGATAAGATTCCGTCGGGCTTTCAACCCGCTCTTGCTTCCTCCAAATGGAAAGAGAGGAAAGAGGCGTTAGATGATCTTTTGACGGTTTTGAATGCAACACCACGAATCAAGGATTCTCCAGAAATTGCAGATGTGGTCAAAGCACTTGCCGGACGTATGTCTGATGCAAACATAAACTGTGTCATGACAGCAGCAAATTGCTTGGAGGCATTAGCGAAAGACATGATGAAAAGCTTTGCTAGGTTTCGAGATACTGTCGTCCCTCCGATGCTGGAACGATTGAAGGAAAGAAAACAAAGTGTGACCGATACTATTGGCAATGCTCTTGACGCGGTATTCTCCACAGTATGTT
Organism: Sanghuangporus sanghuang; assembly: GCA_009806525.1. Lineage (NCBI taxonomy): Eukaryota > Fungi > Basidiomycota > Agaricomycetes > Hymenochaetales > Hymenochaetaceae > Sanghuangporus > Sanghuangporus sanghuang. The sequence goes on along the minus strand of VVIT01000001.1, from coordinate 1,661,861 downwards.
CCAGTCTTTCATAGTACATGCACAATGATGTCGTCTAATCAAACTGTAGACAGCGTTGCCTGATATCCTTGAAAATATCCTACCTGCGCTCGGTTCAAAAAATCCTCAGGTTAAGGAAGGAACTCTGAAATTTCTGTATAGATGTTTGACTACCACTACCGTTCCTCCGTCCGCACCACAGCTAAAGCCTCTTTCAGAGGCTCTTGCCGGTCTTCTAGAGGATCCCTTTGAGGGAGCACGCAACGAAGCAGCGACATGTCTGGGAACGCTTATGAAAATTGTCGGCGAGCGTCCGTTGAATGCTATAATGGATCAGTTGGCCGATGTACGGAAGGTCAAAGTCAAGGAAGCCTACGAGAAGGCCACAGTGAAATATAAGGCAGGAGCAGGGCCAGCTTCTCGGTCCGCCCCTCCTGCGAAGGCGAGGGCACCAGCAGCAAAGCCTCCTCAACCCGCCTCAGCCTCGACCGAGGACGGACTGTCTAACGATGTCAGTCCTCCAAAGCCGAAGGCAAAACCTCCCGCTCGTCTTCTTGCTAAGAAAGCTGCAGCGATTGATTCACCAGACTTGGAAACTTCTGCCGCTCCAGCGGAGCAGCCAAAGCCTGCGGCAAGACCTCCAGCCCGTCTAGTGGTGGGCTCGTATGTCCATTTATAATGTAATAATTTCTGAAATTTTTTGTATAGCAAGCGAAGAAACCTTCGCCTCCTGCCGCGGTAGCCGCCGCGGCAGCAGCTGCATCTTCGAAAACCGCAAAATCTTCTGCACCGCTTGGAGCCGGTGCACTCGATACCTTCAAGTTCAAGCATTCCTCTGAGGATTCTGAAGCTCTTGCCGCTGATCTTATCCCGGGAGAAATTGCAGCAAATCTCGGGGATTCAAATTGGAAGCTAAGATTAGCTGCCCTTGAGGAAATGACTGAATGGGTCGAAGGTGTCGTTAATACCGTGGAGAGTGAAGTTGTGGTTCGTTTCCTGATAAAGAAGGGTGGGAACGAGAAAAACTTCCAGGTGCGTTCTGAATCACTTTCTTTGCTCATGTGCAACTGACTTCTCGAGAAGGTCTCAGCGAAGCTGTATGGAATCCTTTCCACTCTGGCTGAGCGTTGCCCGACCTTCGGACGGTCCTCCGCGGCTTTGGCTATACCCCATCTGAGCGAGAAACTGGGTGACATGAAGCTCAAGAAGCCCGCTGGCGACACACTTATTCTCTTCGCCGAGAAGACTTCATTGCAGTTTGTCCTGAATCAAGGTAAGTTAGAATGCAGACCTGCGTAAGATATTCTGATCTTGCTAAACTGTCGCGTAGCATATGACACTCTAGCAAAACAGAAGGCTCCCAAAGTACTCGCCGATTCTGTAGGATGGATAGATACTGCTCTCACGGAATTCGGTGTATCGGGTGTCTCTCTTCGGAGTCTTATTGAGTTCCTCAAGACTGCGCTGGGAAACTCGAATGCTGCCGTGAGAACAAGCGCTACTAAAACCTTGGTGACCATCAAGCTCTTCGTCGGACCTAGTAAGAGTCCATTTATTCACCATCTCCTGTAATCTATGCCTAACTCAGATTACTAGGTGTAAAGGAACTTCTGGGAGAAATCAATCCTCAGCTTCTCGCTACAATTCAAAGCGAATTCGACAAGGTGGACGGAAAGCCTGCTCCGGAACCCACGCGTACGTCCGTCGACGTTCAAAATTTGGGCTCAATGAGCGGCCCCGGAAAAACTGCTGTACCCGTCGACGCCATGGATGATCTTTTCCCACGAGTTGAGCTTGACGGACTGCTCAAGGGCACGACAATTTTGTCGGGTGCGAAGAGTGATGCTTGGAAAACAAAGAAAGAGGCCTTGGAGACATTACAGGCTATCCTTGATCAAGGCCCAAACAAGCGACTAAAACACAGCATGGGTGCGTCTCTTATCGTATCCGCTTGCACAGAAACTTACGCTGAATCTTCACAGGTGAGATTGGACAGATACTCAAGGCTCGCGTGACAGATACAAACAAGGCAGTACAGCTCTTAGCGTTGGATGTCGTTGCTCGGATCGCGATGGGGATGGGCAAACCTTTTGAGAAGCATACACGTTTCTTTGCGCTGCCAGTTGCGACTGTCCTTGCCGACCAAAAGGTAAACATCCGGCAGGCGGGTTTGGCGACGTTGACAGCCATAGCGGAAGCCTGCGAAGGTGTTGACAGCATTGTGCATGGGCTGGCGACGGCCCTGGAGTCGGCCAACCCACTCCAACGAGCCAGTCTTCTCAGCTGGATTGCGGATTGGTTCAAAGTTCATCAACCCAGTCCAGGGCTCGACCTGAGCACATGGGCCGCGCCAATGGTATCGTGTCTCGATGATCGAAGTGGAGACGTTCGGAAGGCCGCACAGGCTGCTCTACCGTTCGTGATTGCACAGTGCGGAGCCGATTACGTTCTACAGCAGACGAACTCCTTGAAACCTGCCTCGAGAAACACTGTGGTTCCTCTTATCAGGGCTGCGGTAGCCTCAGCACCAGAGAAATCCAGCAAGCCAAGTTCTGTTCCTGCACCAATCAAGGAACCGAGACCAAAGTCGGACAGCCCTCCCCTTCCCCCACAATCACCTCGGCCCGCTAGATCATCTTCTCCCAGTGTTGCGCAACCTATCGCAGTTCCTGCAAGCAAACTCACTGGTGTCCGTCGTAAATTACCACAAGGCTCCATATCTCGACCAGATTCGAGAGTAGATGCTACTGAAGATCCTTCCGTTGCTGCTGCCTCATCACGTATTGCTCAAAAGCCTGGAGTTATCGGTCTCAAAAAACTGACCTCTTTCGCTGCTAAATCCGCACCAGTTGCTGCTCCTTCGCCGACTTCAGCCTCGATGGCGCCGTTCACGACCAGGAACCTTGAAGCTAAGAAGTCAAGACTGAACAAGGACGGTATTCGATGGGTTATTGAGCCTGGTCCTACAAGGAAGGACCTCGTTGATCTTCTCCAAGTCCAAATGGAACCGCATACTTCAAGAGATTTATTCTCCCTTCTTTTCAGTCGTGACCACAATGCGATCAACGACTACATATCTGGGATGGGCATTATTTGCGAGTTTTACTCGGTATTAGTAACAGGCGATGATAAATATGGGTTCACTGGGCAAGATCGACATAATGTGGGTGTTGCGAATGCAGACTTGGCACTTAAATATGTGTCCATCCGCGTTCATGAGCCTCAGCCGAATCTGATAGGCAAATGTCTCGATGTTGCGGAGAATGTCATGGCGTTCTTACGTGATGTTAACTACCAGTTAAGTGATGCGGAGGCTCTGTGTTTTGTTCCGACGATTATCAACAAGGTCAGTTTCAAAGATTGGAAAGTTTTTTTCGTATCGTTATGCTTAACTGATATCTGCGGTAGCTTGGAGATGCTCGCGAAGCAGTTCGTATACGAGTGCAGCAAATACTTCAAGCCCTTCCCAAAGTCTACGCATATAGCAGGATCTTTCAGCTGTTGATGGATTATGGCTTGAAATCAAAGGTAGCCAAAACGCGACAAGGTTCATTGGATGAAATGGCTGGAATAATGAAACGGACAGGGGTGGCGGCGTGTGAGCCGACGAAATCGTTTCCAGTGTTGGCATCCATGATTTCAGATAAGGACGCATCCGTTCGCAAATCAGCTTTGAATGTCCTTAGCGAAGGATACGTGCTAGCAGGCGAGACGATATGGTCGTATGTTGGACCACTATCGCCCAAAGACAAGACGCAACTTGAAGAACGATTGCGTCGTGTTGCAGGCCCAAGTAACGCGGATACTCTCGAAAGTGCCGTTTCAGCACCGGCGCCATCTTCAACTCCAGGTCCTGTATCGCGTCTGGTTTCTGGCGTGCCCAGACCAAGTTCTCGAGTAAGTGCCGTGGGGGGCATCCCGCGACCATCTTCTCCTGCTGTCACTGGCTCTACCCGTCTTGCTCGGCCTTCTTCACCCGCTCGGCCTATTCCATCTCCCGTGATATCTGGAACTTCCCATGTCGTCACATCTGGTCCTTCATCCAGGTTTCCGAAGAACACGACATCAGACTCTGCTTCTCCACGACTTGCACGACCTAAAAGCTTCTTGCCTTCGCGTCTCGGTAACTCCCGGATAGGAGGAATGTCGTTTACCGGCTCTTCTCAAGCTAATAACGAAGATGGCATGTTTAATAAACCAGGTCCCCGGGCACTGAACGGGGAGCATTATCGGCAGCCATCTACCGCGACAATCGATGCAATTGAGGAGCAAGCCCCCATCCCAGAAGAGCCAGGAGGGGACAACGTGTCTTTAACCATCTCAAAGATATTGAGTAGTGATCCTGCTCGCAGCGTCGATGCGCTCAAGCAGATCCAAAGAATACTTGAAGTCAGCCCTGAAGATGGATCGTCTTCACAGGCTTATGCTGAACTGTCGGACCACACAGAAGGGTTGATCGAAACCATCACGCTACAGATGAGCCACGTATTCGAAAACGCCTCGACAATTGTCGAGCCAGAGAATTTCCGGCTCGCGAAGCACTTGATTCAGACTGTCAATGCTTTTTGCGACCATCCATTATTAGCCGAATCAGTACAAGTTGAAAATCTAATGGGTTTATTTGAAGAGCTTACGCTCCGCCTATTGCAGACAGACGAGAGTGAAAGTAGCAAAGTGAAGGATCTCTCGAGGTTCATCAACATGATTATCCTTCGACTATTCGCGACGTGCCGGAGAATGGCAGTCTTGAGGTATACCTCTCGGCATCTGTCCTTAGTGATTACGACTGACATCTTCTCAGGGCACTGTTTTCTCTGCTTCTTCAAATAGTCAAACCATTCCCGGTGAATGGAACTCTACCAGAGTCCAAGGAAGCGAAGGTTGCAGAGCTGGTTCTGAAATGTATCTGGAAACTTGCCCGTAATATCCCGACAGATCTGGAAAAGCAAGAATTAGACCCGGTAGAGTTATTCCCTGCCATAGAGCATTTTCTACAATCAATCCCTCCAAATGAATGGCGTGCGCGTGCGACAAACAAAGTACCGAGCGGCGATATGCCCTTGCGAACCATTAAAGTCATTATACAGCATGTCGTCGGTGAGTAACGCTGCTTTTCCATTCAGAATCACTGATTCAATGAATTACTGTTAGCTTTCTATGGGGATGAAGTTTATGACCTGCTGTCGTCGTCGTTCGAAGATCCTTCTGCGACTATCGTATATCCTTATGTTTATCGCATTCTTAACACCAGCCGACAAAACCAGGAGAATGGTGCTCAGCGACATCCAACGAATGGATCTTCAAACGGAATTGGCCATTCCGAATCGACTCCTTCGGGCAGTCAGCCTACCAGTCCTCGGGCTAGATCGTCAGTTGCATCTACGGACCATCGCAACTCGGTCCCAAGCCGGCATACGTCTCACAGCGGGTTATCAGCAAATGGTGGAAGCATGCTGCCTCCTCCTGTTGACGAGCCGGACCCGGACGATCAGCTGATTACAATTATTAACCATATCTCGAGTGAAACGACGGGAGCTATGCACAAGGAAGGGATCACGGAGTTGCATCATTTTCTCAAGGCATATCCTCATAAGAAGCCTCGTGTGGATAGGATGCTAGAGAATACTGGGTCTGCCTTCCGAAAATACATTGCACGCGCGTTGGCTAGTAGAGCTGCTGAAGACGAGGAACGTAACGTTGCAGTTGCGGACACGCTCTCCAGTACGTTCCTATGCAGTCTTTTGAAATCCAATAGTAAAGCTAATTTTTTTCAGAGCTTGAATCAAAGAGTCGAGATGTTCCTTATGGTTCAGGACTTGAACGCGAGTCTATCTCGCCCAAATCTCCCACTTCGCCGAGAAGGACCAGTGGTCCAACGGAATTACCCCCTGCCGAGCAGGAACGATTACATCGATTACATGACTTGTTTCATTACCGTGCCAGTTCGACGAGTAATAGTTCACGACCAAAGGACCTGGATGGGAGCTGAATCGATCGAGTGCTTAGAATATCTATTTCTTTCGGTTTTCGGTTCATCTGTATTTGTTCTAGTCTAGAGGACAAGGTATACGTATACAGTCAGTCCTATGCATAATAGTTTCCATGTAAGTGAAAAAAAAATAACGCCATCACCATCCAACGTGATTAAAAAATGAATGAATGATTTGGATCTGAACTCCGACTCATGACTGGAGACTTAGCTCGTCGTCGAGGTCATGTGCCATTTACGTTTCTCTCTGCTGGTTCCGTACTTCCGCTCTTCCTTCTTATACGTACATCGTACTTCATGTCCCTATAGCTTCATTTCCGCTCGTCGGCTTCTTACGGGCTGCTATCAACGGACGCGGAGAGCAAGTCGTCGTTTGCATCTGTGAATTCAGCCTAAGCTTGTCACTTTGTCCACCAACCAATCTGTCCTGTCCGTCACAATGCCAGGTCGGACCCCAGACATCGTCTATGACTTGGTCTTGCAATTCTGGCGTACAGTCATAAGTATTTTCTTCAGAGAAATACGACCAAGAGGAGCTTATCATATACCAAAACATGGACCCGTCATATTCGCTGCCGCACCACATCACAACCAGGTTTGTAGCTTCTCGTGTCCAAATGAATCTCTTCGCTCACTTCTATTATCTGTAGTTCTTGGACCCGCTACTGCTGACATCCGAAGTGCACAGGGAGACGCGTCGGAGGGTCGAATTCCTCATAGCTGCGAAGAGCATGAAAAGGAAATTCATCGGGTTTTTTGCGCGTCTGATGTCCAGCAGTACGTAATTCCTTCTTTCGTGATACGAATAGAATATTTATTCATTCTGCAGTTCCTGTGGCAAGAGCGGCAGATGAAGCAAAACCAGGCACAGGATTTATCACACTGTCTGAAAGTGATCCTTGCTTGGTCGTGGGACACTGTACCAAATTCCTTTCCGAGTTGAAGCCTAAATGCCAAATCATGCTCCCCAAGTCTTTGAATTCGATGCTTGCGGAGGTGACAGAGGTCATTTCAGACACCGAAGTACGAATCAAGCGAGAGTTTGGAGGGGAGAGCGGGAAGGGAACTACTAAAGTACGGGGCGCGATTGAAGAGGCAAACAAGAATGGCAAGCATGGAGTGGAATACAGAGTACTGCCATTCATCGATCAGCAGGAAATGTATCGGTTCGTTTACCAGAGACTGACAGATGGTGGCTGTATTGGCATTTTCCCTGAAGGTTTGTATGTTGTGTCCTTCTAGACTCTGCACTCACTACAATTTCTTGAAAGGTGGAAGTCATGATCGAACCGACTTATTACCCTTGAAAGCCGGAGTGGCTATTATGGCTCTCGGTGCTATGGCAAATGATCCCTCAGTAAAGGTTAAGATCGTCCCAGTCGGATTGTCCTACTTTCACGCACACCGTTTCCGTTCAAGAGCTGTTGTTGAATTTGGTTCTGCCATGGACGTACCTCCAGAACTAGTCAGCATGTTTAAGGAGGGTGGCATCAAAAAAAGAGAAGCATCAGCCCAGCTACTTGACCTTATCTACGAAGGTTTAAAGACTGTGACGTTGCGAGCTCCTGACTACGAAACTCTTATGGTATCAGCGGGCTTTAATTGACATTCTTTGACATTCTTATGACTTCCGCGATAGGTGATTCAAGCCGCTCGCCGGCTGTACGAGACTCCTGGACAGCATCTCACCCTTGGCCAAGTTGTTGAACTCAATAAACGATTCCTCGAGGCATACATGCACTTCAAGGAGGAACCTCGCGTGCAGAAGCTAAAAGAAAATGTCCTCAAGTACAATCGGGCTGTCCGAGATCTCGGTCTGCGGGATCATCAGGTAGATGTTGTGGTATTTCTGCAGTGCGTCGTGAATTAACAAAGAAGTAGGTTCCGCGTGCGAAACCGGCCAGTTGGAAGACGCTCGGTTTGCTCGGATATCGTTTGGGCCTTCTTATCGTCTGGTCGCTATTGGCGCTACCGGGCGTTGTCCTTAATGCACCCATTTTCATCACCGCATCTGTCATATCAAGGAAGAAAGCGAAGGGTACGTTATTTCACCGTACATTAAATTAAGTCATATCTGATAAGCTTTGTTTCTAGAGGCGTTGGCTGCGTCGAACGTGAAAATTGCTGGTCGGGATGTAATCGCAACCTGGAAGGTCCTAATTTCTCTCGGTGTGGCTCCTGTTCTTTACACGACGTATGCGATCATCGCAACCATCATTGCCATAAAAGCAAATGCTCCACTTCGCTGGAGAATATGGACACCGATTCTGACAATGTTTATCCTTCCATGTATGAGCTACGGAGCATTGAAGTTCGGTGAGGCCGGTATGGATATACTAAAGTACGGGATGGAGATCCGGCTATCAGTGCTGCACAAGTTGACGGCTTATCCAGGTCTTTACGACCGCTTGTTATTGCACTTTTTCCAGGTCAACAACGATCATTAAACAAACTCAAGCGGATGCGAGAGGATTTGTCCAATGAACTATCAGAGCTTATCAATGAATTTGGTCCGAAATTATGGGATGACTTCAATCATGTACGTCAGACTCGATTTGACCATGAGATTCAAGCTGACTTCTCAAGTGGAAGATTATGGTTCCTTCTGCAAGTGTTCCGCCCTCTTCAGGTACGCCGGGTCTCTGGCGGAGAAAGAGCGGAACGGGGGCTGTTGATGCTCAAGGAAACTTACTTGTTCATCCGATGGTAATTCTTGTCGCTCGAATTTGGGAGATATAAGTATGCTAATATTATATTGCATAGACATGGCTCGATGAGCGCCTATTTGGCTGGAGTAAGAGTGCTTCTCGTGGGACAAGTGCCTGGGGCGGGCATCAAAGCACAGAGCCCAGTCGAGCGCCTAGTCCCGTACCCTCTGATGACGACGAGGACCATGGAGATTACGAGGATGTACTCGCGTATTTGCTACCGGATAATGATGGGGTGGTGACTCGGAATCGATCTAGGAGTACACGTAGCTCCTATGCTGATCTCCAGCACTTGAAGATGACGCCTGCGGTCGCGACTGGTGTGAATACTCGTCATGGACCTGGAAGTTCGCCAGTGGATGCCGCTGGTGAGTCACACCGCCAACGAAAAGGTAGCTTGACAGACGACGTCCCGGTTAAACGAATAGGCGACCTTGATCGAGACGAGCCATTCAGGGAGGCCACAGAAGAAATTAATGACGAGAACGAACGTAAAAGACGGTGATTAGGGAAATTGTTGTACCGGCATCACGGACTTCGGATTGCATCGAGGAAAGTAGGATTGCCATTCTATGTAGTACATTTATCGATCAAAATCATCTTAGCGGTGCAAAAACAATACAAGTGGACTCTAGGTAGCTGATACGATACAGAATGAAAAATGAACAGGAGGCATCAATCACGGCACACGGTCCGAAAAGATAGTCTAGAAGAGAAAAAGAAATGTCTCAAAACAACTCGCGGGGAATCTACGGGCTGGGTAGGCCCCGGATAGCGATGTAAGGCTCGCGACGCATCAGGTATTTGCTGAATTCAGTACCACAATTCGCGCATCTGTGAGGGAATATAATGAGTAATGGAAATTGGAATTTACGATAAGCCGAACCGCAAATCTGTGACGCCATTGACAAACTGAAGAAGATTAGCATCAGCGGCTCAATCACTTAAAGTCTATCTCAGCCACGCGCTAGAACCCACCTGGGTATGTGAGCAGCCTCCCTCTTCAGCCTTGTAGTTTCCTAGGGCTTCTTTACCCAAATCCATACACCGGATAGAGACCTATCTCAGAGGTTAATAAAAAGAAAAAAGGAGAAAACTTCGCAGTCACGTCAGGCATTTGACGCGACGTGACTGAGACACTCACAGCTTTTGCTGGATAGTTCCCCCTAGCCCTGGAGGATGAAGCGTCAACCCTTCAATCGTGCCTCAGAGCCCTCGCTATGACTCGAAAGACTTACGGAACATGCTTTGTGATGATGTAAATCGGCTCGCCTCTTAGAGAACCACACTTCTCAACCATCAAGTAGGGATCAGAGGACATTGTAGCAAAAGACAACTCAATGAACTGGCGTCTGAGACAGAAGAAAATGGGCGAGATAGGTAGCTAAGCCAGACAATCGAGGAGGATGCTATCCTTTGGCATTGTCGACCACTTCTTATATCGTGATTTGAGGCCAAGGGCAGAGGAATTTTCGTCTGCGGCTCAACCGTCGAATGATAAGCCATAAAGTTCCCGAATCGCCGCGATAACCATCTATAGGGCCCTTAGCTCAGATCCATTCAGTCTACACGAAATTCCAAATACGCGTCATCGCGCACATCGACCTTACATTCCGGAAAGAAAGGCTAAGTCCGGAACTTTGTATATAAAAGAAAGCGAATACAGAAAGCTTGATAATATGCTCTAAAAGCTCCCGCGCCGCGCATCCTTCTAACTTCACAGGGCACGAGGTCAAAGAAGTCATTATAGCTCTCGCTTCGTGCCTGCAGTGAGGACTTCGACGCCCGTATCTGTTATCCTGTGAGTCATCGCCTCGTCATCACTGATCTGCTTCTCACGCTTCTGAATGAAAATGGAAATACTCACAGTAAGGTTTCCTCGAACTGAGCGCTCCTTTTCCCGTCTGCCGTCGTACATGTCCAGTCATCTGGCCAATGCAGTCCATCCCATGTTCCGAGATTGATCATCTGAAACCAGAAACAATTAATTCCAGTCATCTAGTGTTATCAGGGGAAGGGCGAAGCAGCCGCCTACCGGCTCGATTGTGAATGTCTTCAAGGTAGCGATATCAGCACTGGTGCTTCAGATTAATTGATAGACAAGGCTCACCATTCCTGGCTTCATTGTCCCAATGGCTTTATTCTTGGCATAGTGGGGTATGTTTGGATTGCAATGGAATAGCTCATTGACACCGTGTCCAGTGTACTGGCGAACAACCGAACATCCGTTGCGTTTAGCTATTGGCTCACTGAGCAGCAGGATTCCAAACAAGTTAAAGATGAAGGACGATAAGGAGTTTGCTGCTGGGTTGTACTCACATAACTTTGCCAATGTCCCGGAATAAGGCGCCTGGTTTGCAGATTTTTATCGCTTCATCTAAGCACTCGCGGGTCGTTCGAATGAGCTTTTTGGACTCCTCATCGATGTCGCCAACAGCATAGGTTTCATTCAAATCTCCGTGAAACCCTAAATTTTGGTACCAAATCCCCATTAGACAACGCCAGCCAGAAAACTGGATAAAGATACATGCCGTCATAATACACACTGACGTCTGAGGTGAAAAGTTTAAGCCAACATGATGAGAACTAGAGATAGGCTGAGCCAGACCAATGTTAATAATGTCTCCGTTTAAGAGAGACCGACGGTCTGGAATCCCATGGCAGATTACTTCGTTGATAGATCTAGGCCAATCGGGAGTAACGATGAGTCTAGATGGATACAACTGGCTTAAAGTGATGACATACGTGCAGACAGATTTGGGAAATCGCCGATAGTTCAAGGGCGAAGGATAGGCATCCCGCTCGATAGTGGCCTGATGTACTATTGCATCTATCTCGTCGGTGGTGATACCGGGCTTGACGGCTGCGCCAGCGATATCCAAAATCTCTCGACCAAGCTGGTGGAACAGGGATTGAGCGAAAGTTGGGGGCTAGGCTGAACATATCTGAGGTTAAGGGTACGTACCCTGCACACCGTTCGCATCTTCTCCTGCTCTTCTGGACTCAATATACGCGGTGGAGTGGTCAAGGCTAGCCTTTCGGATTTTGATTCGCCATACACTTGAGATTTCAGGGTGACAGAAAATGTTAATATGCTTACAAGCCACGAACAGAGTGGAGAAAAGACTTGACCCTACCATCATCAGCGTAGTCTGGTTTCGGAATATGGCTTGGAACAGTACGTCGGGGGGACAAGGGATACGCTGGTCTCAGTGATCCAGAGAACTTGAAGTCGCCGAAAGGGTTCCCATCCTCTGGAACTATTATTTCATCCAATCAGCGATGAATATCATAACACGGACAAACAACATACCTGTCCTTGATATTGATAGATTTACGATGTCGTGGATGATTTTGTGTTGTTTCTTTTGCGTGGGAATCACGTCCAGATCACTCTCTGAAGATAACGTGTTCTATACTCACCCCTAGCATTCTATGCATCAATACCTATATCAATTTTAACATCGTGAAACATACAATCATTTTTGAAGCATTGTTGGTTGCAAAAGAAGGAACCCTGTATGCCGAGTCTAAGTTAGACTGCATGAGCACTTGAAAGTTCTTCTGAGAACAGATACTGATCAGTACAGCAGGGAATACTTACTTACTGCAGGTCGGGCATTCCAAACGGGAAGGAGGGTTTCCATTGAGGCATTTAGAACTTTGACAAGGTACACCAGTTGCCTCCGTTGAGCCCATGATGGTGGTGAAAACAATGTAAGTAGCGGAGTAAGTAAGGGTAGACCAAGCACATGTATTACGAGAAGGCACGTGACTGATCACTTTCTTCACACTAGTACTACGGGCAATTTAGTATTTTACATCGGATGATAAATGGATTGATATGTAACTTGATATTTTCAATATTATTATGCATGTACTCATTTGGGATATTTAGAATATCATCATGGCAGATATCCCTAAAAATTATCCCGATTGGTCAATCAGAATATCTGCTTTGATGATATTCTAAATATCCCAAATGAGGACATGCATAATAATATTGAAAATATCAAGTTACATATCAATCCATTTATCATCCGATGTAAAATACTAAAGCCCGTAGTGTCATAAGCCAGGGCCTGTTTTGTGTTCACCTCCGTGACTTTGTATTTGTGAAGAGTTGACTCGTGCGAGATGTGACCTGTCCTGTCTTCGATACCAAGCGACATGTACACGTGTAATCCTTGCTTGATTCCCAGATCGCTACAGCTCAGTTCGTGCTTTTATTTCTTGGTTGGAATCATCTGGGAATTATCTCGGTATTTCTGTACCGCAAGAGCCACCGCTAGGTGAATCTGCGCTCTGGATTTCCTCTGATCGACACAGACATGGAAAGACCAGCTGCCTAGTAGCCATCTTCTGGGACTATGGTAAACTTCTAGCTGGTCTGCATACGTATTATCCCTTGATTCCTCTCAACCTCTCTTTACTTTACAGAAAACTGTCATCCTCCTTCTGATGTCTCTGCACACAAACTTGTAGATAAAATCCGTTGTTTAGCACAAACGCTTGGTCCTATACAAATCCTCAAGGCCTATGTTGATTTGTCATCAGAATGCGCAAACCCGAAATCCCTTGCTCTCCATTCTGATCTCCAGTCTTCAGGAGTGACTTTGGTGCATTGCCCTCATAATGGCAAGAAAGACGTCGCAGACAAGATGATGATAGGTATATCAATCCAGCAGGTGGCGAAGAAGTGTTGATACCTGCTCTAGTGGATATACTTGCCTTTGCGTTAAACAACCACGGTCCGACGACAATTGCCATTATCACCGAAGATCGGGACTTTGCGTACGCAGCCGCAACTCTGAGGCTACGAGGACACAAAGTTGCGATATTTACTCGTAACAAGGATGCAATTTTGAGGATGCAGGCAGACGTCGTTTTTGACTGGCAGAAGATCGTGATCGACGCAATCTCAAAGGAGGACATTCTGGCTGACTCAAATAATCCAACGAATCCTCCAAATGCATGCGTGTTCGTTGATGAAACAAAGTCAAATGGATACTTCTCCCCAAGTATGTTCTTTCAATTGCAGTTTTCCATCAGAGACTGACCTGATGTTAATTGTTGATTAGCCGACCGTTATGAGCCTAGGCCCACGAGCCCTTCGACCTGCTTGAAAGCGGGTCCTGGGAAAAGCCACGATTGTGCTGCCCAAGATTCGACGGAGACAGTACGCAGCGTTGCGTCAAGCTCCCAATCGACGGATGGATCAACTTCACATTCCATGTTCCCCGATCCAATTGGGCGATTTCGGACACTCATAGAATACTTTCATGATCAGTGGGCTCTGACTGGCGAAACTCGAATCCGCTCTTCGATTGTTGCCTCGGAATTGCTAAAGCGAGATCCAAAAGTCTATGAGAAAGCCGCTGTACGCCAGATGAAACAGTACATTGAAGAGGCCAGACTAGCTAACGTGATCATCACGCCCGGAATGGACAGCCAGGGAGAATGCTGGATCGAAATTCAAGCCAAGCTTCCTGAATTTGTCGCTCTACGCGAGAAGGATACCGCTTTAGACACCACTTCTCCACCAAAGCCAAAAAAAGCGCCACTTTCCTCTTCACAGATCGTGACAGGCATTGTGGATCCCATGTTCAAGCCCCTTGTTGATCGCCTGCGAATGGAACAACCTTCGTATCAACTTTCAGATTCCACGCTCGGTCCTTTCTTTAGGACTGAGCACCCCCATGTTTATAAACTGGCAAAAGTAGCAACTCTTTCTCGGTATCTTCAGAAGGCGAAGGAGCGTGGTGTTGTGTACTTCCCAGGCCCGCACTCGTTAGGGCGTCAATGTGTCAGACTTGTACAGGCTCTTCGAAGGAAGTGATTTGTCGCAGGATTTGGATGGACCTATCTCTTGTTCATTCAGGTAAATTCAGTATGTATCGTTGATCTGATGATACCTTGCAAATGTAACGTTCATGCATACTCTAGAATAGAATGATTGTCGAAAATATTCAACCCGATTTTACGGCCGCTATAGATATTCCGCAACGTGACGCATGAGAACCAATGAATAGACTGGTGTCCTATAAAGTGTTTGGCTAGTGTACAGAGACGATGGACCTTAGTTAGAAATGTACTGTCTAATCTACGGTTTCAATACAAGCGAGGCAGTAAATCAGCGGAAAACGTAAACGCTATCTTTTCATTTGACCCTAATACATACCGAAGCGCGTACAAAGTCCTTGCCCTAGCTGTTTGATCCATGATGGACTATTCCACGATAAGCTGGCATAAGCTCGGCCCATTCATTCCCAAGAGAACCAGCACTTCCGATTCGAATGATGCCATGCCTCTCAGCTTTTTCAAGATAAGCTGAAAGACCGGAGACATTAGCACGCTTATACAGGTCTGGATGATGTGCTCTGAGAAACATTCCGAGTGCAGAATATAGAAGTCTATGAGATGGGATCTCGGCGCGAAGTCGACTAGTAAGAGGAGCGTAAACCCATTCGGTAGCTGGCCGTAAAGGCTGTGAGGAGCTCGACTTCTTCGAGGGAGTAGCCGGGAAAGAGGCACTCTTCATCGAATACGTATCTTCTTGGGCTGGAGGATGAAGTACAGGATATATTTATATCCAAGCGCTCTCCTCGCTTTCAAGACAGGGATGACGATCACTCCGACCTTCCTTGCAGCCTCAATACACGACTTTAGCTTTGTGACTCCTACTATCTCAAAAACCTGGGAGTTTCTCTTTCGGATCTCCACCGCTACCTCTGATGAGAGGATTCATGTGGGCCTATTCGCAACCCCTCGTTCAACGAAAAAAGACATGAGCGACTGAAATCGCTGTTGGTCTTCTCGTGTTGGGAGAGGTGCGCTTTGTATTGAAGCGGCACTGGTTGGCACAGATGAGTTACCGGAGGGGCTAAACGGTTTATCGGCAGTTGGCAATGTCATTCTACTCGATTCCTTCGGTAAACTCGTTGAAGAGGAACGACATCGGCAGTCGTCGACCAGAGCATGATTGGATAATAGACAGGAGTTCCCGTTGAGTCGGCCATTATGCCCCCCCCCTCGTTCAACTTGGCGAGGCTCCGTGCATCCTGTAGATGCGTCTTGCGGTGTCTCGAGTCGAATATGGGTCGAATCCGGTGCACTTGAAATAGTATAGCCATGAAGTATATTGCCCGAGGATGTACCTTCATGGGCCGAGGTCGGTCTGGCTATGACTGATAGCTCCGAGATCGGTACATCAGGCTCCATCTCGGATATCAATGATGCCGTCTCAAATTCAGTAGATGTCTCCGATGATTCCAATAGGCGTTCAGAACGCCGAAACTACGGATGGGACTCCCGCGCTCGTTCGAACGCAATAGAAGTCTTCGTGGCCCTACCAAGCGCCGCCCTGGTATCTGCAGAATAAGACAATTCGTCCAGTGTCATAGCATCACCATGGCATGTCGAAGTTTCAGCGCCGTGTAATCCGAAACCCATCCCTGCTCCCCTGCCATACTGATTGTTTAACGACGGAGACGAGACAATATAGGAGTTGAAAGAGGAAGACGGCCGAGGTGGGTCTCGCAAACTCGACAGGAATGAATTGGATTCGGACTGAGGCCGGGTTATAGAGTGAACTTCATTCCTCAGAGGGCCGATTCGACTTGTTGCGGTTGGGTAATCGTGAATCGGGCAGACAGGTGAACTTGAGATCGCAGAAATAGGAGGGCCACTTGACTTGAGAGCTGAAGCAACTAAAGTCTCTTATCTGTGGCTGCCAGGGTCCACCGCAAAATCCATTGGATCGAGTACATCTGTCTGCCAGTCCTTCAGGTTGGAAGAAGGAGAGATGACGATGACACGATATCCTTGTAGCTTCAGAATCGTGACAGCGCGAGCAAAGTTCCGATCTCCAGTCCAGTAATCAAAACAATCCACTGCAGGTCCTTTGAGCCCACGGACGATTATTAATAATTATTCAATGGGTCAAGATGGCACGTGACTGTCACTTCCTTAAAAGGAACGTGTTGCCTTATAAGTGTTCCAGATGCCTTCCAACGTGTTGTGAAGAGTCGACACTCCATCGCGGGGGTGGGACGTGTCCTGGGCTCCTAGCTTTGGTGTCAGACTCAGATACACACGCGGCTCCTCAGCTTATTCAATCCTCCTGTGTCAAGACCGAGCTGCAAGTACGCACCTCTGGTCCCGTTCGATAGTGGGTTATGCAACTGGATGAATCTATATTCATATTCATTTCATGCCAGTTGACTTTCTGATTGGCCTAAAGATGTCAGGATCCGTTGTATCTGAAGTTGCCATTTTCTGGGACTATGGTAAAGATTCCTAAATGCCAGTGCATGGTTTTTCGATGCCCTAATTTTTATCCCAACTTCGTAGAAAATTGTCGTCCTCCTTCTAATCTTTCTGGGAGCAAGCTTGTTGAAACTATTCGAAATCTGGATCAAATACCCGACCGTGTCAAAGTATTCAAGGCCTATGTGGATATAGCATTGGAATGCGCGAGTTCACGATCCCATACACTCCATCCCGAGCTCCAATCATCAGGCGTAACATTAGTACATTGTCCTCATAATGGAAAGAAAGATGTTGCGGACAAGATGATGATAGGTGCGCGATAATGTGATCTGTGAATTACTGCTGACGTCGCCTCCAGTGGACATGTTTGCTTTTGCATTAGACAACTATACACCGACAACAATTGCCATTATCACCGGAGACAGAGATTTTGCGTACGCAGTCGCAGTTCTGAGGCTGCGCGGCTACAAGGTCGTGATAATCTCTCCTAATGCGGGACATGCGAGTTTGAAGGTGCAGGCAGACGTCCTGTATGACTGGCAGAAGATCATGAATGATGCGATCTCCACAGAAGACATTGCTGACAATTCAGTTCCCTTAATGAATTCGCCAAAGACACATGTGTCTAGTAATGCTACGGATGTGGAAAATTGTGGCCATTGGAGACATTCACAGTCATCAGCTTCTCAAGATCTTTCGAAGTCGATGCTTAGCAGTTGGTCGGGTACTACACCATTAAAATCAGCCAAAAGCTCCGAGTCTACACCAACAAGAATCTGTGCTCATGATACAACGAAACCGTGCGCAAAATCATGGTCTACAATGGTCATGACACCTCCCATTTTATTGAACAAGCCTGAGTGCAGTCACACAAGTAAGTCTTTACTGCCTATAGGCCTTGAGGAGATGAACTAATTGTTTCCAGCCAACTGTCATGGCTCTGCCAGCTCACCAAACAGTGGAGATGAAGTTGGACAATGCGACGAAGAAAAACACCATTCAGACAAGTTCTTCGATGATATCCCATCTCTATCGGATATGTGGAATGTTCGCTCTGCTGAAAACGATACCAATGACGATCATGATTCAATGTCGGAAACTTCAAGTAGCATTCTGTCGGACCTGCAATCAGCGAGCATATCAGTATTACTTCCTACGAACTCTGGAATGATCGAGCTCTCGTCAATACGTCGATTCGAGGCTCTCATAGAATACTGCTATGATCAGTGGGTTGTGTTGGACGAAACTACATTCCGTCCCTCGGTTGTCGCCTCGGAAATGCTAAAACGAGATCCAGCAGTTTACGAGAAAGCTGGCGTGTGCAAAATGAAGCAATACGTTGAAGAGGCTAGGCAAGCCAATGTAATCATTACGCCCGGTATGGACAGCGAGGGAGATCCCTGGATTGAAATAAATGACGCTCTGTATTCGATTTTTGAAGCATACAGGATGGACACCCTACCTTCGCCAGAGCCAGAGGGGAGCCACCACTCTTCAGAGAAGGCGATAGTCATCGTGGATCCCATGTACGAGCCTCTTGTTGACCGCCTGCGAATGGAATCTTCATACCAGCTGTTGTATTCCACACTCGGAGCATTCTTCAAGCTCGAGCATCCATACCTTTACGAGCAAGCTGGTGTGCAAACACTCTCCCAATACCTTGGAAAGGCTGAAGAGCAGGGCATCGTTGACTTGCTAGATGATTGCCGGCCTGGATGTCAACGGGTTGAGCTCGTACCAGCCCTTCAAGTGTACGAATCCATCACATGTGCTTGGTATTGACTATGTTCAAGTTGGTTTCATTCTGTATTATACTTTCTTGTGTACAAAGTTGTGATCCACAAATACGAACATGTCTGCATATTCAAAAATACCTGTCATTGATATTGAAACCTAGATCTAACGCAACGTGTCGCATGAAAACTGATGAATAAATCAATATCCTATAAAACATTTGACTTGTGTACATAGCGCTATGTAATTTAATCAGAAAAGTACCGCCTGATCTACAGTTCGAATAAAAGTGCGGTAGTCAATGAACGAATACTAAGAACATTACCATGCCTATCTTTACATTCGGTCCTAAGACATACCGAAGCGCGTACAAAATCCTTGCTCTAGCTGTTTGATCCATGATGGATTATTCCACGATAAGCTGGCATAAGCTCGGCCCATTCACTCCCTGGAGAATTACCACTTCCGATTCGAATGACGCCGAGTCTCTCAGCTTTCTCAAGATAAGCTGAGAGACCGGAGACATTAGCACGCTTATACAAGTCTGGATGATGTGCTCTGAGAAACATTCCGAGTGCAGAATATAGAAGCCTATGAGATGGGGTCTCGGCGCGAAGTCGACTAGTAAGAGGAGCGTAAACCCATTCGGTAGCTGGCCGTAAAGGCTGTGAGGAGCTCGACTTCTTCGAGGGAGTAGCCGGGAAAGAGGCACTCTTCATCGAATACGTATCTTCTTGGGCTCGAGGATAAAGTACAGGATTTATTTCCACCCAACCACTCCCCTCGCTATCAAGACCAGGGCTGACGATCACTCCGACCTTCCTTGCAGCCTCAATATACGGCTTCAGCTTTGTGACTCCTGCTATCTCAAAAACCCGGGGGTTTCTCTTTCGGATCTCCACCGCTACCTCTGATGAGAGGATTCGTGTGGGTCGATTCGCAACCCCTCGTTCAATGAAAAAAGATATGAGAGTCTGAAATCGCTGTTGATCTTCTCGTGTTGGAAGAGGTGCGCTTTGCATTGAAGTGGCAGATGGCACAGATAAGTTACCGGAGGAGCTGGTCTGACCGGCTTTGACGGCCAATTCGAAACCAATACACGGTTGATCGGCACTTGGCAATGTCATTCTACTCGATTCCTTCGGTAAACTCGTTATAGAGGAACGATATCGACGGTCGTCGACTAGAGCATGATTGGATAATTGGCAGGAGCTTCCCGTTGAGTCGTTCGTTATGTCTTCCTGTTCAACTTGGCGTGGCTCCATGCATCCTGTAGATGCGTCTTGCGGTGTCTCGAGTCGAATATGGGTCGAATCCGGTGCACTTGAAATAGTATAGCCATGAAGTGTATTGCCCGAGGATGTACCTTCATGGGCCGAAGTCGGTCTGGCTATGACTGATAGTTCCGAGATCGGTACATCAGGCTCTATCTCGGATATCAACGATGCCGTCTCAAATTCAGTAGATGTCTCCGATGATTCCAATAGGCGCGAAGAATGCCGAAACAATGGATGGGACTCCCGGGTTGGTTCGAACGCGATAGAAGTCTTCGCAGCCCTACCAAGCGCCGCCCTGGTATCTACAGAACAAGACAATTCGTCCAGTGTCATGGCATCACCATGGCATGTCGAAGTTTCTGCGCTGTGTAATCCGAAACCCATCTCTGCTTCCCTGCCATACTGATTGTTTAATGACGGAGATGAGTCAATATGGGAGTTGAAAAAGGAAGATGGTCGAGGTGGGTCTCGCAAACTCGACAGGAATGAATTGGATTCGGATTGAGGCCGGGTTATAGAGTGAACTTCATTCCTTAGAGAGCCGATTCGACTTGTTGCGGTTGGGTAATCGTGAATCGAGCAGACAAGTGAACTTGAGGTCGTAGAAATAGGAGGGCCACTTGGCTTAGGAGGTGAAGTAACTAAAGTCTCTGATCTGTGGCCATCAGGGTCCGCCGCAAAATCCATTGGATCGAGTACATCTGTCTGCCAATCATAAAGTTCATCGGCCTGAACCTTCAGACTCGTATGGGCGTTGGAAGCAGGAGAAATTACAATGATATGATATCCTCGTAGCTTTAGAGTCGCAGCAGCGTAAGCAAAGTCCCGATCACCAGTGATAAGAACAATACACGCAGGGGCAGGCCTGTCTATCGCAAAAGCGAGCATATCCACTAGAGAATATCGATATCAATGATTGGATTTCGACTGAAAGAAAAAAACGGAGCACCTATCATCATTTTATCCGCGACATCCTTTTTCCCATTATGAGGACAATGGACAAGAGAAAGACCAGATGACTGCAAATCGGAATGAAAGCTTATGGATCTTGAATACGAGCAATCGACAGACAGATCAATGTAAGCTCTGAAAGTTGTTATACTTCCGTAGCCTTGGACGAGACGTCGTATGTTATAAACTACTTTGTTGCCGGATAAATTGCTAGAAGGGCGACAGTTCTCTGAAATGAAGATGAGAGCTAAGTATATAGAGCTACTTGAATACATAACCACTCACCGAAGTCCCAGAAGATAGCAGTTTGGCTTGGGCTTGTCGGGAGCATCGTAAAGTTCCAGAAGACGTGGACTCACAGTTCAAGAGACACAGCTCATATGTACCGTTCACCTTGGAACACGACTCACCTTGATGGCCAAGGCGTGTATGTATGAATGTACAAGTGATGATCATGATGGATACTCGGGTTCAGGTTACTTCCGAAGTAACTGCCTTTTGTAGCGATGATCAGCGTAATGGCGATCTGTTTGCGTATATTTTTTCGTTCCTCGTTCCACCTTAACCTTCTTCAAACTTTCTTGTCCAAGTTTCAGACTTGAGGAGCAGGAGGGAGCAGGTGGTCTCTTTCCACTTCGGCCGACGGCACATGCAATTGACACTAAATCTGCATGAACCAGTGCTCTTAGGAACGGAATACACTCAATGGCATCACTGAGATTGGCTGGCTCGAATTTTCTTTATTTACTTCCGATTATCTCACAACTATTGCGCTCAATCAATCCCCCCTGTACTACATTTATCTCAACAATGTCTAGTTGAGTCGCTGGCCTATTCTGGTTAGGTAAGCGATGTGAAAATTTGTTGTGATCAGGAGGAAGCTTTGAAGATTACGTATCGATCAAGCAGAATTGCGTGCTATTGCACCAGCCGTTACAATGGAATTTGAAAGATATGATATTGCTTGGGAATTGCGCCCAGCGTCCACCATCGGCTCCCAGTTGGCTCCATCGTGCCTGTTTTGTCCTTTTATAAGGCCGAGAGAACAGGTGTTGTTCAGATACCGCCCGTTCCGACATGACTTCCTCAGCCAAACGGTTCGTGAAGCGGACAATTGGGTATCCCGAAAAAGTCGTGCCGACAATTTCCACGGTCGAATGGTCGAAAGATGTCGCTTCTGGCAAGGGTCCTAAAACTTTCGTTCGTTGCCTGCTGTATGGCGCCGTTCTTCTAGAGCACTGATCGAACCACCCTTCTTAGGTTTTGGACTACCTTAAAAGCCTCTTTCCAATCCTTGGATGGATTGGACGTTATAGTCAGTACTTTCAATATCAACTAACTCAGGGCTGCACAGCGATCCTAACATCCTTTGCTGTAGACTTCGGATGGTTAAGCGGTGACCTCATTGCCGGAATCACAGTTGGCATTGTTCTTGTCCCGCAGAGCATGTCTTACGCGCAGCTCGCGACCTTAGAACCACAGTTCGGCCTCTATTCTGCCTTCGTCGGAGTATTTATCTACTGTGTGAGTTTCATGTTTTATACAATTATGAATTGTTCTGACGAGAGTATACAGTTCTTTGCGACCTCGAAGGATGTATCAATTGGTCCCGTAGCCGTGATGTCCGTTACCGTCGCGGAAATTATCAGACACGTCACCGATTCGCATCCTGGCGTATGGGAGCCTCAGACAATTGCAACGGCTGTTTCTTTTATCTGTGGATTCATTGTTCTTGGCATCGGTCTGCTCAGGCTGGGGTGGATAGTGGAGTTCATTCCTACCCCTGCAGTCAGTGGCTTTATGACGGGTTCGGCAATTAACATCGCTTCTGGCCAAGTGCCGGGCCTTATGGGTATTACTGGCTTTGAGTAAGTTCCAGTGACCATTCAAGTTGCATATACTGAGAAACGACATTCAGTACACGAGCTGCTACTTATAAGGTTATCATCAACACGCTAAAGGGTCTGGGTCGTACGGATCTGAATGCAGCATTCGGTCTACCAGCTCTTGTTGCTCTTTATACGATTCGTATTACTCTAGACGTATTGACGAAGCGCCATCCTCACAGAGGTATACCATTTAATTTCCTATGAACGGCTATGATGTTGAACGTTACTCCTACTAGCCCGCTTGTTCTTCTTCATTTCTATTCTTCGCAATGGTTTCGTAATTGTTGTTTTAACCTTCGCGTCCTGGCTGTCTATGCGTCGACGGCGGGATGAGGATGGGAATTTCCCGATCAAGATTTTGAAAACCGTTCCGAGCGGCTTCAAGGTAAATATCTCACAGCGCTGGAAGTGCTGGTCCCCTTTAACCAGCTTTTTTTCTCATAGCACGTCGGTTCGCCTACAATCACGGCCGATCTTCTTTCTGCACTGGCCGCGAAGCTTCCGGTGGCAACAGTTATTTTACTTCTGGAGCATATCGCAATTTCGAAGTGTATGCACATTCTCGTGGTTATTCGAATGAAAAGCTGATTTTTACTTTAGCCTTTGGACGTCTGAACGGATACAAGATCAATCCCAACCAGGAACTTATAGCCATCGGCGTTACAAATACCATTGGATCGGTATTCAATGCTTACCCTGCTACTGGGTCCTTCTCTCGATCAGCGCTGAAATCTAAGAGCGGCGTGCGTACGCCAATTGCCGGAGTCTTCACCGGCATAGTGGTTATCGTCGCGCTTTATGGTCTTACACCTGCTTTCTATTGGATTCCCAACGCCGGTCTGTCTGCTATCATCATCCACGCAGTTGCCGATCTTGTTGCAAAGCCAACGCAAGTATATGGGTTCTGGCGTGTTTCACCGCTCGAATTCGTGATCTGGTTTGCGACCGTACTGGTTACGATCTTCTCAAGCATCGAAAATGGCATTTACACATCTGTGATCGCGTCATTAGTACTACTACTGATTCGAGTCGCTCATCCTCGTGGCTACTTCCTCGGCAAGGTTTCCATTTCTCAGCAAGGTTACCGGGATTCCATACGGGACGTGTACTTACCGTTGAATGCAAAGGACGGGAAGGAATCGAAAGTTGGCGACGTTATCGTGCGCCCACCAGAACCAGGTGTCATTGTATACCGATATGAAGAGAGCGTGCTCTATCCGAATTGCTCTATTCTCAACGATGTTCTGGTGGACTATGTCAAGGAACGTACCCGTAGAGGAAGGGACATGACGGGGATACGGCCTAGTGACCGACCTTGGAATGATCCAGGACCAAGGAAAGGAATAACCTCAGAAGAGGCAGCCGAGAACCAGAGCAAGCCTTTATTGAAGGCTATCGTGCTAGATTTTTCTTCAGTGTAAGTTTAATTTCTTTCATCCCTGCTTCACGTTCAGTGCTGAGAATGCATTGAATTGTAGTTCACATATTGATACCACCGGCATTCAAGCTCTCGTCGACACCCGGATGGAAGTAGAACGATGGGCAGATCGTCCAGTAGAGGTGTGGCATTTCTCGCTTTGCCCGTGCCAGCTACCTGTTAACAGTTTGATGCCAGTTCCATTTCGCGAGCGTATTGTCTCCATGGATTCGTCGTGCCTTGGTTGCAGCGGGCTTCGGTTTCGGTCGTCCGTCTGGATCGCTCCCAGCCGAAGTTGCACCTGTCGTGCCATTCGAAGAGTTACCTAGAAGCGATACAGAACACTCAGCAACGGACGATATCGAAAAAATTACGAGGCGGGGATCGTCCGGAGGGGAGTCGTCTCAAAAAGAAGATCATGCCCATAGAACGACAGATCCAGACTCGCTCTCATTCCCCGAGACGCCGTTCTTCCACGTTGACTTACCTAGCGCTGTGAAGGCGGCGGAGCGAAGTGCGCATGAAGAGGCTGATTCATCGAGGTCTTCTGAGGATGACGATGGATCTACCGCGAAACTATGAAAGTCGATTCGGCTTTTAGCTGTTCGTTTTACGATTAGAAAAAAAAAAAAAATAACGTGGATTCGCATTTTATGTCTACTTTATACGCCTTTGCTATCGTTACCATTGTACCTAGAAGAGGAATTATTGGAATAACCCCAGAGATTTGAGCAAATTCTGAGTAAATTCTTGTGAATAGTGATGATTGAATAAGGCAGGACAAAATTCGCGCGTCGACGCGTCAAATTCGTCTGTCTCATGCTTCTTGTCCTCAGATCCGTCAGTGCGCCTATCGTCTATAGCCGTCCACTCCTCCTGGCACGATGCATAACACAAACGCACGTCTGTGCTTCTGGACATAACAAATGGTCTAAAATAAAGGATAAGAAAGGAAAGGCGGATGTGGTGAAATCAAATGTTTACGCGAGGACTGCTCGAGTGAGTCGCAGCTTTCGTGGCAGGGACTTCATTCTCACGCATGAATTTTCAAGGACATCATGGTCGCTATTAGAAGTGCGTACAAAGGGATGTGATAGATTTGGGACAGATACTAACGCGTCAATAGCTGGGGGTTCAGGAGATCCTGCTGTGAACAGCACCTTAGGTTCGTCTACTGTCCAATTCTTCAAGATGCCTGTTTACTGACTTTAACAATCCAGCAAATATACTGAAAGCAGCGAAAGTAGCTGGTGTACCAAAAGACAACATCGAGAAAGCGATAGCTCGAGTATGTGTTTTACTTGCGAAAGTACATTTACTTTTGAACAATAGTGAGTAAGGCAACAGGCGGTGCGGGGAAAGAAGCTCAGGTCCAGGTCGTCCACGAGGCTATCGTTTCCGGAAGTATCGCAGTGATAATGTGATCCATCTCTCTTTGCCAAAAGCGTGTTTGTCTATCTGCTAAACTGTTGCCCCTGACTGTCAGAGAGTCTCTAACAGACAACGGGAACCGGACCATCCACCGACTTCGCGAGATATTAAACGAGTATGGGTGAGTGTTGTGTCCTTGTGGCGAAATATTTTCTTTTTTCATTCCGCAGTCTGGAACTGACCCCTGACATCGATAGCGGACATTTTGCCCCTGTCATGTTCATGTTCGACAAAGTCGGACGAGTACAAGTCACTGTGCCTGAGGAGGCCGAGGATCGGGATTCTCGAATAGAGACTATTCTGGAGGCTGCCAGCTCCGCTGGAGGGGAGGACTTTGAGGTTATCGAAGACTCAAACATCGTAGAGGTTCGACCTTCATTTCCCCTGGTTTTCCCTATCTTTACGCTAATTGAAAGAGCAGTATTTTTGCCCTTCGGAATCATTAGAAGGGATGACCAAAGCCATCTCGGTAGTATCGGGAAATGAAAATGTCGTGTCGAGCGAGTACATCTACCGAGCGAAGGACGGACCAGGGAAGGTTGATGTGAGTTTGGAGGAAAGAATTATTGAATTGAAGAACGCGCTGCTTGAGCGGCACGGAGATTGTGTGCGTGTCTGGAGTAAGTTGATTTCAAGTTCTTCTACTTTGCGGGTGCTGAATCTGATACTTCATTTTGTTACAAAGCCACGATTGATTCCCGTATTCGCGGTGCTGATGAGGAATAGGAGTAATACTGAGTAGTAGTAATAGTACTAGTAGTAAATTTGTGATGATATCTACACGTGCCCTGTGCTGAGTTCAAATGAGAGAAATGCTGGCTGTTGTTTCCTCGCCTCGTTGGTTTAGCTCATCCTCAGCCTCTCTCCTCTTCCGTTCATCATCTTCTCCTTGTCCTGAATACCACCAGCACTAGTCCTGTGCGCAGCGCGCCTCTTTTTTCTTCTTCCTTCCCTTCACGAAGTCATCATTTCATCATCCTTCACTTGCTTCCCTTCCTCACACACATCATCCATGTCCTCTTACCCAGTCAAGTCCGTCCCACTCGTCGCTCCAGGACACACTCGCCCAGTTACTCACCTCTCATTCTCCGTGCTGGAAGATGACGGCACATACTTACTCGCCTCTAGCTGTAAAGATGGGAATCCTATGATCAGGGACTGGAGAGGTGACTGGATAGGCACATTCATCGGTCATAAGGGCGCAGTCTGGTCCACGAAACTCTCCTTGGACTGCTCAAAAGCTGCAACAGGGAGTGCAGATTTCACCGCGTAAGTAGAGAACTCTTGTATATTTATGTTAGTGTTGGTCGTTCCTTGACGTGGTCCCTCTGACGTTTTATATTCAAATTCGTTGTGCAGTAAAATTTGGGATGCGTACACGGGCGACGCCTTGCACTCCTTCCCGCATAATCATATCGTCCGCAGTGTTGCATTGTCACCGTCCGCGGAGCATCTTCTCACTGGAGGTCAGGAGAAGAAGGCCCGTATTTTCAATCTGGCTCGATCGGATGCCGCCCCGGATTTCCTAGGCGGTGATGCCAATAGCCCCTGTCATGACGGGACGATAAAAAGCGTGGTTTGGACTGGAGAAAATATCCTGGTGACTGCTGGCGAGGACGGCTCCTTAAAGTAGGCTTTCTTCCGGCACGCTTCGACCACCCGTACCTTCTGACTTGCTCCTGCTTAGATGGTGGGACTTCCGAACACGACAGACTATTACTAGTGTGAAGTTCCAGGATCCTATAACGTCAATGGAACACTCTGTCCAGACGCAAAGGATCGTTCTTACTTCAGGGAGGACAGTAGCATTTATCCCTGCCCTTCCTGCGCAGGCTCAGACGCACAGTCTTGAGCTGGCTTACTCTCCTTCCTCGGCTTCTCTCCATCCAATCCTGCAAGATCGATTTGTGACCGGGAGCCTCGGTGACCAATGGGTACGTATCCATGGAGCAGTGGAAGGCGAGGAGCGCGAGATCCTGAAGGGGCATCACGGTCCTGTGCATTGTATCGAGTTCAGCCCGGATGGAGAGATGTTTGCGAGTGGCAGCGGTGAGTTTGATATCTGTTTCATACACAACAGTTTCTTTGTCGCTGATTATTCGTTCCTTTGCCTTTATCTTCATCTCATCCATCGCCGATCCGTATCGCACAGAGGATGGTGAGGCAACGGGCCGATTTTTCTCACTTTGACTCGTTGCTGATACTGCGGAATTCTTAGGCACGATCCGTCTATGGCAGACAACACCCGGTAAAACGTACGGGTTATGGCAGGGGGCGAGCAATGGGAACGGGACTGTGCACTAATATCTATCCGGCTATGGCTAATAGTAATAATGACCATTTTACGCACGTAATTCTGGAGAGCTGCTTTCGTCGCCTCGGTGGCATCATTTTCATCAAGCGGATTATTTAAAAGAAATATCGTGGTGATTGCAGGATACACATTATAATCTGTGCTTTGAACGTCCTTTCATTTATGGTGGGTAGGTAGTTAGTTATGTATATAAAAATACGGAAATAATGTGGGATATATGCGTCGATATTTGTGACTCATGTTGAGCTCGTGTGCAAGGTGGACGGATCTATGCCGAGCGCGAAGCCGTGGGGCGCGGTGGACTACGCACATGACGAGCCTTCGACTAAACTCACTCGAACGAAATTACCACTACTTTGCATTCAACCGCGACCACCGTCCTCCAACAATCCTATGCGTCTGCATCACTCGCAAAGCCAGACATCGTCGAATTCGGACGCGTCAGATCAACCCACTCAGATATTCCACCCGTCTTTCGTGCCGAAACCTAGTGGGATCCTTGGATCAGCAGCCAGTGGTGCTCATTATTCTGGGGCGAAGGTTCACCATAGGCGCACGGATATTGAGCGTGCGAGTGGTACCCGTGGACCGTCTGAGATCAGCGAAGGACACCAGCGCGTTCTGGATGACCTGAAAGAGGTAAGCGTGCCAGACTTCTCTTTCTGCTAATGAATGATGATTTACATGAACTTCGGTGTCTGCTTCGTAGTTATATTGTTGTCGACCGTCCGCGGAGATCTTTCGTCGAACGTTCAGAGAAGATGCTGAATTTGAAGTGTGTACTCTGGACAAATTTTGCTTGTCATGACATGCTGATGTCTGTGGCTGGTTCTAGGATCCTTGGAGCTCGTGTAAAGGAGTCAACGAGATTGCGTCGCAGGTACGGTTTTTCCACTTGGCTGTGGCTGTTACAACTTTGCTCTAATGCTCACCTCCTCGTGTCTTTCGACAGTGGTATGCAATGGTCCGTTTGCGTTTACCCCGATACGCACTGTGCATTATATTCTAATTCCCCTATTTGAATTTCACCACAGCCCAAGATATTTGCGAAGTCGGAGTCGATTGCAAGCAGGGTACTCGCCTCGACGTCACAACCTAACAAGATCATCTACACCCAGACACTGGAGTACACCCTGAGGTTTATAGGTGTCAAACGGGTGCGTTACCAGTGTACTTTCTGAAAGAAGTCATGGTTCTTACGGATATGATCTTCAACCTGGCTAGACGGTTAAGTCTGTAATTATTGTCGATCTAGACGAGGAGGATAAGATCATTCGGCTTCAAGACCAGCGGAATGGAGAGGAGCCTCCGATAGCTTGGGGCATCAGTACTCTTCGACGGTTAAATGGCAGAATAACGACGTGGTTCGTCAGGCCCCCTAAGGATCTTCGGAAGACAGATTGATATGCTTAAGGTCCGTTGATACTCGCTGATCTCATATCCTTAGTTATTGTTTTGGCAGTTTGTATGCAGAGGAGTGGATTCGCAAGTCCTTTCATGGTTATTGTATTGCAGGTTTTATATCATATGCTTCCAATTACTTTGTGTTCTGGCTGGCATTAATTGTTTCTTCCTACCATTTTGTATGAACACTACTACTACTTCACAACGTCCTGATTTAGTCTGTGTTGTAGTGTACCGAATATCATGTAACCTTCCGTGTTGTTATAATGCGTTGGAATGAAAACCCGCTCACTGCTCAGTCTTTTTTCGATATCAAATTGTTTTGTTCTATTGCCTTGACATCATAGTCGGTGTCTTTGACCAGCGAAGAACCGAGAAGTATGATTGCAAGTCATCTATGATATAATATCATCTCATTTTCAACACATAGTCTACCAGCACTAAGTATAGTAGATCAATATCCCCGTTGTTGCTAACCCTAATGATCCTGGTTCGGATCAAGTCTATTGAGAAGCTCTAGCTTCAACTTCTCCCTAATCATCTCCCCTTGTGAGACGACTAGTACAGTCAACAAGGATGGATCTCGTTCACATATGACCCCAGGTGCAGGTCAGCTGCCCAGCGGCTGAGGAGAAGGCCCGAACTTTCATCGATTGCCTCGCAGGCCTAGCGGGTACTTACATATGATAAGCAACGGCGGACTATTTTAGAGCTTAGGAGTAAAAATCCCCGTATGCTTCATCTTTCATCCACACATGATGTTTGCTGGTCTCCGCGCGACGAGTTTCGCGAAGCCCGCGTCATGGTTGAGGAGTCCAACTTCGTGTGGTGGTAGTAGAGTATTGACTTCGACAGCACAGAGGTTCTTCGCGTCGACAGCTTCGCGATCACAAAAGGCGCAGTCTGTATCTCCGTTGGGATTGTTAGGCGTCGAGGCGGCCCTCAGGGCAGCGGAGGACCCATCGTTCCAACCACGAGCGACTCTGCAGAAGGAGTTTAGCCTCACGGGTCGTGTAGCGGTCGTCTCGGGTGGCAATAGGGGGTTGGGTCTCGAGATGGCTGAGACACTGTGCGAAGCCGGTGCGGCCGTCTACTGCCTTGACTTACCGACCCAGCCAGGCAAGGAGTGGACTGCGACAAAGGATTATGTCAAGCGCATGGGCGTCGAGGGTGCGAGGCTCGAATACGCGAGCGTGGACGTGACGAACCAAAAAGCCGTTTGGGACGTCGTTGAGAGGATCGGCGATAAGGAGAAACGTATGGATGCGTGCATTACCGCTGCGGGTATCCTCCAGGGGTACGACTGTCTCGATTACCCGGCGGAGGAATTCCAGAAAGTTATGAACGTGAACGTAAATGGCGTTCTCTTCACCGCTCAGGCTGTTGGACGTCAGATGGTCCGATTCGGGTCATCTGGAAGCATTATTCTCATCGCGTCTATGAGCGGAAGTATCACGAACAAAGTCAGTACAACCGTAACGGCATAAGAGCGTATGCATCGCCGAATGACAACTAATGGTTGTCACTTAACTCCGGTTTCGTTTCAGGACCATGCTTGGGTAGCGTACAATACGAGTAAATCCGCCGTTATCCAGGTGAGTGTACATGAAACTTCGGCAAATGTCAGACCAGATCCCAAGGATAGTCCCTTAGATGGGCCGTAGTATGGCCTGCGAACTTGGTCCTAAGAAAATTCGGGTGAACACGCTTTCTCCGGGTCATATCTATACAGCGTAAGTTATTTGAAATGTATGTTGAAAAGAGCCGCGCTGACAAGTGATCAGAATGACTGCGGCTTACCTAGACAAATATCCCGAATTGTACGAAAAGTGGTCCAATTTGAACCCTCTTGGCCGCTTGGGTAGGCCGGACGAATTAAGAGGGGTGGTCGCATGGCTAGCATCGGACGCGTCCACATTCTGCACCGGAAGCGAGTGAGTGACTTGCGAAGTTCCTTTATGTTCGGACAAGGATACTAAACACGCATTTATCAGTATCCTCGTTAGCGGCGGACATCATTCGTGGTAATAGAACGGTTTCGGAAGACTTTGGAAAGGCGTTCTGCGGCGAATTTTTCTTGTAGGATTATTTATGCGTCGCACTTGCTTTCTGTACCATCTTCGCCACAGCGATTTGTCTTCATGCAACAGAGGTCCCTCAGTTTAGCGAGCACTGATCATGTAATATGCCATTGAATGAGTGAACATGCTGAAAAAGCAGCAGGTTGGCAGTCGCTATAAATGGTACGGAATGCTCACTCCCGGATGGAGGTGGAAGGGAAGACTGCTTTCGGTACGTGTCTGATTGGACGCGTTCCGGTTGATGCACGTGCACGTGATACACTATTGACTCAGTAACTTTTCGAACATTTCGTTTGTTCACGATTCAGTCATAGTCCGTATCTTGCACTAGTCTCAAAGCTGCGCAGAAGGCTGATATGATTGTGGACAATACTAACACAGATATGTTTACCCAAGGAAGCTCGTCTTACAAGAAGGCTCGCAAACAATATCTGAAAAGTAATCGCAATAGGCCTTCGGGTAGTTCACCAGACTGGACACCGTTTCGTGCCGCGGAGAAGAAATACATGGCGAAATTTCCACCCCCGGAACTGTCTGATGTATTGGATCTTGCTTTGTTGGATGAATGCAGAAGGGACGAAGTGACTAGAGGGAGATGGAAAGGAAGAGCGGACGCCATCGACGCACGGGAAATAACATTGAAGGGGTATACGAGATGTAGGCGGAGAAGAGCATATTACGTCCCCCAGATCCCAGGTATAATTAACTTAATAGTTACATTTGGTTACCGCTTAGTTGTCTTCATTATCAGGTCTGGTCATTCTTCCGGGATATCTTAATCAGGAACTGCAACGAAGACTGGTCCGTTGGAGTCTTGCAGTGCAGGCCAGGAGACCAAACGAAACAAATCTCGATACCCATTACCGAATACCCGCGGAAGGCTTGTGGAATTTGCATATTCGAGGCGATGCAAGTACACTTCCGCGTCGAGATTACGACTCACCACAAAATGGAGAGATGGATAGTGTTTCAGAATTGCCTACCAATCCTACTACGGATTATACTGCAACTTCTACTCGGCCGAAGCCACCTGCGCAGCCAGTGACTCATGGGTCAGCCACTGCGACTGAGCTCCTTCCTAAGCTACGTTGGGCTAACATCGGGTGGTTCTATGATTGGGGCACCAAAGAATACGAATTCAGCAGAGGAAAACCCGATGTCGGCGAGCCTATAAGATCAATTTGCAAAGAGATCGTAAGGATAATCGATTGGAATACAGTTTTTGATACTTCAATGCATGATTCCGACACGCATCATGAGGTGGTCGCTGCCAGCCCAGAGTGGGCGGTATGGGACTCGAGCTATGGTGCGATACATACATGCTATTTTGTAGAGATGTTTTCTCCAACACCATTATTTTACGCGCAGAACCTGATGCAGGAATCGTCAATTTTTACCAATACAAAGTAAAACGTCCTTCATACAGCTGTTTGGCGCCTTTGTAATGAATTTGAACCGCATGCTGGCAGGATACGCTGATGGGCCACGTTGATCGCGCCGAAGTGTGCGCGACCTCACCTCTCGTCTCATTGTCGTACGTCTTTGGTTTACTCGGCCGATCTTTTCGTTAAACGCAGCGCTTGTAGCTTAGGAAACGCCACTGTGTTCCTGATCGGTGGGCCTACAAAAAATGACAAACCGGTAGCAATTTTATTGAGATCCGGAGATGCCATTGTGATGGCTGGGCCAAGTTGCAGAAGAGCCTACCATGGTAAATCCGTAGTGACTGACAGCAATGATGAAAGTCTGACTGTATTGCCTGAAGGCGTACCCAGGGTTTTGGAGGGAACATTGCCTGCTCACTTTGACGAAGTTGCAGAGTCCAGTGCCGACTGGGCCGCCTATAGTCGATATCTCCAAACAACACGGATTAATGTAAACATCAGGCAAGTGTTTCCGAAGGGCTTTGATCCATCGCAATAAAAATATTTTCAGGTGAGTTCACACGACAATGTGTGTTTTTGTCATACTGACGAAGCTGCCATGAGGAAGTTACGAGTTATGAAAAAGCTGCATTCGTAGATTGATGCGCGGATCTTATCTACTACGTGTAACGCGTTCCAAACCATCAGATCAGCACTTTTGTGAAACCGCATCCTGTAGTTTATTGGATCTCACGTATTAAATTATATTTGCCTAAAAAAGCGGGATTCAGTCATCCTTATGAAGTTCTTCCAGCGCCCTTTTCCTGCGTTCTGCGCGAATTTTCGACTCTTGGGAATTGCGCTTGGTCCGCTCAATACGCTTCATGAAACAACTATTAGCCGTTGAACGTGCGGTTGATGGAAATTCTGGCACTTACCTCTCTTCGTAGACACATGTTCAGTTCGTTCTTGATATCGTTGCAACCTCCAAAGTATTTGGCCCATAAGTTGCTATGACATTGATCCAATGCTTCAATAAGCTCCTTGCAAACTTGAAAAAGTCAGACTAGGTCCAAGTCGACGCAGTGAGTAACGCACCAATGTTCTTATTCGTGAGCTGCTGATGCATGGCAATGCCTAAGCGCTTCACATTCAATTTTTGGAACTGACATTCAAATGCACGTGACATGAAGTATGTAATCGGGTTTCCTTTGGATTTCTCTTACCTTTTCGGGCCATTACCACCACCACCACCAAGAACCTAGATCCATCTGCTCTTCGATCCAATGAACCTGTCTCCCCTGATTATAGCCGGATTCACCTTGAGAATGAAACCACCGTCGAAAGGATCGACCAACTGTTGGCTCAATCTGCTGGTACAAAGGAAACTTAGGAGCACTTGACACACTTAAGCGCACTCCCAGTGCTTATACTTGCTTTGAGAAGACGCCGAGCTGTTCCTCAGAACATACTTGGAGAACGTGCTGAATTCTCTGGTATATTTCTGAGCGGTCCTTGTTCTGGTGGGCGCCCCACCGGGACTGGTTCCGTCGTACAGTCAAATTCTTATCGCATCGGCGGTTCAATGCTAGCAATTTCGGAATGACTCTCCTGTGGAATGCGAGTGAAAGGAGCAGTTTTTCCTTAATAGAAAGCAAAAGACACGTTTATGGATATCGCCTGCTTGGGGTGAGTGCGATATAAGTCGCCGTGTCATTGAAAAGGATATTTCCAGAGGTTCTCAAATGAATCATTGCAGGAGCGTGGCCACAGGCCACGATCACGTCGGATCCTTGCTAACTGGCTACTTCATCGTTTACGTGGTTAGCCAGTATGGCGACCAACCGGAGCACTTTCGCAGCCGCCGCCCCATCTATCTGCACTAGCCGTGCCTAGGCGCCCTATCCTCGCAATCGGACGAGAAGAAGCTCCGCCTGACCTGCACATAAGTCCACAAGGATGACACAAACAACGGCCGGATAAGGCAGTTCCCGACCAGCGCTAAAGGCCGGTATCTTGATAGGTGTCGGCTGTCCTTCCGTGCTTGACACATAAGTGGTGGCTCTATCTTCTGACTGGTCTCCGACAAGGAAAATACGCACTTTGACAATCGCCTCGGCTCACCCGCTTGAAATCACCGTGTTGCCAAGTTCAAAGCCTCAATGCGCTCAAGTACGATGTTTTTGCGTTTGAGACAGGCGATGACCCCTTCAGACAATTTCCGAACGGCCCTTCGTGTATAAAGCTTGCTTGTGCGCAGCTTCAGAATGCAGAACAAACACACCTACAGTTAACACATCCGCCTCATCGTTCCTCTCGAGCTACATCGCACGTCATGACTACCGAGCCTCAGTTCATAAACAATACCTCAAGTACTATTAAACATAAAGGAGGAATAGCCCGTCGCAACCATGCTTGCAAGAACTGCAAGGCTCGAAAAGTCAAAGTGGGTCGTTCTTTCGGTTTGGTCCTGATTTTTTGAACGAGAATCTAACCATAGCACAGTGCAACAAAGATGATAGACCTGAGAAAGGACAATGTTCGGAGTGTGAGAATCGCAAGTTGAATTGTGTCGTTGAATCATCTAGTATGTTCACCTTAGTAGCATCCCTCTTCACAAGTTCTGATTTCATGATCAGGCGAATGACTTCTCTGAAACCGACGGCAACCCAATGCACCACGACCCGACCCGTCCACGCACAACGATAATATCATCCTCTCTTTAACTTGAATTGCACCCCTTCTCCTATTTTTGTCGTATTTGGCCATGATAGTTTCAATTCCGCGAATGGAATATGCCACTGTCTCTTAAAGTTTGATAATGTTAATTTTAAGACGGTTATGAAACTCGGTTCACTCAGACAACTAATCTATGGGAAGTAGAGTCCGATGAGACACTATTATCGCTTCCTCTGAACTTGAACGTTATTCCATTTAGCCCTCTCCAGATCCTCTTTCCAAACTTCCTCCACGTGAGGCTTCAGGTAACGAACGTCCTAAGGAATCATGAAACAAACATCAGTGTCGGGTAATACACTTACGAACGCAGGGACGCACCTCCTCTGGCTTAACCCATTGCTCTTTCGGGAGGTTCTTATGAATGACACTGGCTTGTGATGCGACGCGGAAACGATAGATGCGGTCATACGCTTCGCGTTCAGAGAGGCGTCCAAGAGCCTTGTTAAATATGTCAGAATAATGCAGAAAGAACGTTGTGAAGTTCAACTTTTTGCACGTCATCGCGTTCCTCGAGTACTGTAATTGAAGGTCGGCTTAGTGGAGCACTCAAAATGCATCGTTATCACCACTCACGAAGGTCATCGTATCTGAGGCCCATCTGCCTATAACCAGCGACCTGCGCGTACCAGTCCGCGAATGGCTTGAAAAGGCGGTAAAGAGAAGGGGACTTTCTAATCTGAGGGGCGAACGAGAGGCCGAGTGGACCGAAGATGGTCATTTTGGCACTGGTGAGTGGGAAACAAGCTTGAGGTGCAAACGATGGATGGGTGAAATCGGGTTGTGTGTTGTTTGGTCGCTTATGTAATTTTCCAACACGTAAGTAGATCTGTCACGATTGCCACACGAGGCAATTGATATAAATCTGCCATCCTGGTCTCCTTAAAGTTGCTATTCCTCTTTATCTTCCTCCTTGCACTCCTCGTCTGTCCTTGTAATCCTTCGTACACCATGTCCAAGTTTGAGCAGACATATATCATGGTCAAGGTCTGCCAATCATCCATGACTACAGTCTGTCTTCTTGAAGTGTCGTAACGCGTCATGCTATACAGCCTGATGGCGTTCAACGCAACCTTGTAGGCGCCATCATCGCCCGTTTCGAACAACGTGGCTTCAAGCTCGTCGCGCTGAAGATGGTGCATGCTACTCCTGAACATCTTGAGAAGCGTAAGCCTTCTAGATATATGTAATCAATTCTTTCATCGTTCTCATCGATGAACATAGACTACGAGGATCTTAAGGGCAAGCCTTTCTTCCCAGGATTGATCAAGTATATGGCCTCTGGACCCGTTGTTGCGATGGTTTGGGAAGGCCTTGATGCCGTCAAGACTGGTCGCTCGATGCTCGGCGCCACCAACCCACTCGCTTCTGCTCCAGGTAAATTTTATGTGGAAGTCACCTCGGTAAATGACACCCTTCATAATCGTTTCCATAGGCACCATTCGTGGTGACTATGCCCTTGCTGTTGGTCGTAACATTGCACACGGCTCCGATTCCGTCGAGAGTGCGAAGAAGGAGATCGCCCAGTAAGCTTCCCT
Organism: Sanghuangporus sanghuang; assembly: GCA_009806525.1. Lineage (NCBI taxonomy): Eukaryota > Fungi > Basidiomycota > Agaricomycetes > Hymenochaetales > Hymenochaetaceae > Sanghuangporus > Sanghuangporus sanghuang. The sequence goes on along the minus strand of VVIT01000001.1, from coordinate 1,624,778 downwards.
GATGCATATACGGTCTAAATTCTGATCGACATGCGTTCAGTTGGTTCCCGGAGGGCATAGTTCAGTACAGGAGCCTTCTTGAAGACATGATCTTCGAGTAAAGGAAAGACGAAAGCGCGAGAAACAAAATTCATGTATTGTGAAGCATACTGGAACGTAGCGGATTGGCGTTAGTGTGTAAGTTCAGGCCTGACGCTTTAGAATTGTGCAAATAGAAGATAAAATTTTACACATTGACTCTCACCAAGCTTTCCTTTTGCTTTCCGAAACTGTCATGACGCGCTGAGGTTCAGACATTCGAGAGGGGTTCCACAATCTAGTCCTGGTGTGCTATCGAAGCATGATTTAGATTAACGGCGTCGATTATCGCAAGGTAAAAATATCGCGGGAGACAGTACTTGATGCTCCCGCTCGGTGCTACTTGTTCTCACGAGCTTATTCTTCGAACTTGACGAAGATGGGAAAGATATTACCTGAATGATACTGGGTGAGAAGTCAATGCATGGGAAGGTAATGGACATTTACGAGAAAACTATTGGATGCGGAGTCAACCGTGGAAGCAACACAAATCGATCGCAGCAATCGTCCCGATGCATTGTGACCATGTAGTCTTCATTTCTAGGTGACCTCGTGCTCTGTTCAGGCTCTGTCGCATTGTCTTACGAGGGATGGCTCGCAGCTGCCACACGAATTAACCTTCACGATTGGCAAGAAGATCATTCTTCTCAAGCCCCAGCCATTGTTATAAAAGTTGCTATCATCGCGCCAGGGAAGGCTGTCTCTCTTGGAGAATGCGTCCTGGGTCGCCTTCTCCTGGCGAACCCGTCACGCTACCACTCTGGTCTTTTGTACTTCTATACTGGTCCTCTGTTTTCCTCACTTCTTTAGCCGAGAGCGTGCAAGGTGACAACTTTTGCAGCGAGTTGATGTGTGTAACCGCCTTTGTTAATTCAAGTACAGTGACTTGTGAGTCCTCCTTGATTTTCCGAAGCTCTCGATACTTGAAAGACTTGTGGTAGATCAAATGACCGCGTTGACCCAGCTTGGGTGGATGGCCATGTGAGACCACAGACGCTTTCTTGGCGAGGTCTGATTTGTTGGACTCGTTTAGAGGCTTCGGGACCCAAATGGCAGATGCAAAAATGGTGATTATGTGGTCCAATTCTGACGGAAGCGTAACCCTGTCGCAGAGGACCGCTCCAGCTCTTGTAGAACCTGTACCGGATCCCAATCCTCAACGGACGGCAACATCTTACGATCCTTTCATTAATGTGAGTCGCGAACAGGAGCCAGCATTTGTTTCTCTGATATGCTTCTTCAGCTTTCGTCTGTCGTCCCAAGATTGGCATTTACTATCCCCAAAGATGACACTATCGAACAGAATGCCATTTGGGCGTTAGGGGTTTCTAATCCCTTGTCGGCTTCTCCGGATTCGAATCTAGAATTGCACTTGGATTCGGGCAACTTTACCTTAAACTTGACAAACACTATCGATACGGAACAGAATCCATTCCTGGATCCGTCCCCTTCTACTGCCAGTGGCTCACTCTCCAGTATTGCAACTTTTTCGCTTTTCCCTAGTGGGGATCCCTCCACTGACGATGGAACACCGTTTCAGACGTTTGAGAAGCTCATCGTCGCGCATGCTCTGCTTTCGGTGCTTGGATTTTTGGTCGTACTGCCAATAGGGTCCTTGATCGCACGATGGACAAGAAACTTATGGGTTAACTGGTTCTACTATCACTGGATGACGCAAGTCGTCTTTGGCATCCCAGTGGTGGTGACTGGATGGGCTCTAGGCCCTTTATCAGTCGCCGCTCAGGGAGTAGCCCACGCTAATGACTCGCACAAGGTATTCAATGAAGCTCCTAACCTCGACAATAGTATTGTGGCTGATTGTCATCAGGTTCTTGGCATTCTGCTTCTTCCTTTATATTTGATCCAGTTAAGCACGGGAACGTTCATACACTTACGGAAGTCTGTTTATCCGTGGAGACACCCACCGCGAAACGTTGCGCATGGTGTGATGGGTATGGTAATCATTGGACTTGCCTTTTACCAAGTGAGAACCATCTCATAGGTTGTTGGTCGTATCTAATAGTAGGTTAGGTTAGAACAGGTCTGACTGTGGATTGGACTATCGCAACAGAACGGTCAATTGACCTCAACGTTTTCTCAAATCTATGGATTGCGTGGGTCGTCGTAAGTTTTGTGGATCTTTTTTTGGTACAAAGACTGTTCCTTACCCGTCTCTATGTAGTTCATACCCGTCATATACTTCATCGGATTCGCGTTACTCCGTCGCCAACTTGCGCGTGAACGCGAACTCCCTCCCGCATATTTTGCTGGGGCATCCGATACAGAAAACGGAAATGAGTTTGGTGTTAGACAACTGAACCGTGGTGTTGTCGACGATGGAACGCACGATATCTTCTCCGAAGATAATTCTCAGAGGCGCAGTGGTCGAGGACGAAGAGTAACAAATGATGCAGCTTCAGGAGACACCGAAATGAGAGAGGTGCAGTCCGAACATCGAACTCCTCTTTCCCTTCCCACTTCGCTTTCAGCTTTGACTGCTAGTCCTTGAATACATTTGCTTGGACTCGGAGTTTTCCTTACCCAGCCGGACCTGACCTGAACTTCTTCCACATTATTAAGGCATATTTGGCAATGTTAAATAATTGCCTTTATGTAGCCTACATTTTGTAGCTTTAATTAATAATCAATTACATTTGTTCGTCCAATATTTAGATGAACGGTCAGTTCGGCATTTGGTGAGGAGACGTAACCTATCGGCAATCCGCGTTACGCGTGTGTTTATGACGCGTGCCCTGGCCGACAAAGTACAAAACTTTCAACAAACGCTAACTTACAGCCTATCCTAGTACTACCATCTGCTTCAATCTGCACTTCATTTTGCTCGTCGATGCGTAGTCGCGCACTGACTTAGCCGAATGTCTGTATGGTTACCTCGACGGTCTTCTGCTCTCTTTTGCGTACGCTCACTTCCAACACTTCGAACGCTTCATGTGCTCGCCGCCCGTGATCTTCGGCGTCTACCCGTGGCGTCGACCTTTGCTCCAAACCGAGCAATTGTCCCTTATTTAAGATGGCAGAGCACCAAGGGTCAGCAGAACTCTGGTCCCGGAGAGACACGCGTGGTCGCAGAAGGTGCTTCGTCCACTACGTCTGTCGCTACCCCGAAGGAGCCCTTAGGGAGGCGGATCTGGAAGAAGGTCAAGCACGAAGCTGCGCACTATTGGAATGGGTCAAAGCTTCTTGTACAGGAGATTCGGATCTCTGCGAGACTTCAATGGAAACTTCTGCACGGGGAGTCACTAACGAGGCGAGAGCGACGCCAGGTATTTTTTTCGTCTATCTCACTGGAGACATGAATCTAACGAGTGAAATGCTTCTTTGTTCGCAAACAGCTGAAAAGAACGACCAGCGACCTCCTACGTTTGATTCCTTTTTCGGTTTTCGTCATCGTACCCTTCATGGAATTCTTGCTTCCCGTTGCTCTGAAGCTTTTCCCGAACATGTTGCCGTCAACATTCGAGGACAAGTTTGCTGCAGTAAGTTCACTCAGAGTATCTAATTTCACTGGTCTTATAAGTCCGCTTCGATCGCAGGAAGAAAAACAAAGGAAACTACTCCGTGTTCGACTTGAAATGGCCAAATTCCTGCAGGAAACCGTCAGAGAGTCAGGATTGAAGGCAAATGCACACATTATAGGTAGCGATGAGTTCAAAGAATTTTTCCGGAAGGTAATGATATTCTTAAGCATGGAAATGAGCTGGATCCTCAAATATTTCTCAGGTCCGAATCACGGGAGAGTCTCCTTCCCCAACGGATGTGATTAACGTCGCGAAGCTCTTCGATGATGACCTTACTTTGGACAACCTTTCTCGCCCGCAGCTAGTCTCTATGTGCCGATACATGGGCCTCAATGCTTTTGGAACGGACAACTTCCTGCGTGGCGCTATTAGAGCACGGTTGACTCAGCTTCGCCGAGATGATCAGGCTATTGATATGGAAGGCATTGATTCACTATCTACCTCAGAGCTTCAGCAGGCCTGCCAGTCCCGTGGAATCAGAACTACTGGTGTATCGCCCTCACGCCTGCGGTCCGAGCTCTCGACGTGGATCAAACTTCACCTTCATAATCGCGTCTCCGGTGTTCTATTAATCCTCAGCAGAGCATTCTACTTTGACCGTAAACCAGGTGAAAGCGAGGAGGACTTTACTATAAAAAGCATGGAGAGCGTGTTGCGCAGCCTACCGGACAACCTAGTCCGTCCCTTCTTTCAAGTTCTTCACGAATGTGTCACTGACCTATTTTAAAGCTCAGTGAAGCTGAGCTCGAGGTCGAAGCCGACAAAGCTGACTACAAACATAAACTCGAGGTCCTTCAGCAGCAAGAGGAGCTTATCGAGGATGAGGAAGAGCAGGAGACCAAGGAAGAGGAAGCTCGTCGTGCGAAGAGGGAAGCCGAAGAGCGGATAAAACGCGAAGAAGAAGTGGCCCTGGCTGAATCTTTATTGCCAGAATCTGAAGTAAGTGACGGTCATGCTCTTTATCTTCCTGTGGATTTCTTAATGGAATTTTAATAAAAGCTTCGTGGACCTGAAACAACGGAATTACAAGATGCTCGAATGACGACGGAGCAGCTGGCTGAACTTGCTGAAGCACTTTCAGTTCTTTCTGCCAAGTCTAGTGTCCTTAAGGAGCGAGATGAGTTACGCGCGCTCATGGAAGAAAACATGAGTGCTGAGGAGGTCGGACAACATTTTACCAGCTTTCAAATTCCGTTGCTTATTGTGCTTTTAGGAGACTCCACTCATAAAACGCATTCGTAGCATGATCACGAAGGTCGAAGCTCAGCTGTCAGAGTACGATGCGAAGGTCGGCAATTCATTACAGATGATATCTTGTGACCCCCAGGGTCGCATCTCCGTAGAGGACCTGCATAAAGCACTAAAGGTCATTAAGCACCAGCCGGACGAGAACGTCGGACATGCCGTTATTCAAAAATTGGACGTTGACAAGGATGGATTTGTCGAGCTTGAGCATGTGCTTGGACTCGTTAGGGAGGAGGGCCTAGGTATGTGTAATGCTTCCATTTCAACTCAAGGAACTCAATCACAGTTCTATTGCAGGAATCGTCATTGATAACGAGGCACAGGACTTGATTGGACAAGGCAAGGAGCTCAAAGCATCTAAGCCTCGAAAAGAGGACATCGTGCAGGAATGAGAAGATTTAGTGCCGTATAGACATGTCTTACCCCTCCGTATGCTAGATCTTAACCATTTAATTGCAATCCCGGTGCGCTCCGCTCCATTCCTCGTGATTTAACGAGTATATACGATGGATCGAAGATACTCACAAGACCTAATTTTGGCTGCGTGCTACGGCTCACATGAGCATCAACATGCTCGAATCTATTGAAATCTCAGTCCTTTTGAGGACTATCGCTATTATTGCCTTCCGAAGGCAGCTTCCGGCAATCCAATGACCGCAAGCAATCTTCTAACGGATCGATCCAATCCTCACGGAATCCAAGCGTGTAGAAACACGTACTGAATTGAGGCTGTCCGCGGGGTCTCTGCGTCCAAGAGCGGTAGCTACATTTAAGGATATGCGAAAGTTCGGAGACCACTATGCGCAAGGATTCACATACACTCATCCGAATGAATATTTGCTGTCTCAGATATTCGAGGGGTTTAAGAAGAGGCCACGGAACGCCGTAGTTCCCTCATAGCTGCTCCCCCGCGGCCTTTACCCCAGGTTCCCCATTCCTCTCGTCCCCGCGCTGTTCACTCCGCGTCTGATCCTTTTCAAGGCAGCCCGCTTCTCCACTATTACCACGCTTTGATTGACGGGACATTAACGACGGACAAACGTAATGTCAGAAACGAAGAACGGAGATTATGAACACGTCTCACGTGGCAGTCATTTGCCGAGGCAGCTGACAACGATAACTTTGACGCCAGAGCAGTTCGAAAGCTTGTATCTGCAGCCTCGAGCCAGTGCAGGGGCCCAGAACAGACTTGTTGGTAAAGTCGGAAATCCCACGCCTCTGTAAGATCGCGTTCAGTGCCTGCTTGAATGAAAAAATCCGATGATATTTACTTTCCCCCCCCCTTGATATTGAAAAGGGGCATATCTGCATTCTTATTGGCCCATATGCCTCTTTCGATGGACCTCATGGGTTTCCAAGGAGCAGCCCCATCGTCTGGAACGGCAATGCTCGGTGTACGTGTGCGCCTTAATCGAACACGTGAATTATACTAACTGGATTGAAATTTAGTCGTTTTATGCTTGCGCGGGAGTCGGACTTTACCTTGCTTGCATAATGGAATGGCTCATCGGAAACACTTTCCCAAGCGTGGTCTTCGGTACATTTGGTGCGTCTCTTCTTATAGTCAGCGAAATCACGGATCTCGGCTTAATCTGATAAAATATTATAAGGTGGATTCTGGACCGCGTACGGTATAATTATACAGCCATCATTCGGAGTTGCCGCAAGTTTTGCGCCTGCAGAGGCCGCTTCGAACAGCGTAGCCGCAGCTGCAGCTGGCGCAGCGACCCGACAGTATAATTCAGGACTAGGCTTGTATTTCGTCGTGTGGGGCCTCTTGTGTGCGATTTATTTCATAGCGTCCTTACGAACGTATGCAAAGTCTGCATTTCATGAGTTATGACTCCTGAAGCTGACCATGCACAATTCTTATCCGCAGCAACATACCATTTGCTGGAATATTCCTGTGTAGGTTTTTACTTGTCCGGTGGGGACTCGATCTGACTGGCGCTTAATAGTCCTGGTATTTGCCTTCGAATTCATTGCTGCGGGTTACTGTCAGTAAATAGCTATATTGGAGATCAACTAGGAGCTGACTTTGGGATGAACTGCAGTCCATACCGGGACAGGACACACGTCGCATGCTGCGCGGGAATTTAAAATCGGTGGCGCTTTCGCCTTCGTTGTCTCGCTTGTGAGTCAATATCCACTTACTTTGTTGCGTTGGCTCTTCTGACGCGGAGGCGCTGCACTTGCATAGCTCGGTGTCTGGATCGATACCTCCCTTTTATGTGCGGCAGTGGGGATGCCGTTTACGATTCCGGTATTTGACCTATCCCACCTAGTCCGCCGGAAGAGCGAGGATAAAGAGGCGTAGGATGGTCATTGCGCAGTGCAAAGATCACATGAACTGCATTAGTTTTTTTTTTTTTGGTTGAGAAATCAAGCAGATCAGATCGGGAAGGCTGATCAATTTCTTTTACTGGCGTGACTATGGGTAATCCTGTCTTGGCATTTGTGGTATTGTAAAATATAAAATAAATATGCAGCACACGAAGCAAGGATGCAATACCGAAACTCTTGATGCAATTTTTCTGTATATTCTGAGTGATAAAAATGGTTTGTAAAAATGAGGTTGATGGGACGGGCTCGGGAGATGCCGACTCGGCGCGTTGTGATGCATTCCGCAGCAGTGCACTGCTCGCTCGCTCGAATAGTACACGGACCGCAGCGCTTCGCTTCTGTGGGATGCTCGTTTCGTCCCTCTCTCTCCCTTGAACCATATCATCGCTGCGCTCGCAGTCATAAACAGCATGGCAGACAGCGTCCAGCCTTTAAAATCTCGCAAGGGAAAGGAGCGCGAGCTCGCTCAACCCGACCTGTTCGACAGGGTCATTGCACTTCAACGAAGCAAGGCTGCGTGAGCTCGCCTCGTCTTTCTTCGGTCTCTCATTTGAACTAATATTATCTTTTATACTTGCAGGGCAACACGCCCAAAAGAGAAGCCAGACCGTCCTACACAGCGTCCGGCTTCTCCTTCAGTACCTGGCTCTCCAACTCGAAGGCCGCAGCCACCTGCCCCTCAAGTCGTCGTGTCCCGCTCTGATATGCAGGATGCGTCTGATGAACTTCAGCGTCGAAGAAGACAGGCTGCACCATCCCCGAGGGCTCATCATGCGAAAACGCAGCCCAAACTCTTCAATCCTGACACCGATCCAATTCCAATGCGTCGGACTGCTGAGCCTGAGGTTATATCAGATACTGCAAGTAGTGCCTACGCTCCTAGGAATACATTAGCCTCTCCAGAAAGAAATGCTCACCATGGCCGCCTGTTTGACTATCGCAAAGACGACCCTGTTCGATTTCATGTGCTCAGGGCTACGCCTGTCAACGGAAATAAACCGACTCCCACACCCAAGTCGTCAGGCGAATACGTCTCGGCGTCCTCAACATCCTCATACGCTCACTCAATCACTTCGTCAAGTTTTACTCTCAACTCTACCACTGATGGTTCGTCGGCATCATCGGCCCTGTTTGACGAGCAGCCTCGGGAACATGCAAGTTCCAGCGCTTTCGCACAGCAACTCAAGAAGCTGTATAGGGGCATTTCGAACTTGGAATCACGACTGCTCAGAGAAGATGTAAAGGAGACAGAGGAGGGTCGCGTTACGCTCAAACGCCCTAACGAAGCCATGATTGATCCTGAGGAGGCCGAGAGGGAGAAATGGCGGAAGTTCGTGGCAGATCACAAATTGTATGTAGCATATAATCTCATGACTATTCCTGGAAATCACTAACCTGCCTACTTAGACTCGCTGAATCCATGCATGAGCTCCTGCAGCTTACACTCGGCCCACAAGTTCCAGCATCACTCAGAAACATACCGACAAAGTACAACATTATCATTCGTTTATGGACACATGCCTTTAACAGACCCCTCGAAACCCTTCGCCGCGCCTCATTCCAATCTGCTATTGCTCTTGAACACCTACAGGACTTCATCATATTTGCGTATACCTTTTATGGCATGCTGCTGGAGCAGCAAATACTAGAGAGCTTCAAGTCTGGTTGGCTTGAGGCGCTCGGTGATCTGGCCCGTTACCGAATGGCTATTGCTGCGATGACTGCACCCTCTACTGCGCTCACCAGCTCAGGCGAGTTCCTTCCGGTGAATCAGCAAGTATTAGCTGCGCAGACGCAGCCAGATGAATCGATGGCGCGTATCGATGACTCGCCAGGTCCGAGCGTAGGAGTCGCTGCGGCGAGAGCGCTAGAACTCGAACCCGAGAAGGAGAGGTGGAGGTGCATTGCACGTGACTGGTATGCTGCGGGCTTAGCAGACATGCCAGGCACTGGAAAGCTTCATCATCATCTTGGTTTACTGAGTCGAGATGTCGAGACGGAAGAGTTGCGCGCAGTATATCATTTCTGTAAAAGGTGAGCTGTCATTTCTGCAAGTGCTCGGAGAATGGTTTACTGACTTACGGCTTTTCAGTATGACTACACTTCATCCGTTCCCGACTTCTCGAGAATCTGTTCTACAAATATGGTCGGTAGCTGCGCAAACGAAACGTTCTGCTCCGGATTCGAGTGTGGAAGATCTTTTTGTGCTTCTGCATGGGATGCTCTTTACCGGCGTGCAACTAGATGATTTTCTCCCTACTCTTGCCCGATTCATGGAGCGCCTTCAATTGGAAGGCGCGGAAGAACGCGATTGGACTATGATGGCGGTCGTCAACATTACCGCTTTACTTGAATATGGAAAGCCGACAGGCGTCCTAAGGAGTACGGGAGGGGTTGGGTCCGGTGCTGCCAACAAAGATATGTCCTCAGCCGCACAAGCTGCTGCAGCCAGCGCGAAGGTCAACATGCTTGTAAAGAAGGTTGACGAGATGGAGGTTGATGACGCGGAAGATGGTGGCACGTCCCCTGCGATGCGTGATCAGGAAATAAACGTGAAGGGGAGCGGCGTCTTAAATGTATCCCCATTGCTCGGTCAGACCCAGGCTGTAAATTCGGAACAGACGGAGCCCCCTCTCGCTTTCAAATATGCGCTGCAGCTCACATTTGCGATGTTTGCCTACACGCTCCGCGATCCTATGCGCAAGGCGACTCGTTTCTCTCGGCCGACTCTGAATCCATATAACACGGTCCTGCTTACATTCCTTGCGACAGTCATGAAGCATTCCGCTGTTCAGCGGGTGCTTGAACGGGCCATACCTTGGGATGAGCTTGCCGCATTCTTCAGCACGATTCCCCGTGCTGGTTTCGTTCAAGTTGAAAGCGGAGTTCGACTAACAAGTGGCTGTAGTCCCCTCCCGGAAGACTGGTGTTTACGTGGTATGGAGTGGGGTGGTCGTCGTGTCTTCGAGCGTGGCTTTTGGAAAGGCGGTGAAGAGCGTCACATGGAGATCGAAATTCTTGATGCATGTGAGGACAAGGACAGTCTCACAGACGGTATCATTGAGAGCGAAGATGAAGCGGATCGTGAGGCCAGTGGAACCAGTGCGAGGTGGATCAGGATTGCGCGGGCTGCAGGAATTCTCGCTAAAACCATCCCCGGTTTTCGTTGTGATGCGAGTTCAAGATCGTTCGCCATTTCTGGCGTCTTGGAGGAGAAGGTCAACAAGTGGAGGGAAGAGGACAGGCTCGAGCGCGAGGAAGAGGAACGTAGGCGAACCAGGCGGCCATGGACATCCGACGACATGGACGTCGACGATAATGTCGGTTTTGCCGATGAGCTCTCTGATGACGGAAGTGAGAGCTCTAGTGATGGGGAGGAAAGCGAGGAAGTAAAGGTTCTTAAGGTAAGAATGCTGACGACCATCAAAAATATCAATCAATTGACTTTTGTAACCAACAGGCTAGGCGGCGCGAACTTCTCCGCATGCTTCGGAGTGCGACGGAGACTCCGAAGACTCGCTCTCGTCCACGGCGTTCCAGGCCTCGTCGTACCGCGCAACGACATGCGCTGCGTGTTTTACCAGGCTACACTGTGCTCGTCATTGACACCAATATTCTTCTTTCATCTCTTTCCATGTTCGCATCTCTTGTAGAGTCCTCAAAATGGACCATTCTCGTTCCCCTTGCGGTGATTACGGAACTTGACGGAATTTCTGCGAATACATCTCCCCTCGGTGAAGCTGCAACATCGGCAATCTCGTACATTTCGACGCACATCCGTACACACTCCCTGTCGCTCAAGGTCCAAACGTCGAAGGGCAACTACTTGCAAAATCTGAAATGTTCGCAGCGAGCAAATCGACTTCGTTGCGGATTCGTGGGAACGCTGCATGGATGATCTGATCCTCCGTTCAGCCGTCTGGCAAGACGACCATTGGGTGGACCGTTCCGCTATTCTAGATGCCCCAGATCGCGACACAAGCGGCGCTGCTAAAGTCGTTCTTATCAGCTTCGATCGTAACCGTAAGTACCCATCCTAAGCAGCTTTATCATGAGCACGTCTTGACTTGGTTTTCTTCTTTCCAGTTCGTCTCAAAGCCCGTGCTAGGCAGATTTATGCCGCTGACGAACGAGATATGGCTGAGATATTGAAGGCCGGATCATAATTCGCGCTTGCGTAAAAACTGTACCCTTTTATTCGCTTCTGCTGCGAACCACCATTGTTCCCAAATGGAGAACACGTACCATATCGCTCCGCTCGGGCCACGATCTTTCGTAAAGGCTGAGCATTATGTTGACCCAATCATTTTGGAGGATGGTTGCTAGCTGGTTCAGCCGTATGAACCATCAAGTTAGAACCATTGAACGGCGCTTCCTTCAAGATGCCGCTTCGTGTCTCACTCGGACACTGTAAATTATCTCCATAAGCATCTCACTTTATTATGACTTCCACTCCTTTACATTTTCATATTACTTGCAGTCGTTACGGACTTCATTATACCTCGGTGTCGGATATCCACATAACGTCTATCTTTAACATCTTGCTTTCCTTCACTTGTCCTTCTTGTCCCATGTAGTGCTGTCTTCTTGTGTAACACATTGAATAACACGACTCTAGCATCTACATATGAACCATTAAGTAAAACCGAGACGATCATGAACAGCAAAACAAAGTGACTCAAAAATGCGAACATCGATACTAAATTACGATTGAGCAGATGAAGTAAGTGCCAAGTAATGGAAAATAATCCGCATTGTCTTATGAAAGTTTGCCCGCGATGAACTCCTGGATTTCGGGGAAAGCACGGTTCATGAGCTTGACCGCCTTCTTTTCGTCTGCATAAACAGTCAGCTTCCAGAGCAATCGGTTGTATCATTTTCCGCTGAGCTTACCGTAAAAGTGCACTTTCCCATGTTTCTTGCGTATTTTACCTTCATTGGCAAAAGGGTGATCTTCAGGGGCGGCAACGAACGAACGCTAGATGAATGGCGAGAAAGACGTTATTCGACAGACGTTCGTGACGACATCGACTTACATTTATGTACCAATCCCGGAGGTCAAGTTCATGTTTCGGAATTGCAGGTATATCTTGGCGCCCAACTACAAGCACAACGGCCTTGACTTTCTTCATCACAGTTCTCACTAAGACCGGTACTTGTATTAGCTGGTTAACATGTCGTGGCGAACTAACGACTCGCCTCGTGCAGCTAGAAGATCCATTACGGTCGAGCATCCTGGACCATGTCCTATCAGGATGACGTTCCGCGCACTAGAGAGCCTGGTACGGGGTAAAGTATGAACCTCAAGCACGTTGAGGGCGGTGAATGCAGATATGCTTACAATATATAGTTGTCCCACAAGTACGATACGACCTCGCGAGCAAGCTCAGACCAACTACGTTGCTATTTGCCACTTTAGGGAAGACAACATTCACTGGAACAGAAAAGGTTGATACCTACGTGATGCGCTTGGGCGGGTCTCGGATAGGTATTCACTTCCACATATGCAAACTTATTGCCAATTACCCAATCCACCAAATTCTTGGTAACGTCCACCTATAATAGCGCGGTGTTTAGTGGAACCTTCATCCACTCTGTAAAGGACAGGAAAATAATTACGAGATATGAATACTCAAGCTGAACATCACAGTGCAACGCCCCGGCAAGCTCGACTTTGAGATTCCCGCTACGACATAGGTCAATGAAAAATGGTCCCACAAAGTAGACGATTTCAACACAGGGCTCACAATTGATGTACGAGTACTACAAGAGTATCTTTGTCCATCACATCTTCACTGGAAACGACGAGTTAGATAGGAGAATTCTGTTTATGAACTTCACTTACGAGCATATAACTTGCGTTTGGAAACGCTCATCCACCTCCGTGTCAGAAAGTGGAACCTCCACCATCCGATATTCTTGATAGAGATAGTTTTGCCTGTGCAGCTTGAGCAATTCTGCAGAAAACCATGTAAGTGATGAAGTTCTGAAGCCTCTTGAGGTGATGTAGATATGCTGACGCCCGGTTGAAGAGCTAAAGCCGGGGTAAACGGCAACTTACCGGGGATTGAGAGCGTCTGGCCCGGAAATTCTGTATTAGAAATATCAAGTGGATCATTATTGAACATATCGCTTCAATGTGAAATGAACGAGTACGGTACCTTCACGGGCTTCAAGAGAGGCTACGTCGATACTTTTCCAGTATTTGCTCTGTTGTTTAGCAACCAACCACACCGTCTCCGTTGCGGCTTCGTTTGCGACTAATGGCTTCAACTCGGGTGGAGATTCACCCAGAAGAACGCGTGTCACAGCGAGTGCAGAAGACGAGATAGAGTTGACATTATACCCGCCCTAAAGGTTCCGTTGATGAGTCTTACACTCAAGAACGAAACCTGAACAACTTTACCTCGAGGGCAACCACAAGCTTCCCTCCAGCAAGTGATTGCAACATATGAGTCATATGCGCAAATCCAGCAGGAGTTACATGACACTCCCCAAGTTCGTCTCCATCGGCTGCATCGAACCCGGCAGAGACTACAGCAGAAAGAGTTCATTCCTTGATTCCTTTCCAGAAAAGACAACCAACAGCTTACTGATGACAAGTTCAGGCGCAAATTCGGCGGCAATAGGCATGACGATCCTCATGAATGCATGTAGGTATTCTGCGTCGCCCATTCCGTGCTCAGGCCAAGGAATATTCACGGAACTGTCATTTAAGATATACGGCGAAGGCCGTAAGAATTGGTTGAAGGGCTCGCATAACAGTACTCCTTACGTTCCCTCCCCTACGCCTTCTCCACAGGAGTCCATTCCTCCGAATGGTCCACACGGATAGAATGAACCGCCGTCATATCTATGTAACGATACGTAAAGAACACTAGGGTCATCGTTAAATGCGCGCTGCGTGCCATTCCCTTGATCGATATTTATAGAGTTGTTAGTTGAAAACTACATGATGAAGACAGCATCCTAACCGTGATGGACATCCCTGCGTGTCGTTCAAAACGAGTCAGACCGAATAGCTTATGTTACTCTGAAAGATCTCACCAATCGAGGATCATAACTCGCTTGATTCCTGTGAGCTGCTGAACAACGCGTGTGGCTACCGCTACGTTGTTAAAGAAGCAGAAACCCATGTGCTCTTCTGGCTCTGCGTGGTGGCCTGGAGGCCGAACGATCGCAAATGCTCTTTCGAGCTCGCCTCGAGCCACGGCGAGAGCAGCTTCAATAACTCCGCCGCAACTAAGCTGAGCCGCCAAAGTCGTACTTGGACAAACGTATAAGGATAGATATTCATAATAGCTTTCCGACACGACGATTTGCTCCGTGTCCATTCCTGCAAGATAAATTGAATTCAATCAGTAATCGAGGAGATGCAGCTCAAATTAGTATTCACGTGCTATCATTTGAACTTTCTCCCAGTGGTCCTCGCTGTGAACAAGCAGAACTTCTGATTTCCGCGCCATTCGAATTGGAATCAGTCTCATTCGTGAGAGAAGACCAGCTTCACGAAGCCTCTGATAGATACCACTTATTCGAGCAGGCTGCTCCGGATGGTCGCCATTGTTGCTTGCAGACAAAGGTGCGTGGTTCATCATGCGAGCATCAAAAACATAACCATAACGTGGCCTGCGCGCAACCTCTTTATCCAGGGGAACAGAGCTCGCTCGTCCTAAGCTTGCACGATGAAACGGATCTGCAGATATAGAGCCATTCGAGACAGAAGGTACAGGTTCGGGTACAGAAGCATCCTTCACAATGCTGGAGTCCTCTCTCGACATCGTTCCGTCGACATCCATTCTACCAGAACCGAGAGTAGGTTCTTCAATGGTAAGGGCCTCGCTCTGCGTCACAACTTCTCGCATCGTCGCACTCTGCTGCTCTGCGGACGAAGCTGCTGCGGATTGTGATCCGGCCTTTATAAGGCCACTGACTTGACTAGCTACAGCGGTGAAAAAGGACATTCTTAGATACGGCTCTTTAGTAAAGATCAAACTGAAGCATGAAGGATCCCAGAGCGTCTTATGTCAGAATTGGTCAACGGATGAGTTGGATGAGTACTTAAGAAATGATACTCGATAGCAAAGAGGGAAAGCAACTCCAACTCAGTCAAGTATCTAGGTCTAAGAGGTTGTGGCGGTAAGAAGATGAGTTACACTTCTGAATTTAAATAGACCTACACTACCATAATCAGATAGTCACGTGAGTTATCTTACGTACGCGCGTCGCGTTCTTGAGCCGCGTCACCGTGTACATTCAGCTCACTCACTCCGTGCTTGCTCTTTATTTTGAACCATGAATAGTCTTGTTCGAAAGTTCTCTAACACAGGCTATGATAGCGAGCTACGAAAGGCTCATGACGAACTGGAAGAGGACGGCTCTAGCGGCGCCATGTGGGGGTCTTCTGCGGGCTTTGGCAACTTGAGCAAGGGCTTGCCCAGGTTCAATCTGCCCACTGTTCCAGATGTGCGTAGTAAATCACTTTGCGAAAGACTCCAAGCGGATTGAAACATGCTGTAGCCTGCAGCTTTTCTTCGAGTGCATACAGATGACCGTGCTGATCCTTCGTGCCGCATCAAGATCCAACACGGTACGACAACACTTGCTTTCCGCTTTCGAGGCGGCGTCATCGTCGCAGTCGATTCTCGGGCTACTGCCGGCTCATATATTGGTATTGTCTCCCCTTCTTCCTCTTGGTGAAAATTTGACGTCTCCCTCTAGCTTCCGGAACTGTGAAGAAAGTGATTGAGATCAATAAATTCCTGCTAGGGACGATGGCTGGAGGCGCAGGTATACTCGTGTTAATGATGCAAATTTCCAGTATTCTGACTCTGTTCTGCATTGCCCAGCCGATTGTCAGTACTGGGAGACGTACCTTGGCATGCAATGCAGATTATATGAACTTCGCAATAGAGAACGCATTTCGGTCGCCGCTGCTAGCAAATACTTGGCGAACCTCGTATACTCGTATAAGGGCATGGGTCTCAGCATGGTATGTCTATTTTGTTTCGACTCGTCTTGCATTTTTCTGTTAGGCCTGCTCTCACGTACGATTCGCTCGGCTTAGGGTACAATGATCTGCGGGTGGGATAAGACTGGTCCAGCAGTATACTACGTCGACAATGATGGTACGCGCCTGAAGGGAGATCTTTTCTCTGTCGGCTCAGGCTCGACATTCGCGTACGGTGTACTCGACCAAGCGTACCACTGGGACCTCACCGACTCTGAAGCGCAGGAGTTAGGGCGTAGAAGCATTTACGCCGCCGGCCACCGTGATGCCTTCTCGGGTAACACGATCAATCTTTACCACATTAAGGAAGATGGCTGGAAATTCATCGGTATACAGTTCTTGTTCCATAATCCGCGCGTAGCTAACGAAACTGGTGTAATTTTCCAGGTAATTATGATGTTACGAAGATGC
The DNA here is from genome assembly GCA_009806525.1 of Sanghuangporus sanghuang. Taxonomy (NCBI): domain Eukaryota; kingdom Fungi; phylum Basidiomycota; class Agaricomycetes; order Hymenochaetales; family Hymenochaetaceae; genus Sanghuangporus; species Sanghuangporus sanghuang. The sequence continues at coordinate 1,608,152 of VVIT01000001.1, read as the reverse complement.
ATTACGACGGTCCGGGAGATATACCAGGAGCGACTGGCGGAGGATACGGCTACGACGTGCGAACCAGCTCATCGACCGTTGTTGTGCCTTGATTGTTTAATAGTGGTATATGGCATGTGTAGAGCTGACATTCGTTCATCCTTCAGCAATTCATACGTACAGTGAATAGTGGCGCATTGCTTGTCTCATTCTTGTTTCCATGGACCAGATTAGCACGACAATACTTAGTGGGTATTAAATGCTAAGACGAATATAAACTTGAGAGGTGCATTGATTATGAGAGAACATAACTCGCCAATTGTAGAAATAGAGGTCCGAATGAGATTTAGAAAAAAGGCAAAAGGGGGGAAAATAAGTGCTTGCTACAATACAACCTACTCGAGGTGAAATGGGGCAAAATATAAGCTGAGCAGTCCAGAATATTAATCCAATTCAAGTGTCCAAAGAAGGCGGCAAAAAGAGAATATCTGTCTAAAATCCAAGTCCATCGGGTATACATTGAGTCACAGTTTCCACAGTATAAAGTATAGGCATAGGGGGTGACGATGATGATGATAGAAAAGAATCGCGACAAACGGACACTATTAAGGAAGGGTAAGTAGGCGAGAAATATGTATAGCATCCGAGTAATAATTGAGGTATCCAATATTGATATTTCTTTTTCCTTCCGAAGGCGCTTCGTGTATGCGTGGATGTGAACGTTGAAGGTACCCATAAAAATGGGCGAGTACGCGCATACGAGGTAAGACGTAATGAGAATATGAAAGCGAAATTGGAAATCAGGGGAAGCGAAGATAGGGAAGCGATATTGGGCGACGCGAAACGATGGACATACAGATGGGTGTAATGGACGGGAGCGGAAGCTGAGAGAGATCAAGGCAAAATAGGGGATTGATATCAAGGAAAAACGTAGGGCCGAACATCCCGTTCTGCACATGTACTAACAAAACGACGTACAGAAAGGGCATCATCGACCAAAAAGAAAATAGCTTGTGGCAAGGGAGAGGCATCTATAGAGAGAAAGAGACGAGGAAAAAGGAAGGGAAGTGAAGAGGGCAGTATGGGATTTATCGAAGGTCGATGAATTGTGTCTTTCGCCTGTGCGCACGTATATCGATGTCGCTATCACGGTCGTGTTGCGGAGCACGTAGCATTTCGGTACCATCTCGTAACCCGCTCACAAGATCAGCTAGCACATCATTTTTCTCAGAATTGTCTTCATCAGGGGCCATAATGTCCATTTCCATCTTCATGTTTGCGTGACGTTCGCATAACATCAAGCCGTCAATCTCCCAGTATTCTTCCAATCTCTCGGTGCAACGCCTCTTGCCTCCTGGCGCGCCGGAAATTGAACCGATGGAGCCCATGGAAGCAGTGTAACGGAATTGGCAAACTAGATGTTCAGGATGATATCGTTCACCCGTGTGGGCAACCGCGCAAGGACCTTCGATAGGCTGTCCACATTCTAGAGCTGCACACAACGAATCATTCGCTTCGTGGTAGTGATATCGACAGAAGGGCTTTCCGTCGAAGACGTAGAACTCTTTGTCTGGGAACGGTTGCTATAAAGAGAGCTCGTTAGATTCATTCAGTAGCAGTACACTTGGACAGAGGGGAAGTTTGGAAAGACATACATGACACTTGTGACAATTGAAGCACTCCCGGTGGTACTTGCCCTTCAGCTGACCATCAGCAGATGACACTGCATGCTTCTCAATCGGTCTGTTGCACCTCCGGCACTGTAGTCATCCGAGTCAGCCTTGGGAGGAAAAGAATGAAGTTCTACGAACCTTTGGTAGATACATCGTTTTCCAACATCTTTCACACAGTACTCCAGCGCCTTCCGCGCGTATCCATCGCCCGTCGTCAATGTTCTTGTTGCACTTCGTGCATTGCCTCGGACGGCGCTTGGCTGCTGCCTCTTCCTTGCTTTCCTTTCCGCCCATAGCCGGAGTTGTACGAGAACGAGCAGGCAGCTTTGGTGATCGAGTACCGGCTGGAGGAGAAAGCGGCAATGGCACAGTAGCTCCAGAAGGCGACGGTGCGCGCTCCTCGAAAAGTGTATCGAGCACGCGATCGCGGTCAAGAGCACCAGTTGATTTGGCAGTAGTGCGTGACGCGTAACTGTATGCCGACGACGACGAGGCAGAACGCGTTGGAAGACCCTTGAGAGAGTGCTTAGGAGAGACGGAAGGGAATATTACACGTTCCTTTCCCTGACTTTTTCCTGCACTGCTTGCAGGAGGGGAGGTGGGAGATAGAGCAGACTCCGTTTCCAGATCGTAGGCAAGTCCAGTCCCACTATAATCTGATTCGGATGGTGAAGTTGGAAGGGCATGACGAGGGATAGCAACATCTGCTTTCGTCGTGTCAATCTCCAGATCTTTGTTCTTAAACCTAGCAGAAAAGGTTGAACCCGCAGGAGAAGCTGAACGCGCGCCGCCAGGAGTTATTGTGTCCGGGGATCTTGGAGATAAAGCGTGCGGGAACCCAGGGACAGGAGTGCCTAAAGGGGAAGGCGTGCGAGAGGACACTATCCCAGGTTGAGGAAACGCATTCGGAGAATGAGGGGTTGGAGAACGAGGAGAGTGAGACGAAAGTGGTGTGTTGGGAGAGAGCGAAGAGATCGCTTTGAATTGCAGTCAGCTCGCATCCAGTTAACTTCAAGGTCAGGATAATACTTACATGGCTGCATGGCATCAGGGTTGATATTTAGATGACCTGGCACATTTGTTCTTTTTCCATCCATCCCTGCGGTAGGTATCCGCATTCTATCCGGTTCCTGGTCCCTGTTCATAGATGCAGCTAACAAGGCCGCTTGCGCCACGGCCTGGAAGCCTCGTCTTCCCACACCAGCCATATTCACTTCAACTTCGGGTAGTCCATTCCTTCTCGTAGGACCTGACGGAGGTTGCGGAGTGCGCGGCAGCACAGGGCTTGTTGGATTTAACGTACTCGGTCCACGACTGCTTTCCTGCGAAGGTCGGGTGTCCAATGAAGGCCGTTTTGATCCAGTTCGGTCCATTGACATCCTGGGTGGCATGTCCGCTGAAGGACTCTGAGGTGGAAAGATGCCCGCACCTGGTGCAGAACGCGACATTCCGGCATCCGGCTGCGGCGGCTGGTCGATTCGAGACCCAGATGGACCTCGCATCCGCGCATCCCGCATAGAACTCACACTCGGCCTCCGATTATTTATTCTATTGTCACCATCAGCGTTCGGCGTCTTCGAGCGTGGCAGAGGTTCCGGACGTCCCACGGGAGATAAGGGCTGAGTTTGGGGAGTGCCAACGCGTGAAGGAGCTTCAAGCCTTCCACCCGCGCTCACTGAAGTTGGTAGTGGAGGAGACATCTGACCAGGGGGTGGAATTTGAATCTGAGATCGACGGGACATTGACGAGCTACGCGATCTCGCGGGCACATTGGATATCGGCACAAGTGGTCCAGGAGGGGGTGTAGCGGACTGATTCGAACCTGCGGGCTGCGGGGTTTTCGAACGGCGGAAAAATCTGCTGGTCTCGCCATTCACGCTCGTCCTTGTACTTGAATTGGAGTTGTTCGCGCCTGGTGAAAGTGGACTTGGACCAGCGATGGCTTGCGACGCTTGGCGGATTTTGGCCAAGAGGGCAGAAGGGCGGGGCGTGGAAGGCGGAAGAGGTGGGCATACGTGTTCCCCAAGATCTGAAAGTTTGACGGGCTGACTACAAGTAGAGCACTTGACTGTAGGAAGGAGCTGTGAGATACGTTCTCCTGGGTTTTGCGGCAGTTTAAGAGCCATGCCGGGGGCTGCAACCTGAGTGCGTTAGAGGACCAGGATATAGGGATATAGTACACAGAGAAGAAGACAAAAGAGGCGTGGAAGTCGTTGAAAAGAGCGCACTCGACGTCGTCACAGACGACGAGAGGATGATGGAAGGAGGGAGGGGACGAATTAGGCGAGAAATACAGATTAGAGCGGTAAAGAAGAAGAGAAAACAAAAGAAATGATTCCATTTAGCACTCCAGATAAGGAAATAGACGTCGATCATCCGTCCTCTTCTCATTATTCCGCTGCCTCTCTATCACCGTCTCCGACGGCGTTCGCACATTGACAGACACAGACTTTGTGTAGCCAATCGCCAGCTCACCTTTTTCACCTTTCAAGCCATTGCCAAATATTTTCGTGACTTTGACTGGATTTTGCTGGTCTGACGAAGGTTTGCTTTCTTATCTCTTCTCTGTCCTTAAGCCTGTCCTGTGACTCGCTGGGCAAATCATGGATGCGGGACCTAAGCGAGGCATCAGTTTCTCATCACATTCTATTCTCCATCCCATCCCATCCCATCAACTCAAATTTTTCTCTCTCGAACAACGCGCTAACCCATGATAAGCACCCCACATTCACTCGACAACAGCGTTCGCAGCTCACGACAGTTCTCTTGCGACTCGAAACAGATGCGAAGGGCGGGAAGCATCTTCTTTGAATGATGTCGGCTCCTTGGTTGCTACAGAACCATATGTATGTATGTATGTATGTATGCGCGATGATACGAGGAAGAGAGACGGGAACCGGGAATTCGGAGAACCCTCACTGAGCACTCCGGAACGGATGAGGATTGGTGGTTTATTTCCGGCGGGGAATTTAGCCGACCGCCTGATCGACGATTCCACGTGGGACATTATACTTCATGCCGTAAAACGCGAATCCGCGCTTTGCCGGGCCATTCAATCTCGGTCACGTGCCTTCAATGCTCACACACAGTGACCTCACGCGTTATTTGCTCATTGCTTTGGTTATCCGTGCCACACTTCCCGCGATGCTCGCATTCCACCCCTTGCTGTCCTTCTTGGCCCTTTTCGCTCTTACTTGCGCTAAAGAATCAGCTTGGAATGGGCATGTATCTCCCGGCTCTACAACTCCCGCAAAATTCACTCCTTTCTATGTTCCCAGCGGAAGCAAGCAAATCGACTCCGAAGATTTATCTATTCATCATTCAGGATCTTGGAAAACAGTCAGGTCTGCGGGATATATCAATGGATCGGTGCTGCGTACTAGTGAGCGGGGCGCCTATGCCACTTTCAGTTTTAATGGCACCGGTATCGAACTGTATGGCAGCACAGGAATACGATTCGGCCAGGCAAGCGCCTTTCTTGATGAAGACTCCGCAAAAACAATCAACAACTGGTCTAGCCAAGATCGGAAACAGCAGCTTCTTTTCTATTCGTACGGTCTTAAGCCGACTAAGCACACGCTCAGAATTGTGAACGACGGTTCAATTTCGGGTTCATTGCTCGATATTGACGCCTTCGTGGTGACGAATCCCACAGCGCGTCAGGCATCGAAGAAACGCGAAGGGAAGTCTCCCACTATCGTAGCGAAGTCGAACAAGTTCGTCTCTCGCTCAACATCGTCTAATTGGCCGCTTATCCAGAAAGGCTCTACCGGCGTGGCTGCGATGCAACTTGCCATCATCTCATCTTCGCATGCAATAATCATTGATAAGGTAGAACACAATCCGTTAAGCATTGATGGTCATCCAGCATGGGGTGCGCTGTATAATCTTAACACCCACGCTGTCAAGGCCCTTCGTATAAAGTCGAACTCATTCTGTGCTGGTGGGACTTTTCTGTCGAACGGTACTCTCATCAATGTCGGTGGCAACCCGGTAGTATCTGACAAGACGGCGGCAGCGGACTTCGGCGACGTAGATGGCTTGCAAGCAATTCGACTCTTCCATCCTTGTGACTCTGAATCTGTTACAGACTGTGATGTCTACGAGAATCATGCAAGGATTCGAATGGCGTCACCACGTTGGTACAATACAGTCCTACGCCTGTCTGATGGGAGTGCTATGATTGTAGGCGGTTCGAAGAAAGGCGGCTGGATGAACAATGCTACCACGAATAATCCGACTGTGGAATACTATCCGCCAAAGAACATCAAGGGCTCTAATGGACTCCCAGTTACGCTTCAATTCTTGAAAGACACTCTGAACTCGAATCTATTCCCTATTGCTTTTTCACTGCCAAATGGAAGAGTCTTCATGGCTGCAAACCAAGATGCTACAACTTACGACTGGCAGGCGGACTCTGAGACTCGTCTACCACAGATTCCGAATGGCGTGCGTGTGACGTATCCCATGACAGGTACAGCTCTTCTGCTCCCTCTGTCACCCGAGAACGATTATTCTCCGGAGATTCTCATTTGCGGTGGATCTGCTCTTGATGACATGAAACCTGGCTATGAGTTGAACTCGCAAGATCCAGCCTCGAAGCAATGCTCTCGCATCATCCTGACAGACCAAGGTATTGCTGCCGGCTGGCAAGTTGAACAGATGCCACAGCCGCGCGTCATGCCAGACGCAGTCCTTTTGCCGACTGGCCAAGTACTTATCATCAATGGTGGCGCCTCCGGAATTTCGGGTTACGCGAACGTCATCGATCAAGTCGGCCAATCGAACGCTGATAACCCCGTGCTTACTCCCGTATTATACGATCCCTCCGCACCCGCTGGTTCGCGGTTCAGTAGTGTTGGTATGCCAACAAGCAATATTCCGCGATTGTATCATTCGGTAGCAACGCTCACGCCGAGTGGGGCAATAATGATTGCGGGGTCAAATCCGAATCTGGATCGCAGCGAGCAGATGTATGGTACGGAATACCGCGTGGAATGGATCAATCCTCCTTATATGGCTCAGGAGCGTCCGGTGATCGCTGATCTACCTCAACAACTCGGGTTCGGAAAGACAGTTTCACTGCGGATACAATGGCCTACAAATACGGGCACTGCGTCGGGAAACATCAAGATCGCTTGCATGGACCTCGGGTATGTTACGCATGCTGTGCATGCTAATTCGAGGCTGGTCTATCTCTCGTTCAAGCAGGACGAGAATGACAGTAATGTGTTGCTCGTAACTGCTCCGCCTAGTGGAGAGGTGTATCCTCCTGGACCCGCCTGGCTGTTTGTCGTGGTCGATGGTGTACCAAGTGAAGGAAAGAAGGTCATCATAGGGAACGGGAACAGTCCGCCCGTCGATGATGCCGCGTTAAAGAAGTGAGTTCGTGTGTGTTGATGTCCCTAGTGACTGTGCTGATCTTCTGCGTTCAGCGTACTTGAGAGCACCAGAGTTGATCAATACGAGGCTGAGAAGGGAAACAAAGATGAAAGCGAATAAAGGAGTACTAAATGAACATATGCCGAGCTATGACATCTCACGATCATTTCACATCCACATGGACTACTTACAACTTCTGCATTCGTTATACCCACATTATCATCCATTTCTATACTTCCTGTTTCGTATACCATAACCACGGTTTTGCTTCAGAAGCAAATCTCAAACTGCATGGCTTTTCCTTGTGTTTGTTCATTTATCATCATTCCAACGTCTAATCAACATGATTAAACCACAACAAGAAGGAAGAAGACAAACAAGATGCGTAAAACTAGGCGTGTCTGAACAAAGAACGAATAGTATTGTACAGTACAGTCTAGAGCAAGAGAGGAAGGCAAGCGATTCAAACAGCACGCTGGCGCATACGGCTTGCGACAGTACGAAGTCCTGCATAAACCTTACCCGGAGGAGAGCCTAGGATGAGCGACACAATGGCGTCACGCGCGATTTTGATATTTTGGAACGCTCCGAGGATATGAATTTTTCTACAGGACATAGACGTTAGGTTACAAGAAGAACGGGAGCGTATAGCAAGACTGAACGTACGTATCGGCGAGTACGACCCGCGTTCGGCTTGCATTCTCGATGGTGAACTTGGTTTTACCGCCATGACCAGCTATTCGACCGATTGCTCGAGCGAGGTGATCGCCATGAAGAGTTTTGACGTCTTTGATTTCGAAGGAATCGAGATATAGGTCATCCATTCGGAGAAGCGCAATCGCGTCCTTGAAAAGATAGAAATTCAGAATTCTCTGCCAGCTTAGAAAAAGAATCGAAGACTTACATTGACATCAAAGCCGAGTGCGAAGGCTTTCACGAAGTCGGCTCCTTTCTGGATCGCTCCGATTTCCTTCGTATATTTCGATGTCTGCAGATGCGTAAGCCCACAATAAATTACAGCATGCATATAAAGAATAACAGTGAGACGCACTCGAAGTTCAACACACCGTCGCTGCACATTCATTCGCACTTGTAACCCAAGGAGCTCTGTCAGCGGACCAAACACATTCACCCAATCATTCTTTAAGGGCGTCATTCGGTGGGGAGGGACCGGAATCCGTCGCATCTCGGTCTTCTTTGCGAGAGCGGCCTGCTGAGCAGCGGCACTTAATGGCTCGAAGGTCAGAGCGCCTGTAGCAGAATCGGATGGATTGACGGCAGGAGTTGCAGACTCATCAATCATGAGCGCATCGTCGTCGTCGACCTTGTGTTCATTCTCCGTAAGTTTTGCGCTTTCGTCTGTGAAAGTCGGAAGAGCTGATAGGTCGCTTGGACCTTCCATGTTCTCGTCGTGTTCCTCAACCGATCGCACTGGATCATCGATCCCCGGTGCCTTCTTCCTACCCTCTCTTCGCCTGGTCTTCTTCTTCGTCACCGTAGAGGTTGTAGACACTGAGGTGACAACCATCGTTGTGTATATGCACCTAGGTCGACAGCGGAGTCTACTCTTCTAGCTTTAAACAAATCAAGATGGATGATTAAAAAACGTGAAAAATGCAAGGCGAAGGCAAATTAGAAAAGGTGCGTTCGGCAAAGACCGCTGATCAGCAGTTCATCAACATATTACATAAGTCTGATGATGCATAGAACCGCGCTAGTGTCTTCAGCTCCTTTACTCAAACCGACACTTGCTCCTGGTCAGCTAGACTCGCCGCCTTGTTATGTCCGATAGTAGCAATGCTACTGCGAAAATTTTGAGTGATAGCAGGAAACAAGGTATTCTATGGTATACTTATTATTTAGAGCCCTCGTGATTTACGCATTTATGTACGGTTCAGCGTTACAAGCACTCATTTCGTCCTTGACTCCTAACGACTCGTCCCAAGCGAAGCGACTGAGCGAAGAGCAGGTAGAAGCGCTCTCCGAAAGGTTAAATCACATACTGGGTAACGTGGAGGATGGTCCAGAAGTAAAGAGGAACGAGAAGGGTGAGGTGGGTTAATCTAAGTTGATTGCAGTGCGCAAGGACTTATAATATCAACCTCAGGTTTTGAATGAAGAAGGTCTCCCAGTCATCGACATCACGGAGCCTCTTGGTGATGAATCCCATACATTCCAATCGCCTGAGGCTTTCCTTTCCGAGCATGATCCTCCACCATCGTCAACGATGTCGGAACGGGATAGGGAACAGTTTCGAATTCGCCGGGATCGCATACTTGATATCCTAGAAGAGGAAGAACGGCGCGAATCGGAGAGAGACCTAGAACGTGAACGCAAGCGGCGGCTGGAAGAGGTCGCGCAGATGGATGCGGGGAGCAAAGCCGCTGCAAGGGAAATGCAGAAAAAAATGGGCAAAGCGCTGTTGAGGAACATCGCCGCACAGCGCGAGAAGGAAGAGGAAGAAAGAAAGAAGGTGCAAGAGGCTACGTCCGCGGAGCCACTCTCGCAAAATGGAAGCGCGACCTGCAAGAAGAAGAAGAGCGTTAGTTTTGCGAATGTGCCTGAAGTTGACGAAGAGAAACCGAAGCCACCTGTAGCCTGGGGAGACGTTTCCGTGGCTAAGCTCAAAAGTGGCGTACCTAGGGCGAGGCTGAATTTGAGATCTATGGAGAGTCAGCCCATGAAATTTGAGGTAGTCGAGAGAATTCCTGGCGTCGAACAGAAACTGGTTCAGGAACGGGACTCCGATGATGAGTCGAATGGAGAAACCCAAGATTATGGGTCCGACGGAGACACCGAGAAGAGGACTGTGCAATCGTTTGACGATGAGTATGGTAGCGACGAACACATGAAACACAGTGACGATTCCGATGAGGACGACTTCGACTTATCTCAGGCAAGCGTACAACGAGAAGTGGCTTTGGAATACATTCGCCTCCGTGAAAGAGTTGGCGCTGAAGCGCGCCAAGCAATGACTTCGCATACTCATGAGCCGGAAAACGAATGGGATCATCCAGTAAGCACTTTTTGGTAATTTGACTTACAGTAACCTCTAAAACTATAGTTTCAGAAAGTACCGCTAGAAGCATCGCTTGCCTCCAAGCCGTCAAAAAATCTTTCTCGCTTTAAGGCTGAGCGTCAGACCAGTTTTGTTGGATCCGGCGATACCTCAGTATCTTTGGGAGCTGCTCTATTACCGGAAGGCAGATCGACTCTGCAAAAGACAGTCCGCACGGGAAAATTATTAAATGGACAACTTACAGGCGGTGAAGGAAGTGATAGTGAACTCGAAGAGGGAGAAAGGGAAAACGTGAAACGTATGATTGAGGCACTCAAACAAGGTGTCACTATTGATGACCCTCCCATGTCAGCTGTTGCTACGGGGAACAGAACGACTCGAATCGACGAACGAAATACTCCGACGGTCCTCCCGACATTGCAGACTTCGGAGGCTCGTCTTCCATGCTCATCATCTACCAAAAGACCTTCACGATTCAAGTCGGAACGAGAATCACAAGGACTACCGTCTGACTGCAAGACAACAGCCCCAAATTGCATTTCATCTCCCCCATCAAATACGGTGCTCGATCACCCAGTATATGCGAAATCTTGTGTCACGGACACTATTAGTGCGCGATCAACCGTCGACCACCGACCACCACGACCACCGAGCGCTGCATTCAAGAAACCACCCACGGCCATCTCAGTGCCATCAATCTCTCCAACAGTATGTTATACTTTCTCTTGTGTATGTGCATGGCTTTCACTCAGATTTCACTTTCAGAGACGCAGACCGTTCACTAGGCCACAAGTTGCGCCCGATCCAGCAGTTCTTAACAATATGATTGTCGATTCCCCTTCGTTTCCTCCACCTAACTCCAGTACTCGTACACAACCTAGCTCTCGTCCGACTCCCTTAGTAAGCGAAGTCCGAGAGTCCGCCCGTCGGGCAACAGATCAGTCGGATGAAGTTACCCAGAAGAGCGGAAAGGTCTCGCGCTTCAAGGCTGAACGGACTCAAGGTCTTATGTAGTTCCGCAGTCGCACTTTGTATATCTATATTTTTGATTCTGTAGAATTCTGTGAAGCCTTCCATCATCGGAATTAAGTGCGATGAATAACGTCTATCTTTTTCCCAGAGCAAATGGGGAAAGAAGAGGCAAGGAAAGACAAAGTAAGGGACCAGAATGACTTGAGTCAATGTTACATTGTTGAGAACTTAAAAGCCGTGATATTCAGGCCTGTCGGCTAAATATAAATCTATGGCAAATGCCCGAATCTCTATTACTCAATTGTGGCCAAAACAGGCCACAACCGCCGCTTACACGCGGAAGCCACGAGCTTACGTAAACATCCAGCGCATAATCAGCTTCGTTTCCAAATAGCTACGTACAGTTCATTGTCCTCTGGGACATTATTTCGTGAGAAGTGACGCAAGGAAGCAAAGAGCAGAGAAAAACACATTAGCTTGAGACGTGCTGTAATTTTACAAGTAAAGAAGCATGTTGCGGAGCGGGAAGACGGGTAAAAATGGAAGCGAAAGTGCGTCGATCGTCAAGACAAGAGAGGGAATCTCCTCGGTGATACAGGATAAAAATTTCGCTCAAAAATGTCGTTAGCTCGGATAGCGCTGCTGTTGTTGCTGTTGACCGGCGTTAAGCGGCTCCTGCTGATGCTGACGTTGTTGTTGCTGCTGTTGCTGTTGCTGATGTTGGGCTTGGGCTCCTGCTTGAACAAGGGCGGCGAGCGCACCTGGGTCTCCTAGCCCAGAGAAACGAGAAAAGAACGTTCCCCATTGTTCTTAAAACGATCGATGTTCAGCAGCACGTAAAATGCACGAGAAATAAGAACACGTACCCCAATCGAACATGCCCCCGGGGATTCCTTCTAAAAGTCCGGTGTCTACAGCAGCCATTTCATTCAGAACACTAGGCTGTGGATCGGCTTCCAGCGTATTCATAACCAGAACATCCGAAGAGCCAGCGGTATTGAGTGTCGGATTAACGTTCAAGAAGTCGCCTCCTGCCGGACCAGTGTGTCCTATGGGGACGTAGTCAACCATCGATGAACTTGTTCCTGAAGAAGATTGTCCGACGGCAGGATCAGCCGCTTCTGCGCCTGATCCCGAGCCCGACGCCACTGCTGTCGACGACAACATATGCAACGACCCCATAGGGTGTGCGTCGTCCGGCGAACCGCGTGATGCAGACGCGTGAGAGTGCGGTGCAGGCAGCGGTCCAGAACCAGCAGCAGGACGGGAATGTGCAGAGGAAGGGGGTGCGGAATCATTGGTGGGATGAATTGAAGACACCTCAGCCGCCGACTCCTCACCTTCTGATTCTTCATCGGATAAGCATTGGCTTATCACTACTGTCCCTTCGGGGAGATCCTTGTAATCCGCTTCCTTGGCTTTTCCATGCGCGACGAAGACGCCCTCGCCTGGGCGGCTTGGGTCATACTTGAATTTCAAACCTTTGTTCATCCCTTGCGGCTTTGGCACAACGCCAGTTGTCGGATTCAGTCCTGTTTGGTGGTCTAGAGATACTGGTCCAAGCGTTGTCTCATACAATAGCGTTATAATTTCTGCCGTCTGCATTGAAGGCAAATTATGAAGAGATCCAAAAATACAACATAAAAAATCGAAGCACGTACCTTTCGCCGAGCTGACATTTGATCGGGATTCAGACAAGCCTCCCAACGTCTGACACAATCCCGTAATTTGCGAAGTTTCGCCTGTGCATTTGGGTCTTTCCGACGGGCCCAGGTGTGATACTATACATACCATGTCGACACAAAATGGAGGCACCGAAGACAGGCGCTTTTACGTCAGTATACGACAGACAGATGCAACAATATACTTTGGGTTGGTATTGCCCGTCAGACGCACCTGTACTAGAGCGCACGACGTAGCAGCATACGCTACAAGCGTCCATACATCATACAAAGTCTCATGTGCATCAAGCCAGTCTATAGCATCACTCGTCATCTCTTTAAGCTCTGTCCATTGTTCGATGGCTAGCTTGAATGTGACATGCTCCGGGCATGTGTACGAGATACGCATGAACACTCGCCAGAAAATCATTGAGACCGTGGCATAAAGAAGAAACAGAAGTCCTGTAACGTTACGGATCAGTCGGACGAGAAGGCATAGATCGGCACAAAGATAGACGCCTACCGCCGCTTCGAGGTGTGTCAGGACCCCTGAACTTTAAGTCTTCAGGAAGCCTTGCCTTCCACTCTTTCATGTCGTTCAGGAGGGCAACAAGTTTCTCATCAGTAGCATAAGTTAGACCTGATGGACTGAAAATCTCCTGTCAGCGTCGAAGATTATCAGTTTAAGGATCACACAAACCCATATATCGTCTTCAATATGCGACCAAGGATAAGACTAAGACGCAATAGTTCAGCGGTGTACTGATCATTTGGGTCACCCGATGACGGAAGACGAGCATCACAATCTTCTACATCTATCATGTATGGGTGCCCATAAATAAGGCTCGTCCTAAATGAAGTTAGTCATGGAATTATCACATCCTCGTGAGACCTACCAGCGGTCTGTAATTACACAAGCACCCCAAACTCTCCGACGCATCTCAATATTTGTCTTTACAGCCTCCGCACGATGTAAGCCAAGATCTTGTGCCTAGACAATTCTTCCGCGTAAACATCAATAGACATTTAAATGCACAAGTAACGCACCATTCGTATCGCCGTGCCAAGACGGATCCAAAGAGCGGATAAGGCATTGGGAACGAATTGGGAGTGGCAATCGGCACATTGACTTAAGATGAGAAGCGATTGCACGTTCACGATGCTCGCGGTGCTCAGGACATCCTCGGACTTCATTACATCGTTTACGGCACCCCGCAAGGAGTCGAATACAGCCTGCGGGACGTCCCGTTTGCTTGCAGCAATGAGGCAGATCGAGTAAAGGAGCATGGGTGGAGGGGATGGGTCAGAAAGTGCTAAGAACTCCGCCTGAGTCACAATGGGCACCAAAGGTGAGATGTCAGTGAAGTATGAGTTGATGAGCTTCTCTATCACATCCCGCTCGACATGAAGGTCGATCGGCTTTGGAAGAGATGGGGAATCGGTCGAAGGTTCAAGGACCTGTATTAGCCCATCACCTGTCTTGCTGACCTCCCAGATGTGATGGTAACGTTGATCATAGGAGTGGTATGCTCGGGGCGGAATCGTGGTGGTCGAGTGGAGTAGATGTGTCATCGAAGTCGGTCCTATGGTCAAATCAGCATAAAAATCTCGTAATTTGCAAATAAAGTATCTGAGTGGATAGATAGTTCTCCATGAATGTGAATAGTTTATTTACTTGCAAGGGGAACTGCAGGCACATTGAGGCGAGGGCAAGGAAGAGGTCTAAAGCGAAGGTGTAAGAATACCCGTACTTACCATCTACACGGGCATGGCGCGCGGTGTCGGGGAACGGGGACTTTTGAGAGCCTTCATTTTCTGCGGTCTTTTCCCTCTCGGCGGCAGCGGCCGCTGCTTGTGCCTCCTCTTCGAGTCGCTTCTTCTTAAATCGCGTCTCGGTGATGGGTAGGAAAAAAGTACATTCAAACCCATATTGTTTACAGTGTTGGCACACAGGCGGTTCGGCCTCGTTCAAGACATCGCACCTAAACCCAGTTGAGGTACATCTATCATCTGAAGAGGAAAAGAATATACCGACCTTATCTTTCTACTGCGACAACTATCACAAGCCCTTGCAGTCTTGGTGCGTTTCTTATGCATCTCGCCTAGAAAAAGACAAAGTAAGCACCGTGTCTCTTGGCTGTCTCGACTACTCTACGCGCCTGATTCTTCAACGTCTGAGGCTCCAGAGCTTTTGGCCTTGGCTGAATCGACTGTACCCTTTCTTTTCCGCTTCGAAGGTGGGCCATTAGATGCGGACGCTTCCGGAGCTGGCGACTGCTGAGACTGAGGTTGCGGCGGCGCAAGGGGAGGCGCCGAGTACCCTGGGACTGCATAATGCGGATACGCTGCATACGGATGGTGATACTGTTGCGCAGGGTAATGCTGGGAAGGATAGTATGCATACGGTGGAGGCGCGTGGGGGGCGCCATTATGCGGACTTGGAGATGACTGGTACGGCGAGGGAGTGGCCGCTGGGTGTCCGTAAGGTGAGCCGTTAACAGGATAGCCAGGATTCATTCTCGGAGGATGATGATACGGCACGGGCGGAGGCGGGCCGTATTGATACTGCTGGACGTGAGGTGGCGGCGGCGGTAGAACTGGGGTCACCGCCGGAGTCGAGTGGGCTGCCGAAGGGGGCTGAGGAAGATTCACGGAGCCGGTGTTTGACTGAACCTGCCGACTCTGAGGGGTTCGGCGTGGCTTTGCGGAGCCGGGCGGCTTCTTGTCTTGCTTTGCAGAGGCCGACGCGCGGCTTGCAGAAACGGCAGGGACAAGAGTGGGAGTGGTGGTAGAATGAGAAAGAGGTCTTGGACTGGGAGAGTTGTCCGCGGGGGAGGTATTTGTTTCTGGCGGGCGAGGAGCAGCTGTCGGTCGGGTGACGGAAAGATCAGCCGGGATGGACGGAGAGACGAGACGGTTAGATTAGACGGGGGAAGAAATCATCATTTCAGCGTCACATCCCGAATTATATAAGAGAAAAACATTAATTATTGCTAAAATAAAATAAAAAAATGCAGAGATAAAATATAAACTCACCGTCCTTGGTCGGATGAGATGCCGACTGTTGACTACCAGAGGAGGGATGAGTACCAGGACCAGGACCAGGACCAGGACCAGGACCAGTGGCAATACGAGACTCCCTCAGCATGGCCTCGTCTACCATACCTGATTCCTATGTAGTGTCGATCGTGATCAGTATTGGCTAATTCCGTTTTCGATCGGGTTCAGTCAACTTTGCTTGCCACTGACGCTCTTTCGCGCTCGGTCAGTCCTCACCGCTGCTGTTGGGCAACAATATTTAGAAGGGCAAGCAACAGCGATATGGCGTCTCCTCTGCCGCTGTTCAACTCGGGTTGGTTTGCGATCAAGGCGATGCACGCCATGAAGCCGAACAAGGTCTTCATATCTCCGATTGAAACTCCGCACACCACGGGACCCCGGCCATCTTCCCGCGACTCCCGGCACAACGGCATGTGTTGTCCCGGATCTTCCCTTTATTTACGTCAGATTCCCTCTTGGCTTTGATGGAAAGAGGAAACTGAGTGCCTGATTTCTAATAACAGATTCCTCCTCCATCACGCGTGTACGTTACTCCTTTTCTTGGATCATTCTCTCGGTCCGCTCAACCTCCAAACATATCCATATCCATATCCATTGCGTGTTATACCGTATCGCGACTATTTAGGCAATAAGAATCCCAGTACGGTAGAAGCAATCATCCAAGCGCAAAGAAAAAATGCAAGCGCAAGAACACAGAAACACAGCAGATAATTAGAACTTCCATTACCTCAGTCAAAATACACACCCTCATTAGCTCTTGACCTCCGCACCGGGATTTGGGAGGCGCTTGTCTTCCGTCGCATAATCCGAGGCAGACAGCCAAGACATGCCCCGACTTCGGCAGAGCATTTCGGCAAGGTTATAACGCCAATTCCTCAGCGCAAATGGGTTTGGCGGCGGTGGTCCGTTGATGAGACTCTTGTGCGCTGAATTTCGAATCTACCAGATACATGGATCATCAATCGGTGTCTCTTCTGAGCCCCTGAAACAAAATACTAGGCGCAAAGTTAAGATGCCAAGGCTCACCTGCTCGATGGTAGTAAGATTTAGAAGCAGAAGCTATCGTTTCCCACCCCACAAGGCAAGGCGTCGCGTGAGTAATTCAGTAACGTTGAAAATTTACACGGAAAAAAGAAACGTACCCGTATATGGTATCCGAGTAGACCTCCGACGGGCCAAATTACGATCGCACATATAACGAACACAACTGCACTACCCGCCCCATCATTTAGCGACTTCCCCGCCGATATATGATCCCGATTAGCATGGATGACCAGATGCAATGCAGAAGTGCATATCATGAAGCATACAGTCAACGTCTATCGATGGAACAAGCAGGTACACACGCAAGAATAGCCATGGAACAGAACAATGCGTCAGCCTATCATCATTAAGGCACCCGCTAACGAGTGGCGATACTTACCACAGAAGTCAGGAACAGTATAAATGAAGTATAGTTTCGCCGGCCCACGCAGTTGTTCAGCCATTGACAGTGGTGGTCGCATCCGTCCACGCAGTTATCACACTGTCCATATGCACAACAACCATGAGTACTGCCACGTTGCAAACTAAAAATATTGACCATTACCATTCTGCAATGGCTTGATCTTGGGGGACGATAGATCCGACATGTCTGGCAGTATTTAACGCGTACCCTACAATTCCGGGGCCAAAAGTCAGCTTTAACATGTTCGAGCAGACTTGTTTCACAGTTAAACGCGATCAAACTCACACTCCCGATCGGACCTTCAGATCTCGAGGAAGGGGAGCACGTGCGGCTTCTTCCGAAGATGCATTTTGCGGATATGGAGGATCGGGATCGAGATTCCGCGGCAAAATTCCAGGATCGCTGAAAGCCTAACAGAATAATGTCAATTATTCAGAATCATGGCTCTTCTGGGTCGGAAAGGACTCACAGTGCCCATCATATTTGCTATGGATATCAGACACAGATAAGCGCCAATGATTGCCACTGCAGGGCTTTCGTTTTTCCACCACCAAACAGCAGTTACGCCTGACCATACTCCCGTAACGCCGAAAACAAGGACCAAGGAGCAAACAAAAGGCCAGATACTGTCACCACCCGTGAGTAATTTGCCCTTTAGGAAGAATGTGTTGCTCGACGGATACAACTGGTACTTCCGTATCGGTTTGCCAGACGAATCTAGCTTCGGTGTTCGAGCAAGGGGCGGAGTCGTCGCAGGCGGAACAGGGTTGAAATTAGAGAAATGGGTTTGCTGAACCGACTTGAGTTGCCGGCGGGATATTGTAGAGGGAGCGGTACCATTGTGCCGCGTAATATCCATGGTACCCTCCTCGTCGAACATCAAATCAGGGCTCGCCTTGAACTCCATGTAAGGATCTTCAGACTTGCGCCCTCGAGCTTCAAAGTCTTCCAAGGGTTGCATCGAGTCCTTCACATAAGAGGTGTCCTGCGCCATTTGTGTATCATTGCTAAGCGTTCTGCGCAAAAATTTCTCAAAACTCGTCCGCACACGGCCACCAGTACCGGTTGCAAATGTATTAGTGAAACCTCCCTCTTCCTCTCCTGTACTTTCGTCCCCCCATCTTCCATAGCTGCTGATTCCTGGTAGTTTGGTGGCAGACGCGCTAGCGTTTACACCCGGTCGAAGAGTTGGAACTGTAGACTTCGGCTTCTGGCCGATTGGTAGTAAAGGTTCCCTACTCTTCTTCATGGAGAACCCACGGTTGACACTGATTGCAGCATTTGCCTGAGACGCAGAATCAGATCTCTCCCTGCTGGTTGTTCCAGCTGCAGGCTCCTCGCTTGTGAAAGATGCCTGGGCAAAACTGTCTGAGCCACCAGACTCGGGTCGCGGATCACCCTGATGCGATACTGAAGTAGAGCGGGTGACGGTGCCCATAGGCATTACGTTCAAAGCGTTGCTACCCGGTATGAGTTGGGACATTGGACCGAAATCAGTGTAGTAAGTAGGACGCGACGGATGGAAAAATGAAGCAGAGGGTTGTATTCCACCAGCATGCGTCGAACTCGGTGGAGGGGCCTGAGAGGTAGCATGATGTCCACTAGACAAGGGAATAGTGAAAGTAGTCGAGTATGCGGACGGAGAACGCGGTACATGGCTTCCTTGACCAGTCTGAGTAGAACGCGCGCGTGAAGCACCCGAGGTACTTCGCGAAAGACCGGTGCCGCTCCCTACCCCTCCGCTGTGGACTGAGCTCGCTGTACGAGGCAGGGGACCAGGTCCAGCATCATCTTCATCATGCTCAGTAGCCTCAGAGCGAACTTTGAGCGGTGGCAGATAGTGTGGACGTTCTGACGATGCCATGTGGGAACCTTACCCAGGCGCGTAGTGAACACTGATGGGAACGGAATAGAAGAAGCAAGGGTCGTTGAATGTGTTTGTACCAAAAGAAGGGCCTGCAGACCTCGAAGCTGCACAGCTTGTGATTATGCACACGGAACAGCAAAGATAAGAGAAGAATATTCGACGAAAACTTGGAAGAAGTGGACTGTCGGACAGCGGGCGACGGTTGTGACGGGTATTGTGGAAAGGTATGAACGCTGGCAGCCGATGCTTTGTGGAAGATTATTGATGCCACAGGAAATGAGAGACAAGGAAGGAGGGACTCTACTCGTCGCAGGTGAGCCTGCTCGAGTCTGTTAAGGTTGAGGAGCCTTTGAACGAGGCGGAAGTGGCTTTGAGCTGTGGACTCGTCGGAATTTCCCTGTTTGGAACGGAACAAACCAACGCCGCACACGCACACTCACACTCATCAGCCTCAGTCGAAGCCATCTTCTCACAGCACACCTCTACGTCCCTCTGTCATTCAAATTCTTTAGTTTACGTGTCGTGATCAAACTCAATGGCTGGCATCTGTCGAACACGTCTTGCAGAAGAGCGTAAGCAATGGAGGAAAGACCATCCTTTCGTATGTCTCGACCACCCAAGTAATCATAACTTATGAGTCTGGCTGGTGTTCATGGTAGACATCTTGGCTAGGGATTCTATGCTCGGCCAACAAAGGCTGCTGACGGCTCAATGAATCTTATGGAGTGGGAAGTTGGTATCCCGGGCAAAGCAGGCGTGAGTTCGCACCTATATGTGTGTGTTTCTGTGGTTCCCTCGTAATGCGTATCTGTAGACGGCCTGGGAGGGTGGCATCTACAAGCTTACAATGACCTTCCCCGAAGGTATACTCCGTTCTGTATTTAACGAGATAAGCTTGACTGACTTGGATATTTCAGACTATCCTACAAAGCCTCCTAAATGTGAATAGAATGATGCACTATTTTCGTGCAGACTAATCATGGGATGGGATAGGTAAATTTACACCACCGTTATTCCATCCGAATGTGTATCCCTCGGGAACAGTCTGTCTGTCCATCCTGGATGAAGAGAAAGGATGGAAGCCGGCAATCACAATCAAACAGGTCGGTCCGACCTTTCTTAGTGGAAGACAATATAATTCAAGGGTAGTTTCTTCAGATTCTTCTAGGAATCCAAGAACTTTTAACGGATCCAAATGTCAATGACCCGGCTCAAAGTGACGCATATACGATGTTCAAGTGGGTCTTGATATGTTTTCCGCGTTTGGTCTTTGCTGATCGGGTTCTTCGCAGGAATGACAGAGTGGCATATGAGTGAGTGTACCGCCTCGTATACGTGTTCAGATACTGATGCGAATATTCTTGCGACAGGCGGAGGGTAAAGCAACAGGCGAGGGAGAACATTCCCAAGTGATGACTTGCTGGCTCGGATATTGGTTTTGTGCTGCTGACCTTCCTTGCTTTATTACGGAATATGTGACGTGGATATGGATATGAGGTCGTAGCCGTAGCTGATATATGTAGGCTGATTTGTGTGTGCAATTGAATGCCACTTCGCGTTGTGCTTGTGCTGCTGTGTTGTAATTGTCCTTGTCTCTACTATTGCCTGAAAAGGAAGATCGACGTGATTGAGCCGTGGGAGATTTGATTGGCCCGTCGCGATATCGTTGTCCGGGAAGGCTCCCTCAATCTTCTCGTCGTCGCACTCCCAAGAAGCCCCTTTTCTCTTCGCCCATCATCGCTCTCAGCTTCTGCTCGTCTTCCCTTTTTCACTGTCTTTTATCTCGCTGTGGCTTGCCATAGCTCAGTCCGCTCCTTTCTCTCCGCTCTAGACTTCCACTCTTCATCATCATCTCAAGCGCCTCCACAGTAGTGCGCTCAGTCGACCATGGCAGCCCGTCCTGGAAACGGCTTGCCAAGTAACCCTCGGAATCCCTTCAACCCTCCTCCTCAGCAGTATTATCAACAACCCGTACGCGACTACGATACCGAGTCGGACTCCGGTAGCTTGTACGGCCGCCGTGGTGATGCACAGTATAACAGCACAACCCATCTCAACTCTCGTGACCCGTTCAGTGAGAATTTGTTCCTTCTCATTTGCCATTCTTAGCTTTCAAGTTTGATCGCTTACTTGTATCTTTTTCATGTCCTATCATCCAGTACGAGGGGACAACGAATCTGAGGTTGATGTGTATGGAAATCCTTATGCGAGCTCCATAGACTCGCATACGGGCCCAAGCTATCCCTCTGGTCTTAGCAACTATTCGGATATGCCAGGACCAAGAGGCTCGAAGGATCCTTATCCTGCCTGGACTGCTGACCGTCAGATACCCATGTCTACAGAGTAAGCAGGCTCAGGTTTTCATGATTGTTTGGTTTTTCTCACTGTCCATGGCGTGCTTTTGCAGAGAAATCGAGGATATCTTTCTCGACTTGACACAGAAATTTGGCTTCCAGAGGGACTCCATGCGAAACATGTTTGACTTCCTCATGACGCAGTTAGACAGTCGCGCCTCCCGAATGACCCCCAACCAAGCACTTCTCACACTCCACGCCGACTACATCGGTGGCCAAAATGCCAATTATCGGAAATGGTACTTTGCAGCCCAGTTGAACCTTGATGATGCTGTTGGCCAGACCCAGAATCCAGGCCTTCAACGATTGCGGAGCACCAAGGGAGGGAAGAGTCACGGGCAGAAGTCCCTAAACAGCGCTTTGGACCGTTGGCGTCATGCAATGAACAACATGAGTCAATACGATCGGCTGCGCCAGGTTGCACTGTTCCTGTTGTGCTGGGGTGAAGCCGGAAACGTTCGTTTCATGCCTGAGTGCATGTGCTTTATTTTCAAGTGTGCGGACGACTACTATCGGTCTCCCGAATGCCAGAATAGAGTAGAGCCTGTTCCGGAGGGCTTGTATCTTCACACCATCATTAAGCCACTGTATCGTTTCCTTCGGGACCAGGGGTACGAGAAGCTAGATGGCAAATTTGTGAGGAGAGAGAAAGATCATCACGAAATCATCGGGTATGATGACGTTAACCAGCTTTTCTGGTATCCAGAAGGTCTGGCTCGTATCATCCTCAACGACAAGGTAGTTTCGCGGGAAATTTTTGAACTTGAATCGTTTTCTAACGTCATCCTTCAGACCCGTCTTGTAGATCTTCCACCTTCTCAGCGCTTCATGAAACTCGAGAAGGTTGATTGGAACAAAGTCTTTTTCAAGACGTATTACGAGAAGAGGTCGTTCTTACACCTTCTGGTCAATTTCAATCGCATTTGGATTATGCACATTGGACCGTATTGGTTCTATACAGCTTATAATTCTCCGAAGGTATATACGCCTTCGGACCAACAGAAGCCATCTGCAGCCATGACCTGGTCGGCGGTGGCATTGGGAGGAGCTGTTACAACGCTGATTATGATCTTCGCGACTCTCGCTGAATTTTCGTACATCCCTACGACGTGGAACAATGCATCTCACTTAAGCGGTCGTCTGCTTCTCCTTCTCGTTATTCTCGCTCTGACTGGTGGTCCCACCGTATATGTCGCCGTCACCGATGGAACAGATAGTAATGTTCCGCTAATTATTGGTATAGTCCAATTCATCATCTCCGTCTTGGTTACCATCGTCTATTCCATTGTCCCCTCGGGTCGCATGTTCGGCGATCGGGTGGCCGGAAAATCGAGGAAATACATGGCAAGCCAGACGTTTACCGCGTCATACCCCGGGCTGGATAGGAAGGCACGAACAGCATCAATCATCATGTGGATTCTCATTTTCTCTTGCAAACTAGTGGAATCGTACTTCTTCCTTTCGACTTCCTTTAGTGGGCCCGTCGCTGTCATGGTCAAAACAAAAGTCCAGAACTGCAATGATAAATACTTCGGGGCGAATCTATGCAGAAATCAAGTGCCAATTGCGTTGTCGCTCATGTATTTTATGGACTTGATTCTATTCTTCCTCGATACCTACCTCTGGTACATCATCTGGCTCGTCGTGTTCAGTATCGGGAAATCGTTCAGTCTGGGTCTTTCGATTTGGACGCCGTGGAGAGAGGTATTCACGCGTATGCCGAAGCGAATCTATGCCAAGCTCCTTGCTACGGCCGAGATGGAGGTCAAGTATAAGCCAAAGGTTAGTAGCTATCATTACTTTCGTAATGTTATTGTGCTCACGGAACCACGTGTCGATAGGTTCTTGTATCACAGATTTGGAATGCTATAATAATTTCAATGTACCGAGAGCATCTACTTTCTATCGACCACGTCCAGCGTCTACTTTATCATCAAATGGACGGACCTGATGGACGCAGAACTCTTCGTGCACCACCATTTTTCACCGCACAGACCAATTCGAATCGTGGAGCTTTCTTCCCTCCCGGCGGTGAAGCTGAACGACGTATTTCGTTCTTCGCTTCTTCGCTGACTACCGAGCTACCCGAACCTCTTCCGGTCGACGCTATGCCCACATTCACTGTCCTCGTCCCTCATTATTCGGAAAAGATTCTTCTTAGTCTGCGCGAAATTATCCGCGAAGAGGACCAGAACACTCGTGTTACTCTTTTGGAATACCTCAAGCAGCTCCATCCGATCGAATGGGACAACTTCGTCAAAGATACGAAGATCCTTGCGGAGGAATCGGCGGCGTTCGGCACGGAGTCTAGTCCCTTCGATCCTTCGAGCGAGAAGCCGAAGAAGACTGATGATTTGCCGTTTTATTGTATCGGATTCAAGACAGCTTCACCTGAATACACACTGCGGACTCGAATCTGGGCATCGCTTCGTGCGCAGACGCTATATCGCACTGTATCTGGAATGATGAATTATTCGAAGGCCATCAAGCTGCTTTACCGCGTAGAGAATCCGGAGGTCGTTCAACTTTTCAATGGCAACACAGATAGGCTTGAGCGGGAACTGGAGCGCATGGCACGTAGGAAATTCCGTTTCTGCATTACGATGCAACGTTATTCGAAGTTCAATCCTCAAGAACTTGAAAATGCGGAGTTTTTGCTTCGAGCATACCCGGACTTACAGATCGCTTATCTCGACGAAGAACCGCCTAGACAGAAGGGCGGGGAGCCACGGCTATTCTCAGCGCTCATTGACGGTCACTCAGAAGTCGATGAGAATGGGAAGCGCAAACCAAAGTTCCGCATTGAACTGCCAGGAAACCCGATCATAGGTGACGGAAAATCGGATAATCAAAACCATGCGATCATTTTTTACCGAGGCGAATACCTGCAGCTCATCGACGCTAACCAGGATAATTACCTTGAGGAATGCATCAAGATTCGGAACATTCTAGGCGAGTTTGAAGAATACTCGATTTCCAGTCAGAGTCCGTATGCGCAGTGGGGTCATAAGGAATTCAAGAAATCGCCGGTCGCCATCGTTGGTACTCGTGAATACATTTTCTCGGAGAACATTGGTATCCTCGGTGATATTGCTGCCGGAAAGGAGCAAACATTCGGCACGATGACTGCCCGTGCTCTTGCTTGGATTGGCGGAAAGCTTCACTACGGACATCCGGATTTCTTGAATGCCATTTTCATGTGCACGCGTGGTGGTGTTTCCAAGGCTCAGAAGGGCTTGCACTTGAGTGAGGATATTTACGCTGGTATGAACGCTATGGGCCGTGGAGGACGTATCGTGCATTCGGATTATTATCAATGCGGGAAAGGTCGTGATCTCGGTTTCGGGACGATTCTGAACTTCCAAACGAAAATCGGGACCGGGAACGGCGAACAAATGCTTAGTCGAGAGTTCTACTATCTTGGGACCCAGCTGCCTCTTGATCGTTTCCTTACGTTCTACTACGGCCATCCGGGTTTCCAAATGAACAACATTCTTATCATATTTGCAGTTCGTGTTTTCATGGTTGTCTGTGAGTTGTTCAGACGTGCCTTTCACTTTCCCTTACGTCAAGGCGCTTACTCGTATTTGTAGTGGTATTTCTCGGCACCTTGAATAAGTCGCTTAATATCTGTGTCACCGATTCCCGAGGAAACCCTATCGGAGGTCAAGGTGGATGTTACAATCTTCAGCCTGCCTTTGACTGGATCAAGCGCAGTATAATATCGATCTTCTTGGTGTTCTTCATAGCTTTCTTGCCCTTGTTCTTACAAGGTTAGTCTTTGTTACGCGCAAATTTCATCAGGCTCACGTTCTCTTTGTAGAACTCGTCGAACGCGGGACTGCTTCTGCATTGATTCGTCTTGCCAAGCACTTCCTCTCCTTGTCGCCTATCTTTGAGGTCTTCTCCACTCAGATCTATTCGCAGGCGCTATTGAGCAACTTGACCTTTGGTGGGGCACGGTATATCGCAACCGGTCGAGGTTTTGCGACGACGCGGGTGTCATTCAGCATCCTGTACTCGCGTTTTGCTGGTCCCAGCATTTATATGGGCATGCGTATCTTAATATTGCTGCTCTACGCGACTATTACCGTGTGGATTCCCCACTTGATTTATTTCTGGGTCTCTGTGCTATCTTTGTGCATCGCCCCCTTCGTTTTCAATCCGCACCAATTCTCGATGGCCGATTTCATTATCGATTATAGGGAGTTCTTGCGCTGGATGTCGCGCGGGAATTCCAAGACGAAGGCAAGCAGCTGGTATGGATATTGTCGGCTTTCTCGAACCATGATCACCGGCTTTAAAAAGAAGAAGCTGGGTCAGCCCACCGATAAAATGTCTGGGGATACCCCTCGTGCTCGTTGGAGAACGGTAATTGTCTCTGAAGTCTTTGCTCCGTTGATCATGGCAGCTCTCGTTACAATTGCGTACATGTTCGTAAAGTCGTTCCCGGATGCGAATGGCAACCAGCCTCCCAGTCCACTTATTCGCATTGCAATCATCGCCATCGGACCTATGTTTTGGAATGCGATTGTTCTGATAACCCTATTCTTCACGTCTTTATTCTTGGGTCCGATGCTTCAAGGCTGCTGCGCGAAATTCGCGTCCGTGATTGCAGGAATAGCCCACTGCTTGGCTCTTGTCGGTATCATTGCATTCTTCGAATTCTTCGTAAGTCGTCTAGTGTATGATTTATTCTGCGATTTCTGACCGAAGTGGTTGAATAGTGGTTCCTCGAACTCTGGGACGCATCGCATGCTGTGCTAGGACTGATCTGCATCATTGCTATACAACGGGCAATGCAGAAGATACTCATATCGGTATTCCTATCCAGAGAAATGCAGCACGACGAGACAAATCGCGCGTGGTGGTCGGGCAAGTGGTACGGACGTGGTCTCGGTAACAGCGCAATGTCACAGCCGGCTCGAGAATTCATCGTGAAGATTGTTGAAATGTCCCTTTGGAGCTCAGATTTCATCATGGGGCATTTGCTCCTGTTCATATTGACTCCGCCGCTCTTTATTCCCTTCGTCGACCGCCTTCATTCAACTATGCTCTGTGAGTAATATCCACAAAGTGTATATTTTCCTACTGCTAACATGGATTGCAGTCTGGCTTCGTCCGTCGAAGCAAATACGTCCACCTCTGTTCTCGACCAAGCAGAAAAGACAGCGCCGATGGACTGTTTTCAAGTTCGGCGTTGTATATTTGCTTTCGATAGCGTTCTTCGCAGCCTTGATTGCCTTGCGTACGTCCCTACTTGAATAATTTCCGAATTCCGCGGACTGACCATTCGCTATTTGCAATATAGCCGTCATCTTCCAAGACCAGATCAAATTTAATTGTTCGCTCTGCACGAGTATCTGATAGAGGATTGATAGGATTGTTGCCCGTAGATACCCAGTCGGACTGTGTCCGGTAGCATTGGTTGACGTCCTCTTCCTTAATCTGCACCTGGACTATACTCCGCTTGCTGTTGCATGATTCATCTACGACTATCTACGCGACTTACACTGTCATAATAATTGGTCAAAGAATACCATGTATAATTTCTCAAGAAGAGCTATCGATAAGATAAAGTGCTCACGTGCCTATTGCGCGTTGTTTGTAACCTATCAAACTCGTGACCATAGAGGTTGGGACCAGCATCGTCGCGCGACGTAATTTTCAAGCGGAGCGGAGATTGGATGATTACTATTTTTTAGCAGCCCTCATGGACGCTGAGTTCTCTCTCATCACGCCAATTGGAAGATATCTCTAGGATTATTCCCAATATATTACACTACAGATATCATCCTAAAATTCGAAAAAATATTGTGTATTGAGGAAGATATGATTTTTTCAAACATTTTCAATGCTTTTGTCACCCTCTGTACTCGCGAATCAGATCACGTGTTTGGCTTTTCTCACTGTGTGATGCACACATACAACTTCCTGCCCAACTTCTTGAATGTAAAACCATTTTGCTACACAACTCATAATTCTGGGCTTCCAAATGACCGATAGTATAATAATCTTCAAAATGGTCAAAATTTTTGACTTGAGGCTGCATTTCATCTAAGATATATTGAATTTCTCGAGTAATTCATCTCCTGCTTGACCAATTATTAACGAGAATTTGATTTTTTTTTGACTAGAATTGAGATTTGCCTCTTATTTACAGTGCATAGTGCTTTATTTTGCTGAAGGTGCTCTACAGAGTGAACCTTTATGCGTTAAATAGCACCTCCAAAAACCGGTAACTAAGCGAGCCCGCGTCGATCACTGGCACGACTCGGCAAGGTCGTGGGAGTTCTTGACTGAATCATTGGGATTGCCGGTCCCCGCATTGAGAACGCGCCTCCTCGGAGTTTTGTGCGGAAGGAAATTTGGTGGAGTCCCTCGTCACCTTTCTCCCCGACTGCCATGACTCGTATTCCGCTAGCAGTGAGCAAACTTGACCCAGTCATGGCACGAGCTGTCCTGCAGCGCAGGGCACTGCCTTTCCGACGTTTGATGTCTTCAGCGCCACCCTCCAGACCTTTCAAGATTCATGCTGGTGTCAGCTTTGCTGGAAAGCCTGCGGAGTTCCGAACGACTTTACGAAAGCAACGCAATCCCATAATCGAATTTCCTGAAGGTAGTGACATCGCACTTTGGCGATCCGAAATGCTGGCAAGGCCGAAAGCTGTTCGGTCAAAAGACGCGGGAGAAGATTTCTTCTATGTACAAGAGGTGCTCCCATCCGTTTTCTTCGGGATGCAGAAATAAAGACTAATTCAATGCCACATAGATGCGCAATCGATCTGTGAGCGCACACCTGTGATAGTCTTTTTTTTTCGGAAAGGTAATATAGACCATCACAGGGAGTCTCCTTCGGAGTTGCGGACGGTGTGGGAGGCTGGGTTGACGTTGGCGTGGATCCTTCGTTGTTTGCCCAAGCTTTAATGTACCATGCCCATCGATATTCGAAGCAATCATGGGCCGGAGAGCCCGAGATCAATCCTTTGGATAGCTATGAGGAACGTGAGCAAGTCGAAGGATGGGAACTAACGCCTAGGGAATGCTTGGAGCTTGCGTACGGTGGCGTGCTGAGAGACAAGACTGTACAAGCAGGTAAATACATTATAAATATAAGCTAATTTATCTCTAGTAACAAACAGAATCAGGTTCGAGCACCGCTTGTGTGATAAACGTGAATGCGTCGAACGGTTTGTTACGAGCAGCCAAGTACGTTCTTGTACTTTGTTTGGACTCAACGTTAATCAGAAGCTTACTAAATATATCCCAGTCTAGGCGATAGTGGTTTTTGCATATTTCGATCCTCGAATCTCTATTACTATCAACGACCGCAAAACCATTTCTTCAATTGTCCCAAGTATGTCATCGTTCCAAACGACTCTCCGTGTACCCGCTCATATCATTCAGGCAACTATCCAAAGTTCCTTCCTTTTCTCGGAGGGTCCAGAAAGCCTATATGGACTCACCACAGGATGCTGATATCTACGAAACAAAGCTCAGAAACGGCGATATTATTATTGCATACGTAAGTGCATTGCCTTGCATCCTATCGCTTTCCATGAGTAGTCGCTTGTTTTTCAGACCGACGGTTTATCCGACAATGTGTTTACTCACGAGATACTCCAAATATGCACTCTCATCGCTCGGTCTGGAGCTCCAGAATATCAACAGGCTCAGGATATGGCAGACAAATTGGTATTATATGCCCGATCTTGCATGATGAAAGAGGATCGAGTCAGTCCATTTGAAAGTACGTCTTAGCATAATCGAATATTTGCGTGTTTTTAACTCTTTCTCCGAAATTTCTGGTAGTTGCATCTGCTAGAGTAGGACAATATCTTCCAGGAGGCGTAAGCATTTATATAATCTAACGTTATTTATTTATCACTAACAGCTTCATGTTAGAAAATCGATGAGTGAGTCTACTTACCTGGCTGTCCTTCCTGAGCCTCATCCCGAAAGCTGATCCTACGTCGCTTCGCAGCGTCACAGTTGTTGTTGGCCTCATCGAGGAGACGGCGTAACTCTTGACTTCTCCGGTCTTTATGTTAATTTATTAACTTTACCAACTACGCGAAATTTTCAATTAACGTTGACTTTACTATTACGCAAGCCATAGATTAGATCACTCGAAATGTGTATTCAACTGATTTTTTAATGTAGACGATAACTAATTCCCTTCATGATCTTCATCGGACCTTGAGGAGAAAGTCGTGCAGCCAGCATGTGTGAATGACGCCTCTTGCAACTCTTTTAGTACTGCCATCTTAGTCGTTTTCCGTTATTTTATCTGTGCCGAACTTTTCTACTAACTACTTTAGCGAGAGCCCAGTGACAGCATGCTCCTAATAATATACATAAAATTACATGGTTTCCTTATCCTTTTTCTTTTGTGTCCGTCAGCACAGTATCATTCTACAGATCATTGTCCTCAAAAATGATGCCCATTCGTTGCCGCTCTCTAAAGAAGTGCCCCATCATCTCTTTGACTTGTGTCACCGAGGGACGACTTCTTGGGTCGTCTCGCCAGCATGATTGAAGGAAGGTCCACATCTCTTGTGAGATACCAGGATATGCTGCGCGAAGAGGTTTTAGGCCGCGTAAAATCTCATGCAAGACTTGCACATCTTTAGCCCTATAGTAATATGGAAGCTTGCCGCTGATGACCTGTACAGACGATGATCCAAGTCAACTAGTACACAAAGGGGATTTAAAACCCATCGACTGACCTCAAGTATTGTGCTTCCGAACGACCAAATGTCCGAGTACGTTGAAAGCTGTACCGGACTGTGAATCTCGTCACCTTTTGCTTCGCAATAGCCTCCGAAGAGCTCAAAGGCCATCCATCTTACAGAACCGGCAAAAGTCGACGCTGTGAGGTCTGTGCCCGTAGTTTCCTCGATAAGAGTCGATATGCCGAAATCAGTAAGTAAGGCGTGTCCAGAATCAGATACCAAGATGTTGGACTAGACGAAATAATTCAAAGATTAATAAACGTATGAGATCTTACGTCGAAGCGCGTACAGCCTTGATATCCCCGTGGATTATAGGAGGAGAGAAGCAATGCACTGGAATGCATATCATAAATAAAAAACCCTAGCCCAAAGACATGTAGGTATACTCACGGTACTCGAGACCAGAAGCAACTTCGTACAGCTATACGTGATGCAAATCCAGGCCATCAATATCGTTATGAAATGAGTTGAAAAGTAAGCTTACAAGCTTTATTCTTCGTGCAAGCGTCCTCTTGACATCTTGACCATCGAAGAATTTGGACGCATTTCCGTTCCGCATCCACGGAGAAATCATTGACGGATATCTCCCCATCTCATGCACAACTCCATATAAAGGGACAATATGTACGTGCCGAAGCTTCTTCCAGATATTGAGCTCTTGGTTAAGACGCTTTGAACGTGGCATGGGCTTTGAAATTAGAATTAAAATTTAAAATTTATTCCTCTTACCTTGCGTACTTTTGCTTCCGTTTTATCATTACAACAAAACGAACGAATAATTTTGATTGCAACCTGAGTCGATGTTCATCTAGGTTTCAATTAAACAAGTTTCTTGCTTACCGTCTCGCTACGACCATTATCATCCCAAATACCTCTCCAGACATCCGAGAAACCTCCCATGGCAATGGCATGGTCACCAAGCTTGCTTATTTGCCCAGTGAGGTCCGCAATGCCTAGGTCGAGTTCCCTGGGTATTGGATATGCAGAAACGGAGAGGTGTACACGACCAAGTTCAAAGACAAGTTCAGGGTCGATGGGAGAGGACGGACGTTCAGGCTGATCCTCGTCCATTTCCTCTATGGCACCAAGTTTCTCCTCCTCGTCCATCTTGAACTCGCTCAATTCCGGCCAGTCCTCTTCATCGAGGTCATAGGCTGTCGACGCTGACCAAGACGAAAACCTTCGAGTACGAACACTCGTCGTGCACAACGTGGTTCCGGAAAGAGCGGAGTCTCGACGAGGACACTTTTCATGTTGCGGCGACGGTGGTGAATGGAGAGCTGGGAAACTCTCTTTGAACTGAGCGCCTAAGGCTACTTTAATGAGTATATGTCAATTTCCGGATTGGATTGGACTTACAACTCTCATTCGGCACGTTTTCCCCGATGATTACAACTGGCTTTAGACAGGCTTCAATTTCGCCGATCCATAGTTTCAACTCTTGTTCACTTTTGAAGCATATATGCACTATTCTCGAGTTGCAGGCAATTCTCAGGCAATTAGCTTTCAGCGTATCCGGGAGGCAGGAGTTGATATCATGGTACGGAATGGAAGCACTTGGCTTTGAGAGCGCGAAGGTCTAGAATCCCCAATTAGATTGATACCGACACTGCGAGATGCACGACTTGGAGGAACCTACAGAGTCTTTGAAGAAAAGGAGCTCATCCTCAGTCAAGCAAATCCAAAGTCGCGTGAATCGGAATAGACTGATTCCGGTGTCCAGTCCCTTCACCAGAGCTCGACTTGACCGAAAGATCTCCCTACGGCACTCTGGATCCGATAACCTCATATCGAGCACGCGAGTGAAACAGCAACGTGCTGAGAGAATGAAGTTGAGTGGGAGGGATAAAGAGAGGCGACTCAGTGAGAGCTCAGTACTCTTGGTAGAGAGACGAAGGGGTGAATCGAGCACCGAAGCAGAATGCGGTGCGATCGCCGGGCATTATTACAGTATACCACGTCTTCTGCACAGGTTCCCATCAGGAGAATGATGCAGGGCTGAATTAAATAAGGAATTGGTAGATGAGAAAAGGAGGAAAAGTTTGGGACCGTGATCGAAGAAGGTCAAGTCCGAGAACAGATAAGCACCGGATTCAAAACTCAATTTCTGGACAATGTTTCTACTTTGTTGAGTATCGCTTGTAATATCCGCATCTTTCCGGTCAGATCGGTATAAAATTACAATACAAATTTTCTCATCCTGAACTAATGATAAGAGAATTGAAGGAGTTTCGTGAATTCGTGAAAGGCAAAAAAAAAAAACACTAGTACCCACTATATGTTACAGTTTTCTCTCGATGAAACTTTCCAATGCTCCCTCCGGAGTAAGCGGATACTCCTTCAGCACAACCTCGTCATCGACGATGAAGGTGTTCGGCTGAGATCCCACCGGTCATCAAATAGGAAGCCGTGAACAGTCAAAGAACGAGTTGGACAAACCTGTACAAATGCTTTACGGGGCTATGTTCGATCTGGTCAGTCACAGCAAATCGAGCACCATGCAGACTGGAACGAACCTGCTTCTTCTTCAGCACTAGATCGCGGAGTTCACCATCCCAACTCGGCAAAGGCGTCGTGAGCTCGGTGTAAAATGCGCGGGCGCCGGGTCCGTCTGCTGTGCTCTTGCGAACTTGCAAATCGACGAGAAGCTTTCCGGACGCAGCACGTCCTTCCGCAAATACCTTGGAACGGTCTATGCGGATGTAGGCGTTCTCCAGTTCGCCTGCCTCATTTCGAATCTCTTCTACCCTTACGATTCCTGAGCGCACCAGATGTTGAGTTATACCCATACTGCGGTCAAAAATCCTCATCAGATCGTCATATCACCATTGAGACTGATTCTCACCGGGCTTGCATATGCGCCTGACCGTGCTTCTTTGTTCTCGGGTCATAGAATTCAAGCGCTCGGAGGCCCATTCTCGCCATCAACAAGAAAGTGATGTATATGACGTTTTCTTGATCTTCTTTATTCGTGTACTGAATGGGAAAAGAATAAGAGGCCGTTGAAGAAGTACGTAGTTTGAGAGAATACCAACACTGAAAAGACGCAGAATTTCCTCATTGCTTGCCACTAGTCGCAATGGCTGTGGGATCATCAACTTAAGGTTATAAATTAGTCACGCACGGTAAAGCGCGGCAGTCTCGGCACGGCATTCCTCCATCGACGACGATACCTCACCGAGCACGGAGTCTGGAGTCTGTCCCGGCTTATACCACGACGTGCTGTGTATAGCTGCGTCAACATTTCAATAACTCAAGAAATCTACACTTGCACGGACATTGCCTTTCCCGTCAAAGGGTTGATGACCTATCCAAGTTGTGAGAATCGCTGAGATTCTATCGCAATTTCAAAGTGGCAGAGCTTACTTTGGCGGGATCGAAGTTCTTCTTGCCGTCAGCCGATTCCTGGAATAGCTTGCCCGAGCCGTGCCCCAAAAGCTCGTGATTGGCGACTTGGACTTCGAAAGCGCGAGTATCCCAAGCATTGTACAGTTCAGCATCATCAGGATGGATGAAAGTGAGCTCCTCGTCTGATACAGGGAGGCTGTGATGTCAACTGAATATATACTAAGACGAGCAATTAGGCGTACTTGGTGATTTTGCGGCGAGGATGTTCTATCATTTCTGTATGTTAACTGTGAAAGTATGTATCGTCAAAAGCTCTTACCGCTAATGATACATTCTTGAAACCAAGAGATTCCCTTATTTCGTAGTAATTCTAGAAGACATGTTAGAACCATCTTAAGCATCTTAACAATTGGTCACGAACCGGGATCTAGGTGTAAAAGGGAGAATGTGAGTACGCATCTGCAAGAATTATGGACTACAACGTACGTTAATTCCAGCAGGAATGCCTATTAAAAATGTCAATGCTTCAGTACTTCTCCTCTGTAATTCGAGCGATACAAATGTCATGCCTCCTGTTGCAAAATTGAGCACCTCAAGAGCTGTAAAATCAGGCTTTCTGAACACGTCAACCTCAAAGTCGGGACCCCAAGGCAAAGTCTTGATGAGCTCCGGAGCTCGCTCAACGAGCTTCTCGTATTTCGCACTCATTTGCTTATTCACGATAGCGGTAAAGCCTTCCCATTCTGCTCGCGCTCCGTAAGGGTCGACATATGTTTCGATGAAGCCGATGTACGACTCAACGACGGGACCGACGTCTTTAACCCATGAGCGGGAGGCTGCTTTGTGAGCTTCGATGGATCCGGTCTTGAATCTTGAGAGAAGGGTCAGTTTTGAACAAGGACGCAGCATTGTTCCTAGGCTCACGATTCTATGTAGCCATCGAGCATCTCCTCTTGATGCTTGTTTGCAGCATATTTCTTCGCCTTGAATGAAGACGGTAAGGATTGTCGCAAGAAATTTGTGGTATTAATTCTTACCTCCTTGAGATTATTGACGCATTTCTGCAGGGCTGTCGCGAAGTCTCCGTAACGCACTTCGAGCGAAAACTCCAAGTTGTTAGCTTTGACCTCATGGATCGCCTTTGATTGACTGTCGACGGATGCTACATGCAATATGAACTTGTTTGGATTAAGTTTCTCGACCCTAACGACGCATTCAACATGCAGAAGATTTGCATTAACGAAGAAAAAAGGTACTAACCGTGTATTCAAGACGTCGATGCCTTCCTTCTCGGCAGCAGTTTGAATCGCAAGTACTTCCTCATCTGTGATTGGTTCTCCAAGATAATAATTGGAGACGTGACCATCGGCACGTTTTCCAATCGTTAAACTAGATTCTGGCTCCGTTGCATAAATGTATTCTTTCAACTATCAAATAGTAACTTAGGCAGAGTTTGATGGAGCTTGTGAGCGAACGAACCGTCTCCCATAGAGGAACAGCTTCATTCGCGCTCGAAGAATTCTTCACAACATCCCCAAATTTATCCTCAGAAATACGCGGGATGATCTTGGTGAATCCGAAGGACCGATAGTTCACAAGATTGCTCAGGACCTATAAATGGTAAATAAATGCACAAAAAATTACCACTGTGAAAAGACTTACCTGAGATGAGTATTGTAGCACATTACTCCAGTCTTCATCGTTGAGACCCGACTTTGTCTTGAGATTATCAAGATTTGCCAGCTTTTCATTGTCGCTGAATGTCAGGATGAGGAGATCGTAGAGTGATGCGGATTGAGGCGTCCATTGACCCTGAATAATGCGAGCACCAGCCCAGCTCGCTTGAGAGATGAAATGGGCATACTTTCTCTCCTTGGAACTGTCAAGCTGTGAGCGTTTGGTTGATTGACATCGATCAAGATTTTACCGACCTGAGTTGCTCGAAAGCCTTGGTTACATCGAGGCCACAGAACGGTGTACGCCGGTCAGCGTAGAAGCGTTCAACGTGAGCAGATACAGGCATGGTCTTGCAAGAATGCTTTGAGATGACTGAGGTGGAGTACAAGTGCGATTGAAAGCAAAACTGTTTGAATCTATTGCAGTCAGCTAACTGGCATCTAGTAGCACACCTTGGAGCGACTTGAACGCGTAGCCTCACCGCGAGCATGTGACGGAGTGTCAGTGTGAAAGACGATAGAATTAGAAATTAGAATTTCGTGTTTATTTATCGGCTAATCCCGGCTTGACTTCGGCAACCCGACGCAGGCCTCGTAACTTTAATTTCTAACTTACCTCAGTGCCCGACCAACATCGTGCTTGCGCTCATGCTGGGCCTCGGTCTGCGCCTTGCTCGCCCATTGGCATCATCTCCCCGTCCTCTCCTTATCGTTGCTCGCTGTTTCACCCCATCACGTTCTCTCTTCCACGTTGCAGCAGTATCTGCTCGTTCTTCATCACTTAGAGCCTCTAGAATCCTTCCGCTTGTCTGCTATTCAAGGACTTTTCACATTCGATATGCTTCAACTTCATCTACTGGTCAATTCCCGTCCGTTCATTCAATCGCTACGGTATCGAAGGCGGAAGCAGATGCTGATGCGGATCCTGACAATGTGGATGCTCAAGTTCGGCTGTTTCGTTTACTGATCGAGTCAGAAAGGTCAGCGGGGTGGAGGGTGCTTTTGAGTCGCTGGGAGCGCATGTGTGAATTCGTGAGCCGCAGGTTACCCGTTTGCTTGATCTTGATGCTGACGCACGACATCAGAATCCCGAATCACCACTCCTTCACTCTGATGAAGCATTCCAATACTATCTTATGGCTTTAGTCAAATCCGGTCATAACGCAAGCGTAACTCCTGCTGTGCAGAGAAGAGAGCAACTGATCCGTGCCCATCCTCTACCTTCGACAATTGAAACGGATGACTTGGCGACAGCCAACTCGGAACAAGTACAGGCTCGATCTGTTGGTGAAGCTGAATCTGTAACATCTTCTTCAGGAACTACCCAAGAGTTTTCGTCTCGAAGTCAGGAAATTGCGAAAATGGTTCTTTCATCGGAAGCAAAGATACTCTCAACACCTCGCTTGAACGCAACCACCTCGACTACCGGGACAGCACCAACGCTTAAGACGGCCACACTCAGCCCAGGAAGTGGGGGCGGAGGTCCCGAGTCTCCTATCTACGTTACCATTGCGGAGCGTATGTTGGGCCGATTCTTATTGCTTGCTATCTTACTGATGTAATTCTTAGCACGCGGGGAATTCTGGAAGAAAATTATAAGGACCCTTGCATTCGTTGGAATGGGCGGATTCCGTAAGTCATATCAATTGTATCCTTTTCTTCTATAGATTTGACTGAATTCTCACAGTCATCCTCGTCGTCTTATCCTTGTTCTTGGAGAATACGAATCTTCTGAAGACTGGTCCTCGAGCGGCGGAGTTTGAACCCATGAAAGGAAAGATCGTCAAATTTAGCGATATCCACGGTGTAGATGAGGCGAAAGAAGAACTCAAGGACGTGGTAGACTTCCTCAAGGATCCTGCTGCTTTTTCGACACTTGGTGGAAAACTTCCGAAAGGCGTTCTGCTGACCGGAGCTCCAGGAACAGGGAAAACAATGCTGGCCAGAGCGGTTGCAGGAGAGGCCGGTGTAGTGCGTTTAACATAGTCATTATCGAAACCTTGCTCTAGACTAAAGCATGATCATTGTAGCCATTCTTGTTTGCTAGCGGCTCCGAGTTCGAGGAAATATTCGTCGGTGTTGGTGCGAAGCGCATCCGTGAGCTTTTTGCAGCAGCGCGGAAGAAGCAACCTGCTATCATCTTCATCGATGAATTGGATGCCATAGGCGGCAAGCGTGGAAATCGTGAACAACAGCATCTCAGACAGGCAAGTATTCCTACATTTGTAAATTAATTATACATTACTGAACGCTTTGAACAGACGCTGAATCAACTTCTGGTAGAGATGGATGGCTTCGTACAATCTGAAGGCGTCATTGTCATTGCAGCCACCAATTTCCCAGAGTCATTAGATCCGTATGATATCCTTCTTTCCGCAGCGCCATGCTGTTCAACTAATGATACCTTTTTCAGAGCTCTTATTCGCCCTGGTCGTTTCGACAGGACTGTCGGTATGCATCCTAAGCTTTCAAATCTGCAGATTTTGATTCTTAATTAATCTCCAGCCGTGCCCTTGCCTGATGTACGAGGGCGCGTACAGATCCTCCAACATTTCATGAAAGATGTTGTTACTGGCAGAGGTATATCGGTTCCTCGTAATTCTACGAGCTTTGTCTGATATCTCCATGCTCTGTCTAGATGTGGATCCCATGATTCTTGCCCGAGGCACCGCGGGATTCTCCGGAGCAGAATTACAGAATCTGGTCAAGTAAGGATTCTATTGTCTTTCTGGATATCCAAGTTTAACCGAAGACCATCTGTAGCCAAGCAGCTGTACAGGCTTCCAAGGAAGGTGCAAAACAAGTCGCCTTGAAGCATTTTGAATGGGCAAAGGTGGACACTGCCGGGAATCAATATTTATGATTTCGTCGTTCATAAAGTTTATCACAGGACCGTATACTTATGGGAGCGGAGAGGAAGACCCACTACATAGATCCAAAGGACAAATTATGTACTGCATACCATGAAGTATGTCGATATATGTCTAGCGAGAATTCTGCACTGACCAGTCGTTTTCCTGCCATAGGGTGGACACACTTTAGTCGCGCTCTATACGGAGGGAGCCATGCCCTTGCACAAGGTTACGTGTGTAACGAGAGGCCATTCCTTGGGTTTGGTGAGTTTCACGATTACATGTTGGATTCCGCTGTAACACTAACATGTCTTGTCAGACTCAACTACTACCTGAAGACGACAAGGTGTCAATGACGCTGAAGGAATATCGAGCGAGTATCGATGTCACAATGGGCGGCAGAGTTGCAGAGGAGCTGAGTACGTCGCTTTTGGTATCATGTTTCCATACGTACAAATTCTCAGTCACGTCTGTCAGTCTATGGCCCAGAAAATGTTTCAAGTGGCGCATCAAGTGATATTCGAAATGCAACGAGGACTGCGTCCGCGATGGTTCGGGTGCGTTTGTTCTGTGCCTATCTCTTGGACAGATTTCTAAGTTCGCTTTACACACAGCAATTTGGCTTCTCTGACAAGATTGGACCTGTTTTTCATCACGAGAATGACAACACCATCAGCCCGCAGAAACGAGAAGAGATTGAATCCGAGGTTCAGAGGTTCGTATCTTTTCCTCTGGGTACCTCTGGTCTGTGATTTGACGCATGAAACAGGCTAATCACTGAAGGACAAGATCGCGCGCGTAAACTGCTCAAGGAAAAAGAGGAGGAATTACATAGAGTAAGCGATTTACCGCCTATACCAAACCACACTGATCTGACATGATGACGAAAGCTTGCGCACGCTCTTGTCGAATACGAGACACTCGATCTATCGGAGGTGAAAAAGATTATCAAGGGCGAGCCCATAGGGCCTGTAGAAGAAAAGCTGATGGATGTAATCAGACAAGAACAGGAACCAGCCTCTACGGCGCCCATGCCAGAACCTGCTGCACCTCAGGCTGTTGCAACTGTAGCATAGATATCTCATCACCGTCATTCGCAATTATCGTGTCATTCGTTACTGCGCCTTGTTTTCGATGCCGTCCCCCATTGTCAGGGCTAATTCTTGCATTTCAAGTGGCTGCTCACTATCCCCATTGTTAACTTACGACCTCATTACACCTTACATGTAATAATAAACATGTCTATACTGCTTGAGCAAAATGTGCTGAAGCGGACGTAATTTCATCTGCACCTGCTTTATTCAGGCGCGTGCCTTCAGCCGTTCGATCACACCATGGATGGACTGGAACTAGCTGCTTACCGTCATGACTCAACCAGCAAATGCACGTTGTCCGCCGCCATCTTCACCTTTAAAACGCACAACTTGACTACATCGAGGTCCAGAGCGATAATTGTCCTCCTCTCTGTATTCGCCTCTACAAAATCATCTACCTTCAATATCAGTTACTTGGAACATGTCACTTGCATACAGCATCAATGATGCTCCCCAACCCCGAGGTGTCGCTGTATATTGCGGGTCATCCATAGGAAAACAGAAGGCATTTGAAAAAGCAGCGGTTTGTACGTAACTTCTAATGCACTGGTAAAGGCTTGTCGCTGAAACACGTCTATGTATCAAGCTATCGGAGCTGCTATCGCGCGCAGCGGGCGACCTTTGGTTTATGGTGGAGGCTCAAGAGGAATCATGGGTATCGTGTCTGGTGTGCATCATTCGCTCTTACTATGTGTCCTACTTTTTCCAAACTTATAGTGATTAATGGTAGGCACTGCCTTGGAGCACGGC
Source organism: Sanghuangporus sanghuang (assembly GCA_009806525.1). Classification (NCBI taxonomy): domain Eukaryota; kingdom Fungi; phylum Basidiomycota; class Agaricomycetes; order Hymenochaetales; family Hymenochaetaceae; genus Sanghuangporus; species Sanghuangporus sanghuang. Next base: position 1,568,283 of record VVIT01000001.1, on the reverse strand, counting down.
GGAGAGGTTGTCGGCGTCATGCCATACGCTATGTATGCTGCAGGAGGTGAAAGGTGAGCATCTAACCTGTCAGCGCCAACTTAAAGGCGCCTTGCTGAAGTCACGGGAACGACATAGAGAAAAGACGTCGAACGAGATAAATAATAGTGTGGATATCAAAGTAGACACGCATGCGAAGGAGAAAGTGAGTTAGTTGGAAGTTGAATCAGTCTCTTCATCATTTTTTGTTGCTCATTGTTCGTTCTCATCTATGGCGAACAATCCTATCCAGTTTACAACGGTACGACAGGGCTTTTATGTGACTCGGTGATTTATGTTTCCAACAAATGCCTAGGTCGTTGTGAACTCGATGCATGAGCGGAAGGTCGAGATGGCCAGGCGGGCTTGTGGATTCATCGGGTTGCCAGGAGGGTTTGGTACTTATGAAGAAATTTTTGAGGTGACTACTTGGACGCAGCTCGGAATACATAACAAACGTGCGTATATCACTCCGCTATGTGCGCTTGCTTATTTCTTACATCCGTTTACCTACAGCCGTCGTGCTATTGAATGTACTCTCGTTCTTCTCGCCGATCAAGGACCTGATCCGCAATGGAGTCAGAGAAGGATTCATCCAAGCAGCCAACGAGAATTTGATCACTTTCATCGATGGTCCACCCGACCTATCTCAGCATGAGACCTTTGACTGGGGAGAGGCGGCTTTGAAAACCTTGGATTCGTGGACCAACAATTCCGTGGTATACGCATACGATTGGACCAAGACGTCAGTCCATGACGGTGAGGGACAACGAGACAGGCTGGAATCTTCTTGACTCTGTAGTGTTCCGCATAGACTAGCGAGGTCCAGATCGACAAACACTATGTAAAACTATTGCTTTACTAGATCTATAGCATCGTGAATGCTTCGAGCCTCTGTTTGCGTTTATGTACGCGTTACTTATGTAATAAACGCGATGATATTAGTAGCGCGTGTACCCGAGGTGGTTGTAAACAAATACTACCATGTCCGATGACGGGTACTCAACGCACCAGGCAAGTAGACGCATGTTAAGGTCATGTATATATCCAACAAGGCAAGTAGGTATTTAAAGCAACGCTTCCGGACATTCGAGTCATCGCTACTCTTCTACGCGGATTATGTCTTCCAAGCTCGAACCAGAGGGCTCTCATAACTATTATGAAAAGGGGACTCGCTGTATCAGTTGAAGATTCTCGGACACTCTCAGGTATAACTACTGTTTGCTGCTTTCACACGAGATTTCATATCGCCGTACAACAGGGCGTGTAATATTGTGGCCTACTTTGTTTGAAGAATACATGTACAGTCCAGAAGACTCAGATGCAAACGGCGAAGAGGATGAAGAGGAAGAAGGCCCTTGGACATCATTCAGCATTCAGCTTAACATCTTGCTCGAATGCTTGAATATCTTCGGCACTGCATCAGGACCAGCAGCTGCATTCCAATCTGGGCCCAGACAACCATGGAATAGGACAGAGGATTTGGACAACGAGCAAGACGATGCTAATGGTCGTCGAGGTGCTAATGGGAAAATCGACTCATTTTTTTCTCGAGCGAGTGCGAAAGGAACCGGTATGAGGCTGTCGTATGCTGGACCTGGATATCCTCTTGTGCTTCTTCTGTGAGTGCAGCCAGGAAAGCGCACCGATCATCATATCTCCATCTAACGAGGTTCAAGTGCTGAAAGCTCCGACGGACCGACGACAACATGCGAACTTGTCACGTACGAACCAGACGATCAACTGAGTCTCGAAATTGACAGTCACGACATGTCAGTCAGTCCTCTCATATGCACGTTTCTCAGCTGTTAAGATAGTTTTTTGCAGCATGATTAAATGTATAATGAAAGTGAGTTGACTGTGTTGTAACGAATATGATGCACTCATACTTCTCCAGTCATCCTGGCTACGCGATGCGCTGTCAGAGGTCGACCCGGCTTGTGACAAGATAACATTCATAGGCAATCCTGCCGGCTACGATTCAATGCAGAGAGTCTCTCCATCACGACCGTTATTCCGTATCCAAGCAGCAGGACCATTCGGAAGCACTGAAGTAACCCCCTATGCTCTCCATTTCGCATCGATCTCTGATACAGACACATGTCAGATTGATTATCCTAATGACAGAGAAGTTCTCGAGGCCTTTGAATGCGATTCAAACGTTTCGTACAGGTATCATACAGGACAAGCTGGTTGCAGCGTGATTTAGACACCTGACGCCCCATTAGTTATAGATTTTCCCATATAAGCAAAACGCTTCGCGCCCTTCGATCTTCTGCGAAAACTTCACTGCGGATCGATAGAGAGGGTGTGCTCAGTCTGCAGTACCTGTCAACGTCACCGAACCCGAAAAATGGTACGCCGGTCGATTCCATTGTGGATTTCTGGGTAAGTCCTCGATTTGCCAACGAGGCTCATTACTTATACTTTTTCTCTAATCAGTGTTTGTCTATTGACGAAGGCGGCGTATAAAATATTCAACATGTAGTGCTGTATCCATTATTGCGAGATCAATTAAATTACCTAGATATGCTACATATAACACAAAGCTAGATAATTTAGAATGTCCATGTTCGTCACGACCCAAAATCAATCATCCCTATCGTGTTCCCGAAACCTGCGAGACATATCGAACTTTTGATGATGAGGGGTGAGAGTCGAGTGAAAGATAATCTCGGGACTGGTTTTCGACTGGACGCTTCTCCTTCAGCTTCTGTATAGACAGTTTCCAACCGTAGCATAGACAACGAAGACGCTTGTAAATGCCCGTCTGCTTTAGACGGGTCGATTATCCATACTTCCCATCTTTCGAGTACAGACGGAGACAGCGTCGTTTGTTGTGAGAGCTTCACGGGATACTTCATGAAGTCATCGGAGGCGGAATGTCGTTTCCGAGGTTTTCGTCGAAGACCGAGGATTTTGCCATTCAGGATATCCCAGCCACCTCGTTCGCATGTCGCCTCGCGAACGCGCACCAATCTTAAATTACGCCACAGGTAGAGCGCCGACAGGTCTGACGCCGACGACTTCCGCGTGATATCTTGGCGCCCAAGACTTGACGAATCGTCGCCGTCAAGAGCTGCGCCATTAAGGTCTTCAAGCGCGAGAAAGGCTGGCACGTCGAATTTGTCATTCCCTCGACGCGAGAAATCCCTCTCGGACACGCGTCTTGAGTGTATTCCGTGACCAGAAACAGGAAAAGAGTTGACAATCGGTCCGTTCTCGCCGGAGACTGAAGTGTGTCTGCTTCGTGTTAGTGGAGTCCGTTCAGCTCCGGAGGAAGAGACGAAACTTCCGCTTCTTGAGCGTCTGCCTATCGAATTGTCCTTGTATGGACCGATCTTTGCTGCAAGTGGCTGTTGGAGAGGACATGAGCACCGTCGTGCTAGGATCCCTCGGTCAATCAGGACGATGTGGCCAACGGAATAAACAAGGCTAAAGCTGCATAATGGGACCTCGCCGCACTGTGAACATGCCTTAGATGGTGTGGGTAGCAGTCTTAAGTTGTTTACGAAGCCATAATTAATATCTAGAGTTGAGATGCGTTCGCCTGTAGAACCATCCCAAAGAGAGATTACGCCAGAGAAGGTTGCAGCGACAATGAGGACGTGAGGCGTGTCCTCTACTCGCAGAGTACAAGCATGAACATCCACGATATAATCTTCCGAAGTACCGGCTAGGATGGCGATTCGGCCTTCTGGAATAAACGACTGACATACGTCCACGATTTCGAGTTCGCCGTCGTCTGAAAAGAAACATACAGCAGGAAAAGCAGTGCCAGAAGGCCGGATTATTTTTGCCCTTTTAACAGCTATGCAGCATGCAGGACGGCAATTCATTGGCACACCATTAGACCATTGCACAACACGCCCATTCGCGTAGACGGCGAGGACACCCGGTACGGCTGATTCGTGATTCCGTGCGGCTGTATCTTCTATGATCGAACTGTTCCGCGTTGAACGCCCGTTACTCTCATAGAACTCAATTTGAGTGACAGGTGAGGCACATTCGTCCAAATAAAGCTGTGCGGTGGGAAAAATTGTATCTCCATGAATGGTCCAGATGCCGATAGTCCCAGATCCTGTACCAACTGCAAAACACGTCGCATTGTCATCGATTGCGACAGCGCACAGCGAGCTCTGCACTGAAGAGGAGGCGGCGCTTTTCAACACGATATCTGACGTGTCAACTGGAATGAAGTTTTGTAAGGCAGCGATCCAAATGAAGACCTCGCCGTCTGAGCTGACAGATGCCAGAACAGATCCATCCTTGCTTGATGCAAGAAGGCCCACATCAGAAGCAAAGGCTCGCGGAAACGTCTTGAAAAATGGCGGACTGTCCATCGGCGCCGGAAGCTCTTCTTCCTCAGTTCCACTATCATTTCGGCGGTTCTCCAAGCGGTCAGTACCTTTCAGCAGGTATAGGAGTAAGGCGTATAATGCGCTCAGCGTGGCTCCGATGGGGACCACCATGACCTTGAAGATCCACCAAAGTATACGTAAAGTACGCGCGGACCAGCGCAATCGGTGTACTCTGTGCTCTCCGATTATGTTGCCATGGTCATGATCAAATACCAGGACTGTGGGCGTCTCAATTTTCAGGTGGACAAGTTTAGTTTCTTCTCCACTCAGTATGCGCCATATCCTCTGCGCATCGGTGTGGCCGTCGAAGTGCGCAGCCTTAGCTTCTCTTATTGAAGCTCGAGTAGCTGGAGTGAGTTTGCTGTCCGCTTGACGTTCAGATACAGGTAACGTAGAGTAGTAAAGCGTGGCTGTGATTACCAAAAGCTAAACTCCCACATCAGATGGCATGGCATGGCGAGGCAATGATCTTTCTTACCAGCATCAAACTGAAATTCTTCGCCAATCGACCCTTTGTCGCCTTTTGCAGACCGGCGGCGAGTCTGGAAAACACGTTCACCTTGGTGGAAGGTTTTGCATTAGTAGAGGCGCTACCACGAAGAGCGAAATTTGGATCTTGACGAAGGAGATCATCGAGCTAGTGAAGGATGAGATTATGCACGTTATGAAACAAAGCTATGTAGGAATTACCTCTAGCCTCTGTATGTCGATTGACAGGACAGCGACGAAGAATGTGTGGATGAGGAACCAATGAGCAACGAGTACAACGATGGCGAATGCACAGAATTGGCGAATGGGACCATGGGAGAAAAATCCTATGATGCCGAGGATAGAGTTGTACGAAACAACTTTCAGTGTATTTGAAGTTCCCGCCCGACTCAGGCCAATGCCTATGCGTTCTTTGACGGGCAAACTGATAGGCGTCTTGGTAACGTCGTCAATCTATTCAAGGAATCAAAATGACCTGATATGAGAAAAAAGCGAAATGGTTCGATTCTGCCTGCAGGTACTTACTAAGCGGAACATATTTTCAGCTCCGACGAAAACTATAACAATCGGAAAGATTCCCCTTGGTTGGAGAAGTCAGAATATGGTTAGGGAAATGGGAGAAATCAAGTTCACCAGGGAACAAGAGTCATGCGCAGACCAAAAATAGCGCAAACGCTGAGACTTGTGATCGTACTGACTAGAATCTCCACCATGCCCGTAAAACATAGGCCAATTCTCGAGTGCACTGTGTCAAGGCGGCGCAAGCTTCCAGAGAAGTAGGCGAAGAAAATCAAGTACGACACATATAATGTCACTGTTATCAAGGATATCTTCTGGGCAGGCTTTTTCTCCGGATTGAACTGATCCACTGTGATCAGGGGACCATCAATTGAGGCGGCGAGAGACAGGTGCTTACCTCCAATGCTTGTAGTAAAGGATCTTGAAGAAGTCTCGGAATTTCCCCGAGAGGCGCGATATCGTGGAGAATGTTTAACCACGCTCTATGACCATTAGAGCTATTGCAATCCTCGTCTCGAAAGAAGTAAGTGAGTACCAGATAAGCCGCGAAATCGATGGTGAGACTACCAGGCTCGCTTGACTCGCGTCTAGCAAAGACCATTGATGGTTTCAGTGGAAGACCAGCGACGGAAACATTCTGCTGTTTATTGACAGTTCGAAGAACATTTGGGTCTGAACGCAAAGCATGCTCGTCGTGTGACCAGAATTCAAGAGGACTGAGAGCTAGACAACCTCGAGGGGGCACAGACAAGCACGTCAAACTGCTCGATGATAAACGGCCCGTGAGGTCCGTTTCCAATTGTAAGGCAGATTGTAGGAGATCATAGTTGATGGCACCGGCATCAGAGTCAAATCCATTACTCGTGAGGAAAACGCGTTCCACGCGTACAGTTTTCTCCGTGCCGCATTTTGCACGGGCAACTGTATCCTCTAGGATATGTAGGCATTCGTAACCGTTCCACACATTATCGAGATCGTCTTGAAAGTCCCAAAGAGGCTGTGTAGTGAGTCCAAACCATTGACCTATGATACGTGGCGACGAGCTGGGCAAAAACCGCCTGACTGAGTCCGAGTAGATTCCAATTGCTGGATAGAAAAGGGAAGTGATAACGAGTCCAGAGATGAGAATGAGGCGGATCTGGTGCGTCGCGCAGTGGCTAACACAGATCGGTATGAGAAGTACCCTCATGTAGCCGTGAGTACGACTCACATTCCAAAACGGTGAAAGAACTTTGAGCTCCAGACTCTGAAAGTATCAATTCCTATCATCTTCCTCCTCTCCGAAAACTTCTTCGATGCCCGTAAACAAATGTACGGCGTAAGCTGTGTCGTACTGTACAACGATTCGGTCCCGAGAGTCCTCAGTGCATTTCGAGTCTATTCGACCATCATATAATGTCACATCCGTTAGAAGAAGTTCGACTTGTAATGCATTCTCATTTGTGCATACCTGAGCAACGAGCAGAAATACAGCTGTATGAGGGCGCTGAGAAGGAGAGGTGCAAGTACTGAGCCGCGGTTCTAGGCTCAACAAGTACTTAAATGAATTTCTTCCGAGGGAATAAGCGGAACAAGCGGATCAGCGCATCAATCCGTGCCGATTCTGCCGAATGCAGCACCGGTCCGTCCCCAATGTCCGATCTCTCGTGCTCTTGCTCTTGCTCTTGCTCTTGCTTTTTGTTGACCTTGACCTCCAAAATGTCCATTGGCATGCAATGCATGCGCGTAACATCGAGTCTTTTCGCGTCGAAATCGGCTTTCGCATCAGCGCAGGATGCGCTCGGAAGGAGGGGTGAGGCATTCCGAACAGCCTGTATTCGTCGTGTAATGACATGGAATCGTCTCCAGCTTTACACGCAACGCGTCCGTGTAGTGCAATCTCAGAGCTCGCTATGCCTGCAATGTCTCCAACAATGACAGAAGGCGGAATTGCGCAATGGAAAATCAAGGAGGGCGATGCATTTCATACCGGTGACGTCCTGTTGGAAGTGGTAAATGTTCAGTTCAACTGACCACATTAACGGCGTTAACGTGGGTTACACAGGAAACGGACAAAGCAACAATCGAGGTGGAAGCACAGGATGATGGTGTTCTCGGGAAGATCATCGTAAGTTGAGCGTTCGGGTCTCGACACTCTTTTATGCTTACTCTTCAAGTCTCCTGACGGTTCGAAAAACATTCCCGTTGGCAAAACTATTGCTCTGATTGCAGAAGAGGGAGACGATATCTCGAACTTGGAGGCTCCGAAGGAGAAGGAGGAGCCTGCGAAGGCATCGCAAAAGTCTGACGAGGAAGCCAAGCCTCAGCCCTCAAAGACAACACAGTCTGCTCTTCACGAATCAACACCGCAGCCTGTTCATCGCGATATATCAATCCAATCCTCTAAACCGCTTTTCCCATCGGTTCAAAGGCTTCTCGCTGAGAATGGCATTGAAAATGCAGATCAAATCAAAGGCACTGGTGTTCGCGGAATGCTGACGAAGGGCGATGTCCTAGCGTTTTTGGGGAAGGCTTCATCCCCATCGGGGACATATAAACCAACGCAGACAGAGACGCCTGCGCCAAAGCCAGCTAAGGAACAGCCTAAGGTCATTGTCTACCTTCTAAACTACTGCAGCCATCCATCTCATGCATCTTGTTTTCAGTCTCTGGACGGTGGACGGCTGAGACAGACTATCGCCGCGGGTCTTGCAAAATCTTCTCGTCGCGCTCAGCTTACCCCTCGTAAGTGTCCTATTACCCTTTCGTTCCACGCTCTAACTCCCTATTCACCAGCCATGGCTTCTTTCGACTCCATCGTGAATGATTACCTGCCTTCAGATGGGAAATCCAATAATGTTAATACTCCAAAACCTGGGCCTTCGAAGCAGACGGGTCCGGCAGACCCGTCTTTTCAGGGATTACTGTAAAGTATTATAAACTTATTGCATAGATGGTTCGCAGCATAAACAATCCCTTATGCATTTTTGGGAACGTATGCACCACTAGAATCGCTGCAAGTCAAATAACAGGTTGTGAGGGAAGTGATGATGAAGGCATTTGGTTCTATAAGACGTCGTCTTCTAAGTCGCTTTCTGTGAATACAAGCTGTCTCGGCTGGGTCCTATCTGCGCTTGTCTTTCCTATATCGCCGTTCTGTGCCACAACCGTCTTCCCTTTATCCTTGCCCTTCTGTTTCTTCGTCGAAGGCTGCGCACTTTCGTTGTCTCCACCTTCGATTTTGATTGTAACGCTCATCGTAGATTTTCCCCGCGTACGGAGAGATACGTCCTGGTCCTCGTCATCTGGGATCATTTCGTCTTGCACTTCTACCGTTCCTGTTCTCACTTCTGTCTGGATGTCGGACGGGTCGTATGGCAATATAGACGGCAAAGAGACGGCTAGGCGAGCCAAGTGAGGGATAGCCGCACCCATTGCGTGTAAATATAGCGTTTTGTATCTAAGAAATGCTGCGGATGAATGGCAAGAATCAACGAAATCAGATGGAGCTTACCCGTCCTGCAACACAACGTCTTTACATCTTCGTAGATACGCACCCAAATCCGTTTTGCGAGTGATGCATATTCGATTCTTGCCTTCCTTATGAGCCGACCGAGGCCCTGTAGCAGAAACGGATGTTGGAACAGTAGGAAATGGACGTGGCGGCGCGAGCTTTCGTATCATTTGGGGTGAGCTCTTCTCGTTCTTCGCCATCTTTCCCTTCCTCTTCCGCTTCTTGGAAGGAGCCGATTGCGCCTCAGATTCCTGATCATGAGGAACTATTTCGGCTTTTGAGGTTTCGTTCGATTCCTCCAGTCCTTTCTCCAGTTCGCCAGCATTTATTATGTCGTCTTGTTGTATCGATGAACCAACCTTCGGCGCATTCTGTACAAGCTTGACTTTTTTTGTTGCTGGCGATGCCGTATCAGTCTCGGAGGAAGACGTAGATTTATCATTCGATTGATGGCGGTGCTTTGTCTTTTTGGTCTTCGTCATTGGGGAAAAATGAGACGCGCTCGTCACGCGACGCGTGCTTCCTGTTGATTACTATTTGTCCACATTCCTTTTCGGGCTCAAGCGTGGGCTGAACATGACCAGGTCTCTGAGAGTTGGTGAAATAGTCCGTCTAACATGTAAATTAATTCAAAGACACTTGATAAACGCTCGATATACCCTTGTAGACCAATTTATTCGATTTTCTAATATTTGTATATGTCCTTACCTGTCGAATTGCTAGCAATTCCCCTGCTTTCCGGCTTTATCCGTTCTTAGTGTCTCAATTCCACCGCAGACATACGTCAAAATACTACTTCAGCAGGATGACTTTCAACGAAACTCGATTTAGGCACCTATGTTATGGCCCCCACTTTGAATCCACTTACTGATGACATTTTTTGTGGGTATTCTGACCGGTAATCTCGGAAGCGATCCGATATGCTATTCCTCCTGATTGGTGGGTACTTGAACAATAAGCCAAGTTTCTCTTGCTTGGACTTACTCGACATAACTGGCAAGTTTCAGCTCGACCAGTATCCAGAGAATCGTGCATCGGAGGGAATATAATGCATTTGAAGCGCATTATATTTATACTAAGATTGATGATCACTGAGTTGAACACAAAGAGGTCACTGGACCAGACGCGGGGCAGCATTCAAGCTTCTGAAGTAATTTGATGGTTGCTTATTTTTCTTAAGAAATCTCGGAAAATCAAAGACGAGACCTTTCTCTGCATAACTCCTCAAGCTGGAAACTATCATGTTCTGAGTATGAGAGGAAAACTAAACTAAGTAGTATCGCACCTTGGCTTGCTTTGTCAGCAAGAGCCTGCAGGTTAGGCCTGAAAAAGAACGGAAACTTCCCAAGATATTGACAGTACTTTGGAAAGACTAGACTGGCTTCAGGAGGTTATGAATGGCCTCCTGAGAGTACTTCCGAGTTTCGGACGGCGTTGTAAGGGGAAATTCCCGTGGACGATTTGTTGTTGGGAGGTGAAGGGGATGCCGCGTCAGCGGTCGCCACGTCGCACCCGTCAGGCTCCCCGAGCCCACCACACTTCCTCTTTCTCGGGATTTGAGCTTGTTGGAATCATGGGGTGTCTTAAAAGGGTAGATAGTATGACTAGTTCTACCAGCAAGGCAAATACGGAATAATGGATCGAGTAAATGAAGGATGAGTCCTGATAAGGAAAACTTGGGCGAAGGGCATGAAGCGACTGCGACGGACGAACAATACCTGGGTTTATGAAACTGAACCATCTACTAATGCTGTAACCAGGCGTAAGATGCCAAGGGGCTCGCTGGATACTTAGATACGTGATCCAAGAATATTTCATACTCAAAATATCAGACAAAGGACAGTCATAAGCATCTTGTCTCACCCAGGTCTTCGGTGCCCATACTCGCACTTCACCAGTCCTTGCGCAAAATTCCTCTCAATTTGGGCAACAAAGTACTTATTACTGCCCTTCCAGTAGTATCAGAGGAATAAAGTTGTACATTCACCCCCAATAAAATATGTATGGTACACAACGGGAGGGACAATAGTCAAGGTAGGCATATCGCTGAGAGTCTAAAGACAGAGGCATACGAGAGGACAGCAAGTTGTCATAAGATCAGAAAGACGAAAAAAGTAAAGTCAGGAATGAGCAAAGGCTCATCGAAGCATGATCCTCTGGCATAATGCATAGACAAGTTCGACGGAATCGAAATGCCTTCACTTGGACTGCAAGGCTGGCTTAGTGCTTTAAGGTTTTCATGACTTCCAGATACTGACCTTCTTAGTGGACGCAGCCTTTGCAGGGGTTTTCTTCGCAGGCGCCTTCGGTTTAGTAGCGGCTGCCTTTGCCTTCGTTGTACCAGTGGCAGACTATGACGATAAATTAGATCGTCCTCTAGACACAGTTTCTCAGACACCTTCTACCTTCTTTGCTGGTGTCTTCTTCGCGCTTGACGCTTTCTTAGTAGCTGTAGGTACCTTCTTGACAGGAGTCTTCTTCACCGGAGCCTTTTTGGTAGGGGCTGATATCTTAGCTGCTGATTTCGCGGATGTCTTTATAGTGGATGGTTTCTTTGCAGGAGCGCTAGTAGTGGTCTTTGCTTTTGCCGGCTTGGCTGTAGGTCTCGCAACTGTCTTGGACGTCGGCTTATTCTTTATACAGAGGTATATCAATTGGCGCATGTATGCAAGAAGACAGCACTTACCTCCTTCGCTGCGGTAGACTCTGCACTCTTCTTAGGCGGTAATTTAACCTTACCGGATAGACCTGTCAACACCTGATGAGCAATTAACATACAGGCTCGTTGCCTGAACCTACCTTTCGGAAGTACGAAGATGCCCTTCTTCGCTCCTTGAGCGATAGCTTTGTTCAGTTGAGTTGTCTGAGCAGGTCCAAAGTCAACTTTGTACTTGGTTTCGACGAACCTATAAGATAATCAGTTCTGCTATTAGAGCATGAGACATAAGAAAATACCGACTTCTTAATTTGAGGCCTTGATACGCCAGTGCGTGATTCCTCAGGATGGGAAGATATGCATTCCTAAACAGCACAAAAAGAATTATCTTGTCAATTCACCGCATTACGGGATGCATTCAAGTGATGTATATTTGGCAAGGAAATTAGAAATAATTCTCGCAGCCTGTTAGGACAGTTGCGATAACCAAATGATGTAACTCCAGCACGAAAAGAAGCGTAGTGATACTTGTGGAAGGAGTGTAACTTTTTTCCCACCTTAATCATATCAGCCCAAGAAGGATGCGTAGCCGGAGGCTTTGCTACCGACTTCTTAGAGCCAGCGGATTTATTGGTGGTCTTCCTATTGGAGGACATGGTAATTATGCAAGAGAAGTAGCAAAGGAATAAATCTGCTGCGGCTGGAACGGGTGAGCAGGAGCACGAAGCGGGGACGGGAGTCACACGTGAGTAGGTAGTGGTTCAAGTTCAAGAGAGATGAAGCGCGTCCGTCTGTCGCGTTGCCCCGTTTTGGTTGTGGCGATAACTATATCACATGACCGACGCGTCGCGTATGTAATCTTTTGAAGCGCCTGACACGTTTATGTTGTAACTGTAATTCGAAGAAGTATAATCTAAAGGTCCAGTATTAGTACTAGTACTAGTTAGTACTGGTATTTCCCCCTTTCAAGTTGTGAATATAGCAAAACATATGCTGCTACCTGTAGGCACCATTTCATTATACTCAGAGTTCTTCAAGTTTGCATAGGATGACAACAGTCACAGGCACAGAGCAGTGAACACGATAAAGTACGACATCTATTACTACTACTACTCTGGGAGCACGGCCATCCTTTCGTATCTAAGCCATGACATCACGCGTGGGATTGATACCCTTACGTCCTTGCACGCGCCGGTCGGAAACTTCTAGACCTAGACCTAGGCTTAACGCGCGTCATGTAATTAGCATCCACTTTCAGCCCAGCCCAATTTCTCAGTGGCATATATAATGCTCAGATCCTTCTGGAGACGAATTATCCCCTCTTCTCTTCGTGCTCCTTCTTGACCTACCTTCCGACGCGCGCCACCTCTCGTCTCGAAATGTTCTCCCCTCCTCTTCGACGTTATTCTCCTGGTCCTGGTCTGCACATCTTGCCCGCGGTCCTCCATCCTACCTGTCACAAGCCAGTGAACTCCTTTGACGACGCGCATGTCTCGACTCGACCGTGCCTCAAACGCCAGGCGACTGCCCCTCTCCCTTCACACTTTACTGTCCTTACAAAGAAGAAACGTGAAACATTCTTATACAGCGCGCTTTGGTCAGATGAAGTGCATGCAGCGTTTCTTGAAGGTGAGTGTAACGTCTTATTAGTAAGTCTATCGTGCATTTATCCCGACGCAATACACAAAGCTCTCCAAAGGCATCCTCCATCTTCGACCTGGAGACTCGATGAAGCTTTTAAAGATATCCCGGATGACGAACAGGCGGACTACTGTAGAATAATCCAAGAATATATTTTGAGCAAAACTGGCTGTCCCCATTCGGTTGAACAGATATCAGAACAAATTAATATTGTCCTTTCTAGTCCTTTAGGTTAGGTTTCTACCTCTACATAACTTCTATCTCGGTACTTATGTCAATTGTCATTGCGATCCCAGCGACACCTCTCGTGGAAACACCCGCCGAGGATGAGTTGGTATTCCTGGCAGAAAGCGAGCAAGCCCATGCCCGTGGGCCAGAGTCGAATGCGAAGTTCAATTCTTGCAGAGCTTGGCAACCGGAACGAGCTACAGTACGCGCCAGCGAATCTTCCTCGATGTCCAGACGTCGAAAAGCATGTAATAGACCTATCCTTAACCTTCATGTTGATTTGCCTCCTGTTTCCAGCCAATTTGGCTTAGGCATCTCACCTAACGCTGAGGAATCCGATCCGGGAGCCGTTTTTCCAGGATTGACGCCATATTCAGCAGCTTGTCGGCCTTTTGGGAATCTTCAAGATGGGTTGAGCCCGTCTACGCCATTAGAACAATGTCACAAATGCCCTCTAGTCCCTCCAGAGATACCCAGAGTCATCGACATACGCCGTCATAACGTCGGACGCTGGATTCCAACGCCAACAGAAGGCGTCCTTCCCTCTCCATCTTACGCCTCATCGGCCTCCTCCCCCACGTCTATCGCATCTCCCGAAGGTAGCGATTCATCAAGCGGAAGTTCAGTCAAATCTAGTGCTACTGAGCGAATGCAGCCTCGACCGAAGTTGACGAAAAAGACACTATCATGGCTTTCGATGCCGAAACACACTTCACAGACCCTCGACTTTTCATTAAACGGACATCATGAGGAAGTCGCGCATTCGCCTTCGGTCGAATGTAGTATGGTTTCCGACTCTTGATTAGTTTTTCCTCATCAAAATGGTACCCTTGACTCTTTATTCTTAAGTAATGGAAGTAATCATACCCATTATTTCGTCAGATCATCGTGTCCTTTTCTCGTCCTGGTAGCTTTTTCATAGATTACTTGTACATCATCGGCGTTGTCATAATCATTCTCGTTTTGTTTGAAGTTTCCGTACTAGTCGTTCTTGTACATATCGGTAATAGGAGTGAATGTGCCGTAAAGCAGGATCGGCAACTGTAACACACGTATCTGCCGGCCCTAAACAAGGAATTTATGCCGTACTACTACTAATTCGCGACTTGTTTTCAACTCGAAGGTATTCCGTGTGTTGCAACTAGCAACTCTGAGTTCTCCTGACTCACTTCTGTCGCGTATAACCAATTGTTCTCCTACAAGCGAACTCTTCATGTCATCAGCCCAGCACATCCAAACAGTTCTACAGGCGTTAAGGAAAGTAGCTGTGAAAGGGAAAAAGAAGAAATCAGTGCTCGACGACATCGACAATGTGGCATCCTCTGTCGTTCTTCTCGTAAGTAGTCGACGCTCATCCCTATCCTGTCATTCTCACTGGCATGAGCTACTCAGAATTCCTCGTCGCCTTCCGTTCTTGTATTCGATAAGCTAGCTTCCGTCTTCCGCTTGCCTCTCGTGTCCTTGTACTCTGCATACACAGTTCACACTCTCAATGCCGCCTCTTTCATTTTGAATTCTGTGCTGAACAATATCCGGTCCTGTTTCATGGACGGAGAGAATACAGATATTGAACGCCAGTCGGGCTGGGAACGGGTAGCGAACTCCCTGCTATCTGGTGTAATAGGACGTGGGAGGTTTCCGTTGTGCAATGTCCGTGCATTTTTCAATTCCATATGAACGCAGGACTTTCTCGAGGATAGAAATAACGGTGGTGTACAAGTTGCTTTTTTTGGCTCGGCTATCGGACTCACTTTTATTTTGGACGGTAGATAAAATCAAGACGAGTATTGCCAAGGCGCTCTATGATCCACTCTGTAGTTTCTTCTTCTCAAAAGATGAATCAAGTAAATTCAACATCGGTACAACTCTGCGCTGCACTGTGGGTGATTCTCTTTCGGTTGTGTGCTCTTCTAACCTATGTTCGTCACTTTCTTCGCAAATAACGGTGCATATATCCAACTCATAAGGCGTATATGCTATTATCCGACTCTGCAACGCTTCATCAAGATAATCAGAACAAGCTTCGTGACCAGAAATTGCTCGGAGCGTGAGTATCCCTTACTCGCACGTTCGCAGAAGCTTATGCATTTCATTCAAAAACAGTCGCTCGCTCGGATTGACTATCTCCAAAACTAGAGGTGTGGGAGTCTCTAAGTGCAAGTGTCCTTTCTCACACGTTTATTATAGACTTTGCTGTTCTTGAGACACTTCTAAACTTATTCGCTATTCTGCTCCCTTCGTCATCTGCCCCACCCAAGCGCAGTTCCTACATTCAGGATGTTTTCTTCGATCGTGGAAAAGACGTTCTCGATTTGCTTGACGGACAATCTGCCAGAGAGTGGGATGAAACGGCGACGAAGGTCCTTGATATCCTGGCGTCTTCGGACATTAGCTTGTACGTGATCGACGGGTACTTTCATATGTAATGCTAATTGGCCGTTAGTCCGCAGCCCTTCGACGTGGATGAAGTTGTCGTGGGTGAGACCAAGTACCCTCAGCCAGAAGTCTCCGACAGGTTTTATGTCGATAGGATGTCTTTCTTTGTCAATGTCCGGCGGGAGGTACGTGTTAGCTTCAACCGTATACGGCACTTGCTGACATTTCGCAGGATGGGTTGTATGAAGACTTGCAGATTAAATACACTAACATTGATGACATCAAATTCACATCTGCTGGAGGTCTGTTGTATTCAATCCCTCTCAGTTCGTTCTAATCAGTTCGATTCATTGTGCATGCTAGATAAGTCAACTCTCGTCACTGTAAAGCTGAAAACCCCTCCAAAACTCGGTGACCAAGAAATCGCGGCGCAAAATGGGACGTTTGATCTTCTCGTTGAAATCCTAAATAGTGACATGACAAGGTTCAAGGAGGCGCTGAAGCACAGAAATCTCGTATGAACATTCGGGCATCGTGGTTTTTCGGACGCTGATTTACTTTGCATAGAACGGAATACTTGCTGTATCAAACAAGCCGCGCATATCGGTATCTGCGGACCTAGAATTGGACGCAGATGGCCCACAATGGGACAATTATGATAAATCGTCACTAGAGAAGGTTAGTCATTCCACAGGACAGGGGATACTGCACTTATCTACCAATTCTCTCTGAAAGGTCAAAGACGTAGAGACATGTAAGCGATTAGGCCCAATAGTTTCCTTTTCTGACACTGTTGCATGAAGTTTACGAATCAGATCCTCTTCAAACTCCGAGCAGTAAGCAGCATACTATCGAATCCGGCGACATGTTCGATAACCTGCCTTCTAAAGGTAAGAACAGCGGCACAAAGACGTTGACGATATTCTAATATTATTGGACAGCCACCAAGTCCAGCGTCGCTTCAAAAGCCGAGACTGAATCTTCTGAAGATTCGAAGCAACAGGCTTCTATACATAAGCTAAAGGCATCTACATTTGGAGAATCCAGTGAAGAATTATCTGAGATCAGTGATTCCGCACAAATATCCGGGAAGACAAAGCCAGGACAACCGAGGAAAAATAAGCCTATCACCACTTCAGAAGTAAGGATATACGTTAAGTTCTAGTTATGCGATTCCTTACTAATGATAGTTTGCCAAGGTCATCGTCCTTTCAGATAACGAATCTGAAGCGGGACCCAAGCGGACCTCTCGCGGTGGGAAGGGTAACGAGAAACGTCCCCAGACACGCGCTGGTACGTACGACAATGCGGCAGCAAACACGAACACCATTTACACACAGCAACTTACAGAGGATACGTCCTTAGAGGGGTCTCTTTCGAAAGCATTACCTACTAAAAACAAGACAGTACCAGCGACGAAAGAAAGGGATGCAGATGCGAAGGTCACTGCTGATAACCATGCTTCAATTGGATGTGCTCGACGTGCTGCTGGTGGTGAAACATCTAAAAAGCTCGCTGACGCATTCCATATTAGTGAAGATATCGGCGTCCCTGAAGAATATGCAGAACCTTGCCAGATCACCGATGTCTACAAGTCGAGGGACACCAAATCAAAGTCATCGGAACCGAGAAGCCTTGGGAAGCGGCCGGCTTCACCTTTCACTGCCGTCGCTCCTCGTTCCTCCTCGCCGACCTCAAGAGTCTCTAAGATGAGGGCGAAAAATGCTACAGCCAAAAACAAGTCTGTCAAGTCTGGGCAGAAACGAACATCCGACAAAGCTCTGGCTGATGACAAAGAGGCATCCTCGCGAAAGAAGCCTAGGGTCGATGTAAAGGATGTTGACGATGAAAAGCAGCTAGAGAATATCCAATCTGCGAGGAAAAGCATGAACCGAGGACAAAAAGCGATTTCCCAAGGTTCTCAGAGGGTTACGTTCGGAAAGGGACGAGGATCTGCGGAGGACCTGAATGTTATTGCTTTGCCAGGAAGACAATCGTCTGTTCACCCGGTTCGAGCGATATCTCCGAGCAAGTCTCGGCCTAAGAAGGAGAACGTCGATACGTCTAAGAGTGAATCTCGAGTGAGTATCCTGCTTTTACCATTCCGGCCTAGAAAGACTTACTCGCTTCTTCTGAGAAGGTTACAACTTGTGTTGACAATGAGGATAGAGGAACCACACAAATCCAACCACGCCTGCCCCTTCAGACGCTAGCTCAACCTTCCAACAGGATAATAAAGGTGAACTCATTTAACTAATCGGCGAATCCTGCGCCTGATACATCCAGCCTGAACCCACTGATCATAAGTTACCTGTGCATTTCCCTGTCGACAAGAAGCTCGACGCTAAACGGTCTACCGAACATATTTCGAAGCGACACAACGGAATCCCCGCATTGCCTTCTCTGGAAGATGTACTCTTGAAGGGCGTTCCTGTTAAAGAAAGTGTTATCGCTCAGAAAACTAATGAGATAGACGATGAGGACAGCAATGACTCGGAGACTAACATCGACCTCGACCGTGTCGGACATTTACCTGCCGCTCATACTGCAGATGTGGACGAATTCCTCGACATTGATGAAGATGAACAAAGTCACGTCAATAACCTTGAAGCGAACTGTCTGGTGGAGCCGCACACTCCTTTATCGAGGAAGCCTGTAGACGAAACGCCTGTTCATAAAGCGCAGCCAGAGAAACCTAAGAATGCACTGGATCTAGATACCGAGTTCATCGATCTTACTGACGAGGACATTAGAGAAGTACTGAAGAGTCTTCGTGCGAGAAGATCGAGGAAACAACGCGAGCTCGGAAATACTGCACGTCTGCAAGCGTCGACAAAGAAGGCTTCCTTTGAAGTCGGAGAACAAGAACAATCGTCGGATGGCATCGAGGCACCCACACTACGACAAATACCGTCACGCCATAAAGTCAAATTCGAGGAGAAGCTTCGCTATAGATCAGCGCCTGTGGAAAGCTTACCTGTACAGGAGACTGGAAAGAAACTTTTCATGGGCACTAGTACGTTAGTCCACGATTTCAACCCAGAGCATCGATAGATCTGATTTGCTAGAAGAGCAAAAACATCGTCATCCAGAGTCCGAATCTGGATCTCGAGTTGGTTCGACTCGTGGAGGCCAGAAAGGACAGGAAGAGAAGCGCAAGAAGGATCCGGGAATGCAGGAGATAATCAAAGTAGAGGGTTCTTCTCCCTTCGTTATTCCTTTGCTCATGTTTGTCTGCATCAGGTTCTCGACGCAATACAAAATGTTCAGTTCCAGTGGGAAACTGTCCTCTTTTTATCAACTATTAATCGTCTTTTTTGACAGGTTATCATCTCCAACATCGAAAATAAATCACGCGTTGTACGAAGTGATATCCGCGTAGCAAGAGACCGTCTTATCCATGAAGCGGTTGCGGACTTGCACGAGATGAGGGAAGAAAGGTGAGGGCGTCATACCTTCCATAACGTACCTTCTGAAGGCTTTACAGCGTCAGCCATTACAACAACCTCCTTGCTCTCGAGAACGAGTACGCCAACATCAATCGCAAGCTTAACACAGGATTTGAAAGTCTGGAAAACGTCAACACTGAAATCTGCAAATTCATCCGTCAAAATCTCAGCGCCCATGATCGTGGTTCTTTACCGAAGAAAATGTCTCGGTCTCTCTTTGCTTCTGCGTTGCCTGGGTCCTTCCAGAAATCCATCTGATGTCTGGACTGCCTCTCTTATCACTAGCACGGTGCTTCTTGGCCTTGTGCTTCTAGTAATCGAATGAATGATCAGTGTGGTGACTCTTCTGGCTTTCTGTGATCGTGACTACTTACTGTACTTGTAATATTTAGAGGTGTGCATTGTAACATATGTCAAGTAAAGATATGTCATTTAACTGAATGTACCGTGCGGGGCTGTTTGAGCTGAGAATCAAGCGAAGTAACGTGCTGAGTTGATCATGATTGTATAGTCACGGTGTAAATTTATTAGAGCCGCAGCATGTCATTTTTGTCCAGCATCGCGAGGTGTCGCGTGCTGTTGGGTCAGGGCTCGTGTGCTCGAGCTCACAATTCATTTGTCTGGCTTCGGCCTCGCAGCATCTCAACGTGTACCAGACCATCACCATCTGTCCCGAAAGGATTCGCCGCAGGTTTCGCGTTCAGTAGACGCGTCACTTCTCTATCCTCTTATAACACGCGCCACAAGCTCTTTCCAAAGTCACATTCATCTCTTCAACAAAAATTTCGACGAGCCTACTGTGCATTGCAGCCAATGTCTGTCCCACCTGCCGGTTCTGCTACAGCCCAACCTAATGTGCCTGAGGATAAGCATCGTTTGCCGTTGGATGTAAAGCCTTTGCATTACGACCTCACCATCCTCACGGACCTGGAGAAGCTTACGTTCGAAGGATCAGTGGTGATCGAGTGAGTATATTAGTGATTCTTATCGATCGCAATCGAGCACGTCTCTGATCAACTCATTCAGTCTTGAGATCTTGAAAGACACATCGTCCATTGTTTTCCATTCCTCCACGCTGAACATCAAAGATGTATCTATCACAACCGATTCGTTTAAGGAACCTCAAGCTCCTACTTCTCAATCCTTCGATGCTGCCTCGGAACGTGCCTACTTGAAGTTTCCTACAGTATTCTCGGCTGGTTCGAAAGCGCAACTGAAGGTCAACTTTGATGCTCAGCTGACCGGGAGTATGATGGGCTACTATTATTCAACTTGGGAGAAGGACGGCAAGAAGCAATACTATACACTCACTCAGTTTGAGGTACGTTTGTTCTTCCTGCTGGACTTATTTCGGCGCTTCATGATCTGACTGAATGAATCTAGCCGACAGCTGCACGGAGGGCATTCCCTTGCTGGGATGAGCCATTGCTTAAAGCAACCTACGGCATCACGCTCATCTCGCGTGAAGGAACAGTCAACCTGAGTAACATGCCTGCAATTTCCGAAGAGCCATATACATCATGTAGGTTCAATGATCCAGTTTCTCTTTGTGACGAACTACTCACCAGTTCATAGCTTCTCTACCTTCTGGAGGGAAATGGAAGATAACTAAGTTCGATCGTACGCCACCGGTAAGTTTGTTAGGCTTTGTAGAGTAAGTTTCCACTTAAAGAGGCTCTCGATAGATGTCCAGCTATCTTGTAGCATTTGCAAACGGAGAATTCGAACATATCGAGAGCCATTATGTCAGCCCTCTAAGCGGAAAGACAAGGCCCTTGCGTGTCTACGGTAATTTAATAGTCCTACCGAAGCATACATCATCCTGACTCTAATCCTACTGTAGCAACGGCGGACTACATCCATCAAACAGAGTTTGCGCTCGAGATCAAGAGGAAAGTCCTTCCGCTGTACGAGCAGATGTTTGATGTCGAATATCCCTTACCGAAGCTGGATACGCTCATCGTAAGATTGATTATGGGAATTTATAAGCATATTTATCTGAACTCCAATGGTCCAGGCTAGTGACTTCGATGCTGGGGCTATGGAGAACTGGGTCTGTCACCCTGACGGCTATTTCTCAAATGAAACTAATATATTTATTCAGGGACTTATCACAGGGCGGACTACTGCATTCTGTCTGGACACGAAGAAATCCGGCGTGAACGCTCAGAAGGACGTTGCCACTACTCAGAGTCATGAGGTGACGTTGTTTGTAAGGATATCGAAGCTGCTAGCTCTGACATACTTATCACCAGGTTGCGCACATGTGGTTTGGAGGTGAGGCGGTCTTGTATGCGCTGTCTGCTCCGCGATAGTTAACTGAGGGTATTTACTTCCAGACATTACGGTGAGTAATAAACTGTCTATAATGACCGTTATACTGAAGAAGACCAAAGACGATGGCGTGGTGGGATAATCTGTGAGTTTTTCCAATGCTCCGTTAGAGTGCGTCGCTGATTGAACCGGAATGAATAAGGTATCTGAATGAAGGTGGGCCGCATATCATGGCTAACTGAAATCTCCACTGACATCTGTGTTTACAGGATTTGCAACTCTGGTAGGTCTTGACATGAACCATTACAGATTTTCTCACATCCTGATGAGAAATGCTAAAGATGGGCGAAGTCATCATAATGGGTATGTATCTTTCAGTCTTTATGTGCCGTCTCGTGCTAATCGAAAACTTTTGCAGACAAGTAAGTATATATGTCATTGTCCTTGTCAAGACAGACCAACTCTCAATAGAGTATTCCCGGAATGGAAAGTTTACAGCGAGTTCATCAATCATCACCTTGCGAGAGCGCTTGATTTGGATGCCAAACTCTCCTCGCATCCCATCGAGGTTGACTGTCCTGACGCCAATCAGATCAATCAGGTAATCGCACTGGTACCTCTGTCATGATTTATCAGAATCTCATGCGGTATCTCTTAGATCTTTGACGCTTTATCGTACTCAAAGGCGGGATCCGGTGAGCTTGAATGCTGTTTAAACGGAAAGCTGTCCTCATGGACGCAAAAGTTCTCAGAATGCTTTCTGCCTTCGTAAACGAGGAGACATTCCTGAAAGGTGTTTCAATTTATTTGAAGAAACATCTTTTTGCCAATAGCGTCAGCAAAGATCTATGGGAAGGCATTGGTGAAGCGGCAGGTATTCTCGTGCCTTTGAGTTCGTCAAGAATTTCAAAGCTCATCAGCTTTGTTCAGGCAAGGATATTGTTGGAATGATGGACAACTGGGTCTCCAAAATGGGCTTCCCTTTGTTGACAGTGACCGAAAAGGGGGCATCTATCCATGTTCGCCAGGATCGCTTCTTGGAAACGGGCCCTGCAGCGGATAAAGATAATCAGACTATTTGGTTCGCAGTCCTTGTCAAGCTGGTGACCTCTTGACCTTAACATCTGCATAGGCAAATCCCTCTGAATATTGCCTCAACTGGTGCTGATGGAAAGCTAAAAGTCGATCGTATTCTCTTGACGGAGAAAGAAATCACTATTCCACTGGACACGACCAATCCATTCAAGCTTAACTATGACACTACCGGCGTGTGTAAGTGACCATTTCTTTTCCTATCTAAGTGATACTTAAGGCGAACTCTAGACCGCGTTCTCTATACCCCGGAAAGACTAGACAAGATTGGTGCAGAAGCTGCCAAGAAAGACTCCGTCTTCAACATGAACGATCGTCTCGGTCTAATCAGCGACGTCTTCGCTCTATCTAATGCTGGCTTCGGAAAAGTTAGTGCCGCGCTAAATTTGGTTCAAAACTTGCGCCAGGAAGAAGAGTGTGAGTTACTCCTGCCTTCATGCGTTTACAAAAGTCTCATGCCGACGTCGTATCTCGCAGTCCTAGTATGGCAAGGGATCCGCGACAATATTGGCGTTCTGACAAGCATCTTCTGGGAGAATACTACGACTTGGGAGCTGCTCAAGAAGTTCCGCTCGGTACGTCACATTCCCTTTTATTTAAAAATATGTCAACTTAAATGAATATTAGTCACTTTACACTCCTCTGATTGACCAACTAGGATACGACTTCTCGGATTCAGATTCAGCTGACAAGAAGCAACTGAGAACGCTGGCTATTGCTGGCGCAGCTGCCAGCGACGAACCGAAGTATTTCATCTATTTTGTCCTACTTGATTTTGGCTGATCTTTCTTATAGGGTCATCGAAGAATTGACAAAACGGTTCGCTGACTACCTGAAGACAGGCGATGACTCGGCCATTGCATCAGACATCGAAAGGGCCACTTACACAACCGTTAGTTCTTTCTCAGAAAGACAGCCAGGCCGGATCTTATTATCTAGCTAGGTTGTTAAACACGGCGGGCGAACCGAATACGATGCAGTGAAGGCTATCTTTGAGAAGCCCAAAACTCCTACAATGCGGGTACGTACAAAATTTGGTGCCTTGTATTTGCTTCGCTGAGACTCAATTCATCTCCATCAGACTGCTGCAATGTGAGTATCTGAAGCTCGCACGCTATTGATTTACGAACGTGAATTATTTAGCGCCGGTTTATGTTCTCCGAAGGATCAAACTTTAATCGACGAGACGCTCAAGTTCATGATGACTGAAGCGAAGGACCAGGATGTCTACATGTTCATTGCTAATCTCGCTAGTAATGTCGTCTCAAGACGCAAGATGGCCACGTTCCTGAAAGAGAACTATAATGAGGCGCGTTTCCGTATATTAGGCCTAATTTTGATACTAACACATCTTCAGCTCTATAACCGATTCTCCGGGAACACGCAACTTCCATATCTTATCTCTGTATGTAATCGTCCGCTTTCCACGCCGTCGGGTTTTTTTTAATAAAGCTCGTTTAGTATGCTTTCAAGTACCTCTCCACGGAGGCTGATGCGAAAGATATCGAGGAGTTCTTCGAGGTATTTTTTTTTCTCTCTAATTCCCATTGGTAGCCATCATTACTCAATCGATGTAATATCATTCAGGGTAAGGACGTCTCGAAGTTCAATCTGGCTCTTAACCAGACTTTGGATACCATCCGTGCGCATGCCGCTCTGATTGAGGTATGTCTGAGCACGGTCGTTCGTAGAATGGCTTCTGACGAGATTTTGTAGCGCTCGACCGACGATGTCGTTCAGTGGTTGCAGACGTGGAGCAAGGCGACAAAGCTTTGATGACAGCGCATCATATACTATGGTCTCACATCAATCAAATCTACGGCAATGTTACCTCGTTCTCCGTCCAAGTTCAATCAGACAATCTTTGTGGCTCATTCGCATGAGTGCTTGATAATTCAAAGAACTGGGTGGATAAACAAATTGCGATGAAGCCGTGAACATCTGATCCACCTGAAGCTATACGGATTTCGTAATCTTTTCTTTAAAGAGTCTTTACAACACAAGAACTCGGTGCTGCGTCGTGAAAAAAATTCTAGTTAATATCAGACTACTCGATACACATTTCAATTCGAGCTACGGTGTACAGTGACTCGCATATGCTGTATAGCCATTCGGAGCGCGGAAATTGATCAGGTGCATTCATTATCCTTACGGAGGCACTGAGAACATTGCAATATTAATACTAGTAGTAAAGGGATGCGTATGGCAACAGATATCAAAAAGACAGAAGATCCGAAAAGGAAGAAACTTCAAGTTTCGAAAGCAGAAGTCTCCCAGTTTCTGAGGTCTTTCTAATTCAGGCTCCTTCGCTATCATAGTATCAATTCTTTGATGGATGAATAATTTGATTTGCTTGCAGAACATTGGACGGCATTCCTGGTCTGGCACAGAGTGATCGCTTGCCATAGTTACATTGCCGTGTTATTATGTAAGTCGGATTGATCCATCTCATTCAAAAGGGCCGCCCATAATCAGCACTCGCGGCCACTTCGCGAGTCTCTGCGCTTTCCTCCTTCTCTGTCTACAACCTCCACGTCGCAGTCGTCTACTCAGGTCCACTCATCCCTGCATTGTCTTGTGGCCGCATGTCGTCGGAGATTTCAACCGTGTCTAGTCACCCCGACGACCAATACGGCCCTTTGCCATCGGGCTGGGAAGCTAGAATCGATTCGGGGAGCAGACGGTACGTTCATTCGCTCTCGGTGTCTCGTTTTTTTTAGACTAAAGTCTGTCTGCGTAAAGATACTATGTCAATCACAACAATCGCACAACCCAGTGGAATCATCCCAATGCGCCGGCCCGCCAGTCCACTCAGGTCGTTCCTCAACGCCCGCCTCAGCCTACGCCATCACAGGTACAAACTTGCTAATATCGCTCAGCAGGATGCAACTAAACACCTTTACTTGCCCCAGCAGGTTGCATCACGAACATTGGTAGACGATGTTCTTGAATCGAATAATGCAGGCCTATCTACATCGCATAATCCTGCCAGTCTGGCGAGCAACACGAACGGTTTGCCTCCTGGCTGGGAGCAACGCTTCACGCCTACGGGCAGGCCTTACTATGTTGACCACACGTACGTATACAGCTTCCGAGTCTGTCTACAAATATTCGTGCGACTCACACTGATTTATTCAGTTCGCGCACGACGACGTGGATTAGACCTCCAGGCAGTGCTCCTGATACCGGGAGTACTTCTGGTAATCAGCTTGGGCCCCTTCCAGCTGGCTGGGAGATGCGTCTCACCTCCACAGGCCGTGTTTACTTTGGTAGGTACTTCAATTCTACCCGTCGAGCTCTGGTCTGAATAGTAAATACGCCACTTTCACCCCTTGACGATGCTAGTCGATCATAAGTAAGTTGCTTGCCACTGTCTCCATATAGCCATGGGCTAGACTGAATCATACCCCACCCTTACAGTACCAAGACGACGACTTGGGACGATCCGAGGTTGCCGTCATCTCTGGATCAAAATGTTCCTCAGTATAAGCGCGATTTCCGTAGGAAGCTTATCTATTTCCGTAGTCAACCCGCGATGCGGACACAACCTGGCAACTGTCAAATCAGAGTCAGGAGAAATCACCTTTTTGAAGACTCCTACGCTGAGATCATGCGACAACCGCCTTCCGAGCTGAAGAAACGCTTGATGATCAAGTTTGATGGCGAGGATGGTCTTGATTACGGCGGTGTTTCGAGGTTCGTGATAGTACATTGTTGATCGGGTATGAATGTTTTGACCGACTGACGCGACCTTCACAGGGAGTTCTTCTTCCTTCTATCTCATGAGATGTTCAATCCGTTCTACTGCCTATTTGAATATTCAGCACACGACAACTATACGTTGCAGATCAACCCCGCATCAGGTGTCAACCCAGAGCACTTGAACTATTTCAGGTTTATTGGTCGAGTCACGGGTTTGGCCATCTTCCATCGCCGCTTCCTTGATGCATACTTCATTATCAGCTTCTACAAAATGGTCTTGAAGAAGAAAGTGACACTTTCGGATCTGGAAAGTGTTGATGCGGAGCTCTATCGTGGATTGAAATGGATGCTGTAAGCCAATATCTAGTTACCATTTGCCTACTGTTCTAACAATAGACGATCACAGGGAAAACGACATCTCAGATGTTCTTGACGAGACTTTCTCTACCACGGAAGAGCGGTTCGGAGAGATGTTCACCATCGATCTGTGCCCGAAGGGAAGTGAGATCCCTGTGACCGAAGAAAACAAGGCCGATTATGTCAATGCCGTGGTGCACTACCGAATTCAAAAGCGTGTCAAGGAGCAGTTCGATGCATTCATGGCAGGTTTCAACGAACTGGCACCTCAAGATCTTGTCATGGTCTTCGATGAACGAGAATTAGAGCTCCTCATCGGTGGCATGTCGGAGATAGATGTGTACGTGCCCTCTTATCTTCGTCAATCTGCCGCCGGCCTTCTTATACTCCGAGATACAGAGACGACTGGAACAAGTTCACAGACTATAGAGGTTATGAAGTGAACGATACAGTCATCCAGTGGTTTTGGAAGATCGTTAGATCGTGGCCTCCCGAGAAGAAATCGCGTCTTCTTCAATTTGCAACCGGGACCTCACGGATACCAGTGAACGGATTCAAGGTCCGTGACGCCGTTTATAGCCTGTGCCTTATGATAATACTTGCTGATACTTTGGTTTTTACTTTATTTTTTTATTCAGGACCTGCAAGGCTCAGATGGACCTCGACGATTTACTATAGAGAAGTCAGGTGACCCATCACAGCTACCTAAGAGTCACACATGCTTCAACCGCATCGATCTCCCTCCCTACACGAGTATGGAAATGATGGAGCAGAAACTGACGTTGGCGGTTGAGGAGACTATGGGTTTCGGACAGGAATGATTCTACTAGATTCGCCCTCGACTTCCACCTACGGGATGATTTCCCTCTCTCTCCCTCTCTTTCTCCCTTTTCCTTGTCACCCTTATCGCTTTCTTTCTTGGCGCCCGTTCTGTACATGCATGATCTTTGATCCTTGATTCCCTTCTATCAAACATCCCACTACAGTTTCTCACATGAAATACTAAATCATCTTCCTGTGTACATCTGTCTAATTGCATTGTTGTCGTTCGTTATATGTCTTCTCTCCACACTTCTTCCTTCCACACCCTTTCTATCTTATGTCATCTCATTCACACTCATCACGTACTCTATTTCATCGTCTTTGTCTTTCGTTCGGCTTTGTTGTCGTGTACGACCCCACTTTCACTTTCCTTCCTTCCCTTCCCTTCCCTTCCCTCTCGTTGCTATTGTATGCTCGTCGAGATGACTTTTGGGACCCTTTTTATTCGTGAATGTTTCCGTTTTTTTCTCACGATGTTATTCTTTCCTCGGATGTACACTAAATAAATATCCCTTTGCAGTCTCATTCATTAAGGATCTGTTATAGTGATTCGTTCCGGATTAGCTTCGCCTACTCCACGAGAGGCGACAAACCAAAGTATTAGATGCACGACGACGACGACGACGACGACGAGCTGCTGAACAAATCAGAAGGGGGAAAAGAGCCCAAGCAAAGAAAATGATTAAGTCGAGTTTACATATTCGTGAGTATCGTAGGAGACGCTGCTACGCTCGTAAGTCATAGGCAAGACGATCGGTGACATGACTTTTCGGCTTGAGTAAGTGCACAAGGATACACTGCTGGCACGAATTGAAGAAAGTAGAAAAAGGAGTAGGCGCGTAGGCATAGAAAAAGGATTCAAAGAGAAGGAAGATACAGACATATTCTTGACCGAACTGACACAAGAAGAGAGAAAAGAAAGAAAAGGATATGGATTATGAACTGTGAAAAAGAACAGAAAAAAAATCGGACCACTATCGTAGACAGACGAATGGAAGACAAAAGGGAGTTCAGATTTGGCAGAAAGTAACAGAGAAATGCTTCAAGCTTTCTCAAAGGCAAAAGCAACGTAAACATCTGCAAAAAAAAGGAAGAGGGAGACGACCCAAAATATTGTTCACCGCGCGGAACTAAGGAGGGGAGAGGAACACGACGCACTAGCAGCTTCCCATTGGTCTTCGTCCATCTGGCTCTCGCCATTCGCATCGACGACTTTCATGCGCTGGAGGAGGGGCCCGTACTCCGGGTGTTCACAGTGCTCTGCATACACATCGTGGAATTCCGCTTTGTACAGCAGTTGGAGGTGGTATTCCGAGGCCATCCTAGAAAAGCCGATCATATTAACGATGAGTCGAAAATGAAAGACATCGAGGATGCGGAGGCTTACTGAACGAAGTTATCCCAATACACGATATACTCTGGGACATCCTCCACCGCATCGCGCAGAAAGAAGGTATAACGGTGACCAAAGACAGGTCTCCGTTCACTGTCGTCGAACTTGATTCGATACACCGAGTTCCCAAAAGACAAGTCTGAATCAGGCGGAAGCGCGTCTAGCCGCTCACTTCGAAACAGAAAAACACATGTAAGGGGGAGGGAAAAGATACGCACGATAACAAGAATTTATTACTCACAGTAGAAGTCTATCATTCGGTATGGTCCCAACAAATCTACCACCCTTTCTCAACCAACGAGTAACGTTCTCAAGCATCACGCGCGCCTTCTGTACGCTCTCAAACGCATAGTGCATGCAGAACTGCATCGATACTACATCAAAGGGCGGGGTTTGCGGCGGTATCGGAATATTCGGAATCTCGGTGAGAGAATGCGAGAAGCAGTCCAAGGCGGCGAAGAATGAGGTGAAGCGGGAAGATGATTTGGTTGGATTGGCCACTGCAGAGGACTGATAACGTTGTCGTGCCTGCTCGACAGAGATTTCCGCAATGTCTAGTCCATCGTCATTAAGTTGAAAGCAACGCGAGGGTACCGAATCCACTCACCAACACCAACGTACTCTCTTACTCTCGCCTTCTGCCATTTATTCAGATCGCCTCCCTTTCCGCAGCCCAAGTCCAGGACTCTGCCCCCAGGCGGCCCGTTAAACTGAACCTTGCCATCTGGTCCTTTCTTATTTTCAATCGGTTCGTCAGGGTGAAGTGCAGGATGTGCAAAACGCGCTATGAGGACAGATTTGACCCAGTTGTTGAAGTTCTTGAGACCGATAATTGGGGATTGTTGTCGTTGAGTTACGCCGACGTCTGGTCTAAGATTGTCTATGAAAAACAAGAATGAAATGTCAATATATGATATTCTGAAGAATGGAAGACATACAATGTTGGACAACGAGACCTACGTCTCGCGCGAGCTTCGCTGGAGGCTCCTCTCTTCCTCTTTGAAGCAAGATACCATGCGACACTTCGTCAAACTTCCTCTTGCCCAACTTGCTCTCCTTCAACTCCTTCAACGGGTTTTTGCTGAGATTCTTGTAAAATTCTCTTTCTTCTTCTGTTAACGGGACGAGGAACGATCCAGGTGCTGTCAGTCGTTTTCGAGGAGCGTAGGGTATTGCTGGACGAGACGGACGTCGCTGAACGGGAGGGGGAGTGAATCGGGGAGGATCTGGACCTGGTAAAGTAGATACGTTGCTTAGTGGCGTGCGCGGCATTTCAGGCGATCTTGAGTGAGATTTCGAACCCGACGCGGACGAAGAAGACATTCTACGCAGAATATCCGGCTGGCGAGGAAGAGGAAGACCTTGTCCAAGCGGGGCAGCAGCAGAATTGGGAGGAGCAGGAGCCAGAGCAGGAGCAGGCGCAGTCGAAGTCGAGGCCCGAGAACGACCTAATGTTTCCCTATTTCTCAAGAGTGGCGAAGTAGACGGACTGCTATTACTAGCAGTAGTGGTAGCAGGAGGTACCTGTGCATGGTCTGCATAGCTAGCAGCAGCAGGTGAAACGAAGCGCGGCGAGCCGTCGTCGCTGTTCGACTGGAGGATGTGCGAGAGGTGGGTAGAGCGGGGGCGTGGCGTGTCAGACAAAGGGGTTGTGGCAGCGCCTACTGCTAAGCCGCAGCTAGGACTGGCTACTACGGCGCTGCCGCTTGAGCTCGGGCGACGCTGGAACGGGGAAGTCGGTGGCTGATCATCTGAGTTGAGGAGGACGGAGAGGTCCGTTGCACGCCTGGCTGAAGACGGGCTCTGGATGGAAGCGTTAGCGTTGCCTGAGGTGCTGGTAGCTAGAATGTTGTTCTGTGTGAAGTAGGACGACTGGGGCGATGAGGAAAGTGGCGATGGGAGTTGATTTGAGTGCTGAAGTGGCGAGTTGAGAACAGCGTCTCTGACTGGGTCGAATGGCATGGCAGCTACTGGCCATCCATGCATCAACGCGTCTCTCGAAGCTACTTCAGGCAATGCTGCAATACTTTATTTATCCAATGTTACTGTGTATTTCATTTCAAAATTGTAGTACTCAAATGCACACGACAACATTCTGCTGGCCGACGTCCAAAACCATGTCGTCGTCGTGGCAATGTCAACATCATTGGTTTATAAGATGTCGTCGCAGACATATCAGCTATAGGGCGTCTTCGGGAGCACCGTCTGTTACTCATATCAGAGGCTGTTCGAAAATACACCGTGCTCTAGCACACCGACGAATCGGCAGAAAAATAGTACACCTTGAAAACGATACTAGTGCCTTCCCATTGATTTTCTTCGAGTCTAGTACGTCAAGAAGGAAAATCTTACATGTAGTCGGTCACTCTTGTAATCTCAGCATAGACACGGAAGATGAATCGTAATCCAATTCGTGCACGACGAAGACGGCATGTCACTTCCTAAGCAATCACCATGACCATCGAATCCGTTCTCTGAGATACTTTTGTATCCTTACTTACCAGTCTGCAAGAAGAAACTCCAAAGCTCCGACCCGTCGATCGGACAAACGACAAAATTCTGCTGGCCAGAAGCGACGATTGTATCGCCGCTAAGCGACCACGTCGTCGTCGTAGCCGTGTCATCCAGCATCAAGGGCTTGTACGATGTCGTCGGTGACATGTCGACGTTCAGATACAACGACGAGTTGGTGTCTTGGATCGTACTGCCGATTGAGAATCAGCTGGAACTCGATTCTGGCCCGAGGACGGGAGCACCGTCTTAGTAAAATAAATAGATATCAGTTCTATTCGCAAAACAGTGGCATTTGCAAATCAAGGAGGGAGTCTGGACTTACCGAGAGGCGTGCTTTGGATGTACAAGTGGTATACCGGGTCCTGATCGGTACGTATTTGGGACCCTGCAGCCGCAGCAGCTGACGACGTGGAGGTAGGTTCCGCCGAGGTCAAAGACACAAGAGATAAAAGAATAGCACTCGTCGCTGTACCAAGCCTCATTACGACTGAATGTATGGCCTCGTTCAAGTAGAAAGTCATCTTGGGCTAGTGGTAAGATGATTTATATAGTCGTAACTGATCCTTTCGGACATTCTTCGACTCGGAGTTACGTTTGCAGCAGGCAGGGAGAAACCTCGTATTTGTCGGGCGTCATCAGGTATGTTTTTCCATTTCGAGTCTATTTCTCGACAAGTATGCGAGTATTTTCCAGAGACTGAGAGAGGTTGAAACAGGTAGAATCCTCAGCTAGTCTTGTTTTGTAAACATGCCGTCGAAGCTTGTAGTAGTCTCAAGGTCGTGGCAGATAAGTATCTATCTGTCAAGTAGCAATAGAGTAAGACGAGTTGGAAACGAAATGAAAATGAAAATGAAAATATGAAAAAATACTGTATTCGATCACGTGCAGAACGCCCGCTCGATTTCCTCTTTCTTCTACTTTTTACTTCTCACTACTCATGTCAATAACGGCCGAGCTTCGAGCCTCAGCACGCTCAACTTATCGTCTCCTTTTTCGTACGGCAGCAACCACTTTCCAAGGTAAGCCATGACCTATTTATCCATGCTATCATCAACCTAATCCTTACTTCTCAATAGGCGATGACCGTCTTCTCAACGGTACGTGCACTGCGCGCTGTATAACTCTGATCTCAGAGGAAGTGACGAAAACCACATCGACGTTCCGTTAATATATAATCAGCTTTCCGAGACAAGCTACGAGCGGATTTCAGCTCGGCGATAGACGACCCGAAAGAGTATGCTGCTCGAATCCAACTCGGACGCGAAATTGCAGATGTGTTGAGGAAGAACGTCGTGCAAGCCGTCAGAGTGGATCCGTCCGGGTCTAGCTCATCTCCGTTGGCTTACTCGAAGGACTGGGAGAAGACTAGTCCTACAGCGCAGAATGAAGGAGGAGGAGGAGGAACGTGGCGTATGTCGTGATCTCACTTCTTCCTTTTGTTTATAAGCTGAACTGCTATGAAAACAATCTAGGACTACGACTTACAAAAGACACAGAGCTCGGCTCTAATGAATCCATCAAGTCGAGTCGAAGTACAGAAGGACAGACTAAAGAAGGAGGACACGGATGCTGTCAATCACCACTATCATCCTCGGTGTCTGTGTCTACATCCGAGTGAGTAGACTCTGCTGAGCCGTGTGCTCATATCCACTTTTCGCTCAACCAATGTACATATATTTTGATTACTCTCAATATAGTCCCTTTTCGCCCTCTCAGTCTACGACCAAACCCGAGGAAAAATACTCTTCTCCTGTCAAACCTACGACTGACGAAGTAGCTTGGATCGAACCTCTCCGTTCGTGCGTTCATGTCATTTTCGCTCGATCTTTGTACGCCTTCTTTGTTAATGCCTACGATATTCTCAATATAGTCAGTCCAAGTCCGAGCCCGAAGATATATCGCCTATGACTCTTGCATCCAGGTTCAAAACAGAATCTTTCGAGGCGAAGAAAGCTGATCCTCCCAAGTGCGTTCATAGCCCTTTTCGCTCAAACTATGTACGTAATGCCTGCAATCCTCTTGTTGTAGTCCCTTTCCACCTCCTCGGTCCGAGTCCAAGTCTGAGCCCAAGGGTGCGAAGTCTCTCCTTGAGATTTTGGAAGTCTCATTTGATCTCCGCTCTCAAAATGCGGATGGAGATGCCTCCTCGGACACGGGGGTGAACTCTCAAAAGATCGATCAAAAACCGAGGAACATCAACTTCTCCGCTCTCAAACGTCTCAGCCAGGAACGCGTCAAGCCGGAGCTTAAGGAAGAGGACATTGAAGAATCATTTGTACGAGGTCCGCATTCCGTTTAATGTTCCGATCCCCTTCATACTTCATTCAATATTGTCATTTTATGAACGTTTCCTTACTACGATTATCATCGACTTCTAGGTAGCGGACCAGGCGGACAATCAATCAACAAAACATCCAACAATGTCCAATTGTTACACAAACCGACCGGGATCCGCGTCACTTGCCAGGAAACGAGGTCTTTGCAGACAAACAGGGCGATCGCAAGAAAGAAATTGCTAGAGAGGGTGAGATTTTGCATCCTTTTTTCCCGTATCAACGGATCTTTCATTGAGCTGAGCAATTGATTCTGCAATCGATGGATTAGCTGGACCGAATTGCGAATCCGGGCCTCTCAAAGGAGGAAATGAAGCGAGCTAAGCAAGTTGAGAGGGAACGAAGGCGGAAGAAGGCGAAGAGGAAGAAGGAGAGGAAAAAGGCTGCTCTGGAAGAGGCTTTTGATCGTTTTGTTCGACTATCAACAGTAGATCGAGAGAAGTAAAGCTGGATTAGTGCAGAATACGGGCACCGTCTACACACTACTTGGGAGAGTACATTGAAACAAATGCGAATTACACTGTTGTGATTATTGGGCATATCAGGAATAAACGGGAAAGTGAGTTGTGGGTCAGGATGGTGAGGGTGATGAATGACATTAATAATCCGTTTTGCTTCGATGTATGCGGTCTGAAGTAAAGTGAATGATGAGTATGATGAGCGGAAGAAAGACATTATGAGAAAAGATCAATAGAACCATCTCAGGTAGGTAGTAGCATACGCCATGCAGAATCCACTTCCATGCATGCTGAAACAGCCTCCTCTTCGTCCATGTAAGCAAATGTGTGCAATCCATTCTAATCAAAATGCATCCAATGTCCAGGCATTTTCATCCGACACTTCTCACAGTCTGCCCGGGGTCCCATCGAGACGAGGGGCCTTCTCCGCTGCTGTCCTGTCGCTGTGCTGCAGTTGGTCATCCTCCATTGAAGATGGCATGGCGTTTGCGACGAGGGAGGATTGGAGTCCCCCACGACTGACATTGGCGAAGAAGGCATCTCTTCAGCATTACTATTCACCGACGGAGGAGGCGTGGATGGTTGTGATAGTGAAAGCGCGAATGCGAGACGGGGTTCGTCTGTTGGTGTTGAAGGCGTTGCTGGGTGTAAGGTGATCTTTGGCGGTCGCGCAGTGTTGTTATTTGTATTTGTGTAGGTACTGTCAGTAGTGCGATGCGAGCGTGGTGTATCTAAGAGGGCGTGTAATGAGTTCAAAGCCTCATTCGTCGAGGGGAGGTCTGTTGATCCTGATCCTGATTCAAGAGAACGGAAGTGCAGATTCGGATGCGAGTGCGAATGTGAGTCCAGTTGTTGCTGTGAACCCGTTGGACTTGTCATACTCGAATCCTCTATGTCTGGTGGATGAGTTTGAGGACGAGGTGTCGAGAGATCTTCATGGAGAGTGTGCCGAGAGGCACTGTCCTCGAGACCATTCTGCATTATACAAGCACCGCACCACATCACGGCAAAGGCAAACAAATGAACATCGCGACATCTGCGAGAAAGAATCCAAAGACGCACCATCTGCACATCCGCTCTAGCATCCTCCTCAAGCTCTTCGTCGGCCTCGCCCGACCGAGTAGACAGGTGGTCGCCCTCGCTCAAAGCAGGACTGTGAATCGACATTCCCTGCGTCTGATGCACCCATTCGTCTTCATAACGCGACCACCGCCTATCCGCTCCCCCTTCCCCTTCCCCCTGATTCACTCCTTTTCTATACTGGAGCTGCGAAACCATAGTCCGTTTCTATCCCGTTGACAAACAAAAACGAAACATAGACAGTTTCGTAGGGTCAGGTCAGACACAACTTCGCACAGGCATATACAAGATAAAATCTCTACTGACTGATGCCCGTTCGAGAGGACTAGGCGACCCCGGCGACCTCGCGCGCTTGTTCGAGCTTGAGATTGAGCGGATGCGCATTTGAGGAGAGAGAATGTCGACTTCCATGAGAGTCCGAGTCGGTGGCTCCTTGGTGAGACGCGTCGTATGTAATTTATGAATTAGACGCGAAGGGAAACGCGTATCGATTATGTAAGGAAAGCGTAGATCAAAGGTTATTTCCGGATTCATGGTCTGTACAACCACACACACACTGCACACCGCACGACCGCACGCATAAAGTTCTTACAACGACAAAAAATTCAGCTGGGATTTCATTCAACATCTACCGAAAAGCAAAATAAATATCATCTCTACAAATATCGTACAGTTTTTATGTATGTTTGTCTACGTCGAGATAATGACAAATTTCTTCTTTAATGTGTATCAGACAATGGTTAAGGGATGGTATGAGAGTTCAAATATACAAGCTGTTCCACAGTGCTAATCAGATCAGACAAGGGCATCGTGTGTGTTGTGAAATGGTTCTTCTAGGCCGCGCATCTAGGCGTGCACGTCGAGGCCTTCACGAGGCAATTTCGGTTCGCCAGGCTGGTACGGCTCGCCTGCCTCAGCACGCAACAAGTCATTGAGCCATGCGCCATTAGGCTTCAACTTCGTACCGCGCGTCAAGACACAAGCAAGGTACAGCCAAGCAGCGGAATTGCCGACCGTTCCGACTTCATCAGAGACGTGAGTACGAGCGTACTCGCTCATGGTCGCGTAGAGCTTCTTGTCCGTGTACAGGTCAAACAGGTGTTTTGCGACGGCATCGTTGTCGCCCGGCTCGCAGACGTAGCCGGACTTGCCGTGCTGAATTTGGAGTGGGATACCACCTGTGCGAGATGCGACGACCGGCTTGCCTTCATGCACTGCCTCAGAGACCTTGACTTCGAATCCCTCACGCGTCGACAACTGAAGAGCGATCTTCGAGTTCTGCATAAGAGAATTGAGAACTAGAATGAATTATCAGTATGAGACAGTATCGCTCATATCATGTCGACTCACGTTGGTCACTTGGCGGTAGCCTCATAGCGACAATGTCGTTCACATATCTGACATAAGGTTGGCTGTTAATTTGCTGGATCGTCGCATCGTAAATAATGCTGGCATCCGGGTCATCGACTGCACCGTGACCACAAATGAGCAGTTGAGGTGCTTTCTGTTCATCAATACCTCGAGCCTCCAGGAGCCGGCGGAATTTGTAGTAGGAGTCAATGACGTTGGGAATTCCCTTTGACGGGTCGAAGCGAGCAACTTGGATGATATAGTCCCGGAGCGGCCACTTCAGTTCGTTCATCCTTTCTTTAGCACACAGGTTACGGAACTCGCCCATGTAGTACTGCAAGTCCCATGGAGCAAGTTCCTTATTGAGACCGTCCAGGCTAGATAGAAAGAGTATTAATGTCCAAATCCGAGTCCGAAGGGATCCGAAGGAAAAACTGACAAGTCTGTGGAGGCTCCGAGAAGAGCGACCTTCTCCATCGGTACGTCTTTCGGCACGAACTTGCTCACCGGGTGTGAGATGAACAGATCAGCGAGCTGGATGTTCTTCCAGAGGTATTCCCACACCTCCTGCTGAGGTGAACCTTCTATGCTGACCAAATCGCTACGGATTTCAATGTGTGAGCGATAAACGATAGGCACGTTCGGCCTGACTTTTCTGATCATAGGGATAAGGCCAGGCATCTGAGGGTCATCTGAACTGATTGTCAGTTCCGCCATTGGAGTATAGAAGTTCATAATCAATATTACCTATGAATGCGACATCGACACCGCCTTCAGCAAGCGGGCCACCCTCTGAGATCCATCGTAAACCGTTTTTGTAGATCCACTGATCAAAGTTCTCCTTTGCCTCCCGAGTCAAGCGTAAATCGGGTGCTGCGACTCCTTGAAGGATATTGTGGTTGTTCTTGGTCGTACGGAAGACGCTCGGCGAAGGGTTCGGCACATACCTTCACATGGTTCAGTATCACCCTGATCTAGAGCGAAAACACGCGAACTTACCAAGCTACATCCACATCGAGAAGAGTAAGGAAACGTATCAAGGCGTGCCGCATCTATCAATAGTATCATTATTAGCAGACTTGATTGATGATTTTAATCTCCTCCTAACTTACCAGAGCAACACCACCGCCCTGTGGAGTCGAAGAAAAGAAGCCGATCTTGATCTTCTTCTCGCGCAGCTCATCCGCAAATTTGTTTACTGCGTTCCAGGTACCCCTTCCGACAGTCTTTTCGTATTCTTCTAGATCGTCTATGAGATGGATTTTCCCGCCAGCGTCAACCTGGATAACATTTCGACCCCTTTCTGAATCTAAGTAAATCTTAACACTTACAGTCACTTGATTCCTCGGCCCTATTGTGAGACGCGGATTGTTGTTCGGCCCAAAGTACATGATACATTTACGCGCAGCCGAATCTGCCTGTTCATCCAACGTGCGTACAATCGGCAACTTGCCAGTTACACCCGCCTGCAGGTTTCCGGGGGCTCCGATCGGAATTGTCAGCATCTGCGGCGTCTCGGCGCCCGACTGAAGCTGTGAGTTAATCATGCTGTTTGTAGCAGAAATCCGATGTTTGATGTGTGGCCTCGTAAGGCTTTCGGTATGATACGGCTTGATATTAAAGACCTATGAAGCGAGGACTTAGCGACCGCGGACAAAGTTTTTTTGCGTGAAAGTGCGGAACGCACAATAGGAACAATGTCCGTCTCGAGCCAGAGGCGGGTGCAAAGGTTTGGCGCCTGGAAGCAATTACTCAATTATGGACTTTATGAGACAATCGCCACACCATTACCTCTCTGAGAAGCGACAGAGTGACACCTGCACCCAGAAACTTGCAGAGATGCTCAGACGAGAACTTACGTAGAGCATCAAGGATGTGATTCTCAATTTGTTCTGGGTCCACAGTATTTTTTCCGGCAGGAACAGGTATCAGCATCGATGCGAAGTCAGTGTTGTAAACGCTGTCTGTAGAGCAGACGTAGTATATGAGAATATTGTAGAGCCAGAATAGCAACGAGGATGCAGACCATGAATCGAGATGGAAATTTCAAAGCCATTTTCGTTCGTGGACATGCTACCGGCGATACCAGC
Source organism: Sanghuangporus sanghuang (assembly GCA_009806525.1). Taxonomy (NCBI): domain Eukaryota; kingdom Fungi; phylum Basidiomycota; class Agaricomycetes; order Hymenochaetales; family Hymenochaetaceae; genus Sanghuangporus; species Sanghuangporus sanghuang. The sequence goes on along the minus strand of VVIT01000001.1, from coordinate 1,529,588 downwards.
CCACATTGACTGCAGTGCATCGATGCAGTGTTAGAAGGAAGAGCATTATTGTCAAATGCCAAACGAACTGACCGTGAGGCTGGTGAATGAAGCAACGACTGGGCGATCTCCAAGGGAGACGCTAGACAGCCTGCGCCGCAAAGAGTCGGACGCGACTGACTGAAAGGAAGCTTTGGTATGAGGCATGATAATGAGTGCAACAGGAGCAATCGACAATGATAGACGAGAGAGAGGCGAAGGAAAGGAAAGGTGGTGGGGCGTCCGTCATTGAGTATTAGTATGAGAGCGTGGTTGTATGCGAATCCATATCAAGTAAGTAGATCTCACGATGGCAGACACGCGTCCGCAGGTAGGCAGACCAGGACCAGCCCAGCACTGCTGCTCGAGGGCAAAGCATGTCCACCGCGGCCGAATTCTTTTTCTTCTTTCAATAATTCAGAGCTTGATTCGGCCGTCGTCTTCTCACTCTATCTCTTATGAGTCCTGATACATGCGGTGAATGCGGAGATGACTTCGTCTGGGATGCGGACGCCGGGTCAGCTGTCTGTCTCAATTGTGGGACTCTCCAGAATCCATCCCAGGTCGTGCTCGACTCTCACATAGAGCCAGAGCACTCTGCTAAGGACACCGACTCTTTTTCGTTTTATCACCGCGTTACCCTCAAAAACTTCCGCAACGCGCATGGCTGGGACCTCGCAGGCCAGGGCTCTGAGCCTGATATTGAAAGGAACAAGGTACGTGCGTGGTATGCGCGTGCTCTCTCAACGGGCTTCTTAGATTGCCTCGCAGATTGCCATGCGCGAATATGTCTCTGCCCTAGCTCACAGAATCGGACATCCTTCTCTGTCAGGCCGAACGCTCTTTCTTTTCGAATTGGCAATGGAACGGGGTCGATTTCGTTACGGCAAAAGAGCGCGTCTCGTGGCTGCCGCTTGCCTAGCGATAGCTCTGCGCGAGAACCACAAAGGCGAAACCATCAGGGATATTGCAGTATGTCTTTCTCTTCGTTCTCTTCTCTTCAGGTCAACACAATGCTTACTCAGTTTACGTCAGTACGTCATAAATGATAGCCACATCGCTCTTGCTCGCATCCTCAAGTCTATCGTATCGCTTCTCGATATCAAGCTCGAGTCGGTTGATCCCAGCTGGCATCTTCCGCTCCTGCAAAAACATCTTGCCAGTCTTCTAGTCGCAAAGTCATCCATCTTACCGCGCCATCTGGTGAAGACCTTGAATAGCATTAATCTTCCCTCTGCCTTTCGGACTGCAGCATCTCTTTCTGATTTGGCTACGCGGGCTGAAGTTACGGTCGGTTTGCCCTCTCCGCCTACCGCATGTGCACTTTGTATCGTTGCTCTGGAAGCCGAGGCTTCAAGTCCTTTGCCACAGCTTGGGGAACTTGCAAAGGCGTTAGGAAGGAGATTTGATGTGGGCAAGGAAGTCGTCCTGCGGCGTTACAGAATTATCTGCGAATACGTGGAAGGTTGGACCAATGAGATCCCATGGATAGAGGATGTGGGCTCCTCAGTGGGATGCAGGTCGGTCGCAAAAGCCGCGAAGAGAGTCAGAATAGCCAGGCGACTCAAGGATGCAATCCAATATCAGGAGAGTCTATGGAAAATTAGACTTCAAGCCAACAGTCCTTTGGCTGCTCCTTGCACCCATACTGAATTTGTGAGTTCATCCGAAATCAGTGTGAACAGTAGAGTTGACACCGGAAGTGGCGATGAAGGCTTTGACTCCAAGGAGCCGCGGCCGCGGAAGCGGCGGAGGACGGGAATTGTTGACAAAGCATCTCGTTTCCTTCTCTCTCCATTATACGCAGAGCCGTCACAGAGACCTACTATTGACCGGGTGGTCCCTCTAGACGTCACCACACATGTTCTTACGTCCGAGGATCCTTACCGTAATCAGCCTCCGACACGTCTTCAACTACTTGCAGCGGAGAAAAATGTCGACGATATCACGGATGAAGAGCTGTTTGGGGAAGGCGAACTCGAAAGCTTCCTGCGAACGACGGAAGAACGGGAGGTCCTCACTCAAGCTCGTGAATGGGCCCGTGCGAAGACCAGTGATGACGGTTGTGTTACCGGAGAAGCACGCGTCAATCGTGCGGGGAAGGGCAGCCTCGAACGTGATTCGGCTTCTCGGATGAATGTCGAGAATTTGGATCGCCTTTTAAATGGACACGATTTGACATGTTGGGCCCAGAACACGGACAACGATGACGACGATGACGACAACTGGGCTTCAGGTGTCTTCTTGCAGCAGATCATGACGCAAGCTGGAGGGTCCGAGGATGGGAAGAGCGAAACAAGCCTGGAAGGCTGCGATGACTCACATCGCAGCGCGTCCCTTCAAACGGACGACGGCGGCGAGGTACTCGGTCCTTGGAGGCCCTTATCGCCATCGCCAGGCGGGGGCTGAACAGCTTTCTCAGAGGCCCTGCATTGCGAAATTCCAAAATACGGATTTGGACACATACTTCCTCTCGGAAATTGGATTGTACTCGCCCTGATGCCATGCGGCACTCCTATGGCCCCTATTTTACTATCTCTCCCAAACTCCTTGACGAGACCGCGTATGTTCGGACACAAGGAGCTTGACTTCAGCTATCGCATGCTGTCCGATAGCACGCCACCACCCTTAAATGTCTAATCAGTACATTGAGAAACTACTTTTCGTTGGACGTTGTTTGTCACGATATGTCATGTGAGTTCTCATGCCATACACTTATCACCGCTTATTATTCAAATTCAGCAACCCCAGTGGCGTTCTGTAGTTGTTGGTTGGCTTATATGAATTGAATTGAGTATCATACGTGTTTCAAACGGGTTAGTGCAATGCGCTTCTTGTTCGACATTGAGTGAAATCTTCGATTGCAACTCTACCTCTTCCCGCAGAAATCTCCTATGGCACCCTTCTTTAGGTCGAAGGGGTATCCTCGAGCATACACATGACTCGAGTGACTCAAGAGGGTGTCGATACTATCAAGTACTTGAAGCTACCCCATTGGGTCAGGCCACTGTTGTTTACGACTTGTCTTGATAGAGAAGCTTGATACCAGATTCACTAAGGTCATGCGACGCGTCAAATGTCTCGGTCCGTTGCTTCTTTAGTGCGGATGAGGTGGCTTCCACGTAATTTCACCAGTCACCGCTAGTAATGTGATTCAATGGTGGTTTGCCGCTCATCATATCTAGGTCCGCTGAACAACTTTATTTTCTCAAGGCCAAGCTTGAAATCAACGCAGGTGACACACTCGTGCTCGTCCTCGAGGCAAAAAGTTGCCTAAGAGATACAGTCTCAGTCCGTCCAGAGCTGCCTCGTCTCATCGTTACGTTTTTCGGCCTCTTGCTTCCGCTTCTTGCTTGGCCCTGACACCCGGATCTTGCAAGCTCTATCAGAACCCAGAACCTCGACGATTCACTACTTTGGTAGGCGTGCGAGAGGAGTTTCCTCTACCATCTGCAAACTGCAGAAGTAAATTTTCCTTAGCGCACGGCGGAAACTCGGACTTGTCTAGGTGAAATGCCTGCTTTTGCTATCGCAGGTGCACTATCAAATGCTGCTTTGTACGCGAGCAGAAAGAGGACTCTCATGCGAGAGTCTCGGGACTGATGGTTTCGGGTGAAGCAAGGGACGAGAAGCTCGGTCTGAAGCGCGAGGAAGCTGAGAATTCGCGCTATTTTCGGAATCAACTGATTCCTCTGACGGATTTGGCGGCTAGGGATGGCGCGTGTGGGGTATTGATACGGTTGGAACTGAATGTAATTCATGATCATCTGTGGGTACTTGGACTGCCTTGAGGAGCTGAGGAAGCTGCTGATGACTGCGGGGAAGAAAAACATGAGACAACCCTCATTGACGGTGTGATCCTGTGTGTGATTACTCGACCTGTGCTCTGCTCGGTTATGCAAAGCAAATGCCTTTGATTGAATACAGGGATGGCGTTTATTAGCATGGAAGCTCATGTCCCTCCTCCGCAAATTTTCTGATGCCGAAGATGAATCTAATTTTAATTGGCTCTATGCGTGGTTTATCGGTACCCTGGAGGCTGGTACAGTAGTGGCTAGGTACGATCCTGATTGATTTCGTCACTGGTCCTGGTCCTCGGGAAAGCCTGCTTTCTCGATCAAGTGCTCATTACGAGCCTCCTATTGGAAGCTGCATCCGGGACGTTGCATCTAGCCCGCAAGAGTAGCGAGACGTCAGAAATATAGTTAGCTGCCGCGCGTTTCTCAAACACCTTCACATTATGTGAGTCACAAAGGTACTCACGCCTTGCCTCATGACTTTCTATCTCATTCTTGTATCTGCACCGTTTGTCTGCTGATTTTCGTCCCACGTAGGCTTTCTCACCCTGTTTAGGCGTACAAGTAGCCGTTCTGAAATCGGTCAGCGCTGAAAGAACCTTGTGTTATTATCTACAGTCGAACCTGCGGATAAGAATGCTCCTCGGTGGACGGGCACGAAAAGCAACCTTATCGCCAGATGATTATTCCAACTTGCGACATTATATAATTGAAAAATATTACATCATGACCAAACCTGGAAATCATTCACCCAGCAAGCGAGACAAAGAACAACAACCATCGGAAGCCTTGCTTGCACTTTAGTCGCTTATGTCGTGGATATTCTTTAGACAAGAGTCCGAAAATATCTAGCGGAGAAGCTACAGGCCCCGCGTACATACCGAATATGGTAGGAATGCATCACCTGATCACCTCCCATTAGGACTTTTTGAAGAAAAAGTATATTCCGTATATCGACTTAAAAATGTTCTTATTGCGCCCGCCTATCAGCCCCGTAGTCTCAAAAATCCATTCGTAACCTCAGATTATTCCTATCCACCGGTATTCTTCTGCACAGTTTCGGTTCTATTGCATGTGGAAGTATTTTATGCAGAGCCAAGATGATGTCCGAGACAGCCGCCTTCCAAAAGAGCTGGCAACGCTAGCCATATCCACGCACGCACTGATTTAGCTTGCCGACCCGAGAAGTTGGATGGGCTAGGGAAACGGAGTGATTCATCGGAGGATCTGTGTGAGAGTGTATCAGGTCTGTGTACCAGATCCCGCTCAGAAGGGATGGGCATCTGACTACTTGATAGAGTACAAAACAGGCTGTGAAGGAGTACGAAAAGGTCGGAAGGGAGGAACAAGGAGGCGGAAATTGAACTCTGTTTTATTTCTGAATGAATGCCCAGGGTGGAAAGGAAATTTTTGTCAAGATCCGAGGTATTTTTTTGGGTTTCCGTCTGTCGGGTTGCTAGAATGCGCGAATAAACAGATTATCCGCCACGTCTTCTTAGTTGAGATGGCGATCAAAAGGCTATTGATACACGAGTCCGCCACTCGCCATGCTGTGTCCATGATGCGAGTAGGGGACGTCGAGCATGGTACGGAAGGAGATGGCGTGGAGGAGTGACTAATGAGTCATGTCTGAAGAGGAAGTGTCGGTACCCGATGAGGAAATACGCGGAGAAAGAGGTTATTCAGAAAAGGCAAGTGACGGAAATAGGGACAACTTCCGTTCCGTTAGGCCAAGCAAGTGCTAGTACTAGTACTAGTGATGCAAGCAAGAGAGGTCCGGATTAAACATCAATAAATAAGTAAATATCATGTGCCGGCAGTTCTTCGCGAGAATTAATAATAATATTTCAACCGGGCCACAAGAATCTCGTATTCACTCAATACAAAAAGGCCCTCCTCACTCTCCACTTTCCATCCAGCACATCCGACTCCTCCCTCTTCACTCTCACTAGTCCTCTCCAGAAAAATAAAGCGTTAGTAGACACAGTGCCAACATGTCGCATCTCTCGCAACCTGGTTTACCTGCATCCTTCGATCCGTTCAAGACGCACCCCTTCACGTATGTGTCTCTCTCTTCGTGGCTCGTTGTTATATACGTGCTGACACGGTATTCTAGTAACATAAGCCGCGCACCGCAGCCCATGCCTGCGCCGAATCCATACCCACGTCCAGTGCCAGTGTATCAGGCATATGATACTCAATCCGCGCCATCGGCACCAACAGCACCGTCGTCGTTGCCGACTTCCCAGACACCAGTGCACTCCCCCCAGCCACAGCGCGTGTCGCCAATGATGAACGGGTCACCCATCGCGACGCGACACGTCTTTGAGCCATTCAAGCTCGAGCGTGCGTCGCCGGAGCTGCAGGACGTGCTTGCGAAGAAGGGTGCTAAAAGCCCGAGTACACGGTCCCCTGGCACAGCAGCGAATGACGCAAAGCAGAACGGGAGGAAGACGAAATGAAATGTACGGGTCGCGCGTTTTGAGCGTACGACTCGTCATTGTATCACCCGCTGTGGATATCACGACCTCTCACGATTATACCTTTTGGTATGTAGTAGACCCGGCTATATCTACTGCATCCGATTCGTCGATATCTGATGTCTCCACAGAAGTTGCATTTCATACCTGTTTCTTTTTTGATTTCAAATCCCGACATGCAGACTCGATCTTTAATGCCTTGGGCCTTGACGATCGTCCGATCGCTGTGATGCAGGTCGCGTGCTCAGTGCTTTCGTTCCGGTGTCATCCGTATCTCCATTTATTTCTCCTTCGCACCCGCCTTGCTGCCAAAAAACTCAATGTAATTCTATTTCGACAAATCACGTTTCTTGCTTTCCCCTCCCCTCCTCATCCCAATGTCATCATCGTTTTCTGCCGAGGAAACTGAGACATTTGTAACAAAACGATGTCCCCCTCCATTATTACCTGTCGATCGAGTGTACACTGCAAATTACTGTGAAGAGAATATTTACTTGCTTGTTAAAAGACTTCTCCAGGACGAGCAAGTGCGTGCCGGTTGGTGTGTCTATGCCGTCTTCATTTCGAACAATACGCGCACTGTGCGGGATATCCTTGATGCATTCAATATGCGCATAATCTGAAGGACTAATTGACTTTGGCAGGTGGCTCTTTGGAGCCAGAAAATACGCGAAGACGTCGTGGTTTGGGATTATCATGTTATCCTCGCGCTGAAACCTAGGGTCAGCAGAACGTCGGCGGGCCGTGAGTTTGGGCATGATGACGAGTTAGTGTCGATGCCAGTACTGACAGGGTCGCCCATTTGGATCTATGATCTTGACACCCGACTCGACGTGCCATGTCGCTGGGAAGACTACGTCAAGCGGACGTTCCCATATTCAACGTCTGAGGCGGCCGAGGATGGGTGGACAATCCCAGATACGTATTGGAGGTATATATATATATACATACACGTGTTGGCGTTCAGAGACGCGTCGTGGTTAAGATGATTTTCTTTATCTAGTCATTTCCGTGTCGTTGAAGGTGAAGAGTTCCTGGAGTGTTTCGCTTCGGATAGATCGCATATGGTACGGTATAAAATAATGAATAACAGTGAGGGCCTAATTGATATCTGCTCCCTTCAGCTTGTTCCCGGATCTGATCCACCTCACTATCATTCTCCCGAGCCTCCATATCCGCCTATCGTTGGAACGAAAGCGGCCGCACTCGGCAGAACGAATAACCTGATGAGCCATTTTGTATGCATGGACGTCGAAAATAGAGAGATTGGAAGAGTGCTAACACTAGAACAAGTCAAAGAATTATTTATTTGAGATTATTTTAGATTTCTTATATTGTTTGTATATACTTATTTGGCACGATGTGATGAGCCACTTTGGAAATGGCGGGTTTCCATTATTCCATCCTTCCAACCCAACTTGCTGCCACTCAGTGGCCGGCACGCGCCTCCTCATTCATCTAAGTTTTTCTGTACATTTCTTTATAATCTCTCTGTCTCTCGCAATGTCTACACCTGCGTCGCCTGCTCCTTTTGTCGTGAATGGGCGGTCGCGCTCTCAAAACAACTCGTCGCCCTACCCACCCAGCGGCACCGACAGTGCAGCGCAATCGGAGAATGGCGGGTCCAATGGACAACAGGGCGTGAAGTCTGCGCAAAATAGCGAATATGTCGGGGCTGGTCCGTCGAGTGGCGCGGTGAATGGTCATACAACGTACGCGTATCTTGTTTCTTTCAAATCATTCCCGTGTCCTTGTTGATGTTGGGCTCTGGTTTTCCGATCAATCTTGCAATACAAATATTGTTTCTGACTGACTGACTGACTCTGTTATTTGTTTACTTAGTGCTGTGTATGGTCCTTCGCTAAATGACCAGATTATTGACCATCTATACAATGCTGGCTTTCAAATGGGCGTACGTACCACTCACTCCCGTTTGTTGTTTGTTCGACTCCTTAAACTCACGTGCACGAATTATTTTTAGCAATATGCGGACACACTTCTGGTATGTCGGTTCCCTGTTCGTGTGCAGTGAGTGATTCATCACTTTTGCTTTTTTGCCATTATTCCTCTAGCATGCCCATGGCCACCGATACCAATTGCACGCTCTTGTTCTTTCTCGATCGCCATATCTGGCGCATCTGATAGCAGCAACCCCCAAGACAGGCGGTATGCACAGTATATATGTGCCTCTTGATAGTTACCCAGAGATTACGGACCAGGTACGTCATTTTCGACGGTAAACGAAGGCTGAGAGGAATGTTAAAATCTTCCACAGGGATTTGCAGTAGGTAATAACTTTCAGCGACGCATTGTATTCAAAGTTTTAACTTCATCCCTTCCCTGTGAATCAGCGCTAGGCTATCTTTACTCATCCGTATCCTTGAATAATTTGACGCCATTGAATGCACGCGCGGTCCTTTCAGCCGGGTGCCTACTTGGTGGAATGGAAGAACTCTGCAGTTATGCTTATCAGGCGTGCCGTGAGTCGATCAGTGTCGACACTGTCAATGATTGGGTCGATTTCGTGGACAGTCTGTCTCCAAGCGACGGTAGTGCAACACCATCTGAAGTGCAACATCGTCCGAACATTCTAGGGCCTTATGCAGACCTACTTCGCTCGGATGTGTTTAATTTCCTGGTCGTTACGCTTCCGAGCGTGTTGGATGTGCACTCTACTACGGGCAACGGGCGTGACACACTCTTGGGAATATTCTCGCGACTCGGTAAGATCGGATGAATATCCGCTGGCGGACCTTTTTCGCTGATATGATAATATACTAGGATTTGATCTCTTCAAGAGTGCAATCGAATCGCCCATGTTCCAGATAGGTGAGTTCTGACGATAGAGGGCTTCTATGCGGACCGTAACGGTGATACTGACGCACGCTTCCCGTGCTTTTGCCGCTCAGGATCTGACCAGGAACGGTTCCGCTTTGCGAAGTCTGCGATTGAATTGCGAAAACGGACACGCGGGCAAGGCGTGGACGAGGCAGTCGTGCTTGCGTTTGGGGGAGGACATTCAGGAAGCGCCATACACGTGACGCGCAAGACGAAGAAAAAGGCGTTGTACAAGGTTGGCTGAATGTACTTACCATATGCATAATTCCGTCTGAATACATGAGTGGGAGTAGAATTCTGTTTTATTAAATGGTTCCGCTGCATGGCATTTGCACAGCTCACCCTTGCGACAATCAGAAACCGTCAAAGAGTTCACTAGCGGCCTCGTTTTATCTAAGAGTGATGATTTTGCGTTCAATCAAGCTAGCTAATGCATAATAGACTGACCGACACGGGAGACGCACAGTTAATGCACGTGAACTCGACTCAGGAGGCAAGCAAATAGACGCGTCAAAAAACGCGACGCGTCCAGAGTCCGCGAGCGAGTGCCTGATCGGAGTGAACTGTTTTTGAAGAGGAGCGAAGAGTTGGGACCCCGTTCTCACTGGCTGGGGCGAACTGGTCGGCGTCTTATTGCTACTCCTTATCCCTCGGCGTTCTGGCCGTCAGGGAGGCTTCGAGATCTCAGGTTTATCAGCAAGCGATAATTTATCGTTTCCCTACCTACTCGTGAAAGAGGCCAAGGGTATCACGAGAGAGGAGGGGTGGCTGACTGGGGGGTCGGCATTCGGCTAGATGGAACAATGACGGGAACGGTCCATCCGGCCGAGCGGGGAGCCCTCAGGAACTGACCGGAATAAGATTGCATGATGCATGCATATTCATACATTTGCTGACGACCTCCGGACCAAACCCCAATTTCATGGCTTTCTGGCTTTTGCCACCGTCAAATCTAAAGCTTAAGAGGGGAGGGGGATGAACATGCAAAGCCTAAAGCGTGTGCGACTCTTGACTCGAATCGCTCGGAGGCGTCCCTCCCTGGCCGGTGAAGTGACTGACGCTGATACTATACGAGCTGCAGCTGCCCGAACGCTGCGATAGCCTGAGTGGATGTCGCCGCCGTACGACCTGTATTTTACAGCGAGCCCGACAGCTAATCCTAGACAGGTAAGTATAGAGTTTTGAAATAGAGCCGTGGCCGTGTCCGTGCCGTTCCCTTGCGATCGGGTGCTGTGCTGCTCGCGTCCGTTCTCCCCCTCTCGCCAACAAAGGCTTAATGAATCCTCGCTATGTACACAGTGCATCATCCTGGGCGAAGACGTCGAGCCTATTTTCTATCGCTTCGAGGTACCCAAGCCACCTTCTTCTATCTCTCTCTCGGCCAATGACCGCTCATTTCGAAACTCGTTCTCCTCGCAGACCCCGGAGGTGTTCATGACGAACAAGAGAACGACGGTGAGAGTCTAAAGCGGATCGACGCTGTCAATGTCAAACCCCCATCGCAGTTTATCGCTCTGTCGATCAATTCTAACGCTTAATCGCCTATTATTTTTATTATCCTCCTCCTTGCTGGTCCAGGTTTACCGAAATCAAGATGAGATGGTCGCCGTCTTCGACTGGAGCACAGACTTGTACCTTGGTCTCTGTACGATCAAGGACAGACAGCCCTTTGCAATGGCCATGCTCGTCCTCCCGGGCTCAACTCCCAGGCAAGTCCTTAACCCCCGCACCACACTCAGCTACAGCTTTCCCCTTTCCCCCCTGCTGCCTTCCGGAGAAGACGTTGCTAATCCCTCGTAGCTCTCGGGCCTTTTTTCTCAACGGAGCGAAATTCGAATGGCGTAGGTTACGGGAAGACCAGCTGAATTACGATGTGAGTGCGTGCACCTCGCTCTTTCGTCCTCGCCCCCGATATTAACGGATGGCTCTCATGCTTCCCTTGATGCCTCGTCTCGGAAACCTTGACTCTCCCGGCTCTTCAGTTATACCATGCCCCTCAAAATCAAAATGGCCCTGGCGTCCGGATCGCATCCTTCCGCACCGTCGACCAAGCGACCCCACTTGGTCCAGCACATGGTTTCTTACAATATAATTTCGTACAGCCTGCTCTTCTCCTCGAGGCTCTCCTTGCGTTGAGCCTGAATCGTTGGCTCGACATGCATGCCATGTAAAGCGACGTCATAGATGCATACTATCACCGTAACCGGTAGGGCTGCGCGGGTCGTTTTGGGATTTTTTCCTTGTTTTCTTTCTTCCTATTTGGTCACGACAATTGAACGGAAAAGAAGGCAATGAGAATATGTTATTACTAGAAAGATAACGAAAGCTTGGTGCACAGACAATATACCCTGAAATATAATCGCAGCAAGAAATGATAACTAGTCCATATGTCAATACAGTCATACGAACTACAAACTCAAAATGCATAGAGTACTCTGGAGGTATCACACACGACATGCGCGCCTATTGTGAAGGGTTCACAGAGGCGAGCATACGATCCAGACGTTCTTCGACCGTCCAATTGACATCAGATTCGGTCTGCAACGAGCCGGAGTGTGAATGCCCAGGAACGTGAGAGGCTTTGGGCTTGATGTTAAAAGTGGCCGCTTCCGTATTACGTGCAAGCTGTTCAATCAGCCGTGCGATCTGTGCCGAAGAACTATGAAACACCTAGAAGAATTCCCGACAGTTAGGCGACGGCGTAAAATGTCAGACGAGTCACGGAAGCGTATATACCTTCGTTTCTGGCCGGGCCGCTACACGGCTCTTCCTCCTCGCGTAAGTAGAGATGTTGCTGTCCTTTGACCCCGTCCGCGCATGTTCCTTGAAGAACAACTGCTCGCTCTCACTGTCATGTGTAGGCAAGTTCGAATATTCAGAATCCAAGCTACCGCGCCGGGGATAGTATGACTCGGCGTCCTCCGCTCTCAGGCCATTCACAATAGACCTGTAAGTAATCGGTTAATATCGCAACTTTATCAGTGAAATGACGGAAGATCTCACCAAATCGTCTCCCCATTTGCCAGTTCTATGACTTCAAGCGCTTGCCCCTCTTCCATTTCCGGAAGACCCTCATCAAGAGGGGTCCGTGGTGGTTCGTAAAGTTCAGGGCTCTGCGCGCTCGCCGTTCTATCACCAGTATACATATCATAGCTGGGAATAATGTTTATAAGCGTGAGTTTCGGATCGTCAGCAACACAAGAGGTAAAACACGCACAACGAATCATAGGGGGACTTTTCCACCGGTGTTTCTGGTGTTAGCCTGGATGACGAAAATCGTCCAGAATTGGACAAAGAAAGGGGAGATGGAAGGCTTGGAACAGGCGGAGATGGTTCGATGGATTGCCTCTTGGCTTTTGAGGGAGGAGGGGTAGGGATGCGCTCGTGCACTGACCGATTAGATTGTACAGAAACATTGCTCGCACGCTTGTAGCTTTTCGTGGTAGGCTTTCTTGACAATGAAGCAAGATCTGTGGTCGAACCATTCGTGGAAGGGAGGATCAGTGTGCGTCGAAGGACTGTGCTTCGAGCGTTCCCATGAGCATCGGCAATCTCGCGCACGCGGCGAGGTGCAGCAGGAGGTAAAGGTGACCCCGCGAGCTGACGTGCTGAAGTGGATCTAGAAAGATCCGCGATAGGCCGCTCAATGAAGACTTCTGGAATCACTGGACTATAAGGGCGAGCCGGACGACCGGAAGGCTCCTCAGCGGACAGATCTCCGCGATTCCCTGTCACAGTCGTTTCAAAGTCTCTCCTTGTAGGAGGCTGAGCACGAGCCAAAATTTCGTCTAGGGTCGACTGATCTAGACCTAAATTTTGAGCAGCCTCGAAGAATTGCTTCAACACTGCTGGTTCCGGCGGTGATGGTGCAGGCGATGAGGAGGAAGCTGTGATAGTGGGCGTTTCTGTGGGTTGACGAGACAAAGATGGTGCTGTTGGTCCATCACGAGCAAAAGCATGAGAAACGCTACCACTCCGCGACAGTAGAGGCACCGAAGACGGTGCCAATTGGAAGCTGCGTCTTCCGTTTGCAGACACAGATAACGATGGTGTATTGGAGGATATAGCCGACGATGAATTGTTCTTATGCTCATGTTCCATGGGACTTGTCGGCTGACCCCTCTTCCGAAAGCGTGACATGAAGGACTTCAAATTAGGTCCCGCGGATGCAGGCGGAGAAACATTCGAAGGTTTCGAATGGGCATTCAAATCAGTCGTACTAGCTTTGGAAGGTGTCAAGCTCCTGTTTCCAACCTGAGGAGAACAGGTGAAGGAAGATGACGTATTGTCAAGAGCCCAAGGAGTCACTTCCTCCCCGTTCGGATGAACATTCTTGCTTCTCAAGGTATTCCGCAGCCTTCTAGAGAACGACATCTTCACTGAACGCTGAGATTCGTTGTGAGCGGGGTTTAACGGAGAAGTGGGGATAGTAGGTATCTTGTCTATACTTGTCGAAGATTGGACCAAGAGAGGGCCAGAAATATCCTGAAGATTGATTTTCTTCTTCGCTATGTGCGGAGAAGACGTAGGAAAACGTCCTTGCTGGGGCGATCTGCGCAGCTGAGCCATTGCAGCTTCTGTGCGCTCTTGGACTTGACGAATCAGATCGTTATGATCTGCGAAATGAACATTGTCCGAAGTCATGTTGGCCCCACGATCCGATATAGGCCGGACATTATCTTCATCCTTAGAAGTAACAGGAGACGGCCGAGACACGTCAAGTCTGTCTTGTTCCCCGGCATTCTGACCCGGTTCCTGTGAGGAAACGGGCTCTGGCTCTGGCTCCGGCAAAGTAGGTACAGGTTCCGGCTCACTAGAACCGAATAAGATCTCCGCGAGGTCTTTGTTCCGTCGCCCGGGACTAGAAGTCGGAATTGGTGCGAGGAAGGGAGCAGACGGAGGTACCGTCTGCACCTCCGTATCATCGCTGGCATCTCGTTCATGCTCCATTAGTTCGGGCGCTGGAATGCTGTCTACAACGGTGTTAAGCAATGCGTTGGCCTTCGCAGTGCTCTCTGCATTTGAGGTAAAAGGCAACCCGGACGTGGGAGCCGGACTCGTCGTCTAAACGTGTAACAAGTAATTTAGTTTTCGGTAACAACTGGGAATGAAAATACGCACCCTGCTTTGCTGACCACCAATCGAGTGAACAGACGCAGCAGTAGATGGTCGTCGCCGACGAAGCGTTGACGGTGCGCGTACTTCCGAGTTTCTTGAACGAGCTTCAGCAGCGTCTAGTAGCTTGCCTTGAATAGTGATCAAGTCCAACTTTGTAAGCCCAGTGAATTGACGCAAAATGTTTGCCGGATCATCCACGGCCAGAACTTGACTACTGAACCGAGTTCGGGCAGCACCATTATCAGCAGCAGTCGGAACGTCGTGCCAAGCAGGTTCAGCTCTTTCCGGTGAGTAAACAAATTTTGCACCATCATCCTCTGTGGAATGATAGCTTGAACCTACAGATACGAGCGAGGAACGAGACGAATTGTCCGACGTGGGAGGGATGAATAACGAGCTGCTGCTGTGCTTCTGTGCATATGGCGATGTGGGTGGCGTTAACAATGGGGACACGACTCTTTGTTTGTTCCGAGTCTTGTCATCAATCGTCGAAGAAACCGATGTTGAGCGTGCAAGGTCTCGCGACGGAGATGAATCAGAACCGCGGAAGCTGGAATGCTCGGACGTCGGGTCAAAGTCCACGAAAGCAAGAGCTGAAGTTGACAGAACAGAATTGCTTGACAGGAATTTTGGACGAATTTCCGGACCTCCTCCATCCGACGAAGTAGCAGGAGAGTATACAGGACGAGGAGACCGTAAACCGTTGTGAGTCGTTTCATCGTTTGAGTCCTCCACCCGATTCGGACTTTCACCCACACTGGAACTGCTTGGATTCCTAGAATGACCGAGCAAAGTTCCATTTCGTCCAAGAGGACGGTAGCTTTGAGTTGATTCTCGACCGGGAACATTCCACGTCACATTTGACGGAGTCGACGGTCGTGAGCCTCCGTTCAGAGACTGGAAGGCAGTGTTGTTGCTCGACAAGGGTGATGAAGGTCTGCGCCAATGAGAATTGAGTGATGTGTGCTCTGAGCCGTTTCTTGGGTTTCCATGACGGTCTCTGACAGACGAGTGGGGCGACTTAGGCCGAGCGCCATAGGGAGTTGGCGATGTGTTCACGGCCTGTCGAAGCAAGGACGATGTGGGGCTCGGGTACTGCGGGGATGATGTCGTTGTCCTGTCCTGCGCAGCTGACGAAGCAGCTGCACGAGGCGTTGTAGACAGAGAACGCACGTCTTCCAGATCCACGTCACGATGAGGTGTTACTGGACGGGGCATGCCGGGTATGTAACCTGGAACGCGAGGTGCAGGCGACGCCGAACGACCTGCACGATGTGGTGATTGGGAATGGTAAGCACCTGCAGGACCGGATGTATCCTTGTCGGCTAGCCAGGTCATGGTGGATGATTGGATAGTTGGCTCGGTAATCGGCAGAGGCGGGCTGGAGTTGTTCTACAGTGACATACGAAATACATAGGTTAATATCAAGACACGGGGACACGGGACAGTGAAGGACGTACGTCATCTGTCGTGACTGCCAGTGGTCTGCTGCCCTCATCTACTACAGCAGCAATTCCGTTTTGCTGCGGTGTCCGAGGCACAAGAACCTGGTCATCTGCTTCTTCCTCGATCGTGTCCTCTTCGATCCTTTTGATCGCTTCTTCCAATGACATTGACATTCGCTGGATCTGCACACTGGTCAGCTGTCGGCTAAGCCTAAGTGCAGATGGGGCTGGCAGACTACCGAGCCCATCGTCCACAGCAGAAGAGTCCGATAAATTCCTTGATCGGGTGAGCGTTGCAGAGACTGGGCTCGAAGATGGACTAGCAGTTGGGGTATTGTTGCTTTCTGGAGTGCTTGGACGGAGATTTCCTTCAGAATACGAATCGATGAGAGCATTGGCAATGTTTTCCGTTGTCGATTCACTTTGGGTAGACGAAAGAGCACTACGACTGCTGCTGATCGTCCTGTTCGAAGACTTACGCATGTATCGCATATCTCTGAGCTGATTACCTGCGAAGAGGTTATTGCTATGGCGCTTGCTAGAGCGAGAAGATGGAGAGCTGGGAGAGAAAGAGGGATCGGAACCAGTCCCAGAAGACATTGTCGCCGAGGACTGAGTAGACTGGCGAACCGTCGATGACGTTGACGACCCGGCGTCATTAGAGGAGATGCTCGAAGAGGACTGCTCGGACCTTACTATCGAGCTTGTAGGCTCCTCAGGAGCAGATGCCTTCGTGGCTTTGGAAGCAAAGCCAGCGCCGTGCGCGCGGATTTTACTCAGCATATCAAGCAACATGTCTTCCTCTTCTTCCGAGATTTGGTTATCTGCGCCTTTTGCTCTCTGTTCAGCAAAACGGTTCCTCAGATCATCCAAGCTATACGGAGTCCCGCTTGAAGCTCGCAGAAGCGTAAATCTCCTAGCCAAACTGTAAATGCAGATCTATGAGCACAAAAAGGTTAATTGAATACAACATTGTCAGCCACGTACTCGGGAAAAATCAAACTAGTTCTAAAGTCGCTCTCTGGAGGTAATGAAGGGGGATCTAGAGGAGGATGGATCTGTACGTGCTGGGTGATGATCGGAAATGGCGGGTGGGGACGCGAGGTCGAGGCAACGCTGTAGGCTGGTGCAGACGCAGGCAGCTCTGTGCGCTTCGCGTCGGACTTTCTTCTGTATAATGTGGGTGATATCAAACGGACACGCGAGGAGGGGAGCAAGAAGATCAGTTAACGCGGGGAACACGCTACAGGGGAAGGCGACACTGACCTAAAGCGGTACATCGTGACTACAGTTCACCTCGCCGAAAACACGTTGACTTGGGTTCGGCGGCGGGTTACAAGAAGTGCAGAGAGCTGCAAACACGCGATTACGGGTAAGAGAAGCTGCGAGAGATGACAATAGGGTATCAAGTAACGACTGTTTGAAACGAGGCAGACGCGAGCTTGAGAAACGCGAAGCAGAATGATGATGATATTAGCGAGAATAGTAAAAGGGCATGAGGATCCGAAAAAGGAGTGGTTTTGGTTTGGCTCTTTTTTTTTGTACAAGAGTAGCGTTGACGACGACGAGCGCGACGACGAGAGCGACGACGAGAGCAAGGACAATAGTGATGAAGATGGACGACGAAAACGGGGCAATTGCGGTGCTCAGAGCTGATGACCGCAGATGCAGCGCCAGCCCAAGACCAGGGAAGCACTGGCAAGCAGGTGAGCCGAAAAACGTGTTACATTAGATCTGATGCCAGTTACTTTATCCGGTAAGTCCTGATCGTCCCTTTTCCTTTTCATTGTTATCACTATATTTATGTAATTGCATAACAATAAATTCACAGCACTATGAAAACAAACACAAAACACAGAATACGATAGCATTCACTTCAGTTAGTCCCTTTTTGGCGTGTCTGGGCCTCCCAGTAAGTAAAGCAATATTTACTTCAAGCATAATTCTCACTTCTTTGTCCATTCTGCTGCCGTAATATTGAACTGAGCCGGATTATCTTTCAGTACCTAGGAATAATCTAATCAGCGGAGTTGTAGATATCAAGAATTTGAGGCCCAATACCAAAGCAATATCTGGTTCAAATGGATCATCCACCTTCGGGTTATTCAGCTTCTCTTGAATCGCGGCAAGCACTGCGACATGTCCACAGCGATCAGTAACATTTGATCTACCCTGGCCATCATTCACATACCAGACTTCAGAGTCATAGAAGGCCTCCACTATTACAATCGCTGGAACATTAGGCTCCACCAAACTGCTGATAGCTCTCCAGACAAACCTCATCACGAAGAATACCCAAACAGACTTGTCCCTGCTCGTTTATCCCAGGATGATAGATGCGGGTAGTGAACTTGAACTGCATACAGCCTGTCAAGATTTGTCTCGTATGACACTCGATATATGCATACCACAGGAGGCTTGAAAGGGAAGTCCTCTGGGAAGTCTAGCTCAAAGTTGAACTTTCCACCTTTATACGGGGTATCGCTCTTTCGCAACTCCTTAGATCTGAAATAGAAGACGTGAAGAATAGGATGAAGTACCGTTCCCTCCATGAATCCATGCCATGATCGAAGGTCACTTTCCGACTTTGGAGCAGCATACACACCCTAATTAAATGCATAAAAAAACACGGAACACGTATATTGAGGGGCCAACATACAGCGATTGGATCTGCTTCGAGATCTTGCATATCCTAGACCTCTGTTCATGAGACGCAGTCCTCGATGGTTATCGCAAAACAAACCTTCCCGATACGCCTAGAGCCTCTTAGATAAGCACAGCATCGGAAGTGCATGATAGATATTGCTACATACCTGATACATTTTGCCGACATGCTTCAACTCAGATGATAGTTATGGTTACAGGAGAACCACCGGCGCGGCGATCGGCCGTCACAACAACAGAGGCTTTGGCACGTGATCCAATAATTCCTCCAAATTTAATTTGCGTGTTTTCGAGGCACTGGCCGTTCTTGTGTTCCAACCATGATCGCAAGGGAAGAGTCTATCCCTCCAGACGCTTCCGCAGCGTCTACTCCCGGCCCTACGACTCACAACGATACTCCGCCACCATCAGCCAAAAAACGAAAACACGCTGCGATCAGTGGCTCCGCGAATCGATCCAATGCTGCTTCCCCTGCGCCGATGGATCCCGCATACGCAGGCGCACAAGCGGCGGGAGCCAGCGTCCTTCCTACGACTGACTCGAGTAGTCTCATAGATAACCGACCGCGTCTGACAGTATCGCGACCTCCAGTGTTCGTACCAATCAGCGAAGGCTCAAAATACCATACCACCGAGCAAGTCGCAGTCAACCGACTCGGTTTTAGATACATACCTGCTGGTCTCTCAGAGCCTGGCTCGAGACTGGCATATCGAACAATAGAGAGTTATCCTCCCGGATACGTACGCGCAAGCTGGGAAGATCGCAGTCACTTCGTGAAAGTCACAACGGACGGGTTAGGACTCTGCGGCGAGAAGGGTTACCGGAGCGCGCGCCTTAATGTACCTGTACGCGAAGGAAAATGGTATTTGGAAATCAAAGTAGAGCACGGAGGAGGCGATAGACCTCCTGATAGTAATTTGAAAGAAGGCGCGCATGTCCGACTCGGTTGGGGAAGACGGGAGGCTGGACTGAATTGTCCGGTTGGTCTCGACGGGTACAGCTATGGATATAGAGACAAAGACGGACGGAAAGTCACGCTTTCGCGACCTCGCCCGTACGGCGAGAAATATGGAACCGGGGATGTCATTGGATTGTACATTTCGCTCCCGCCCAAGCGCAAGCCAAAGGCGAATGACCTGAATGACCCAGCGAACCTAAAACGCGAGCGGATAGCCATCGACTTCAAGGGTCAAGCGTACTTTGAATCCGTCGAATATCCCCAATCAAAAGAGATGATTGCTCTTATGGATTCGTCAACCAATAAAGCCAAGGACACATCTTCCGTGCCCTCTTCCACAAAGAAATCTGCAACAATGAAAAACCTCCCGGAGCGCGGACGGGGGGACAAACCACCTCCAGAACCCGCACCATTGCAGCCTCTCCCAGTTCTCCGAGGATCCCATATCGTGTTCTTCGTTAATGGACGATGCCAGGGGATAGCATTTCAAGATCTATTCGACTATTTACAACTACGGACGAAACCATCTGCGCGGAACCAGCGTAGTCGGAGACGATTACGAGAAGGCTATGTTGAACATACGGAGAACCCCTTCGACGACGGCACGCTTGGCTATTATCCCTTCATATCCCTCTTCAATGGCGCACGAGTTCGAATCAACGCAGGACCGGATTTCGAATTTCCTCCTCCGATGGATATCGAAGGCGTACTCGCCAACGATCCTGACTCTGCAGACACGAAGGCGCGCACCTGGCGTCCCTTATGCGAACGATATGCAGAATTTATGCAGGAACAACGGGAGCTCGACGCGCGAGACGAGGTGGAAGCGCAAAGAAAGGCCCAGGAAATGCAAGACGCTCCTAAACCACCGAGGAAGGAACGTGCTGTGTCTGACCATCCGAGATCGAGTCGACCGCCTACGCAGCATCCTAGACCACAAAGGGTGCATGCGAAAGCGCCATCGTCGGCAATTCCATCACCGAAACCTGCGTCTTCCCCTGCGCCAGTTGAGCTGACGAGCCCACTAGTAGCTCAAGACCCATCACCGTCTGAAGTCAAGTTACGGCCCAATGTTTCAACTCCTACTCCTCTGAGGCACCGACAGCCGTCACCCTTTGAGTCTGCACCTGAACCCGAACCTGCACAGGAAGAAGCACCAGCGGAAGCATCCACACCACAAGCAGAAGCAGCAGCAGAACCAACAGTAGAAATGACAGAGCACGAGAAAAAGCTAGAAGCACGTCGTCAACGCAAGCGCGAACTCGAAAGAGCTCGGCGCGCCAAGAAACGAGAAGAGAGGCTCGCGCTCAAGAAGCAGGAAGAGGACCAAAAACAGGCAGCTGCTGTCCTTGCCGCTGCTTTTGCCGCCATCTCTGCTGCTGGCTTACCCGGTATCAACATGAACAATTTGAATATTGGTGCTTTGTCTAATATTGGTACTTTACCTACCGGACAAACAGCAGAGACTTCGCATGCTGAAACGTTCCCTGATCCTGACTCTACTGAACCTGTCCGGTCCGATAATTCTGCTACGAATCACGACAATCATGACATGGACATGGACACGCAATATTAGTTTTATGTATGTCTTGTGCTGCGATGTTTGTGCATTTACTGTAATCATACATTAGAGTGCTATTGCACGACAAAATCTTGCTATCCAATTCCACTTTTTCCGGGTATACGTTACATGATACGACACGTTATTACAGTACAACTGATGGATATTTCAGAATATTTAGTGGTAAAGGTAAAAACGAAAGCAAGATATAGAAAGCGAATGAATCAATGGGCGAGAAAAGCTATTAATTTCATTGCCAGCATGGCGCAGGCGCTTTTACGGGATATCTAGACATTTGGTTTTCAGCATTTTTGCCAGTAGTTCAAACAGTATAGGTACTTACCCAATGGTCGTTCCGTTACCTTTTTCCTTCTCGATGCGAAGCTCGAATATCAAATTGCCACTGGTATCGTATTCAATGATACAGTAATTCCTTCGGCCCATGACAACTTTGCTATTATTTGTCGAGCCGTCTGTGTCATGGGTGAAAACAGGTACCTGGAATGTGGGCCACAATCAATTTCATCTTTCTCGGCAATCAATGAGATTTACGTACCATTCCTTCATCTATCTCAGCATAATGGAGCGTCTGGTGTGTTTTGGTAGATCGATGTGTAACGAGCGCAAGCACAGCGCTGGGAGGACTACAACGACCTTGAGAAAAAAGAAGACTCGCCAAGAAAACTTGGTACGCTTACGGGGTGTTGACTATCGCACCTAATAAGACACCGGAAGTAAGGACATGACACGAGTTCAAGCATAAGAAGCTCACGTACTCGTGATCACGTTCAACATATATCGATGATCAACGTTCTGCGGCACATCCGTGCCTTTCTTCTCTCGAACCAAGGACTTGAAGTAGCCGACGGCCGCACAATGGACGTCTCCAGACAGGAAAGTGACGCGTGTATGCGTCCTGCGGGCGAATTCGGCGAAGTTGATGACAAAGTTGTTCCGTTCTTGCTTGTGGCCCTTGGCTGTCCAGTGATCATTCTAGAGAAGACGTTGAACAAAGCTCAAAGCGGCTTTAGAGCGTATCGAAACTCACGAGGTCGTCTAGAAGCTCAGCGTCTGCATTGAACTTGTTGACGAAGCCGCCAACCTTCGTGGAACCCCGTTTACCCATGACCACAAGCGGGTTGAGTTTAGACTCAAGAATACTCTCAAGGAAGTTCAATCGTGGGTATGCGATAGGAATCCCGATTTGGACCACTAAGTGCTGGACTTGCGGAGGGAGCCGATAGAGCCTATCGAAAACCTTCTTGTACGTATATTGGCTGCACACCTGATCTTTGCGTCGCTCGGCCCTGATCACATCATGAAAACAGAGACAAACGCTCATACGATGTCCTGCTTACCTGCAATCAAGCAACAGTATGTAGACGTTTGGCCCCAGGTATGACAGAAACGAGTGCGAAGGATAAGGAATGTAAGGCCCTTGCTGGCCAATAATTATAGATTTGTTTGAATGGGCCCCGTAACGATCGTCAGTCCCATCGACCTCGACTAAATTAATGTCAGAGATGTCCTTCTATTCAATGAAGATTATCTCTACGCTCACCATTAATGAAACACTGGAACAGAAGAAAGAAGAAATATCCTCGGGAACCAATCCTGCTTTGGGTTAAAGAGCCAGTAATGTTTCCTCAGCGACGCAACCTACGTGCTAAACACAGATGAACACTGCAAATCCTCTGGATCTAGACATCAGGTCAGTTGCCGTATACATTATTTTCTGGTCCATCTGGGCTCACTCACAGCTTCCAAAACCATCAATCTAGCTCGGCAGTTAGTCAATTTGTTGGCGGCACAGAGAAGTTAGTCCATACCAAGTCTATTGAAATCGATATGAGCGCGTAAAATAAACGACTAACATAAGAACGTACCATGATCATCTATACATAAGGATCTGTTCAATGCCTGGTCAAGACGAAAACGTAGTCATCTTACCTAACATGTTCAACTGGGGTCTATATGTGTAACGTGAGTCAATATTCGACCATCACTCAACTGAGCTGCGTACATTTGAGCAGTTGCTCTTGCAAAGGCTCCTGCTTGGAAAATGCGACAATAGTGGTTGAAGAGAAAACGGTCTTAATAGCAGAAGGTAAGGTCAACGTAATCCGTCGGGACCGATAGGTTCCCCATACCAATAGCAGTCCTCATCTCAAGTGTAATCTGGTGCTTCACCTTCAACTCCGGTCTTGGCAGAGTGAGCCATTCTTGCATTTCCGGTTCACGGACCAACCTTGAGGGTTCGGCAAGTCCATGCTTCAGAACGGCAAGAAATCTGAGCTATATTTGACTAACCCATCGCAGTAAATCTGGTCCCCGCCTCCTACTAACTCGTGGAAGGGGGCCTCTTCGTGTTTCTTGAGAAGGTCAATCCAGACGGGATCATAACCACTGTCAAATCCCGGCCCGCGAAAGTCATCTGGGTTGACACCGGCACTGAAGCCATTGCACTTTTTTTGAAAATCAGTAAGGACCCCATGGAGTTCAAGATACAAACGTTACAGAATAGGCCGTCCATCGCATATTCTGATGTCTTCCCGGTACGAAGAACTCGAGCTTCTGACCGTCATTAATCGAATATTTGATCGCCATCTCATGCTAAACAAGAGTATATGAATAACACATCAAGAGTCAAGAAGAGTTGGAAGACTGACTTCGCTCAAGGGAATTTGAATCATAAACCTCCAGAACGTGTAGGTTCTGCGAGATAATTGTCAACAATTTATAAACAACTCTTAAGCATCGCACAACAAAACAGACCTTCCTTTGGGGTCTTCATACACCCAAATTTCATGGCCCGGAACGGTCTCCCTCCGAGCAGTACTGCTGTGTATGGGTGCTCCATTCGCATCCAGTAGAGCTGCTGCTGAGCGAGGATCCGCGGGATGTGGCAACAAATCATAGGAACGGCCTTTGCCCGTCGTGCGAGAGGCTGATCTCGCCAGTCCTACCACCTGCTGCGGGTCCCACTCGTACGTGAGCATAGGGTGCGGCTCGTAGATAGATGTGGCATCCGAAGCTAATTGTACAAGATAAACAGTCTTCATGCACCCAGAGAAATAATATACTGACACACTATCATGCATGCGCCATGCCAAAACCCTTTCTCGTCGATAGTATCATAGCGGAGCATAGGCCTGTGCAAAGTCGCAGTTACAGGTCCATGAAATGAGAACAGCATTATGCTAACTCACCCAACCATCAACTGCAGGTAAGGATTCATTCGCACAGCCCGAAGATATTTTGAGCGCTCGACCGCAGTCAGACGCTTCAAGAACGAACCTCCGCCATCCGTGCTCGACGCATACGTCTGGTGAGAGGTCTGCCGACTGAAATCCGGCTGAGGAAGGTGAGCGCCACCGGGACTGGTAAAGTATGGTAATCCATCTTTGCTAGGTGGGGTTGGAGGATAATCATCCGGTCTAGGAGGTATTGGAGGCGGGAATGGACCAGGCACTTGCAGTCGGTGGCCAATATTGAAGCCTCCGATCACACCTGATGGGAATAAGACGCGTTGTCTGGCAGAAGCAGGAAGTAAACGCACCATCCGCCAGTGGCTGGGCTTGCTCGATGCCTTCGTACTGGCCATCGGGTCCGCGCTGGGGTTCGCTGTAAAGTCCTGAGCTCTACGAAGCATGCTGGTGGGTAAATAAGCAAATTCGACGTGTACACCGGTCTACGCACTCTGTTTGCACGTCTATTCGCATGCCATCCTGTAGAGTCCATGGGCGTTGAGAACAAAGAGCATCACGAGTAACAACAATTAATCCGATTGATTTGGTTTCCTGTGACCCCGAACAGCGGACTAGCGTTGTGTTAATTTACTTGTCCCATTTTCGCCACATTTGATCGTGAAGTTTGCCGGAAGAGGACGACTTCTAATCAAGCGGCTGGCTGTGATCCGAGGGATGCGAGTTTGTTTAGCGTCTTGTTGCCGACCCGCAGAGCTCGGCTCCATCGCTTCAAATTTCAAGTCATCGACATTGAAAATTATATTCGTAATGATAGTAGCATCCAAAAGAAAAGAAACTCAGTATGCGAATTATCTATCCGGCATGTTCTACGATAGTTGTAACCAGCTTCCCGTCCTGGATCGTCGTTCTCATCATCTCGGGCATAGCTCGCTCCACAAACACACCATCTTCCTCTCCTTCCACCGGTAGACTAACGTTGATTGCACTGCACTTCGCGGTCGTAATCTCGACGTCCAGACTCGTCTTTGACAGATAAATTTGTCCAGAATCTGTCGAGTCGAGCTGGATAGTCGGGGCGGCTCCCGTGATTTGAATCGCAAACGACGGCGACTTTGTAATGGAAATGCTCGATACCACTGAATCCACGAGGAGTGAAGTCTTATTGCAGTTGACTAATAATGCAAGGTAAGAAACTTTCTGGTAATGCATGCTCATCGGCAGAACGCTTCTTACTCATGTTAACCGCATTCACTTTCCCTTTGATTTGCACTGTTGTATTTTTGCACCCGAAAAGATGCACGACATGACTAATTTCCGTATTTTCTACGACCAAACCCGATTCGTTCTCTTGATTCTCCTAAACATCCCGTAATCAGTCAGATTTGCGGATGAGAATGTCAAATTGAAGCTCTCACGATAATCCATTTGGTGCCCTCCAAGACGAATTTACCTGGCTTCTTCCCAGCCAGTGCCGCAGGCTTAGTCGGCTTGATAGGTTTCTTGTGCGCAGCTCCGGGTGTAGCAGGAACTGCCGAGGAAGCGCGAAGCTCGGGATTCTTATGTGTCATTTCAGATTTGTCGACTTTACGGAGCCCCTTCGTTACATCGGTGCCCCGGTTCAGGTCTGCGAAGACTGCATTAAGTCCACTACCACTGGAAGAAGGTGAAGGAGCCGAGACAGCCGGTGGAGGAGGTGGAGGCGGTGGAGGTGCACCAGCAGATCCTGAGGAGGCAGAGAATTGATTAACAGGAACTCCCTAACGACTTCTAGTCAGACTCAAGAAATATAGACTGTTGATTTCGAATACCTTGGGATTCCAAGCCAGTCCTGTGGTATGGAATTCCATTACGTACTTGCGCTGCTCCTCAAGTAACGATATCCATGCTCGAACCCATTCTACATGCTTTGGCTCTCTGTATCATAATCAGAACATGAATCCTTGCGAATGAACATAGGCACACACTTTTCCTTGAACTCCTTGATAACCTTATTCCCATAGAACTCAGCAGCTTCTTTCATCTGCGCAACATGAGGACCCGGCTTCGGTTCCTAACAGAGTTGGTGAAAATGAGAAGTCAACAATAGCTCGGTCTTCTCTTTCAACAAGGATTTTACTTACAACTCCAACCCAGCCAACGCTAGGAATGCCTTCTGCTATGACCATCAAGTGGTTATACCAGACGCGCTCCTTTCTGTTCTTTTCCGGAACTTGCATGACAGCCGTAACTTCCTTAGCTATCGGCTCTTGAAGTGTAGCAAACGTCTTGGAATCAGGCTTAGTGCATGATCCCACTGTGAGTAGCAATGCTCTCAATCCTTTAAAGACATTCTCGACATATCCGACCTGTGCAGGTAAGGAATTCAGGTTATTCTTTTTTTTTTAAGAAAAGGGATTCTCTAAATTGAGGTCACACCTGCTCGATCACAAGTGGTGAAGCGAATGACTTCGTAAGCTCCACGAATGCCTTCAATCTTCCATTGATAATGTTCCCGTCAAAAGCTTCAACACTTCTCGGAATCTCTGTCATTGCTGCCGGTAGAGGAGGTGGAGGCGGTGGTGGGGGAGGGGCAGCCGCTCCAGAGGCGTCAGGTGCACCTTTATCGACAGACCCTTCAGCGAATTTCGGAGCTGTCCCACTCGCCTGGGCAACTGCGAGATCTTCGAGGCGAGAAGTAGCTGCCTCCAGCCTGGATAAGCAACCACGGATAACATCAGGCCATGAGGATGTGAAAAGCGAAGATGGGGACTTGCCGTTTTATGATCGTGGCTAAAGAGTGCAAGCCGCCTTGAGACATCTTGATAATCTAGCGCGTTCTTCACCACTTATGATCAACCAGTGTCTCGAGACCGATGGTAATAATCCGGCTGCAGGAAAAAGATGCGCGTTGGCAACGACGACTGCAGCGACCGAATGCCATTAAGTCACATGATGAAAACGCGTCGCGTCGCATCGCATTCTTGGCAATGGCAATCATCTCATCTCAGCCTTTCCGCGATGCAGTTGTAAATCCGAGTGCTGCATCTCCCAACTTGAAGGAATGCTGTCGTCGTATTTAAGATTCCGACATACCACTCATGCTGAGTGCGTGCGTAACTTATCTGCAAACAGATCGGCATACTTCTCCTGAAATATTGCCGGGGCTCAGAGCGTAGCGCTGGGTACCTGCCTCCATTGAGCAGGCTATAGTTCGTGATGACATGAACCTAACGCTATTTCCGTTCTTATTTACGTCCTGGGTATTGTCTTTGAGCCAAGCTGGATTTGACTTCTTGCGGAACTTGCCGAAGATCGCCTTTCCATATTTGGCGACAGAATTTCAAGAAAAAGTTCACTAAAAGTTCGAACTTCGAAATGTCCTGCCTGCGGTCATGGCTGCCGTAACTACTACGCTCCCTCTATTTTGGCATCTCTCGTCCGCAAATAAGGGAGAACGATTAGATGCATCCGTAAAGCTGGTCGCTGCTTTGCAACAATTCCAAGAGAATCGCAGCGCGGAAACTAGTAAAAAGCTGAGCTCCGGCGACGAGATTGACGAAGAAGAGGAAGAAGAAGGAAGCGAGGACAAAGAGGACGACGAAGTCAAAACTTATTCTTCCAGGCTTGACTCTAATAATGCTCCGGATGTCGCCTATGCCATTCGGCGACTAATTCGCGGCCTCGCAAGTCCCAGGGAGAGTAGTAGGTTGGGCTTTGCTGTTGCTCTGACCGAGGTACGCTATAGGTTCATACCTATTTGGGCATCATTTTGACTCAGCTTTACTCCAGATCCTGTCTCGTATAGATACGGTCACTTGCGAGCAAATTCTTGTTTTACTCAAGAACGCTTCTCAAACTTCTGGAAGCATGTCCGGTCAAGAAGAGCGAGACATGCTCTTTGCAAGACTGTTCGGGCTGAAATGCATAGTTCAATCCGGTCTGCTTTTCAATCAGAAGCCACTGAGACTCTCCTCGACTAGTTCAAGCTCGCTCAAGGGCTTCGAGACCTTCCTGACGGAACTCTTAGAATTGGGAGAAAAGAAGTCTTGGCTACGAGAGAGCTGCTGGTGGACATTATTATCTGCAGTCACTGCTCTCACAAAGTCGAGTGTGCCGTGGAAAGATGGAGCATATGAATTGCTGTTCGATCGCGTTTATGTCAAGGATAAGACATGGAGTCCCGAGAAGGTCGCCCTGACCTTAAACGTGCAAAAGATACGTCGTGATGCCGACTGGGAAGCAGTTTGCGGCACATATTTCAAGGATTCGGATCTATTGTCTACGTCTAATTTGCCATTGCTTGGCCGGTTGTTGAAGGTAGCTCATGCTGAGATATACTCGCTCCGTTCGGTGTGACTTAGACTATAAATTTATAGACATCTTATCCTGAAGGCGTCGAAGATGACGCACCAAAGCATGTTGCTGGCCCTTGGAAGCCTCAGCTGCATTTCGTTTGGGATGTAATTCTGGATGAACTGCTACCTGCAGAAGGTCCTGGATCATCTGGGAGTTTACAAGATTTCTATCGTATAGTAGTTGACGGTGAGTTCTTCTGTGTCCTCCAGTAAACTCTTCTGACTTGCCACAAACTCAGAGACCTTATTTTCGTCTTCATCGTCCCCAAAGCGTAAATACTGGGGATTCCTCGTTTTTCAAAAGGCTTTGCATCGCGCGCCGGCTTCGCTATTGCCAATGCTGTTCACAAAGAATTTCATGCGAACATGGATCAATCAACTTGCCAAGGACGACAGATATCTGCATAAAATTGCTCGACAAGTGGTGAGTAGTACAATATTGTGTCCAACTTGTCAAGAATTCTCATTTACGGCCTACGATAAGACGTGCGATGTACAAAGTGTGGTCGAGAAAGATCCTAAGGCGGGATTTACGCTTGTCCTACAACTGACCGGGACAAATGGTTCTTATCAATTCGACCGCATCACAAAAACAAAAACAGTGGAGACTATTCTTTCTAGTACAGATAGCACTGGTATCAAGGAGTTCATGAACTTTCTATTCAAGCAGGTCAATGCAGGTGACCAGGGAGATCCGTAAGTAAAGGGAAAAAATCCTATTCGTATCCTTTGAGTCTCAACATGACTTGTTAGGCCTACATCTATCGACTCTCGAAGGATGTGGGTTATCGATCAGCTGTCCACTCTCATCCGCAAGGGATCTATTCCCAAAACAGACGAAAATATCCAACTAGCTCTTGAATGGCTCACCACCCATGGCTTCTTCAAAGTGGTCAAGAATTCATCAAAGAGCGAGAACGTTGCTGTGAGCATTCTTTCGTCATTTTGAATGATCCAATTTTTTCATACCTTCCAACCAGCTTCACAACATTCCAGAGCCGCCTTTCTCCGATGAAGTAAGAGCTGCTTGCAGGGACAAACTCTTGGCGTGCCTAGGAGATCTCACGAGTGTAACGGGCACGATAGATATATCAGAAGATAAAGGTGTAAAGGTACCTGGGGTTACTTCCGATGGCGAGTTCTGGACCTCAAAGGTCTTGAAATCCATAATTGAGCTGGAGAGGGATTCCAAGCACGTGGAATTTCTGCATCATCTGGAAGACAATGAGCTTGAAGTGCGAAATCAAGCCCTTTCTCTTATCAAGAACATTAAGGTTTGTTTCAATGATTTTTGCAACTGAACAAGCACATTCATTGCTTACTTATATAGGCACATCACATGAACTATGAGGCTGCTCGCGGAGCGGAACTGCTCCTTAGTGCATTGATACTGAAGTGCCTCAACGATGGTGAAGACGAGGCAGGCTGGGAAGATGTGAAGGTATGTTCCATCTGAATTTCTAGAGGCACAGTCCATTGAGGCATTTACTTGGCCAGGAATGCACGGAGCAATTCACAAAGTTATTGCCATCACCGGATGTAAAAGCGAAGAAAAAGAAAAAAGAATCTAAACAAGTGGACATAGAAGACGCACCGTCTGATCGTCCGCCAGTTGACCTTGTGGTCGATGTGATTATCGGGCTGCTTGAGAATTCTACCAGTTTCACGCGTATCATAGCCGACCAATCTTTCGGCATGTTGGCATCCTTGGTAAATGAAAGCACCGTTGATTTGATTCTGACTGTATGTGTAACATCTTCCGAAGTTTCGAGATCTGATTTACGAATGTTTATCTCCAGCAACTTGAAAGAAGAGATCCGAACGAAGATGTCTTGGAAGGAAACGACGAAAGCGGCGATGATTCAGAGGATTCAGGAATCAGCTCGAAAGATGGCACTGACGATGACGAAGATGAAAGTGCTTCTTCACCTAGCAATGGCGAGGAAGAAGAACTCGATGATGAGGACACCGAGGCGTTGCATAAGGCACTACAAGCCGCTGTGTCTGGTAAGGAAGATGGGGAAGACGGCGAAGAATCGGATATCTCCCTCGATGCATCAGATCTGGACGACGAGCAAATGACGGCCATTGACGAAAAGCTCGCTGCTGTTTTCCGAGAAAGAAGCGCAGGACGAAGGAAGGGGAAAGGTCAGTGGAACCGTCTGTACTTCGTTTGCAATTTGAGTATTTAGTCGTTCCTTCTTTAGATGTCGGTGCGCAACGCGAAGCCACATACTTCAAGAACCGTGTATTGGATCTCGTCGAGATGTACATGAAACGACAACCATCGAGCCGACTTATCTTTCGCTTTATCTTGCCGTTGATAGAACTCGCTGCAACTTCGAGCTCTGACGAGAAGCAACTCAGTGATAAAGCGAAGGGAATCCTACGTTCTCATATGTCAAGAACAAAGGATGCACCTTCCATCGACGATACCTCAAAAGGGGTGGAACTTCTAGAATCCTTGCACCTTCGTGCACGCAAGGCTCACTCTCAAGACACAGTCTCTATCATCAGCATATGTAGTCTCTTCGTTACGAAGGCGCTGATCAGAAACGATGAGAGAGCAGTTCTCCGCATTTATGAGGAATCCATTGCAGATTTCTTCACCCGCAAAGCATCTTCCCTGAACCCGGCCTTCATCGTCGACTTCATTCGCCGGCACCCACATTTAGCCTGGAGCATCCGATCCCGTATTACCGAAGCATTGGGCAACTCCGTCAACGGATATCGTCAGAGCCAGGCATTCAGCATTCTGCAGACCGTTTTTACGTCGCTTCCACAACCCGTAAGCAGCAATCTGTCAAGTAGATGGACGCAAATTT
The DNA here is from genome assembly GCA_009806525.1 of Sanghuangporus sanghuang. NCBI lineage: Eukaryota > Fungi > Basidiomycota > Agaricomycetes > Hymenochaetales > Hymenochaetaceae > Sanghuangporus > Sanghuangporus sanghuang. Next base: position 1,498,341 of record VVIT01000001.1, on the reverse strand, counting down.
TGATACTTTTCAGGAGACTAAAAAGGACGAGATCTTGGAATTCACCTTCGAGATGTCCAAAGCATTTCTCGATGCTTTGAACAAGTCATGTGTCGTAGAGAAGCCACTGATGAACTCAGCGCACATGAAGCAAGCTCTGAGGGTTGTTTTATCATTGGTTAGGTTCACAAAACGCTTCACTACCAATTCGGAAGAGTTCGAAAAGGCCTGGAACACCGAGGAATGGGAGAAGCTCCCGGCTGCATTGTCGTCTTCCGAGCATTTCAAGGCATCAACATCTTTGGCATCAACTTGCCAACAAATCTCGAAGCTCACTCGCCTATACGACCAGAAGAATCGGGAATCATCCAGTCGGTCGACTCGAAAACGAAAACAGAACGCTGAAGCACAGGACGTTGTGGAGGATGAGCCAAGTAGTAAAAAACCTAAGCGGAAAAAGGTACGAAAGGCACCTAAATCAGCAGATAGCTAATTCTTTCGACCATTATGTCTCTTTGGAAGTCTCGAGCTGTGGTTGCGTTCAGTAATGCTGCGCTTTATTGTAGACTTGTATTTGCAGCGTTAACTTATGAGGAAGAAGCACGATACGAAACAGGCACGAAGCTGAAAAAAAATATGATTATGAAATTGTGACTACAGTAAGTGGATGATGATACTCGTCAGCAAATGCGAAATATCCATGAAGTGCAAAAAGTACATGAATGACGGAAATAAGTCCCCTAAATATCCAATCTCCTTTATGTCAGATAAAGAGAGCCTGATAGCGTCATCAACTTCTCTATACAAGCACGTTTTTCGACTTTGTTGCCTGCCTTGAGGATCGATACGATCGCCAGTACCTTCTGCGCCCTGTATTCGAGTCATAGCTATAAGCTGAATTGCATGGAGCTGAAAAAATGAATAGCACATACCGAACCATACGTCCTCTGTTTTGTACGGTCGTTTGCATGATCTGCGCTTCTTCTTCCGCTCTGTCAAGAAGAGTCTCCGGTATCCCTGCAAGTCTTGCACATTCAATTCCGTAAGATCCAGACGATATCCCCTTTGCCAACTCATAAAGAAATGTGATATTTCGCTTTCCTGTGATAGACGTTTCCTCGGTAAAGCCCATGTGCAGATTTGTCACTTTATCTGGATACTTGCGTTCCGCAGAGGATGCGATGACCGGGTAATGGGTGATGAAAAGAGTCTTACAGCAGATATTCTCTGTCAAGTGCTCCAACGTAGCACCAGCAATAGCCATCTAAGCACGAGCAAGGGTCACTATCGTTGATTTCATGTCTAGAAAGAACTAACTGACTCCATCGAATGTAGAGCTGCCTCTACCAAGTTCATCAAGGATGACCAGGCTTTTCCTGGATGCAGTATGCAGAATGTCGCTAGTTTCAGACATTTCAATCATGAAGGTCGACCGCCCTCGTGCAAGATCGTCGGATGCTAGAAATGCCGGTGAGTAACAATCGTATCGACAGATGATTGTAAAGTCGCGTACCACCCATCCGCGTCAAAATCGCGTCCAATGGGCTTAATCTCACAGCAGATGCAGGCACGTAAGTGCCTATCTGAGCCATAAGAGCTATGAGTGCGATCATTCGTGTCTGACAGACGTAGGGCATTCAGATAACGGCATCAAGGAAGAAAATAAATACTTACCGTAGAGCTTTTACCTCCCATGTTCGGCCCAGTTATAATCTTCGTCCTGGTATCGGTTCCACCGATGGAAACAGTATTTGGAACAAAAGGGTCATTTCTCAGGAGCTCGATCATCGGATGGCGACCTTCCTGAATTTCGAGGACGTCCAATTCACCATCCACGAAAGCAGGCTTGACATAGTCGCCTTGCGAGGCCACCTCTGCCAGACTGAACAGACAGTCCGCCATGGCCAACTTGTTCACTGCATTACGGAGAATGACATAATGCTCCTCCATGATCTCCAAAAGAAACGTCATGAAAGCGTTGTTGGCTTCAGCTTCAAGCTTTTCTTGAAATCGAGCGCGCTCTTCTAGCTTCTTCTTGACTTCTGGAGTACAGTAACGCCGGGAATACTTCGTGCTGATGGGATGCAAGGCTTCATCAGTCTGACTACGCCACTGTTACTTCTACGAAAGCTAACCTTGACACTACTTCCCAGGTTACCGGCACATCGCGTTTCTCGTTCTTCTTGACCTCAATGAGATACTAGTCATAATCTTCAGAAGCACATTTCGTGGATTTGAATGGTCCAAGCTACCTCATCCAAATACACAGACATATATTGTGCGGCGGGCTTCTTCAATATTTTGCGAACTGTAGTTTCTCGATTAGTTGATAACTTGAGACTATGCGTTCGCCGCTGACTTACTAGTTTTGAGATGATCTACAAGCTCAGATTCAACTGCCATTATAGCCTAGGTGCAAATGTGAGATTCGCCGATATTATGATAGAGCACGCTCACCATCTTCATGTCGTCGATCTGCGGGTACTTGTCTGGATCGTTCCATAACTCATCCTATAAACAGACAGCAAGAGTGAGTCGACAAGCCTACTACAACAACCCGAAACCAACCCTCTTGTCTTCATCCGCCTTCTTAAGGTTGAGACATGCACTGATTTTCTTCACTGGGTCGCGGACGCTAGGAAGCGAGAAGATGATGTCGTTCAGAATAGCGTTCGAGAACCCGACATCTTCAGGTCTTTCAAACGGAGTAAAGGATTCTGCAACCTTTGCAAACGCCCTGACAAGTCTCGCAAGCTCTCTAGGAGTGCACTAAGGATATACATCAGTTTTCGAATCCGTCTCAATACTCCTTGATGTAGTAACCTTGAGATATTGAATACGACTGAGACCCTTTGCTAGATCAATCCTTCCGATGTCTTTCAGTAGATCTCGTAGTCGCAGCAAGCGCTCTCTCGTATCGGATCCATCGGCAGAAATAATAGCTTCCACAGCATCTACTCTTGCTCGAAGTGCGCTAAGAATTCAATCATGGAACTGAGCCACATAGGGCGAAAAACGAAAGTAATCACACTTGCCTGACATCCACGAGAGGCTTACCAATCCATTGGCGAAGAAGACGAGAGCCGAATGTCGTCTTTGTTCTATCTAGCACCCACATCAACGAACCCTTCGTTGTAAAGTCCGTTTGATTACGGTAAATCTCCCTGAACAGCGTCAGATCGCCGTTGTAACAATCGAGAAGACAGTCAGACATACAGATTAGACAAAGTGTTAGCATTCAAAAGCATATGCTGGCGTTCCGTGAATTTCGAGAAGAATTGCGTTTGAGTCAAGACATCGCCCAGCCCAAACGAGCTCAAATAGCTCAGACTGTGGGCAAGGGCTACGACAATCTTTCTGGGAAGGTCCGAGACTGCGGCTAGTAGTTTTCCAGACTTGAAATTCTCGGATGCCGTCTTTCTCGTCCGTGAATAGAATGTTTGAAGTTCCTTGAAAGAATCGGTATAATCCGATTCTTCTTTGTACCATTCTAAGCGAACACGGTCACGAGCTTGCGCCTTGGAAGATGCTTCTCTTTGCAAGAGGAAGATAGTCACATAAGAATGGATGTCATAATGAAGCGAAGATCACCTACTTTGAGTGGTGCTGCATAATTTTGCGAGTCGTTTTACTCAGCTTGCTCTGGGACAAGAGAACCTCAGATGGCCTTATATGAGCTAGTCTAGTCTAGTGAATCGCCAAGGACCTGAATGAACTGGCTGATGTAGAATATTAATATTTTACTCACTTCTAACTCGTTCCGCATGAAACTGTCCTCGAATTCGTCCCAGACTACATCACCGGTGCTAGGAGTGACAGCTACCATGCCGATGGAGACTCTCTCATCTGCCCCCATCCCTCCTAGAAGACTTTCGTAAATGCACATGAAGACCGGAGGGGCAATGCGAGATTCATCGTCATCTGCTCCTAGTTCGTCCACGTAGCTGAGTGAAGATCTCAGCACCTAGCATGTAAGGAAGAAAACTTGCAATACGCACGTCGCTGCTGTGTACATGTGCGTAAGCTCTCTTTCAAAGGGTTTGTTCCGGTTATCCGAGACTTTTTTCAAAGCAGCAGTTTCCAGCTGCCCAACGATTCCTACCTGTAAAGAATCATCAATCAAACGGCTCTAAGACAAAGTGAAGACAGATACCTTGTAGCCATGTGAAAGAAGTCTATTCTCATTTCAGATTAGCAACATAATGAATATCCAGCGACAACATACTTCACCTTCGGAGATGAATATCGCGTCTGTGATCCGGGACACTAGCCGTCAAAAAGTTTCGATCCGGAAAGTGCGCTATGTTTAACACTTCGCTCGCAATCTTGTTTGTGTTAGGTATACTCGTCTCAACAGACGCGCTCGTGTGATTGCTCATGATTGCTCGTACCTTAGCATCTTCCCCAAAAAATCTATACTTGTATCCCACTTCGATCATAAGAATTGCGTCCGGATATTTCTTTTTCAAAGCCATCACCTAAAGTAACGGGAAGACAGGTGAGAAATGCGTCTTTCATAAATGGTGCATTCTTGAGGTTCACCTGCTTCTCTAATGGAGTATAAGTTTGTCCAGAGGGTCCAATCTCTTCCACGGGTTTCTTCGACGGCTTTGCAAAAGGCTTCTGGATATTTTCCCTCCCTTTCCCTTTACTAGATGGAAATGCTTTTGACCTGATAGAGGCTGGGAGAGCACATGTCTCTTGGTCACTACCTTCCAACTCGCTTTCGTCGGCAACCCGCTCCTTGATATTTTCCAAATCATCTATGTCTATGACGTCGTCATTCACTCTAGGTCGCCTAGTAGGCGGTGCTATTTCGGAACGCCTGCCAAAAATATTCTTCTCGGCGAGCAGCTTGCGCTTGAAAGTCTCTCTTCGTGCCTTCTTAGCGCGTTTCTCCTCTGGAGTATCTGGAATCTCATAGATATCCGGTGCCTGAGTGAAACTGTACCTCGATATCGACTTGTTTGGAGTCTTGGGCGATTGCAATGATGATTGTGTAACCCCGTCTTTCCGCGCCGGGGAACTAAAACCATCGTGCAATGGATTTGAGAGGTCGGGCATGAAACTAACTTCATTCTTCTGAGATACACCGTTCAACTTCTTTCTTTTGGGAGCTCGTTGTTCCTCCACTGAGTCATCCCCGGTCAAATCCACAATTGTACCAGTGGTTGTACGTTTCCCGAGGTCTGATCGTGTCGGGACGTGCTTTGAGGTGGAGCTGACGGAAGGGGAAAAGAATGAGGAGATCGTCGCTTGTCCCCTCTGCGGACATGACGGAGGACCGAAGGGGCGAGAATTTGATTTCGACGGAGATACCATGACGGTCCTCCTGAATGGTGTTAAGGAAGTGGAAGGCAAACAAAAGACGTCTCGTCTCAATATTGACCGTGACGCTGGTCGATCACGTGCACGCGACTACGAACGCCCTTGCACGGCGCCTTGACTGCTTGATTTTTCGACTTACAAGCGGCAATGTCATGCAGGGCTGGCCGACTGCTTTGGTCACGCCAATGTAAGCTTGTATACACTTTATCACACTCAAGTCAATGCTATCGATCATTCGCTACGACTACAGCTGGCACTCCAGTCACAGCGACAAATCGTGAGCTGTTTTATTGGTTACAAGATTTGACATTCCCTAATATTCGATTTGTAGGTGCAGAGACAACTTTAAAAAGGTTCTGGAAGAGCGTGGATATCGACGATAGGCCTGGTATGTCATTTATTTGTGAAACACGAAAGAAAAGTATTGACACGGCAAAAGACGGCATTGCAGTAACCCTCGATAGACGAGCTTTGAAGACCCCCTCTGGCAATACTATTATTTTACCACATGAGAAGCGCTTAGCTGCAGCTTTGATTGCGAACGAATGGGAGAACCAAGACAAGGTCCTTCGACCCCACACTCTTCCTATGGTTCGTCAGGGAAAACTTCCCGTAGTGGACCATAAAGTTTATAACTTCGTTATAGACGAGTCTCGCCAGTAGAGCTATTGATGCATTGCGAGAAAAGAACTCTCGGGACGATGTTATTGGTGCTTTGCTCAAGTATCTGGATACGGACACGATATGGTATGTTATCCTTCTATTTTCATTTGTCTACACCAATGAAATCCTCATGATTCGTCTAGTTTCCATCAAGATAGCCCCAAGGCCCTCGTCAGACTACAAAATGCTCATTGGAAGCCTCTGTTATCTTGGATCCGAGACGAATTCGGTCTCGACATTCGCATGTATGCATCACTATTTTCCTCAGACCAGCCTGAGCAGACGAAGAATCGCCTCAGCGAGATAGTTAAAACATTTGACGAATGGCAGTTAGCCGGTGCGACAGTTACAGTCATATCATTTTATTAATGATAATTTAAAACCGTCGCAGGTATGGAGCGGGCAACGTACTCGACAAAATCGTTTATAATTGCCCTTGCACTCGTAAATGGAAGGATTGATGTTGAGGAGGCTGCTCAGGCCGCACACGTCGAAGTGAATAGTCAAATAGAAGCATGGGGTGAAGTAGAAGATTGTGAGCTAATTCCAATCATTTCCGTACATAACCGCCTGATAAGTGCTTTAGCCCATGATGTGGATTATCAAGACATACGCAGACAACTGGGCAGTGTTGCTTGCTTAGTATAATGACCTCACACCTTTTGAACGATTGAGCGAGAAAAGCTTTTAATTGGAGACGGATAAAGTAAGAAAACGCGCAATAAAGTTACACACAGGTATACAGAGAAATACAAGTTAGAACCCAGAAGCATTATCACAGAAATAAGACAGCGAAAAGATGACAGGCTGTAAGAGATCACGCCTTTGCCTTCTTGGACGCTGGTTTAGCTTTCGAGGATGGCTTGGATGCGGGCTTATTTGACGTTGGCTTTGCTGATGATTTCTTTGGCTTTGACGCAGCAGCCTTTGCAGCGGTCTACGGAACAATAGTCAGCAACCTCCCGAATGAACACATAGAGTATCGCATACCTTCTTCGCATCAAGTTTCTTGCTTGAAGTCTTCTTTGTCGGCGTTGTCACAGTCTTCGACTTCTTGGCGGTTGTAGCCTTCGGTGTGGTGGATTTCTTCGGAACGGCCTTCTTGGCAGTAGCGCTCTTTGCTGGTGCCTTCTTCGCAGGAGCAGCCTTGGTTGCCTTCGCGGCAGGCTTAGTAGCCGCCGTGGTCTTTCCCTTTGCCTTAGGCTTCGGGCTAACCGGCTTCGCATTCTGAAAACTTGGATTAGAAGATGGACAACCACAAACTCGAATGCAACATACCTCCTTGGAAGATGTGTTGGACTTGGTCTTCGGCGCGAGCTTAACCTTGCCAGATGGGCCCTTCGGTAAGACGAAATAACCTTTCTCGGCACCAGAAGTAATGGCACGGTTGAGCTGGAATAGGGCCGTGCCGTTCATATCAATCTTGTATTTCTTCTCAGCGTACTAAATGAACAGTTAGACTCCGAACTGCAACGACTACGAACAAGACCAACCTTCTTTATAGTGGAACGCGAAACACCAGTACGAGCGTCACCAGGATTCTCCGCGATGCATTCCTAGTGAAGCTCAGTAGGCTGTGTGTGGCTTAACATGAAGTCAAACATACCTTAACGATATCCTTCCATGAAGGGTGAGCAGCATTAGAGACTTTCGCTGAGACGGCCTTCTTCGCCTTAGTTGAGGAGGCCTTAGTAGACGCCTTCTTGGTTGTCTTCTTCTCTTTGGGAGCAGCCTTGCCCTTTGAAGCAGGGGCTGGAGCCGCAGGGATAGTGGAGACAGGAGCAGCAGCGACTTCAGTGGAAGACATGGTAGTTGATGGCAAAAGTTAGGGAGATTGAGATGAAGTTGAGTGTGAGACCCGAGATACGAGGAATTTAAAAAGGGGCCTTTAGGTGAACAAATCGACGCGACTGGCGTTCCCTATATATCTGTGACCCACAAAGTGGCGGTGCAAAATTCATATTCGAACTCCGCTCACCAAGCAACAACCACTTGATGAACGCGTCAATCCTAGCATGACGCGACGCACGTGATCCTATCCCACCTCTTGGTTGTTGCTCCTGGGTATTTACACGGACGGGACAATCCAATAGAGCGAAACTGTGAACATGCAAATCTGCGAACAAAAATTGAAATCATGGGTGTACAGCATTTACTAACGACACTTTATGGAAATTATTGTATAACGACAACTCCGATTCTCTCTCGCTCAAAGAAAGCTACCTAGATATGATACTTCCGTGCAGGAATGACCTTAAAAGTTCCATTCGTCTGCGCAAGTCCTTTCTCTCCGAGTGACACCCAATCACCAGGAGCAATTTCTTTGTCATCGTCATCGAGAGGAAGAGTAACTGATGGTCCACGAACTACAACCTGATGGACCTATGTCAGCAATCCTTTGAAAAACACGAGATAGCATCTTTTTACCTCGCCAATGGGATCTGCACCCTTTTCCACGGCTGCATCGTCAACACCCACAATTTTTGCTTCAATGTTGATCGATGGGGGTCCAACGTGAGCAATACCCGCGAACTCCGAGTTTCCTGCTGAGGTCTCGGGAAACTCCTGGAAATCGAGGGGATGGGAGAAAAACACGGGTCCTATGACCAACGGGTGTTCGTGTGCATTTACGATAGGCACGGAAAGTGCAAGTCGAGCGGGAGTTAGAGACTTTGCTTCAGCTACCTCTGTGAACGGAAGTACTAAGCATCAAAATACGTCTTTTGAAATTGGCAACTTGCCTCCGCTGATAATGACAGATCGAAGACTATCGGCCCATCCTTTCAAGACAGTGTTACGAGGCCCGGCGAGAAAAGAATTGTCCCATAAACTGTCCTTGCTAAGGAAGCCATGCCGAAGATGAGACAACTTGTGCCGCCATGCGACGGAGAAGAACAGTGAATTTCTCGCCAGGGATAGGATTGAAGACACGATAGGATTCAACTGAGAAGGCGTCCTGAAATTTCTTCAGTCCAGAGTACCAAAGTACTTACGTTCTTAAACTTACAAGAATGTGACTGTGGGCGCAGGAACAGTTGCACAGAGTTGCTTTACGGCTTCAGCTTCCTTAGTCGATGCTAAAATTCGGCATTAGCTTTAAGGGAGTAATTTACTATGGAACTCGCGTACTGCCATCCCTGGAGAAGAAATTCGTCGTGTCGATTGTACTGAAATGAGCGTTTTCATAAAGCGCGGTGTAAGCAATGGCTCGCCCAAATGACGTTGATAGAGAATGAGAAGAGACTATAGAGTCAGAGGAAGAGATTGCCCCAGTGAGAGGGAACAACGCCCTCGTCGCCGCAACACCTGCAGTCAAATTCTAGAATGCCACAATTAGTCACCTTTTCTGTGAGGAATACGAGGAAGCCTCTCTACTTGGTGGGTAAGACGGGTCGCCTTCAATTCATTGTTAGGTCCAGGATAGAATGACATGGAAAAAATATCCTGCGGCTCTGTAGAAAAGTCAGCATAAGCTCAGAGAAATAGGTCGGAAACTCACGAATCGGTGGCTTTTGTACGGCATCTTCCCTGGCACCTTTTCTTTCCAAGTCCGTCAACCATAAAATCTTCACTTTAAGTTTCTCCACAAAGTCCGGAAGATCGCCTTCACCGACCAAAATCAGCGTGTGGTGTGTCATTTCTGCATTTTCTGCAATTTGTTCAAGAACATGTTCCAAGAGGTTCACGTGTAAGATGATGGCGCTTGGAGGATGTGCATCGAATACACTGGAAAGAAGGGTCAGGGAGGAAATCGTGAAGGATGGAATGGACTGGGACGCCAGTGCGAGGTCCGCGATCAGAAAGTCTGTTTTAACATGAGCCTGTGACAAAAAAGAAGACAACAGAGCAACACCGAATGAACTCACCGATTCCATCGTTGAGAAGCAGAAGAACATTTGATTCCTTAGGCTGAAGTCCGGCGATTCTCACTAGGCCGTTGGCCAGTGCAGTACTACGTGATCTGAGTTTCTCGTTCGTAATCTGAATTTATTTATTTCAGTTTTCACATTACACAGCTCGAGGAGAATTTTCAACATACTTCCGAAGCCCATAAAGACCGAGTGCCAGTAAAGTCGGGTCTGATCAAATCCAACAAGGTCAAGATTGAGTTTGCAGGCCTTGCTGGTAGCTACGGGGACATCACTGAGCTCTAGACCCGAACTCGGTAGAGCGTCAATCAATGACTTGCCATTCCCATGAGTCCGGTACCATAATTCCTGTACACGGCGCTCTCGTGAGGTTGCCTGACGCGATCCACGTCGCTCTGGCGTCCAAGAAGAATGGGATGGACGAGCGACTGCGGTGTAAGAAACGTGTGCCAAAGGAACGCGCTCGCAGCAATGACACCCAGAACGATTGTCAACCCATCTGTTTCCGTAAGACTAGGCATTTTTCCACTTTTCTGGACTGCACAGCGCTCGCCGCTAGTGTTGACGATGCTGAGAGTTGGTGTTGATACAGAGCCCGTGATTTGTCGGCGACGTATGTAACGCGACTCCAGACTCCGACGGCTTCTTTGATCGACATGGACTGATCCGGTAGCTTGTAAACTTTGCAATCTGCTCTCATCTTCACTCTCACTAGACGCGTCCCACCGGACACAATTTCATAGATACCATGATTTTAGCGCCAAATCAAACCGTGTCGCACATTGATTGCCTGAAGACGCGTTTCCTTCGATGAAAAACGCGCATATTCCACGTTTCATGATCTGTCAAGAGTCTCATTGTCCTATGAAGTGCACAGGAAAGCGACATGCGGCTGTCGCAGTCCGCCATCTTCATCAAGCACTACATAGTCATCGCATGCGGTAGCCAAGGGAATGGCTATCCAACGCAGACGTCAACTGCGTGCGGAACGAAGGCGGACACAAATACAATGAGCACGTGAGAGTTCGGACTTCCAATCTCGTCCGGCCACTCTCAACAACCACTCTTAAGTTCCGACTCCTACCGCCATAACCCCCAGTTCCTCCTGTCTTCCACAGATAGCATCTCCTCAGCTAGCCTCTCGTCGTAACTGAGCGCATACTCGTCCTCCTGTGTTCTAATGTCTAAGGCAGCGTCTCTAACGAAGAAGGGAGCTATGGCAAAGTCTGCGAAGCCCTCCACCCATCCAAGCTGGATTGATATGATCAAGGTAAGCATTATTTGTCGTAAGTACTAGATCGGTGCTTGTTTCGCTGTAAACGATCTTATAAAGATGCCCTCGTGCTCTCGTTTATGCTCTTGCGAGACATCGTTATCAGCATGAGGTGCATGAACCAGCTTGATGTTTCAGACATTCCATAGACATATAGTTCTGGATATTCAGTATAGCTTAACGTTCTCATAGGAATGCGTCATCGCGCATCCAGAAGACTCTCGCATGGGCGTGTCTCGTCCTACCATTAAGAAGGTTCGTTCATGGTACGATCATGACGACATCGACTGATATGAACTCTGTGGCGTTTAGTTTATTGAAACCAAGTATAAACTCTCCATGGATGCCTCCCATACCTCGCAACTCTCACGCGCGATTATCTCTGGCTCTGAGAAGGGTACATTTGTGTTACCGAAGGGTGAGATCATCGCAGTTCTGATATCGGTATCCATGCTCACACGAGCGTTAAGGACCCTCGGGAAAAGTTAAATTAGCCCCGAAGGCAAAGCCTGATGCACTCAAGGAGGTGAACAAGGCCGAGAAAGAGGTTTGCCTCAATCAGCATTTACATTGACTTAGGACTAATGAGGATATCAAAGAACAAGAAAGCCACTAAGGTGGTTCCAAAGAAATCTGTCGCAAACAAGAAGACGTTGGCGACAAGCGCAAAGCAGGTCAGTAATTTCCGTCACCAATTGACTTTTCAACTGTCTGACTCTACCCTTAGAACAAGAAGACTTCTGTTACGAAAGCTTCAGGTGGCAAGGGCCCAGCGCCGAAGAAACCGATTGATAAAGCCCAATCAAAGACGGTCAGCAAGAAACCTAGTTCCAGACCTGCGAAGAAACCTACGGCACCATCTAAGAAGGCAACAACCACGAAGACCAAGCCCACCGCCAAGAAGTCAAGCTCCAATAAATCCGATGTGAAGAAGGTATTTATTCTATTCTCGCGCCATTTATAGTCTTGATTTATCAAGTTTTCTGAAATAGGCGGCGGCAAAGACGGCCGCTTCCAAACCAAAGAAGCCGGTCTCGAAGAGAAAACCGGCCTCCAAGACGGCCGCATCTTCCAAGAAACCTGCTTCAACCAAGTCCACTAAACCAGCCCCTCGAGCAGAGAAGGCAAGTGTATGCATCTCTATCAATTGTTGCTTTCTTGACTTCTGCTTTTAGCCCGCATCCTCGGCCAAGGCTTGACTATCCTTGGGTGCTACTTTGGTACATTATTTCTGTATTCGATTCCTCTACGAGATGGATGTATGAATAGTCTTGGTTGTCAATGTTGTACTACTAACACTGTACACGAACATCTATTTTGTACAAATATAAGCTGCTTCCGTCGTGATTCGAGTTGCCGTGTGACTCCTTAATAGTAATAACAATAAATAACCTTTAGTGACTGTCACGTGCCTCGCGTTTGTTTCGACGCGTCGCGTAAGTTTGCCTATGTTCCTGCCCTCCAAGAAGAATCCAAACCACATAGAATAATCTGAAGATGGCAGATTCCATGCAAGATGCTATGTAAGGCCGAAACCTTTACTCTTGCAACACGACCTGACAGTACTCCAGCAAGGTCCTGCAGAGCATGGGCCCGATCTTTGACCCCACAGATGATTATCTCAGTATCGTCAGTGCGGAGGAGCAGATGGGCAATGTGGCGGTCCGAAGGCAAAAAGAGCTGGATGATGTGAACGGAAATCTAAAAGGCAAGTTTTCTTCTTGCTTTCTCCGTCCCCAAATTTATTAGATGCTTGGTTGCTGCAGACCTTCTCCGAACACTGGATGCGGCGCGAGCGTCCTGCACGCGCCCACCGACAGTACCCTCAGCCGAAGCTCACGCTGAAGCTCTCAATGCACTCGATGCGGCGCGTCTCGGCTTCATGAAACGCATAAATGCCGCTGAGAGCTCGCTTGCGGAGAAGGAGGCAGCACTGGCGAGACTCCGTGAAGAGTGTTCGAAGCTCGAGGCAAGTGATCCTGCTTCCGAGCATGAACTAGACGCTTCAACGTGAGCATCACTCGACGCAGCTCCTGTTTCTCAAGAACTGATTTGGTTTGCTCTTTCTAGTCTAAAGCTCACGTTCATCCGCGGCCTGGGATTCACTCCTGTGACTGACAAGAACGGAAGAGTGCAGAAGGTCCTTGTCCGTAAGTCAACCACCGTCAGACCACTATGTTGTATTGTCGCTAACAGTCTTGCAGGATCGCAGTCCGGTGAGGTCCATAGCATATCCTTCGACGATTCAAAGACAAACGAGGAGTATGCGAACCTACTATGGAACCTCGCGTCATCATGACCACACCTTGGCCAATACGAGTTCACACTTGCTTCTCCAGTATCGGTTCTTGTTTTACCTATAAATCGGAGACCTTATTTGCATGTACGCAGCGAGTAGAACGGACTCTATCAGTGCTCTGCCTGACAGACACCGTGATTACAAGGAAGCTCTTCGGACTAATAAATATGTACATTATATTCAATTGTAAAGGTAAAGGAAATAAACAATTGTCTCATGCATTCGGCAAGGGAAGAGGAGTTCGTCCCAATGTTCGCTAGAAAGCCGTATCATGTCATTATATGCATACACTATGTTATTCGAACTACTTACGAGAACATCCTCCTTGACGATCCAAACTTTCCTTATGGGACATTTTTCGCAGTCCTCCCGGACTTTCGCCTCTATTGCATTCTTCTTCACTCGATGGGGACGCAGGTCTTGATATAGGCTTTCAACAAGCCACGTCAGGTTACCGCTATTAAGAGAGGCAACTTTGTCTGCGAAGTACGGTAGTAATGCTGTTGGGAAGGGATTCTTTGGCTGTATAGACGCTCGTTTGACAGGTGTCGGGACCGTAGCCATAGGAGTGATTGAAGATTGGGCAATGGCAGCCTGAGCGGAAGAAGTAGGCACTGTCACGCCCATCGAGTTCACATTAGAGCTTGTATTCTGGACATGCGGAGGTAGTGCCGGCACCACAAAGCCTTGTTTTGACAGCGCCAACTTCTCGATGATTACAGGTGTCGAGACAAATGTGAACGGATCAATGGGGAAGGGCGTATCTCAAGACAGAATTGGAATCAGTTTTCCTGAAGTTACTGGAAAAGACATTGACATACCGTTAAAGAGTTGTATGCGATACTGATTAAAGGGTTCGTAGTCCCATTCACCAATATTTGTCTCCAAACACAGGCCTTTCGAGAAGGGTACTAATGGCATGACCTTTCGTTTCTTTGATTCTTTGAAGTCCTTTTCTGCTGGCGCTGACTTGCGTTTGGGCATAAGGTCTTGAGGGGATGGGAAACCCGGGGAACCCGATCTCTCGTCCAAAGGCGTCCCAGGATCAATCGGTTCGTCGTCATCCACCAACCAATCATCGAACTCGTCATCACCGACATCGCTTGATTTTTCAACATCGCTCCCGGCCAAACTCTGTAAGTCATCTGCACCCTCTTCCTCTTCCTCCCAATCCTCTCCGGAATCGTAGCTGTAATCAAATGCTACCGCATCCTTTGCAAACGGAGTTCGAGGGCCAACGACTACGGAGGACTTTGTGAAAGTACCAAAATAGCCTGGCCGATAATCTTCGTGAAAGATTAAAACTTTGGCGGGAATCTTGTCCCTTGATGCCAAAAGAGTCTGCAACGAACGGACAGCAACATCATCACCTAGGATTTCTGCTTCAGATAGTCGAGCAAAAATGTCGCGAACGGAATGCGCTGAAGATGATTTGTATAGTAACCCATTTGTATTGTAGCTTCCAGGGCATATTCGCCCTTTAGATGATACTCTTTTGATATATTCCGAAAAGAGCTCTGTTATGTGTCACTTTAAGCGTTTGCATGAAAAATGAGTAATAAAGAGTACGGACCTTGGTCGTTTGAGGGTACTTCATGTGTTCGTGAAGCAGGATTCGACAGCTCTTGGTCGATGATAATCACTTCTTTCGCCCTCGCCTCATGGAAATAGTTGATAGGCGCCAAGGTAGCATTCTTCTTCAGTATAAATGGCTTGAATGCTTTCTCGAACTCAGACTGTGATGAGAACGCTTCCTTCTTCTGCGAAGAACTAGCTGATGCAGGAGTCTGTATCTTACTGCTTGTCGCTTTCGGTTTGGAGAAGAATGAGTTCATGATTGAACGCGATTTGTTTTGAGCTTCTTGTAGCTTCCGCTCCTTCTCTTCTTTGGCCGCCTTTTTCTCTGCTCTCTCCTTCTCCTTTAGAAAATAATTTAGTTTCATTAAATGCCTTGAAGTGACTACAGTTTACCTTAGCCAGGCGTTCTGAATCTACAGGTCTATCCTTCTTCGGCCGTCCTGACTTCTTTGGTTCTGTATTATCGTCGGTTGGAACGTTCGATTTCTGGGAATTCGCAAGTCACATCGGCGTCAAAGACGTGCAAAAGTGCTGAGACTAACCGTATCAATCTGGCCATCTGTTGCTGTGAGAGTATTCGGATTGTTTTCGTCGTTCGTTGAAGAGACATGCGAAATTTCCGATTTTGCTTTCTTGCCGCTTTTTGTAAATGCATCTTTCTCCAATTGGGGAAGCGCGTCAAACAAAGCCTTGAGTTCTTGCTTCGCCTGGATACAACCTTAAGTCCGAATGTGTAGAAAGAGCGACAACTATTACTTGCCTGTCTCCTCTCTGCAAGGCGAGACTCGAACTTTTCTCGAGAAGCCTTGGGCAGCATATGATACATCTGTTCTTTCACTTCCCACCTCCACACGCTTGTGCCCGCAGAGACTTTCTCCATCCAGTCTATTCCGTAATTTATACGGTCGCAGACGCGCAAAATTGCACTTTCAATGGCAATGGTAGTTAGAGAAGCTCCACTTGAGTTGGCCTCATCAGTTTCCGTTTCTTCGGGCCTGAGAGCTTCTTGTAAGTGCTTTGCAAGGAAGGAGATGGTTTTATCGCTGATAAGACCCTTCGTAAGAATCCTAGCAGTTCTCAGTTTTCAGACGTTCCGTACCTTTCGTGTACGAGCTTGGCAATTAGAGGTACATGCTCGTCTGGTACGTATTGGAGAGGCGAATTACTCTCTTTCGCTCGATTTGCTAAGAAATCACGGAAGTTGACGATTTCTATGAAAACTCTGTCAACGCACACTTCGGTGGCTTGTACAATTAAGTGCGCACCTTGCATAGTCTCTGACATCTTCTCACACGACAATGGCTTCTGGTGAAAGACCAGTTTCCCATTCTTCAACTCCATGAGTGGCTGTTTCTCCGTTTTTGTCGCTATTTGAGATGTCAGTTCGCGCCGAAGGTCATCCGACGAGAAAAACGCACGAGAAATTTGCGCGCCATCAAGCTTCACGGTCACTTCTGACACGTATGATGAGCAATATCTGTCAATACCAAGCATTTTACGGACCTTTCTGAACCTCTATGTTTGACATGTCTACCAGCAGCATAGCAGACCGGTATCGTCGAGCGTGGAGCGACGAAGCGCGAAGGAGAGAAGTGAGGAGGTCTGTGACTATCGCGTTTGTCACGACTCATCGTTTGTCACGCGCTTCGCGCTTACCCTCTTCAAATATGTTCCTCAGACCGCAGACAAGCAAAAATACGCAAAAGCAAGCTGCTGAGGATCTCGCACTTCAGCCCTGGGTTGAGAAATAGTATGTAGATGCCTTCTGATCGGACGTCTTGCTAACTCAATCCTAGTCGACCGAAGACCATCGACGATGTTTCGTCTCAAGAACACATTGTGGCTGTCCTCCAAAAGACGTTGACATCAACGAACGTAAGCAGGTTTGACGAAGGAGTTTTGACTGTTGCTGATTGAAGATACCCTAGCTTCCTCACATGTTATTCTATGGTCCTCCTGGAACAGGGAAAACATCGACCATTCTAGCTCTGGCTCGTCAACTATTTGGGTACGTTCTACAGTTTTGCTGCGCCAATGCAGGCTGTTTGATACTTCTTCAAGCCCAGATAACTTCAAGAATCGAGTTCTCGAACTCAACGCATCCGATGAACGCGGTATTACAATTGTACGCGAGAAGATAAAAAACTTTGCACGCCAGACACCTCGGGCGCAAATGGTTACATCCGACGGGAAGACCTACCCTTGTCCACCATATAAAATCATTATTCTAGATGAAGCAGACTCAATGACTCATGATGCGCAATCGGCGTTGCGCCGCATCATGGAAACTTACGCTCGCATTACTCGGTTTTGTCTGGTCTGCAACTATGTTACGAGAATCATCGAGCCGCTTGCTTCGCGTTGCTCGAAGTTTCGTTTTAGACCGCTCGATACGTCTGCTACTGCCCAGCGCATTCGGCATATTGCGGAGGCAGAGAAGGTCCCCGTTACACCCGAAGTCATCGATACTCTCATTTCTGTCTCTGCTGGTGACCTTCGTCGTTCAATAACATACCTTCAATCCGCTTCTCGGCTTTCGTCATCGACAGACCCACCTACTGAGATCACATCGCGAGACATACAAGAAATCGCAGGTGTTGTACCTGACAAAGTAGTGAACTCATTTGGTCAAGTATTGGGCTTGGAAATAGTTGGAGGCAATGATAGCATGGACGTGGACGACGGTAGGAAACGACGAAAGGGGTTCGAAGAGGTCAAAATAGCTGTGAAAGGACTTGTACGAGAGGGTTATTCGGCATCCCAGCTCTTGACACAGGTCAGTCGTAATTCAAGTTTGTATTCGCCTAACTGACATTCAGACTCTTGTCAGCTCCACGATCTGATCATTCACCATCCAACTTTGAGCGCAAAACAAAAGGCGCGATGTGCCATGGTTTTCGCCGACGCGGACAAAGCACTGTGCGATGGCGCAGATGAAGAGCTCCAGATCTTAGAGGTCTCCTTACAAATATACAAAGCACTAACATAGACTTCTTTTGTTTTGTATTCTGTCCTTGCCATCACATTATGTATACTTCACAATGAATCTGATATCGCATTGAGATGATGAAAGCAACAGAAGTGCAAGCACAGCGTACACGATAAGAAAACATTACAGGAGATCTACTGATCTACCGCATCGGCAAATTTTCTCGACAAGAACGGGAAATCCTTTGTCTGCGTAGGTTGAACAATAAGCAGAAAGAAGCAGGCTATATACATTCATATGTATTATGCATTTTCTACTTGCATTTTTCTCACCGGATACCTGCCGTCGCCTTCTGAAGGGCACGCTTGATAGCGAGCTGGGACTTCCTGAGCTCATCTGCGGAGGAGTCCTCGATCTCTAGCTTTTCAAGTGCGCGAGCGAGCTCAGACTCAACCTGCTGCTTAGCACCACGCTTGAGCTTCATGCCAATCTCAGGGCTCGTAATCGTGCTCTCGACCTGGTGGATGTATGCCTCAAGATCGCTCTTTGCTTCATGGCGCGCGCTGAAATCCTTGTCGGCTTGCTTGAACTGCTCAGCATCCTTGATCATCTGCTCGATCTCTGCACTAGAGAGACGGCCAACCGAGTTGGTGATGCTGATGGAGGCTTTGCGGCCTGAAGCACGGTCCATGGCGGATACTTTCAGCAGACCGTTAGCATCAACTTCGAAGGTCGTCACAAGCTCCGCCTGTCCGCGCGGCATAGGTGGAATGCCGGTAAGCTCGAACTCGCCGAGAAGACGGTTATCACGGCACTGCGTGCGCTCGCCCTCGTATACCGGGAACGTGACAGTCGTCTGGTTATCCTCGACCGTGGTGAACGTGCGGCTCTTGTTAGTTGGAATGGGTGTGTTTCGTGGGACGACGACACCGAAAACATCACCCTGCATGGCAACACCGAGGGAAAGAGGGGCAACGTCGAGGAGGAGCAAGTCCTGAGTCTTGTCCGACGTCTGACCGGTGAGCACTGCTGCCTGAACAGCAGCACCGTACGCAACAGCCTCATCCGGGTTGATGGACTTGTTCAAAGTGCGGCCACCAAAGAATTCTGAAACCAAAGACTGGATCTTCGGGATACGAGTGGAACCACCAACAAGAACGATGTCGTCAACCTACAAGATTGAAGTTCTGAAGTCAGAATAGAGAGACGTGTGCTAGAATATGTGTCTGACCTTCTCCTTGGAGATCTTCGAGTCCTTGAGGACCTTCTCGACAGGGTCAACAGTCGACTTGAACAAGTGCGCGTTGATTTCCTCGAATTTCGCACGGGTAATGTTAGACGAGAAGTCTTCGCCTTGGAATAGAGAGTCAACTTCAACAGTTGTCTGAGCAACAGACGAAAGCGTGCGCTTGGCACGCTCGCAAGCGGATCGGAGACGACGGAGATCGCGAGGGTCATCAGAGATATCAAGTTTAGTCTTGCGCTTGAACTCGTTCTTGAAATGCTCAAGAAGGTTGTTATCGAAGTCCTCTCCTCCCAAATGCGTGTCACCAGCTGTGGCCTTTACTGCAAAGACTCCACCAGTGATGTTGAGAAGGGAGACATCAAAAGTTCCTCCACCAAGATCGAAGATCAGGACATTGCGCTCATTTTTTGACTTTTGGTCCAGACCGTAAGCGATGGCAGCGGCAGTCGGTTCATTGATGATACGAAGAACATCCAGTCCAGCGATTGAGCCGGCATCCTTCGTCGCGAGCCGTTGCGAATCATTGAAGTAAGCCGGGACACTATACGCCCAAACCAAGTCAAGTCAATAGTTTCCTCTAAACCCACGAAAGATATCTTACGTGACGACAGCCTTCTTCACCGTCTTACCCAGTTTCGCCTCCGAAATATCTTTCATCTTCGTAAGAACCATTGCAGAGATCTCCTGCGGAGTGAACGTCTTCTCTTCCCCAAGATAGTTCACTTGGACCAACGGCGAGCCATCCTTGTCAACGACTTTGAATGGCCAATGCTCCATGTCCTGTGAGCACCAGAAAAATGCTTAGCAACTTGCACTTTGTATTTGGCGCATGATCACTTTTCACTAGTACCTTTTTTACGTCCGGGTCACTAAGATCGATCTTTGTCAGACCATACTTAATGAGATTACAGGAATGAGAACTCACTCATAACGGCGACCAATGAGTCGCTTCGCATCAAAGACGGTGTTCAGAGGGTTCATAGCGGCCTGATTCTTTGCGGCATCACCAATGAGGCGCTCCTCCGCTGAGAAGGCGACATAAGAAGGTGTCGTTCGGTTACCCTCTGGATGCTTCGTTAGACCAAGGAACACGGAACAGCAACGCATACATACGGTCATTGGCTATGATCTCTACACGATCATTTTGCCAAACACCGACACAGCTAGAAACAGAGGAGAGTGAGGGTTAAGTCGAACTAAACAGACGGAAAACTGACGAGTAGGTGGTTCCAAGATCGATACCAACTGCACCATCAAAGACATCGTCCATTTTTGCCTGTATTCTTTAGAGAAAGTAAAGGAAAGGGGATAAAGATAGGGGAGGGAGATGAAGGGGCAATGCAAAGAGAGCGCAGGCAGATTCGGAAGCAAGACCTGCGGAAAAAAAATTGTGAACGGTGATCGCTGACAAATCAACAGAAATCCGGATTTGGTGAGTCTGGCTTGCAAAAACCTGGCTGAAGCGCTTTCCTGAAGGCCATGCAGTCCAGTCTGAGGTCGTGGCAACTAAGCAAAAACTGTTGGCGCTCATGTCGACCTGCAAAAGATGTCGCGTCCGCAGCGTCTCCAATGACTTTGTCTTACATACGAAAACATAACAGTCGACGGTGTATGAGCACCGACATCCCACACGACGCGCCTCTCAAGACCCCAGAGGATTGGACTGAATTTCAGCTTGAACACGCTGATGAAAAATTGTTCAGTGCGTGATAAAAGAGCTATTTTCCAGGTCTGTTTTCTCACAAAACTTCTTTTTTCATGTACAGTGGATTTTTACGGACAGTACGGTTCAGCACAGTCTCGAGAGAACACCTGGCAACCCTACCACTCATTGCACCGTCCCCCTTCCCCCGGTCAGCTCACTCTTTCCGCTTTGCTGGCTGCTGGCGCACATTTAGGCCATAGCACGTCGCTTCTCAATCCAAACTTCCTCCCCTACGCGTACGGAACACGAGCAGGAATCACAGTCATCGACCTGGACAATACTCTGCCCATGCTCCGCCGTGCTGCAAATCTCACCCGTGCAGTTGCCGCTGAAGGCGGGACGATTGTTTTTATCGGCACTCGACCTGACTTACGACCAGTAGTCAAGAAGGCTTCCGAGCGAGCGGGCAACCGAACTTACTACGTCGGCGAGAAATGGTTACCTGGCACACTCACGAATCGTCTACATCATTATGACAAGTCTACTGTCATGAAGAACAGAGTCATCCCCGATCTTATGATCATTCTCAACCCACTCGCAAATATGTCGGCGATTCGTGAAGCCGCAATCGAACACGTCCCGACGATAGGAATTATCGACTCGAACGTTGATCCTCGCATTGTCATGTATGCTATTCCAGCTAACGACGAGAGCACGCGGACCGCAGAGCTCATAGGTGGTGTTCTGAGTATTGCCGGTCGGGAAGGCGCCGAGCTGCATCTCGAGAAACAACTCCGATTTGAAGAGAAAAGACAGGCAGCGCAGGAGGCGCGGGAAAGCGAACGGGTAAAGCGATTACGGCGGATTCAGAGGCGGTTAGATGAGGAGGATGAGCTTTATACTCCATGACAAAATTGAATATTATCATTTCGCGCATGCATACTTATCGTACAGCCCAACGTGCGCCGATATAATCAAGATCATATTGCATAAATACGTCCATGATACAAAGTATTGACTACGAAGATCCTGCTGCATGCGATTGCACTTGTTGGATTTTTAACCAATACTCTAAAACGTGTCTTTCAGTGAAAAGGACAAATGCTGTACACAAAATGCTGTACCTTCTGCAGCCTCTAACGCCATCAAATTGCCCTTCAATTTGTTAAGCGTCTCAACATACTCGTCTTCCTCTATGCTATCAAAGACAATGCCGCCTCCTGCCTGCAGGTACGCGACACCATCCTTGAATAACATAGTACGAATTGCGATGCAAGCATCCATTTCGTCGTGAGCGAAATCCCAACGACCCACCGCACCAGCGTAGACGCCTCGTTTCTCCCGTTCTAAAGAATAAATCAACTCGACTGCCTTGATTTTCGGCGCTCCTGAGACCGTGCCAGCGGGGAAGATGGAACGGAAAGCATCGAATCTGAGAATTGTTTAGAGAAATTGCTTCTGGTCGTATTGGCCAAGCTTACCGCGTCAACCCATCTCGAAGAATACCAGAGACTTGCGATGTCAGATGAATGACATGGCTGAATTTCTCTAATCGCATGAGATGATCCACTTTTACGGTTCTTGCATCGCAAACGCGGTTCACATCGTTCCTTGCAAGGTCGACCAGCATTATGTGTTCCGCGCGATCTTTCTCAGAAGCTTGGAGTTCATTTCCCAGTCGCTCGTCCTCTACAGATGTCAAATTAGAAACAAACTCGCATCAATGAGCCATCTGTATAGAAGTACCTTCAGGTGTCTTTCCACGCTTCGTCGTTCCGGCGATAGCGTGATTGTATACTTTATTCCGTTCCACTTTACATAGAGTCTCTGGACTCGCTCCAACAAGCTGCGAATCTCCACAGTCGACATAGAACATATACGGACTCGGATTCACTTGTCGCAATTGTCGATAAGCGTTAAAAGGATGCAATGTAGTGGGACGTGCGAGTCGTTGGGACGGTACAGCTTGAATGATGTCGCCCGCGACAATGTGCTGCTTTAACTTCGTCACGAACGCTTCGTAACCGTCCCTCCCAACATTGGACGTGGGCTGTTGTCCAACGACTATAGGCGGTTGGAGAGGCTCGGGTGTCGGGCTTGACGAAAGTAAGATGCGTGCGAGGCGACGTGCCTTTTCGACTGCCGTGTTATATACAAATGCAAGATTCACCTGGGGAGAATCGCGGTTCGGTGATGAAAAGAATACATGCGAGACAACCTTGATGTTCTGGAACAAGTGGTCGAAGATGACAATCGTGTCTGAGAGCATGAAGAACGCCTCAGGAATCCCCAGAGGATCCTTGAGTTGGCATGCGGTCTTTGGTTCGAAATATTGGATACAATCATACGAGACGTATCCAATTGCACCGCCTGTAAACGTTGGGACTTCAGGGATTTTGACATAACGATAGGATGCAAGTTCCTTTTGCAATACAGACATCGGGTCACCGGTAGCCTCCTCCTTAACTCCCGTCTTTATAATCTTAACTGGATCTAGATAACATACATCCACGATGAGACCAGTCGCATAGACAGACCCAAGCTAAGGACACTCACCAGCCCCAATGAAACTGTATCGCGCGATGTTTTCACCCGCAATCACAGACTCGAGCAGGAAGCTATACTTCGAGTCCTTTGCGACCTTGAGATAGGCAATGCATGGTGTTAAAAGGTCCGCTGGAAGCTGGACAAAGACTGGAACACAGTTCCCTCTTTTTTCTGTTATAATATATTGCTCGACCGTCGCCAGCGGCGGGTAGGGTACCAGAGTCTGAGCATCCTCGTGTCAAATATGTGCTTTGTTCAAGAGGACTCTGCAGACGTACTTGGGGCTCCATGGAAGTCGTAGGAAAAGTCAGTGGTGATCGCTGTTTCTTTCTATGTAACCGCGTTGGGTCAAATAAGTTATATATTTATCGCCAATCAATTTCTGCTACTCACCACCAACACATCAAACAACGACAAGCACGGAATAGCGTTTGTCTGCTCATTCGGCTGTGCGCTGGGGACTTGACTGAACAAAGATCGTAGAAAAAGGAAATATCGATCTATTGGAACTGGTTTTATTGATTGATGATCACTCCGCGGTTCAGCTGTTCACAGACTCCGAACTCGGTCATAATTCGCATATACACGCCAGCTGTACGCGTGAGTGCCCAAATCACCATTCATTTTACTCACAGCTACTCATATGCTCACGGGTCAGTCAGGCATCAGATATCGAAATACACGTAGATGATACATTGTTTTCGCTGCACGTTAACCCGTATTTCCTGCGTCTGAACTTCCCGTCGCCAGTCGTCGAGGATGACGCATCCTCCGCAGTCTACGACCCGGCGTCAGGATATTTGACAGTCACGCTCACCAAAGCCATGCCGGGTTCAGAACTCAAGGATCTGGATGTCCTTGCTAAACTATTAGCACCTCCAAAACGTGATGAGCCACTATCTAAGCCTACTATTGAGGTCATCAGCTCACAGGATGCAGAGCTGCTGGAACAATCTTCCGGTGATGGTGCCAATGTGTTAGAAGACTTGGATCCGCATCAGCGCGAAGTTCTGGAAGGTATGAACTAGCTGATCTCCGCTTTTATGGAATTGCTGAATTAATGTATTCTTGATAGCGGCTGAGAAGGATTGGCATTTCCCCCAGAATGCACCAGATGTGGTTGACACACCATCAATCAGCATTACTACTGAAAGACGATACGGGTTCCTAGACGCCTACACCGGCTATTTCAGGCATGTTCTCAATACTGAGAATGAGGTTAATGAACTTGGCCCGGACGTTGAAATCCTTTCGCCCGTCCGACGGCGGGAGAAGAGACTCAAACACGAAGAAGAGAAATGGGATGAACAATACTACATGTCAGTATTTCCTTGTCTCGTCGGTCCGGATTGCGCTCAAATCTGGACCTGTATTCATTAGGGCTGACTATGTTGATGACGAACACATCCGAGAACTCGTCGTTTACAAATCGCCACTCGAGTCTCCGTGTTCTCCAGAGCTTCCAGATCCTCTGGTCTTCACAGAGGAAGAGAACATGGATATGTTGCGACTTCCGAGGAAAGAATGTGTGTTCTTAAGACATCAAAACATATTTTACATTTCACTGATAGTCGTCTCCAGATCTAGTAACACCACTGCAAAAGCATAACCTCTATTTGACTCTCTTCACGATCCTGTTCTCTTACGCGTACGAAATGCGGACAACTGAGAATGATCCGACGCCAGAAAGCGCATGGACAATATGTTCTCTTACGCCCGCCTTTTCTGCTCTTGATCCAGCTCCTTATGGATCCTCTACCTCGAGTCCGTCAACTTTCACGCCTGGGGAGCTGCAAGAAACTCTCGTACCTTCCTTCAGGCGAGCCTTAGCTTTCCCTTTGTACCGATCTTTCGTATTAGCAGAAAGATGTCTGCAAGATGTGTCTATTATTTTACGACACGGAACGCGGGCCACTCTTCGCGCTTTGCTTGAGACCAAACGGATTCTCGAGAGACATGAGGTTTATTACATCTACAGCAAAGTTTGGGTGGAAGATTACTGTCGCTGGGTTGCTAATGATGCTAGGTGAGCGGCCTATTTACTGCAATGCTTTATCTAGTACCTCATACGTTGTTGACTCATTTCATCTGCCTTCTCACTAAGAAACGCGTAGACTGATGCATTTGTAATTCTAGTGAGGGTATTCTCCGCTCTCTGGGTGAGGCACTAGCAGTTATTGAAGTTGACAAGCAAGGTCTCGGATGGGATCTCGCCGCACTGGAGACAGCAGCGCTTGAACAGGAGAGCCGTGAACCGGATAGCGACGACGATTCTGAGCCGGATGCCGCACCACAGTCCATCCTGACGTCCGGTCAGGGCGACAATCGCGAAGGTAACATCTCCGAGGACGATACTCAGTCAACGTCATCCTCTAGCGCTACCGCGTCTTCTCTGCCCTCTTCACTCGGTTCCAGTCCAGATGCCAGTCCCAGCTTGTCATCCGGGTCCGAATCGGAATCCCAGTCTTCTGCCGTTTCTCGGACTCTCGCATCTTCCTCACGTTCATCATTATCTGGACCTTAACTTGATGGCCCTCCGGGCTTTGTTCAATCTAAGACGATGAATCTTCTATTGTAGTGCTCTGCACTTCCCGTCATGCTCTGCGTAAGGGCATGTAGGTGTATCATGCGCAGAAATATCGTGGTATCTGCAGGTCTTCAACGCTCTTGGCTACCGACAAGAGCACCTTTTCAGTCCATCATGTGTAATACAGTAGCAGGTGTAATAGCATCCGCTCCTTCCACCCATCAGATTCGGGATTTAATCAAGATTAGATATGCTCCAGATGAGTTCGGATCGCGGAGTCCAAACCATAGTGCTTGCAATAGTAATCTGCGATCCCGAGATGCATACATATACGTATATACACGGATCTCATCGGGCTTGTTCACGGAAGATACCGAATGAAGCTGGGCAGCAGGGTAAATGGCGAGAGGCAGCAAAGCCAAGCTCGATCCTTAAGTCTAGATATCTCTGGCCAGCGTGGGCCGGTGTTTTCCATATCCCAAAGTAAATTGAAGTACGACCGCTCCGCGAGAATTTCTTTTCGAATTCGGTAACTTTCCTGAATTATTCGTGCTTCTTCCTTACCAAAGCGTACGATCATTCCGGGACGGGTATCAGAAGGACGGAATCGGTGGCAAACGCGGCGTGAAAACAGGTGGAAGATTGAGGTACTTGCACAGATCACATTGAATGAGCACAATGAAAGTGCACACAACGCATACGTATGTGCGGCATGCACGTGTACGTGCCGTCGGAGAAAATGCTGGAGAAAGAGGAACCAAACAAGAAGATGCCGGTATCCTAAAGTCATCAGAGGAATTTCGAAGACCGGCGAGTACTGCCACTAAGCTTCGAGAAGGAACTGGCGAAGAGGAGCATCGGAAACAAGACACCGCGGGATTGAGAGAGCACGCTTGCGTTCGTAAGAACTTCTCTCGAAAATGAGTTCACAAGGCGGGATCGAAGGCATGTGTAAGTACGAATGTATGCATCACGCACTTTGGTCCGGTATGGATATGCGGTGGATAACAATAACATACCACGTTCGGGCCGACGTTTCAGAGACTAAAAGTATGTCTTCAACGAAATTGCCGAAGCCGATTACCCAGTATCATTTGCTATCGGTATGATTACAATTCCGTGTATTCTGATTTCCGTGATAGGCGTGCGTAACGATATTTTACGAAATATAATCAGAGATGTCTCGCAGAAATCCGGATATCAACTGGACCAAACTTGCATGAAAACGTAATCCCTATTTGCGTTGCTCTGCCCAGACTGGTTTTTGCGAGTCTGGATCGATTGAAGCCGACTAGAAGGCAAATCCCATTTTAGTACAACGTATTCGCGAAGAGTAACGGCTAAAGTTAGAAATAAAAACACCAAATATAGTTTTGCAGAATACTATTAAGAACGAAAGGACCAAACAAAACAACTTCTGCAAGGTATTTGGATAGTGAAAGGCCAAGGAAATACAGAATCCAAAAGTAGTTGGGCCGCAGATCACTCACAGGGCTTTGAGTGGCATTCTGCCGAATCGCGTTTTCAGCTGCTAACCTTTGGGCACGCGCCGCGTCCACCTGCCGTCGCACCTCAGGAGACATTTTCTATCGCCACATGATAACCATTTTGTTAATCATTCTATCACCGAAAACACGGTGAAGAACCGCGCTATTATATGAGAGAATCATACTTCATAGAGTTGTTCAGGAGTCGGAGTTACGGCTGGGAATGTCCGTACTTGCGTGAGCTTGGAATTCACATAGTCATAGTAGAAAAATCCCATGTACTGACCCCGCATGGTCACATACCCAATCCCGAGGCCTACGAGGATGTTCAAACAAACATGTGTCAACGTTTCACGCAATCGCATAGCGAAAAATCGGAAACGCGACAGTCGCGCAGAGACCGGAACAAACATCTCATTAGTAAACTCGGATAGTACAAGGACTGAAAGGAGCTAATCGGACCAAAGAAGAAGAAATCTTATGGGAATGAAAGCGTATACGAATGGAAAAGGGCGGAAAGCAAGAGGAACGTGCAAGAGACTCGCCGTACTTCCGACCAATGCTGCAGTGACTTTCACCCATGGCATTCGACCCGACATAACTGGCGAACGATGCACAGAGAACGTAACACAGGCCCCGAATCGCCTATTTTCAAAGGCACAGTATCAATGTTTCGTTGCCTTTTCCACAAGTACTGATATCAGAAAGTCATGAAAGATTCTTAGAACACAGAGAAAAAAAGGACCTACGCAATACTTCGTATATTGAATCGCCCAGTGAAATCGGGAGACAACTACAAAGTATGTGGGCTGGTACAGAACAAGGCAAGGATAGACGAAATGAGACACGGAAGGATGGAATCGACTCGCGCACATGATCTGACCACGTCGCGTGCCGACGGGTCACGTGCCATAGAAGCGACCTCCCCAGTTCACCTCCTCGACCATAGAACTCTCCTTAGAGCATCCGTCTTGCTGTATTGAGCTAACGAATCCGAGATATTCTTCTGGTTTGTCTTGTGGACCGATCTGGTTCATTCATTTTCTCTGAAGCAAATCATATAGCCAATGAACTAGTCCTGTGTATCTACCAGGTGGCCCACTTACGTACCCCGCAGCAAGATCGCGCGCGAAGTTTCTGTTGCGTTTGATTCTAGCCTCTTTCATTTGGCGATTAGTTAGAAAGCTCCGTGAATTTCATACTGTTGATGCTTCTGGTCCAAGAGGTGTTTAATACACTTGGCGTCGACCTCGGCTGCACCGTCCACTTAGGCTTTAATACTTAAGCATTCGATCACAACGACATTCTCTAACTATACGCGTCCTAAGTCATTGCTTTAGAACTTAGAAGCATTGCCAAACCCAGGCCCGGGGTCTCCGAAGTGGGTAAGCATTTTTTTGCAGCTGACAACGCTCCAAACGTGCCGGACAAGATCCCTGGTCCTTTTCGGCTCGCTTGACAAAACCGTTTAGTTTGGCAGAGCAAAAGAAAAAAGGAAACTAGCTAAGTTACATCTGGAGGATATCACATTTAGCCCTTATGGATAGATTACGGTAACAAAAGAGGGCGAGAACATGTCGCTGCGTCCATCTTGACCTTGCTTTACTCGCTTTCCGGGTCCAATCTCATGCCGTCCAGACCTGGCGAAGTCCGTACGCGCGTTCCGAAACGTTGATAAAGCACTATCTATGCAACTCGGAGACATTCTAACGGGTCAACCGTACTCGTGTAAAAGGAACGTTCTTCATAGAACGAGCAGAGTTACTTGGCTCATTTGGTATGTCACGGATGGTACACTACCACCTCACAGATTGGCGCAGAAACATCAACGCGAAGTCTTTCAGTCAAATGATTATTGGCCGAATGAATGTCCAAACCTATCATAGTGTACACGTACAAAAACGAGCAGTTTCCGTTGCATGGCGAACGGATACTCTACTCTACTCTAGAAGGTCTGCAAGGAACCCCCGATGACCTCGCAACTCAGCCCCATCCAGCTAAGTCACTAAGTTAACTCGCCTTCTATGCCATCTATACACAAACTATTGACGAGTACGCGTTCTGCGAGGCATCACCGCAGGAAATGACGGAATCATAAACGAGGCAAAGATGCGAACAGATCCTCTTTTCGTTGTCACGCAATTAAGCAAAGCGGTTCGATTACTCGCTTCTATGCTGAGCATCTGCAACGGAAGCACGTCTACTGATAGGCTCGGGTACGACGTCAAAGCCGCTTGCACCTAAGTCCGCGGGAAGTACAGCCGTCTCATCAAGCACTTCCTCCACGGGGTATTGAGGCTCCTCTGGATCTGCGAGTTCGGGAGGCGCCTGCTCCCTCTCCGGACTGGAGACCAAGAACTTCGGTGGATCAACAAGACCGTTGAACAAGAACTGCAGATAGCAAAGAAGGATACAGTCGGAGTCAGAAGAAGACTTGGTGATATAACATGAAGGGAAGTATCGTACCGTTCCATAGCTTAAAGGACAAAATGGAAGAAATCAGTCAGCACACGATTATTGAATGAAGCAAGCACTTGTACAAAACTAATTCAGAAAGAACACGTACACAAGAAGCGAGAAGCCCAGGACTTGCAGGACCGAAATAGGCCAGAGGAGGCGCTCCCAGCCGAGTGCAAGCGACACGAGCCATATACTGAGCGTGCGACAGGTATCCGTAAGACTCCGAGCTGTCGCGGAGACATGTCGAGTCACACTGAGACCAAAAAAGTTGAACAGTGATATGCTGCATGCAATCGCGACGCCCGACCACAACACAGCGGGATTATCAATCATCTGATGCCACCCGCGTGGAAGGTCAAAGAAAGGCGTCCGGTCCGCAAATCTTGCGAGGAGGGGCATGAAAATCAGGATCGTCACTGCACCGAAAAGACCCTCGTAGCCCACGGCAACAAGAGGCGCAACCGTATATCGGCTCATGATTTTCTCCTCCACGACAAACTGGGTCGCGGTACTGTTTGCGTCATTGCCGATAGGAATATTAGATAAAGAAAATAAGAAATAGAAATGTTGAAAGGATTCATCTGTTGACTGACAAGATTTGCGCAAACAGTATGAAAAACACGCCGACAAGGACTTTTGAGGCTTGCGGAGCAGCTTCCAGCTGAGCAATCGGGATATCCGCGGGTCGACTTCCCAGCGAAGAAGGCGACATAATCGCGTTGAGAATTATTGTCGCAGTCTCTTTCACGGCATCTTTAATCATGGACCCACTAAGTCCGACAATAGCGACACCTGAAATCAAACCGTCATGAGATCTAACCACGATCACAAATAGATCATATGGAAGAAGGTTTCTTCATGGAAAGATGCGGCCAGACCATATTTGAATGCAGATACGGGGACCACACCAAAATTGACTCGTGAAGAGCACAGCATAAAGAAATTTTGAGCAAACTTTCAGGAGACGAACCTAGCATGACAGTCACGAGAGAAAGCCATCTGACGGAAGCACGGTGAGAAAGAACTAGGCAAGAAGCAAAAAAGTACAAGGCGATACAGATTGGTATACATACTGGTAAAGCCAGAGTCGGCGATGAAGGAACAGAACGCTGAGGACTCCCACGAATAGTACGAGAGCGCCGCGCGTCATTTGATAAATAGAGACGGGCGTATAGAGAAGACCAACATTCATTAGCTAATGTGGTTGCGCCAGAACATTTGAAATATTAAAAAGTAAGTTCAGAATAGCAGAATGAAGTCAGAAAACGGACCGTCGTGCCGGTAAGATCGCATGCGGCAGGAAGCCATAAGAGGAGAATCTTGTAACCTCGCAGCTGCTGCGCCTTGAGCGTGTGCTTCGTCTGCGGGTCATGCGCAGGATCATCGTTGACGTCCGGGGGAAGCTGGATAGCAGGTTTGAAGTATGTGCGGACGAGTGAATAGATGACAGGGAGGAAGCCTGATTTGGAGAATTAGGAGGTCAGAAGCCAGTGGCACAACACGAGGGAGCAATCGGGGATGCTTAGCACGAACAGAGCATTTCGCCGACTGTCGCGGAAGAGAGGTTAGAAGAAACGGGAGACGCGCAGGGCTTCGGGAATGTGCGTACGAAACATCTGAAGAGTCTGCCATACGGGCTGTTCATAGAGGACGTAATCTGTTTCATTTGAGGCATCACAATTTTCTACACATTGCATGTCCTGTTCAGAGACAATTAGCGAAAGGAATGCGAATGGACTAGCACAAGTAGTACTAGTGTAAAACGTAGTAGACTGAGTATGCAAAACTTGCCTGCCATTTGCTCCAAAGCGAGTTGGATGACCCCTTTTGCATGATACGAATGAATTGATGCCTCACTTCTGATAATGACAATGCTCACAGTGATGATCATACCGGCGATGAGAATAGAGACATAGAGTCTACTGACGGCCATAGTGATGATGGACGTCGCTCAGTAAGTCGTGCGGGTGCGGGTGCGGGGTCGAGTGCGGCGAGTGCGGTGAGAACGTCGGGAGTTACGCGTCACACATCACGCGGAAAAGTTGAGCCTGAAAAGGGAATGAGGGATCGACGGAGAAGGCTTAGGCTTCTCTTCTGCTGTGTCGAGGGCGTGTGGACGTGGACGGAACACGCTAAGCTGAGAAAATAAAATAAAATATAAAATATAAAATATTCCGCTATTTCAGATGAAATACTAATCTAATATTAAATGCCTGGCTCTTCTCGACTCGACCAGCCCCTTCATCCCCTCCTACGCCTCTCTTCCTCCTCATTCCCCCTCCTTCCACTCCCCCGCCCGCCTCCACAGCGCACTCCGTCCCGACGGTCTGCATACCCGTCTTTCCACTCAGCTCGGCTCTCGGTGTCGCATTCAAAGAGGCAGCATGGTTAAGCTGTCCATCCTCTCGTACCGGGGCAACTCAAACTCGCGCTTTTTCCCCCACTCCGGTTATCTTGGCCTCACTCCAGTCAAGGTCGAAGGTGGTCAGTGCTCAGTGTCCATTATCTCTTCTTTAGGTTCCGCGCTGATCATCGGGTCCGCTCTCTTCCCTGGTCGCGTCACCACTTCATTTCGTGTTCAGTCGTGCGCACGAACCTTGACGAAGATCGTAAGCCCCTCCTCGCCAGCAGCGTCTACGCATCTGTACGGTGCATTGAGGCTCGCCTAGGCCGTGTCGGCGTCGTCAACACTAATGTTCTTGTCGAATACACACAAGTCCTCTGGTCGAAGCCGAATGGGGTCGATTGGGCAGACCTCGGTGACGGAGAGTTCCCTTTCAAGATCGTCGTACCCACAAAGACGCCAGGCTTTACGTATGCTAATTTCCAGGACTACCGAGTGTTCTGGCGAATCGAAGCGGGTGTGTCTGCTCCCGTGTTTTCTATAGCGCTTTCATTCGTCAACTGACTCTTGTCAGTCATTGAACATGCGCCGACCTTCGGTGTTGGGTCGCGAAAGTTAAAGACATACGAGATTCCTTTAGTACGATACGACACTCAAATTCCGCGGCGCGAGCCTCTCACATCGCCGGCGCGTATCCTCACAACCCGGAAGCCTCGTGCGCCTGTCATCCAATATCAACTCCTACAACCAACTTCTCCTATCGGCCCTCTTGATATCGTTACTGTGCAGCTTATGCTCCGACCCATTGATCGTTCGGTTGTTATTCGCAATGCATCGATGGTCGTCGAGCGCCGCATAGAGCTGAGCGAAGCTCATCAACTGGCCAACCGCGACCGACAAGATTCTTCGAGTCCCAGTCCGAGCCCGAGCCCCAGGCCTGGTCTTCATCCACTGCCTACTGCCGGTGGGGGGAATAGTGATGGACCGATGTTCACTAATCACGACCGACACTTCGAACGTCGCGGAATGAGCGAGCCTCCCACATCGAGCACCGGACGCTTACTCAGCCCGCCACCCGATGCGCATTTTACGTCGAGTTCGCTAACGTCACTATCAAGTACATATACGTCTTATTCGGCTAGCACTACTACCGATGAACGGCCGCTTCTGAACCCTATTATGACCGACCTTCCTGCCAAAACAATTTCCCTAACTGTCGCACATGTTGATAGTACTGGCGCTTTCACAAAAGACCCATCCGGCGCATATACCAAGACTATGACCTTGCAATGGCCGGCGAGTAAATCAAATAGCCACTGGGCCATGGGAGAAACAATGCAGACTGAGATGATCAGGGTCCGTTTCTTTATTCACGTAAAGGTAAGCATCGATCTGTTCGGTAAAGATGTACTCAATGCTGGAGCAACAATTGACTTGGTTCTAGATCATTGTTTCCTCACCGTCAACGGGCACCGAGACGATCGAGTTGGAAGAGCGCGAACTCTTTCTCATTGCGACTAATGAATCCGAGCGAAAACTGGCTGCCACCAAATATGCCGACGCATCTGCCCGTTCCAAGTCGAAGTCGCCAAGGCGTAGTAAAGCGCCTTTATCCGAGAGTTCCGAGAACCAGTTTCCGTCACCGCACCCGATACCACCTGTTCCGCAGAGCGCAAATCCTGTCGAGACCCGAAATAACTTTGCTTCGCACCACCCGTCATGCTCGTCTCCCACCGCGGTAGTTCTGACACCACCACAGACGTTGCGACGTCCGCATACTTCCGCCGGTCCTCGAGATAAGTCGAGTAACCGTACGCACCACCGGCACCACGAGCACCACCGTGAACGCGACCGAAACAGAGAAGGTGAGAATCCTGGCAAATTATCCTCTGTGTTCCGATCCTCGCGCCGACCGGAAACGGCTCGACCAACCTCAGCTTCAAAGGATACTCACACAACGTCGCCAACATCTGCATATCCTTACCCACCTACACATGCGCGCCGGAGCTCACGAGAGGTGAACGGTGGAGCTGTGCCGATCTCAGGACCGGATGGAACTGCGAACGATCCGAAGTCTGTTCGAGCGTGGGAAGAGGAGCTCGCACGCATCGAGCGCACGTCGAGGCGAATGAGCACAGACGTACTCGGGTTCAATCTAAAGCGCTTACGGATGCGGGCATCTCGGCCCAAGACACTGTCGAAATCTCTGACGAGCGACACACCCTAACTAGTACAATCGGGATCCGGAACGTGGCGCTGTTAGCGATATAGGGTTTCTATTCCGAGGTGTCCTTGTTCTTTGTCTTCTTCCTGGTGCATCGCGCTCATGGCCCATGGAAGGATCGAAGCCGGGAGAAGTACACGTATTGTGCGAGAGAGTTCTTTCTTCGGCTGGAAGAGAGACTTTTCTTAGGACTGGATGAGTCCCCGATGGGAAACTGTGGATGCGCTTCTCGTCTTCAATTGAGCAGATGCGGAACCTTCTCAGAGAATCGCCCGTTCTCTGCGTCTGCGTGTCCACAACCTCCATTCGTGCAAACAAAATGAATGCACGTGCCCTTTTCCCATTATTTTCCATCATTCCCGCTCTCCCACGCCTCACCCTTCTTTACGGCACCGCTCCGATTCGGGCTCGGCTGCGCCCGGTCGCAATTCATCCCAGTCGCCTTCCGGAATCGGATATGGTGCATCCACGCCGCTGCAACATATGGTCGGGTCCACAGCGCTTCTCACGCTCGTGCTCCTGTGTTCCCACTATTCCCTCTTTGACCGTACCCCCAAGAGTCAATGTGCAAGTACCCTTCTTATTTTCTCTTCTATTCAGTAGCACTGGCAACACAACATTTACGGACAGACGTGCCCAATCATCCCATTCGCCAGGTTAATGTGCCAAGACGACTTCAATCGTGTTCAAAACAAGTGTTTATTCTCATGTTCCGTTCTCAGTTTCACACCTCTCTCGGCTTTCATCACCTTGTTTCATTCTCTCAGCATCGCAAATCCAAAGATCGCATGTATGTACCATAAGCATCGCAGCAACCCTATCACGAACTCGATTCCAAGACGCATGAATACAAGTCAAAATTCTTTCTTTTTTTCGCCGCTTTTTCTTGTTCTCGGTTTTGTTCCCGCATTCCTTCATTCATCCTCATCATTCCATTTCGCGTGTGTACGGTCTCCTAACGGGTAATACGAATGACAGAATTTGCATACAACCGATGGAATTGGAAAGCCCAAGCAAGGACTAGTGTCCCCGGAAAAATTGTTCATGATGCGAACGAAGACATTTTACCATTGATCCATCCATCTTTCTTCTTTGTCATCCAGATATAATTGACCTCTCAATTCATGCATGCGGGCATCATCATCAATCAGTTCATCCGGGAATGCAAGTACGGTAGTTACGTAGGTTCAGAGTCTGTTTCATCTCGACAATCTGGACATCTCAACGGAGCGCAACAGCGGCGCGGGAACATGTATCACCGTCATCCCATCTACTTAGGGGCGTTCTTCTAGCTAGAGATCTAAGGATCCAAGAAGCCGAATAGTTGCCAAGGCATGGTATATGTCCGATGACAACAATAGATACTTTGGTTGAGTTCAAATTCAAATTCAGAATCAATTCGCAGCGTTGTACATACATACAAGCTCTGTAATCCAAAAGGCTTTTCGCATTCAAGGCCAACCGAAGATCATAACATAATATAACATAATATACGTTAGTTATCCTTCTGGCGCGCCACGCCGTGTCGCACCGCCTCGTCCTCTTCGACTTCCCGTCCAGAAGAAACTAAAACGAAGAACAGAACAAGAAAGAAACGGAAGAAGAGGAGCAGGCTAGAAGCAGGCCGCTCGCTCGGCGTTTTCTCCTCTACCTCAAAAACTTTATACATTTTATTTTATTCCATCCATTGAATTAATAATCCTCTTCCACGATCTGGTCGAATAAAATTCAGATCTGGGCCATCTAAACTCCTGATTTGGAAGATTGATGGACTAATTTGAATTCTGACTGTTTACTTCTTTGTGTTGGCGACCTTGGCGAATTTATCCTGTTTGTAAGCAACAGTGATCGATCAGACTTGCGGAGACTTGACGGAGGAAGATTAATATTGCTCATAATCATGCTTCGTAAGTTTAGTACAGCGAAACTCAACTCTCACTGAACAGCCATGAAGGAAGCCTGAGAGATCGTGGGGATTAGATGAATGATAGGATCGTGATCCTATCTGGTTCCCATCTGTTGAAGAACGTTACGGAAATGCTGCCGCTGTGATTGATCTAGATCAGCATCCGGTGGATGAACAGGATAAACAGCAGACGAATCAGACGAATCGACAACGATCCGAGTCTAACTACATAGTTCTCAGTCTCACTTGATGTCTTCCCGATGTTGCTAGGTTGGCGAATTGTTGGATTAGAAGACATCGGAGGATGCGTGTGAGCGACGTTCCTCAATATTAGTACTCAAGCAGCAGCCCAATCGCCTAAACGGACCGCATTTTCTTGGCTAAGTTGATGCAATGAGGCAAGGCTAGAGAAAAAGATGAGGGCGTTGACGACTTCTGACATCGCTTAGAAGATAGAATTCATCCAGGTGGTCACAGTGGCCTCATATCTTTTCCCCATATGCATATCCATTACGATGGTCGATGGTCGCCGCCTTGCGGCCAAATCTTCTTCGCATGATCATAACGAAAGGAAGCTCTAGATACGCTCCGTGCCGCGCACGGAAGGAGTATCGGCCGAAGTTCGCGAAGAGCTCGCCAATTTTGTGATCCTGAAACCTGAAATTTGATTCCGAGCGAGAAGATGGCGATGAAGACAGAAATATGATGATAACACGGCACAACAAGGCAAGGCCTAGACGGAACGCATAGCGCGGACGAATGCTCATAATTAAAATACGTGACTCGCATGGAATTTGGTATATAGCTATGCCTCCGCTTCCGTTTTTTCACCATGTACACGGAAATTACACATGCTGGAAACACGAGTGTCAGTATCATGTTGTGGCTACAATTGAACAGAGACCATACATATGCATATGTCACCTTCATTTCATTCCGATCCAGCAAATTCAACAGACAGCATGTTTATACCTAGCTCTTCTGAGCTTCCGTCTCCGCCGCTGCGGGTGATGGTTCATTCGAAGGTTCATTAGCAGGCGCGGGGACCCACGGATCGTCCGCACCTGGGGTTCCCCACGGATCCGCTTCGTTAGTCGTAATAGCGATACCAGTTTCCTGCACTTGTTGCGAAGTGTCTATGTCAAATGGGTCTCTGCCCCACTCGTCTGCAGCGGTTCCCCAATCACCACCCGAGGTATCCGCTACCGCATCTTCAGATTTGTCTTTGATGTGAGGTGCTCTTTCGCGTCTGGAATCGTTGGCGGCTCCGCCTCCTCGAGTATCTCGGCCACGAGCGCTTCCACGCCCTCTACCACGTCCTCTATTCGCACCCCTAGCCCTACCACGACCACCTCTATCACTTTCGCTGATACCCCACGATCCTTGGTCTCTTCCTGGAGGTCCCTCCTTTGCTTCACCATTATGAGAATCAACATAAGGCCACTCGCTACTAGCATCCGGAGACTTTGGTGCATGGATAGACGCGTACGTTCCATCGCCTGCAGCCACATTCGCATCCGCACCCTTCTTAAAGCTATCCCATTCGCGTACTCCAGCTCTCTCCATCTTGCGTTTCGCAACTGCTGCACGCTTCTCGTCGATGGTTGCCTGGATCTTACGTTGCCTGGCTTCTCTGGCACGCAATGCGGCTTGCGATTCTTGGAAGGCCTGTTCATCTGCTTGTACAGTCTACGCATGAATGAGAAATGGAGTTTTAAGTGTAATGTTGGAAGGAAACGCGTAGTGACTGGACGTACTGCGCGTCGTTCCTTGATCTTCTCGTTGTTCAGACGTATCCTTTCCATACGAGCTGCAAGTTCTTCCGGAGACAATTTCTCCTGATTCAACAAACATATATGAGGCGGAGAAGGGCCACGCGGCAGCAAACAGAATTATCAACCCATTAGCACGCTGTAGATGTACGATATAAGGTAATACGCACTCGAGGTGAACCACCAGTCATGACGCGATCCTCATTCACATAAGGTACAGGTTTCTTTGGCCTTCCTTCAACAGGACTTTCCTTCTCTTTCTCCTTCTTATTCTTGTCATTAGCATTGTCCTCCCTCTTTCCTCTCCTCGCACCCCTGCCTTTCGGAGTTTCAGGGATCGTGCCCTTGCCGTTCGTACTGGGCGACTCCGGCGCGTCCTTCGGCTTTAAACTTGAACCATGTCCCTTCTCGTCTGATACCACCTGCTCAGCAGCTGTGCTTGCATCGGGTACAGATTGTGTGAGGAGAAAGGAGTCCGCCTCAGCGCTTCCCTCGGCTGAGGAAATCTCGTGTTCGGTCATGATCAGGGCTGCTAGGCAGAAGAGTATTGAATGCGCGACGCATGTGTCCGATCGGATAATTATGAAAAAGCGGACATCCAGGAAAGGAAATTGTGTCGATCTTTAGAACTGGTGGCCACCTACTTTTCATTCTCGAGCGGATTGCTGTTGATAAAAAAAATACACTGCTTCCCGGGACTGACGCTCCGCAATGTAGTAACGAGAGAAAGACGATAGGATGAGGATAGAATAAATCTTAGAGGTCGCAGATACCCGGTTACGTGCAGTTTAACTATGATGCCATCTTGCTTTTCATGTACTCAAGCTAGGAAAAATTACGATTTATATCAGAAGGAAAGATGCCTAAAAAGCCTATAGGGCAAGGATGACGGCTGAAGGCCCGCAGTTTCTTCACATAAGAGATCTTTCTTAATGGACGCACTGGAACTGATACTAGAACCAAAGGAGTCTGCAGAATTAACTATAATCAATTGAGAATTCCATGCCATTCTCTTGTGGACTTGCCCTTGTGGTAGTTCCGTTTGATACCTGGATTCACTAGGATTTTATGTTACTCCAGCGACCATAGAATATTTCAAATTCAATCATCAAGATCACCAAGAAATTCTGAGGGAACATACGGTATGTCGATGAGTCAGACTCAAAACCAGTGGAAGGAAAGAAACATTGCGATTGAGTGACTTTTACTTAAGAACATCAATAAAGCACCAAGGTCTGGGCATTCCAGTCCTGCGTGGATAGCTACAGCCCATAATAAACCTCAATCTCGTTAATCCTATCAACAGCAATTTGACCAACCGACCTTCGTTCCGGAAGACAATGGCTGACTAAAAACACACAGAACATCGCACCGCATCTAACCAATCAAGGAAGTTTTTTAAGAATATCAGACACCATAGTTTGCTGTACGTTACTCGACAGACAAAGAAAGTAAAATAGGCACCAGCGCACAACAACAGAAAACAAATCGAGATATTCTGTTAGATCAATAATATAAACGCGTAAAAGCTCGGTTTGGAGGTGTATATGTTTGTAGGGCGGGTTGGTAGGGAACGAGAGGGAGGGAAGAACAAAGCAATGGAAAGGGAAGAACAATTAGCAAACAACGTCCTTAAGGTGCAGGGGTATATAACTGAGAGTCAACGGTAACTACACTTTACTCTTCTCTCCTATGCGAGCCATTCCTTGCACATGAGAGTAGCAAACGAATTGTGCTGGAGTACATCCCGCAGCACAGCACGCGAGACGACATCAGAGAATGGAGCAAACTGCGGTGCAAGAAAAGGAAGAAAAGAGGGGTATCGAATGGACGGATTGATAAGATACCAGGCAAGAAAGGAGAATCACGCAGCCCAACTGACACATAATTTCCATCGGCCGTAGTTGAGATATAACATAAACCTAATGTCAAACCAATGCTGAAATGGGCAACAGCCGAACTTAACCAAATGCTCTCGCTTCCCTCAAGGATGCGCGACATAAGCGGTTACTGAATCGCATTAATCCAGTTGCGCACCAGCATTGATCAGCGCGCCCAATTCGATGAGGGCTAGGTTCATGTTGTAAACGTTTCCGGACGTTGCAGTCGGGACTGAGAGCTGGCCGGATCCGGTAGCAACGGCAAGACCAGAGACAACACCCGTAGAAAGATCGTAAGATGAGCTCGACTCTGTAGAGCTTACACTAGTCGACTCTGTCGAGCTGGACGTCCATGTATCTGAGCTGCTTGACCAAGTTGAACTCGAAGACGACCATGTACTTGATGTACTTGACTTGCTCGAAGAGCTCCAAGTAGTCGTCGTCGGCGGAGTCCATTCGGACGAGGATGTGCTGGTTGGGGTCCAAGTCGTTGTGGGGGTCCACTTCGACGAAGAGGAAGACCATGTCGAAGAAGTCGTCGGCGTGTTGTCGCCTCCGCCACTGCCATCGTTAAACCACCAATCACCGTAGATCTGAACATGACATCAGCATAGTCTTACACCTCTTGTACAGTGGCCACGTACCACACCCGTGTCTTCGGAAGCAAAGAACGTGAACAATCCTTTTGACATGTCCAGTCCACGGTATGGACAACCAGGGCACTACATGAGTCAAGTGAGCAAAAGGCAAAGCAAGGAAATGAACGATAACCTACTTGGTCCATGATCGTTGCAGTCGTTGTCTTTCCTCCGTAAGTGATGGTGATTTTTTTGAAGCATTCAGGGCCAGGATAGCCGTCACCATATTGCTAATAATCAAGGAGTATGAGAACTAAACGCATCTCCATCTCTCCATAAAACAGACCACACACCGGTGTATTCAGAGCAACGATCTAGGGAGACGTACGAGTGAGAATCGAAGGCCCTAGGAGTAGGACAGAAGTGCACTCACGAAATCGCTTTCACTGCTGTATTGACCACACGCGCCACTGCAGTGCAAATTTCACATTCAAATACAAGTCCATGTCAATCAACCATTCCAGAGATCGCACATCGTGCACGGTGTAACAAATATAGAACAAGGTAAGTGACTCACAGTCCGACGTCATAGAAAGTAAATCTGGCATCATTACCACGCTTCCCCAGGCCGAAGTCGGTTGCATTTGCTGCGATCGCTGCGCGTTCCTCGATGGGCTCAGGCTTAGGCTCGCGGGCCGCTAGATCGTGATGGCGCTTGGAATGGCGGGCTTTGTGACTGGCTGCGCTAGCTGAGACAGCGCCCAAAAGCACAGCACTAATGAGAGCTGAGGCAGACAAACGCATCGCAGAGGTGAACGTCTATTGGATGGTGAATAGGATTGGGTGAGTTGCCGAAACGTGAGCGAGAGACTGGTGAAGAGAGTGTATTTGCGCAGTTAAGAACGCGTTTTAAATGAGGGAATAGAGCTTAGTACGGGAGAAGTGAGGGAAACGAGGGTGTTGAAGGAACGAGGAGTCGGCGTGGTCGTCGTCGATGCGATGGATGGAGGGAGGCAAGGAGCGCTGAACCGAGATGAAGGCACAACCCATCGGGTACAAACCCATTTATCCCAATTATGGCTAAACGGGGTAAACGCAACTCATAAAATATTATGTAATATTCTCCATTCCTCCGGTCTGTTTTCTCACAGCGGTTGATTATATCCGAAGCACAATTCCTTAGCCTTAGATTCCTTAGTGGGTGCTTGCTCTAAACTACGTTACAGGAATGGATGGGGAAAACATGAAAATAAATCGTTGTGTATGAACAAAACAAACATTTCTGCTACCAGATTTTGTCATCATCCGTCTGCAAGTCTCGCAATAAAAGCTCGTGGATGGATAGTAGTTCGTAAAATAGCTTCGAGCCTGGAAAGAGCACCATAAAATTACTGGGGTACTGCCAATCTTGCACCTGCATCCGCATTTGGCTCACTAGTGCTGTCCATATCTAATGTCTGTTCGACCACTTCTGTAACTGGGGTCGCAGTTAGAAGTGGACTGTTGGATGGCGAGTCAGGCTCTGACGGTAACGCGTCGTAAGCTCCGTCTTCATCAGCACCAGTGAACACCGACGACACTCTCCTAATAGCTCCCGGTATTCTGGTCTGTGCCGGGATAGCAGAGGCTGACGTAGACACCTCTTCTTCTTGGGGTCGGATAGGCGCCGCGGGCCTATCCTGGGAATTCGGGACTTGACGACTTGCAGAAGCTGAATTATCCAGAACATTCGCGGGAGGAGTTTCGCTACTCTCGCCGTTATCCGCAGACAGCACAGCAGCAGCCGTTCCATGCGCTGCCAGAGCGGCGCTGAGTGTACTGAAAGAAGGCGAACTGACATTCTCGC
Source organism: Sanghuangporus sanghuang (assembly GCA_009806525.1). Classification (NCBI taxonomy): domain Eukaryota; kingdom Fungi; phylum Basidiomycota; class Agaricomycetes; order Hymenochaetales; family Hymenochaetaceae; genus Sanghuangporus; species Sanghuangporus sanghuang. The sequence goes on along the minus strand of VVIT01000001.1, from coordinate 1,455,961 downwards.
GCGAAGTTGGCGCACGGAAACTCGGGGTAGCAGATCCCGACCGTGAATGCCCACTCGAGCCCGAATGTGCTGACGAAATTCGCAAAGAGGTAGCCGCAAGGGTATTCAACGCGGATGCGTCTGACTGGTGGCTGCTAGAGCTTTCTTCCCTGAGATTCTCGGGCGTGCCAGATGATATGGGGCTATACGAAGTAGAACGACCTTCCGAAGAGGAAGCATCGACAGGACGCAAATTGCGGCTCGATGATTCGCTCACGTCGATGGGAGACGTCGTGGGGATGGGTGGAAGTCCGGGTACAGATGATGATGATGATGATGGACCTGCCTCGTTCTCTCTATGACCATTGTCGTCAGATTTCCCACCTTTAGCAAGGAGTTCAGCTTCTTTCTTCTTCTTTTCTTCTGCTTCCTTCCTCTGTCGCTCCTCGTGTTCGAGTAATGAAAGTCGCATCGCTTCCATAACCATAAGCTGAATGAGCAGGGAAAGGAACAAGCATTGAAGAGGAGAGCCGTATACATTAGTGTTATGCATATTAATAAACTCCATATCGTTGCTGCTTACCTCCTCAAGATCTTGTCCGCCCAGTCCAACGGTACCAAGCAACTGATTAATATCTTGCGGCTGTTGTTGATGCGGTCGTCGCCGCGAGCGCCGGCTTCGTCCTTCACTCTCATTCGAATTCTCAATGCCAGCATCTCCGTTTGCAATGATAACAGTTTCTCCGTTCAGTGGGTGTATACGACCGCTCGTTACACCCACGGGGATTAGACGGTCTCCAACCTGACGCATGATGATGCGCCGATTTGCTCGGCGGGCGACAGCAGCACGAACGGCGGCGAGTTTCGCTTCCCAATCTGGGCGTATATGATCTAATTGATTGGGTATAGTGCGAAGTTCCAGTAGCGAGATGAGCGCGTGCGTAAGCAGTGCACGTAAACGAGCTGGGCTCACCTATCGTTACAACCTCGGCGCTGTCCGCACCAAAGCTTTTGCGTCGGTTTCTGTTCGTCTCAACGGACTGCTGAGATGATCCTCGAGAATTCAGTACGTTAATCGGAGCCTGGTTGAGTATATGCAAAGAATGTCATGCCAATGACAAATACAGAACGATGATCGGTGTCAGATAAACACGAACAAGGAAGACGAATGCGTACAGAGCCATCAGCACCAATGCCAGCCCGCCATACGGGAGGAGTATATGTGACACCAAAATTTTCTTGGACACAATAAGGACAAGCAGCAGGGTCGGAAACTAGGTGAGTCGTCGTCGGCTCGCTTCTCTTGATCTGCACGAAGCATTCTGTACAGATAGCCTGGTCGCAGCAGCGCGAACGATTAATATTAGGTGGATAATACTGAATCAAGCACGATGGTTTAAGCAGGGGAAGGATCAATGCGCAGACAAGGTGCGTACCAAGAAGCAGATCGGGCACTCGACTGCGCCCCTATAGACCATTGCCTCGGGTAGCCTACTCGGTTCCTTGAGCGCACCTGGCCTCCTTCCCGAATGCAGAGAAGAGTGTACAGAATTTGAACGTGAGACATTACTGTATGTGGCCCCAGTGCCATCGCTGCGCACTGATGAGTCCGAGGTTGCCACATTTTCTCCCGGCTGTTGTTTGCGCGCAGCAAGGATCTGTTCGTCTTCCCAATTCTCATCGTATTCCTCTAATGGTCTGTAAAACGGAGCCAAGCGGCGGTCAATGATGAGTTGAGCAACGATCTGCTGGTTCCAGTCTGGTGTTCCTGTGTAGACACCCTGAGGCGTGAGGTACCCATAATCGACTGTGTCCTCTTGGTGAGCGCGGGAAGATGAGGCGCTGTTACCCATGGCGGGCCGTAGCCCGCTGCTTGAGGTGCTGTAAAGCGAGAGAAAGAAAGAAAGAACGTTGGAAGCAAGAAGAAGAGGACGAGTTCGCGAGTCCCCTACAGCGACCAGACCAGTGACCAGTCGTTGTCAGTGGTAATGAGCGCGTCACTGGTGCATTTCCTAATCAAGATGGATTACATTAGCGATGAGTCATCATCAGACCGGACTTGACCGCTTGGCTTCCAATGTCGTGATCATGATCAGGCTACTGTAAGGCAGGCGCAGCGCAGCATGAATATTTTCGCTTCATTGCCATTCTCACAACAACGTTAACTCTTCCTGTTTATATCTGGAGCTCATCCAGACGTTTCTCGCTGGATGCATCTCTCTACTCACAGTGCTGGGAAAGATCCAGTTTTGCCGACCCAGTCCTCCCACGCGCCTGTTGGACTCGAGGTCACGTGTAGTATTGGACACGTCAGTGCAAAGGAGATTTTAAAGCAAGGTGCACTGGCGCAGAAAAAACGACCGCATACGGCCTACATAGCCCATCCTTCCTGCTCACCATGGATGCTGCTTGGACAAAGTCGCCCGAGCAAGTTCTCGAGCACTTTCAAGTCAGCCCCGACTCAGGCCTTACCTCGGCACATGTAGAGAAGAACAGACAAGTTTATGGCAAGAATGGTGGGTTCATTCTTCTCGCTTCGGTAATCGTATTAACACTTTATTTTTCCTCTTTGGCAGAATTACCTGAAGATCCTCCGACACCTTTATGGGAGCTCATCCTTGAGCAGTTCAAGGACCAGCTCGTGCTCATTCTCCTTGCCTCTGCTTTCATCTCTTTTGTTCTCGCTCTCCTCGAAGAATCGACCGAATCCTCGAACAGGGCAACAGCCTTCGTTGAACCGCTTGTCATTCTTTTGATTCTCGTAGCAAACGCTACTGTTGGAGTTATTCAAGAGACTAACGCAGAGAAAGCTATCGACGTTCGTTTTTATGCAACCTTTTTCTTACTCATCTCGAATCTCTTATCTTCCTTTATAGGCTTTGAAGGAGTATTCTCCAGACGAAGCAACAGTCATCCGAGAAGGCCAGATTCAGCGCGTACATGCGAGTGAACTAGTTCCAGGGGATATTATCTCTATAGCCGTAGGCGACAAGATCCCAGCGGACTGCAGACTGTTGTCGATATCTTCTAGTAGTTTCCGTGTGGATCAGGCCATCCTCACTGGTGAGAGCATCAGTGTGAGTAAATACGTAGAAGCCGTACCAGACGTCAAGGCTGTTAAGCAAGATATGACGAACATGCTTTTCTCGGTGAGCATCAATTTTCACGACATTTCACAATCCAGGCGAAGCTGACTGAATTCCGAAGGGGACTACCGTTGTAAATGGCACTGCTCGAGCAATTGTCGTGTTTACAGGCCAGAAGACTGCGATTGGCGATATCCATCTGTCTATTTCTTCTCAGATAAGTGAGAAGACCCCGTTAAAACGCAAATTAGACGACTTCGGAGATATGCTCGCCAAGGTCATCACAGTCATCTGCATCCTCGTCTGGATTGTAAACATCCGCCACTTCGCAGATCCGTCGCATCATGGTATCTTGAAAGGAGCCGTTTATTATTTCAAGATTGCGGTTGCTCTTGCTGTGGCGGCTATTCCTGAAGGACTAGCAGCGGTCATCACAGCTTGTCTAGCTCTGGGAACGAAGAAGATGGCCCAGAAGAATGCAATCGTGAGGAACTTGCCTAGTGTTGAGACGCTGGGCTGCACAAACGTCATTTGTTCAGACAAGACAGGGACTTTGACTACAAATCAGATGAGCGTTTCAAGGGTAAGTCATACATTATTTGTATCGTTCGAGTAATATTGACTAGGCATTCTAGTTTGCGCTTGTATCACCTGAGGGTCAGGTTCGGGAATACACGGTCGAAGGAACAACGTTTGCTCCAGAAGGACGTGTCTTTTTAGCGGATGGCAAGCAAGCTACCTCGGAACTCCATTCAGACCCAATTAAGAGGCTCGCTGAAATTGCGGCTTTGTGCAATGATGCAAAGGTCGTTTATGATGAGGTATGTAGATTAATCAGATCATCTCGGTACCAAAATTTACAGTGCTTTATCTTAGGGGAAGAACTCGTTCGCTAGCATAGGAGAGCCCACAGAGGCCGCTTTGCGTGTCTTGGCAGAGAAACTCGGGTCCGTTCACGAGACAAATGGCTTTGCTAAGGAAGCACCGTTGTCGACTCGTGCTTCAAACGTCTGTTCTTACTATGAGGCCACGATTCCTCGTCTCATGACTTTTGAATTCTCTCGAGACCGCAAGATGATGTCGGTCCTTGTCAATCGCGCAGGCACGTTCTGCCTGTACGTCAAGGGTGCACCCGAATCCGTCCTCGATTGTTGCACCACCATACTCGTCAATGGAAAGACGATACCTCTGACTGCCAATCTGCGAGAGCGTATCTTACAGCAGACGACTGCGTATGGTTCCCATGGATTGCGCACGTTGGCTTTGGCGTACGCTGAAGAGTCAGACAAGGACGTCTCGCACTATAAGTCTCAAAGTACCTCGGATTATGCTCGCTTCGAGCAGAATCTTACTTTCGTCTCGCTCGTTGGCATGCTCGACCCGCCACGTCCAGAAGTGAAGGACGCCGTTGCAAATTGCAAAGCCGCTGGAATTCGCGTTATCTGCATTACAGGCGACAACAAGGGCACAGCAGAGACGATCTGTCGAGAAATTGGTATTTTCGAACCGGACGAAGATTTGACCGGAAAGAGTTACACTGGAAAGGAACTGGACGCACTTTCGCATGCTGAAAAGATTGAAGCGGTACAACGAGCGAGCTTGTTTAGCCGTACAGAGCCCGGACACAAGAGTCAATTGGTTGATTTATTACAAGGACTTGGTCTTGTTGTAGCCATGGTGAGATCCTCTTCTGTCTTCGATAATTAGGTCTTTGTGACAGCGCTGACCGTTTTTATAGACTGGCGATGGTGTCAACGACGCTCCTGCTTTGAAGAAAGCCGATATCGGAGTTGCAATGGGTAGTGGCACGGACGTCGCAAAACTTGCTGCAGATATGGTTCTCGCGGACTCCAACTTCGCGACGATCGAGAAGGCTGTGGAAGAGGGACGCCTTATTTACAACAACACGAAGCAATTTATCCGCTATCTGAGTACGTTCTACTCAGAATAATCATCGAATTCCCAACTGACTTTGCCTTCCAGTTTCTTCCAACATTGGCGAAGTCGTCTCGATCTTCCTCACAGTGCTCCTGGGCATGCCAGAGGCTCTTATCCCTGTCCAACTCCTCTGGGTCAACCTGGTCACCGACAGTCTTCCCGCAACTGCACTGGGCTTCAACCCGCCTGACCATTCGATCATGCGTCTGCCGCCTCGAAACAGTCGGGAACCTCTCGTGGGCAAGTGGCTTTTCTTCCGGTATATGGTTATCGGCGTCTACGTCGGTTGCGCGACCGTCTTTGGTTATGCCTGGTGGTTCCTCTACTATTCCGGCGGGCCACAGATTTCGTTCCATCAACTGGTGCGTGTCATCAATTTATATCTACATTTTTGTTACTTAATTCCCCTCTGTTTCGGTCTGGAACAATTTACATATCCGTATAGACTAACTTCCACAAATGCGCTACTGCATTCCCGGAAATAGGATGCGAGATGTTCACGAACGAGATGTCTCACCGCGCTACAACAATGAGCTTGTCAATCCTCGTGACTATCGAGATGTTCAACGCGATGAACTCGCTTTCGGAAAATGAAAGTCTTTTGCGACTACCGCTCTGGCGCAACCCATTCCTTGTTGGTGCCATAGCACTTAGCATGATACTCCACTTCGCCATCCTATACATTCCGTTCTTCACCGTAAGTCTCGTTTAGCTGGAAGACCAGCGGGTCACGTCGAGTCAATCTGATCATTGTCTTTTGTAGTCTCTCTTCGCCATCACTCCTTTGAACTGGATAGAGTGGAAAGCCGTCCTTTACATCAGCTTCCCGGTCATTCTCATCGACGAAGTGCTGAAGTTCTTTTCGGTGAATTTCATCTCTTTCACGCATTCTTGAAACCTACGCTAATATTTTAGGTTTTTTAGGCAACATTTGTCGCACCGCCGACAAAACTCAAAACAGATTGAAAATGCTCTAGAGATGACTTATTGTATCCGTAACGCATTTTGTTGCTTTTGGACTAATACTGGAGACCACCACTGTTGTGATTCTTTAGAAGAAGATGATACATGCATGCGCGTAATAGACAGAACACAGAAGGACGATCAACAACTGTGCATAGCCTCAGAAGTGGTGTCAAAGAAGTCTGGAAGAAGCAAGAGAGAAAAAACCCAGTAGACTTGTATAGACTGAGGTCATCAATGTTGGCCATACTTCATCATAGCTGAGCGTAGCAAAGCTAAATTTATCATAGCTAAGTTGAGGTTTTCAAAGTTCCTAGCATCCGAGCCGGTAGCATCATCATCGGATACATGCTGATAGAAAGGCGAAGTAGGCTCGTCTTGAGCAACTCCATCGCTGTCTTCGTTTTCCGTTTGTTCCTGCGCAATACCCGTAGCCGTCGGAAGAGATGCAATTGTCGTGTTTGTCTGTAGTGTCGACGTTGAAGAAGAGGTGACGGATGATGTCGACGAAGTAGATACAGTACTAACCGAGAAGGTACTTGTAGGTTGCGGCGTGGAAGACGGCTGGAATTCTGGCGGAGCTTGATACTGGGATTGGGGAGTAGGGAGCGGCGATGGTTGTTCCTGAGGTGGTTGAGGGTCTGATGTTGGCACCGGGGGAGGCGGCGGAGGAGGTGGTGGCGGAGGAGGTGCTGGTGCTGGAGTTGGAGCTGGCGGAGGCGCTTGTTCAGTCCTAAAGGACCAAGAACCGTAGATGACACCGAGGTCTGGGTTATCCAAGAAGCTAAAGAGACCCGGAGACATGTCGAGAGCGCCCCATGGACATCCAGGACACTTCACAGATAAATAGCGGACATTCAGCTTTATGCTCAATATATGCATGATGATAAGACGAACCAAATCCGCGATCTGTGCTTGCGTAGACTTGCCATTGTAGTTGATCGTAATCATTTCCCAGCAATGCGAGCCACCGTCCCATTGCTACGGACGATGAACGTTAGTTATCACTTAGGACTCGGACAATATCGCGGATAATAAGTACCTCTTCATTCAGTGCGACGATCTGTCAATTCAATGTAAGTTTCAGTCTTGCCACTATCATTACGAGATAAACGGATATAGAGACTTACGAAGTCAGTTGGATTATTCCAACCTCCGCATGCTCCGAGACCGGTCTCGTAAAACGTGAAGCGTCCATTATCATCCCTCTTGACTGGATCTAGAACTGAGAAGCCAGAAGTTGAATCAAGCGGGATATATGTGGTTGTTGAATTCTGAGATACGGTTCCCTTGTCGATGGCAAGAGCTGAGGCGAGAGTCGAGAAACAAAAAGACAATAGAACAGCACCAGTGAAAGTACCAGTGAAGGTTCGGGACGCAGAGAGGCTCCTTGTCGGCATGCTGAGCACTTTGTGTTCTTAAATCTGATGCTTGAGCAGGTCGGGAGTCTGTCGCCCGATAGTGATGCAATAAGACCGAGGTATAGAGATCACCTTCGGAACGCGAGGAGATAGCGCTCCCCAAACTGCTGAGAAGAAGGTTGAAGCGAAATAAAATGAGCGTAAAGTCTAAGGAACGGCAGTGGCAATCCTGAATGAAGTTGTACAAAGTACGAGTTCAGAAAGAAAAAGGACGATGCCAGAAAAGAGCGTGCTGATTCGCGGGCGAAGGTGGCAGGAGAAACAAGACAGAGAAAGGTCACGAGTTGAAGAAAGTCGAAAAGAAATGAAGATGAAATCAAACTTCAAAGTGGCTGGTATGAATATTCAGTGTCCGAGTCGCGGTCTAGCCATCCTGGCCTGGGCCTGGGACGTGTACCAGTCTAAATCAGAATTAACCGTTTCTGCACGTCAGCCTTCCTTTCATCCTCCTCTGAGCTAAGGGGCTAGTTGGACACTCCTCAAAAATCAAAGGCCTGTCTGGTGAGAATACCATTGAAATGGTAGTCATAAAGAGAGGTGGGAAACAAGCTTCTTTATTTCTGTATTCACTTCTTTTGTTCGGCACGTCATCAAGGTATGAATGAGAATAAGGAATTCATATTCATTTGACTTCAATAATACAAGACGTCCTGAGCATTTATCTACATCTAATTCCTAGTACCTCGTACATCATTGCCACATATCCAAAAACAAAACAAGTTCTGTTAGAAGGACGAACTGCATAAACAGGCAAAAATAATAATACTATGCACCGTAGTTAGTCAGCTAATGGTGAGGTGGTCCCCATCAGCCTACCAGAAGAACCTAAAAGTACCCAACGTAAATCAACCACAGGATAACTGAAACCATGAAATAAAACTAGGGCGACTAATGATCAGCAGTCCAGGTCGACGGTCCGAACGTCTCCCCTGGAGCCAACGTTTTGAGTGACACGCTATCCCAGTCGCCCGTCTTCGTAAATACTGTGTTCCCCCACCAGGTCTGAATTGTGTCTGCACCGATAGACCCGTTCCTAGGGTACTGCAAGCAGAAGAAGATCAGGACCACGGCGATGGCAACGCCCGAATCCAATGCAGCGGAAAGCACGTAGTTGTACTTCGTCCACCAACTGAAGTGACGTCGGCGAATGACGTATTGGAAGATGAAACCAACGATCGCCCATGGTACGTAGTTAATTGCAGTTGCAGGCGGGACTGTCACATAGTAACCGCAGTCAGTAACTCAGTAGTCAGAGAATCAAATTGATCTCAAATATACGCACTCAAGCCAGTTCCCGTAAAGATGACCGGGAAGTTCACGTACTTGATAAACGAGTTCGGGAACTTCAGCGAGATAAGGTACGACACCCACGGGGCAAGTGCGCCAATGAGGAAGAAATACAGGAGGGCATAGTAGATCTGGCCGTGAGAGAACTGCAGCTTAGGACCGATGACTCCCCAAATGATGGACGCAGTTCCGAACACCTCAGTCGATGGGCAGATGAAACCGTCAGGTTGATCAGTCGTGCACATACCACTGCAAGTAAAAGTAGAATAAGCAACTGATACATAATACAGAATGTCCACGTACTCAATGTTGGAGAACATCCAAGCCTGGACACCGAGCTGTACAGTCCCAGCGACGACAGTAGCAAGGACCTGAGCCCAGAACATTGGACGAGGAGGAATCTTCATGTAATGACCCAACTTGAAGTCTGATGTGAAAACCAGTGCCTGGTACATGGTACTATATCAAATGTGCTTTAGCATCGATCGGAAACGTAAGAACAAATAAATGGTCATACATGTAACCCCAAGTCTTGAACATCATCATGGCAACAGGCCGACCAGGGAGAGCGTAACCAATGATAAGTTCCGTAATGACATTAAGCCCGACTTGCTGGTTCGTGATAGCCTGAATCATGCCGATGGGAACGACATAGAAGAACGCAATGAGCAGTGAGAGGATGAACGCCCAAACCGGGAAATGAGTTGTCCAGCATTCAATAACGATGATGCCAAACGCGAACATGGCGAGGAAGAGAGTAGCGTACCACCATTCAGGTACTTGCGGGTACACCGACATGAGACGCGCATGAATGTCGGGTTGCTCGTGCATGGCTCGGCGGGCTTGTGTCCAAATCTGCTTGCGGAAGTACAGGAAAGCGTGGGTAAGCGTCGCAGTAATCGACGCAAAGCTCAGTCCGTACTGTGAGGGAAAAAGAAGAAAAAAGTCAATTTGAAAATTCCGTGGACTATTTTCAGCAGGATGCAGGGATGCAGAAGACGAAGTCACTGAGCGTCGATCTTTACGATTGCACGCATGACTTCGAAATCTTCTACACCCACCAAGTGAAGCAGAACTCACCGAAAGCGCGAAAGTGGTGGACAAAAAAAGCGGCGAGTAGTTCAGATACTGCTCGGCATTGAATGTTGCATCGGAATTAACAATCGCAGTAACATTGTATGACTGGCCCGTGTTGTCGAAAGAAGTGCGCGAGGAGATCGGCATGTACTGTGAGTACCAGGTGTTGGTGTAGTACAGGACCGGGGTGAGGAACCAGAAGAAGAAAACGAAGCCTGCCGCAACGTTCGCTTCCGCCCACCATGGTGTCGCAAGTGGTGAGCCGATGTAGGCGATCTGTGCCCAATCGAAGGTAATGAGAGACATTCCGAGGCCCGAAGAGACACCGAACAGCTGGTTTACGACAGCATTATCGGGTACAATCCAGCAGATCCATGAAAAGTAACTCAAAGCCTATATAATTGCATGGGGATCAAACTAGGGTCAACACGAGATTAAACAAATCGAATTCGTTCTTACCTGGAAAATATAGCCAGGGAAGAAATACCAGCATGTACTGCAAAGGACCGCATAAGCGAAGAAACGTTCTCGAGAAATACCGCCACGTTTTCCGATACCCGCATACTGCTGGTGATGGAGCGTATTGAACAGCGCGCAATTTACAAGGTTTGCGGGCCAGATCATCGAGGGCGGCTGAACGAGGAAACGTCGAGCAATGCCACCAATGCTGAATCCGATGAGCTGGGTAGACATGACCATCATCCATTGGTAGAGGAAGTTGTACTCCTGATTGTAGTACACTCTCTGGACGGCGATGATATCTGTTGCATATGCCGAAGCGGCACCGACGGTGGCCATGATCGTCGTGAGCACCTGATTCCGAGATCAGCATCCGCAGTTTACCTTTTCTGCACAGCGATCGACGCTGAGATCACGTGGGAAGGAATTCAACTTACGTGCTCTTTCACAGTATATGGTCCTGGATTGACCGCAGCACCGAAGATCTTGACATTGGGCATGAACCTCGACCAGAGGCGACCGACGGGGAAGGACAGCAGCTGTGCAACCAACTGCAGACGTTAAGGCGGTATTCAGTTGAACTCCTCGCAATATTTACGGGATAAAGTTTGATGAAAGACTCACGTTTCCGATTGTTACTGAAGGATATCGGAAGAAGAAGAATTGGTTCAAACCAGACATCACGATAGCGAAGACAAGTCCAATGGTCCACGAACGGATGGTCGAGCAAGGCATTGATGGGTCATCGATATTGGCCACGGCCGAGCGGACTTCAGGATACGGGGAGTCATCCTCTAGTACGATGGCATTTGGATCGAAGTTGGGGTCATCAAAGTCTGGCTCGAGGGCATGGACAATGTTCTCGTGCTCCTTGTCAAGGTCGGCGGACTTCTCGATATCCTTCTCAAAGACGGAGGAGGAGCGTGAAACCGGTGGGACGGACATGGCGGGCAACGTCTACGCTGGGCAGTGCGGCTACTGGTACTGCGGTGACGGGCGGGGAGAGCGAGGGGAACACGTCGACCTGGAGAAGAAGTGACAGGAAAGAAGCCGAGACTTTATATTCTGTAAGTAGGTAAGAATATGCGAGAAGGGCGCCGGCTAATAAAGTCAGAACAAATACCATCCATATGGATTGGCTTTAGATACATACGGAAGACTCCAGCTTCAGCACATGCACACGACTGGGGCTGATAAGCATTCAACACTCCTCTCCTCCTCCTCCTTTACATCCTCCGATCCGTCCCTGCAACAACTCCCAGCCCCAGCATCCTTGTGGTCTGCTTAAGGTCACAAATCATTTCCCTTCCTCTAGTCCAGGTGCCAAGCACACTGAATTTCAGACCAATACATCTGGCCGTCAGTGCATCACACAGTGTACCGTAGGAACTCCGGGTCGATTCAGCTCCGCACTTTATCAATCCAGGGCCACCAATAGCATTGAACGTAACGCGATCCTTTCCAGACTCCAAAAGACACGATCTCTGGTCTGGTCTTCTCTTCCACGAGAGGGTTACTCGACTCGCAACTCTGGCCTGAAAGCTCTTGCCAAGGTGCTGCGGAGATTACATTGGGAACCCAAGTCAGTCATGGCTGTACTTCCCAACTGAAGCTCCTAGCACTGAAAGGGGAATGAGAAATCGCGTTCGATCGGATGGAAGAGCATCCGAAAAGGGTAGGTATATGGCCATAATGAAAAAGAGAAAACAGAAGACCATGTGGTGTGCTGGCATAGCATGAAGCTTAAGTCCGCGTGGCTCTCCTTCCTCTTTCGGATCTATTTACCATATTTGGACAGCCTAGCGGCGCAACAGAGAATACCGCCGTCCGTGTATCGGTTCACTTGCTCGTCTCCATGGGTGTGTTTTCCATCCATGCAACATACTGGGACCGTTCTCTCGAAAATACAACATAAATCCAGACATAAATCAGCTTGGTTCTTGGCTTTTTTTTCCCGTTAACTAGCCGATTCGCCGAGAGAATCTCACGTACATGTACGTATAGTCCACTGATAACGGTCTTTCTGAGTCTGGCCCGACCTTGACCTGGCCCTCGTATAATTTCATATCTTCGCAGGTATCGATGGTGCTGCTGACTCTGGACAGGACTCCTGATCAGGGCGCTTCAATACTGCCTCAAACTTTCTTTTCAATTTGCAATCTCGTCTTCCCCGATTTCTGTCCGTTTGATCCGTTGTTCCGCGGGAGGCGAATATCTTCAAGACGCGTCGGCCCGAGGAGCATCCATTGGACTCGTGGTCTTCGCTGCCGAATGACTTCTTTGCAACTGAAGCAACTCACCGGTAAATACCTCATCGAGGAAGGGACATGTGCGGTAACCATACAGTCCAGTGGCGCCGGACCTTATGGACACTCAGTGCACAACTGTATACGCAGATGCCCGGGTAACAAATGTACTTATCCAGCTCCATGTGGTGCGCTTCGTACGTATCTAAGATTGATTTTTCCAATGTGGATCTTGTTTCTCCAAGCTTGGGAAGGACCATACAGTACACACATCGCACGATGACTGGTCCGATGGAGTCCCGATACTGTGGCTCGGAGGATTCTCAAGCTTGGCTCCGAGCAGATGCTTTCACAAGGTTTTCAATTTCAATGATCAGGAAGTTTTGTACCCGGCGCAAAGTCTCCCTTATTCGCATCAAAACGGAGAGAAAACCTGTCAAAAGCCATCATTCGCATTTCTCTTGGCTTGTATGCACACGCAAGCTCATAATAATGAGATCCACATACATTAGAGAGGCATTTCAAACCGATCATTATAAATCCCCGTCCTTGTCTATTCCCATCAGTCAAGTCCTTTCCACTGCGAAGCCATTGAATCTTATTGTTGCGGCTCTTGGTCACGTCTCACTGTCCATTAGCTTTCTCTCAAGGAATTCTACTCATTCTTTTTTGAAAACAAACTTCACTTGAAAAGGATCTGAAAGTGGAAAAAATTTGATGAGGCCCAAAATCATACACAATCATACTCATCATCTCGTCTGTTGGCCTTTGACTTTTCGATCGCAAACTGAATGCAGCACTGATACAATAGGAAGATTTCTTGCAATTTCCTCCGCATGCTTAATCTAACAGGCTCTTATTTTGTTCGGTCCTCGTCCGGTCCTCTTTAGCTAGCTTCAGAACATCCATCGTACATCAACTTCAGAAACATTGCAATCAGGCTCGAATCGGTTCAACGCAAGATGCATTATATCTTCGTGGTCTTCTCACGAGTCGATGATAACGAAAGTTCTGTGCCATCTACGCCACTTACGTCGGCCCGAATCTAACAAAATCTACGGGGAAAGGTAAACTGCGGACCTTGAGTTTAAAAATAGGACAGAAAACGAAAACGAGGTTACGCGAGAATCACTTTGGGTTTGTCGAATAGCTGGGTCCCGAAGGTGTGAGAATGCCACCTTTGTCAGCACCGATCACGTTGGAGAGTATGTACAGAGCTTCGGCCTCTGACTTTTTCTGGACTCGATTGGGAGATGACAATAATTCGCGAGACCACCAAAGCCAACTTCTTTCTAGGGACAGCTTTTACAGGCGCTGTGTGAAGATTTTTGCCTAGTACTGTCCCTTGATGGGCTCTTTCAATACGAAATTGTTCGCCCTGCATCATCAGAGATGACTGCAAAAAACGTCTCCGCGGAGGCTTTTCAAACCTAAACTAGGAAACGAGAAAGACTGGCGCGAAGTAATCGGTATGCTTTATGTTCTTTAATCCGACATCTATCGTAGCATAGGACAATGATAGGCAATACCAGGGATCCGTCAATGCGATCCTCCTGTCTCCATCCACTGATCCCAAGAAAACGTCTATCTATGGTTCAACATTTCCGTAAGAGTATTATTCGGATCGAAGTGACCCATGTACCAGCTGACTTGCCTACTATCTTCACCTTGAATCCTTGATGGCATTAGAATATTCTACTTCCGCTCTCACACTGTACTCATGTATCAATGAGAAGACGTCGTTGCTTGGCATACTCACGCCCAATCCAATGTTCGTTATTATATATATGTGTGTGTATACACTTGACAATATTCCGCCAAAACTATGATCCGTGTGGTATGACTGACTTGGCGTGTAAGAAAAGACGGAGATTCGGTCCTTCATCAACTTGGCTTGAATATCCCCCAAGCCGAGAAGCAACGAAGATACCGTTACCGATGTTTATCGGTTCCGAATTCATCGTAATTCCGAAGGACGTACAATATAGGTGATAGGGATCTTGTGTCACTATCGACTCAACGGCCCGCAGACATCAAAGATACTCCGACGTGAACAAAACGATGAAAAAAAAAACAGTATACTGTAACACAGGTTCTACGAGTTGTGCTGTGTTGACCGGCGCTGCATCCACATTGGTCTAATAATCATCCGAAGGCACAATGCCAATCGGTACGCATGTGCTTAGTCAAGGCACTGACGCTCCCTGCATGATAACATTGCTGGGATTATGCCTCGTCCCTTGAACACATGGTGGAAGCATGCAGCCATCTCAGTAAGGACTAGTGAGACCTAGTAGCAAGAACACCATGAAGTCCCTATACAAAAAGGCGCATATAGCATACATATTCAATCGTATCGCTGCCAGATCCAGAGACCACAAGGCCGTCTATTCATCACTGTAGAGAATTTAATACATCTGCCCTGTAGTCGTTGTGTATACAAAAATGATAGAACAGAACAACTTGAGCAAGCAGAGTTTTGACAAATAAGAGGGGAGAAGTAAAAAAAGAAGAAAGTCAGAAGGAATATATACGACTACGCAGCAGCGGGGCCGCCACGCAAAAAGCAAGTCCCATGCGAATTCCTCGTATCATTTCAAATGAGTAGTGCAGAAAGGAAGGGCAAGGTTATGCCTGGGGGTATCACTATAATCAACGAATGGAGAAGGAAAACGATAGAATAGAATAGCAACAGTCCCGGTAGGAGAGGAGGTTTTGAGGACGCGTGGTAGTGGTGGCGCATCTGTTTGATTTGATAATCGATAATTGTCATGAACGTCATGAAGAGTGAAGATGAAAGGAGTCGAAACGAGGAGATTTTTGCTCCTATGCTGCTTTTTTTTTGTATCTGCTCTGAAAATTGCTTCATGTCTGATATGCACCAACATTCGGTGAGCCCTGTTGCTGGTACATTTGATACATGTACGCCTGGTAGACATGCGGCGGGACTTGCTGCTGAGGAATACCATAGGGTGCCTGTGCGACGGGTACACCCATCATGCCTCCTGCCTGTCCGAGACTAGGAGACTGAGCATTGTATGGCATCGTCATTGGCGCCGGAGACATGGTAGGTTGTGGTGATTGGAGGACGGGTCCGCTCCCATTGCGACGGGAGCCTTGTCGTGCACTGTTTTGGTCGATAGCGGGAGAGCTCGGGGCAAATGGATTGAAAGATTCAGCCGAAGGAGAAAATGTCCCTGGCGACGTTGCGCTCGCCATGCGTGGACCCCGACCGTTCGCGTTACCTTGAGCTGTACTCTGACCATAAGATGGATCAATCTGCAGCTGAGCCTGGGACGCGCCGTGCTGCGGAGTCATATGGGCCTGACCACCCATCTGGAGGGCTGCCATCATGGATGCCAAATTCTGATCATTCGTAGGACTGCCATAATAACTACCCTGTGATGATGATTTCTTAAGAAGACCTGGACCTTGGCTCATTCCCGCGGCATAGTTGGCAGCGAAGTTGGACACCGGTAGACCAACTTCCTCGATGAGGCGGCGGTATGCCTGAGTTGCAATGACCTTGAGCTCGATAAGGACGCGTTTAGTCGACTCAAGATAGGCGGGCCGTTTTGCCTGATCTATGAAAGGACTGGTGAGAATCTTGTGCACGACAGCGACACCGTTAACTTGATCCCCGAGAACGTCGGTCAATACGTGGTCTCCAGGTGAAAAGAAGAGAGAATCGACAATCTGCATAGACGCGTCTGGCTCAACCTTCTGATTCACGATACGAAGCACCGTTAACGAAGCTAACTTGTGAGTGCACAAATGCGACAAATGAGGAGTAAAGCGTGGTGCAAGTAGCCTATAACGAGAAGGAAAGCCCGAAGTGTCGAGAAGCCAGGTGAGAAGTAAGGCTCCATTCGGATTTGTGGCAAGCGGAATTGAATTTAGGATAACTGCGGTAGCAACTCGGCGTTGCTGGCTGACGGATACAAGAGAACTTTCCAGGCATGCACGCATGCTGCGAGCTCCGAAACGTCCTTGTGCAATTTCCCACAAACGATCGATCATAGCGTCAAAAATGAAATCATTCCCTGGCGAACCAAAACGTAAACAGCATCTGAAAAAAAAAAAAAAAGTCAGGACATAGACGTCACACGGTACCATATATTAACTCACTGTACAACGTAATTTCCGAATTGATCCAAAAGTAAAGGCGGTGCGTATGGCCTCAAATTTTGCGAAATGAGAGAGACTTCCTCCGGTGTCTGAACACATTCTATAATCTTTTGCGCAGCCCACGTTCCGTTCTTGTGGATGCCAATCATTGCAAGGTGAGGCGCAATGCGTTCGAGCATGGCAAATCTTGGGCCCGGAGAACATTTTTCAAACAGCTTTTGCACCACCTTTTAACGATATCAATCAATAAAGGTTCTGCGTCATAAATGAGATAGTTCCTAACTTACAGTATTGCCCAACCAGTCCGAGGCAAGGTCAACGATTTCACCATCCAAAAAATCCGCTGCTACTTGGTCAATTTCCTCAACGGAGAGGCCTCCAGAGTCTAATTTTTTTCGGAGCTCTCTGAGCTTTGAAGCATCCCAACGTCTGTTGTTGGGACGCTCAGTGACGAGTGGAATACTTGTATAGTACATCATCGGAGGCCGGAACTCTGCGAACGGCGTCACTCCGCTTAATCCCAGAAAAAAAGTCGGTAGAAAGACTTACCATTAAGAGCTAGGATATCCATCTCGGCCTCGGGACTGCCATCACTCAGCTGCTTCATGATCATTTGCTGCTCAGTGACGGATGGCAGAAATCCAGTTGACTTTGCAGAACCATCACTGTTCGTGATACTCGTATGCAACCCAGAACCGATCATGCTAAGCAAAAGGTTCGACCGATAGTTTTCTATGGCACCACCGATTACCTGCTGATCTGCAGGAATTGTCGATGCGCCCTTGACGCTGCGCAAAGCCTGAATAGTCGCGCCAACACTCAAGTCACCTACGCCTTGAATATTCGCATTGGCTGGGGTGCTGGTTGTCTCGCCATCGTTTCCGCCATCAGAGCCGTTCTTAACAGGAACCTTCGCAAACCCGATGCGGATAGCTCCGACGTCGCTTCCGAGGACGTCACGCCCGTTCAGAGCTTTGCGGGCACGAACAGCGTCATCAAGTCGTTCAAAGTTGACTAGAATATGGAATTGTCAGGACAGTTAAATTAACTTGGTATAATAAAACGTTTACTGAATCCGCAGTTTTTGTGAGTCAAAACTCTGGCTGACTCAATAGGACCAAATGGGCTAAAGACACTCAAAATCGTGGCCGGAGTAGTCGTAGAAGGAATCGAGCCGATCCACAGAGCGCGAGTCGGAGTTGACTGCAATTGAGACTCGATGCCACTTATGTTCCCATTATTAGCACTAGACGCCTTTGTCGACCCCGCAGTCGTGGTACCTGCATTTGAGCCCGCAGTGCCCTTTGCAGGAGCGACAGGTGCACTCTCCGCTTTCCCAAAACCAATGCGAACAGCAGCGCCATTCGGCATACCAATTTGTCCGCCAAGGCGATTAAGTATATCGTCCTTTGCCCGAATAGCATCTTCCTGATCGACGAAATTTACAAAACCGCATTCCTATCATCCTATTAATGGCTTTTTCAAACCCCATCAATTGATTGAACTACCTTTTCAGGCAATAACCTCAAACTTTCAATAGCGCCGTACGGAGCAAAAACATGAATGAGTTGCTCGCTTGTAACAGAGCTATCGAGATTGCCGATCCACAGCGAGCGCGTGGGTGTTTGAATCTGTTGCGCCTGAGAGCCTTCTTGTTTCGGAGAAAGCGACCGTCCCTGCGTTGAAGGAGCAGCAAGATAACTGTTCACACGACTTGCGGGGGTATCAGCACCTGCCGCATATCTATTCGCAGAAGGCACGGTCGATGCCATTTTACCCAAAGTCGAGCCGCCAGCAGCGAGAGCAAGACTTCCGGCGAGTGAATTATGGTCACCCAGAAGGCTGGCAGAGTAAAGACCCTGTTGATTGTCTAATCCGGACAAACCACGCTGAAGAGAACGAGACGGATCTTCTAGAACACCAACGGAAATTGCGCGTGGTCGTGTACCGGCACTGTTTACTGCGAGGTGCTGTCCTTGCTTGAAGCCCTTTGCCACATACTGAGACGAATAATAGTCGGGGGATAATCCAGTGTCGAAATTATCCATCTGCTGATGCCCAAGACTGCTGCCATAGGCTTCCATTAAGGCATGCTCTTCATCATTGTTGCTCGGCGTAGCTAATAACGAAGAGCTTGTCGCGGCGGATCGCATCCGGTACGGACCACCCGAGACGGTACTTGCGCGGAGACGCGATGCATTGGCAGGATTGGAAAGATTTCCTGCTATGGCTGCTTGAGCCTGGGTGCGTAATTCAGACAGCGTGGCTGCAGGCGGGGGGCGCAGATTGTCGTCCAGACCCAAATAATCGAGAGTGTGAACATCAAAATCGTCCGCGGAATCCATCGACGTAACCGACCGCAACTCATCCAATCCCGGTAGGTTAGATCCATTGCGGGTGCTTGAAAGCCAAGACGTGGAGAAAATAGAGCTGCCTCCAAATGCATTGGACAGGCCTGCCGCAGCCGGTAAGGTAAGAGACCCGGACCTGAGACGGCTGTTACGTTCTGTGATTGCAGAGTTGGCAGCCGACGATGCAATCGATGCAGAGTGACGTAGTGCAGGCCTCGCGGATGCCATGCTTGAAGCAGTCGCCGTAGCCGGCTGCTGGCCATACGTGTCCAAAAAAGAGTCCGTCGAGCTCGGAAGACTCTGAAGTGTTTCAGAGGCAGCAGCAAAACGCTGAGCCGCGAGCTGGACGTTGGAAGGCAAAGTGCCGGCCCTTGCCCTCCTGAAGTTCTGGGGATAATTAGTCGGAGGAAGCGGGGAAGATTCGGATGGTGCGTTTGCTGAAGCAGGCAGATCATTCGACGGGGAACCTGAGGCCATCGCCCTCAACGCGGGTGGCCGGTATCTCGCAGCAGCCACTCTGTCCTCAGCTTGGAGCTCTCTCGCTCTGAAACTTGCCTCGCATGAGCCGAGCTTGGAAATAAGAGCTAGAAGAAATCGACGCACCTTTTGGCAAATGCAGCGGAAGGCGCTGGCGGCGGAGTCTTTCCGGATGATGCCCTCGGGTAACCCTGAGACTCCTGAGCGGACAACGACATGACTGCAAGCTAATCCTCCGATTTATTAGATATTACGACTGAGATGAGATCCGTTGGCGCAGAAAAAGAGACAGAAGGGAGCCGACTGTTGGAGAGCGACGTGGAGAGTAAGTGGAGAAGAGGCAACGGAAGAACGGAACGACTATAAGATCTGATTACAAAGAAGACGTAGACGCTGTCGTCGCAAATAATCCGATTTTTATGTAGATACGTGCCCCGGGCAGATGAATACTTAGGAGAACTAAAAGGTAATGAGCCAGACAGCAAAGGCTGGTCAAGAGCGAACTGAAAATCTACACGAGACCAGGTCCGTCACAAGGTGGGAAGTTGGCACAAACACACCACAACACATCGCGAATCAACATCCATCTCATCTCCTCTTCATCCAAAATCACTACAAAATGGACTATTACAGAGCCAGTCTACCTTTACTCTTGAATATTCTCATGAAGCAACAGAATAGCTGCGATTTTGTAAGACATAGGTAGGAGAACCGTTTTCTTCTCTTTCGCTTGGCGTTGCGTAGCAACTTCCTGGATCAGCATCAATCGACAAAAGGACATAGATAGCCGACTTTGCATCAATGCTTTCCTGGTGAGCCTGACTCTGCGTCTATACCGATACGCAGTGTAAGTGTCACTGATCTGCAGAGAACCCTGTTGCTATTCCAGTTTAGACCAGTTGTATATATTTGGTATACGCCTGACTTATGAAGTAACGTCAACGTTTGTTCTGCAAGTGAGAACTCTCTCTTGACTATGTCGGACGGACTGCATCCGCCTCAAGATCGTCGTCGTTCTTATATGGCACACTCCGATGACCATTGGCATGGGCAAGAAGGACTCAATCTGCGTCGTTCGCATAGTGGAGCTCCGGAAAACATGGACGCGTACGCTGTTGCCACCGGAGTGAACAATCTGGCTTCTCGTTCCACTTCCAATAGGTCGCAGAGTGTCTATAGCGAGCCAGATGCGCTGCCAGCTGGAAAAGACGTTGATTCGCTTCCTGGCACATCCATGGACCATAAAGCCTCTGGAGACAGTTTTGCAAGCAAGAACTTGGGAGATCCGGACGACTATCGACGATCCTCAGGTGCAGCTCTACCCTCTCTATCTTACAACATGCCACATGGCGAAGCTCGCCTTGAATCCGTTTACGGAAATGATCACAATAGCGACGACGGCTTGGTTGGACATGTCAAGCACGCTATTGCACGGATTGCTCATAACACGAATAGACCTCCACCGATGGACAGTCGTCAAAATCCATGGGTTGACGCAATGTATTCCGGGAAGGATGATAAACTTGATAATTTCGAGAGAACCCAGGCAATCAACGATGAAGTAGAAGAAACATACCTCGTCGATGAAGGTCTGAGGAGGCGCCGCTACCCACAGGAGCGTGCATCCTTGGACCGTCGCAACTCAAACACAGAGATACAGGACAGCCGCAGATCCTATCGTGATCGTAGGAAGAAAGGGAAGCATATTATCAAGTATCACGCTGAGTGTAAGAATATTGCTTGTGCCATTGGTTTGTTTTACTATGTGCTTAACAATAAATCGTGCAGCTACGGAGGATTACCAAAGGTTCATACTACTGTTTGCAAAAGCTCTCCTCACGTTTGGTTCGCCTTCGCACCGTATCGAAGCTCAGCTCAATTCTCTCGCTAAGGTCTTCGAGATTGAGGCTCAGTTCCAACACACTCCTGGCACAATTCAGGTCTCGTTCGGTAACCCAGAGCAAAAGTCTTCTGAGACCTGTTTGATAAAGTCTGGCGTTAGCCTGTCACTCGGACGCATTCATAGCGTGCACAACATCTATCGATCTGTGCTACATGACGATATGTACGCTAGCGACGGAATGCGTCAGCTCCGTAAACTGCTGATCGCACCTCCTCAATATGGCCAACTGATTCGTTATGTATTGTCCTTCATAACATGCTTTCTTATCTGCGGCGTTGCTTTTAATGGCAGCATCAATGATATGTGGGTTGCGGGTATCATGGGGTTCATTGTGCGCGTCATGCAAAATATCGCGTCCAAATCGGATTTATCAGCGAGTGGCTCAGAAGTGTTCACCGCTGCACTAGTCTCTTTTATTGCAAGAGGCTTTGCAAGCTACCCTACCCAAATTTGGTGCTTCTCCGCTATTTCTTCATCTGGAGTAATCTCACTCCTTCCCGGATATTTGATTCGTAAGTGACATAGCCTTATTTTTCTTTGATGCGAGATTTACGTGACACAGTGTCGGGTTCATTGGACATCGCGGGCAAGAATCAGTCTCTTGGAGCACCGAAGATCGTGTCTGGAATAATGACCTCGTTGTATCTAGTGAGTTCAGCACTGCTTGTATGCTTCCGATCGGATTTTTTAAGCCAAGTCTCATCAGGGCTTTGGATTGACTCTCGGTTCCGATTTATTCCTTTTTCTGGATCGCAAAGCTGGTCGTACTGCTCGCGCAGCCGCAGCCGCATCACCCAGCAGTATCATGATTCAAGGATCTTACAAGGCTTATAACAGTACCGAATCGGGCTTTGATGGCACAGGCAATGCAACGTTGACAGGTTACTTCACATTCATCAACAACAATGCACCTACGCCTCCGAATATCGTAGGTGGCTGCTTCCGTGATGGACAGTGGGAGTGGTATTTGCAGCCTGTCCCGTGGTGGACGCTCTTTTTTATGGTCCCGCTTTTTGCTTTCTGTTCCTCGATGAATAACCAGCAACATTGGTGGAGTCGACAGATGGTGGTTATGGTCTCCATTGCATGTATCTCGTTCTTAATTACGAGAGTGTGTAATGTCACTCTAGGACTGCGCAACCATCCGGACTACGTTAGTCTGATTGGATCGTGGCTGGTTGGCATCTTGGGAAATGGATACTCGCGTCGCTTTGGTGGTACTGCGTTTACCGCAATGCTCACCGGTATTTTGCTTCTCGTCCCAGTAAGTTTTCGTCGTATGGAGTTATCCGGACAGTGATTTCATGTATTCTGCACTCTCCCTAGGATGGTTTGTCCGCTGCGGGAGGACTTGCACAATCGAATCAAGGTTTAGGCCAAGATGAATATACGCAAAGCTTGACGCTGGCTCGAAAGAGTACGTATCTTTCCGAGTTCATATTTTGATCGTCAATTGATACTGAAATGTCATTACAGTGATAAGTGTCATCATTGGTATCCTAGCGGGCGTTTATTCTAGTGCGGCCATTATCTATCTGTTTGGAAAGAAGAAAAATGCTGCGCTTGTCACGTTCTGATACCCCTCTATATGCGGCCCGCGATCCAGTTCTTTTCGTCGTGTATACGATGTTCCGATTCGCCAGTTTATTTTCTTGTCAGGCCCCTGAACGACTGTGTCCCCGTGCTTCGTACCCTACTGTACTTCTAATCCTCTGAATGACAGCTTCTGTAGTCAAGTAGCACCGCAATGCAATACAGCAAACATTAAATACTGTAGACGCTCCGAGTGACACCAGTCGGGAAGTGCTTAACCTCATACTTTGAAGCTCGACTAAGCTCAACGGCGCGCAATGCAAAGCTTCTACAGTGTGAAGAGGTGGTACGTGTCGACCTCTCGGTGGAGGCCTCAGTTCAGAGTTTCTTCGCCGGAGTGTTTTGTTTTGTTTTTTTATTTTATTTTTTTTCTTTCTTTTTTTTGTGTAATACAAGTAACAAAGTTACGCTATTTCCCGGGGTTTTGATGGGCCATCAAAATGTTTCAATTTTTCTGGAAAACAAAATGCGAAATTTTTGAATAAAAATTAGTGGCCGGTACAGCATACTTTTTCTTCCGCCCTGAATATTAATATTAATTTAATGTTCTGGGACATACAGGTGGGTACATTAAGTCTTCGGCCCCCCTGCTTTAGGAAGGACGATTTGCATGCTCTATATGGCATTATAAGCGTCGGGTAGCACTCGCCAACTTGTCAAAGATGAGGGATCGCTGTCGGTTGTTTCCCGAGAAGGCATGCAAATCACCTTCCATAAATGGGGGTGCCGAAGACTTTTTGTACCCACCTGTAGTATCAGCCCAGAATGCGGCAATTTTCTTGGTAAAATACTCGATATATTTTCGATAAGGCAGTGATCTGCGTGATTGTTATAATATACCCGTTTTATGTAGCTTCATCTTCTGGAATAAATATAATGATTTTTTAATCATTTAATGTATCTGTTTCAATTTTGCTTGGCCAAATTTATAAACCTAGAGGTAAAACTCTTTATGAATGCAAGTTCGATTCCTATGCCTCCATCTATTCCCCAAGTACACTTTCAAGTCAATCCGAGGTATTGTGGTGGAGGAGATACAGTTGCAAATCTACGCGACTCGAGACGTCGGTTTTAGCCGCCAGTAGTATTATGTCGTATTGCGTAGTTATTAAGCAAATATAACTGCTTATGACCGATTACGAAAGCTCATAAAGGCAACATAAATCGCGCGGTTATAAGACCGTGCAGAATTTTACGGTGTCGGAACTATGTAGTCTGTAACTCTGTACGCGAGGAACGCAGTTCTCTGCGCTTCTTCTGTCAGTGGCCTGGAAGTGTCATCCCTCTGTTCCTAGGTAATGAGGGATTATTCTGTATATATTACACACGTTCGAATATACCGATCCAGTTGCAAAAACAAATCTCAAGAGGGCCTTAATTGACCAGAACGCTGGGAACGAAGACGAGAAGGAAACAGTTTCAATGATACATCTCTACATTTCTTTGAGTGGCGAAAACGAAAAGAAAAAACCGAGTGAATTTATACAGTAACAATGGTATTATTGTTGGATTTCTTCTCTGAGGGAGCAATAAAATAAAGGCGGCGAATGTTCGATTCAAAAAGGTGCAGATTGGTGCTTTGATCTACGGCAAGTAAGGTAGGTACTTTATGGATAGAAGAACATAAGTTTAACGCATACGACATGGAGACTGGGGTCATAGTGTGCAAGAAAACATATGCCAATACGTAATCATAGAATGATTGAAGAGCCAGCGTCAACGTAGGGACACTCGCAGCAAGTCATGGAACCGTCCTCTTCCTGAGTCTTTCACGGTTGCGTTGCATTGCAGTCGCATTCGCAACACGCTTCGAACGACGTAGAGTGGCTCGGTTGGTGCGAGTGTCATCGTTGTCGTGTACAGGTATATCGCTTTTCTCGCGCTTCCGCTGGGAAGCACTCGCTACTGTGGCATGTTCCGCGTCGTTGTCAACACCAGTGTCGCCAACCACTTTTCTCGCATCGGCAGAACACATTTCTGCGTGGTTTCGGGCTCGTCCGAGCTCCGAGGAACGTCTGTTTGGCCTTCTTTCGCGCAATCGCATGGTTGGGCGGGTCGCCGCCACGAACACGCTTGCCAATGTCATATCTGGCATGTGACCCTCAACTTGCTCAGAGACTTCAATACTCTCTTGCTTCGCCTTATCTGTCTGTTGCTCATCTTCCGAGGACACGTCGGGACATATACACAAACTTTGAAAGACAGCTTCCTCCTGCGGGCTCAGCGGTGGTTCCGGCACCAACTCCTCGGCAGCCATATCCGTGAAAGAGGGTAAAGTAAGAGCCATCATTGCAAGAGGACGAGGGGGCTCGAGTAAATGCTTCTCGACATCCTCCTCTGTATACATGCCACGTTCCCACGGAGCACTCTGTTCGCTCAGAGGAATAACTGGGACTGGCACGTCATCCAAACGCAATGCAGCTGACTGCCTTGATGGCACTGATGATGAAACCGCCTTTCCCGGTATCATCCACGGAAAAGACCGTTCGATGCCGCAATCTCCTGCACGCAGGATTGACTCTGTACCATCATTGCGTATGATAATCGGAGACTCTGGGCCGGTGCACAATAGAGGTGAAGCAGGTCCAACACTATCGAGCTCCGTGTCCGGGGAACTGACAGACC
Source organism: Sanghuangporus sanghuang (assembly GCA_009806525.1). Taxonomy (NCBI): domain Eukaryota; kingdom Fungi; phylum Basidiomycota; class Agaricomycetes; order Hymenochaetales; family Hymenochaetaceae; genus Sanghuangporus; species Sanghuangporus sanghuang. The sequence continues at coordinate 1,430,428 of VVIT01000001.1, read as the reverse complement.
AGGTATGAACGGAGCTAGCGAGAGACGGAGGTGGACTGAGGGAGTCAATTGTTGAAGCACGAGATCTGGCAGGTGTAGGTAGTTGTTTCGCATCATCTTCCTCCTGATGGGATGCTGACTGTGAATCTTTACTTGAGGACAGACTAACACCGCCCTGGGACGAGTGCTCTTCTCCCCAGTTACTTTCTTCCAACTCCTGCAAATCTATGGTCTCGGGTCCGAGGAGCTCAACGTGTCTCCAAGACCCCGTATCAATTGCAGCCTGCGCTCGAAGCATGTCTTCCCTAGTAGATTGTACTGGCTCGTCGTGCGTAAGATCAACCGGCTGTCCCCAGCTTAAGCCATCACCGAAACCAAAGAGTCCATCGTCCTCGCGAATACCGCCTAGCCCAAAAGGATCCGACTCTCTGCCTTCGGGCTCACCGAAGGTCAAACTCAGCGAAGCAAGGTCCAAACTGAAATCGTCACAATCTTCCTGCTTGACTGTGTGCGTTGACGAACGCTTTGAACTTGCTGCCTCAAAGAGATCGAGATCGTCGAAAGGCTCCGACTTGACATTAGCTAAATCAAGTGACGAGGTCGAGGGTGCAGCCTGAGGCCATACATATGAAAGTTCATCCTCGCGCTTCAACTTCACTTCCGGAGACATCGAAAGCGAGACGTCATCGTCGTCATCATCGTCTAGACCGAATTCGTCATCGGAGTCCGGCGGCGGAGAAGCAACACTGAAAGGAACACTAGCGGCACGTTCCTGCCGGTAGCGGCTGCTTGACTGAGGAGGAGGATCGACACAGGCCATTGGCTTTGCGACCGCGGTCCATTCGGAGAAAAAAGCGGACGTAGAATAGTTGGTCGTAGGTGACCTATAAAAAGTTGGGTATACGTATTCGGAAGGTGTATATGGGGGAATGTCAATGCGTCGTGAGATTGGATATGGAGGAAAAGAGCACACGTCGTCTTCGTCAGCCGTAGACTCAGAGGGAGGCGGTGCGGATGAGCGGGTAGAGTTGTCAACATCCATCCGCTCATCTTCCATACCTGAGTCTGAGTCTGAGCTCGAAGACGAACTCTCCGGTGCGGATTCCACTTTCTCCCTACCACCAGCAGGATTAGGGCGGAGTCTAAGTGTAAGCTTGATCTTCGGTGGTCTCCTTCTCTCATCCGAGTCTGAGTCGTCTTCAAGACGCCGAGCTGCAGGTCCACTACCTGCGCGCCTTCTCAGATTTAGTTCACGCTTCCGCTTCAGCCCTCGGGAGAAATCATTATCACCCTTTCTGCCCTCGACGCTGGTGATCGATGAACACTCGGCATAATCACGCAAGGCAATACCCACGCGCGCGAAGGGACAGGGAGCGCCCGCAGCTTTACTTAGATACCATACGGTTGTCCCACGTCGGAAGCACGTGACGCGTTCCTTAAGATTGCCATTCTCATCTCTGGCCATTTTGTCTTTGTGGCTCACGTTCCCACCGGTCCGTGAATAGAGCGCCGGGGCTAGAGCGTCATCCTTCGATGTTCCCGAAAGCACGTGACGTAATAAAAGTGGGAAGTCGTTCTGCTCTTCGCATCGGTTGAGATGGGATCGAATAAAGAAGGTGATGGCTTGAGAAGCAGCAGACACACTAGAAGACAAGGCTGTCAATGTCGTCCGAATCGATATGGTGAGACGCATATACTCACTTTTGACAAATGAGACCGTGTTGCAAAGACAGATCAGCCAGGTCTTTGATAGTCATAGCGCGGTTGTTCTGCGATGAAATGGACAGAGATTAGCATATGAGCACAGGCCGCGAGGCGAAGATTGGGCATATAAGACTGATAATGTGTAAACATGATGAAACAATGGATGGGAAGCGTCCATTTATCCACGTGAACAACTTATGGTAATCTAGCCCCTTTTCCGTACAAAGAGATTACGGGATATAGAAGGCGTTGCTTTGTGCATCGCACTGCAACGGCAACAGAACAAAAAAAAATCCAAAGGTAAAAACTCACCACCGACATCAATGCCCTCCCCATAGAAAGAAAAACTTTGTTATTCACGTCATCGGGATGAAGAACGACGTGCTTCGGCGGAAAGTCGATAGCTTCTTGTTGTTCTTGCTGAGTGACTCCCACCTTCCACGCGTCCGTCTTTGCGGCTTTCTCCTTACCCGTATTCTGGGTATTCGCATTCGTGCTGGACGTCATACAGGCTAATGGGCGAATACGCCTCACCGAGGAAGCAATAACAGCAGAGGAAGCGGTATGTTCGGCGGCATCCCGACGGCGTTGAGATTGTCGGCCCGTTGAACCCGAAGTTGAGCGAGTTAGAACGGTCTGCGCGTCACCTAGAAGCGGAGGAGAGGGGGACGGGTCTGAAAGTGGCGAGAGAGGTTCGAGCGGTGGCACAAGGCTAGGCGGAGAAGCGGCAACGGAGGGTGGCTTGAATGAGAGTTGGGCGTGTCCAGTGTGCATTAAAAATTATATAATTGGAAATGGATTATTAACTGGTATTCGTGGATGATGGGTCGTGCACAGAGCTTGCTTGTTCGTCGTCGTCGTCGTCGTCTTTATGGAAGATGTCGGCCAGCGAGAGGAAGGATAGATTGGGATCTTGAATTGAAAAGGGAGGCAGCGAGGGGAAGAGAGGAAGGGGCCAGTGTGAGTGGGAGAAGCTGAGATGAAGAGGAACGAGAACAGAAAAGAGCCGTTGAATATCTTATGGGGTGGAGATTTCGATCTGTCCACGGTACCCCTGGCACCGCACCGCAGCTCGGCTATAATTGACGAGTTGCCCATTATCCCCTCTAAGCGAGATGTGTCATCATTTTTATATCCTCTTCATTTCACTTCCGGCTATCCCATCACCTTCTATCAGCTGAGTCACCCCACTACTATCACCCCTAGAGATCGGACCCCGGTCAGCGCCTCGAACATCTCAGGAAGCCACGGCTGATCGGCATGCTTCCTATCGAACCTTCCGGACGTCACCTATGCCCATCAGCCGAAGTGGCTTGCTTCTCTTCATTTCATTTCATTTCATTTCATTTTCCCTCCGTCACCGTTTCCAATTTCGGATCATCTATCCCACTTTACAGAAAGACACACACACATATTGTCATTTCTTTACTCATCATTGTACAATACAGATCATCGTTTAGAATACATAACATATGAAAGTTCAAAGATCATCATCACCGTCCAGTCTTGACTAAAGTGGAGAATGTGGGGCATCAGAAGGAGCGAAAGTTATAAGACAAGAAGGGCTATCAACAATCACCGCCGCGCTAGAACACGCGCCGCTGATCGTCATACCGACCAGAAATTCTTCATATCGTAAAGACAAAGTGCGAGCAAGCCTGCCCTAAACTAATATTGACAGCTCACAAGCAGCACGTTCAATCCCGTCTCTTTTACCCAGTTTAATTTCGCCCTTCGTCCATTCTTGCCGCGTAAATCTTTCACCAACGCACCGCGACTCGGTCGCATCGCACTTCGCAATGCACCAAGACCCTGTTCCCGCAGCGCTAAATAATCCTTGACATTCAGGAAGGCATGACTCTTTAGCAATGCCTTTGCTGCGCTCAGACTGCCCGGCAGTGTGCGCTCCGGACCAGCAGCCGACACTATTCCCAACTCCACAATAAGAGCTTGCAGGAATGTCAATCGCGATGCTCTCGAAGTATAGTAGTCCGGGTTCTCAATAAAAGCGTTCATAAACTTTACCGCCTCCTCATATGCTATGCCAAGCAAACGGTCGGCTTCTGTCTGCTGAACAAGTGGAGACTGAGGCGGCAGTACGACGTCGCCGTTTTCAGACACGTCGTCGACAATAGAACGCATACCCAGCCCACGAGGAGTAGAGGAAACCGTAGAGGGTGCTGATTGCGCCAATTGTGGAGTCGCGTCAATCTTCTTTGTCCTGTTCTTGTTCTTCCCCTTCTTTGGCTTCTTCTTATCCGGGCTGCCCGAATCTGCAATAGCGGATTTTCCAGGTGTGATTAACTTGGTAGGACTGGGAGATGTGTCAGGAGATGGGTAAGAGCGCGCAGCGGTGTGGATAGTGGTACCCGGATTGTTCGCAGGTAAAAACGTCTCGGGCACTGAAGCACCTCTTGCTTTCCGACCTCGTTTCTGTTTCTTCTGGCTGCGTTGCTTCCGAGGACTTGGTGTAGAGCTCTGAACTATGTGCGAAGCTTCAGTGACGGGTATTGAGCGTGGACGAGCAAAAGTCCCATCAATCCTAACGCGATTCAACTGTTCCTCCAGACCATTCACATCATCTGCCCAGGACTCCTTCACTGGCTGCAGCTTTGTCGTGGGTTCGCGAGGCACAGTCGGCGTTGGCAACGGGGGCTCGCTCTTCGTTGCCCTATGTCCACGTCCACGAGGTCGAAGACGCTGCGCTCTCGGCAATGGCGTCCATTTTCTCGATCCAGCATCGCCGCGCTCCAACACAAAGTCTGCCAGAAAGGGATCACTATTCGAATAACCTCGAGCACTGTTCGTGCTGTCGTTACTTTCAATATAATGGTCCTGGTGGCGAAAATTGACTAGATTAGCCTGCTTATCCTCAGTAAAGTCGGGCGAAGTAGATGCATCGCTGGACTGTGAAGACACAGGATACACGATCTCGTCATCATCAGGCACCGCGGGCGGCATGTGTGTTGGCGTAACAGCCCGCGCCAAGAGAGCTGCGCGACCAGAGCCGAAGGCCGAATTTACAATCATACTGTTCGTCATCGTCTCGAATGGTAGTGGATGAAGGGCTGATAAAATACGAATTATGAAATTGAAAGAGCGGCGTTCGACCCGTAAGGTGACAGTTTACGTGTGAGTGGGCGCGGGAGAGGGTGAGTAGTATATGTATCGCAATATCGAGTCACGCTGAGCAATAACGTAATGAACACCAGTTAGGACCCAACCAAACAAAATCTTCAAGTGGACATACCAATGTAGGTCGATAGAACTGGTTATTTACCAGCCTTTATCGTATCGCAGTAAAGATCGGTGATGTACAAACGTGTGGGGGTTGTGTGAATGCGTTTACGGTGTGTGCACAAACGTCAGATTAACTTTCTCCAAGGCCGGCTCCGATATCGAGTCAAGTACTAGACTAGAGGAATGCTGGTAGCACGGGACTCAATCCTCGCTCAGCTTAAAATGTGCTGTAATGCGCGGGAGAGTCGACCTGTGCCGAGGGCAACCTGTGCATATCCGAGACAATGGTCGTTAGTACTACTCATCAACAGTGATAGAAGCAGCGCGCCATGCTGCATCACCATAGGAGCAAACGTTGACATCGGTCGGTGAGAAAACCGCCGCTCTTACCTGATCGTAATTGACGTCGTTCGGAGGGAACAAATAGTGGGACAGCTGTCTCACCAAAATATCACACTCGCCTATGCGAGTCGAGCTCTCGATCCCGGTTCAAATCAACGGATCGCGCGCGATCCAGTCGATAAACACGAAACGAATTAAGGTGTACAAAGTAAAGAAAAGGACCCGGCGATCGATTTAGGTCCTACTGGGAAAAAGCTATTGTGATAGAAAGCGAATAGCTTATGTATGTATGTGTCAGAGTATACAAGACAAGAGTAGCGACGAAAAGTATGAGCTAAGGAACGGCTGCGCTGAGACCAGCTTGTGCGGGAGCAAGGGCTGAGGGCTGCAGGCAGCGTTGGCTCTTGGCCACGACGTGCGGGGCAGGCAGGACGGGGGAAGCGGACGAAGGAAAGGTAGTACTAGTGCTCGAGGGAGCTAGACTAGGCTCAATGCTGACTGTATCTGTATCGCTACGCTCGGCCGGCGGCTGTTTCCGTAACTTTGTTTCGTTATCCAATCAAATCGTATCCACTCTATTTCCCTCAATCCTAGAGAGATGGTAACAAGACCAGTATATAGATGGCGTTGCTATGCGGAACTTTCCATACGAGTTCATAGATAGACATCACAGCATGAAAAGACGGAAACATCAAATTACATGATTACAAAAAATTGACCGCTGTTTTACTTTTGGCTAATTTTCCAATACACCAAACTCGATCCCCACCCTGCAACAGCACGCTGCTCAACGTCCACGTTCGTCTTCCATCGGCGGCCTTGTAAGTCCCGGACTTCCTTCGCCCGCCGTTTCAATAACATCATCCGGCCTTTGTCGATTGCTGAACCACCGGTAGACTCGGTCTTTACTATATCGACGTTAGGACCTCCGCCTCCAGATAGCCCAGGCAATTCGAGAGTCGCTGGAGTAGCAAGACTAGCTCGTTTCCCATTACCAAGTTGATATTCCCGGTTGGCACCCCATACAAGTAAGTCACGACCGCCTCCTGCAGAGACTCCTGGGCCGGCACGCGCAAGCGTATCCAGTGTAAGAAGCACATGTCCCGCTGGTGAGATCGAAATTGCGTAAGGGACAATTGGCTGCAAGTTCTGCGTGTTCTCGCTAACTTAATGAATCAAATACCTCAATCCCAGAGTTTGAGGAGCATGCGAAGAACTACACTTACATTCCAACAAGCCACTGACTGCTCTTACTCGTGAAGGTTGGCCCTGTGCAGTAGTATACATTCCATTCCCGAGTCCGCCCCACTGACCCATTCCACAACCAAGCAAGTCGGTCGAAGGCATGAAGCTTCCATCGCCCCGCTCAACAGTAAAGAAAGTGAGGTCTCCGCCTACATACGAGACGGAATCAATGAGGATTGATACTCCAAGAAACCAAAGCAAAAAATAGGCCAACCTGTATTGATGTCGACGCATTGCGATCGTGTGCCCGCCGAAGTGCTCTTCGAAAAGACGACCTCCGTTGGGATGACGATCGTATCGACAGTAACAGTCGACCCAAGACCAAGTTGGCTTGAAAACCACCGCAAAGATCAGAATTGTTAATCCTACATCTATAACAAGGAAGTTCTCACCCATATTCGTTAGCGCCCCAAGCCAAGACCCTTCCTTCTGCTTCCGTTCGCACAAAGCTGGACCGCGCACCTGCAACGGCCTGCGCTATTCTTATGCCCTTCAAAGAAGGGACTTCAAACAAACGATCGCAATATCGTATGTTCGGCTTTTCCGGCTCAGACGGAGCAGACTCTTCTTTCAGCTCTTCTGCTGTAGGTGCAACAATGCGTTTAGTTCGAGAAATGTTTGCATATGGGTTAGCGACTGCTTTCGGAACGAGATCCACCGCTATTCGGTCCGTCAAGCCAGAACCTGAATCTTTCGGAAGCGAAATCCTGCGAATTCCAAGTTGACCATAGGAATTAGCTTTTTTTGACATTGGGTGCGCGAACGTGCGACCTTTTGAAGTTAGAGCTAGAAGGTGCTCGTTTCCCGCTGATATTGAGATGAATCTTTCAAATGATAATCAATACCGCCATCATTAAATGAGACCGATAGCTTACTTCTCACCCCAGTCAAGTCTCTGATCCGTTTCAAGCTGAACATAGTTTTTCTTCTCTTCACTTGAGCCCCAGCTGAGTGGGTTCCACGAAGACCCACTGGATTGTTTGCTGGCATCTTGCTGCAAATCCGAAGAAAGAACATAAATCTTCCCTGAAGACGAGAGTGCGAATATACGGGAAGGAGCAGCTTCCACGCTGACAATATCCTACGCATAGAATTAGAACTTGAATGGGAAAAAAAGTCCTCTACTATTTTGCATACCTTTCCTGAAAGAGCTAAAGACGGTCCCTTACTCTGTGTATTCCATTGGTACACATCGCCACGAGCATCAACGCAGACTCCGTGTCTCTCATGTAAAGCCAGATCCCTCAGTGCGACATCCTTCAACCACGGAACGCTCGTCGGCACTCGAAATCCCTCCACCTCAGGTTGAGTTGGCGATATCAATCCATCTCTAATCGCGATATTAGCGTTCATTCAAGCAAAAAAGATCCGAGACAGGGAAGTGAAAAAAAGGTACCTGTTTGACCCCCATGCCAGCGCAAGCAGATGCTCATCGTCCCATATAACCGGAGCTAATTCAGCGGCCTTCCTCTTGGGTGCCTGGCTCTCTGGTGAAGCTTCATTGAGCACAGGGTTTACTTTTGCATAGGAATAGACCAGAGCAGCTGCAGTAACGCTTCCCGCCAATCCAGCTAATGGTAATCTGAAATCTACACGGCTTGGTCCAGAGCGAGCTCGATTCGTGTTTGAAGAGCTAGTGTGAGTATGAGCTTGCGCTTTGGTAGGAGTACGTCCAGAACATCGCGCAGGAGGTGTTTTCTGGACACGAGCAATCCGGGATGTCTGGCGCAACATTAGAGACACCGCGAGGAATGGCTCAACGAATGATCTGCGCCGTATTTCCATCCTTACTTCTTCGGCATTGTCCGAACAAACTTCCGGATCGGAAACAAAATATATCCTATGCACATACGCTTAAGAAGTATACAAGAGAGGGCCGAAAAATAGAGAAACAAGAAGGCTTTTGGCACGATGGAATGTAGTATTCAAGATCTCGCGCAGCAAAACCCAAACTACGGGTAAACAGGAATAAGGTAGTAAATAAAAAACGATGGAAAGCGAATACGCGGTGGTTCAGTCGTCTAGGCGAGAGTGATGGAGATTCCCGAAAGGAGTGTATTGGATATGCTGTCAAGATCAGCCTGAGGTGGATGGTTGCCGATGAACATGATATAATCGAATAATCCAACCCCATATGCCTCCTGCATCGCCCGCAGCTTGAGGAGCTTTCCAAGTAAATACATAAGTGGCTCACGAGGGCAATTGCGGAATATCATAGTTCGTAAAGTTACCGGAAGATCATGTTTCTCGCCGGATGGGTATTCCACGTGCCCATTGCTCGTCGGGGCGTCAGCGGAAAGAGAGATGAACAACGTTTCGATTGAGCAACTTGCATAATGGATTGTATTAGCCAGGACCTGGAGTTGTAAGCTCGCAGCGAGACCCGAAAGATCCAGCTTAAGCGTCCTTAAGCCTATGCTACAAAGCGTTGGCAAAACCGGATCCAGTGCCATCGCTGAGGCCCATGAATCAAGTTTTATAATTGCGAACATCTCCCTATCGCGAATGAGCAACTTGCTGACCAGTAGTTCGTCGAGTATTGCTTCAGTTTCTTCGGGTTTGCTTCGAATACAAAGGATGAGCTTCTTGAGGGACTGTTGATGGACGACGAACGATACGAGGTAACGGGCAGACCAGCGCGCAAAATAACCAAGAGTGAGATTGAATTCAGTCAAATTTGCCCCAATACCATCGATTTGGTAAATGTCCGACAAGAGTAGACGTTTGAGTTTTGGCGCTTGAATACGTGCAATAGACAGTCTCTCGCCTGTGACAAACTTGCTGTGGACTTCCAGGGATCGAAGATTTACCATGTTCAGTGAATAGACACCCTTGAGAATAGATCTCTCTGAATTCGAATCGGGAAGGTAATCCTCGAGGTGCACGGCCATACTTCGCAATCGCGTCGAGTGAGCAATAATAAGATCGTAAACGTCGGACTCGAGGATATCCCTTTCAAATACATCCAAATGTAACTCCTTGTCCTTGCTTCTTTCGAGCTGTAACTTGAGAAGAGAGATGTTCTTCGAACTTCCAGATGTCCAGAATTCCGGAGTGGACCGGACAACGTCCCGAAAATGTCGACAGACGGATTGCAATGCGAGTGCGCGTTTCAGGTCGAGTTTGTTTGTTTGTCCATCGACCATCGAACGATACAGTATATCTTGAACAGTTTCCACAGGGAGAGAAAGCAAGCCAAAATGGACGAGTTTTGCTTTCATCGTTGGAATAAACGCTTCTGCAGCCGCGGCAAGCAAGGCTGATGCTTCCATGATCTTCTGAAGTTCTTGAAGGCCATCACGTATCCTAGCTAGGTTGGCCGCCGGAGATTCCGTCCCATTTGGCTCCCATCTGAAGTAGGCAGATTAAAATTAATACATGGCCGCACATGAGAATCGGGTATTCGAGTGCCACTCACGAGTCAATTTTGCCTGCGTTGAAAAATACACCCTCCGGGGTGTTCGCGGCATTCAGGCGAGAGATTACACCTCGCAACAGTCCAACGGCTTCCGAATTGATGTTTAGTCGAAGCTCTCTCTGCATCATGATTGTATGTTGCTTGTCGCGAACCAACGCAGGATACAATCGAGTTATGATGTCGGAGTTTGAATTATCAAGTCGACAAAAAAATAACCACCTTAAATTGACGTGGGTGAATTATAAACAGTAAAACACATCAAGCTACCAACACAAAATTGAAAGCGGAAACGCGGGATAAAACACAGACGTAGCAAGAAAAGATCGGGCTATACATGCAAGAGTTAGAAGATTCAAAGCAGAATGTAGCACGGAACAATGAACGAAACTAGTATACAGAGCTAATTAAATCCAGATAGCCATGCCAGATGCGGGGATTAAGTGCATTCTTGTTCGTTGAAATGCTTGTCATTTGTGAAATGTCGTCAGACTTGTTTGTGGACCAAGGCCACCGGGAAGGAAAGAATCGATGTCTAAGGCCACCGTCCGTCTCTCGGAGTCAATCTAGTCACTTTGTTCGTAGGATCAAGTAGGCAATCAGTCTACGTCCTCCGTCGTATCTTCAGCAATCCCTCTCATCTCCACCATTCTTTTCTTCGAGAATGTTCTCCGCGACAGCCGATGATGTCGCGTCATTCACCTTTTCCCTTTCCTCCTTCTCCTTTTTCTCCCTCTCCTCCTTCTCCTTACGCTCTTTCTCGACTTTCTCACTGGCCTCACGCTCTCGTCTCGAACGGATCTCCTTTCTGCGCTGCTCCTTCTATTGCCAAAGAAAATTTTGTTAGAGCGTCCAGCAAGAAAGATATAAAATATTCTATCTCACCTCAAGCTTCTCCTTTATCTCTCTTGCTTCACGCTCTCTCTGCAAACGTTCACGCAGCTCACGTTCCGATTGCGCCCATGCTTTCGCACCTTCTGCAGCAGCCTCGGGTCGTGATTTGTTCTTCAGGAGATCTACGAAGAAATTGAATATCACATCGAACACAAAAATACCGTACAATATACTTACAACCCTGTAACGCAGCCACACTGAACTCGTCCTTCGGAATCGAATCTGCGAACTGCTTTGCAAGACGACTCAACGTTGCTCTATCAAGCGGTCGCGCGGAGTGAGAAGCAGAGGCAATCTCCGGATCAGGAGGCGGCGGAAGATACGCTGTATTCTGAGAACCAAAGCCAGTACGAAGCGGAGAAGATAACTCATGCTTCATCGACGGTGTGCCTACCGATGACACACTGCTAGAAGAAGCATTCATTGAGAACGACGAGATGTCCGAAAGAGAGCCGGAGCCAGACGATGCAGTGGTGGTGGGTGTGCCCGGCACACTTGGCAAACTAATGCCATCTAGCTCGCCCTCACGCTCAATGATAGCTTCAGCTTCATCTTCTGCACAAGGGAAGAAGTTGCGGAACAGAGCCTCAGCCTGCCATGGGCTCGCGTTTTTGAACTCGATCCAGACATCCATACGACCCGGTCTCGACAAGGCTGGATCCAGTCTCTCAAGATGATTGGTTGTTGCAAAGAGGATACGACCCTCCGATGCGGCCACACCATCAAGCGCATTGAGAAGCCCGGACAGTGACAGCGTGTTCACTTCCGAGAGCTGATCATCCTTCTTGTTCTTTTTCTTGCTCTTTCCATTCTCGTCATCGCTTTCCTCATCGTCGGAGTCATCCTTCTTGTCCGATGAGTTTGTTGAGCGCTTCCTGCTTCCCGGGACACCCGTAGAAGCGGAATCACGAGACGTCGAACGTGTGAAAGCAGCATCGAGATCCTCAAGAAGCACGATGCAACGCGCTGGAACACGGCCCATGAGCGTGGTTAAAGTCGAGTCGTTCATCCACGATGCCGACAGAGACACGACATAGATATCAAGCATGAGAGCACCCGCAATCGCATGGATTAGCGAGGACTTGCCAGAGCCAGGGACACCGTGCAGGAGATAGCCTCTCCGGAAGGGAATTCCGCGGTCTGCATACCACTAATTAAACGTATATCCACATTCAGCAAATTGCGTGTACTTCGAAATCCTAGGACACTAAACAGACCTTCTCTGATCTCAAGAAATCCCGGGTATCCGCGAGGAGCATCTCTTTCACACCAGGTTCCAGGACGATTGATGCCATTGGACGTTTATGGCGCGAGTCCGTCCAGCGCCACGACCCGTGAGCATCGGCGAAGTAGATTTGTATCCGATGTACGGCCTCGGCCTCATATTCGCGCTTTGCTTGGAGCACAAGTTGTTTAAGGACGTTGTTGTTCCGCGCTACGACGCTATAAGAAAAGAAGAATACAAATAATTGGATCAGTCGATATTAATGCCGCGAACATCAAACACAGCCAAATATAACGGCGCTTTTTGACACAGTGACACGTCGTCCGTCCGTCGGCTGTAAGCCCCTGATCGAGCGACCGGGACGACCGGAAGAGTGATCCGGACGGGCGTGAGCGTGACGAGAATGCGGAGGCTCACCTGATTGAGAGGACTTCCATGTCACTGTCTTTGTTTCTCGATCGACGTACCCTCAACCAGTGACCGCGGTAATAAATTGTATGTGTGCTGTCAAACGTCGGCTGGAAGACAACTCGTGTCTTTGCCATACCCGGCGTGAGATCTTCCGTTTCGGTAGGCTCACCACCCTCGAAGTCATCGTCTCCGAACGAATTATCGCCGAGTGAACCCGACATCATGCCTGGCGAGACAGTTCTCGTAGTCGTCTCGAACTCTCTGCAGCGTTGCCACTCGGGTCGCTTCGACAGCCACAGCATGAGCCAGTCATACGGGTAATCCTCTTCAGAGAAGTGCGCAGTAAGGAAGAATGCTGTACAATAAGTTTATCAACTGGCTACTGGCTATGACATTCCCGAGCGCAGTAATGACATACAATTCACAAATGACGACCTATGTATGAGTAGATAGGTGAGCGTGGGAGAGATGAGGGCTACAGCTGAACGTACCACGCTGAGCCCGACACACGACGAGCAGTCTCGACTGCACCGCCGAGGACAACAAGTTTCATGCCATCAACGACGCTATTGCCGGCGACAGTGCCGACGAGCGGAGAGACAAGGGACTTCAAAGCGTCCATGGTGAATGAGAGCGCCCGTGGAGAGACAGATTGGCTTTACTGGTAGTACTCGTAGAGGACGATGTGGTGGAAAGACAAGGGGAGGGTGTGGATAATAATACGACTATATACGTTGTGGGATGGCAAGGCAGTGAGTGACTCGTTCTCTAGCAGCACACCCTAGCGGTGCAGGAGATGGAGGGAGGATGAGAGCAAGTGAGTGAGTCAAATGGCAAACGCGTCAGCTTTGGGAGAACTGGAACAGGCTCAGGGACGCGCACCAGACTGGGATCTTCTGATATCCGGGACGCCGACTTCTTCCTTCTATGTAGAATTCCAATTCAACTCGGCCTCCTGTCCCCCGTGGTTCACGCCCTTTGCCTTTGCACCGGTCGGTTGACCTCTTCTTCTTCTTCTTCTTCTTTCACAGCACTTCCTTCGTTATATATAAAGTCCTCTTATCATCCCTCAGAGTTTTCTTTCTTTCCTGTGGCCATTTCAAATTCAATCTGTTCAATTTAAGTTAGGACAACCTGCATCGGTATGAGTCGATGCTCTTCGCTACCGCACTAGTGCGCTGGTTTCAAGTCACGAGCCACGAGTAACTCTTCCGTTTCCTTCCCGGAATTCATGAACATGATGAACATGAACCGCCTCGTCTCCACATCCGAGTCTGCCGCCTCAGCCGTGCAAGCTTTTCGAACATATGCTTTATTTCGTCTGTTTTGGCGCCGTATCAATGAGTGGCTGCTCGCTTGATCGCAGTCGCGTGGTCCATATGCATGCCTTCCAAGCGCCGCAGAAACGACGCAGTTCCATGACTTGCTGCGAGCAAACTCTCGGGATCCTTCCGAGGCGCCCGGGCCATATGCAGGATTCCCAGACGCAGCCAATTCATCTCTCGTCCACAGCCGTTTTTTCTTTATTATTCTCGCAGTTTGTGCTGTTGCTCGTGGTTTTTTGCGCGATTCAGAAGCACGGAATTTCATATCGAGAGGTGGACTTGGATACTCGCCGAGAATCGAAATCTAATTGCCCTGCTTCGCGCTCCCAAAGCTTCCCTGCGCCGTCGACGGGTCTTGGACTTGCCTAGAACGACCGTTAGTTTTTATCATATTCCTGGCCTGGGCGTCTCCGACGTTCATATCAAAATGGCTGTCCATGTTTTTCCTGCTTTGTCTTATCCTCCCTATCCTGGAAGATTCAAATCATCAATGCCGTGCATGCGAGCAGTGCTCATCGATCTTCTATCCGTTTTTATTGCACAATCGGCATGAGAGAGATCAGCTATTTGGCGCCTCAGGACCGACCCCAGTTCTATGCTTTGGACAAGATTAGAAGAAGCGGATCCGAATCTCCGCCAGCTTACCCCGTGACCAAACTCCTCTGATCTGATCTTATTTCTAGGTTTCGGACCTTCGATAACCTAAATATAGGCAATTCCTACGTCAAGATCTCCTCGAGTCCATGCTTTCGACAAACTTTCCGTCGCTCGGATGGATATGATATTGCACGATCCTAAGTATTCTCCACGAATCGTTTCATGTCCTCACTCGCTGTCTGTCCGGACCAGCCTCAACTTCCCTGCACAGGCTCTGGCCTCAATATGAGCTTCGACAACTCCGTTGGGGTCGGCATTGATGATAATCCAAGTTCTGATTTCTATTGGACAGCTGACGATGCTATGCGATACCGTTGTATTGCATTGGGTTGACGTCATGTGAAGATCTCCAGCCACAGTCTTATCTTTTATGCGACGTGATGACTTGTAACGCGTAATAAGATTCGACCCGTGCTTCAGGAGCCAAAAGCCGACAATAAGTTTTATGGCTTGTAACGCATTGACAAATCTGTTTACAGTACTAGTATTACAGCAAATATCGCTTGACCATGACCATAAACATTTGAACGGAATCTTCCTTGTCACCGAAAAGGGACGAGCATAATGCCTGACGGTCCAAACTGTCGAGCGAAGAGTGAAAGGCACTGCGCTCGGCTAAATATTCGGAGAACACATCGATGAGTAGGGCGGAGTCAGCCTGAGAGAGCTTTACATAATGCGTCAGAACCAAACTAGTGCAAATACGAAAAACTCATGTACTTACACCGATCTCGTAAATATTAATACTTGGTTTCTCAAAAGAGCTGCACCACACTATCATTTAATGTATGTCGTGAAGCATTGCACTCCCATCTTTAAGGCAC
Source organism: Sanghuangporus sanghuang (assembly GCA_009806525.1). NCBI lineage: Eukaryota > Fungi > Basidiomycota > Agaricomycetes > Hymenochaetales > Hymenochaetaceae > Sanghuangporus > Sanghuangporus sanghuang. The sequence goes on along the minus strand of VVIT01000001.1, from coordinate 1,415,167 downwards.
CCCAATAGTCTTACAGTATGTAAAAAATTCCCATAGTTCATCATGTCCCAGGCATCGCGCTTACTATGGCTGGAGACACCACTTATCTCATCAAACCATCTCTCTAGCTTACTGGGCTGCAATGTCTACCTCAAGCTAGAGGTGTGCCTTTCTAGACTCGCCCATTACTTAATACGCTAACTCTACCTTTCAGAATTTACAACTATCTCAATCATTCAAATACAGAGGAATATCTCTTTTTGCGACACATTGCAAAGCTACTCGTGGGGATAATGTTCATCTTATCATCGCTTCCGGTGGAAACGCTGGCCTAGCAGCCGCCTGTGCAGCAAATAGCCTCGGACTTAAGTGCACTGTATATTTACCCGAAGGTAATAACCAGAGTATGGTTGATCGCTTGCAAAAGGAAAAGGTGGAAGTAGTAGTGGTTGGAAAATATTATTCTGAGGCAGCACAGGAAGCTCAAAAAGCGGATGAGCGAAATGAAAATGCCTGCTAGTGAGTTAGGCAATGATTCCTTCGTAAAGGAAAAAAATGCATTGACATTTTGGCCTAGCGTGCATGGATATGACGGACCTATACTCAGCAAGGGCCACAGTTCGATGATTACTGAAATCAGTCATCAGTTACACGAGAAGCCCGATGCCATCTTTTGTAGTGTCGGAGGTGGCGGACTGCTCAAAGGCATAATTGATGGGTGCAAATACGTAGACTGGGACGATGGTACGGTATCCAACCTACGACATCGGTATCGCTGTCGCTGTTTTATAATCAAATATCGCGCTTTTAGTGCCCATCGTGGCGGTAGAGACGCATGGAGCGGCAGCCTTTTACCATTCTATGTCTTTGAATGAATCCTGGGGAGCCAATTGCTCCCTCCCGGCAGGGAGTAGCCAAACTTACGACGACGAGCATAATATCAGCATCGCAAATGTTCGGATCACATCCAAGGCGTCGTCCTTGGCTGCAACTTCCCCATCGACATCCGTTGTGCATGCCGGGCTTCGGCGTCAAGGCAATGTTACCTGTGTCACTATTCCGGATGAGATGGCCATGCATACTACGTGCATGTTTGCAGGTAAGATGCTTCAGTTGAATGGCAGCTCATGTTCAAGACTCTTTTCTCGCCAGAGGATCATAAGTTTCTCGCGGAGCTCGCATGCAGCGCAACGCTTTCTCTGGCATATCATCCGGACCTCTTTGAGAGAATTCAAATGGCGAATATTACGAAACGCAATCAGAGCAACGAAAACAAGAAATCCGTAGTATTCATTGTATGCGGGGGAGTAAAAGTATCATTAGATGAAGTACAAAAGTACGAGGCTTTGGTTCGGGAGGAGTCGCGCAAAAGTCCTGCTTGGGAAGTTTTCTGCAATGGAGAACGCCTGAGCGTGATGAAGCGACCGACTAGTGTTTGAAGTCTTGGCTTTCTTTTCTGCTCTGGGACGTGTGATATCGCGCTTCCAGATCATTTCGTCAAACACGCTTAGTCACAAAGAGATAATATTGATAAAGGCATTTACCATATGAGCATTTTCACATTATTTTGTCTGTTCCGCGTCCTTCTCCTTCTGCAGTCGTCTTGCCCGTTTTTCGGCCATAATCTTTGCAAGTTCTTCCTTCAAAGCAGCTTGGTCCACTGGGAGATTCTATCATTGAAGACAAAGTGAGTCTTCAATCGGTCTGAAACGCGAAGGAGCCAAAAAACATACGCGATGCGTGCTTTCCAGCGGCGGGAATATCCTATCCTTGTACTACATGTGACAACGAGCTGTAGACAAATAATCGATGGACCGACTGTGCTTACCGGCAACACGTTTTGTGTGTACCATTCGGGTTTTCCATAATGAATCATAGCACCGACAGGTAATGATAAATATAATGCGAATCGAAAGACCTCGAGCAGAGGACCAGCCATTGTGGTCGTTGGCTGATTCGTCTTGACTCCGAGTCTCGAGACGAGCCATGGTCACGGGACTCGACTCCAGGACGCGTTCGTCGCGTGAGCCGCGTCACGGGTCACAGAAATCATCCCATACCAGTACGACAGTATGCACCTCTTCCACGCTCATATATCTTCTTTGTCTTCATCACTTGTATTCTCGATGAAGTAATGAAGAAGCTATTCAGAACTTCCCAGAAACTGCCTTTGTCTGATGGTACTTCAGTCGCAGCTAATAGTGCCACAGCCGTCGGGTTACGACCCAGATTCAACGTGACAATTCCACCTGTGCCCCACCCGACACCTTACTATCGCATCGCAGTCCTTGCTACACCTAATGCTCTCCTACTTCGTCCGATAATACCAGGCGTCTCGCTTCCCCATTCTTATGTTCGCGTTGCCTGGGGAAGCAGCTTTGAGATGGAGGAACTGTCCACTCCCACGGACGACTCGGTTCTTTGGAGTGAAGCAGCTGTCGTCTTCGGTGTCCTTGGTTGCTTGAAGCTGGTCACGAGTATGCTGCTGCTTCTTATACTCTGTAAAATTAAGCGATTTTGATTCTTGAACATCAAAAGATGCATATATCCTTGTCATAACAGCGAAGTCTGACGTCGGACACTGTGAGTTATCAGTCATTATAGCTTCTTACAAGAGCTTATACTTGATATTTGTAAGTCCTCGATGACCGTAACGGTGTCTATGGAATCAGATCTGTAGCAGCCATCCCTTTGCAAGAATCTCGTGCAAGAGCGGTGCTCAATACCCTCTCGAATAAATATAATCATATCAATAGCTTCTCTGAGGATGCCACCCAATCCCCAGATCTCGCAGCCTCTGATCCATCCGACTTGGGTCATGTCCATGAAGACAAAGCACAATCAAATGCGCAGTCTTCTAGAATGAAATTCACGGATACCCGCGACGTAAAATTCATGTCTCCGCTCCCAGATACTGAATTTCCTTCTCCATCACCCGCTTCGTCTGTGACTTCTGGTACATCCACGCCAACTTCCAATACCAGCGAAACATCAGTTGCAAAAGTCCTTGCAAACAGGCTTTCTTTTTGGGACCGCCTGTCTCAACAGCGAACCGTCGAGCATTCATCTCGACAACTGAAGGACGGCACGTTAGACGATTCTGGCAGGGAGCCAGAAAGGGTTCTGCAGGATATTCTCGAAACTACTTCGTCAGCACCGACGACCGTCGAGGAACGACAGAGTGAACTCGACCAGAAAATACTAAGGCAATGCATCAAAGAATTCACTAAAGGCGTCATGTTCTTTGCTTACAATTTCGGTAAGTTGCATCAGAATAACTGGTTATCTGCCGGATTCCTAAGCAATGTGCATACTGTCTGCTCGCACTATTCAGATATAACCACATCCATACAACATAAGCAGGACGAAATAGCAAGGTTGCGACGAAAGACTGGATCACAGTCCAAGTCGCTCACTGCAAGTTTGCCAAATTCAGCAGCAGCAGAATGCAGTGATGTCTTAGAGGAACCTCATTCCACTCTCCCATTGTGGCGACGTGTTACCAAGCAATTTTGGTGGAACGAACACATGTTGCAACCATTTATTGATGCAAATGTAAGCTCAAGTGGTGCATCGTACGTCGTGTTCCTGACAGACTGGACAGCTCCACTGTTATATTCTCCCAGTCATGCAGGGCTTTTATCAGATCTCTTCATTCGGCGTACCGAGGGAACCGGAATCCCTGGAATCGGGCGATAGTGCCGTTGTGGACTATATCGTCATTTCAAGGCGATCCAGAGGTCAGAACACCGCTTCATTGAATTCGTGTCTGATAATTGCATGCAGAAAGAGCTGGACTTCGTTATCAAAGGAGGGGCGTCGACGACGACGCCAATGTGGCCAATTTCGTCGAAACGGAGTCTGTCACTCGCGTTGAGGTAAGTCAATGGAATTGTTTATGTACGAAGACTGAGCGTGCTATAATCAGAGGGAAGGAAGAATTAACGTATTTAGTTATATACAAATAAGAGGCTCCAGTACGTTGCGTAATTTGTTTTCTGTAACAACTAACTCTGATTTTTTCTCCGCCCATTCAGTTCCTTTGTTCTGGACTCAGTCTGGTTACAGCCTCAAGCCACCACCAGTATTGAGTCCTGAGCGAACTCATGACCAAAATCTTGGGGCGCTTCGGCGTCATTTCTCAAAGACCATATCTCGCTATGGTCCACATGTACGGAGTCAGGACTGTTCTTAACGCATGGTTCTATTTAACCTTGGTATCAGACCATCGTCAACCTTGCAGAGCAGCAGGGGAAAGAAGCCGCGATAACCCGTGCATATCGAGAATGCGTCGGCGAACTCCATTCAAAGGATGTCCGGTGAGCCTATTTTTCTTGCTATTTTTTGTGATTGTTCCATGCTAGAACCGTTACCAGTTACACAGAATATGATTTCCATAAAGAAACGAAAGGCATGCATTACGAAAATATCTCATCATTAGTCAAGAGATTGAGCAACGTATTTGACACACAAGGGTGGGTGTGTTTCTGAAGACTTAGATGCTATGGCTTATACAGCGTTCCAGCTTTACATGGTTTTCTGGAGAAGTCTTAATGAGCAAACAGAGATCAGTCTTTCGCGTGAACTGTATCGATTGCCTTGATAGGACAAATGTCGTTCAGGTAAGTGCAGGGCCTCCACCGTAACAACGTATCTGATAAACATAATCCTTCAGTCCGCTTTCGCACGGCGTGTCCTCGAAAAGCAGCTTGGAGCTTTAGCATTGTTAGTCCCTCCTGGTTTGTCGGACATCGATATCACATTCAACGATATCTGGGCCAACAACGGTGATGCGCTTAGCAGAGCATACGCAGGTTCGTCCAAAGAACCGTCCAAGATCATCCTGGTACTTAGTATGGAGCGTTCTTGCAACAAGGTACATCTGCTCTGAAGGGCGACTATACACGGACAGGCAAGCGGGACCTCACCGGAATGCTTAACGATGGCATGAATTCCCTCGCGAGAATGTACTCTTCGACATTCAGTGACTGGTTTTCACAAGCGGTCATAGACTTCGTGCTCGGAAATCGAACTCTTACTGTCTTTTCTGAATTTCTTGAGAAGTTACAGTCGACGGATCCAAGAGAACGCATTCGTACAGAAGCGATACGGACGGAAGCCATCGCAGACTCAGTTTCGTGTGTTCTTTCGGAAGGAGAGCCCCTACTTTCCGGATGGACGCTGTTGTCTCCTGCGGAACTTGGTGTAAAGTTCAGTGACAAATTACAAGAGAAGATACTGCTACTCGTACGTCACTTTGCTGTGGATAGCTAAGATGCTGAAGATTTCCTTTATGGCGCAGAGTGTTCAAGCTGTGTATGTAATCAGTTATGATTATACGCTTGAGAAGGTCGCTTCTTATACTCGTATCCTACTGAACCAGATCACGAGAATAACAAAAGGTCAGAAAAATCAACCATTGGGGAACGTACTTGACTCATTTCCTTCTCCTTTGCAGGGGAGTATATCTTATCTCCTCTGGAAGAGGGCAGTAGGGACCCTCTCCAAAACTACGGTTTCTCTATCCATTATCTGACGTCAGGAGAGACCACCCGATTCTCTAGCTATTCGTTGCGCAACAGTGTCGAGAATGTTGGCGAGTCTTCGCCACCAGATACTGTAGCGCCTGGGCGACCTAATTACGTGCGATCGAGAAGTTCTGTATTTTCCCGAATGATCAACAATGCGGCGTCCGAGAAGAGCGCGATGACATCTTTCGCAGCCTTCAAGGCCTTACCCATCGATCCTGTCCGTTCCCGACGTACAACAGGAAGTTTCGTAGAAACTGCTAATGATCTCACCTGGGCAAGGACGTGCAAGGAGGCCACAGATGTTATGGTGGATAGAATCTGTCAAGCAATAGTTGCGATCAAGGACACTGAATCGAGAGATGAGTCTTTCTTGGTCTTGGAACCCATCGTCAGCCTGGAGGAGGCACAACGGGCTACAACGATGATGGCGAAAATGGAGTATGGCATCAAAAGGCTTTTATGGCTAGGTAGTTGACTTCGTCGAGGAAAACAGCAGGACTTCTAAGAGTCTAATACATGACGTATGAAATAATTAGCTTCTGAAGTCCAACTGCGAGAGACCATAACACATATGTAATAAACAACGTGAAAGCATTCATAAGCGTCCATCTTGTTCAACAGATAAGCTGCGCTCTGAGCCTGTCCGACTTGTGGAAGCATGGTGACGAAGGGACCTTCGCGGGCGAACCTGTAGGGAGGATATAGAAGCGGGTGGTTGCGCAGAAGTACTTTCTGATGCAGTACCGTTGGTTGACCTGTTTTGCAAGAGACGTCCAGGTATCCGAATCTTGAGCGGCGATGTTGAGGGTCTTGCTCTAGATGGACCGTTGATGGACTTTGCAATTGGCGTAGGGCGAAACCCATTGACAAGAGAGGCACCTTGTTTTGCATCTGCATCGTGGAGACAATGAGTACTGGATGCCTCGGGAGATACTCCACCGAGCCTCGAAGTGCTACGCAATGTGATACGCGAAACTTTGTCGTGCGGATGAGACGATCCAACTCCGTTCATTCCATCCTTCCTGGAGCGAGATTTACTCGGTAGTTTCGATGTGATCGAAGGTCGACACGGATGCCGTCGATGTGTTGCCTACGCACCGTAGCTTAGAACAAGCAAATGATAAGGATTTCTTCACATACGTTCTTTAGACCGCTGCTGTTTGCCCCGTGACGTCCTGAGCGAGCCTTGCGCATTTCTTCACGTGCCTCTTTCTTTGACAGACCAGTAGGTAGATTAGTATTTGCTTCGCCAGACTGTAATTGACACAAGAGCTACCGGCAAGAATTTAATATTTGGGAACATGATGCCAGTATGTGCTCACCTCAGCAACACGTAAAATATCGCTACTACTGGACTGATCATTGAGCATTAATGCTGGAGGTTGGTCGTTTCGGTCTTCCAAAGAGCTCAAAGACGTAAGAGGAGATGATGCAGCACTGCCGCTTTGGTTCAAAGTTTGAGAATTAGAAGTTAGCAAGTTGATGAGATGCGATAGGTGACGACGAACCTCATCTTAACTCCCCTTGGCTGCCTTATCTTGTTCCAAAAGTCCACAACAATGATCCGTTCCGGCACTCGATACCGCCGGCCATTGATGAGAAGCTCATCGATTGACATTTTCTCTTCCGGGCGACTCGAGAACTCAGAATTGATGACTTCGATATTACCATTGTTACGTTGGCGCGGCTCGATGATATCTATTGGAGGAGCAACAACTCTTGGTGTCCGTGCCTTCGGCTGAAAAATAGCATCCATCTTAAGAACAGTTACTTCTTCCGTCAGATGCTATAACCTTACCGCACTGCTGTTAGCATGATTAGGACACTTCCACTTGCGACTTATCGGAGGGAGAGAAGTCATTGGAGGATCCAGACAGTCGACATGCCAATGCAACGGACAGAAGTCGCACGAGATCATACTTTTCCACCGTTGAGACTGAGGTGAGACAGTTGATGTTCCTCTCGCTCTTGTCGAATGCCCTAACTCGGACTCGTCGGGAAGAGCCGACATGCCGCATCGAAAGCAAATCACAGGAGCACCTTTATTGTCTTTTAGTCGGTAAGGATCGCGCTCCTCGGCAAATCCATGGCGTCTACGGTCTCGTTTGAGTGACTTATCATTCACCAAAAGGAATGAACAAACCCTAATCGATTGGCCTTGACAGAGGAATTATCCATGTAAACTCCTCCAGGTCCTGTAGCCACTTTCAACAATGTCATTTTTTTGCTCAAGTATCTCAACTGCTGGTACGTACCATCGCGGAAGAAGGTCCTAATTTCTTCTGGTAAACGAAACTCCGTAGGAATGGTGTTCTGGAGTTGTTGGATCAAAGGTGAAAGGAACGTGTGCGATGACCTTGGTTGAGGACCCTGTATGTTGAAGAACAGTATGAGGCACCATGAACTTTCGGAACTCGCAATGGAAGATTTACTCGATCAGCTTTGCAACTAGGACAAAACCAGCTTTCTTCTCCTTCAGGAAAATCCGAGGGATCCATTGGTGGATCAAGACACCATAAGTGAAATGCGCGAGGGCATCCGTCGCAGTACACGAGTGCCCCAACAGAACTGCATGACGAGCAATAGTCTTCATTCATCTTAAGAAAGACAGGTCAGTCTCAGGTGGACCATAGCGGCGGCGGTGGTGGTGGTGGCAGAACCGATCGTGCTTACCGGTCCATTCGGCATGTCAGCCAGTTGTAATGCGACAGGCTCCTCCTTCACACGCACTTGAGCCACTTTTTCTGTATTTTCCTTCTCTTTCTCCTTGCCCTTCCCGTTTGTTATTCGAGAGCCATTTTCAGAAATACTCTGTTCCTGCGCCTCTCCACTGAGAGGAGCAGAGGTTGACCTTGAGTGTGACGTAGATCGATCGTCTTCGTTGAAAATGCTAGCATCATCCATTCCTCGCTGAGAAGAGGTAATGTCCGCCTCCAACATCATGAACTGATCGCCCAGAGCGCTGTTTCCAGCGAGGTGTCTCGATGAAGTACGCTGAGAGCGATTTGAGATACTTTTCAACGTGATAAATCAAACCGACATGGTTTCAGTAGAGGACGAACGTGGATAGGTCAAAGATGCGAGTAGCGTCAGACAGAACGCAGGATGTGAGAGAAATGGTAGACGCACCCCTTATCCAAGCGAGCCCGCTTTCGACGGGAGCCGTTGTCATCAAGAGCCATTGCGGCCATACCGCCTGCGAGACTTGTGTAGGTCGTACCAGGATCAGAGAGAGGAAGATAAGAAGGCACAGGGAACTTTCTGGGCTCGTTTCTCTTCGAGATCTGGCCGATGGACTCTAGAGAGGGAGGACCAGGGAGAATCTCGGTCGCAAGAGATGGGTCACCGTCGAGACGCTGGGGTTGAATCACAGGCAGCGGGTTCAAAAGACATGACGGGACAGAGGACATGACTCTGGCTCTGGCTCTGGCTCTGGCTCTGGCTCTGGCTCTGGCTCTGATTCTGAGCAGTGAGCACCAAGCACAAGCACTGGACGATCACAGTACTGGTTCCCGGCTGTCCGGCCCTCTAGCTAGGCAAGCAGTTTCCAAGATGCACCGCAGAAATGAACGCGTTTGCGACCAACGGCAGTGTAGGAGCTCACTGTTAACGTTCAGGATGATAAGTGGCAAGACGAGCGAGTCGACCGTCGGTCGCTACATAGCTTACTCCGCTCTGACTCTCGCACTCGCTTCAACACAACAACAATATTCACCAAGTTTTCCATTAATATTGTCCTGTCGGTACAATAAACACCTGGGTATATCTATTGTATGTAGACATAGGTACAGGAGTGTAAGCGCGATAAACGTTTCAAAATATTATGATCCCCCCCAGACCCTGAAGACCAGCCATCGCCGCATATGATATGTTTCAGTCAAGCATAAGCCAACCTACGATCCTAGTGGTCCAGTTTCTATGTGGCCCTTTTTCCTATTTGCATGGGAAGTAACTGTCGCATAGAACTAGAATGATGAGCTCCGCTCCCTTCATTAGAAATATTACGCAATATACAGTGTCAAAGACAGAAAATCCGAAGAAAAGTAGACATCATCAAGAACGACTGTCACGCTACCAGAGCTGCAAGTCGACGTAGGTGAGAAACATTGAGGTACGCTGGTACATACGTCTCCAGCCCCGACACTTCCCGAGGTAGTGGAACTTCATACGGTCCAACCTCTTCGGTTTCTGGTGCAAGGAGAAGGTGATCATTTCGGTCATTTGGAACTACCCTTGATGCCACAACTCGAAGAATTTCTGGGGAAATTGGGTTCTGCGAAGCACGGGCGATTAATTGTCATTACTAACTCAAGCAAGGAGCAAAATCGTCTTACCTCGTAATCAGCAACAAAGTAATTTGTGCACATTCGCTGAATTTGCGAAGGGCTCAACATCCAACAAACGTCATATATGATTTCGATATCTGCTGGCGTTGCCTGACGGATAAAATTTCAATACCAGTACCGATGCTTCAAAACAACGATAGCATGCGAACCTTCTTCAACTGCAAGAGCTTCGTCGCCTGCATGAGATGCTCCAATTGCAAAGTGCCTTCTGGCATATTATGCGACTTGCACCATTCCTCGATCCGAGTGATATTATACTGGATTTGCATGGCTGTATAACAACATGAGCAAGAATAGAAATCATCGAGAGGGAATAAGTTACGTACCTCGCTTCCAAGAGCAGAAATTACGGCGCATCAAGAGGTCGTTGAAGCTCGTCACACCGATCAGCTTGAGGAGCTCAGTAATGACCTGTTGTACGACCGATTCCTCCATGTAGTAGCTTCTTAAGCTCTTCCAGATCTTATTCAAAAGATTTAGGACATCGTCCATGCTGTACGCGGGCGTGGAGTTGGAATTCAGGAGCCTATTAAAGAGTCGACCGCCGCCATCACTTGTCGTGAAGCCAGGTAAGGACTGGCTCTCAATAAGTGCCGGAATGACCATTTTCGAGAGGCGTTTCTTTGTTTCCAGCATCCAGGTATGATAAATATTATACTCTAAGCTGTCGAGGTCATGCTTGACCATAGTCACGAGGCGCTCATAATCAGACCATTCAAACTCTCGTCCCGCAGGCTCCCCTCCTGGTCCGATACCTTGCAACATATCGCTTTCGGCAACGCAAATGAAAGAGAGCATCTCGTGGACATTTGAAAGCCAGAATATCCCAGGAATAATAGCATCTTCACCTTGGAAAGACTGCGGAGGGATGAGTGATCAAAATATACAGATAAAGCAACAGATACTTACCATGACGTGGCTCTGAATAGTCTGCATTACGTTCGCCAGGAATCTTTCGCTCTCTGGAATCAGACCGTACTTCCACATTTCATTTGTGACAAGGCTAATTAAGTTGGCTGGGAAAAGAATTTCCTTCACGGCAGAAGGGTTCGTCAAGCTTGGAGCAGGAATCTTCAAACCACGGATGAGTCCATCAAGAACGTCCTCGTCTAAGCGCTTGGCATCAAGCATAAGCTTAATCTTTTCCTCCGCAGGATCTCCATAAAGCTCTGACAAACCGATAGGTGATTTGAGGCGAGGCAACACATCATGGCCATTGAAAGCGACGGACACAGCGCGAGGGTTACCGTTTTGAACACGTTTAGCAGACATCATCAGTTCGTCGACCGAAGCACGATGTTCTGAAGGATCTAGTGAGTATACGCCAGCGGAACTGTGTCTTCTTTGATGCTTCTTCGTAGAGGACGGGTCACCATTGATGACCGCCGATGTATCAAAGGGACGTAGGTTTGGCGCAAAGGAAGGTGAAGTCGGAGGTTCGATTCGTGCACCGCGTGTCAAGGCATTCAAAGCATTGGCACGATTCAGCTGCTCCCTCAAGTTGCTGACCTCGTTCTTAAGGGTGGCGATCACGGAGCTGTCTTCTGATCGAGCAGGCGCAGTATCAAGCGTTTTCTGCCGGGCTTCCAATTTCGCAGCATGTGAACGAAGGTCCTCAGTTAGTTTCTGCACAAGCACCTCCTTCTCGGAAAGCCGAGACAAAGCTTCTGCCAGCCGCGTCTCAACGTCCTGTTTGGCACGAAGTAACTCATCCCGCTTTGTGACCTCGTTCTGCGAGATATGTAAATCGGCTTGAAGTTGCTTCGCTCTCGAGTCAGATTCCTCATGACGCGAAATCCATACTTGCAACTGTTGTTCAAGCTCTGACACTTTCGACTGAAGTTCCTTCTTCTCGTTCGTCCTTTCCTGTAGGCGCTGGGTGAGCTCGACGACCTTGTTTTCGAGTTTGTAGGATATTTCTTTGAACTTGTTGATTGATCGAGCTTCAGCTCTGAGAGCTTTGAGCTCTTTGCGAGCCAAGCGTCTTCTCAAGCACGACTGGAGATAAATGATGTGCTTGATGTCACACTTCAACCGCCTTTGTACCATCCTGTAACATATCCGATTCAATAAGAATAAATTAGAGATCGCTGTTTAATCTCACCTTCCTCGTAAGAGGCGTTGCAAAAGAATAGCTGCGTGAGCATATCTCGCTTCATTATAACGTTTGCGTGCAATAGCGCCACGAATATCTGCCGGAAATTAATATCAGATCACGGAAAACGTTTATCTGTGACAGTGACTTACGGCTCTGGATTGAAGTGATTGCAACCCGAATTGCCACAAATCTACTTCGTTGCAGATGACGACGAATTGCGGTTTGTAGCTTGCGCGCTGATACTTCGCGTCGAATTTCGCCGACCAACCTTCTGGCTAAAATTCCACGCCACCAAGTTTGGATCTTAATGGCAGCTCTACGCATGCTTTGGTACTTCTTAACAGCAAGTCTTCTTCGGACGTTCTTCTGAATCAAGGTCACGAGGGAGTTCAACCTCTCCGAGCGTAGAGACTCTAAGGCAGCCAGCATTCCGGCTCGAAAGAATATCTTGGTGAGACCTGCTTGATATTTGTCCTCGTCGTTGATTGTCTTCTTCAGGATGAGAGAACACAAGGGCTTTATTTCAAGGTTTTTTATCATCGGACTCCAATCACTCGAAGGAACAAGCATGTAATACCTAAAGACGCAGTTAGCTAACGAGCCAAGTCTAACGACGTCAACATACCGTTCAGCAAATTCTTCGTAGGTCCACCGTGAAGGGTAGCCGGCGCAACTTATCCGGATTGTTTCTAGAACGCCGCAAGCCCGTAGTTGACCAAGAACCTGCTGGGGTTGAAATTCCCATGCACGCTTTGCATCGTTGGGTTTTATGCATCGAATGTAATGCACATTGGTCACACTGAGTGTGTCCATCAAGCTGATTAATGAAGCTTTGAAAATTGATCCCAGCGTTGGCTTCTTGGCTACTCGTTTTGCGCCTGGAGTCGAAGATGAACCAACTGCCAGAGTGGAACGTCCCGGATCTGGGATAAGAGATGAGCGTTTGTTTCCGTCCAGGGCAGGAGTAGCTGGATTCGGGCTTTCGAGGGGCTTCGTCGAGGTGAGAGCAGTCTCTAAAACTTCCTTCAGGAACGGATTCGTTGTTGATGCAAGTAGAGCAAGATGCTCATCAGGAACTGTGTCTCGATTCTTTTCGATGAACCCTTCCACCTCGTAAGTGACGTCCAGAGCGTAATGAGCAATGGTAAAAGCGTTATTTCCAAAACGAGGCTTCTTAAATATTTTTTTCGTTTCGGGTTTCAAGAGCTGTTGATGAAGCTTTTGAAGGAAAGATGCATCGCTTCCAGAAGGCAAGCGCGACTCCTCATCAAGTAGCGCTAATACACCAAGTCTTCCCTCAATCACGTCTATGCAAGGTTGATTGTCCGAAAAGTCGATGAACGTCCAGTTTATCTCTTCGCGAACATATTCTTCTTGTTCCAGCTTAAATACGTGTGCGTTGAACTGCGGAAAGAGTTCAACACATGTCTTGGTGCAATATGTAACGTGACCGTACCTCTTGCTGAAGCTTTTCATTCGCATAATTAATGCTGAATTGCTCAAACGAGTTCTATTGTTCGCGACCGATTATTAATTATTTAGAAAGAATAGGTATAAAATCCAATGCGCACCTTTTGGAAGTGCTCAAACCCATAAATATCCAACACTCCGATAAACATTTCCGCTTTGTTGGCAGCTTCTCCGCCTTCGCCAGCGAGGCTTTCGTTTACGACAGCTACCAGCCATTCAAACAGGCATGCGTATAGAAACTTTGCGACGCTATCTCTCACGACAGTCGCTTGGACAGCGTTGAGAGAGGTGACAATCTTTTCTGAGCGAGTAGTGATCTGCTTCTTGATTGTCCAGCGTCTAAAGTCAGCAGGGTTGATGCCCAGGAATCGTGTGCAGAAAAGCAAGGCTTGGTCATTGTCGTCAATTGTGGCGTCTTGACGAATTTGCGAAATCTTGATATTCCCGAGGTGTAGAAGAGCGGCAAGAAGCTTGAAGACAGCCCATTGCTTTTCTACACTAATTCCAACTGTTGACAGAGCATGCTGCGTTGAACGGAAGTCCTCCGCATCATCAACACCAGGAATTGGCGTTGAAGTTGGACCTCCCTGTCGAAGATAATGGAACTTCGTGATATCCGTATCAAGTCCAAGATCTTTACGCTCCTTGAGTGGCGTCCCGGCGCAGAGTTGATAGAAGACTTGGTAGTTGCGTTCCGTTTCCGGCTGATAGACTAGACGAGAACGTTCCAGCAAATAGGTACGAATGCGTGCACCGACTATTTCCTGCTTGCTATCGAACAAAATCTTTGTACCAATTAGTGTTGAAACCCTCAATATGATTTTTTTCAATGTTAGTTACCTGAATATATTTGCCGAAACGTGATGAGTTGTCATTTCTGGTTGTCTTTGCGTTCCCAAAGGCCTCTAGTATAGGATTCGTAGCAAGAATCTGCCGTTCTACTTCACTTGACTCGTCCAAGGATGCTTTGGTCCTGGATCTACCCGCTAGAGCGGGAGGATTCACCGAAGCAAGGAAACGCATTATCAACTTTGCCTGCGGAAACTGGTTGAGGTATGTTGCCAATATCTAGAAGATGCAACTTACAGATTCAGTTTTTCCGGCACCACTATTCATCTTGCACGTCAATTGATTAGGCCGAGATGAGAATACTTATTCTCACCTCTCTCCGGAAACGATGATGGTCTGGCCCTGCTTTTCTTTACTCATTCGAGTGTACGCATCCTCCGCAATAGCGAATAAATGTGGCTCCAGCTCTCCCTTACGTCTTCCGCTGTATGCTTGAATAATTTCGGGTCCATAGAGAGTAACTCGTTGAAAAGGATTAACAGCAATGAGAACGATCCCGCTGTAGGTATAGATACTATGTTGAGCATAACGATTGCGAATGGTATGTAAAACTGGAACGTAATAGTCAAGGAATGCGTTGGAAAGACGAGCATAGTTCAGCCACGCCGACGCACCTGAAGGTTCATTCAAGTGGGAGAGAGTAGCCAAGTCATCTGCAGTCTCGAGCAGCGGAGGGTTGCGCAACGGTGGCAAGTCTCCCTTCCCGTCCTTGATATCCTTGCCGGTCGTCTCAATAGAAATTTCCTCGAATGATAGTAAGCACGAGAAAGCTCAAGACATGACCCAAGGCAGCGAAATACCTTTCCTCGTTCATCGACGAAAACGAGCTTGAAGGCGTCGTTGTCCGATTTAACGACCTGTAGGACCTCTGCAGATATCCATCCCTGTTCCTTGTCAGGGAACCAGACTCGAGTGCCCTTGCTGTATATATTGTCAGCCATGGCAACAAGATGCGGCGATGCTGGCTAGCCAGAAGCCAGTTGCAGCGCTGACGCTAATGAACAGAGAGATTGATGGTGGTGAGTGGAGAAGAAGGAGATGGCCTAAATGAGTGACAAGCAAGAAAGAAAACGCGTCCCAACCATTTACATTTACATTATTTATATTTACTGAAAACGCGTCGTCTGGTCTTTCGTTTCTCCCCCTCATTTTATTCTGGCTTCGCAATGAATATACTTGTACGTGATGTCTTGGTTTCCTTTCCTCTGTATTACAAAAGCCTATTCTACATCATCTTTACCCAGGAAACGCTGTTCGGCAGATCTGTGACACCAGCAGAGAGGCTGCGCCAGCATCAGCGGGCTTTAGCGAAAGCGCAGCGCGAGCTCGATCGAGAGCGCGGCAAGCTCGAGCAGCAGGAAAAGAAGCTCATAATGGACATCAAACGCAGTGCAAAATCTGGGCAGATGGTTCATATCCTTCTAGTTCTTTGTCCTGGATCGATAATTTTGACAGTCTAAGTGATGCAGAATGCCTGCAAAGTCATGGCCAAGGACCTCGTTCGAACACGAAGATATGTCCAGAAGTTCTACCAAATGAGAACTCAGCTTCAGGCTGTCAGCCTTCGCATTCAGACTCTGCGCAGTAATCAGCAAATGGCCGAGGCAATGCGAGGCGCGACCAAGGTGGGTGCTTCATTCAATACTCCTCGTTACAAACATCTTACTCGACTGATTCTACAGGCTATGGGCGCAATGAATAGAGGACTCAATCTGCCTGGAATTCAGCGTATCATGACCGAATTTGAGAAAGAAAGTGCAACCATGGATATGAAAGAAGAGATGATGTCGGACGCGGTTGATGATGTGATGGACGATGAACTTGAAGACGAAGAGGAGGAAGGAGACAAGATTCTCAAGCAAGTCTTGGACGAAATAGGTGTCGATTTATCGCAGCAGGTTCGCAGCCGTTGTATTCCCGCTTGTATCCAACACTTAAGTGCTTTTCATTCAGCTTGTCGAGGCTCCTTCAAGTTCTCTAGCAGCTCCAGTGGCAAATACAAGACAACCGGTCGCCATAGGAGAATCAGAGGCGGACGCTCTCTCTAGCAGTAGGGGAGATTTGGACAATAAGGGCTCAGGCAATTCGGGAGGTGGTGGAGGTTTGTCTGACGAAGACGCACTGCAGGCTCGTTTAGACGCGCTTAGGCGTGGATAATATTGCCGTAGTTGCATGCTGGTAGTTTACCATTGCAGCGTATGTATAACATTTTGCCAGATGGCTCCCATTGGTACACAATCGGGATATCAGACCTTCAGAGCTGCTATTGCTCGAGCTTCCGTCATGGTTATCTTCCAAGCAATGCCACTACTACTGTAGAAATCATCGACATCCTCATCCTAGAGCAAAGTTAGTTAATGTGGATCACGATACGATGAGTGGCGCACCTTGTCGATATTCAGCAAAGTCGATATTTGCTGTAATCGTTGAAGCTTCTCCCGAATATCGCCAAGCGCTGCTTGCGACGATAAGTATGTCGATATAGCACGAATATCTTGGTCAAAGCGAATTGCACCTAGCTGCATACGCTCGTTAGATGACCAGTTCCGAACATGTAATCTATGTACCACTCACTTCTGTGTATTTCACTGTCATGACATACTTCTCCCATGGTCGAATTAAAACATCAATAACTTGACCGACAAAGATGCGATAGTTCGACTCCGTGAATGAATCCTGCCCACAATAGCTTGTCAGTTGACCTCAGAACCGCTGATTGACAAGTATAACCTTGAAACCATCGACTATGTTCTCCCATGCCTTAATAAACCTTTTCCGCACAATATCCTGATATTCCGACGCGGAAAACCCGTCCTCGTCCAGAACGTAGGAGACATCTCTGTATATTTCTGGGATGAAATTTCTTAGTCGTGGACGAATCAACTGATTAAACAGCTGGTCGATTCCACTCTACGAAAGATCAGTTCACCGAATCGATACGGGTGCAAGAAAGTCCGAACCTTTATTGTACTGCGAAATTTGTGTGAGACACTCAGAAGGCTAGTCAAACTTGAGCGAACCCTGCTCCTTTCTACCGGAAGGAAACTTTGTGACGAAATCTGCGACGAAGCTATCTCTTTTATGAGGCGATCAAAATGCGCTGCAGAAACGTCAAGATCATTCAGTAGGACCTGACAAAGTTGGATTGGTATTAGGCTTCGTCCGAAATCCAAACGACTAATCGGATCTCCTACGATAAAATTCAATTTGCTCTCCTTCTCTAGCCTATCCGTACGAGTTGTGCCTGTTGTATGCCCTGGGCTCCTATATACCTCGTCCAACTTGCGCTTGATCACACTGATGTAGTCATTTTCCAAGACGTCTCGTATGTGCCTGCTTGTTCCCTCCACAGTCTCACTAGATCCCGTGCTAACGAGTCGCAGAAAAACTGACTTCAAGATGTAAAAGACGATATCTGGCAAGGTTGTCACTGGCGGCATTTGCGAATCGTCAATCATCGAAGTCCTATGGGCCTGGATTTTGTCAGGACGTGAATGCAGCTCGCAACTCATGAAATTGAATACCTGATTCATAGTGCAGCGTAGATACCATGTCTCTAATGGCATGTAACATCTCTTCAAGACATCATCAAACATTGATCTACAAGCAGATTTCTCAATAATCTCAATGATATTTTTGTCAGAATCAAAGGACTCGTGACTTGGGTAAGAAGCAGTATCTGTGTCGTCGCTTTCCTCAGTTGCGCTATTATTGTTCTGAGAATCCATGTCAATGCCAGACTTTTCAAGAGCAAGGAATGCATGCCTGCGAATAGGCGTATAAGAATCGCCGAAAAGCTGCGAACCTCATCGACATTGCAGCAATCTCGTTCAGAATTTTATCAACATCCCTTGGGTCTATCGATTGTTCCTCCAAGGCATTAGAAACGGTGCGTGTTGGTGAGGCAAAACTAGTCGTAGAAGTTTCGGAAATCTATTTGCTAGTCGACATTGAGAACTGGATATCTAGCTTTTGAATCGCTCACCATCCTTCCTATGTGTCTATCTTCCTCCCACCCGTTAAGTAGTCGCTTAACAACTGTGTCGCATTCCCGAACAAGGTATGTTACAACAGTCTGCATTTTGCCTTCTCCATAATATTTCTCCACTACAGGCTGGTGCTGATCTAGGATGCTGCACACGCTCTCAAAGAGAGCAGTAAGGGCCGTAACGTAGTAGAGCGGTGACGAAGCTAGTTGGCATAGTCAACTCCAATGCTTTGAAATACAGGACAGAGCATACATTTCACCGTAGCAGGCGATTTTGATTGCACAAGAGTAAGGACGAAGGATGCATATGCTTCAAGGCCTTCCTTCTCCCAGCCAATTGAAGGAAGTAACTTGAAGAATCGGGTCGTCATATTGGAATCATGCGCTCTGGAGGCTTGCGCAAATTGTTGCAGAAAGATGTCACGTAGCTGTTCTCTGAACCCTTGCAATGTTTGCAGCGGCGGAAGCGGTAGCTCCGCAGTAGGCTACTGTGATGCCGGTAAGCTATACAGAAGAGCAGGGACTCGAAGTACTGACCACAGCTGATTCAGCAAATGGACCTGAGATGACTTCCAGAGGTAACGCCGTTGCTCGTGCGCAGTGCCTAGTGGCCGTCTCCCAGTCCTGAGAATCGATAGCATTCTGCATTTCTGCTAAGGAGTTCTGAGAAGCAAAGAAAGGTATCAGTATGCGGAGAATGCCATGGCGAATGAACCCAGACTTTGAGCTCCATGACCTGAGAGACACGTTCACCAGCCTCTCTGACGCGCTTCATTTCTTCATCCAATGTCCTGACACGACTACCGACTCGTCTAGCAGTCTGTGCCGTGGTCGTTATGGTATTTGCAAGAAGCTCTGAGTCTGACCCGATTTCTTCGAGCTGAGGTACGAGTGCTCGAAGACTTTCGAGAGATGAACGTACGGGCTCATCGTTGGTCAAAATAGCGGCCAGAGATTCTGAAAGCTGTGTTTCTTCCTCTTCAAGGGAAGCCAAGGACGCAAGAATATCCGGAAGTGTCGTGAGCGAGCTGGGATGCTGTCGAGTCTGGAATAAGCCATCCATGGTGGTTCAGATCCAAGCTCGTTCTCCCCGCGACCAGTCACGGTGCCTTACGTACATACCACCACAACAGCTCGACTTCTTGTTGCTTGTTCTTACGCATGGCCTCGGATCCATCTTCTGTCGGTGTACCTTGCGCCCAAGTAGATTGTAACATCCATGACTTTCTGCCAACAAAATGTCCTGGTTGTACTAGACTTTTCTGCTCAATCCATTATTTTCCCGATGATCATAACTGCGATGGTTCCGAACCAACAAAGGGAGATGTTGCCTGCTCTTCACGCGCCGAGCCGCAGCCTGTCTCGTTATGCGGTCTTAAAGGATGTCTAGCACCATGTTTGGAATCATACGTGGCGCAAGACGTCGGTCAAGACGCTCGAGTGGCAGCGACGTGTCCGCGATGCTTGCTGTCGTTTTGTGCCCAGTAAGTCAGGACTAGTTCTTCAGACAGCTTCGCCTGGCATTACAACACGATCGTAGACACCGATTTCCCGACGCTCATCAATGTGAAGAACCAGCTCTGAATCCGCTCTCGAAGAATGAAGCCGCCCGAGCAATCCTCGCTAAGAACTTTCCGTCGCATGACTTGGGAAAGAAGCATGTTGTAAAGCCGCCTGCGGAATTAAATGTGAAAACCCGACAAAAATCGAAGGGTACAGAGCTTGTTCAACTGATGAAGATGCGCCAGACCGCCTGTCCTGGGGACCTTGCGGCTGGACATGTCGATATTCAAGGTCGTTTCCATGTCCAGGTCAAGGTCGACAATTCTGACGTGTACAAAACCTTTTGGTTCAGGAAGGTCCGTTGTTTACACTCAGAATTACTTTTTCTCATTTGTTCCAGTCAATATCAACTGGCAGAGCTATTGATTTGCTCCAGCAACGGCTTGGGACATCGCTCAACGAGGTTCGTATGATCACCTTTCACCCTCCCTTGCTGATGAAAAGCATAGACATGGATGCTTCTGAAAGATACTGACGATAGCAGCGAGGTGTCCACTGGAATCACGACCTTTGACAAACCCTTGTCTGAGGTCCTTACTGATGGCTGTAGACTGAAGTTTGTGCGTTCCTGAACAAAATATACTGGAGGCTGCAACTTGCTTTGCGCGAAGTCTGAACTCCATTTGACTATTGTAATAACACATTCCACCCAAATCAAATCTCTAGACTGCGTATGGTCAGTTATAGTCCAATCCAGGAAAACTCCGTCTCGATATCAAAGGATACTTCTAGCGGCAGATTGTCGCTGCTCGTTCCAACACGGACGTGATATCTGAAGGTCCTAAGCATTATCATGGCCGTTGAATGTGGATCAACGTACTTGGCAGCAATGGCTCGCCATGCGTTCCTCGGTGCGTCCCAGAAGGACACAGCATATTTGTCCAGTGTGATAACGCCTACCTCGCTGGATCCTGGCTCCAGATCGCGTACTTTTGTAAAGCCTCGTAATTGTAGCTTCGGGGTAGTTGTACCATTTGACGGAAGATCCACATACGCTTGAATAACTTCGGAGCCGAGGACGCTCCCAGTGTTAACGACTTTGACAGTGATCTCGGCCGCGAAGTTCTCGTTTGATGGACAGGAAACCGTAATCTTCAAATCTGACAATGAAAAGGAACTGTACGAGAGCCCGTGTCTGCAACAGTCATCAGCCGTAACCATCCTCCTATTTGGAGAAGACAACTCACCCGAAGGCGAAGAGTGGACTGATCCTTCGCGCCTGGTAGTATTTGTAGCCCACGAACAAGTCTTCCCTATAAACCACTTCTCCGTTCTCGCTACCTATTGAAGATAGTCAGGCACCTAGCAAATAGGTGTTCTTCCGATGGAACTCCTTACCGAAGGATAGATACGAGGGAACGTCCTCGATACGTTTCGGAATCGTAAAAGGTAGTTTTCCGCATGGGTTAACTTTGCCCCAAACTATGCAAAATGATCAGATCACTGGTAGGTACCGAATGAAAACACTCAACGGATGTCTGCAATCGCATTCCCTGCTTCATTTCCCAAATACCATGCCAAGACAATTCCATCGATATCATTTACCCACGGCTCCATGTTCACGGCTGAACCCTAGAGGAATGGCCACAATCAATAGAGTGGGATTTTGCTTTATATGGACGCACAGCTTGGACAACAACTACAGTTCTGCGGTTTGCTTTTCCGACCAACTTGATAAGTTCATTCTGACGTCTAGGCAGATCCAAGTCTGACCGATCGAATCCCTCGCTTTCCCATTCGGGCGTCAAGCCGCAAACGACAATCGCAGCGTCACAATCAGCGGCGAGGTCGGAAGCTTCCTTGATTGCAAGGCTCTCGTCAATTTTCTCCGCGCCACCCAAACGCTGCCAGTTGATATCAGTCCAAATGTCATTTCAAACGTGAGTTATTGAAAGGAACGTACGAGTCCGCGCATCAGGGCCGGCTGCGAAAGATCTCTTTCTTGCTTATGAGATTCGGCAGGGGAACTTATGTAAACGACCTTGACAGTAATCGGTCCACCAGCAAGCAGGGGCACCGTCGCTTTCTCCTCGACAGTTCCTTGTCTAAGTTACTTGATTAAATGAACCAATGCATCTTGATAAGCGTACTCGCCCATAGAAGAAATCACCAGATCTCTGGTGAGTCCAGTTGTCGATCGTGAGTTCACCATTGATGAACAATTTTGCGCGACCTGTACCTTGCTCGTTAATCGTCATCGCAATTTAGAATAGATCATCCAAATGCTACCGGAAACAGCAAGCCCAAACTCAAAGGAGACATCTTTTTCGACACTTAGAAAACCCTCAAGTATCAGCCCCCACTCTTCTCCTAGTCCATCAGGCAAAAAGTCGTTGACTTTTACACGTGTATCGTTTAGTACGTATTTAGCGACCGGTTCCTTAAAAATCCCAGTTTCGTCACAGTCGTAGAATGTGCAGAGCCATCCCGGTTCTCCATCGCCTGTCATCAACATCGATTCCAACGTTGGCAGATATCTATGAGCTGCGATTTGTATTTTTAGGACCAAACCCTCTCTTGACAGTGATGCACTCACCATAGCAGCCTTGAGCGAACTTAAATTCAAAGTCAGAGTTACTTACAAAACCGTCCCAAGGAGTCACGACATAAGCTGGTTTCAGTGCCGCAGAGCCGCCACCGGATATGATAGAACCTTTAGCATGTGGACCAATGATAGCAACCGTCCTGACTTCTTCTGGACGTAGAGGTAGCAGTCCACCTTCATTTTTCAATAATACGATGGTTTCGGAGGCGATATTTCTGCAAAATCTCCGAGTCTCTGGAGAATCACGCGTCTTCTCGCTGCCATCGCCATAAACCACGTCGGAGTTCTTTCTTGCTAGCTTCTGAACAAACGAAAGAACGGATAACACTCGATCATTTATGTCCTTCATAGACACCTTCTGAGATGAAAGCATGTGCGTCATAAGCAACGGTGTACGCCAGCGCGAGGGACCAGGCATTTCCAGATCGAGACCAGCTTGTAAGGCAAGATCGACACTGTAAGTGCCATACCTAAGAAAAAAAATTAGCAGAGAGCATTTCAGTACGGGAACGACGTGCCAGTCGCTCATAACCAGACCATCAAACGACCATTCTCTTCGCAAAATATCACTCAGTAACCTCTTGTTATCTGAGCAATGAATGCCATCAATGCGCCCGTAGCTAACGAAAAGCGGTCTTAGTCTCCGAGCATTGAGGCGCCGAGAGACAGACACACGATGTCATAAACGCCCAAGGTCTAGCGAGCTTCTGCGCTAACATGAATCTATGCAGGAGTAACATTCCATAAGTCATCCAACACATTTTGTTCTAGACGCATACGGGTAAAGATATATCTCTCTGAGGGCTCGTTCAGAGATTACAGAATTGACAGCCGTTCGTTCATGTTCCTGATCGTTTGCGACGAAATGTTTTATGGTTGCTGCGACTCCTTGGGACTGGACGCCATTGATATACGCCACTGACAGCAGACCTGGTCACAAGACAGATGGTGGTATAACTGCGTGAACGCACACGATGGGCACCGGGAGAATCCTTACCAGAAAGAGTCGGATCTTCGGAAAAAGACTCGAACGACCGTCCACCGAGGGGAGACCGCTCATTGATCTCACTCAGAAGCCGACAAGGATTTCACAGCAGAGTATTCCGGGACTTACTTGGATATTGCATGTGGGTGCAAGAAGTACTACGGAGGATTTTATCCTTGCTTCCGCGGACAGGAATTCACCGACTTTGTAGACGAGCTCCGTATCGAATGTTGAACCCAGAGCTGTCCCACACTAACGCAACAATGCATAAGCATGTGTAAATTACATTCCATAATAAGTCAAGAGACACGTTACCGGTAGGCACTGCGCGGGAGTAGATATGAAATGAGACGAGCCTCGTACACCCTGAAAGGTGAGGACTGAGTTGAGAAGAGACTAGGAGAAAAGGCAGAGGACACACATTTGGGCCGTCGCTCATGCGGACAGAGGGAATGCCAAGCCTCTGTACCGAGGATGAATTCCACCAGTCCGGTGCGCTGAGCAAACTTATTTTCTCGTCTAGAGTGAGTTTGTTGATGAGATGATGAACATCTGCTTCGAGGAAAGAACGCGACATGGATGGAAAGAAAGAGAAATTACCGATCTTACAAGGGAAATACAACAGGTATATATACTGTGCGCCAAACACATATGATAGTGCAGGAATACATGATTATGAGTCTCTTAGATTTACCAACTGTTTGGTGGTAGTAGTAACGGAGAAAGGTCGGTGTGTGAGTGAGCCACATGATGCAATGCCGTGAAAGTCACGTTGTACGCATTCAGTGAGCACGGTAGCTAATACCGCTCATTCTCACACCAGCACTAGCCAAGTGGTAAGTATAGCTATAGCACAATGGACCCTCCTGCTCCCGACAATGCCGAGGTTGGCGACGTATCCACAGTCTTGACAAATCTCGTTCGTCCAAAGACGTCTGCAACGATCACCGTAAGGGTAATCAAGTCTTTCGAATTCCGTACAGAGAAGAGCCTTGTCTTGCACGATGTCAATCTCGAGTCGAGTACCGTTGCAGATCTCAAGTCCATGGCCCTTCAAGGTGGGCTTCGACTCTAATTTGCCTATCCTTGACCGCGACATTCATTAATAATCAAAATCGAATCCAGCCATCAAGACTCAGCCCGGTTGGAAGGCTTACCGTTCTTTGACTGATTCCAACGATGAGTCTCATCGGCTAGGTAAGCGTTCTCCATTCGTATATCCAAGATAATCGCTGATGCGTTTGAAGATACTTTGAAGCTTTACACCAAAGCTCACGGAGCGAAAGTAAATGAACATATACCTTGTTTCAAGCAACTCGTCTGACCGCCTCAAAATAGACAACTAACCTCATTATAAACCTTGATCATGATGATTGGATTCTCGATGACGATAATAAGACGCTTTCACAGGTCGGATTAGGTGAATAGCTAGTCGTCGACTTCCAAGGCGTATCAGTCATCTCTAATTTGACAGAGAACGAGACGGAGGTCAGCCTTTTTAACCACCAAGCTTATGAAACTTTCAAAGCACATCCCGAGGTGTGTAACAGTCTTTAACCTTCCCCAACCCGGCTTCATGGATTGACCCGTTCTGGTTTGGCAGACGCGATGGGACGAAGTTGGCGCGTGATTTGGTTGTCTAGAGTTCATCAGACGGTGCTAGTATGGTGGCCTTTTCTGGTGCCTTTCGGTACAACTCGATCTGAAGACATTCCCGCTATTCGACAGGCGTAGCTGTGGATTTGCGCGTATAACCCGCTAGTACTATTGACACCGCACGGAGGAACATCCAAGTCGACATTACCAATCGAGCTTCTTGGCAGCATAGTCGCGCACTTTCCGCCAATAAAAATACGGTCAGACCAAAACTTAATACACGGAGCGACCGTGCAATATATAATCTCACAACATGCTGCTATGACAAACAAAATGAAATGCACTATGAATGACATTATCGAAAGCTATATAGGAATCTAAAAGGTTCACTGCTGAGCACACTGCACTCGCGGCTCTCCTTCATCTTCGTCCATCGCATCTGGATCTGTACGACTCTGCTCTTGCTGCTGACGGGCATCCAAGTCGCTGAGAGTCACTTCCTCGATAAGGGCATGTTTATCAATCTTCGGTAGTGGTTTTCGTGGTGGTAGAGCTCGTTCAAGAAGCGGAGTTACTTGAGGGTCGAGACTGTCAGGGAATTCAATGTGCAATTTAACGAACAAATCTCCGGGTTCGTGATGTCGCTGAGAAGGCATCCCTTCCCGTGCTATCACCTTGAGTTGGCCTAGATACAAGCAATTTAGAAGAGCTCAGAACATCACCTATCAATTCGTCAATCGTCACCTTCTTTGATGATTTCACCCGGTACGATAGTCACGAGCAAGACCCGGTCGTCGAGATGCTTAATGGCAAACTGTCCACCCGTCAATGCGGTGAGAAGATCGATCTCGACTTCAGTCCATAGGTTGTTATCCTGGCGTTTAAACCGTTCGTGAGGCTTCTCCTCGATAACAATGACGACGTCTCCCGGAGTTGTGCCAGGTGCTTGATCGCTTTCCCCGGTAAAAGTAATGTGCTGGCCACCTTTCATTCCCTTGTCTATGTGCACCTCGAGCATCTTCTTTTCCTGGACAGTTTTCTTGCCGTTACAGACTTTGCATTTGTCCTTGTGATTTATGATCTCTCCGGTTCCGTTGCACTCATTGCAAGGCTGTTGGATCTGTTGTATCATGGGACCCATCTGCCGGACAGTCAAGCGCAGACCACGACCATTACAGGTTCCGCAAGTACGGACGGCTCCCTCTTTGCCCCCACGTCCGCCGCATTTCGAACAGATGACGTTTCTTGTGAGTGCGAGTTTTGTCGTTTTGCCCTTGTAGAGGTCTTCCAGAGTTACGTGCACACGATGAACGAGATCCTTCCCTTTCTTAGGACCCGACGGACGTTGAGGTCCGCCAAAGAAGCCAGCGCCCCCACCACCAAAGAGTTGGCTAAACAGGTCCTGTATGCGTTCGACTGCTTAGGGTCTTTCTAAATAATGCGTCTTGGTAATCATACCTCTGGGTTCATACCAAACCCGCCACCTTGGTCATTTAGCCCAGCTTCCCCTCGACTGTCGTAGACTTCGCGTTTCTGGGGATCAGATAACACTTCATAACTGGAGTAGAAAGAAACTCGGTGATTCGTTGATTTCCGCGAAGTAGAGCCGCATACGTACGCGTGAGTGATTTCTTTGAAAAGCTCGGGGTCGCCACCCTTGTCCGGATGGTGCTTGAGAGCTCTAGATACATAATGAGTACGATCAAGAAAGAGAACTCGATGGCAAATCACGCACTGCTTGCGATAGGCCTTCTTGAGTTCGGCGTCGGAAGCATCAGGTGCGGCCTGAAGAACGTCGTAAAATTTACTAGAAATACATGTGGATTAAATTGAGAATTGCAAAATTAAATAAGATGAAGAACAGAAAAACGACACACGTTTCTAGTACCATCAGGAGAACTTGGGAGATGGAAATGAAAAGTATAGGGAACAGGGAGTTGGTACAGGCTACGAGGAGGGGGACAATGAGATGAGAGACGCCGTTTGCCCTTTTGGATGATGATCACTTCATAGAAGGTACCAGAAAGTTCTGGATCTTCGTCGCGATCGACGCAACTTTTTCTCGATTTTATTCTTTGTACTTATTCAGAATCACTTTTATTCATTACACATTCAAAACATTCGATAATACTAACCCCTCATCGGCTAACGTCGGGGTAAACATCAAATCGTCGCTGGCTCGTCACTGGTATCCCAGTACGAGCCTCCTTCAGTATCTCTGGATCTATTCGTTGTTCGTTACCATATTTCAGACGCACTCATGATTTCCAAATTGAAGTTTACCTATGAAAGTGTGCACTATGTCTTCCGTCTCAGCAGCCTCACCGAGTATCTTGCCCCTGACATCATCTCCCATTAGCCATGATCAATACAGACCCTTATCGGGTACGACTTACATCGGATCGACGACCATCGAATGGCCCCACTAACAGCAGTTCATGACAATGGACAAAGAGCAGTACGCTAATGACTCACCGCATGGTATTCAGCAGTCATGTCCCGGGCAGGGCTGCACATCGCTACGAAGACCTGATTGTCTACCGCTCTGTAGATAGTACAGTTAGGAAAATGCAAAGCGGACATCGCTTGCGTAGTAATACCTCGCTCTCTGAAGAAGCTCCCAATGCATGGGTCCCGTCGTCAGGTTGAAGGCGCCTGGATAAATCATGATGTGTGCACCTGCAAGCAGTGTTTATGCATTATCAAATCGATAGCGAGCCAACAACAGTTCAAGACCGACCTTTCCTTGCTGCGATCATTGTCATTTCAGGAAAGCGAATGTCGTAGCATATTCCAAGGCTAATACGAGCAAAATCTTGCGTGGGCGTGAGATAAAATGAAAATATAAATATATAACATTCGATTCCTTGAGCTTACCGGTATCGAAAAGAGTGAGTGAACTACCACCCGTCAACGTTCGGCTTTCCTTTTTTTTTTTTTCAAGGTAACATGAAACATTCTGCGAAGACATGAGCATTCTTGGATACTGACCATGAAAGTGATTTTCCCGGGAATATCTATGTCAAAAAGATGGACCTTTCTGTGGATAGCTACTACATCCCCTAGAGATCCAAAGTAAGCGTTTATTAAACACTGTGACACCTGCACCTGCCGACCCGCCTGATGGAGAATAAACGGTCGCTGTGTTATAAATCCTGCTATCGTCAGCGAAGTCTCGCTCAGGAATCGATCCTAATCAGAATCACCAACACGACATCAAAATTCGGATAGTCGCACATACCACCAATAAGCCAGGTGTTGGTGTCTTTGGCAACCGCAGATAACATTTTGACGCTCTCACTTTGACTGTTTGCAACATCATATGGTTCACCGGGTGTGAACCCTATCACCTCTGCATACTTCGGAAAATGAGTATGGCCATAGGGAGAATTAAAACACTCCTAAAGTTGTGTGAATGGAATTGCAGATGGTAGGCATTCCGGAACAGGTGCGAACCGGGAGGACAATCAGATCTGGCTTTGGATATTTGCCGTCATCTCCAGTGGACGCCTTTAGGACCATTTCCCGAGCACGCTGAAGATTCTTTGCTTTGTCGGAACCGATCTGGCCAAGTTGAACGAGAGCAAGATGAAAGCCTAGGAACGAAGGTGCCGGTTGGGTAGCCATGGTTCGACGAAGTGAGAAAATCGATGTGCTACAAGAGAGGTATGCTTTATTATTCCTAGCAGCCTGAGCAAAGGTAATGGCAAGTGAGAAGGAAGAGAACATGATAAGTGAGAGATTTGAGTCCCGTGACTAACAGATCCCGCCGGCCGCAGATCTAGTTAGTGATGGTATCGCAATCAATATTTGCCTCTCGGCTTTGACTTTGACTCGAGTATGCCACTGGTTCTGATATCCAATCCAAAGTGCGGAGACGGCCAAGGTCACATCTTTGTTCGGCAACACGTCGTTCCTCTTCTCGCACAGCACGGCGTTCGTGTTGACAAGCAAATTGTTACGACTGCGGCGGGTCAAGCAGGCCCAGAATTCCTCATGTTCATCGATCAATTCAAGGATTCGGAACAGACCCGTGTGCAAGTCTCTCTGGTCCTTGCCAGTGGCGATGGTACTCTTCACGAAATCGTGGATGCAGTCTATAAAGCAGAATTCGTCCGACCTCTTCATATATCCGTTGCACTTGTGCCCACTGGAACGGCAAACGCCCTTTACTCTTCTCTGTTTGCGTCCACTCTTGCTAGTCTGCAAGCCGGTGAAATCACATCGCTCGATTATAAGCTTTATTCCGTCAAATCTCTGCTCCGTAATCAGAACGATGTGGTCCCTCTCACGATTACGAAGGCAACCGTTCGCTCCCCTTCTCATGCAACCTCCACTGAGCATTTCTCAGTAGTCGTAACTTCAACGGCGTTGCATGCTTCTATTCTACATGACTCAGAGAGTCTACGAGAACAGATACCTGATCTCAGTCGGTTTAAAATTGCGGCGGAAAAGAATATATCTCGATGGTATCCAAGCACCGTCAGTTTTCGGCCGTCGCAAGGTGATGAGCTGACAATTTATGATCACCGTGTGGGCAAATTCGTCGGTTTTGCCGGGGACAACAACAACCCAGCAGAACCAACCATTCATGGACCTTTCTCTTATTTTGTATCAACGGTGAATGTGGACCGCTTCGAGCCTTCCTTTGTGATCTCGCCACTGTATAGTAGAATTCGTCCACGAAGAAGCGCGATGGACATTACTGTGATACGGCCTCACAGAGATCCGGCGATACTGGGAGATTCGGAAGATGATCGTATTCGGTTTGCAAACAGGCTCGGAACGGCACTCCAAGCGGCGTATAGAGATGGAGCTCACATTGCGTTGAATTACTTTGATGATGGCTCAACAAGGGAGGTCGAGACCGGGGGGGGATTTGGTTTTCGCTCACTGGTCGAGTATATTCGATGCACAGGAAGCTGGCGCTGGCTTAATGTGCGTAAATCCGTGATTTGTCAATCGGATATGGTTTTCATGAAATACCCGTCTGGATCCTAGGCTGGAACGGAAGCTACTCATCTCTGCGTCGATGGAACGATAGTGACCATCGAAGCTGGCGGAGAAGCAGAATGCCAGATTATTGATACATCCACCTTGAGATTTGATTTGTTTGTCTAGAAGGAAACTCTAAACTCTATAATGCTACGAGTCTTTGTTTAGTATCTTTCGCATCCACTGAGCAGCATCCCTGTAAACTTCATCTATTGACCTGGAACTATCGATCTATCAGATGTACATTAGTTGCAGTCTTTTCCGCATGGTAGCTTTGCTTTACCTCGGCGACCTTGCTAAGTTCTGCATAATATTTTACGACCGGCATCGTCTGTTCCTTGTAAGTATCTTTTCATAAGGAGATCGTTAGGAGCCCGATGTCAACAACGACCACAAGGGACTTACTAAAGCGTTTTCGGATACTTTCTACATTATCATCTTCTCTGCATGAGGTCTTTCCACGTTCAAGCAGACGATGCAGCATAATCTCTTCTGTTGTCGTAAAAAACAAAACGAGTGACGCTACGCATACCTAATGATAACCTGAATGTTGACTGAAGCGATGTCGGCCAGGGAATGACTTACCTCTTCCTCGAATTTTATTGCCTGGTCCATTTTCCGCGGAAACCCATCAATAAGGAAGCGACCCCTTCCATCTGTCCAGCCTTCTGCGCCGTTGTTCTTTTCTATTTCGGCCTTCATCGCATTTTCCAGAAGTTTGACGGTGATCTCCATCGGCACTATGGTACCTTCGCGTATACATGTACGAATGAGCTCTCCGAACTCAGACCCTTCGCGATTTTGTTCGGCTCGAAGAAGATCTCCGGCTATGCGTCAAGATGAGAGGAGCAATCGGTAAGATCGAAGAAGAAATTAACCTGATAAGTGAGAGAACCGAAACTCGTTCACGAGCTTCACGCATTGGGTTCCTTTCCCAGCACCAGGACCTCCAAGGACAAAGACGACAACGACCTTGCGACGATCGAAGACAGATTTTGTTGATTCTGGTGTATCCAATTCAGACATGCGTAGTGGGAAATAAAAGAAATGCGTCGCGACAAAGATTGGAACTGCGTACAGGGAACGAGGCCCTCGAGACGGACATTCATATTGACATCAGCGGAAGTGAGATCGCGACTTGTCACAGTTACATGCATGTAACAATTCATGCCGTCACACAGACCTGGAACGTCACACGGATGAACCTGCTCTCTAACTAAATCCAAAATTGCAGCCATGCAGTTCTGGAAACCGGGAACTCAAGGTCCGGGTAGTGCGATAGACAGAGCTACTGAGTTGGAAGACGTTATCGTTCCTTCTGCTCCTTCATCCTCCTTGGTCGGAATACAGGCAGCGCGCGAAAGGCTGCCCATCTTCAAACACCGTTAGTTTTCTCCCTTGCTTGAGTTGTCCTCCGTTCAGGTATTCTGTCTGTTCAGGGAATGAGATACTATACTGTGTTGAGACATACGGTGTCGTAATCGTACATGCGCAGACGGGAGCCGGCAAGACTACTCGTGAGAAGCACAACTTCGTCTTGAGGCCAGATCCTGGCTGCTTAACTTAGCTGTTCTTCAGAAATACCGCAATATCTGTATGAAGCTGGATGGGCAGCCAGGAGCGGTGTAATAGCTTGTACTCAACCAAGGCGTGTGGCTGCTACTAGCGTTGCTCAAAGAGTTGCAACTGAGGTGGGCTCACTCTTGGGAGATGAAGTAGGCATGAAGTCTTCGAAGTTAAGATGTGTCTTCTAATGCATTTCCGTAGGTTGGCTACACAATCCGCTTTGAGGACGTAAGCGATAGAGAGCGCACTCGCATTCGTTACATGACAGATGGAATCCTTTTTCGTGAAGCCCTGGTGGACCCTCTTCTGAGTCAATACAGCGTTATCATGGTTCGTTTTCTTTCGGCAATGAGTCGAGCACTGTAATAACTCAGCAGATCGACGAAGCGCATGAGCGCAGCATATACACTGACTTGATCATCGGTATCTTGAAAAAGTACTCGTGAAAATTAGGTGCCAGTTGAGCAGCTCAGTTAATTAATGATTACAGAATACGTCGGAAGCGCCCTTCTTTGCGTCTCATAATCTCTTCAGCAACTTTAGACGCGACTCGATTTCTCGAATACTTTGAAACCTCGGACAAGGAGGCAACCATTCTCAGTTTAGAGGGCAGACTCTTTCCAGTAGAGGTGGCTTACTTACAGGAGCCGACGCCTGACTATGTGCTCACAGCCGCCGAAGTTGCCTGGCGCATAAACCTCCAGGTGAGAAAAAAGACATACCCTTCCTTTTCTTCTCGCCTGATGATGACAACCGGTAGAAACAGAGTTCCGGAGATATCTTAGTATTCCTTGCTGGAAGAGAAGATATCGACAGATGTCTGGAGGAGCTCAGCGAACTCTCAGCAACGTGGGTCTTCTGATTGAATTGACCGACTGGTGACTGACCATCTCTATGATCAGTCGACCTGTTGGTGTACCGAATCTGATACTTCTTCCGCTTCATGCTGGATTGTCCGCGAGCGAGCAGATGGAAGTCTTCGCTCCTGCAGAACGAGGAAGCCGAAAGGTGATCGTGGCAACAAATATTGCAGAGGTCAGTTATTATCACAGAGCACACATCAGCAATATGTCGATAAACCTCCAGGCCAGCATTACTATTGATGGAATCAGATTTGTCATAGATGGTGGCTTTGCCAAGGTGTGTCATAGAAAGTGAAATAAGGGTATGTACGACTGATTTTCTCTTCCGTTTGCTATAGATCCGGGCATATAATCCCACAACAAACCTCGCGTCATTGACGGCAGTGCCGGTATCTCTGGCATCCGCTACTCAACGTGCTGGAAGAGCCGGTAGAACATCTCTCGGTATTTGTTACAGATTATATACCGAAGAAGCGATGAAGTTTCTTCCAGCTACGACTCCACCTGAGATTACCAGATGCGACCTGACGGGGCCCATTCTGCAGCTTAAGGCACTTGGTATTAATGATCTTATGAAGTTTGACTGGGTCACGTCTCCGCCTGCTGAAAGCGTGTTAAGGGCTCTCGAAAACCTGGTCGTTAATGGTGTGATTGATAGCAATGGAGCATTGACCGACATCGGGGGGAAAATTGCCGAATGTCCGCTCGAAGTGAATATTGCTCGAATGGTGAGTAAACGTTCTGAGCATCTAACCAACTCCGACCATCGCTCAATTTTATCTCTGCGTAGTTGTTCAGCTCACAACTCCATCGCTGCGGAGAGGAGATACTGACTATCTCTGCTATGGCTGCAGTGCAGGATGTTTTCATAATTCCTGATGGAAGCGCTGGAGCTTTAGCCGAACTTGAAAGAAGAAAATTCACAGCTGAGGAAGGCGTGAGTAGATCTATCCTTTGCATGCCAGATTTTCATAGACTTAACACGTCTCTATCTAGGACCATCTAACATTACTAAATGGTGAGGACTTCCTAGGGCAAGTCTCGTAGCACACCATTTTAATTTTGACAAGTATACAATGCTTTTACGAAGTATGGGAAGTCGGCAGGGTGGTGTCGATCACACGCGCTTTCTTTTCGTGCCTTGTCTCGAGCTGTGTCAATCCGCGCTCAGCTGAAAAAGTATATGCAGCGATTCAGAGTACCATTGGTGAGCTGCGAAGGCGATGCGAAACGGGTACGGCAGTGTCTCGTAAGTGGATATTGGAGAAATGCCGCTCGTTGGGTGGCAGATGGTACATATCGTTCTGTCCGCGGTGATATGGTGAATGTGCAAGTCTTTCCATGCTGATGCACCGACTAACGAAGAAGCAGATTTTGCACGTGCATCCTAGCTCTGTTCTATTTACCCGAAAAGCTCGCTCTGGTTGGGTAATATTCCACGAAATGGAGGAGACAAAGAAAACACAGTAAGTGAGACTTGCAATCTGGGGACGTCAGGTTGCTCAATCCGTGCCAAGGATACGCATCTTGACGGAAATTGAGCCGGAATGGTAAGTGCTTGGTTCAAGGAAAACAACTTGTTGCTTAAGCAAGGACCAGGCTGCTGGAATATGGCCACGTTTTCCAGGGCAAAAGCCTTTCGGATAGGGTCAATTTGGCTTAACGTGAAAGTTATAATCGTGGAAAACGAGCGTAGAGATCAATTAGTATTACTAAGTCGTTGATTTTTACAATGAAGAAGATTTGTCCAAATTTGGTAGTGCAGCAGATCGACGATTTTTGTTGACCCAGAGAGAATTCAAAATTCAAGCTTGTTCGTACACACGATGGGCGCAGGTCAATCGAAAGCAGGTCAGGACGAGCAAGACGGGCTGGATGAAGTCCCCGTCCAGGTCAATTCTGGTTCCATCTATCTGACTTGTTTCGGATCCTGACTGCGTCGTTTATGTAGTTCTCTCAGGATGTCGTGGACCATCTTGTGGACGCAGCAGCGTCACCTAGCCCGACGCCGCAACGGCAGTCTTCTATCGACGCACAGATACGCGCGCGTATCCACTCGGAGGTTTCGAGGCTGCAGCAAGAGGAGGAAGACATTCGCAAAGAGATTGAGCTGTCTTTGGCGAAGGAGAATCTTGACCTGGAAACGAGAGGAGCAGGGCACAGTGATGATGGTGGTGATGGTGGTTTGTTAGAAGAGGATGTGCACAAGGCGCTGAATAGCAACGTGATTCTCGGTGATCTGGAGGAAGTGCGGCAAAAGGTGGAGAAATACCGCTCCAAGCGCGAGGACGTTGAACAAAACCCTGCAGAACAAGCTGCGAAGGCATTGTCTAGTTGTTATGAGTAAGTTCACTCCAGTTTGTTTGCCAACTCTGGCCAGACACTGATGAATTACTCAGAAGCAATGCAAATAGGCCGCTTGAGTGCCGGAAAGAAGCGGCTGCTTTCAAGGCTTCCGTTGCACAAATGGAGCAGGTATGTCTTGAAGACAGGTGAATTGATTGAAAGACTCTAATTCGAATACTGCCCAGGATTACATAGCATCCTTCCGGTGATTTCGTTTGTATACCAGACAATGAAGCTATTGAAGTTCTTCTGTTACGAATAAAGAGAGTCCGACAGCTCTGTAGGTTCAACACTACTAATTACTATCGCTGTGTTCAGAATCCGAGGTTCCTTGGATCTGTAAGCAGATTAAGCATCTTGCCCATGCGCACTCGAATCGAGGAAGACGTAGCTGTTCTTGTTGGTGAGTGTACGCTCTCGGCTGCCCTGATCGTCGTCGTCATCGACACCGCTGTAGGCATACCCGATGGGGGCGGAAGAGTCCTCCCCCTGCCAGTCCGAGTAAAGGACAGATGTGTCTGCTGATATTCTGTTTTTGCCCGTAGTAGGGCCGACCTGACGGAAGCCGTTGCCGTTGATGAGAGACCACCAACTCCAACGGCGAGCGGAACCTCCGGCGCTCGAATGTCGTGACTGGTCAGAGGCTGAGTTGTGCGAGGAAGCCTTTGACTGCCGGCGTGTCTCACCCGTAAGAGACGAAAGGCTCGTCTTGATCCGCGGAAGCCGAGTACTAGTGAAGCTGCTCGGAGGAGGAGGCGGCTGAGCCGGGACTCGTTGAGCTGCCATTGCCGGCATTTTCGGCGTATCCACGGATCGCTCCGCCGCTTCCGGCCTGTGGGAAGGGAGATCCGTAGTCCGCGGAGAACCTAATGCCAGGGGACTCGGACGTAATGGTCTATATGATTTACTGTCTGCCCTGGGCCTGCCAACCGGAGGACCATCGTTTCGATTGCCGCTACCAGCAGCAGTCTCAATGCCAGTGCTGGTGCTGGTGCCGGTGCCACGATCAGGGGCAGAGCGCGGCTTGAGTGGACGAGGGGAAGAGATTGATTCGAGAGGCGGGAGTGGTGGGACGGGAGGGACAGGGGAATTTGTCAGCGGAGAGCCGGTAAATTTGACGATGCGATGAGACGGTGCTTTTGAGTCTGATGACGTACGCCGTGATCGAATGCCAGACGGAGAATGGGAGGAAGCGTGACTAGCACTGGACGATGTCGATGTCCGACTCCGACTCCGACTCCGACTCCGACTCCGACTTGATCGAGCCTGTCTGGACGCCATCGCTTTCTGGGTCAAAACGCAATCAATTCATCAATATTTATTCACAACATTATTTCATTGAGTGGTTCTCATATTTAAAGTTTGAGCTAGAGCTGTATGTACATACGCGTTTTTCGAGTTCCCGTCTCTCGCGCTTCTTGATCTGCCTGCCCCACCATTTCCAGCCAATGACGGCGAGGACGGCGAGGACAACTCCCCCGCATACACCGCCGGCGATGGCCGCTACCGGAATAGGATCATGCGGGTCAACATGGGAGCCCAGAGCGGTTGGGTCAGCAAAGACGGTAGTTGTGACAAACTGACGGAGATGAAGACGGGAAGTAGCATGGGAGGGGGAGGGGGACATGAGTGAATAGGAGAAGAGAGAGGGATGATGAATAGGAGGCCATGGGGAGGGAGATGAGCTGGACGGGCTGAGAAAGAGATCAGAGGAAGACACGTTGCACTAGCAAGGCACGCGCACGCGTAGGTGTGGCCAGAGCCAGAATACAATTAATGATAATATAATATAATCATTATTATTATATATAGTTGGACGGAAGCAGATAACGAGAAGAAGAAGAAGAAGAGAAGCACTTGAGGAACAGAGATCGGATCATTACGTAACTAGATGGACACTAGATATCACCGTGCTGACATAAATCGGCAATCCTACAGATCCACTACTACTACTACAGCCAGTACAGTACAGTACAGTACATAGTAATAGTCTACTCCCCCTCCCAGAGTCTACCAGTCTGCTCTGCTCTGTTCTCCTCCGACCACTCTCTCGTCTCTCTCTCTCTCTCTCTCTCTCTCTCTCTCTCTCTCTCTTTCTCTCTCGACTTTGCTCTACCCGTCCTCTGCTCCCCCTTTCTCCTCTTTCGTGTGTGTCTTTTTCGCACCCGCGGTCATCATTCAACATTCCCGCTTGCTCTCCGCCATCTACACTAATTGCCGTATTCACCGTACCGGTCATTCATCCATGGAACCGCAAGACAATTCCAGTGTAACCTCTGCAGATATCTCCAATCCTCTAAAGCCGTATGTCCTTTCCACTCTTTTCTTTCCATACCGCAGCAGTAGAGTAATTCACGCGTCGCAGCACGAAGCCTCCTGTTGTAAGAGGAGCGCGAGCCTGCACTGTCTGTCGCGCTGCAAAGGTATGTAGCACCGAGCACCAGTACTGTGATGCTTTCGCGTCGGGCTCCCAGTGTTAATATTGATGCCGGTCCGGCCTTTTCTTATATATCCGTATAGATGAAATGCGTTGGCTCCGACGATGGCCAACAGCCCTGCATGCGCTGTAGGCGTTCAAATACAGAGTAACCATTCATTACTCCTTCTTCAGTTTGACTATTCTTACCTACTACTTATTGCTCCTCTTCCTGCTTTAGATGCGTGTTTGAAAAGCATCGTAGAGGCCGCAAGCCTGGCTCAAAGTATTATTTCCTTCGTCTTTATTCACAGTCACTATCTCTTATTCACTCTGATATCAGGCTGTCTGAAGCCTCTAAGATGCTCAGGCGTCTCGAAAAAGGTCTTAATAATGCCAAGCTCAAGTCGCTTGCCACAGAGTCTACTGTAGTATCCATTGCTTTATCTCTCATCGACACGTAAAATACTGACTTTTCGTTTCTCAGCTCACAAGTCAAACAGATTCCTCTCAGTATCGACCAGTCCTGGGAGCTCGTCATCCATCCTTTAATACCCAGCCAGATCATGCGTATCATCCCCAGGCCTCAGGTGCAAGTTCCCTCGATGAAGACGACGATGGTGAGCCGAACGAAGAAGGCATGTATCCCGCAAAGCTCATCAAGAAGGAGAAGCAACGCAATTCGTTTTTCGGCACCGTGCTCGGCCCGTCCGGTTCGTCTCACTCTCCAGTGGAACACGCATACTCTCCTGTATCATCTTCTACTGCGGAACGCGCGACTTACTCGTCCGAGCCTTCACCATCAACGTCATTGCACGTCCCATTTGGTCATTTAGATGATCCAGTTCAGGCGGGCCTAATGGATGACCAGACGGCGGAACATATCATGGATCTTGTGTTCATCAGACTGAATCCCTTCGTTAATTTATTTGATCCAGAATTGCATTCTTCGATCTATATCAGAAAGAGGAGTCCGTTCCTATTCTCGACACTTCTCATGGCGGGTAGCAAATTCTTTAAACCTCATCTATATCAAAAGTGCAGGGAGCTTGCTGAACAGCATGCTATCAAAGCATTTGCGGAAGCTCAAAAGAGCGTCGAGGTGGTCCAAGCCTTTATGTGCTTGACCTACTGGGGAGAACCGAACAGTAATGTACGTATTCTCGTGCTCAAAAAAAAATGAAAGCTAATTTCCGCGGCTCTGCAGAGGACATGGACATACATTGGCTATGTAGCTCCTTCTGTTTTCTATTATTCATGACAGCTTGCCTGATGATGTTTCCTCTAAAGGCTTGTCGAATGGCTGTCGAACTCGGTTTAAATCGATATACCCCTAGGCCACCAGAATCGGAAACAGCCATTCAGAGGTTGGAACGGCGGAACCGCGAGCGCACGTATCTGGTTTTGTTCGTTCATGATCGAAGTCTCAGCATGCAAACGGGTCGTCTTTGGATGCTTCCTGAGGTCAGCACAACCACTCTGCTGCACATCTGTCCTGGTCTAAGGCAGCTTACTTCGTTCAGGATGAGCTCGTCCTAGAATCATACTTATGGCACGAGCAGGTGCCTCCAGGCACGCCAATCCGGCCGGAAGACGTTATTGTTTCTGCTTTCGTGGCACTGAGATTGATTGCTGTAAGCTCATTCACCCGACCTGTGTTCGATGCAAGATCCAAAATACCCTACTCCAGACCGAAACAACGAAGATGTTCGAACTGCAGAAGGGCTCAGTGAACAACGGGCAACCTGATAACTACGATTTTTTGTTGAATGCGTGTAATTCGAAGCTATCCGGGTGGGCAACCACGTGGTCAATGGAGATGAAGCGCGGTAAGCCCAAGTCATTTCCTAGCTCGCCGAGTGGCAGACTGTGACATGCAAGGATAGCTCATGGGGAGTCATTCCATCATTCCTTTCTGGAGTTCTTCCAGCTTTATGTCGGACTTTTCCTCAATAGCTTTGGCATTCATGCCTATATGACAAATGTGAGTCTGGATAACGTATGCAAATCAGATACTTAGCTAGTCGAACCCTCATGCCCTCTCCTTAGACGGCTGGGCCATCACCGAGTTTACAAGCTCTCGGCACATGTTATTCGAACGCTTCGCGCTGCCTGGAGATTGTAGTCAAGGAATTCGCTCGTGTACAGATGCTAGTATGTCATTTCCCAATATCTTCACAAAGATTACGGAACCTTTTCCTTCATTAGCAATACAGCCAGGAATCGATTACTGTCATGACTGCGTATTGTGCGGTCATGCTACTTCGGGTGCGTTTCGTTCCAATACATGATTAAAGCTCTATCGTTCGCGGTCCTGGAGCTGATTTGTCAAAATACCAGCTTCTTCGGAAAACGAATCTGAAAACTGACCAAGGGAGTGGTCCGAATATCCTTACTCTCATCCTGAGTGCATCTGATGCATATAGGGAGGCTGGCACCATGATGCCGTCATCGTCATCGTGTGCAGCACATGCGCGTTTCCTGCGCACTCTCGTAGAAAGGGAAGAAATGAAAGCTCGTCAAGTGGGTAGGGAAAGGATGGACAACATTGATCCCGCGCTGCAGACGTCTGTGAAATACCCCGCCTTCGAGGCACACGGCCATGTCGGTGCAGGTGGTTCTCCTGCAGAACAACTTAGTGCAAACCGATCTCTGGATGCGGTCGAAGACGGATACTCATATCATTCCTATCCACAAACTGAAGCTGCATTGGTCTCGCCTGAGAATGGGAAGGAGACAAACGGGTTACCGAACGGGGACGCATTTCATGGAAGCTTCCCAAGTCAATCTCATGCCGACCATTTGTACTACGACAACATGTGTAGAGAGCTTGGTGTCACGCAAGGAGTCGATCTCATTCAGGGCCCGCCAGCCTTCTATCCACGCATGGCACCTTCAGAACCATATCCTATGATGGGACAGTAGGAATTAACGACATCGGTATCCTTTTTTACTTACAATGTCCCCTCGATGATGCCAGTTGTCCGCGCAAATTCCTTCCATAGAAGCTAGATACTCCATTTATTAATCAAGGCTGATAGGGAAAATAAAGACATTTCTTCCCACGGCTGCAGCAAGTCGAGGCGTCCCACGATTGCCAATCCAGTCGAAATCTATGACACGGTGAGGTTGAGGCGCAATCTGAATGGTTGCCGTTTGTGCTTGAAGATGATGAATATTATAAACGCTTATCACGCCTCCGTTAGACGTCATGGCTGATGTGGATATTGCAAAGTACTCGGGAAACGAAGGACACCAACTAGAATCAAGCATCAGTTAGTAGCCTAAGATGACTCGTGTGCTTTTGCTTACCGAAACTTATGACCTCCTTCCGAGAATACAGGGCCGACCACAAAAGGTTTACCGCCTCTCAATTTGCCAATGTCCCATACAGCAAACTCCGAACCAAAGACGGCACCGACACTGTGAAAAGAGGGTTAGGAGGCGTATTGTCGACAAACACGGTTTACCAACATGCTAGGATCGTCCGTCCTCCAAGAAGCATACCCAAACAAGCTCTTCGACGTGTTCGCTAAAGTATCTGACAGACTTCTCGGATGAACAAGCTCAAGAATGCTTTGATGGTTGAATGCCTCTTCGTCACTATCACTTGGGTCCTTTCTCCAGTCGATTAGAAAGACAGATCCCCTGGTGTCGGAGACCAGTAGTTCTTTACTCGTTGAAGCGTGAGATGAAACCGAACATAGAGGATGCGCGAAAGGGATAACCAAGGCTGTCGGTTGGCATTCGGGCGGCTGGGGATCCTTACTCGTCTCTAGATTATTTGTCGCCGATGGGCGCAGATCCCAGACAATAAGATTACGATCATCTTTATATGTATTATAAGACATCGAGTGGTTGATACTGGCAAGTATCTCGTGAACTGACCAGAGACTGTTGCTACATGCCTTGCAATGTCTTCCTGACCACCGACGAAGGTAATATCATTGACCCTAAATGCAAGAGTACGGAAATTATTTCTCGGTGCTTAGGGCTCAATCGAAGTTGTTTCCACGGACCGTGCATGATGACCCGTGAGACCGCCTCCAAATCGGCGAACGGATTCCAGTGAGTCATTCGACTTTGAAAGTATGTGAAGGCCGAAGTCATGAGTGGAGATAGCAAGCCTAGCCGTCCCAGAAGAAGGCTGAGCTGAGCTTCTTAACCATGAAATGATATGCGGATCTCACTCTAGGATCCATCTATCTGAAGCACTGGGTGAGACCGTCTTTGGAGACCAAGCGATAGAGGACACCCTGAGACCAACTAAGAAGTATGCAAGGGGCCGAATCGCAGTGTTGCTCTGCGGGTATGAAATTAGCCTTGTCTGCGAGCTAGGCAGGTCCGGTACTCACGCACTGAACCACTTCGACTGAACCCTCTCCAGCAATCGCGAGGAGGTCTGCGCCATCAGCATGGTAGCACGAGCGAAGGACGATCACATCCGTCCCGAAGTCGAATTTCAAGTCTGTCATGGCTTTTGTTGGAACTCGTTAAAAGTAGAACTACGTCGGATGACCTAGAAGCAGCGACGCGACAAACGAAATTCATTTATTCTAGTAGTAGATCAATCACGTGAGGGTGCAGTTGAAGCACGTGATGGAAGGATCACTTGACTCTGACTCTGACCGGTCTTTCTTTCACAGGACAGAGCAGCATAGAGCATGCGATCTTCACGCAAACGTAGGCGAGAGAGCTCCGGAAGCATCGTACATCCCGTTCACGCTCAAGACGGCGAAGGTGGCTCTCGGTCCGAGAAGGAGACTATAGAAGCCTCAGTCTGGGACGCGTTTCGTGAAGAGTACGTTGAATGTAAGTCGATGGCTTGCTTATTGTATGTTGAATTTGTCGACGGCTATTTCTCTCTCTAGCGGTCGAACAACTCCCCTTGTCTATACACCGAAATTTTGCTCTGCTAAAAGAGCTAGACGCTCAAGCCAATGGTGACATCGTCTGAACCTGGTATTTCTTTGACCTTGACGTGCTTATTCAGTGATGGGTGCAGGTCTCCAACCGAAGATCGGAGAATATATACAGCACCGGCGACACCTCGGTGACCTTGAACCGAGTGGAACTGAGACTATTGACGTTTTGCACGGGAAACATGGCCAAGCCTCTAGGAGACGGTTTGCGGACTTCAACGGGTCTCCTATCATGATTCGGCACGACAGTCTGAAGACAGAAACCCGAAATCGTGCTCAAAGGCGTTCGGAGCATCTTCATTACTATGCGTTACTTTCCGACTTTTCAACATGTATCAACGAACTGGTTCGCACTGCAGAGGAGAAAGTTAATCTTGCCCAGGCAACATACGATTCGGTGCGCGACTTGGTCCTGGTTGTTGTCATACTGTAGATGCTCACGTCGTCTTATATAGATTGACAGGCACGTGCGTCTCCTGGATCAAGCTATTAAAGAGCATGAACTACACTTGAGGGATGACCTTTCGGTGGCCAAAATCAATTCTTCGTCGTTTCCGATCGGTGGTCTGGTGATGACAAGGCTAAAAGACCATGTGGATAGTCCGATTTTTTTATCGCAACATAACCTGCAAAGAAGACCTGAGAGGAACCCGCGTACTCACTCGAGGGGACGTTCTCGAAGAGCCATTAAGTTACATTCATCGTCGCCAGTCCGGGGGTCATTAGACGACAATCCAAATGGCGGTGCCCGATACAAGGTAAAAGGTAATCTGAATAGACTATCCGTTCTATCTCGCGACCTGACTGTCATAAATGGTACACCTATGACGACATTCAGCTGCCGATATGCCGATTGATCCCAATGAACCCCGTTATTGTTATTGTGGACAGGTATCGTGGGGAGAAGTGAGATTTCTCTCTTTATTGAAATTGACATTGTTCCGACTATGTCTTACCCAGATGATCGCTTGCGATGCTGCCGGCTGCGAACGTGAATGGGTCAGTGTTGACACAGACATTCTTCTCTATCCTCACTAACTTTTTTTCTAGTTTCATCTTAACTGTGTGGGACTGACCGAGGCTCCGAAAAGAGGCAAATGGTATTGCGATGCTTGCAAGGAGAACAGGAGCTTATCATGGCTGCGGAGGCGGGGTCACTAGATGATTTTCCTTTAAAATGTGGGAACAGACATAACCGTAACACTGGGAAGGTCACCTCATTGAGGACTGTAACAACATTTTTTTGATGTACTATGAATTACAGCTAGTTGCAAAATTGTTGGCAATCACGTGCTTTCGCCACTTTTTATGCCGCGAGAGCCTCAAAACACAGATAAAATCATATCTCACCCAAAACTCAACGGTTTCACATCATCTAAGTTGATAAATTCATCTTTTCGAAAGGGCTTTTATTCAGAAACAAAAATTGAGAAAATAGAGTAAAAACTGATGCTGAAATGGCGAAAATATTGTTTTTTGCCTCTTCTTCACATGTGCATTTTTTTCTGTGCTCCCTGCTGGTCCAGCACCTCTCAAAATCTGTCTGAAATGATTATATTATGATTTTAGAGGCTGAATTTGAGTTAAATTGTATGCCAGAATGTACTGCTTTGAGGCATGCCTGAATCACTCAAAACTCATTATTTCCCCCTAGCCTCTCAAGCTCCAGAAAAAATTCTTACAGGTTAGATTCATGCATGTAAATTCACTATAGATGAAAACAATGAGCTTTGAGCACTACCTGTTACTGTAGGATCCACTGGGGAGCTGGGCTGAATAAGTGGTTCTGTTATTGGTGTAGGTTCAGGGTTATACTAGTTTTAATCCTTTTGCCTAAGCAGCAGTATATTGTGCAGAGGTGATCTATCTATTCACATCTGACTGTTCTATGTGGTCCCTTTGCTATCCTTCCTAGTAACAGTCCTAATTAAGGATGCTT
The DNA here is from genome assembly GCA_009806525.1 of Sanghuangporus sanghuang. NCBI lineage: Eukaryota > Fungi > Basidiomycota > Agaricomycetes > Hymenochaetales > Hymenochaetaceae > Sanghuangporus > Sanghuangporus sanghuang. The sequence goes on along the minus strand of VVIT01000001.1, from coordinate 1,371,170 downwards.
TTAGATATATAGTAAATAAGAGCAGATTAGAATTTCCAAGAGGCATAGTAGTACAAAGCACACAGTAATAATTACTAAGCTATGATAATCACCAGTGTGTTAAGAGGATCAAAAGATGGGAAATGAGGGCCTACTTCTAACTCTATTTATGCTCCCCAGAAAATCTATTTTCCATTCTGTTTCTTATTCATCTCTTCTCTATCTTACTTCATCTAGCTTCACTTTGCCCTACCATTACACTATTTCTTTTGTCATGCTATTTCACTAAGCACTACTTTGCTCCAAGGTTTGTAAGATTGTCTCCACTATAATGAAGCCTTTGTGGGGTTGCTGACTGAGATGTAGTTCTGAGTCAGAGTGATGAGTCAGTACTCCATTATAACGTTGAGGTCTTCATTGGGGACTCTAGCTCTTGGTGCAATGTAGGTTGCTCGATATGTGACCCTTTACTATTTGTCTTATAATCTAAAGGGTAAGAGCATTGTAATATTAAAAGTATGATCCTGACACTGTTATTATTCTTTATTATTCTATTTATATTATATTCTTCTTGATATCTACTCTCTTGATCATATGATGCTTATGTAATCTTCTGTAAAAGCGGCACAGTCCATTGGTGAGTACTCTACATCAAGTGTACTCACCACTGGACTCAGGTATGTAGTTAGACTGTTGATATAACATCAAGTGTACTCACCACTGGACTCAGTGGTCCATTGCTGGACTTGTGTGATCAAACAGGTTATGAGCCTTGTGCTCTAGCTATCTGTACTGCCGCATTTTTGAATTTTTGGGTTTGGAGAGCTGCTGTTGTTATCAGAGAAGCTTTTGGTATTCTGGACTGGCCTTTTGGTCTGTTCCCAGTGTTTCCATCGCCTTCTGCACCCTTCTGTGCAGTTTCCACAGTCCCAGAGCCCTTTGCTGCTTTCTTTGGCTGTTATCAGTGCCAAATCTCCCAAAAACTTCGCCTCTTGATTGCTCCACAACCGTTCAGCCATTTTTGACGCCCTTTGGCACGTTTACTCGGTCCATATAGGTCTACTGTCCTGCCGAGTTTCAGTCCGATCTGTTGTGGTTTGACACCACTGCAGCCCTATCAATTTGGGCTATCTTTGAAAGTGCATTGCCTATTTCAGAAGAACTGCTAATTCGTTTCTCACGAAACTTGGCATGTCTATTTGGCCTATTGCCACGTCCTCTGTTGCAAAGTTTCAGCCAAATCGGTTAAGAACTTGCCGACTTCTTGCAGGTTCTCTATTTTGAACCTCATCTTGGCAATTTCCAATTTTCTTGGCATCCGTTGTTCCGATCCAGACGCCCTTTGGTGTGCATACGGCTCCCATACCTCTGCACACTTCCACCAACTTTCAGCTAAATCGGCTGCAGTTTAACTGCACTGTGGGCTGTTCTTGCTCTGTCGGAAATTGTCGATCACTGCCAATCCGCTAATCCAATCCATGTGATCTTTGCATCATTCGATTCAGCTCGTTGCCCTCTATCTGCATGCTAATTTGCACACCAATCTGCTTATCTGTTTTCTCTCTGCACTGCATTTTTTATGTCTGGCAGCTCTGGTGTCAATTGGTGTGTGGCTCCATCACTGTTATTAGATCAGCCTAGTCTACAGACTGTGAAGCTTGCCTGCCCGGCCTTAGTTCACTGGTTGTAGTCACTCTTTGAGTGTCTACTTAAGCCTAGAGCCTCTCTCAGTCAGCGGTGCCTGCAGAGTCTTAGCAGACCAACAGACCAGCACTGTCTTGCAGTAAATCTGTGTATACTTCAGTGACTGTAGAAGACTGCACTGGTTGGCATTGATCTGTCACCTCCAGGCATAAATTTGTTAGTGCTCTCTCCCTCATTACTCTCTCATTGCTTATTTTCTTCTGAGCATCACTTGTCCACTCTCATCCACACCTCATCTTAACAATTATGTCTGATCCTGTCACCTCTGAGATGCTATCCACTCTCACCAAGCTCAATGACAGCAATTACTCTGTCTGGAAGCATGATATACGTACTGCACTTTAAGTCAAGAAGTTGTGGCATCTGACCTCTGGTCAGGAAGCTAAGCCTAGTGCTCCAGATGATGCTATTCAGCTCTGGAAAGAGAAGGCTGAGCAAGCTGCAGGCCTGATCTATCAGAGAATTGAGTATAGCATGCAGGTCATGGTGCAGGACTACATGGATAATCCAGTCAAGATGTGGACTGAGCTTCAGAAGATCAATGAGCAGGACAATCCAGCTGCGTGCTTTAATGCCTATGACAAGTTCTTCAACATCATCAAGAAGGAAGATGAGTCCCTCACCAATCTGGTGAGCAGGGTTGAGCTAGCACTGCACAAGATTAGAAGCACTTGTTCTACCACCCTCAAACTTGAGGAGTTTAAGAATAAGCTTGCATGTGCATGCTTGATTCGTGCTCTTCCTGAGGACTATGCCTCCTTTCGCTCTGCAGTGCTCCTTATGAAGGAATTCAAATAGAATAACCTCAAGGAAGCATTTGCTCAAGAGCAGCAGAACTGTCAAGAGCGCGTCCAGCTTCAGCCCCAGGCCATGTTTACATCCACCAGTAGTGCTGCAAAGCCTATCTCCTCTCAAAATGTCACTTGCACATTCTGTAGCATTCCTAAACACACTGAGAAGAACTGCTTTATGAAGCAGGTAGCTTCTAAGGATGTACATGTCAGGGCTAAGAGAAATAGGGAAGAGAAGAAGAGGAAGGGTAGGAAGGGCCAGAAGGCCCATATTACTCAAGATGAATCTGCTGAATCTGCTGAATTTGCTAGCAATGCAAGTGCTCTTGACTTCACCAATCCCCATTCTCCTCTTATCCCAGATGCAGGAACTGACTGGATTGCTGATATAGGTGCCACTTGCCACATGACTCTACATCGTCATTGGTTCACCAAATATTCAACAAATTACACCCCAATTCGTTTAGCCAACAATCAACTTATTTATTCAGTTGGCATTCGCACAGTGCGCTTTCAGTCTGTAGTTGGTGGTAAACCTGGACAGTTACTTGAATTTGAACGTGTACTGCATGTTCCTGATCTTAAAAACAATCTCCTCTCAGTTCTGTATTTGACTTGCTCTAAATCATATGTTGTCACCATTCATCATAACAAAATCCTTTTCCATTGTCATGGATCAGTCTTGTTCACTGCAAACATCACTCCCAACAATGCAGCAACTCTCAATGGCCATGTTGTCCCTACTATTGCTTATGCTGCATTCACAAGCACCTGTCCACTTGACACTACACTTTGGCACAGGCGCTTTGCACACCTTAATCATGGTGATGTCAACAGGTTGATAACTGAGGAGTTGGTCAAGGGAATAGTTGTCAAGTCTAAGAGCACTCCAGATCCTATCTGTAAACCTTACATTGCTGGCAAGCAGCACAGGTCTAATGTCTCCAAACTTGCATCTCACAGAGCCTCTGGTCTCCTCCATTTGGTTCACTCTGATGTTCATGGTCCATTGCCTGTCCAGTCTAGACATGGCTTCAAATATTGGATCATCTTCATTGATAACTACAGTCACATGACAAAAGTTTTGTCGCGTCACATTTGAGACAAGAATGATAAGATTTCAAAGTGCCATAAATGCACAACTATTTGCTAAGCTATCTATTTAGTACTTGGTAGACCCTCCCCTGACCTCCACCAGCTGTTCTACACGCCTTGGCATGCTATCTATTAAATTATTAATTATTTTAATGTCAATCTTTTCCCACTCCTCCAAAAGCACTCTCTTCAACTCCTCCTCATTCCTGGGCCTAACTGCTCGCTTGTTGATTGCAATCTTCATCAGATACCAAACATGTTCAATGGGATTCATGTCTGGTGACTGTGCTGGGTGGGGAAGTGTCTCCATCGCATTCGTATCCCTGAAACTTTGAGCGACCTTACTTCTGTGAACTGGTGCCCCATCTTCAACTACCTTTGCAACCTCCATTTCATCATACACCTCCACATAAAAGTCCCAGAGGGGTCCAGACATGACCAAATCAACATAATCCACCGCCTTCCTCCTGTCCTTTGGCATAAAAATGAGTGGGCCCTTCTTGTTATACGCAATAGCCCCCCAAACCATGACACTTGTCCTTCCTGACTTGAATGTGGGAGCTAGGCACTTCTCGTCATATTCTTCATCAACTCTGCGCCACACCAGTGGGGCCCTTGAGTGCTTTCCAAGCTCTACTGAGGATTCGTCTGTCCAGATGACCCTGTGCCAGTCCTCCTTCTCATGCCTAATTGCAGCCCTCCCCCACTCTAGTCTCCTCTCCTTGTGCAGGTCAGTTAGGAAGGGTTTCTTGCGTGCATGGCGTGAGTGCATCCCCAAATCACGATGTAATGCCCTCTAAACAGTTCTGGGTGCAACTGGAGAGCAGGCAGCAGCATTGAGACTTTGGGTTATATCGGCGAGTGTTTGGCGTCTGTCACCATTGAGGGAGCGCTGCAGGTAACGTAAACCCCGGTTGTCGATTTTGTGTGGGCGTCCACTTCTGGGAGCATCATTGATATGGCCACGCTCAGCATGGTTCTTGAGAATGCGTTGGATGGTGCGAATAGAGCAATTGAAGGCATTGGCAATTTCAGCACGAGTGAGAGAAGAATTAGCAAGTTTAAGTATGGCTTCACGTTGAGCAGGAGTAGTATTCGAAGCACCAGAAATTTTGGGCATGATTGGTTTAGTGGTTGTTGTGGTGTGAGGCAAAAGTGGTTGTGTTGAGGCGCGAGACGCGACAAAACTTTTGTCATGTGACTGTACAGCTGCTACTGGGCTGTTCTCCCTTTGAAGAAGAAGAGTGATGCATTTGCTGCCTTTAAGCAATTTAAGGCTTATGCAGAGAATCAATTGGGAGTGAAGATCAAAGTCACTCGTGATGATAAAGGTGGAGAATATGTGTCTAAGGAATGGGACCAGTTCTGCATCACTGCAGGCATTCACAGGCAGCACACTATTAGAGACGAACCTCATTAGAATGGTGTTGCAGAGTGTGCCAACAGAACACTTGCAGAGGGCATCACTACTATGCTTAATGAAGCTCATCTGCCCTCTAGCTTCTGGTGGGATGCAGTGGCAGCATTTGTGCATATGCACAACCGCTCTCCCACCTCAGCTATGTCTGCCAGTACACCCTATGAGCTCTGGTATCAGTCAAAGCCAGATGTCTCTCACTTACGTGTATTTGGGTGCACCTCCTATGTGCTTATGAAGAAAGATCAACACAAGCAGTTACAGTCCCACACACAGAAATGTGTATTCCTAGACTACCCCTCTAATTATAAAGGCTGGCTGTTCTGGAATCCTCTTACTAGAAAGGAAGTTATTAGTGACTCTGCTCAGTTTGATGAGAGAGTGTTCCCTGGTACATCTAGAAACCCAGTTGACCTGAGGGTGCATATACCTGCACAGACAGAAGACCTGCCAGAACAGGTGGGAGTAGAGGATGCTATTGATATTCTGCCAGCTCCTCCTCCTTCACCTGCTCCTGGACATCCAGCAGATCCTCCTATGCCTACATCTACACCTACACCCAGTCCTCTACCTAATCTATCACCCAGTCCTCCTTCACCACCAGCTACTCATCTGAAAGGATCTGCTCAAAACTTCGCATCAAGATCGACGCGATCGGCAGATCAACAGGATCGGCACTCTGAACGTGAGCAGTAACCGGCCCAGCAGTAACACGACCAAACTACCGATCACGCGCCCAAGACAACGGTCACCGGTATTACTGGCATCAACGGCAATACGCGAGCGCCTAGCAACCATACGTAAACCCGCGAGGCACTTAACGCCGCCAACTGTTACCTTAACACCACTGACCATATACTCCCGACCCGACCCGATCAAAAGAACTCAAGAAGCACTCTAGAACACCAGAAGCCCAGAAGTCCAGAAGCACAACTACTAAAGCCTAACGCCTAATCGACTAAAGGCTAAATAAATCCCAATGGAGACAACACTGGCATTTCAGCACTGTCAGACATGCGCCCGGACGTACATGGCTCTCTATGAGATATACTTTGTAGTATGCCATGCTACAACTGAAACTCGCAACTGCCACATTGAAATTCAACGTCGAATGCAAGAACAACTCCATGCTAATCCACCAAATCCAATAGTACCCAAGTGACATGAAGAACTCACTATCACTACTCAAACCCCTCGAGATGCAGACCTGATAACTTGGAAGATACTAGGATGGTACAAACCAGAGCTGTATGACCCATGTCCAGCTTCTACAGTGCAAGCAAACCTCTACCTACCGAGGGACACGAACTTGGAAACCAGACAGTTACAACTGGCACTCCAGCAAAGAATATGGCATTACATTCGCGATGTTCGACTCAATGGCAAAGCATGGCTAGTTACTCAAACCCAGAGGCATCCACCAGCGGAACACATACAGTTCCAGCTATGTATTGGACCATACACCACACCAACTCGACATCTCAACATGGATGTCCGAGTTACACTCTCACTCTTCGGGCCAAGGGATGAACAATGGAAGGTCACATATCGAGCTGCTTACATTGCACCAAGAGCCAGAGTCCCCAATGAAGACCTCGACGTCATAATGGAGTACTGACTCATCACTCTGACTTGGAACTATGTCTCAGTCAGCGATGCCACAAAGGCTCTACAATGGTGAAGACAATCTTACAAATCTGGGAGCAAAGTAGCGCTTGGCAACATAGCATGAGTAAGGCAATAGTGGAGCAAAGTGGAGCTGAGTGGAGTAATGTGGAAGGAGATGAGTAAGATATAGGATAGAAAATGAATTATATGAAGAGCATAAATAGGGTTAGAAGTAGGCCCTCATTCCCCATCTTTCGATCCTCTTAACACACTAGTGATCATCGTAGTTTAACGATTATTACTGTGTGCTTTGTACTACTACGCCTCTTGGAAATACCAATCTGCTCTTGCTTACCTTGTATCTGAAAGTATCCCTTGTCAGGACTACGACTAGGAAGGATAGTAAGGGGACCGCGTGGTACAGCCAGACGTGGGTAGATAGATCACCTCTGCACAACATACCGCTGCTTAGGCAAAAAGATCGAACCCGGTGTAACTCCGAACCTACATCTCTAACATCATCCTCCAAAGCGTGAATATACTATCTCACCTCTGCCATCAGAGCAGGCCTCAAAGAAGCACAGGCCTACTTCACCTTGGTGGCCAGATCCAATGTGGAGGCCTATCAGATGTCATACCACTGGCTGGTGGGATGTGGACTATGTTAGAAAGCACCTTCCCAGATGTGTGCCAGGCTCTCCTATTCCACCACAGCACTTTAACTTCAACTCAGCAGAGCCAACTGCGTCTGACACTGCACCTGACACTCCTTCTGATTCTGACTCTACAGCTCAGCCAGATGTTGTAGAGCAGCCAGAGCAGGATGCTCAGATGGACAGTGATTCACCTGATGAACTGGACATCATGTCAGAAGAGGAGTTGCAAGCTGAAGCACTGATGTTTGCTAGCCTGATGGATTTTGGTGCTAATGTAGGACTGGAGGATATCTATCTGTCTTATGAGGATGCTCTGGAATATGCATTTCAGATATCCCATTGCGCTGAGCATGTGTTCTCTGCACAAGGTATACAACACATCAGTCCTGAGCCCTATCAGTGGAAGGACATCAAAGGATGCCCTGATGCAGATCTTTGGGAAAAGGCAGCTATAGAGGAATTTATCAGTCTGATTGAGAATGGCACATTTGAGCCAGTCAGACTGCCTCCTGGCAGAAAGTCTATTGGATGCAGATGGGTGTTCAAGCTCAAGCACAAGGCAGATGGATCTGTGGATAGGTACAAGACAAGGCTGGTGGCCAAGGGATTCTCACAGCAACCAGGACTTGAATTCTCTCAAGTGTTTGCTCCTACAGCCAAGTGGGCTGCACTTAGAGCAATCCTGGCATTGGCTGCATTTGAAGACCTTGAGCTGTACAGTATTGACATCTCTACTGCTTTCCTCAATGGTGAGATAGAGCATGATGTCTATATGAGCCAGCCTGAAGGATTTGAGGACTACTTTGGCCCTGGATTTGTTCTCAAGCTGATCAAGTCAATTTATGGCCTTAAGCAGGCTGGTCATCAATGGCACAAGAAGCTTGATTCAGTGATGAAGAGCATGGGCTGCAAGTTAGTGCGCTGTGATTACAGCATTTGGGTGTACAGCAGGGATGAAGTGCACATCATCATTCCAGTCTATGTTGATGACATGACCATTGCTACCAAGTCTAAGCAGCAGTATGAATCTGTCAGAGATGAGCTGGCCAAGCACTTCAAACTGCATAAATTGGGCCCAACCTCATTCCTACTAGGAGTGCACATTGAGAGAGACCGCTCTAAGCACTCTATCAGTCTGTCACAGAAACAGTACATTATTGATGTGCTAGAGCACTTCAGCATGAGCAACTGTGGCACTGTTACTACTCCTCTCCCTGAGTAGAAGCTCAGCAAGGACATGGCTCCTAAGACCCCTACAGAGACTGAATATATGAAGCAAGTGCCCTATAAGCAATTGGTTGGTGCACTCATGTATCTGGCTATAGCTACTAGGCCAGACATTGCATATGCAGTTGGTGTCTTGGGATGCTTCAGTTCTAATCCTGGTCCAGCTCATTAGAAGGCAGCAAAACATTTATGTCGCTACCTACAGAGCACTAAGGATTTCAGGCTAACTTATGCACCTGATCCTAAGTCCCCTGAGCTGTTCACTACCTTCTGTGATGCTGACCATGAAGGAAATGAGGATAACAGGCGCTCCACAAGTGGGATGGTTGTCAAGATAGGAACTGGTGCTATCAGCTGGTGTTAGAAGTGTAGGTCCGGAGTTACACCGGGTTCGATCTTTTTGCCTAAGCAGTGGTATGTTGTGCAGAGGTGATCTATCTACCCACGTCTGGCTGTACCACGCGGTCCCCTTACTATCCTTCCTAGTCGTAGTCCTGACAAGGGATACTTTCAGATACAAGGTAAGCAAGAGCAGATTGGTATTTCCAAGAGGCGTAGTAGTACAAAGCACACAGTAATAATCGTTAAACTACGATGATCACCAGTGTGTTAAGAGGATCGAAAGATGGGGAATGAGGGCCTACTTCTAACCCTATTTATGCTCTTCATATAATTCATTTTCTGTCCTATATCTTACTCATCTCCTTCCACATTACTCCACTCAGCTCCACTTTGCTCCACTATTGCCTTACTCATGCTATGTTGCCAAGTGCTACTTTGCTCCCAGATTTGTAAGATTGTCTTCACCATTGTAGAGCCTTTGTGGCATCGCTGACTGAGACATAGTTCCAAGTCAGAGTGATGAGTCAGTACTCCATTATGACGTCGAGGTCTTCATTGGGGACTCTGGCTCTTGGTGCAATGTAAGCAGCTCGATATGTGACCTTCCATTGTTCATCCCTTGGCCCGAAGAGTGAGAGTGTAACTCGGACATCCATGTTGAGATGTCGAGTTGGTGTGGTGTATGGTCCAATACATAGCTGGAACTGTATGTGTTCCGCTGGTGGATGCCTCTGGGTTTGAGTAACTAGCCATGCTTTGCCATTGAGTCGAACATCGCGAATGTAATGCCATATTCTTTGCTGGAGTGCCAGTTGTAACTGTCTGGTTTCCAAGTTCGTGTCCCTCGGTAGGTAGAGGTTTGCTTGCACTGTAGAAGCTGGACATGGGTCATGCAGCTCTGGTTTGTACCATCCTAGTATCTTCCAAGTTATCAGGTCTGCATCTCGAGGGGTTTGAGTAGTGATAGTGAGTTCTTCATGTCACTTGGGTACTATTGGATTTGGTGGATTAGCATGGAGTTGTTCTTGCATTCGACGTTGAATTTCAATGTGGCAGTTGCGAGTTTCAGTTGTAGCATGGCATACTACAAAGTATATCTCATAGAGAGCCATGTACGTCCAGGCGCATGTCTGACAGTGCTGGAATGCCAGTGTTGTCTCCATTGGGATTTATTTAGCCTTTAGTCGATTAGGCGTTAGGCTTTAGTAGTTGTGCTTCTGGACTTCTGGGCTTCTGGTGTTCTAGAGTGCTTCTTGAGTTCTTTTGATCGGGTCGGGTCGGGAGTATATGGTCAGTGGTGTTAAGGTAACAGTTGGCAGCGTTAAGTGCCTCGCGGGTTTACGTATGGTTGCTAGGCGCTCGCGTATTGCCATTGATGCCGGTGATACCGGTGACCATTGTCTTGGGCGTGTGATTGGTAGTTTGGTCGCGTTACTGCTGGGCTGGTTACTGGTCACGTTCAGAGTGCCAATCCTATTAATCTGCCGATCATGTCGATCTTGATGTGAAGTTTTGAGCGGATCCTTTCACTACCCCCCTTCTAAGATGGACTTTCGGAGAAATGTTCATCCTAATCCATGAGAAAGCTTCGGATAAGGGAGTCGGCTTGTGATAGTTGGTGTTGCTATCAAACCATCATCAAAGTCACCCAAATATATCAGCTGTCACCGCCGTTCCTGCTGTTTTGATCATCCTTGTGGCAGTTTTCGTACTGAATCTGTGGTGGATAAAGCGTTATCGTCGCCACCCTGTGCATGCCCTGTCATTTGCATTGTAAAATTGCTGATATCCTTGGTAGAAGAGCGAGGATTATGAAATACAATTGTTTCCTGCAGCTACTACTGCGAAACAGGCTGCTGATAAGCTCGAGGTTTCATATCTCGAGGCTGCTGATCCCGATGAGCTGAAGGTTGTCCTCGATGCAGGCGCTTCTGCGCAAGAGAATCGTGCGGCAGGAGCTTGGTTTGACATCGAATTGTAGTGGGTGGTGGGAAGGGATATGAAGAAAACATTAAATGAAATATGCGTCATGTAAACAGATTATAGCATGAATGGAAATGATAAAAAATAAAAGTCATAGTAGTTGATGATGCATAAGTTTCATAATGATTTGTCGGTGATCTGCATGATGTATTTCTCACGACAGGGCTGTATTGACTAGCCTTGTTCATGAGAAATGACTTCATCCTTTAGATCAGAGCGACAAAATGCATGTAAGGAAAATAATGTTTGAGTTGGAGGGCTTGATAATCACAATATTTACTTTGTCAAGCTGATGTGCCTAGGCATCCCAATTTGACAAAGAGAGGTTAGGAATAGTTGTTATGTCGCTTTGACAGATATATTGCCAAAGGCGTCACAATGACTGTTAACTTCTTGGCTCCTCCTCCTCTGCATAGAAAGGTAAAATGTAAGCATAGTGTGCTAATTCGGCCGCTGGCTCAATAATGCATGTGCTAAGAGTTGGAACATTATTGGTGCTCCGACGCTTTGCATAGTGCCTTATCAGCTCAGCCTTCCGAATGAGCATGAAAAGGATGGTGCATAATGCATAGACTGCCAGTCTTCACTGTCAAGTTCAAGGGCAACTTGTTGTTCCGCAGATTTTGTCTGATTGGACAGCCTCCGAGGGACAACAGGGTTGCTACTTGACTTGGCAGAGAATATGGCAAATAGATACCATAGCGGATAGGGAGTGATGGTAACATAAAGCATAATTGGCCATTTGCGTCATGAAAAGGGGTTGCATAAGAAAGGGGTTCATGGAGTGAAGAAAAGTTTATATATCATCGAGTTCCTCAATCGCAGGTGAAGCCTGTGCTGAATCTGCTGGTGTCGGTAGTGGTTCTGTTGACCCATCTTCCTCGCTTGATTCTGTGTTGTCTGAGTCCATGTAGCTGTCCTCTCGCATTGACATGGTGAGCATCTTGTCTGGTTGGTAAAGCTCGTTCGGATACTGGTAGATTGAGATCATTAGATCCTCGTCTAGTGGGTGTCTCGTTGCTTCCAGTCTTTCCCTCGCTTCTTCTTCATTCTCATTGAGTTCTATAAGGTACTGGGGGTCGTAGTTGACTTCCTCGCCTTCGACTATGTGGTGTTTGACTTCGTTGATCTGGATACCATTCATCTGATTTGGAGGTCCTTGCTTTCGCATTGTCCTCTGGTATACAGTGCCCTCGTAGTACTTTGTTGTATTGAGCAGTGTTGTGTACTGCGTGGTTCCAACTGCATAGAAGCCCATCTTGTCGGCTAGGTAGTTGATGTATCGCATCGTCTCATTGCCTGCTGAATGGTAATGACTCCATTGCATCATTTGGTTAGTGATTGTGATCAACAGGTCTCGTCGGTATGCACAGATTTGTGCCGCTGAATAATAGATGCCCATGATGTTCCTGTATGTTGGTTCATGGTTGAAGTTGATTTGCCCTTCGTTAAGAGCTCGTACTTCGAGTTCCACTGTATAGGTAAGGAATGCATCATCATTAAGTCGTCGAATCGATGCCGTTCGAGCATTGCTAAGCCTGATCAGCTCGCCGTTAGGTGGGTCTGGGATCATAAGTTTAGGACCTTGCTTCTCGGTGGTATGGATTGAGTGCCACTTGTCATAGAGGTCGTCGAAGTACTTCCCTGGGCATAGGGGTACGATCTCTTCTTCGTAGTTCTCTTGATTGAAGTGGTTACAGAACTGTGGCCATTGATAACGTTCAGTAGGTGGCCTGAGTATGAATGTCCAATCAGGTGCATCTTCGGGAGTAGAGAAGGCATGTAGTTCATTGAAGATAGGCATAGTTGAGTAGTGGTTGTCTTCGAGAGATGACTAGTTTGCTCGAGTTCGAGTTGATGAGTCTTCAGCTCGAATTGCTTCATCTTTTATACCATGTCTGCTGGTATATCGCCTTTCTCTTGCCTATTTTGTTTCTCTCTGTCCTCGTCTTGAGGTGCCACTGTGATGTCATTGATTGGTAAGGCCATCGGAGGTCTTACTCATCATTTGCATTGTGGCTCCTAAGTCAGCTCCATCAGGTGGAGTGCACGTGATGTGGTTATTCCCTAATTCGTCTTTGTTCGGCGATCCATTGACTAAGGTTCGGTGGCCTCATCGCCTGAGGGTACTTCTTGTAGAAGTCTTCTACCGCTTGATAGGAGTTCTTGAGATTGTCAAGTGGCTCCCAAGTATGCTCTTGGTATCCCTTCCATTGAATAAGATACTGAATCTTGTTTCGATGGCGCCTTGTGTCATGAATCTTCTCCACTTCGTATTCTGCTTCTCCCTCTACTTCAATAGGGGGTGGTTCGTCCAAAGTGGGTCTTCCAGGGTATTCCTTTCATTTGTAAGGCCTGAGAAGACTCGCATGAAACACTGGGTGTATCGGAAGGGTTTCGGGTAAGCGTAATCTGAATGACACTTGTCTGACTGCCTTCTTGACTTTATAAGGACCTGCACATTTCATTGCAAGCTTCTTCATTGGTTCCAGTCGACTGAGATTCTTCATGTCTAGTAACACTTCATCTCCTGGCTTGTACTCCGGCAGTTTGCCTCGATGCAGGTCTGCATAAAGCTTCATTGCCTCGTTTGCTTGCCTAATTGAATTGTAGGCTTCTTGCTGTACTTGTCGAAGCTCCTCTAGGTGATTTATTGCTTCTGGGACGTTTGAGTCCCTGGTTTCTGCTACATCCAGGTGAGGGTGCCATCCATACAGCGTATAGAATGGTGACTGATGCGTAGTGCTGTGTTTCTGATTGTTGTAGGCGAATTCTGCCATATCAATGTACTCTGCCCAATCTGTTTGACGGTAGGACACATAGCAGCGTAAGTACTGCTCAAGTTCTTGATTGAGTCACTCGGTTTGACCGTCAGTTTGTGGGTGGTATGCTGTACTAGTTTTCCAATTAACATTGATGAGTCTACAGAACTCCTTGAGGAATTGCGCTGTGAAGTTGCTACCTCGGTCGGAGATTACTTGTTTAGGGGCCCCGTAGTATTTGAAGATGTGTTGGCGGAACAAGCGTGCCAACTGCTTAGCATTGGGTATTCCCTGGCAAGGGATGAACTTCCCCATTTTGGTGAGCTTGTCCACTATAACAAGTATTGAACTATAGCCTTCGTTGCTGACTGGTAAATCGGTGATTAGGTCACAGGTTATGGTTTCCCATGGTTGATACAGTGCCTTCAATGGTTGGAGGGGTGGATTTTGAAACTGTCAAATCGGTTTTGCACATTGACATATGTCGCAGGATGCAGTATATTCTCGGATCATCTCTTCCATCTTCGGCCAATAGTACACTCGCTTTACAAGCTCTATGGTCTTTTCTGCTCCTGGGTAGCCTGCAAGTTTGTGGTCATAGCGCCTTCGGATTAGCAATGATTTTAGGTTGGTGGATGGCGGGACATATAATGCACTGGATACGTAGTGCAAGCCATTCCTGTAACTGTAGCCGTTGCTCTTCTTGATTGCCATAATTTCCTGCTTCGCCTCTTCGGAGTTATAGTGTCTCTTAATGGTTCGAATAATCGGATCGGAGATAGTGACCATTTCTGTCTCTAGTCGGTATAGGCCATTAATCTCAGTTCGTCGCAATGTCTGCTGCTCGATCATGTCAGGTGGTAGCAAGGTAACTCCCAAGTTATCCTTGTCCTCTGGCATATAGTCGGGTCGTCATGATAGTGCATCTGCTTGATTCTTCTTGCCTGGCCAATGGAGAATCTTGAAGTTATATCGCGATAACTCTAGTGCCCATCTCACTTGATGTCTTGTCAGATTCTGAGCTGTCATGAAGTATCGGAGATTTGCATGATCGCTTCGGATGGTTAATGGTTCCTTTGTTCCTTCCAGTAAGTGTCTCCAATGTCCGAGTGCTTCCATGATTGCTAGCATCTCCTTATCATGCATTGGATAATTTCGTTGAGCACTGGATAGTGTCTTCGACATGAAACCTAGCGGTCTCAGTTCTCCTTGGCCGTCTTCTTGCTGTAAGACTGCTCCAATCGCTACGTCGGATGCATCGGTTTCCAATATATATAGTTTGTCAGGCTTTGACATTGCTAGTGCCACTTCGGTTTCAAATGCTTTCTTGATAGCTTCAAATGCTTTGTCCTGTGCTTCCGTCCAAATGAACTTGTGATCCTTCTTGATAAGTTCGCCAATTGGTGTGTATAAATCGGCATAGTTCCTGATGAATCTTCAGTAGAAATTGCAAAAGCCTTGGAACTTTTGGATCTGTCGTTTCATCTTTGGTGTTGGCCATTCTCGAATCACTTTTAGCTTGTAAGGATCCATCTGGATGCCTTTCATTCCTACTACAAATCCCAGGTAGTCGAGTTAGGTTTGGAGGAAATGACATTTCTCGATCTTGAGGTAAATGTCGAGCTCTCAGCATTTCTGTAGAATTGCCCTGAGGAGTGTCCAATGCTTCTCTTCAGTTTGTACTTGGCCAATGAGGTCGTCTAGGTAGACTAGTGCCTCCTCCGTTCTGAGCCAATATTCGAAGTTGTCATTCATGAATCGTTGGAATATCGCAGGTGAGTTCTTCATTCCAAACATCATGATCTTCGGTTTGTAGACTGCATTGCCGACTCTGAATGCTGCCTTCCATTCGTCTCCTTCTCGAATTCTCAGATTGTTGTATCCTGATCGCATATCAAGTGTGAAGAAGACTTTTCCTTTCTCCAGTTTCTCTGGTAGAACGCTCATAATCGGTATAGGGTATGGATCTGATACTGTGGCATCATTGATATCTCGGTAGTCAGTTACTGCTCATGCTCCTCCGTCTTTCTTTCCTACAAAGAAGACTGGTGCTGCTACCGGATATGGTTCATGTGGGTGAACCTTCTCAATCCATCCTTTGTCCAATAGTTCCTGGACATAGGCATTGAGTGCTGCCTGCTCTTCTCGAGTGAGCTTGATAATCGGCCTTGGTTTTGGTAGTTGTACTCCTTCTTTGAGGTTTATCGCCATGTCCCATTTTGTATGTTTGGGTAACCTCCTTGATCTGTCTGGATCAAATACATCTGCATAGTCTGCAATTTGCTTTGGTAGGAGTTTTCACCAATCTTGGTTTGCTGTGCTGAGTAATCCTATTGCAGCTGCCTTCTGCTGCGAGTATTGCTGTGATACTGAACTAGCTTTGTTCAGTGGTTGTGAAACCTGGCCTTGCTGCCTTGGTGACCAATTCTGTTTAAGGTCTAGCTCCAGCTTTTCAGCGAGCTCTTCCTTTCTGGTAAGGGTAATCATTTGATTGGTCATTCTGAGCCTTTCAATGTCTAGTGGCTCTATATCGTGCATTGGAGTGTCTTCTGTTGTCTCCTGTTCGTTCTGCATGTCAATATCGCTGTCTTCTGCTGCCCATCTTGTACGCTTCGGTGTGGGGATAGCTTCCTTGACTGGTATTGGTCTCGATGTCCAATGTTATTTTGTTCCTGCTACCACTTTCTCTGACCTTCATTCCTCTCGTGGATGAATATAGACTGTCATCCCAGGATCTTCTTTTGGTATAGGCTGAGTTTGTTCGATGTCTGGTTTCTTCTGTGGTAGTGGCCTTCTCTGTCTTAAAGGCTGTTTCTTCCATCGCTTAGAAGAGTCGTTTATTTTCTCCTGTTCATCATGGCTGTGCTTGCCTGTTACTTCTGTAATGTCATCTTCGGATGTCTGGTACAATTGCCGTGCTGGGATCATCCTTCGTGGTATGTGCCTTGTTCATCGTTGCACTATACTCGTCTATTCTGATGGTTGCCTTGGTATAGAGTCTGATATATTTTCCATGCTCGGACTCTTTGGTACATCAGCTTTCTTTGGCTGCTCCAGTTGTGGTGTTCCTGGTCGTATCACTGGTTTTGCTTGCGGCTTCAATTCTTGAGGGTTTCCATTGTTACTTTTACTCCATGGTGTGAATAGTATTCCTGGTGCTCCAGAGTGTCGATAGTTGTCTCTGTTCAGCGCTTGTTTCTTTGTGTCTTGCCTAGGTCTAGTCTTGTCAGATTTACCTTTCCTTTACCGCTTTCGTTTGCGCCTCCTGCACTTTCGCTTCTTGGTAGCTCGTATGACACTGAGCTCGAATGGTATTGCGTTACCATTCCGATTCCATATCTGATTCTTCCAATCAATTTCTGGATTGACTTTGGCCAAATAGTCAATGCCTAGAATAACTTGATCTTGTCCTGTAGTCGCTACTGCCAGTGTCTGTGGCTGTGACTTAGGTCCATCGAAGATTAATGTATAGACCTCATGTGTGATTGCTCCTCCCTGGTTTGGGCTTCCGTCGGCATTATTCAGGGGTCGAGGGTGATCAAGCCTCTTCTTGAATAGGTTATGGTGTCGTACTAAGTTTGGATGAATCGTACTACAAGTTGCTCCAGAATCGATTAATGCTTGGACTGCTAGGGTCTTCGTTCCAACCTTCACTCAAATAGGTAATCGAGGATGCAATGCATGTATTGGCAATCGCTTATTGTACATCGCTTCACTGGGGTTGAACCCAGGAGGTATGAATCACTGGTTGTTGAAACCATTGTTCTTGTCACCCTTGTTACACTCACATCATGCAGTCTTGTTCGATGAAGGTCTTAGTCTTTTCCCTGTTGCTCTTTACTTGCTAGAGATTTGCAGAAGTTGGTTCGATATTCTTCATCATGTTTGCATGTATATCCTGCTGATTCATCTCCTCTAGCCCATGCTATGTGATTATAGTGGACTGGTTTTCGACAATGCAGATTGGGGCATGTCTCCTTGAAGTTTACAGCTCGTGCTGTCATTGGCTTTCGTTTCTGGCCATTGGTTCGCTTCTTCGGCTGTCCTGAGGAAGAACCCTTTTGCTTCCTTGGTGCCTTGCAATTCCTTGAGTAGTGTCCAGTCTTCCCACAGTTGTAGCATTTTGCTCCCTTCTTCGGCAAGCCTCGGAGTGCATCTACATCTATGGTGTCTGGATCTCGTTTCGTCTGCTGAACTAGTGGTCGGTATGATGATTGCCCATTTGTCTTAAATCTCAGAGTGTATGTTTGGCTTCCGATCAACTTCTGTCTTGCATCAACATCTGCTAGGTTGGTTGTCCATGTCATCCATTCATCGAGCTTGTACTTTTCGAAAGCGTCAGGCTGTACGGATTTGACTCGTCGCTTGACCCAGTTGTCTAGTCCTTTGACATAGATGTACTTGAGCATAGTAACATCTAGTGAGTCTGGTGCTCTCGCCTTGAGCCATTGGAATTCGTCATTATAGGCCCTGATGCTTGATCCTTTCTGTTGGATGCATAGTAGGTAGAATAGTGCTTCCTGTTCTCCTACTATTGGATGTCCTGCTCAGATCCTCATCCAATCGATCATCTCTTTAAATGATTTGAACATGCCTGTCCCAGCTGCATTGATGATTGCTGGTACTGGTTTGAGCTTTCCTTGGTTGTCAAATGATGTCAATGTTTGCTTCTCCACAAACCAATCGTAACTGTCGCCTTCGAGTGCTGCGAATAGACTCTTCGCAATCTCCTCCTCATCCTTGACTCCATACTGTGCCAGCTTCGACACACATCGACTAATCCACAGATCAATATCCTCGTTTCGTTTGCCATAGTACTTCAGCAATTTGATGCTGTGTTTATTGAGTTGTGTCTGAAGAGTTTGTAGTTGAGTCTCCAGCATTTGTACCCTCTGGTCGGTTGTCGACATTATCGTATGTTGCTATTGGTACTGCTGGTGGCGAATAGGTAGGTGGGTTTTCTGGCGTTGTTGGTGTTTGGGTTGCTACTGAACCGCCTGTTGGAACTTGAATAGTAATTCCTCGTGCACGAAATGTTCGTAGTGCGTATGGCCTTAGAGTTCGAGATAACTCTTCGTCTGATGATACTGAATCGTCAGAAGGGCGTTTGTTCCGTGCGTATATTTCTCGGATTCGCTGAGCTTCGTGTCTGAGGAAGTCTGCGTGCTCGAGTATGTTCCTTGCAGTGTTCTCTGTTGAATTGACTGCTGCCAATAGTGCTTGATAACCTTCCTGACTCGCTTCGACTGTGCGTCCTAGTGAAAGGAGTGCTTCTCGTAGGTTGTTGATATCTTGTGCAACGTTCGGAGTTGCCTGAACTATTCTTGTAAGTTCAGTGGTTGCTATCTCGACTGCTTGGATACGCTGTTCGTATGCACTGAGTGTAGAGCAAATTTGTCCTATTTTCTCTTGCACTACTGTTATCTCAGAGGTGACTTGTTGATTCAGGAGTATGACTGCTCAATCTAGCGTGTCGTCATTTCGATGCAGTGTTGCCACTTGTGCTCCTAGTCCGTTGGTATTAATCTCAAGTGCTTCAAGTTGATTTCCAACTGTAGTTGTGTATGCTGTGCTCGGCAGGTTGTTGTTTGCTTGAGCCCTAGCCAGACTGGATTGTACTCCGTCAAGTTGGACTACCCTCTGTCGTAGGTATCGTATGACTGGTGGATATTCGTCACTTGATTGGTAGTTCGTTCCCCAAAGGATATCGCATTCTAGTTCCAATCTTGCCAGTCGTCCTTGGATATGGTTGAGCTCCTGCTGCAGTCCTGTTCTGCCTCGGTTGTTCGTTCGAGTATTTGGATGTTTGTTTGTTCTATGACCGTTACTTTCTCCAGTTCCGTTCTCTGGCTGGTTCATGAACGTTTCTTCTCAAGTACTGCTTCAGGTGGGGTGTTATAAGGTACAGCAGACCAAACCGTTCCTTTCTTGTCGAATGTAGCAATAGTAGATGGTACTGTTGCTACTTTGGTTGTTGTTGATTGTGCGCTCCCAACTGCAGGGCAACCAGATGCCTTTGCTATCGGGTACACTTTATTGGTGAAGGGGTTATGATAATAGATGGTTGATTTGAGTGAGTCATATGTGTTCTCCAGGATTGTGCACTTGTCCTAGGGAATGGGTTTGCTAATCTCAAAACTAGCGGCGTCAATAGGGACTTGAGGTCGATGATCCTTGCCTTGATAAAACACTAGCCAAGAACCTTGCCCATGAGAGGTGGTGTTAAAACTAGTGAGTGATCTTTCGATCTAATGTTAGAGGTGTAGGTCCGGAGTTACACCGGGTTTGATCTTTTTGCCTAAGCAGCAGTATGTTGTGCAGAGGTGATCTATCTACCCACGTCTGGCTGTACCACGCGGTCCCCTTACTATCCTTCCTAGTCGTAGTCCTGACAAGGGATACTTTCAGATACAAGGTAAGCAAGAGCAGATTGGTATTTCCAAGAGGCGTAGTAGTACAAAGCACATAGTAATAATCGTTAAACTACGATGATCACTAGTGTGTTAAGAGGATCGAAAGATGGGGAATGAGGGCCTACTTCTAACCCTATTTATGCTCTTCATATAATTCATTTTCTGTCCTATATCTTACTCATCTCCTTCCACATTACTCCACTCAGCTCCACTTTGCTCCACTATTGTCTTACTCATGCTATGTCGCCAAGTGCTACTTTGCTCCCAGATTTGTAAGATTGTCTTCACCATTGTAGAGCCTTTGTGGCATCGCTGACTGAGACATAGTTCCGAGTTGGAGTGATGAGTCAGTACTCCATTATGACATCGAGGTCTTCATTGGGGACTCTGGCTCTTGGTGCAATGTAAGCGGCTCGATATGTGACCTTCCGTTGTTCATCTCTTGGCCCGAAGGGTGAGAGCGTAACTCGGACATCCGTGTTGAGATGTCAAGTTGGTGTGGTGTATGGTCTAATACATAGCTGGAACTGTATGTGTTCCGCTGGTGGATGCCTCTGGGTTCGAGTAACTAGCCATGCTTTGCCATTGAGTCGAACATTGCGAATGTAATGCCATATTCTTTGCTGGAGTGCCAGTTGTAACTGTCTGGTTTCCAAGTTCGTGTCCCTCGGTAGGTAGAGGTTTGCTTGCACTGTAGAAGCTGGACATGGGTCATGCAGCTCTGGTTTGTACCATCCTAGTATCTTCCAAGTTATTGGGTCTGCATCTCGAGGGGTTTGAGTAGTGATAGTGAGTTCTTTATGTCGCTTAGGTACTATTGGATTTGGTGGATTGGTATGGAGTTGTTCTTGCATTCGACATTGAATTTCAATGTGGCAGTTGTGAGTTTCAGTTGTAGCATGGCATACTACAAAGTATATCTCATAGAGAGCCATGTACGTCCAGGCGCACGTCTGACAGTGCTGGAATGCCAGTGTTGTCTCCATTGGGATTTATTTAGCCTTTAGTCGATTAGGCGTTAGGCTTTAGTAGTTGTGCTTCTGGACTTCTGGGCTTCTGGTGTTCTAGAGTGCTTCTTGAGTTCTTTTGATCAGGTCGGGTCGAGAGTATATGGTCGGTGGTGTTAAGGTAACGGTCGGCAGTGTTAAGTGCCTCGCGGGTTTACATATAGTTGCTAGGTGCTCGTGTATTGCCATTGATGCCGGTGATACCAGTGACCATTGTCTTGGGCGCGTGATTGGTAGTTTGGTCGCGTTACTGCTGGGCCAGTTACTAGTCACGTTCAGAGTGCCGATCCTGTTGATCTGCCGATCACGTCAATCTTGATGCGAAGTTTTGAGCGGATCCTTTCAGCTAGGCTAGTAAGCTACAGCCCTTTGTAACTCTGTCCACCACTGAAGCAGAATACATTGCTGCAGTCAGTGCAGAACAAGAGATTATGTGGCTTAGAAATCTATTTACAGAGTTTAGCTACAAGTTTGATGCACCTTCTTCCCTGTACATTGATAACCAGTCTGCTCTGTCTGTAGCAAACAATCCTGAGCATCATGGACGTATAAAATACCTAGATCTGCACTTCTACTAGTTAAGAGATGTTGTAGAGGCTGGTCATATCAATGTGCATTACTTACCTACTCAGACTATGCCAGCTGACATCATAACCAAAGGACTGAGCAGAGTGAAGGTGCAAGAGATGTGTAAGATGCTGGGGTTGAAATAAGATGTGTCACAGACTGTGACATATGTCACACAGAGCGGATGCATACACATCCGTGACTCGTCACACTCTGTCACATATGTGACATACATGTGACAGAGATGTGTCAGATCAGAGGGGAGTGTTAGAAGTGTGATTCTGACACTGTTATTATTCTTTATTATTCTGTTTATATTATATTCTTCTTTATATCTACTCTCTTGATCATATGATGCTTATGTAATCTTCTGTAAAAGCGGCACAGTCCATTGGTGAGTACTCTACATCAAGTGTACTCACTACTGGACTTAGGTATGTAGTTAGACTGTTAATACACATCAAGTGTACTCACCACTGGACTTAGTGGTCCATTGCTGGACTTGTGTGATCTAACATCACATCACCATGATTAAGGTGTGCAAAGCGCCTATGCCAAAGTGTAGTGTCAAGTGGACAGGTGCTTGTGAATGCAGCATAAGCAATAGTAGGGACAACATGGCCATTGAGAGTTGCTGCATTGTTGGGAGTGATGTTTGCAGTGAACAGGATTGATCCATGATGATGGAAAAGGATTTTGTTATGATGAATGGTGACAACATATGATTTAGAGCAAGTCAAATACAGAACTGAGAGGAGATTGTTTTTAAGATCAGGAACATGCAGTACACGTTCAAATTCAAGTAACTGTCCAGGTTTGCCACCAACTACAGGCTGAAAGCGCACTGTGCGAATGCCAACTGAATAAATAAGTTGATTGTTGGCTAAACAAATTGGGGTGTGATTTGTTGAATATTTGGTGAACCAATGACGATGTGGAGTCATGTGGCAAGTGGCACCTATATCAGCAATCCAGTCAGTTCCTGCATCTGGGATAAGAGGAGAATGGGGATTGGTGAAGTCAAGAGCACTTGCATTGCCAGCAAATTCAGCAGATTTAGCAGATTTATCTTAAGCAATATGGGCCTTCTGGCCCTTCCTACCCTCCCTCTTCTTCTCTTCTCTGTTTCTCTTAGCTCTGACATGTGCATCCTTAGAAGCTACCTGCTTCATAAAGCAGTTCTCCTCAGTGTGTTTAGGAATGCCACAGAATGTGCAAGTGACATTTTGAGAGGAGATAGGCTTTGCAGCACTACTGGTGGATGTAAACATGGCCTGGGGCTGAAGCTGGACGCACTCTTGACGGTTCTGCTGCTCTTAAGCAAATGCTTCCTTGAGGTTATTCTATTTAAATTCCTTCATAAGGAGCACTGCAGAGTGAAAGGAGGCATAGTCATCAGGAAGAGCACGAATCAGGCATGCACATGCAAGCTCATTCTCAAACTCCTCAAGTTTGAGAGTGGTAGAACGAGTGCTTCTAATCTTGTGCAGTGTTAGCTCAACTCTGCTCACCAGATTGGTGAGGGACTCATCTTCCTTCTTGATGATGTTGAAGAACTCATCATAGGCATTAAAGCGTGCAGCTGGATTGTCCTGCTTATTGATCTTCTGAAGCTCAGTCCACATCTTTGTTAGGATCAGTATTCTCGGACGAAGTGGCTAGTCCGAGCGTACCGGAACAAGTCCCTGCTTCCTCCTTTCGTACTATTGTAGCTTGGAGAGTAGAGTAGTAAAGGTTTAGATGTACTAATAATAAGCGAGCTAAGGGCTCAAGCTTGAATTACTAGTAGAGCAGAGTTTCAATCAAAGGGGTACAGTTATGATTGAGAGTACAAAATAATTTTGCTGAGGGACAATGCCCCGCTCAGCTGGCACTTATATAGACTTTCTACTATTCACTACTTGCTACCTACTGCTACTGGAACCGCCTCACCATTGGACAGGACAGTATGTTTCAGTGTGAGTTGCTACCCACCTGTGTCGACACCAAGTCCTAGCACCGAGTTGCTACCGCCCTTGTGTCGACATAAAATAAAGTGACATCACCTGTGTCCACTCCGAATACTTCCTTCCAGATTAGGTAGGCTTCCTTCTGACCTCCGTTGCTCCGAAGCTTCTTCCGTGCTTCTTCCGATCCCATCGATTATCACATGTTAATCCTTTCTGCCGATCTTCCCACTGATCCTTCCTTGGTTTGCCGAGCACATGCTTCCAGGCTGCTCCGTTATCTCGGCCGAGCTTCTGCCGCTAATCGGTGATCATGGGGCTGGCCGTGATCTCGGGATTCGCGACCGGCAACGCTTGCCGATCTTCTGAGGTTAATCTCGGCGGCTGTGTAAAATAGGCTTCTAGCCTAATATGCCTAGCCGCTATTGCAATGTCCGATAGCTGTAGTCTGGTGCCCGTCGTTAACCTGAATCGCTGACCGATGTGTCAAGGTCCGCGCCATTCGTCAACTGTAATAACCCCTGTATCTGATGTTTGCCAAGCCTTTAGGAATCCTTCGATTGCTTCTTCCGAGAGTTCGATTATGTCCGAGGGCGGTATTAAGTATACTGGCCAATCGACTTCCACTGCGACGTAAGGGCACAAGGTCTGGTGACGATGCTGATTGATCCAAGCTCTCACGCAGACCTTCATTGCATACATATCCCTATCGCTGAGCCATATGGTTACTTCGTGATCGTATGTGCTCATTCCGCGGTTCGGCAATGGTTGGTCTTCTGTTGTTTCCGAAGGCCCAGGCCTGTGCCGAATCTTGACATCGGCTGCCTCCTTCACCACTAACCGTTCCACGAAATTCTTGAGGAGCCATTCCGAAAGAACCCAGCTGTGTTGGTATGCCAAGTAGCAATTACTGCACACCAGACTCTCGTGAACTAGACGTCTGGTTGCACCTCGTCGATAACGTCTTTTCTGCAGGAGTTCAGTATACCTCGCAACATTACTGCTCTCCATCGCTCCTAGGCCTCGTATTCGTGGAGGAGGAGTATGTCCAATATGCATCCTAGCCATAGTCGACCGTATGCTTACTGAATCATCACTCTCGCTCGATTCGACTTCGTTGTTCGCAGTTACCTCGTTAGGTACTGGCTGTAGTAGCGGACCTGTATCATCCCCAGGTCTGTAGCTTTGAAGCCCTTGCTCATAGGCAGGATTCAGTTGCATAATTTGGTGTGTAAATTGTCTGATACCACGCCACATTAGCTAACCACGATTTTCGTAACATTCCTCCCCCTAAGATCCACTTTGGACTGCTTAAGGAGAGTGTGGATCCCTCTAATCGTGGTAACCCTTCATCTTCTTGCTGTTTCGCATAGGTGCCTCCCTAGCTATACGCTCCTGATGTAGTAGTCACACATTCCTCTTGACTAGGAATTGGAGTACCGTACATCCGTATTGATTAACTTGCTCAATACTTAAATGCCTCGCTGAGTGTCGGCTTCAACATACTAGATGCTTCCCAACATGCTAGGAATAGTTTAACGACTTGTTCAGGTCTTAGGCTTCAGGGTCTAAGCCTCGCTGCACTCACTATCCGAGGAGTCAGCACCCAAGTTCCATCCACGTGGAATCTCGTAGCTTCTGAAAGCTTTAAGTGCCGTACTTCGAGTGAATGGCCTTTTTGCTGGTCTCCAATGCCGCTTATGCCATTCCGGATAGGCAAAGTCGCGCTGCTTGATACCTGTTCGGTTTCGCTTCTTCATTCGTCTGATTACCCTCTGAGCTTCAGGCTCTCCTAGCGCTGAACTCAGGAACTCTACGTCTTCCTTGACGATCTCGACTATCTTCCGTGATATGTCGATGATATCCGCGACCTTCTTCCTAGAGGGAAGGTCCATGGTTGCCGGCCAACCATTCCTCTCGTGATACTCCCGCAATATTTCTGGGGCATTGCGTAACCCTTCTACAGGTTCCCAGGTATTCTCTTCCTCTGGGTAGCCGAGCCACTTAACCTGATATTCCCATTTGTTGTGCCATTTCCTAATCTCCCGGATCGCCTCAACCTCGTATTCGGTTTCTCCTGCGATGACTTCTGGTGGTGGTCTTGTTCTCTGTGCCGGATCTTTACGTTCTCGATAGGGAATTAATAGTCCTGCATAAAACACCGGGTGGATCCTCAACTCCTTTGGGAGATCCAACTCGTAGTTCACCATCCCATGCTTTGCGATAATCTGAAAAGGTCCCAGGTTCCTATCACCTAGCTTCCTCGTGGGAACTAGCAGTGTTAGGTTCCGACCATCTAACAGAACCTTATCGCCGACTTCGAATTCTGGCATCGGGCCTTGGTGTTTATCTGCAAACTTCTTCATCGCTTCGCGTGCCTGTTCTAGCGCCTTCACCGCTTGTGCTTGATTCCTTTGCCTCCATGCCACATAATCTTGAATTCCTCGGATCGGAAGCTGAAATCCTATTTCTGGCTGAAATCCATAAATAACCTCGAATGGTGTCTTGCCTGTACTAGAGTGAGTCCGACTATTGTAGGCGAATTCTGCCATAGGCAGATGTTCGTCCCAATCATCTTGTTGCAGGCTGGAATAGCAACGTAACAACTGTTCCATCTCCTGGTTGACTCGCTCCGTTTGACCATCAGTTTGTGGATGATATGCCGTACTAAGCTTCGTTTCGATCCCAAGGGCCTGGTTCACCTGTTCTGTGAACCGGCTCGCGAATTGTGGCCCTCTGTCCGAAATTACCGTTTTAGGAGTTCCGACCTTACTGTAGACATAATTGATCATTAGGTCTGCAGTGGTCTTCGAGTTTGCATTTATCGTAGTAGGTATAAAGGTTCCCATTTTGGAGAACCTATCTACCACCACGAGTATAGCATTGTGTCCTTTACTCGTTGTCGGAAGTCCAGTAACGTAGTCCATAGTAATTTCTTCGTAAGGCCTCGTCGCTATTGGCAGAGGCTGCAGTGGGGGTTGTTGTTAGAGGTGTAGGTCCGGAGTTACACCGGGTTCGATCCTTTTGCCTAAGCAGCGGTATGTTGTGCAGAGGTGATCTATCTACCCACGTATGGCTGTACCACGCGGTCCCCTTACTATCCTTCCTAGTTGTAATCCTGACAAGGGATACTTTCAGATACAAGGTAAGCAAGAGCAGATTGGTATTTCCAAGAGGCGTAGTAGTACAAAGCACACAGTAATAATCGTTAAGCTACGATGATCACCAGTGTGTTAAGAGGATCGAAAGATGGGGAATGAGGGCCTACTTCTAACCCTATTTATGCTCTTCAGATAATTCATTTTCCGTCCTATATCTTACTCATTGAAAGGATCCGCTCAAAACTTCGCATCACGATTGACGCGATCGGCAGATCAACAGGATCGGCACTCCGAACGTGACCAGTAACCGGCCCAGCAGTAACGCGACCAAACTACCGATCACGCGCCCAAGACAACGGTCACCGGTATCACCGGTATCAACGGCAATACGTGAGCGCCTAGCAACCATACGTAAACCCGCGAGGCACTTAACACCGCCGACAGTTACCTTAACACCACCGACCATATACGCCCGACCCGACCCGATCAAAAGAACTCAAGAAGCGCTCTAGAACACCAGAAGTCCAGAAGTCCAGAAGCACAACTACTAAAGCCTAACACCTAATCGACTAAAGGCTAAATAAATCCCAATGGAGACGACACTGGCATTCCAGCACTGTCAGACATGTGCCCGGACGTACATGGCTCTCTATGAGATATACTTTGTAGTATGCCATGCTACAACTGAAACTCGCAACTGCCACATTGAAATTCAACGTCGAACACAAGAACAACTCCATGCCAATCCACCAAATCCAATAGTACCCAAGCGACATGAAGAACTCACTGTCACTACTCGAACCCCTCGAGATGCAGACCCAATAACTTGGAAGATACTAGGATGGTACAAACCAGAGCTGCATGACCCATGTCCAGCTTCTACAGTGCAAGCAAATCTCTACCTACCAAGGGACGCGAACCTGGAAACCAGACAGTTACAACTGGCACTCCAACGAAGGATATGGCATTACATTCGCGATGTTCGACTCAATGGCAAAGCATGGCTAGTTACTCGAACTCAGAGGCATCCACCAGCAGAGCACATACAGTTCCAGCTGTGTATTGGACCATACACTACACCAACTCGACATCTCAATACTGATGTCCGAGTTATACTCTCACCCTTCGGGCCAAGGGATGAACAACGGAAGGTCACATATCGAGCCGCTTACATTGCACCAAGAGCCAGAGTCCCCAACGAAGACCTCGACGTCATAATGGAGTACTGACTCATCACTCCGACTCGGTAGCACAGCATGAGTAAGGCAATGGTGGAGCGAAGTGGAGCTGAGTGGAGTAATGTGGAAGGAGATGAGTAAGATATAGGACGGAAAATGAATTATCTGAAGAGCATAAATAGGGTTAGAAGTAGGCCCTCATTCCCCATCTTTCGATCCTCTTAACACACTGGTGATCATCGTAGTTTAACGATTATTACTGTGTGCTTTGTACTACTACGCCTCTTGGAAATACCAATCTGCTCTTGCTTACCTTGTATCTGAAAGTATCCTTTGTCAGGACTACGACTAGGAAGGATAGTAAGGGGACCGCGTGGTACAGCCATACGTGGGTAGATAGATCACCTCTGCACAACATACCGCTGCTTAGGCAAAAGGATCGAACCCGGTGTAACTCCGGACCTACACCTCTAACATTGGATCGAAAGATCACTCACTAGTTTTAACACCACCTCTCACGGGCAAGGTTCTTGGCTAGTGTTTTATCGAGGCGAGGACCGTCGACCTCAAGTCCCTATCGACGCCGCTAGTTTCGAGATTAGCAAACCCATTCCCTAGGACAAGTGCACAATCCTGGAGAACACATACGATTCACTCAAATCAACCATCTACTATCATAACCCCTTCACCAACGAAGTGTATCCAATAGCAAAGGCATCTGGTTGCCCTGCAGTTGGAAGCACACAATCAACAACAACCAAAGTAGTGACAGTACCATCTACTATTGCTACATTCGACGAGAAAGGAACGGTTTGGTCTGCCGTACCTTATAACACCCCACCCGAAGCAGTACTCAAGAAAGAACGTTCATGAACCAGCCAGAGAACGGAACTGGAGGAAGTAACAGTCATAGAACAAACGAACATCCGAATACTCGAACGAACAACCGAGGCAGAACAGGACTGCAGCAGGAGCTCAATCATATCCAAGGACGACTAGCAAGATTGGAACTAGAACGTGATATTCTCTGGGGAACGAACTATCAATCAAGTGACGAATATCCACCAGTTATACGATACCTACGACAGAGGGTAGTCCAACTTGACGGAGTACAATCCAGTCTGGCTAGGGCTCAGGCAAACAACAATCTGCCGAGCGCAGCATACGCAACTACAGTTGGAAATCGACTCGAAGCACTCGAGATTAATACCAACGGACTAGGAGCACAAGTGGCAACACTGCATCGAAACGACGACGCGCTAGATCGAGCAGTCATACTCCTGAATCAACAAGTCACCTCTGAGATAACAGTAGTGCAAGAGGAAATAGGACAAATTCGTTCTACGCTCAGTGCATACGAACAGCGTATCCAAGCAGTCGAGATAGCAACCACTGAACTTACAAGAATAGTTCAGGCAACTCCGAACGTTGCACAAGATATCAACAACCTACGAGAAGCACTCCTTTCACTAGGACGCACAGTCGAAGCGAGTCAGGAAGGATATCAAGCACTATTGGCAGCAGTCAATTCAACAGAGAACACTGCAAGGAACATACTTGAGCACGCAGACTTTCTCAGGCACGAAGCTCAGCGAATCCGAGAAATATACGCACGGAACGAACGCCCATCCGACGATTCAGTATCATCAGACGAAGAGTTATCTCGAACTCTAAGGCCATACGCACTACGAACATTTCGTGCACGAGGAATTACTATTCAAGTTCCAACAGGCGGTTCAGTAGCAACCCAAACACCAACAACGCCAGAAAACCCACCTACCTATTCACCACCAGCAGTACCAATAGCAACATACGATAATGTCGACAACCGACCAGAGGGTACAAATGCTGGAGACTCAACTACAAACTCTTCAGACACAACTCAATAAACACAGCATCAAATTGCCGAAGTACTATGGCAAGCGAAACGAGGATATTGATCTGTGGATTAGTCGATGTGTGTCGAAGCTGGCACAACATGGAGTCAAGGATGAGGAGGAGATTGCGAAGAGCCTATTCGCAGCACTCGAAGGCGACAGTTACGATTGGTTTGCAGAGAAGCAAACATTGACATCATTCGACAACCAAGGGAAGCTCAAACCAGTACCAGCAATCATCAATGCGGCTGGGACAGGCATGTTCAAATCATTCAAGGAGATGATCGATTGGATGAGGATCCGAGCAGGACATCCAATAGTAGGAGAACAGGAAGCACTATTCCACCTACTATGCATCCAACAGAAAGGATCAAGCATCAGAGCCTACAATGACGAATTCCGACGGCTCAAAGCGAGAGCACCAGACTCACTAGATGTTACTATGCTCAAGTACATCTATGTCAAAGGACTAGACAACTGGGTCAAACGACGAGTCGAATCCGTACAGCCTGACGCTTTCGAAAAGTACAAGCTCGACGAATGGATGACATGGACAACCAACCTAGCAGACGTTGATGCAAGACAGAAGTTGATCGGAAGCCAGACATACACTCCGAGATTTAAGACAAACGGGCAATCATCATATCGACCACCAGTCCAACAGACGAGACGAGATCCAGACGCCATGGATGTAGATGCACTCCGAGGCTTGCCGAAGAAGGGAGCGAAATGCTACAACTGTGGAAAGACTGGACACTACTCAAGGAACTGCAAGGCACCAAGGAAGCAAAAGGGTTCTTCCTCAGGACAGCCGAAGAAGCGAACTAATGGTCAGAAACGAAAGCTGATGACAGCACGAGCTGTAAACTTCAAGGAGACATGTCCCGATCCGCATTGTCGAAAACCAGTCCACTATGATCACATAGCATGGGCTAGAGGAGACGAATCAGCAGGATATACATGCAAGCATGACGAAGAATATCGAACCAACTTCCGCAAATCCCTAGCAAGTAAAGAGCAACAGGGAAAAGACTAAGACCTCCATCGAACGAGACTGCGCGATGTGAGTGTAACAAGGGTGACAAGAACAATGGTTTCAACAACCAGCAATTCATACCTCCTGGGTTCAACCCCAGTGAAGCGATGTACAATAAGCGATTGCCAATACATGCATTGCATCCTCGATTACCCATTCGAGTGAAGGTTGGAACGAAGACCCTAGCAGTCCAAGCATTAATCGATTCCGGAGCAACTTGTAGTACGATTCACCCGAACTTGGTACGACACCATAACCTATTCAAGAAGAGGCTTGATCACCCTCGACCCCTGAATAATGCCGATGGAAGCCCAAACCAAGGAGGAGCAATCACACACGAGGTCTATACATTAATCTTCGATGGACCTAAACCGCAGCCACAGACACTGGCAGTAGCGACTACAGGACAAGATCAAGTTATTCTAGGCATTGACTATTTGGCCAAAGTCAATCCAGAAATTGATTGGAAGAATCAGATATGGAATCGGAATGGTAACGCAATACCATTCGAGCTCAGTATCATACGAGCTACCAAGAAGCGAAAGCGCAGAAGGCGCAAACGAAAGCGGCAAAGGAAAGGTAAATCTGACAAGACTAGACCTAGGCAAGACACAAAGAAACAAGCTCTGAACAGAGACAACTATCGACACTCTGGAGCACCAGGAATACTATTTGCACCATGGAGGGAAAGTAACAATGGAAACCCTCAAGAGTCGAAGCCGCAAGCGAAACCAATGACACGACCAGGAACCCCACAACTGGAGCAGCCAAAGAAGGCTGATGTACCAAAGAGTCCGAGCATGGAAAATATACCAGACTCTATACCAAGGCAACCATCAGAACAGACGAGTATAGTGCAATGACGAACAAGGCACATACCACGAAGGATGATCCCAGCACGGCAATTGTACCAGACATCCGAAGACGAAGTTACAGAAGTAACAGGCAAGCGCAGCCATGATGAACAGGAGGAAATAAATGACTCTCCTAAGCGATGGAAGAAACAGCCTTTAAGACAAAGAAGGCCACTACCACAGAAGAAACCAGACATCGAACAAACTCCACCTGTACCAAAGGAAGATCCTGGGATGACAGTCTATATTCATCCACGAGAGGAACGAAGGTCAGAGAAAGTGGTAGCAGGAACGAAACGACATTGGACATCGAGACCAATACCAGTCAAGGAAGCTATCCCCACACCGAAGCGTACAAGATGGGCAGCAGAAGACAGCGATATCGACATGCAGAACGAACAGGAGACAACAGAAGACACTCCTATGCACGATATAGAGCCACTAGACATCGAAAGGCTCAGGACGACCAACCAACCAATTACCCTTACCAGAAAGGAAGAGCTCGCTGAAAAGCTAGAGCTAGACCTTAAACGAAATTGGTCACCAAGGCAGCAAGGCCAAGTTTCACAACCACTGAACAAAGCTAGTTCAGTATCACAGCAATACTCGCAGCAGAAGGCAGCTGCAGAAGGATTACTCAGCACAGCAAAGCGAGATTGGCGAAAACTCCTACCGAAGCAAATTGCAGACTATGCCGATGTATTTGATCCAGACAGATCAAGGAGGTTACCCAAACATACGAAATGGGATATGGCGATAAACCTCAAAGAAGGAGTACCACCACCGAAACCAAGGCCGATTATCAAGCTCACTCGAGAAGAACAGGCAGCACTCAATGCCTATGTCCAGGAACTATTGGACAAAGGATGGATCGAGAAGGTTCACCCACATGAACCATGTCTGGTAGCAGCACCAGTCTTCTTTGTTGGAAAGAAAGACGGAGGAGCACGAGCAGTAACCGACTACCGAGATATCAACGATGCCACAGTATCAGATCCATACCCCATACCGATTATGAGTGTTCTACCAGAGAAACTGGAGAAAGGAAAAGTCTTCTTCACACTCGATATGCGATCAGGATACAACAACCTGAGAATTCGAGAAGGAGACGAATGGAAGGCAGCATTCAGAGTTGGCAATGCAGTCTACAAACCGAAGGTCATGATGTTTGGAATGAAGAACTCACCTGCGATATTCCAACGATTCATGAATGACAACTTCGAATACTGGCTCAGAACAGAGGAGGCACTAGTCTACCTAGATGACCTCATTGGCCAAGCACAAACCGAAGAGGAGCATTGGACACTCCTCAGGGCAATTCTACAGAAATGCCGAGAGCTCGACATTTACCTCAAGATCGAGAAATGTCATTTCCTCCAAACCCAACTCGACTACCTGGGATTTGTAGTAGGAATGAAAGGCATCCAGATGGATCCTTACAAGCTGAAAGCAATTCGAGAATGGCCAACACCAAAGACGAAACGACAGATCCGAAAGTTCCAAGGCTTTTGCAATTTCTACCGAAGATTCATCAGGAACTATGCCGATTTATACACACCAATTGGCGAACTCATCAAAAAGGATCACAAGTTCGTTTGGACAGAAGCACAGGACAAAGCATTCGAAGCTATCAAGAAAGCATTCGAAACCGAAGTGGCATTAGCAATGCCAAAGCCTGACAAACCATATACATTGGAAACCGATGCATCCGATGTAGCGATTGGAGCAGTCTTACAACAAGAAGACGGCCAAGGAGAACTGAGACCGCTAGGTTTCATGTCGAAGACACTATCTAGTGCTCAACAAAATTATCCAACACATGACAAGGAGATGCTAGCAATCATGGAAGCACTCGGACATTGGAGACACCTACTGGAAGGAACAAAGGAACCATTAACCATCCGAAGCGATCATGCAAATCTCCGATACTTCATGACAGCTCAGAATCTGACAAGACGTCAAGCGAGATGGGCACTAGAGTTATCACGATATAACTTCAAAATTCTCCATTGGCCAGGCAAGAAGAATCAAGCAGATGCACTATCACGACGACCCGACTATATGCCAGAGGACAAGGATAACTTGGGAGTTACCTTGCTACCACCTGACATGATCGAGCAGCAGACATTGCGACGAACCGAGATCAATGGCCTATACAGACTAGAGACAGAAATGGTCACTATCTCCGATCCGATTATTCGAACCATCAAGAGACACTACAACTCCGAAGAGGCGAAGCAGGAAATTATGGCAATCAAGAAGAGCAATGGCTACAGTTACAGGAATGGCTTGCACTACGTATCCAGTGCATTATATGTCCCGCCATCCGCCAACCTAAAATCGTTGCTAATCCGAAGGCGCCATGACCACAAACTTGCAGGCCACCCAGGAGCAGAAAAGACCATAGAGCTTGTAAAGCGAGCGTACTATTGGCCGAAGATGGAAGAGATGATCCGAGAATATACCACATCCTGCGACATATGTCAACGTGCAAAACCGATTTGACAGTTTCGAAATCCACCCCTCCAACCGTTGAAGGCACCGCATCAACCATGGGAAACCATAACCTGTGACCTTATCACCGATTTACCAGTCAGCAACGAAGGCTACAGTTCGATACTTGTTATAGTGGACAAGCTCACCAAAATGGGGAAGTTCATCCCTTGCCAGGGAATACCCAATGCTAAGCAGTTGGCACGCTTGTTCCGCCAACACATCTTCAAATACTACGGGGCCCCTAAACAAGTAATCTCCGACCGAGGTAGCAACTTCACGGCGCAATTCCTCAAGGAGTTCTGTAGACTCATCGATGTCGATTGGAAAACTAGTACAGCATACCATCCACAAACTGACGGTCAAACCGAGCGACTCAATCAAGAACTGGAGCAGTACTTACGCTGCTACGTGTCCTACCGTCAAACAGATTGGGCAGAGTACATCGATATGGCAGAATTCGCCTACAACAATCGGAAACACAGCACTACGCATCAGTCACCATTCTATACACTGTACGGATGGCACCCTCACCTGGACGTAGCGGAAACCGGGGACTCAAACGTCCCAGAAGCAATAAATCACCTAGAGGAGCTTCGACAAGTACAGCAAGAAGCCTACAATTCGATTAGGCAAGCGAACGAGGCAATGAAGCTTTATGCAGACCTGCATCGAGGCAAACTGCCGGAGTACAAGCCAGGAGATGAAGTGTTACTAGACATGAAGAATCTCAGTCGACTGGAGCCAACAAAGAAGCTTGCAATGAAGTGGGCAGGCCCTTATAAAGTCGAGAAGGCAGTCGGACAAGTGTCATTCAGATTACGCTTACCCGAAACCCTTCCGATACACCCGGTGTTTCATGCGAGTCTTCTCAGGCCTTACAAACGAAAGGAATACCCTGGAAGATCCACTTTGGACGAACCACCCCCTATTGAAGTAGAGGGAGAAGCAGAATACGAAGTGGAGAAGATTCATGACACAAGGCGCCATCGAAACA
This sequence comes from Sanghuangporus sanghuang, assembly GCA_009806525.1. Lineage (NCBI taxonomy): Eukaryota > Fungi > Basidiomycota > Agaricomycetes > Hymenochaetales > Hymenochaetaceae > Sanghuangporus > Sanghuangporus sanghuang. The sequence goes on along the minus strand of VVIT01000001.1, from coordinate 1,336,137 downwards.
AGATTCAGTATCTTATTCAATGGAAGGGATACCAAGAGCATACTTGGGAGCCACTTGACAATCTCAAGAACTCCTATCAAGCGGTAGAAGACTTCTACAAGAAGTACCCTCAGGCGATGAGGCCACCGAACCTTAGTCAATGGATCGCCGAACAAAGACGAATTAGGGAATAACCACATCACGTGCACTCCACCTGATGGAGCCGACTTAGGAGCCACAATGCAAATGATGAGTAAGACCTCCGATGGCCTTACCAATCAATGACATCACAGTGGCACCTCAAGACGAGGACAGAGAGAAACAAAATAGGCAAGAGAAAGGCGATATACCAACAGACATGGTATAAAAGATGAAGCAATTCGAGCTGAAGATCATCAACTCGAACTCAAGCAAACTAGTCATCTCTCGAAGACAACCATTACTCAACTATGCCTATCTTCAATGAACTACATGCCTTCTCTACTCCCGAAGATGCACCTGATTGGACATTCGTACTCAGGCCACCTACTGAACGTTATCAATGGCCACAGTTCTGTAACCGCTTCAATCAAGAGAACTACGAAGAAGAGATCGTACCCCTATGCCCAGGGAAGTACTTCGACGACCTCTATGACAAGTGGCACTCAATCCATACCACCGAGAAGCAAGGTCCTAAACTTATGATCCCAGACCCACCGAACGGCGAGCTGATCAAGCTTAGCAATGCTCGAACGGCATCGATTCGACGACTCAATGATGATGCATTCCTTACCTATACAGTTGAGCTCGAAGTACGAGCTCTTAACGAAGGGCAAATCGACTTCAACCACGAACCAACATACAGGAACATCATGGGCATCTATCATTCAGCGGCACAAATTTGTGCATACCGACGAGACCTGTTGATCGCAATCACTAACCGAATGATGCGATGGAGCCACTACCATTCAGCAGGCAACGAGATGATGCGATACATCAACTACCTAGCTGACAAGACGGGCTTCTATGCAGTCGGAACCACGCAGTACACGACACTGCTCAATACAACGAAGTACTATGAGGGTACCGTATACCAGAGGACAATGCGAAAGCAAGGACCTCCGAATCAGATGAATGGTATCCAGATCAACGAAGTCGAACACCACATAGTCGAAGGCGAGGAAGTCAACTACGACCCCCAGTACCTCATAGAACTCAATGAGAACGAAGAAGAAGTAAGGGAAAGACTGGAAGCGACGAGACACCCGCTAGACGAGGATCTAATGATCTCAATCTACCAGTATCCGAACGAGCTTTACCAACCAGACAAGATGCTCACCATGTCAATGCAAGAGGACAGCTACATGGACTCGGATGACACGGAATCAAGTGAGGAAGATGGGTCAACAGAACCACTACCGACACTAGAAGATTCAGCACAGGCTTCACCTGCGATCGAGGAACTCGATGATATGTAAACTTTTCTTCACTCCATGAACCCCTTTCTTATGCAACCCCTTTTCATGACGCAAATGGCCAATTATGCTTTATGTTACCATCACTCCCTATCCGCTATGGTATCTATTCGCCATATTCCCTGCCAAGTCAAGTAGCAACCCTGTTGTCCCTCGGAGGCTGTCCAACAAGACAAAATCTGTGGAACAACAAGTTGCCCTTGAACCTGACAGCGAAGACTGGCAGCCTATGCATTATGCACCATCCTTTTCATGCTCATTCGGAAGGCTGAGCCGATAAGGCATTATGCAAAGCGTCGGAGCACCAATAATGTTCCAACTCTTAGCACATGCATTATCGAGCCAGCTGCCGAATTAGCACACTATGCTTACATTTTACCCTTCTATGCAGAGGAGGAGGAGCCAAGAAGTGAACAGTCGTTGTGACGCCTTCGGCAGTATATCTGTCAAAGCGACATAACAACTATTCCTAACCTCTCTTTGTCAAATTGGGATGCCCAAGCATATCAGCTTGACAAAGTAAATATTGCGATTATCAAGCCCTCCAACTCAAACTTTATTTTCCTTACATGCATTTTGTCGCTCTGATCTAAAGGATGAAGTCATTGCTCGTGAACAAGGCTGGTCAATACAGCCCTGTCGCGAGAAATACATCATGCAGATCACCGACAAATTATTATGAAACTTATGCATCATCGACTGCTATGACTGTTCTTTTCTTATCATTTTCATTCATACCATAATCCTTTTACATGACGCATATTTCATTTAATATTTCCTTCATATCCCTTCCCACCACCCACTACAATGCGATGTCAAACCAAGCCCCTTTCACACGATTCTCTTGCGCCGAAGCGCCTGCATCGAGGACAACCTTCAGCTCATCGGGATTGGCAGCCTCGAGAGGTGGAACCTCGACCTTATCAGCAGCCTGCTTCGCAGTAGCAGCTGCAGGAATCGATTGCATTTCGTAATCTTCGCTCTTCTACCAAGGATGTCAGCAATTTTGCAATGCAAAGGACAGGGCACTCACAGGGTGGCGACGATAACGCTTTATCCACCACAGATTCAGCACAAAAACCGCCACAAGGATGATCAAAACAGCAGGAACGGCGGCGACAGCTGACATATTTGGGTGACTTTGATGATGGTTTGATAGCAACACCAACTATCACAAGCCGACTCCCTTATCCGAAGCTTTCTCACGGATTAGGATGAACATTTCTCCGAAAGTCCATCTTAGAAGGGGGGTAGTGAAAGGATCCGCTCAAAACTTCGCATCACGATCGACGCGATCGGCAGATCAACAAGATCGGCACTCCAAACGTGACCAGTAACCGGCCCAGCAGCAACCATACGTAAACCCGCGAGGCACTTAACACCGCCGACCGTTACCTTAACACCACCGACCATATACGTCCGACCCGACCCGATCAAACGAACTCAAGAAGCGCTCTAGAACACCAGAAGTCCAGAAGTCCAGAAGCACAACTACTAAAGCCTAACACCTAATCGACTAAAGGCTAAATAAATCCCAATGGAGACGACACTGGCATTCCAGCACTGTCAGACGTGTGCCCGGACGTACATGGCTCTCTATGAGATATACTTTGTAGTATGCCATGCTACAACTGAAACTCGCAACTGCCACATTGAAATTCAACGTCGAACACAAGAACAACTCCATGCCAATCCACCAAATCCAATAGTACCCAAGCGACATGAAGAACTCACTGTCACTACTCGAACCCCTCGAGATGCAGACCCAATAACTTGGAAGATACTAGGATGGTACAAACCAGAGCTGCATGACCCATGTCCAGCTTCTACAGTGCAAGCAAATCTCTACTTACCAAGGGATGCGAACCTGGAAACCAGACAGTTACAACTGGCACTCCAACGAAGGATATGGCATTACATTCGCGATGTTCGACTCAATGGCAAAGCATGGCTAGTTACTCGAACTCAGAGGCATCCACCAGCAGAGCACATACAGTTCCAGCTGTGTATTGGACCATACACTACACCAACTCGACATCTCAATACCGATGTCCGAGTTACACTCTCACCCTTCGGGCCAAGGGATGAACAACGGAAGGTCACATATCGAGCCGCTTACATTGCACCAAGAGCCAGAGTCCCCAACGAAGACCTCGACGTCATAATGGAGTACTGACTCATCACTCCGACTCGGAACTACGTCTCAGTCAGCAACACCACAAAGGCTCTGCAATAGCGGAGACAATCTTACAAATCTTGGAGCAAGATGGCACTCGGTGGCACAGCATGAGTAAGGCAATGGTGGAGTGAAGTGGAGTAATGTGGAAGGAGATGAGTGTTAGAGGTGTAGGTCCGGAGTTACACCGGGTTCGATCCTTTTGCCTAAGCAGCGGTATGTTGTGCAGAGGTGATCTATCTACCCACGTATGGCTGTACCACGCGGTCCCCTTACTATCCTTCCTAGTCGTAGTCCTGACAAAGGATACTTTCAGATACAAGGTAAGCAAGAGCAGATTGGTATTTCCAAGAGGCGTAGTAGTACAAAGCACACAGTAATAATCGTTAAGCTACGATGATCACCAGTGTGTTAAGAGGATCGAAAGATGGGGAATGAGGGCCTACTTCTAACCCTATTTATGCTCTTCAGATAATTCATTTTCCATCCTATATCTTACTCATCTCCTTCCACATTACTCCACTCAGCTCCACTTCGCTCCACCATTGCCTTACTCATGCTGTGCTACCGAGTCGGAGTGATGAGTCAGTACTCCATTATGACGTCGAGGTCTTCGTTGGGGACTCTGGCTCTTGGTGCAATGTAAGCGGCTCGATATGTGACCTTCCGTTGTTCATCCCTTGGCCCGAAGGGTGAGAGTATAACTCGGACATCAGTATTGAGATGTCGAGTTGGTGTAGTGTATGGTCCAATACACAGCTGGAACTGTATGTGCTCTGCTGGTGGATGCCTCTGAGTTCGAGTAACTAGCCATGCTTTGCCATTGAGTCGAACATCGCGAATGTAATGCCATATCCTTCGTTGGAGTGCCAGTTGTAACTGTCTGGTTTCCAGGTTCGCGTCCCTTGGTAGGTAGAGATTTGCTTGCACTGTAGAAGCTGGACATGGGTCATGCAGCTCTGGTTTGTACCATCCTAGTATCTTCCAAGTTATTGGGTCTGCATCTCGAGGGGTTCGAGTAGTGACAGTGAGTTCTTCATGTCGCTTGGGTACTATTGGATTTGGTGGATTGGCATGGAGTTGTTCTTGTGTTCGACGTTGAATTTCAATGTGGCAGTTGCGAGTTTCAGTTGTAGCATGGCATACTACAAAGTATATCTCATAGAGAGCCATGTACGTCCGGGCACACGTCTGACAGTGCTGGAATGCCAGTGTCGTCTCCATTGGGATTTATTTAGCCTTTAGTCGATTAGGTGTTAGGCTTTAGTAGTTGTGCTTCTGGACTTCTGGACTTCTGGTGTTCTAGAGCGCTTCTTGAGTTCGTTTGATCGGGTCGGGTCGGGCGTATATGGTCGGTGGTGTTAAGGTAACTGTCGGCGGTGTTAAGTGCCTCGTGGGTTTACGTATGGTTGCTAGGCGCTCGCGTATTGCCGTTGATACCGGTGATACCGGTGACCGTTGTCTTGGGCGCGTGATCGGTAGTTTGGTCGCGTTACTGCTGGGCCGGTTACTGGTCACGTTCGGAGTGCCGATCCTGTTGATCTGCCGATCGCGTCGATCGTGATGCGAAGTTTTGAGCGGATCCTTTCACTACCCCCCTTCTAAGATGGACTTTCGGAGAAATGTTCATCCTAATCCGTGAGAAAGCTTCGGATAAGGGAGTCGGCTTGTGATAGTTGGTTTTGCTATCAAACCATCATCAAAGTCGCCCAAATATGTCAGCTGTCGCCGCCGTTCCTGCTGTTTTGATCATCCTTGTGGCGGTTTTTGTGCTGAATCTGTGGTGGATAAAGCGCTATCGTCGCCACCCTGTGAGTGCCATGTCTTTTGCATTGCAAAATTGCTGACATCCTTGGTAGAAGAGCGAAGATTACGAAATGCAATCGATTCCTGCAGCTGCTACTGCGAAGCAGGCTGCTAATAAGGTCGAGGTTCCACCTCTCGAGGCTGCCAATCCCGATGAGCTGAAGGTTGTCCTCGATGCAGGCGCTTCGGCGCAAGAGAATCGTGTGAAGGGGGCTTGGTTTGACATCGCATTGTAGTGGGTGGTGGGAAGGGATATGAAAGAAATATTAAATGAAATATGCGTCATGTAAAAGGATTATGGTATGAATGAAAATGATAAGAAAAGAACAGTCATAGCAGTCGATGATGCATAAGTTTCATAATAATTTGTCGGTGATCTGCATGATGTATTTCTCGCGACAGGGCTGTATTGACCAGCCTTGTTCACGAGCAATGACTTCATCCTTTAGATCAGAGCGACAAAATGCATGTAAGGAAAATAAAGTTTGAGTTGGAGGGCTTGATAATCGCAATATTTACTTTGTCAAGCTGATATGCTTGGGCATCCCAATTTGACAAAGAGAGGTTAGGAATAGTTGTTATGTCGCTTTGACAGGTATACTGCCGAAGACGTCACAACGACTGTTCACCTCTTGGCTCCTCCTCCTCTGCATAGAAGAGTAAAATGTAAGCATAGTGTGCTAATTCGGCAGCTGGCTCGATAATGCATGTGCTAAGAGTTGGAACATTATTGGTGCTCCGACGCTTTGCATAGTGCCTTATCGGCTCAGCCTTCCGAATGAGCATGAAAAGGATGGTGCATAATGCATAGGCTGCCAGTCTTCGCTGTCAGGTTCAAGGGCAACTTGTTGTACCGCAGATTTCGTCTTGTTGGACAGCCTCCGAGGGACAACAGGGTTGCTACTTGACTTGGCAGGGAATATGGCAAATAGATACCATAGCAGATAGGGAGTGATGGTAACATAAAGCATAATTGGCCATTTGCGTCATGAAAAGGGGTTGCATAAGAAAGGGGTTCATGGAGTGAAGAAAAGTTTACATATCATCGAGTTCCTCGATCGCAGGTGAAGCCTGTGCTGAACCTTCTGGTGTCGGTAGTGGTTCTGTTGACCCATCTTCCTCACTTGATTCCGTGTCATCCGAGTCCATGTAGCTGTCCTCTCGCATTGACATGGTGAGCATCTTGTCTGGTTGGTAAAGCTCGTTCGGATACTGGTAGATTGAGATCATTAGATCCTCGTCTATTGGGTGTCTCGTCGCTTCCAGTCTCTCCCTTGCTTCTTCTTCGTTCTCATTGAGTTCTATGAGGTACTGGGGGTCGTAGTTGACTTCCTCGCCTTCGACTATGTGGTGTTCGACTTCGTTGATCTGGATACCATTCATCTGGTTTGGAGATCCTTGCTTTCGCATTGTCCTCTGGTATACAGTGCCCTCATAGTACTTCGTTGTATTAAGCAGTGTCGTGTACTGCGTGGTTCCAACTGCATAGAAGCCCGTCTTGTCGGCTAGGTAGTTGATGTATCGCATCGTCTCGTTGCCTGCTGAATGGTAGTGGCTCCATCGCATCATTCTGTTAGTGATTGCGATCAACAGGTCTCGTCGGTATGCACAAATTTGTGCCGCTGAATGATAGATGCCCATGATGTTCCTGTATGTTGGTTTGTGGTTGAAGTCAATTTGCCCTTCGTTAAGAGCTCGTACTTCGAGTTCAACTGTATAGGTAAGGAATGCATCATCATTGAGTCGTCGAATCGATGCCGTTCGAGCATTGCTAAGCCTGATCAGCTCGCCGTTAGGTGGGTCTGGGATCATAAGTTTAGGACCTTGCTTCTCGGTGGTATGGATTGAGTGCCACTTGTCATAGAGGTCGTCGAAGTACTTCCCTGGGCATAGGGGTACTATCTCTTCTTCGTAGTTCTCTTGGTTGAAGCGGTTACAGAACTGTGGCCATTGATAACGTTCAGTAGGTGGCCTGAGTATGAATGTCCAATCAGGTGCATCTTCGGGAGTAGAGAAGGCATGTAGTTCATTGAAGATAGGCATAGTTGAGTAGTGGTTGTCTTCGAGAGATGACTAGTTTGCTCGAGTTCGAGTTGATGAGTCTTCAGCTCGAATTGCTTCATCTTTTATACCATGTCTGCTGGTATATCGCCTTTCTCTTGCCTATTTTGTTTCTCTCTGTCTTCGTCTTGAGGTGCCACTGTGATGTCATTGATTGGTAAGGCCATCGGAGGTCTTACTCATCATTTGCATTGTGGCTCCTAAGTCGGCTCCATCAGGTGGAGTGCACGTGATGTGGTTATCTCCTAATTCGTCTTCGTTCGGCGATCCATTGACTAAGGTCTAGTGGCCTCATCGCCTGAGGGTACTTTTTGTGGAAGTCTTCTACCGCTTGATAGGAGTTCTTGAGATTGTCAAGTGGCTCCCAAGTATGCTCTTGGTATCCTTTCCATTGAATAAGATACTGAATCTTGTTTCGATGCCGCCTTGTGTCATGAATCTTCTCCACTTCGTATTCCGCTTCTCCCTCTACTTCAATAGGGGGTGGTTCGTCCAAAGTGGGTCTTCCAGGGTATTCCTTTCGTTTGTAAGGCCTGAGAAGACTCGCATGAAACACCGGGTGTATCGGAAGGGTTTCGGGTAAGCGTAATCTGAATGACACTTGTCCGACTGCCTTCTCGACTTTATAAGGACCTGCCCACTTCATTGCAAGCTTCTTCGTTGGCTCCAGTCGACTGAGATTCTTCATGTCTAGTAACACTTCATCTCCTGGCTTGTACTCCGGCAGTTTGCCTCGATGCAGGTCTGCATAAAGCTTCATTGCCTCGTTCGCTTGCCTAATCGAATTGTAGGCTTCTTGCTGTACTTGTCGAAGCTCCTCTAGGTGATTTATTGCTTCTGGGACGTTTGAGTCCCCGGTTTCCGCTACGTCCAGGTGAGGGTGCCATCCGTACAGTGTATAGAATGGTGACTGATGCGTAGTGCTGTGTTTCCGATTGTTGTAGGCGAATTCTGCCATATCGATGTACTCTGCCCAATCTGTTTGACGGTAGGACACGTAGCAGCGTAAGTACTGCTCCAGTTCTTGATTGAGTCGCTCGGTTTGACCGTCAGTTTGTGGATGGTATGCTGTACTAGTTTTCCAATCGACATCGATGAGTCTACAGAACTCCTTGAGGAATTGCGCCGTGAAGTTGCTACCTCGGTCGGAGATTACTTGTTTAGGGGCCCCGTAGTATTTGAAGATGTGTTGGCGGAACAAGCGTGCCAACTGCTTAGCATTGGGTATTCCCTGGCAAGGGATGAACTTCCCCATTTTGGTGAGCTTGTCCACTATAACAAGTATCGAACTGTAGCCTTCGTTGCTGACTGGTAAATCGGTGATAAGGTCACAGGTTATGGTTTCCCATGGTTGATGCGGTGCCTTCAACGGTTGGAGGGGTGGATTTCGAAACTGTCAAATCGGTTTTGCACGTTGACATATGTCGCAGGATGTGGTATATTCTCGGATCATCTCTTCCATCTTCGGCCAATAGTACGCTCGCTTTACAAGCTCTATGGTCTTTTCTGCTCCTGGGTGGCCTGCAAGTTTGTGGTCATGGCGCCTTCGGATTAGCAACGATTTTAGGTTGGCGGATGGCGGGACATATAATGCACTGGATACGTAGTGCAAGCCATTCCTGTAACTGTAGCCATTGCTCTTCTTGATTGCCATAATTTCCTGCTTCGCCTCTTCGGAGTTGTAGTGTCTCTTGATGGTTCGAATAATCGGATCGGAGATAGTGACCATTTCTGTCTCTAGTCTGTATAGGCCATTGATCTCGGTTCGTCGCAATGTCTGCTGCTCGATCATGTCAGGTGGTAGCAAGGTAACTCCCAAGTTATCCTTGTCCTCTGGCATATAGTCGGGTCGTCGTGATAGTGCATCTGCTTGATTCTTCTTGCCTGGCCAATGGAGAATTTTGAAGTTATATCGTGATAACTCTAGTGCCCATCTCGCTTGACGTCTTGTCAGATTCTGAGCTGTCATGAAGTATCGGAGATTTGCATGATCGCTTCGGATGGTTAATGGTTCCTTTGTTCCTTCCAGTAGGTGTCTCCAATGTCCGAGTGCTTCCATGATTGCTAGCATCTCCTTGTCATGTGTTGGATAATTTTGTTGAGCACTAGATAGTGTCTTCGACATGAAACCTAGCGGTCTCAGTTCTCCTTGGCCGTCTTCTTGTTGTAAGACTGCTCCAATCGCTACATCGGATGCATCGGTTTCCAATGTATATGGTTTGTCAGGCTTTGGCATTGCTAATGCCACTTCGGTTTCGAATGCTTTCTTGATAGCTTCGAATGCTTTGTCCTGTGCTTCTGTCCAAACGAACTTGTGATCCTTTTTGATGAGTTCGCCAATTGGTGTGTATAAATCGGCATAGTTCCTGATGAATCTTCGGTAGAAATTGCAAAAGCCTTGGAACTTTCGGATCTGTCGTTTCGTCTTTGGTGTTGGCCATTCTCGAATTGCTTTCAGCTTGTAAGGATCCATCTGGATGCCTTTCATTCCTACTACAAATCCCAGGTAGTCGAGTTGGGTTTGGAGGAAATGACATTTCTCGATCTTGAGGTAAATGTCGAGCTCTCGGCATTTCTGTAGAATTGCCCTGAGGAGTGTCCAATGCTCCTCTTCGGTTTGTGCTTGGCCAATGAGGTCGTCTAGATAGACTAGTGCCTCCTCTGTTCTGAGCCAGTATTCGAAGTTGTCATTCATGAATCGTTGGAATATCGCAGGTGAGTTCTTCATTCCAAACATCATGACCTTCGGTTTGTAGACTGCATTGCCAACTCTGAATGCTGCCTTCCATTCGTCTCCTTCTCGAATTCTCAGGTTGTTGTATCCTGATCGCATATCGAGTGTGAAGAAGACTTTTCCTTTCTCCAGTTTCTCTGGTAGTACGCTCATGATCGGTATAGGGTATGGATCTGATACTGTGGCATCGTTGATATCTCGGTAGTCGGTTACTGCTCGTGCTCCTCCGTCTTTCTTTCCTACAAAGAAGACTGGTGCTGCTACCGGACATGGTTCATGTGGGTGAACCTTCTCGATCCATCCTTTGTCCAATAGTTCCTGGACATAGGCATTGAGTGCTGCCTGTTCTTCTCGAGTGAGCTTGATAATCGGCCTTGGTTTCGGTAGTGGTACTCCTTCCTTGAGGTTTATCGCCATATCCCATTTCGTATGTTTGGGTAACCTCCTTGATCTGTCTGGATCAAATACATCGGCATAGTCTGCAATTTGCTTCGGTAGGAGTTTTCGCCAATCTCGCTTTGCTGTGCTGAGTAATCCTTCTGCCGCTGCTTTCTGCTGCGAGTACTGCTGTGATACTGAACTAGCTTTGTTCAGTGGTTGTGAAACCTGGCCTTGCTGCCTTGGTGACCAATTTCGTTTAAGGTCTAGCTCTAGCTTTTCAGCGAGCTCTTCCTTTCTGGTAAGGGTAATTGGTTGGTTGGTCGTCCTGAGCCTTTCGATGTCTAGTGGCTCTATATTGTGCATAGGAGTGTCTTCTGTTGTCTCCTGTTCGTTCTGCATGTCGATATCGCTGTCTTCTGCTGCCCATCTTGTACGCTTCGGTGTGAGGATAGCTTCCTTGACTGGTATTGGTCTCGATGTCCAATGTCGTTTCGTTCCTGCTACCACTTTCTCTGATCTTCGTTCCTCTCGTGGATGAATATAGACTGTCATCCCAGGATCTTCCTTTGGTACAGGTGGAGTTTGTTTGATGTCTGGTTTCTTCTGTGGTAGTGGCCTTCTTTGTCTTAAAGGCTGTTTCTTCCATCGCTTAGGAGAGTCATTTATTTCCTCCTGTTCATCATGGCTGCGCTTGCCTGTTACTTCTGTAACTTCGTCTTCGGATGTCTGGTACAATTGCCGTGCTGGGATCATCCTTCGTGGTATGTGCCTTGTTCGTCGTTGCACTATACTCGTCTGTTCTGATGGTTGCCTTGGTATAGAGTCTGGTATATTTTCCATGCTCGGACTCTTTGGTACATCAGCCTTCTCTGGCTGCTCCCGTTGTGGTGTTCCTGGTCGTGTCATTGGTTTCGCTTGCGGCTTCGACTCTTGAGGGTTTCCATTGTTACTTTCCCTCCATGGTGCAAATAGTATTCCTGGTGCTCCAGAGTGTCGATAGTTGTCTCTGTTCAGAGCTTGTTTCCTTGTGTCTTGCCTAGGTCTAGTCTTGTCAGATTTACCTTTCCTTTGCCGCTTTCGTTTGCGCCTTCTGCGCTTTCGCTTCTTGGTAGCTCGTATGATACTGAGCTCGAATGGTATTGCGTTACCATTCCGATTCCATATCTGATTCTTCCAATCAATTTCTGGATTGACTTTGGCCAAATAGTCAATGCCTAGAATAACTTGATCTTGTCCTGTAGTCGCTACTGCCAGTGTCTGTGGCTGCGGTTTAGGTCCATCGAAGATTAATGTATAGACCTCGTGTGTGATTGCTCCTCCTTGGTTTGGGCTTCCATCGGCATTATTCAGGGGTCGAGGGTGATCAAGCCTCTTCTTGAATAGGTTATGGTGTCGTACCAAGTTCGGGTGAATCGTACTACAAGTTGCTCCGGAATCGATTAATGCTTGGACTGCTAGGGTCTTCGTTCCAACCTTCACTCGAATGGGTAATCGAGGATGCAATGCATGTATTGGCAATCGCTTATTGTACATCGCTTCACTGGGGTTGAACCCAGGAGGTATGAATTGCTGGTTGTTGAAACCATTGTTCTTGTCACCCTTGTTACACTCACATCGCGCAGTCTCGTTCGATGGAGGTCTTAGTCTTTTCCCTGTTGCTCTTTACTTGCTAGGGATTTGCGGAAGTTGGTTCGATATTCTTCGTCATGCTTGCATGTATATCCTGCTGATTCGTCTCCTCTAGCCCATGCTATGTGATCATAGTGGACTGGTTTTCGACAATGCAGATCGGGACATGTCTCCTTGAAGTTTACAGCTCGTGCTGTCATCGGCTTTCGTCTCTGACCATTGGTTCGCTTCTTCGGCTGTCCTGAGAAAGAACCCTTTTGCTTCCTTGGTGCCTTGCAGTTCCTTGAGTAGTGTCCAGTCTTTCCACAGTTGTAGCATTTCGCTCCCTTCTTCGGCAAGCCTTGGAGTGCATCTACATCCATGGCATCTGGATCTCGTCTCGTCTGTTGGACTGGTGGTCGATATGATGATTGCCCGTTTGTCTTAAATCTCGGAGTGTATGTCTGGCTTCCGATCAACTTCTGTCTTGCATCAACGTCTGCTAGGTTGGTTGTCCATGTCATCCATTCGTCGAGCTTGTACTTTTCGAAAGCGTCAGGCTGTACGGATTCGACTCGTCGTTTGACCCAGTTGTCTAGTCCTTTGACATAGATGTACTTGAGCATAGTAACATCTAGTGAGTCTGGTGCTCTCGCTTTGAGCCGTCGGAATTCGTCATTGTAGGCTCTGATGCTTGATCCTTTCTGTTGGATGCATAGTAGGTGGAATAGTGCTTCCTGTTCTCCTACTATTGGATGTCCTGCTCGGATCCTCATCCAATCGATCATTTCCTTGAATGATTTGAACATGCCTGTCCCAGCCGCATTGATGATTGCTGGTACTGGTTTGAGCTTCCCTTGGTTGTTGAATGATGTCAATGTTTGCTTCTCTGCAAACCAATCGTAACTGTCACCTTCGAGTGCTGCGAATAGGCTCTTTGCAATCTCCTCCTCATCCTTGACTCCATGTTGTGCCAGCTTCGACACACATCGACTAATCCACAGATCAATATCCTCGTTTCGCTTGCCATAGTACTTCGGCAATTTGATGCTGTGTTTATTGAGTTGTGTCTGAAGAGTTTGTAGTTGAGTCTCCAGCATTTGTACCCTCTGGTCGGTTGTCGACATTATCGTATGTTGCTATTGGTACTGCTGGTGGCGAATAGGTAGGTGGGTTTTCTGGCGTTGTTGGTGTTTGGGTTGCTACTGAACCGCCTGTTGGAACTTGAATAGTAATTCCTCGTGCACGAAATGTTCGTAGTGCGTATGGCCTTAGAGTTCGAGATAACTCTTCGTCTGATGATACTGAATCGTCAGAAGGGCGTTCGTTCCATGCGTATATTTCTCGGATTCGCTGAGCTTCGTGTCTGAGGAAGTCTGCGTGCTCGAGTATGTTCCTTGCAGTGTTCTCTGTTGAATTGACTGCTGCCAATAGTGCTTGATAACCTTCCTGACTCGCTTCGACTGTGCATCCTAGTGAAAGGAGTGCTTCTCGTAGGTTGTTGATATCTTGTGCAACGTTCAGAGTTGCCTGAACTATTCTTGTAAGTTCAGTGGTTGCTATCTCGACTGCTTGGATACGCTGTTCGTATGCACTGAGCGTAGAACGAATTTGTCCTATTTCCTCTTGCACCACTGTTATCTCGGAGGTGACTTGTTGATTAAGGAGTATGACTGCTCGATCTAGTGCGTCGTCGTTTCGATGCAGTGTTGCCACTTGTGCTCCTAGTCCGTTGGTATTAATCTCGAGTGCTTCGAGTCAATTTCCGACTGTAGTTGCGTATGCTGCGCTCGGCAGATTGTTGTTTGCCTGAGCCCTAGCCAGACTGGATTGTACTCCGTCAAGTTGGACTACCCTCTGTCGTAGGTATCGTATAACTGGTGGATATTCGTCACTTGATTGATAGTTCGTTCCCCAAAGGATATCACGTTCTAGTTCCAATCTTGCTAGTCGTCCTTGGATATGATTGAGCTCCTGCTGCAGTCCTGTTCTGCCTCGGTTGTTCGTTCGAGTATTCGGATGTTCGTTCGTTCTATGACCATTACTTCCTCCAGTTCCGTTCTCTGGCTGGTTCATGAACGTTCTTTCTCGAGTACTGCTTCGGGTGGGGTGTTATAAGGTACGGTAGACCAAACCGTTCCTTTCTCGTCGAATGTAGCAATAGTAGATGGTACTGTCACTACTTTGGTTGTTGTTGTTTGTGTGCTTCCAACTGCAGGGCAACCAGATGCCTTTGCTATCGGATACACTTTGTTGGTGAAGGGGTTATGATAGTAGATGGTTGATTTGAGTGAGTCGTATGTGTTCTCCAGGATTGTGCACTTGTCCTAGGGAATGGGTTTGCTAATCTCGAAACTAGCGGCGTCGATAGGGACTTGAGGTCGACGGTCCTCGCCTCGATAAAACACTAGCCAAGAACCTTGCCCGTGAGAGGTGGTGTTAAAACTAGTGAGTGATCTTTCGATCCAATGTTAGAGGTGTAGGTCCGGAGTTACACCGGGTTCGATCCTTTTGCCTAAGCAGCGGTATGTTGTGCAGAGATGATCTATCTACCCACGTATGGCTGTACCACGTGGTCCCCTTACTATCCTTCCTAGTTGTAATCCTGACAAGGGATACTTTCAGATACAAGGTAAGCAAGAGCAGATTGGTATTTCCAAGAGGCGTAGTAGTACAAAGCACACAGTAATAATCGTTAAGCTACGATGATCACCAGTGTGTTAAGAGGATCGAAAGATGGGGAATGAGGGCCTACTTCTAACCCTATTTATGCTCTTCAGATAATTCATTTTCCGTCCTATATCTTACTCATCTCCTTCCACATTACTCCACTTCGCTCCACCATTGCCTTACTCATGCTGTGCCACCGAGTGCCATCTTGCTCCAAGATTTGTAAGATTGTCTCCGCTATTGCAGAGCCTTTGTGGTGTTGCTGACTGAGATGTAGTTCCGAGTCGGAGTGATGAGTCAGTACTCCATTATGACGTCGAGGTCTTCGTTAGGGACTCTGGCTCTTGGTGCAATGTAAGCGGCTCGATATGTGACCTTCCGTTGTTCATCCCTTGGCCCGAAGGGTGAGAGTGTAACTCGGACATCGGTATTGAGATGTCGAGTTGGTGTAGTGTATGGTCCAATACACAGCTGGAACTGTATGTGCTCTGCTGGTGGATGCCTCTGAGTTCGAGTAACTAGCCATGCTTTGCCATTGAGTCGAACATCGCGAATGTAATGCCATATCCTTCGTTGGAGTGCCAGTTGTAACTGTCTGGTTTCCAGGTTCGCGTCCCTTGGTAAGTAGAGATTTGCTTGCACTGTAGAAGCTGGACATGGGTCATGCAGCTCTGGTTTGTACCATCCTAGTATCTTCCAAGTTATTGGGTCTGCATCTCGAGGGGTTCGAGTAGTGACAGTGAGTTCTTCATGTCGCTTGGGTACTATTGGATTTGGTGGATTGGCATGGAGTTGTTCTTGTGTTCGACGTTGAATTTCAATGTGGCAGTTGCGAGTTTCAGTTGTAGCATGGCATACTACAAAGTATATCTCATAGAGAGCCATGTACGTCCGGGCACACGTCTGACAGTGCTGGAATGCCAGTGTCGTCTCCATTGGGATTTATTTAGCCTTTAGTCGATTAGGTGTTAGGCTTTAGTAGTTGTGCTTCTGGACTTCTGGACTTCTGGTGTTCTAGAGCGCTTCTTGAGTTCGTTTGATCGGGTCGGGTCGGACGTATATGGTCGGTGGTGTTAAGGTAACGGTCGGCGGTGTTAAGTGCCTCGCGGGTTTACATATGGTTGCTGCTGGGCCGGTTACTGGTCACGTTTGGAGTGCCGATCTTGTTGATCTGCCGATCGCGTCGATTGTGATGCGAAGTTTTGAGCGGATCCTTTCAGTTGTGTCTTGCCTCGTCGCGCCTTCGTCCTTTGGCACACATCGCAGGTGCGCACATATTCCTCGACCCATTCCCTCATCTTCGGCCACCAAACTCTTCGTTCCAGTTTGTCGATAGTCTTCTGTATCCCCGGGTGTCCTGACGCCGGTGCGTCATGGCACTGTCGTACAATCTCTTTCTTAATTTCTTCGTCTGGTGGGATAACCAATTTATCATCCTTCCACCAATACCCTTCTTCGAACGTTCCTTCCGCTGGCTCTTTCGAACGTTCATATGCTGCTCGAATCCTCTCTCGTAGTTCTGAACCTCCTGTAAGCTCAAATACCCGAATTGTGCGCATGGGCAGAGCTGTGGTTCAAAATAATTCTGGAGGAAGTAGGACTTGTTCTGGCTGGTCTTCCTGGCCCTGTTCATAGTCTGGCCTTCTAGATAACGCATCCGCTCGTGAATTCTTAGTTCCTGGTCGATACTCAATTCGAAATTGAAACCGACTGAGAAATGTAGCCCATCTTGCTTGGCGGCCACTTAGCTTCCGCGCTCCCATAAAATATCGGAGATTAGCTTGATCACTGATCACCCGAATTTCATGTTTCGCTCCTTCCAAGTGGTGCCTCCAATTGCTCAAGGCTTTGACAATCACCAGCAATTCCTTGTCCATTACTGGGTAGTTATTCTCAGCGTCTCGATAAGTGTTCGACCAGTATCCAATGGGATGCAAAATTTCGTCATCCCCGAGCTGCGAGAGCACAGCTCCCATCACAAAGTTCGATGCATCGGTTTCCAGCACAAATTGCTTGTCGTGATCGGGGCGTACTAGCATTGGTGCAGTGGTGAAAGCTTCCTTTAGTTTCCGAAAGCTCTCCTGTTGTCGTTCTCCCCAGGTGAATGTCTTCTTGCCAGACATCAGTTCCGTAAGTGGCCTAGCGATCTTTGCGAAGCCTTCGATAAATTTTCGGTAGAAGTTCGCAAATCCGATAAACTTTCGAATGTCTCGCTTGCTTGACAGATCCGGCCATTCTTGAACTGCTTTCACCTTGTAAGGATCCATCTGCATGCCCGATTGGTTAACCACAAATCCTAAATAGTCGAGTTCCTTCTTGCCAAAGTAGCACTTCTCTGGCTTACAGAAGAAGTCTGCTTTGCGCAACCTGCGCAATACCTCTGCTAGCAGGTCCCAATGTTCCTGTTCCGTTTCTGTGTAGACAATAATGTTGTCTAGATAAATGAGGATGCCCTGCCCAATCATGTCATGAAAGAGCTCGTTCATTGCACGTTGGAATACCGCAGGTGCATTCATTAATCCAAACTGCATCACCATCGGCTGGTAAACTCCCATGTGAGTTCTGAAGGCGGCATACTTCTCATGCCCCGGATGTATTCGAATGTTGTTGTACCCACTTCGCAAATCCAGCGTAGAGAACCATTTCGCATGAGCCAGATCGTCCGGAAGCATATGTAATAGAGGCATCGGTTGGTGGTCAGGGATGACCACCGCATTCAGACCTCTATAGTCAATTACTATGCGATATTCCGGCTTGCCGTCTTTACCTAGCGTCTTCTTGGCTATGATGAATACTGGAGCGCAAGTGCTTGCCTTTTCTTCGGCTGGTACCTGATTTCCTACAACACAAATCCATCCCTTCTTCAGATCGTCGTGAATCCATTCTTCGACCGCTCGCTTTTCAGCAGGAGCGAGTGGATATACTGGTCCAGGTTTCGGGAGCTCTGCTCCTGGTAGGAGCTCGATCTTCATGTCCCATTGGCTCGAATTAGGTAGCCTTTTGGCGGTGTCCTTATCGAACCGGTCCCGGAACTCCCAGATTTGCTTCGGAAGAATTTCATCCAGGGATTTGTTACCTGCTGGGTCTGCCAGCCTTTCATCGAGAGCCTTCTCTTGGGCATATTTTTGAGCTATGCTGTTGTACTTGAGAAGGTGTTCTCTCCTAGCTGCGACCTGTTGATCACGTTGTAGACTATCAGACCCTCCTGAACGTTGTCGAAGGCCGCGGCGGCGTTCGACCACAGGGAGGCGGTGCTGGTGTCAGTATCTCGGAAGGTAACAAGGGGAAGTATCCCGGGCCAGAGGCCGTCTAGGGGAATCCAAAGACTCTCAGTTCAGATGCCACAACCGCGCGCCGCGAATGTCCGCCGCACGATGGGATAATCCGCCGCGGCGGCGGTTCCTTCGAGCGTAGGTGAGAGCGGCGCCAGGGAAAAAGGGACGGCGAAGGCACGTGCTTGAAGAATTCCCAATTCGGGGGTCGAGTCGCCGATTCCTTTTACAGCCGGCGCGGGACGGCGGCGGCGTGTTTCGTGCGGCGGATCGAGCGTAAAAAGGGAAGAGTAATGAGAGGGGCGACCCTTTTTAGGGCGGTTCTGTCTTGGGGTTTTCTGTGAACTCTGGGTGCTATCTTCCTTTTTCACTACTTCTGGATGTATGTACATGGGGGCAATATATACTGTAGGCTACTAATAACGAATGTGACGGCGGCGGCGCGCAGCGAGGCGTGACATGAGCGCCGTGATGGCGGGGGCCGACGCCAAGACGCGCCGCCAAGGCACTAATACCTAACGGCGCCCCAATCAGACGAGACGCGCCGGGGCATCGCGCCCCGATATCGGGGCCGTCCGGATCGCTAATGCGGTGGCCCATATGCATCTGAAACGCCAAGGCGTCGAATAATACTAAAAGGGGAATATGCAAACGGGCGCCGGGGCGCTAACGCCCTCGGCGTGTGGCGTGGTGAGATAAGGATGTAAATCGTTCGAAGAGATGATCCTGAACCAGGCCAGAGGTGGCCCGTCAGTCCCGGCGGCGGGTAAACATCGCCGCCGCGGTGACGTATACTCCCGCCGCAGCAGGGTATACATCTGCCGCAGCCTGTCGGGCAGCCCTCACGAGGTCGGGGGAGTCCGGAACGTTCTCTCGCCGGACAAGTGGGGTGACTTCGAGGTGCACCGGGGACGCCGCGGCGGCGGACTATTCGATCGGCGGCGGCGGCGCCGCAGGCGTTCACCGAAGTCAGCGGAGGCCCAGCGGCCATTGATTGGAGTATGTACTGCATAATGAAGGTGGAGGGCGGATTGGAGACAATAGTACCTGGAAAGTCCTGGGTGTAGAGTAAGGGTGTAGGCTCCATACAGGCCTGTGCCGCTGAACCGGTACAGGTTAGTGCGGCGCACTACATCTCCTTCTGACGAACTAAAAAAAATGATTAAAAAAAATGCTGGGTAGTGTAGGGGTAATTAGGCGGGAATGAGTGCGGCCGAGGGGGTGGAGTGGTGGTATGTTTGCGGCCTGTGCCTAGGCTAGTTTTCTATGGTGAGATCGATCGTCGGCGAGTGTTGGTGTGGTTCGGCGGCGCCCGGCGTAGGGTTGACGGCGTTGGCGGCGATTTGTTGTGGCAGGTTGGGAAGGTGTGGGTGGCGTTGTATAGTTTCGCGGAGCTCGGCGAGGTGATCTTCGATGTCCTGGGCCGCGGCGATTGCTGCGAGCGAGTAGTGCTGAGATTGTAGCATGATAGTGATAATATTGGCGGCGCAGTCGCGAATGTCGTCGTCGCCGCGCTCGTCGAAAAGACGTAGGACTTGAATGATGGCATTGTGGGCGAGTTCTGATGCTGCGTCGGAGTAGATGACGGCGTTTTCGAGAGAGATGGGCCCCTCCCTTAGGATGGCGAGGGGGGCGTCGGGCAGAGCGGCGTCGCCGAGCGGTGCGCCGAGGATGACTGGGATTGTAGTGAGGGCGCCGCCGACACGGAGCGTTTCTCGAATGCGGCAGACGAGTGTGGCTTTGTCGGCGGGGTTTAGGTGGTGTCTGTTGCAGAGTTCTGGGATGACTTGGAGGAGTGTGGTGACGTGTCTGGCGGGGCATGGCGTCGCCGCAGGGAAGGCGTCGGCGAGGAGGTCGCAGAACGTCTTCCAATTGTCGCCGGCGAGGCGCGGGTCTTGGCTGAGGAGTTGCTGTGCGTCCGGTGTGGCCCAGATGTACAGCAGGAAGATGAGTGTCGTCGTGTCAGGGCAGGGGTGTTGGAGACTGCGGAGGGCGACGATGAGGATATGTGGTATGGCGGTGTATTCAGGGGTCCATGGGTATAGAAGCATTGGATGGCCGGGTATGGTGACCAACTGGGCGAAGTTTAAGTTTAAGAGGTGTTGGGCATGTCCAGGGAAGTGGACTGGGTGCGGGACTTGAAGGAGTGGTATCGCCGGCGCGAATGGGAAGGCTTCGGCGAGGTTGGGGAACGGTTGGGGCATAATGGGAAAGCGCCGCGGGCGGGTGTACTGTGTAGAATAGATGTTTTTGGGCGGTGGGGGAGACGCCGCTTGGTTTATATGTATTCGGCGAGTGTATTCAGGGCTGGAAGTAGCGGCTAATGGCGATTCGTCGGTGTTTTTGGGTATAGGGGCCGGTACAGGCGATCGGCGATGGGAAGTTCGAATGGAACGTGACCTATGCGAAGGTGTTTTGTATAGGGGTTGCGTCGGCGGGACGGGTAACTGGGTTGAGTGGGCTGCGGCGAGGCCATTTCGCCGAGATTGTTGGTACAGGGGCCGGAAGCGGCGGGGGCGAAATGTTTTTCGACTAATGGGGGCCTGGACGAAGGAGTTCCGTGTAGGCGAGGTGTCGGCATGACGTGTTATTGGGTTTGGTGGGTTTGGTTTATCTGTGTTTGTGGGATAGTGGCCGGAGGCGGCAGGGGGCGAAGTGGTCTTCGACTGTTTGGAGGCCTGGACGGAGGAATTTCGTGTAGGCGGGACGTCGGCGTGACGTGTTATTGGGTTTAGTAGGGTGCGGCGGAGTTGAAGTGTTCTTTCGAATGGAAGGGGGGGGCTTCTCGAAGGTGTTTCATAAAGGCGGTGCATCGGCGGATTGGGCTTCGAATAGAAGGGGCGCCGGAGAGAAAGTCTAAATGGCTAATTCTGGAGGGTGTCGTCATATCATGATTTCGATCTGGTTCCAGATATAAATACAGTGGGGAGGTGGCCGGAGTGGTAGTGGGGCGGAAATGCAGTTCGGCGGATTTTGGGAGTCCAGGAGTTGGTGGAGGACGCTTGGAATCTGCTTAGGATGGAGTGAATGAAGGCCTACAGGTTGGAAGTTCTGTGGTTATTGGGTATAGCGCTAGTTTGATTGTGTGCCTTAGCGGCAGCGTTTTTGTGGGTCGTCAAAATGATCGGCGGCCTTGGCAGGGGCGCGGAACTTGCGGCTGTGTCTTCGGCGGGATGGTCCGGCGGATTCAGTTAGGTGTGACAGTGGCCGATTATCTTGTGGATTTTGGGTGGTAATAGAAGCCGCCTGCAATGTGGGTGATTGAGTAATTGTTTAGTTGATCGGAGGCGGGTTGGGCGCGTGTCCGAGGGCTGAAATCGGAGTTTGAACTGTATCCGGCGGGGATATAGTTGTTGGGGGTCGCGTGTAAGGTCTCCGTCTTTCTTTTTCTCTTTCCGCCATGGCTCAGTCGGTCCGTGGCCGCAGCGGCAGCGTCAGCAGCAGCAACAGCAATAGCAACAGCAACAGCAGCAGGGAGGACGAGGATGCCCTCGGCGAGGAGGAGGCTCCCGAGGAGCAGATGGAGGTGGACGCCGACGCGGCGTCGATGGCTCCCGCTGCGGGCGGGATGGCGCGGGCGGCCAGCGGGCAGGAGTGCCCGCCTGAGTCGCAGGGGGAGACGGAGGAGGAGGGGGAGGGGGGGGAGGGGGGGGAGGGGGAGGTCCATGGCGGCCTGTGGGCCGCCATTATGGCGGTGAGGGGGTGGGTCGACCGGGCGAACGACGACGAGGGACCCGCGGCGGATGAGCTCGACGAGCTCCTGGTACGTTTGCGTCCCCTTGATTATGACTGTGTGGGTTGGTTAATAGAAGTTTTTCTTTTCCTTCTCAGAAAGCGGTTGGGGACCAATTCCCCACGCTCAGCGACGAGGCGAGGGCCGAAAGGCCCGAGTTGTACTGTGTGGGAAGGTGGGTGGGGAACCGCGGGACCCTGGTGGCATTGGCCGCCAGGTGAGGCCAAGGACGCCGCCAGGGGGCTGGCGAAGGCCGCCCAGTCGGAGGTCGAGCGCCTCCATCGGGTCGCGGCAAAGGTCGCCGCTCGTCGGGAAGAGGAGGCCCGCGAGGAGGCGAAACGGAGCGTGGCGAGGCTCGAGGAGGAGGCGAAAGCCTCCTTCCTCGAGAGGCTCGCGACCTTCCGCGGCGAGGCGCCGGAGGTCGTGGCGGCCTTCTGTAGGTCGAAGGGGCGCGACGAGGCGGGGAACCTGGTATGTAATGTCTTGAATCTTGTTCTTCACCGTTTCCTGATTCCTTTCTTAGGTCGGGGCGGCACACACGAGCACCAAAACGAAGGTGCGGCCGCGTCCTGTGGCCAGGAAGGCGACGGGTAAGACGATCACCCTTCCCGGGTCGTCGATTCCCGGAGTCGGGGTGGCGGGCTCGGGCAGCGAGACGCCCAGGGGGGAGCTCGTCCCTGGGGGCGGTCGGATCACGCGGCGGGGGCGTGCGAAGACACTTACAGGAAAGACCATCAACCTGAGCGAGGATGAGTCTGATGAGGGTGAGGTGACGGTCAAGGGGCCCGCCGGGACGGAGGTATATGTTGATGTGTGTTTCTTGTCCTGGATTTTATTCTTCCCTGATGTTTTCTTCTATAGGTCCCCTCCCTGCCGAAGCGGCTGCGCGAGCCGGTGGTCGAAGCGCCGGTGAAGCGCGCAAGGGCGCCGGGGGCGGCGCCTTCGATTGCGGTGAGGGTGAAGGAGGAGGGACGGCGCGGCGGAGAGGAGGCGGTGAGTATCGCTTTGAATCTTGTTCTTCACCGTCTCTGACTATAATATGCGAAGGAGGGCGGGTGGGAGCTCGAGAAGGTGGCCCGGCTGCCCAAGGGGCAGAGCCGGCGCCTCCTCGAGATCGTGTCGCCAGGGTGTGCTCGGTGCATCCTGTGCGGCGAGATCTGCACGAGGCGCCCGCCGGCGCCTTTGTGCCAGGCGTGCCGAGTCTCGCACCACCGGTGCGAGATTTCGGAAAGCGAGGCGGGTCTCCTTGCGGAGAAGGAGGCCGCCGTACTGCGCCGGCGGGTGGAGGAGATGGGAGAGGTGGCGGCGGGTGGGGTGGGAGGGGGGGCATCTGAAAAGGCCCTGGGTAAACGCCGTGGGTAGGCCCCGAGCCAAACGACGCAAGCGGCGTCGGCTCGAGGTCTCGGGCGACCATGAAATGCTCATGGGCCGAAAAAAAAACAAAAACATAGGGAAAATATAAAAGTAAAAAAATGTATTTTTCTTTTTCTTGTGTACTATAGTGGCTTGAAATAACAAGTCGAAAATTTTTCTTGTGAACTGTTTGTGTGGGACCAGGGAGTAAGATATCTAGTGTACTAGTAAGAGAGAGGGGGGTGAATAAGTAGTATGGGCGATCTATAAATAGCGCCGGGGCCGAAGGGAGTGACTTGGACAGTGTGAAGAGTTGAAGGAGAATGACTAGGTGCTTCGCCGCAGTCGTGTGACTGTTATTAGGGGGGGTATATAGATGGTGATGGGTTCAAGAGACTGAGTTGGGGGCTGGACGAGAAAGAAAGGGGGTATTATGAGCCTGCGGCGGATTCGGGTGAGTCAGAATCGGCGCCTAGATCGTGCGCCGCGGGCTCTTCTACTAGTTTGTCGAGTTCCGGGGTTGATTTCTGGGTGAGGTCTTCTATAGAATGGACGATCCGGGTGCGTGCATGGTAAGGAATGATTCTAAAAGCGGCGTATCGGAGTGCTGAGATGGCGCCGCTGATTTCGGCGAGGATATAGGAGCCTCCTTTGGTTCGCCACACGACGACCATGGGTCCCAGGTACTTCGGCTTTGTCTTCCTGTTCAGCTCGTTTTCAATCTGGGAGTTTCGGACTAGGACTAGTGATCCTGGCGCGAAATTGTAGTCTTTGATCGTTGCGGCGTGGGCTTCTCGAAGTCTTGGATGGATTTGAACCGTCCTTGGATGACAGATTCCTTGACTCGTTCGAGGTCCTCTGGTCGTTTCTGGAGTGCCCTTGCCCTAGCCGCGATGAGTTGCGCGTCGGTCAGTTTGGAAACGAACGCCGGCGAGATGTAGGTTTGTTCGGCGAGATCGAAAGGGAGCACGGGTTCGACGCCGTGGGCCATGAAGTATGGACTGTAGCCTGTGCGGCGTTGGATTGTGATTCGTTCGGCCCAGATGGCGTAGTATATGTGTTGGGACCACTTGTCTGGGCTTGCGTCGGCGAGTTTCATAAGTGTTTCCCTGAGGTCGCGGTGGCGGCGTTCGATGATTCCGTTGGCTCTAGAATTGTACGGCGAGATTCTGATGTGCTGAACGTTGTATTTGGCGAGGAGGCGTGGTAGCTCTTTGGAGAATGAGGCGCCGTTGTCCGTTACGATCTCTTCGACTCGTCCCCATCTTGACAAAATATCTTCAAAGACGAATCGTGCTATGGCGGCGGCGTTGTCTTTGCGTAGCATTCGAAACTCGGGGTATCCGGTGAGTGAGTCGCGGGCCTGGACGATGTACTTGAATCCGCCGGAGGGCGGCATTAGCATCACGTCTATGTGTACTCTGGTGAAAAGCGGCGCCGGCGTTGGGCTTTGCGGCGTGGTATGGATCTTCGTGAATTGCCTCGTTTGACAGCGGTGGCACGTTCTGATATACCATTTGATGTCCTGATGCATTCCAGGCCACCAAAAACGGTCCTGAATCGTCGTTCTGACGGAGAAAAAGCCTTTGTGGCCGAGTTCGTCATGGGTTGTCCTAATGATGGAAATTCGGCGCTCCGGCGAGACGACGAGTGCGGCGCGGCCCTTCTCGTTCTTTCTGTATAGTTCTCCGCGTTGGAGGAAGAACCGGGTGGCTCGACGTACGAATTGTTTGAACTGGGTGTCTGAGAGGTCAGCGGGGCGGGAAGGGGCGGCGAGAAACTGCTTGATGTGGTCTATGTCTTTGAACCCTTTTTGTGAGGTTTTGTGATCGGGGAGTTGAAAGGATTCGCCGCTTTGGGTGTACGCCGCGTGGGGGCGATCTTGGGCTAGGAAGGAATACTGATGGTCGATCCATTCTTCGAAACCTTCATCTCGCGGCGGATCTGATTGTGCGGCGCCGCGTCGTGATAGGCCATCTGGGCCGAGGTGTTTGGCCGCCGGTGTGTGGATAATCATGAAGTTGAATAGTAGGACGCCGGCGATCCATCTGTTAATGGTGGCATTGGGTTGCAGGTCTGGGTTGTTGATCATTCCTTTGATGTAGCTGGCGTCGACTTCGACGAAGAAGTGGTCGATGCCGACGAGGTATATGCGCGCCTCGTATAGGGCTCTGAAGAGGCCGAAGAGTTCTAGCTTCGCCTGGGAGTAGTTTCGTTCTCTGTGGTTCCAGGTTCCGGACATGAACCGTGATGGGATTCTTTCGCCGCTCTCGCCGAGCTGTAGTAGAATGGCGCCGTAGCCGTGGATGGAGGAGTCTACACAGAAATGAACAGGGCGCCTTGACTCGTAGTCAATGGAGCGAATGGCGCCGGAGGATGCTACGGCGTGTTTGAGTAGGTCCATCGATCGGCAGGCGTCTTCGTCGAGTGTGAACGGCTGGTCTTTACAGAGGAGCTTGTTGAGACCGGCGGATAGTCTGGCATAGTCCTTTACAAAGTGTCTTAGGACGCCGGCGGTTCCTAGAAATGCTCGAACGTCATGGACGTCCTGTGGTAGCGGCCAGTCTACTATGGCTTTAATCCTAGAGGCATCGGGGACTCGGCCGGAGTAGTTGCAGGTATGCCCTACAATGACTGCTTCGGGTGCGGCGATGACAAGTTTCTTGCCGGAGACGGTGGCGCCGACCACCTTGAGGCGTTGGAGGACGCGGTTGACGTCGTTGAGGTGTTCCCAGATGAAGCGGCGGATGTTTGGATTGCCCGGCGTCGTTTCGTATGCGCCGGCGGCGAGTTCGTATCTCGATTTGGGGCCTTTTACGGGAATATCGTCGATATAAGGGATACAGACGTGGGGTATCTCATCTTTGAGGACGAATGTAACGTCGGCGTGCATGATCTGCTGTGAATTGGTGTACCCCATGGGAATTGAGGTGAGGCGGAACGCGCCGAGCGGCGTTTGGAAGGTTGTGAGGTCGCGGGATCGTACATCGAGTTTCCTTTGGTCAAAGGCGACGAACAGGTCGAGTGTGGTGTAACATGCGTGCCCGCCGAAGGTCTCGGTGATGTGTTCTGTGGGGTATGGGACGGAGGGGTCTCGAATAGAGACTTTGTTGAGCGGCTGGAGGTCGTGTACGAGCCGGAGGGACTTGCCGTCCTTTTTGACGACGCAAAACCAGCAGGATCGGTATGAGGAATTGGACGGCTCATAGACGCCGGAGTTAATTTTGTCCTTGATGATCCGGACGACTTCATTGAAGATCCCTGGTGGTATGGGGATGTTCTTCATCACCCACGGCGTATGGTCGACGGTGGGGATCAAGACTGGCGCGAAATACTGGTAGTCGAGGGAGCCCTTTTCTGTTTCGTCCCAGGCGAGTGCATCTTCGTGTTGGCAGAGTGTCCAATAGGCGAGATTCTTTTCGTCATTGCTAAGGAACCCCGTTGGATCGATATCTAAGGCGTCGAAGCGTTCCTGGGTGAAGCGGCGGCCAGGTTCGAAGTGCGGCGGATGAACAGGGAGTTTCGGCAACCCCTTGAGTGGCTCGGGGTGTGCCTTGCGTATGATACGGTAGTCTTCAGGAAGGGTCGCCGATATAGGTTTGGTACGTTGGGCGACCTTTTTATACTTGTAGGCTTGGGCGACCGGTTGAGCGGCCTTTGTATTAGCGGCGCTGTTGGAGCGGCGTGTGTGGTTGCGTATTGGGAGCGATTCGTCGTCGAAAACAGAGTTAATAAAGAAAGCTGGATGTTTTTGTGGTTTTGTTTGGGCTATGGAACTCTTTTCGGCGGAGTGGTTGGAAAAGGATATAGACACGTCGATAGTACGAGGATTGAAGCCGATATTTACAGTCGCCGGTCCGTGATGGAGTACGTATGCGTCGGGTATAGAAATGGGTATTCGCCGCATAGATTCCGGCGGGCGCCGCAGGGGCGTCATTGGTTAGGGGGGCGCTGGTTTTCAGTCCCGGCGCCGCGCTGAATCGTCGGGATCGACATGGTTTCGTTCGTGTCTGGGTGTGTGAGGTATAGTGTTTGGTCGCCGTCGGATTCGTCAATGACTTGTGCCCTTGTGTGTACGAAGAATGGCCGGCCCAGCAGTAGTTGAAAGGGCGCCTTGTCGACGACTTGGACTTGTAGGACGATGGAGAAAGAGCCTATTGTGAGTCGGACGCGGGGAATGAGTCCCACTGAGCGCGAGATTTGGCGGTCGGCGGTTTCTACTGTGATCGCCTGGCTCAATACAGTAGGGGATCCGAGGTCTTTCCACACTTCCTTGGGCATGGCGATAAAAGTTGAGCCGGAGTCGAGCAGGGCTTTCACTTCAATTTTGTCGTCGAGCCATACTTCGATTTCCCGGAGGGGGATGTTCGGCGGCGCAACGGTAGGTTCTTCGTCGCCGTACGGAATCGGCGAGGTGGGCCGCGGGATTGAGGCGTACATTGCCATCCCGTGATCGGGGTTTTCCCTTATTAGTTCCCGGCGACCGGTGACGAATTCCTTGCACTTTCGCCGGATCTCGGGGGACGCGGCGAATAGGCTTCTGATCGGCAGGGTTACTTCTGAGTCGAGAATCTTGCCGAAAACGTTTGATACGGCGGCGTCGTCGTACGCTGGTATGGTAGTCCAGTATTGAGGTTTGGGATCTGCGGCGATTTCTTCTTGCGGCGCCGCTGGAGTGGGCGACAATGCTGGCCGATGTCCGGGTGGTCTCCCCTTTCTGTTCTCGTCTCGCCATTTTGGTTTCAGTCCTGAGGGTCCCTTTCTGGTTACAATTTCAACGCCGTCGAAAACTTCTCTCGGTCCTGAGCGCTTTGCGGCGGCGGCGAGGCATTCTTGGGGGTCCTCGGGGCTTTCTTCTTGTTCAAAAATGAGGGCAATCCCTTCACAGGGGTCGTCTTCTGGGGATTCGTCGGGCGTGATTGCCTCGAAGTAGTTTGATTCCTGGACTCGCGGCGGCGGACCGTTCGGCGAACCGGTGCCGTACATGGCAGGCGGCGGTGCCCTGTCAGTGGTTTGGTACATGGATTCCTGTGGTGCAATGTGTCCTTGATACATTGAGTGTTGCATCGTGGGTTGGGCCTGGTACATGTTTTCTTGCCGCGGCGCCGCAATCCTCGGCGGCGTGTCGGGCACAGGTTGGATGGGGAGTGGGACGCCGACCGGCGCGTAGTTCGGGTTTTCGATGAAGAGTTTGTTAATTCTGTCCAGAACCGACATTCCTGGTTCGCCCTGGGGGAGTCTGCCGTTGGCCGGGTATAGGTATCCCTTGGCGTCGGCGAGCATGACTCCTCTTTGGATCAGGGAGATCTTGGTGGGGCAGTCTCGAGTGGAATGCGACGCGCTGGCGCAGACGGCGCATTTTCCGCTGAATCTGGCTTGTCGAGGCTGGGGTGATACACCGGCGATCGGCGGCGGCGCTCGACGGTTCGATCTCTCGGTGGCCTCTCGGAGAGCGCGCATTTCCTGGATAAGTAAGGATACCCAAGGCTCTTCTTGCTTCACTTGGGGTTGATTGATGACGCCGTAGGCAGGGGCGCCGGGTTGCGGCAGCGGCGGCGTATACGTGGTGACATGGGTATAGGTGGGTACGGCCGTTGTAGCTGAATACGTTAGTGGCTGGTCGGCGGTCGTTAGATGGCCGCCGGTAAGTATGCGTTCAAGCTCCCTTACGACCGTGTCGATGTCCCAAGGGACGCCGCTGGGGTGATCATGTTTTACGAACCGCAGATTCAGATCGAGTTCTCTGTTTAGTGTGGGGTGAAGCCCTTCTCTGAACATGCGCTTCTGTTCGAACTCAGAAAGCATTCCAGCGTCGATAAGGTACGAGGAGACGGTGATAAAGTTCCTATGATATTCGCCGAGGGCGGCGGTGTTGAGCATAATTTGGTTGCGGCTTGCGCCGATGAGGTTATGGAGGTCGCCGAGGGTGTATTGCGTCGTGGCGTTGGGATAGTACTTTAGGATGGCGTCCTTAAATGCCATAAAGTCGTTTCCTCTTGTTTCCGGCCTTTTGCACCATAGCTGGTCGTCTTTTGCGTCGGCGTAGCATCTTGCCCATGCGATCATCTGAGCGTCTGACAAGCCGGTGCTTCGTCCAAATAGCCGGACTCGATTGAAGAAGATGGGGATTTCCGCAGGGTCGCCGGCGGCATTGAACTTCGGCGCGCGGCGGTCTCCCGGATAGGGCATTGTAGCACCTGGCACTGGGGGATTGGGACCGCTGAGTGGGTGGGTGTCTGGGTCACTGAGGTCAGGAAGGGGGGGTGGGGCACCAATTGCGGCGGTTGATGGGGTGGTATACGTTGGTGCGGCGGCGGAGGGTTGTTGGGGCGGTGGCGGGACCGATGCCGAAGTCGCATATGGTGCGGAGGGGGAGGGTTGTTGGGGCGGCGGCGGGACTGATGCCGAAGTCGCATATTGTGCGGTGGGGCCGTGTTGTTGGGACGGCGGCGGGACTGATGCCGAAGTCGCATATTGTGTAGCGGGGCCGCCGGCGTATGCGCTAGTCATGGTTGGTAATGAGGCCGAGTTAGGGGTTGAACTGGCAGAGGGCGATTGGGGGTTGTCAATTGGGGAGCGCCGTCGGCGCTGGGCTGGAGTCGGCGGTGAGAGAGGGAGAGGCGGAAAGAGCCTTGCCGATCGTTCTTCTTCGACGGGGGTGAGTGGTGAGTTTGGGGTGATGGCGTGACCGTGGACGAGTGAGTCGGGAACGTAGAGGTCGTTGTCGTCTTCTTGTTCTTCGGCGGCGGTGTCTAACTGGAGGCCAGTGAGGCGGGGCTGATCGGCGGGATGGTCTTCTATGTCGGCGAAAAGGTCTGTTTCTAGTGGGCCAGTGGCCGGCGGTTCCTGGAGAGATATTGACAGGTCTTCGATACCGCCGGGCACGCGGACGTGAGTGCTGGGGCGGATCTCGGATTCGCGGAGGTCTTTGGGGGCGTGGATGAAGCGGGGGGGATTGATGGGTGGCTGCGGTCGTGCGGCGGCGGCGCTTATACTTTCTTCGAGCGGCGGGTTGCGGGTAAGGGGGGTGGCGGATGATCTTCTGGGTCGCCGGGCAGTTGGGTCGTCGGCGGCGATAGATGCACGTCGGCGGTTTGGTGCAGAAGGTGATCTGGGAGCGGTGGGGTGGGGTTCTTCAGTGCGGCCCCTTGTAAAGAGTGTGGAGTAGTGGTATGGTTGACCGGCGGTTGTAGCTGAGGCCGTTTGGCTGTTTTCGGCCCTTCTCTGCAGCCTCAGCGAGTATCGCGTGCCCCTAGGCGGGCCCGAGACCGGTTGGAACGACACCTTTTTACCTCCCTCGCGGTGGGCTCCAAAATGTAGACTATCAGACCCTCCTGAACGTTGTCGAAGGCCGCGGCGGCGTTCGACCACAGGGAGGCGGTGCTGGTGTCAGTATCTCGGAAGGTAACAAGGGGAAGTATCCCGGGCCAGAGGCCGTCTAGGGGAATCCAAAGACTCTCAGTTCAGATGCCACAACCGCGCGCCGCGAATGTCCGCCGCACGATGGGATAATCCGCCGCGGCGGCGGTTCCTTCGAGCGTAGGTGAGAGCGGCGCCAGGGAAAAAGGGACGGCGAAGGCACGTGCTTGAAGAATTCCCAATTCGGGGGTCGAGTCGCCGATTCCTTTTACAGCCGGCGCGGGACGGCGGCGGCGTGTTTCGTGCGGCGGATCGAGCGTAAAAGGGGAAGAGTAATGAGAGGGGCGACCCTTTTTAGGGCGGTTCTGTCTTGGGGTTTTCTGTGAACTCTGGGTGCTATCTTCCTTTTTCACTACTTTTGGATGTATGTACATGGGGGCAATATATACTGTAGGCTACTAATAACGAATGTGACGGCGGCGGCGCGCAGCGAGGCGTGACATGAGCGCCGTGATGGCGGGGGCCGACGCCAAGACGCGCCGCCAAGGCACTAATACCTAACGGCGCCCCAATCAGACGAGACACGCCGGGGCATCGTGCCCCGATATCGGGGCCGTCCGGATCGCTAATGCGGTGGCCCATATGCATCTGAAACGCCAAGGCGTCGAATAATACTAAAAGGGGAATATGCAAACGGGCGCCGGGGCGCTAACGCCCTCGGCGTGTGGCGCGGTGAGATAAGGATGTAAATCGTTCGAAGAGATGATCCTGAACCAGGCCAGAGGTGGCCCGTCAGTCCCGGCGGCGGGTAAACATCGCCGCCGCGGTGACGTATACTCCCGCCGCAGCAGGGTATACATCTGCCGCAGCCTGTCGGGCAGCCCTCACGAGGTCGGGGGAGTCCGGAACGTTCTCTCGCCGGACAAGTGGGGTGACTTCGAGGTGCACCAGGGACGCCGCGGCGGCGGACTATTCGATCGGCGGCGGCGGCGCCGCAGGCGTTCACCGAAGTCAGCGGAGGCCCAGCGGCCATTGATTGGAGTATGTACTGTATAATGAAGGTGGAGGGCGGATTGGAGACAATAGTACCTGGAAAGTCCTGGGTGTAGAGTAAGGGTGTAGGCTCCATACAGGCCTGTGCCGCTGAACCGGTACAGGTTAGTGCGGCGCACTACAACGTCTGTATTGCATACGACGGATATAGGGTGGAGGCCTGGGTAGCCTTCCACTTCGAGAGGCATCCTCCGCATCTCTCCAGATAGCGGGCTTGTGCAATCCTAGGGTACCCTTGAACTCCGTCTCGGATCCAGCTCTTCTCTCTAGCGCTTTTCCTTCCACTTTGGGCGGCCGCATAACCGAGTCAACAGGCATGCGCCATCGGCGCCCCTTCCGCCCCTGCGAGAGCCCCTGCTCCATCGCGGCGTAATTCGAAATGAACCCATTACCGTTACCGTTTGTTTTCCCTGTCGGAGCAGGGCCCTGCATTTGGTCTCCTGACCGTGGTCTTCGCGGGCGCACTTGAGCTCCCAAAGCCAGCCTACTTGATGATTGCGGTGTACTGACTTCGGCCCTGTGCTTGTTCATGGGGACTACCCTCCCTTTGGGGTGGACCACTTTCCTAGACACTAGCCTACCCTTGAATGGCGTCTCATGTCTAGTTACTCCTCGGTCTATCGTAGGAGGAGATCTCGCTAGGTGGCCGAATCTAGTACGCTGCTGGGCATTAGTTCCCAGGCGCTCCTGACCCGAAGTGCTCCTGCTTGCACTTCCGTTTCGTGTGGTGAAACTGACCGACTGCTTTTGCACTGCCAGGGCTGAGTCATTATCGCCCTCGTGCACGGATGGAGGAGTCCACTCCACCCTAATACTCCTTATTATAGGGTTTGATTCGTTACCACTTCCTCCACTCTTCTGTCTTCGTACCCTGAGCGGATCAGGACTGTAATGCCCCGGCTTCCCTACTTTTGGCGGCACACTAGGCTTCTTTCTCCTAGTGACATCTGATCCCTCGGCATCGACAGACATTTGCCCTTGTATTTCTGCTTGCACACTTGCTAGTGCATCGGCAAAGGTGGGTGAAGGTACGTTCGAGGTATGCTCTTGAATCTGCAGGACTTGCAGATGACTCGCATACAGGCTGCCGTATTCATCCTGGAGCGCTGTTGCATCAGCCCCATTGGTGATGTCCCTCATCATGGCTTCGTATTCCGCAGCATCAGCCTCCTCCAATGTGTTATAGTCATACCATTGGTGGTGATCCTTCGTTAGTTGGTATTTGTTCCCCAACTGAAAGAACTTCCATGTTCCTTGTTGTTTGACGAAGTATAGCGTGGGTGGCTTTGGTGGTTCATACATTACTGCCGGAAACCTGACTGGGGGCTCGATTTGTGTGCTGCCTTGTGTATTATCCTCTTCTGGTGGTAAGATCGCTGGTTCCTCGGTTTCGACTTCTTCCTCCTTCTCGGTACTCTGTCCTGAATCCGCATCGCTGTGGTAGTAGACCCTAGTTTCCCATTCTTCTTCTCTCTCGTCGTCTGCGTCCCATTCTGGTGGGATGTACTGGGGAATTCTTCGCCATCGTCTGCGCTTCCGGAGTTTCCTGGGGGCTAGGACTAGTTGTATGGTACGCAATCGTGCCGTACCTTTGAACGCAATCTCTTTGCCGCCCTTCCGGAGAGTTCCTCTTGTCCAGTCGATGGTTGGCTTATACTGTTCAAGCCAATCGTTCCCTATTAGAAACTTGTCTTCGTGTGTGTCGACTACGGCGATGTCCATTAAACCTCGTGTAATCCCTGTGTCCACTATTGCTCTAACGTTCCGCGTCCATCCTCCATGATTAATCGATCCATCGGCATTCCGGATGGTATAATTACCTTCTGCAGGCACCGTTCTTAGTCCTAGGCTCTGTACAACCGTGGGACTAATAGTAGTGATCGCAGATCCGGAGTCAATCATAGCCGAGAGATTAACCTTTTTCTGCCCCTGAATGACATCAATCGGTATAGTAGGATGGTTGGAAGTTAGGTCGAGCAGTAGTCCATCGGCGCTTTATTTCCTGTGTATCTGCTGAGCCCTCGCCAGTGTCCGATGTCGACTGGCGGCCCTTCAAAAATCCTCCTCGGAATCCTCCTCGAGGGAAATCGAAGCCCGTTCCTTACGCCTTGGTAACTTCGTTCGCTTGTCCAATAGTTCCTCCATTTCAGAATCACTGCTAATCCCAACTTCCCGGCATTTTAGGAAGCGGCCAGTCTTCCCAGATCGTTTCCTTTGCACCCGTCTCTTGTAGTTGGTACGGTGTCCACGGCTTCCCTGTGTATCTCGCCCTACATTGTTGCAGTCCCAGTGCAAAGTGACCTGTTTTGCCGCACGCCCAGCAAGCCCCGGAATTTTCACCTCGGGAACCCCCAGTAAAGCGCCTAGACATGTCGATGTCCATAGGCTCACCCAGAAACTCAGCTGGACGACGAGCTTCTGGGGGCACTGGCGTGTACGATACCGCTTGCCCATCTTTAAACATGGGGGTGTACTTCCTGTTACTGCCTATTACCTTGGCAGCTATAAGACTGGCCTCCAGATTGCTAGCATTCTCTTGCCATTGGGTCAGGTCCCACTTGGGGTGGTCTGTATTCGTGAGGAGCGCCTTTAGGATGGTCTGATTGAGTCCCCTCTTGTACTCATAAATCAGTGCTTGATGGTCGTAATGCTTCGGTAGTCTCATCCTGATGTCGTTAAAGGCCCTGTTATACTGCTTCACCCGCGCCCGTTCCTGATAAATCGTCCTGATGTTTCGCTCGGCTTCTTCTTCTAGCCCGAAAATGCCGTTGTGGTTGAGCGCTAATTCGTTCCATAGGTCGTGTTCGCTGTCCCATCCACCCTTGAGATCAAGTACCCAATTGCCATGGTCGTCATGATGTCCAGTGGAGACTAGCCGATTTCTGTTCACAGCCCATTTGCCGTTCACCCAAGTCTGAGCTTGACCTCGCAGACACTCCAAAATGATCTTGACCCGCTTTTCTGGGTTGTCAGGATGTTTCTCATTCAACCGACTGATCATTTGGTTCTGAAAGTTCTCAAGTGACTCATAAGGGTTTCCCTTAAACAAGGGATACTTCATAATGTCTTTACTCGACATGTTGACCTAGACGAATTCAACCAACATTTTCATGAGTATCACTGAAATTCAGCGCATAAATAATACATGGTAAAAGTAACTATGTTATCCAGCGAGTGCCACCTCCGCCTTTTAACTAGCTACCTTACCCTTCCTTTCCGATCGGTTCTTGGGCGTCTTCCTTCCTCTTGGCAAGCTCCCAGCTCTAAACCAAGGCCTATCTCCTTTATTCCCGAGTTTCAATTCGCTCTTCGCCGCTTTCGTGTTCCTCGCTCTCCTCCTCAGCTTTCCCAGTCATCGGTCGCATCGAAGAAGTCTTCCGTCGAGGTGCCTTCACTGACATCCTCGGTCTGCACGCCTACATCGTGAGTCTGCACCCAAACTATCTGCACCATGTTCACTACCCCCTGGATTGGCTGACCTACAACCACTGTAGGGGCAGGCCGTGGAGGGCAGCTACTAGAGCGCAGGATAGGATCATACATATAGTCTGAATCAGGGGAGTACTCACTCGACGCCTGGAGCCTATCTTCTCTCTCCTGAATGACTTCGGCACTCGGAGTAGGTGATCCTGGCGGCGAGTTTTCGTGGGGGTGCTGGAGCTCGTTCCTCTCGATGTAGAAGCCGTTAACCCCAAGCCGTTGGGGGCGTGCTTCGACCAGTTCTCCAGCCTCGTTCCACATCAGCTCCGGTATATCTTCTTGTTGACCGGGTGGTGGATTCTCCCAGCCATTCCCCTGAGGCCATGGTCGTTGAGGCTCTTCGGGAATTACCTCTCTCAGCAACGCTTCCGCTTGCTGATCCAGGTTCGAGGGCTGAGTGTCGGTGGAAACGTAGTCCGGGAGGTCCTGTTCTTCTTCTTCGGGTTCGACGCTTCGGCGGACTTCCTCTTCTTCTCGCTGTTCTTCTACTTCCACTGCTGGCTCCAGGGATCGTAACCTTTCCAGGATCCCTCGAGCTGCTGCGTCTACCTCTGCCCGAGCGCTCATAAGCCTCTCAATGCTTTCCCTCGTCCTTCGGATGAGCGTCGGGTTGGTCCTGGCAACTTCATTGATCGTCAGCCCTAGTACCTCGGTGGTTTCCGGTATTAGGGCGCGTGCTCCGTCTGTAGCCTCAGTCTTCCCTCTGCGCACTCTCGCTCGATTCGCGGAAGAAATCCAGCCTTGGTATCTGCTCCGGCTCAGAGTCCGTCTCGGCACTCCAGCGACGATTGACCAGGGGGTTGCCGCGACCTTGGAGTGGAGAGTCAGGACTAAGACGTATCCCTCTCCTCCTTGCTCGTAAAGTCGTGTAGTCTTGTCTCATCCTGATTGTCTGCTGGACCCGACGAATTCCTTCCGTGAGTGAATACTGAGCGGCGACCTCTTCTTCTGGATTGCTGATCCGAGCTCGGACGGCCTCGGCTTGTTCGACCAAGTGACCGAGTTGGGTGTAGACGTGTAGGAAGTCTGCACCGCAGAGCCGGAGGATCTCACGTTGACTTTCGGCCAGCTGTTGAGAAAGGGCTGATTGACTGCCCTGGCTGGTGATGTTGATGTGGTGAGTGAGACGTCCTTGCAGCATTCCCAGAGCGAAGTTGAGCCTAGTATCCAAGCTTCCCATGGTCGCATGGAAGTCCTGACGAAACGAGTCGACAACCTGATCTCTGATGTGATCCAGGATGTGCGCTAGGTAGTTCCCAACCGTCTGCCCCTCGACCGTTAAGTTCTCCGAGAAGTCGGAGCCCATGTCGTATAGTCGAGCGACAGTAGCTGTGAGAGTTCGGAGGGACCTATCAACGCTTCCAAGTCGGAGATCAAGTGCGAGGACGGCCTGTCGTAGCCCGGACACAATTTCGTTGGTATGCCCGTATGGACCGACCACTCCGTCCAAGCGTCGGTGAAAAACGTCGAGTCGGTCTCGGAGGTCAGCCAGAGTGGATTCCAAACGCTCTCCAGATCGGGATTGAGATAGCGCCAATCAGTTGTCGCGCCTCTTGTAGTATTCTCCGAGCGCCTTGATAGAATGGGGAGCCTGCTTCTCTGACTTGCCGTTCCACCCATGTCCGTAGCTGTTCAAGGCCTGGAAGAACAACTTCTCGATGTCGGAGTCGTTGAGCAATGACGAATACCAGGGAAGAAAACCAGATGACGTGAAGTGTAAACCAGAAATAAGTCCAACCAGCTTGCCACAGTTCCATCGATGGCATAGTGTCTTTGCTAGAGCGTAGTTACCTTGGTAGACTTGAGCGAGTACTTGGTGTAGGAAGTGTGAGTGTTCGAGTAGGGTGTATTCGAACGCTTTATATTGTTGGGAACAGGTGAGGAGTTCTTGCTCTACTGGTGTTGGGCCTCGGAGTACTTCCCAATTGAGGCGTGTTCCCTTCAGTAGGCGATCTAGGTGTTTGAGCAGGACCTTTCTTCCTGTCCTCTCGTGTTTCTCGGCGGCGAATTGAATCTCCAGGGCGGATAGTATAACCGACCGGTAGGGTTCTAAAATAGGGGTGTTTGAGCGCTTCTTACCTCGATAGAAGTTTATCGTGCGAAATGCCGATTTAACTTCTCCTTCGAATGTGCGAAGTGCTCTAACAAAACTCCGATGGAGTGTGTAAGCCTGTTCGAGCTGTAAGCGATACGCTTATCATCTTATCAGCACGGTTTTGTGTCAGGTACAGAAGAAACCCTCCCGGGGCAGAGCAATACTTACTGATCGATAGTGGGTATTGCACTACGAAACAGCAAGATTGATTATCCCAGGATTGGAGCAAAATTATAATGTTAGGATCGGTATTCTCGACGAAGTGGCTAGTCCGAGCGTACCGGAACAAGTCCCTGCTTCCTCCTTTCGTACTATTGTAGCTTGGAGAGTAGAGTAGTAAAGGTTTAGATGTACTAATAATAAGCGAGCTAAGGGCTCAAGCTTGAATTACTAGTAGAGCAGAGTTTCAATCAAAGGGGTACAGTTATGATTGAGAGTACAAAATAATTTTGCTGAGGGACAATGCCCCGCTCAGCTGGCACTTATATAGACTTTCTACTATTCACTACTTGCTACCTACTGCTACTGGAACCGCCTCACCATTGGACAGGACAGTATGTTTCAGCGTGAGTTGCTACCCACCTGTGTCGACACCAAGTCCTAGCACCGAGTTGCTACCAGCCCTTGTGTCGACATAAAATAAAGTGACATCACCTGTGTCCACTCCGAATACTTCCTTCCAGATTAGGTAGGCTTCCTTCTAACCTCCGTTGCTCCAAAGCTTCTTCCGTGCTTCTTCCGATCCCATCGCTTATCACATGTTAATCCTTTCTGCCGATCTTCCCACTGATCCTTCCTTGGTTTGCCGAGCACATGCTTCCAGGCTGCTCCGTTATCTCGGCCGAGCTTCTGCCGCTAATCGGTGATCATGGGGCTGGCCGTGATCTCGGGATTCGCGACCGGCAACGCTTGCCGATCTTCTGAGGTTAATCTCGGCGGCTGTGTAAAATAGGCTTCTAGCCTAATGTGCCTAGCCGCTATTGCAATGTCCGATAGCTGTAGTCCGGTGCCCGTCGTTAACCTGAATCGCTGACCGATGTGTCGAGGTCCGTGCCATTCGTCAACTGTAATAACCCCTGTATCCGATGTTCGCCAAGCCTTTAGGAATCCTTCGATTGCTTCTTCCGAGAGTTCGATTATGTCCGAGGGCGGTATCAAGTATACCGGCCAATCGACTTCCACTGCGACGTAAGGGCACAAGGTCTGGTGACGATGCTGATTGATCCAAGCTCTCACGCAGACCTTCATTGCATACATATCCCTATCGCTGAGCCATATGGTTACTTCGTGATCATATGTGCTCATTCCGCGGTTCGGCAATGGTTGGTCTTCTGTTGTTTCCGAAGGCCCAGGCCTGTGCCGAATCTTGACATCGGCTGCCTCCTTTACCACTAACCGTTCCACGAAATTCTTGAGGAGCCATTCCGAAAGAACCCAGCTGTGTTGGTATGCTAAGTAGCAATTACTGCACACCAGACTCTCGTGAACTAGACGTCTGGTTGCACCTCGTCGATAACGTCTCTTCTGCAGGAGTTCGGTATACCTCGCAACATTACTGCTCTCCATTGTTCCTAGGCCTCGTATTCGTGGAGGAGGAGTATGTCCAATATGCATCCTAGCCATAGTTGACCGTATGCCTACTGAATCATCACTCTCGCTCGATTCGACTTTGTTGCTCGCAGTTACCTCGTTAGGTACTGGCTGTAGTAGCGGACCTGTGTCATCCCCAGGTCGATAGCTTTGAAGCCCTTGCTCATAAGCTGGATTCAGTTGCATAATTCGGTGTGTAAATTGTCTGATACCACGCTGCATTAGCTAACCACGATTTTCGTAACACTAGCCTACAGACTGTGAAGCTTGCCTGCCCGGCCTTAGTTCGCTGGTTGTAGTCACTCTTTGAATGTCTACTTAAGCCTAGAGCCTCTCTCAGTCAGCGGTGCCTGCGGGGTCTTAGCAGACCAACAGACCAGCACTGTCTTGCGGCAAATCTGTGTATACTTCAGTGATTGTAGAAGACTGCACTGGTTGGCATTGATCTGTCACCTCCAGGCATAAATTTGTTAGCGCTCTCTCCCTCATTACTTCCTCATTGCTTATTTTCTTCTGAGCATCACCTGTCCACTCTCATCCACACCTTATTCTAATAATCATGTCTGATCCTGTCACCTCTGAGACGCTATCCACCATCACCAAGCTCAATGACAGCAATTACTCTGTCTGGAAGCATGATATGCATGCTGCACTTCAAGTCAAGAAGTTGTGGCGTCTGACCTCTGGTCAGGAAGCTAAGCCTAGTGCTCCAGATGATGCTGTTCAGCTCTGGAAAGAGAAGGCTGAGCAAGCTGCAGGCCTGATCTATCAGAGAATTGAGCATAGCATGCAGGTCATGGTGCAGGACTATATGGATGATCCAGTCAAGATTGTTACGAAAATCGTGGTTAGCTAATGCGGCGTGGTATCAGACAATTTACACACCGAATTATGCAACTGAATCCTGCCTATGAGCAAGGGCTTCAAAGCTACAGACCTGGGGATGATACAGGTCCGCTACTACAGCCAGTACCTAACGAGGTAACTGCGAACAACGAAGTCGAATCGAGCGAGAGTGATGATTCAGTAGGCATACGGTCAACTATGGCTAGGATGCATATTGGACATACTCCTCCTCCACGAATACGAGGCCTAGGAGCGATGGAGAGCAGTAATGTTGCGAGGTATACTGAACTCCTGCAGAAGAGACATTATCGACGAGGTGCAACCAGACGTCTAGTTCACGAGAGTCTGGTGTGCAGTAATTGCTACTTGGCATACCAACGCAGCTGGGTTCTTTCGGAATGGCTCCTCAAGAATTTCGTGGAACGGTTAGTGGTGAAGGAGGCAGCCGATGTCAAGATTCGGCACAGGCCTGGGCCTTCGGAAACAACAGAAGACCAACCATTGCTGAACCGCGGAATGAGCACATACGATCATGAAGTAACCATATGGCTCAGCGATAGGGATATGTATGCAATGAAGGTCTGCGTGAGAGCTTGGATCAATCAGCATCGTCACCAGACCTTGTGCCCTTACGTCGCAGTGGAAGTCGATTGGCCGGTATACTTGATACCACCCTCGGACATAATCGAACTCATCGGAAGAAGCAATCGAAGGATTCCTAAAGGCTTGGCGAACATCGGATACAGGGGTTATTACAGTTGACGAATGGCATGGACCTCGACACATCGGTCAGCGATTCAGGTTAACGACGGGCACCGGACTACAGCTATCGGACATTGCAATAGCGGCGAGGCACATTAGGCTAGAAGCCTATTTTACACAGCCGCCGAGATTAACCTCAGAAGATCGGCAAGCGTTGCCGGTCGCGAATCCCGAGATCACGGCCAGCCCCATGATCACCAATTAGCGGCAGAAGCTCGGCCGAGATAACGGAGCAGCCTGGAAGCATGTGCTCGGCAAACCAAGGAAGGATCAGTGGGAAGATCGGCAGAAAGGATTAACATGTGATAATCGATGGGATCGGAAGAAGCACGGAAGAAGCTTCAGAGCAACGGAGGTCAGAAGGAAGCCTACCTAATCTGGAAGGAAGTATTCGGAGTGGACACAGGTGATGTCACTTTATTTTATGTCGACACAAGGGCGGTAGCAACTCGGTGCTAGGACTTGGTGTCGACACAGGTGGGTAGCAACTCACACTGAAACATACTGTCCTGTCCAATGGTGAGGCGGTTCCAGTAGCAGTAGGTAGCAAGTAGTGAATAGTAGAAAGTCTATATAAGTGCCAGCTGAGCGGGGCATTGTCCCTCAGCAAAATTATTTTGTACTCTCAATCATAACTGTACCCCTTTGATTGAAACTCTGCTCTACTAGTAATTCAAGCTTGAGCCCTTAGCTCGCTTATTATTAGTACATCTAAACCTTTACTACTCTACTCTCCAAGCTACAATAGTACGAAAGGAGGAAGCAGGGACTTGTTCCGGTACGCTCGGACTAGCCACTTCGTCTGAGAATACCGATCCTAACATTATAATTTTGCTCCAATCCTGGGATAATCAATCTTGCTGTTTCGTAGTGCAATACCCACTATCGATCAGTAAGTATTGCTCTGCCCCGGGAGGGTTTCTTCTGTACCTGACACAAAACCGTGCTGATAAGACTGATAAGCATATCGCTTACAGCTCGAACAGGTTTACACACTCCATCGGAGTTTTGTTAGAGCACTTCGCACATTCAAAGGAGAAGTTAAATCGGCATTTCGCACGATAAACTTCTATCAAGGTAAGAAGCGCTCAAACACCCCTATTTTAGAACCCTACCGGTCGGTTATACTATCCGCCCTGGAGATTCAATTCGCCGCCGAGAAACATGAGAGGACAGGAAGAAAGGTCCTGCTCAAACACCTAGATTG
This sequence comes from Sanghuangporus sanghuang, assembly GCA_009806525.1. Classification (NCBI taxonomy): domain Eukaryota; kingdom Fungi; phylum Basidiomycota; class Agaricomycetes; order Hymenochaetales; family Hymenochaetaceae; genus Sanghuangporus; species Sanghuangporus sanghuang. The sequence continues at coordinate 1,294,518 of VVIT01000001.1, read as the reverse complement.
CCTACTGAAGGGAACACGCCTCAATTGGGAAGTACTCCGAGGCCCAACACCAGTAGAGCAAGAACTCCTCACCTGTTCCCAACAATATAAAGCGTTCGAATACACCCTACTCGAACACTCACACTTCCTACACCAAGTACTCGCTCAAGTCTACCAAGGTAACTACGCTCTAGCAAAGACACTATGCCATCGATGGAACTGTGGCAAGCTGGTTGGACTTATTTCTGGTTTACACTTTACGTCATCTGGTTTTCTTCCCTGGTATTCGTCATTGCTCAATGACTCCGACATCGAGAAGTTATTCTTCCAGGTCTTGAACAGCTACGGACATGGGTGGAACGGCAAGTCAGCGAAGCAGGCTCCCCATTCTATCAAGGCGCTCGGAGAATACTACAAGAGGCGCGACAACGATTGGCGCTACCTCAATCCCGATCTGGAGAACATTTGGAATCCACTCTGGCTGACCTCCGAGACCGACTTGACGCTTTTCACCGACGCTTGGACGGAGTGGTCGGTCCATACGGGCATACCAACGAAATTGTGTCCGGGCTACGACAGGCCGTCCTCGCCCTTGATCTCCGACTTGGAAGCGTTGATAGGTCCCTCCAAACTCTCACAGCTACTGTCGCTCGACTATACGACATGGGCTCCGACTTCTCGGAGAACTTAACGGTCGAGGGGCAGACGGTTGGGAACTACCTAGCACACATCCTGGATCACATCAGAGATCAGGTTGTCGACTCATTTTGTCGGGACTTTCATGCGACCATGGGAAGCTTGGACACTAGGCTCAACTTCGCTCTGGGAATGCTGCAAGGACGCCTCACTCACCACATCAACATCACCAGCCAGGGCAGTCAATCAGCCCTTTCTCAACAGCTGGCCGACAGTCAACGTGAGATCCTCCGGCTCTGCAGTGCAGACTTCCTACATGTCTACACCCAACTCGGTCACTTGGTCGAACAAGCCGAGACCGTCCGAGCTCGGATCAGCAATCCAGAAGAAGAGGTCGCCACTCAGTATTCACTCACGGAAGGAATTCGTCGGGTCCAGCAGACGATCAGGATGAGACAAGACTACACGACTTTACGAGCAAGGAGGAGAGGGATACGTCTTAGTCCCGACTCTCCACTCCAAGGTCGCGGCAACCCCCTGGTCAATCGTCGCTGGAGCGCCGAGACGGACTCTGAGCCGGAGCAGATACCAAGGCTGGATTTCTTCCGCGAATCAAGCGAGAGTGCGCAGAGGGAAGATGAGGCTACAGACGGAGCACGCGCCCTAATACCGGAAACCACCGAGGTAATAGGGCTGATGATCAATGAAGTTGCCAGGACCAACCCGACGCTCATCCGAAGGACGAGGGAAAGCATTGAGAGGCTTATGAGTGCTCGGGCAGAGGTAGACGCAGCAGCTCGAGGGATCCTGGAAAGGTTACGATCCCTGGAGCCAGCAGTGGAAGTAGAAGAACAGCGAGAAGAAGAGGAAGTCCGCCGAAGCGTCGAACCCGAAGAAGAAGAACAGGACCTCCCGGACTACGTTTCCACCGATACTCAGCCCTCGAACCTGGATCAGCAAGCAGAAGCGTTGCTGAGAGAGGTAATTCCTGAAGAGCCTCAACGACCATGGCCTCAGGGGGATGGCTGGGAGAATCCACCACCCGGTCAACAAGAAGATATACCGGAGCTGATGTGGAACGAGGCTGGAGAACTGATCGAAGCACGCCCCCAATGGCTTGGGGTTAACGGCTTCTACATCGAGAGGAACGAGCTCCAGCACCCCCACGAAAACTCGCCGCCAGGATCACCTACTCCGAGTGCCGAAGTCATTCAGGAGAGAGAAGATAGGCTCCAGGCGTCGAGTGAGTACTCCCCTGATTCAGACTATATGTATGATCCTATCCTGCGCTCTAGTAGCTGCCCTCCACGGCCTGCCCCTACAGTGGTTGTAGGCCAGCCAATCCAGGGGGTAGTGAACATGGTGCAGATAGTTTGGGTGCAGACTCACGATGTAGGCGTGCAGACCGAGGATGTCAGGGAAGGCACCTCGACGGAAGACTTCTTCGATGCGACCGATGACTGGGAAAGTGAGGAGGAGAGCGAGGAACACGAAAGCAGAGAAGAGCGAATTGAAACTCGGGAATAAAGGAGATAGGCCTTGGTTTAGAGCTGGGAGCTTGCCAAGAGGAAGGAAGACGCCCAAGAACCGATCGGAAAGGAAGGGTAAGGTAGCTAGTTAAAAGGCGGAGGTGGCACTCGCTGGATAACATAGTTACTTTTACCATGTATTATTTATGCGCTGAATTTCAGTGATACTCATGAAAATGTTGGTTGAATTCATCTAGGTCAACATGTCGAGTAAAGACATTATGAAGTATCCCTTATTTAAGGGAAACCCTTATGAGTCACTTGAGAACTTTCAGAACCAAATGATCAGTCGGTTGAATGAGAAACATCCTGACAACCCAGAAAAGCGGGTCAAGATCATTTTGGAGTGTCTGCGAGGTCAAGCTCAGACTTGGGTGAATGGCAAATGGGCTGTGAACAGAAATCGGCTAGTCTCCACTGGACATCATGACGACCATGGCAATTGGGTACTTGATCTTAAGGGTGGATGGGACAGCGAACACGACCTATGGAACGAATTAGCGCTCAACCACAATGGCATTTTCGGACTAGAAGAAGAAGCCAAGCGAAACATCAGGACGATTTATCAGGAACGGGCGCGGGTGAAGCAGTATAACAGGGCCTTTAACGACATCAGGATGAGACTACCGAAGCATTACGACCATCAAGCACTGATTTATGAGTACAAGAGGGGACTCAATCAGACCATCCTAAAGGCGCTCCTCACGAATACAGACCACCCCAAGTGGGACCTGACCCAATGGCAAGAGAATACTAGCAATCTGGAGGCCAGTCTTATAGCTGCCAAGGTAATAGGCAGTAACAGGAAGTACACCCCCATGTTTAAAGATGGGCAAGCGGTATCGTACACGCCAGTGCCCCCAGAAGCTCGTCGTCCAGCTGAGTTTCTGGGTGAGCCTATGGACATCGACATGTCTAGGCGCTTTACTGGGGGTTCCCGAGGTGAAAATTCCGGGGCTTGCTGGGCGTGCGGCAAAACAGGTCACTTTGCATGGGACTGCAACAATGTAGGGCGAGATACACAGAGAAGCTGTGGACACCGTACCAACTACAAGAGACGGGTGCAAAGGAAACGATCTGGGAAGACTGGCCGCTTCCTAAAATGCCGGGAAGTTGGGATTAGCAGTGATTCTGAAATGGAGGAACTATTGGACAAGCGAACGAAGTTACCAAGGCGTAAGGAACGGGCTTCGATTTCCCTCGAGGAGGATTCCGAGGAGGATTTTTGAAGGGCCGCCAGTCGACATCGGACACTGGCGAGGGCTCAGCAGATACACAGGAAATAAAGCACCGATGGACTACTGCTCGACCTAATTCCAACCATCCTACTATACCGATTGACGTCATTCAGGGGCAGAAAAAGGTTAATCTCTCGGCTATGATTGACTCCGGATCTGCGATCACTACTATTAGTCCCACGGTTGTACAGAGCCTAGGACTAAGAACGGTGCCTGCAGAAGGTAATTATACCATCCGGAATGCCGATGGATCGATTAATCATGGAGGATGGACGCGGAACGTTAGAGCAATAGTGGACACAGGGATTACACGAGGTTTAATGGACATCGCCGTAGTCGACACACACGAAGACAAGTTTCTAATAGGGAACGATTGGCTTGAACAGTATAAGCCAACCATCGACTGGACAAGAGGAACTCTCCGGAAGGGCGGCAAAGAGATTGCGTTCAAAGGTACGGCACGATTGCGTACCATACAACTAGTCCTAGCCCCCAGGAAACTCCGGAAGCGCAGACGATGGCGAAGAATTCCCCAGTACATCCCACCAGAATGGGACGCAGACGACGAGAGAGAAGAAGAATGGGAAACTAGGGTCTACTACCACAGCGATGCGGATTCAGGACAGAGTACCGAGAAGGAGGAAGAAGTCGAAACCGAGGAACCAGCGATCTTACCACCAGAAGAGGATAATACACAAGGCAGCACACAAATCGAGCCCCCAGTCAGGTTTCCGGCAGTAATGTATGAACCACCAAAGCCACCCACGCTATACTTCGTCAAACAACAAGGAACATGGAAGTTCTTTCAGTTGGGGAACAAATACCAACTAACGAAGGATCACCACCAATGGTATGACTATAACACATTGGAGGAGGCTGATGCTGTGGAATACGAAGCCATGATGAGGGACATCACCAATGGGGCTGATGCAACAGCGCTCCAGGACGAATACGGCAGCCTGTATGCGAGTCATCTGCAAGTCCTGCAGATTCAAGAGCATACCTCGAACGTACCTTCGCCCACCTTTGCTGATGCACTAGCAAGTGTGCAAGCAGAAATACAAGGGCAAATGTCTGTCGATGCCGAGGGATCAGATGTCACTAGGAGAAAGAAGCCTAGTGTGCCGCCAAAAGTAGGGAAGCCGGGGCATTACAGTCCTGATCCGCTCAGGGTACGAAGACAGAAGAGTGGAGGAAGTGGTAACGAATCAAACCCTATAATAAGGAGTATTAGGGTGGAGTGGACTCCTCCATCCGTGCACGAGGGCGATAATGACTCAGCCCTGGCAGTGCAAAAGCAGTCGGTCAGTTTCACCACACGAAACGGAAGTGCAAGCAGGAGCACTTCGGGTCAGGAGCACCTGGGAACTAATGCCCAGCAGCGTACTAGATTCGGCCACCTAGCGAGATCTCCTCCTACGATAGACCGAGGAGTAACTAGACATGAGACGCCATTCAAGGGTAGGCTAGTGTCTAGGAAAGTGGTCCACCCCAAAGGGAGGGTAGTCCCCACGAACAAGCACAGGGCCGAAGTCAGTACGCCGCAATCATCAAGTAGGCTGGCTTTGGGAGCTCAGGTGCGCCCGCGAAGACCACGGTCAGGAGACCAAATGCAGGGCCCTGCTCCGACAGGGAAAACAAACGGTAACGGTAACGGGTTCATTTCGAATTACGCCGCGATGGAGCAGGGGCTCTCGCAGGGGCGGAAGGGGCGCCGATGGCGCACGCCTGTTGACTCGGTTATGCGGCCGCCCAAAGTGGAAGGAAAAGCGCTAGAGAGAAGAGCTGGATCCGAGACGGAGTTCAAGGGTACCCTAGGATCGCACAAGCCCACTATCTGGAGAGATGCGGAGGACGCCTCTCGAAGTGGAAGGCTACCCAGGCCTCCACCCTATATCCATTGTATGCAATACAGACGTGATCGACAGGTCGCAGCTAGGAGAGAACACCTTCTCAAGTACAACAGCATAGCTCAAAAATATGCCCAAGAGAAGGCTCTCGATGAAAGGCTGGCAGACCCAGCAGGTAACAAATCCCTGGATGAAATTCTTCCGAAGCAAATCTGGGAGTTCCGGGACCGGTTCGATAAGGATGCCGCCAAAAGGCTACCTAATTCGAGCCAATGGGACATGAAGATCGAGCTCCTACCAGGAGCAGAGCTCCCGAAACCTGGACCAGTATATCCACTTGCTCCTGCTGAAAAGCGAGCGGTCAAAGAATGGATTCGTGACGATCTGAAGAAGGGATGGATTCATATTGTAGGAAATCAAGTACCAGCTGAAGAAAAGGCAAACACTTGTGCTCTAGTATTCGTCATAGCCAAGAAGACACTAGGTAAAGACGGCAAGCCGGAATATCGCATAGTAATTGACTATAGAGGTCTGAATGCGGTGGTCATCCCTGACCACCAACCGATGCCTCTATTACATATGCTTCCGGATGATCTGGCTCATGCGAAATGGTTCTCTACGCTGGATTTACGAAGTGGGTACAACAACATTCGAATACATCCGGGGCATGAGAAGTATGCCGCCTTCAGAACTCACATGGGAGTTTACCAGCCGATGGTGATGCAGTTTGGATTAATGAATGCACCTGCGGTATTCCAACGTGCAATGAACGAGCTCTTTCATGACATGATTGGGCAGAGCATCCTCATTTATCTAGACGACATTATTGTCTATGCAGAAACGGAACAGGAACATTGGGACCTGCTAGCAGAGGTATTGCGCAGGTTACGCAAAGCAGACTTCTTCTGTAAGCCAGAGAAGTGCTACTTTGGCAAAAAGGAACTCGACTATTTAGGATTCGTGGTTAACCAATCGGGCATGCAGATGGATCCTTACAAGGTGAAAGCAGTTCAAGAATGGCCGGATCTGTCAAGCAAGCGAGACATTCGAAAGTTTATCGGATTTGCGAACTTCTACCGAAAATTTATCGAAGGCTTCGCAAAGATCGCTAGGCCACTTACGGAACTGATGTCTGGCAAGAAGACATTCACCTGGGGAGAACGACAACAGGAGAGCTTTCGGAAACTAAAGGAAGCTTTCACCACTGCACCAATGCTAGTACGCCCTGATCACGACAAGCAATTTGTGCTGGAAACCGATGCATCGAACTTTGTGATGGGAGCTGTGCTCTCGCAGCTCGGGGATGACGAAATTTTGCATCCCATTGGATACTGGTCGAACACTTATCGAGACGCTGAGAATAACTACCCAGTAATGGACAAGGAATTGCTGGCAATTGTCAAAGCCTTGAGCAATTGGAGGCACCACTTGGAAGGAGCAAAACATGAGATTCGGGTGATCAGTGACCAAGCTAATCTCCGATATTTTATGGGAGCGCGGAAGCTAAGTGGTCGCCAAGCAAGATGGGCTACATTTCTCAGTCGGTTTCGATTTCGAATTGAGTATCGACCAGGAACGAAGAATTCACGAGCGGATGCACTATCAAGAAGGCCAGACTATGAACAGGGCCAGGAAGACCAGCCAGAACAAGTCCTACTTCCTCCAGAGTTATTTCGAACCACAGCTCTGCCCATGCGCACAATTCGGGTATTTGAGCTTACAGGAGGTTCAGAACTACGAGAGAGGATTCGAGCAGCATATGAACGTTCGAAAGAGCCAGCGGAAGGAATGTTCGAAGAAGGGTATTGGTGGAAGGATGATAAATTGGTTATCCCACCAGACGAAGAAATTAAGAAAGAGATTGTACGACAGTGCCATGACGCACCGGCGTCGGGACACCCGGGGATACAGAAGACTATCGACAAACTGGAACGAAGAGTTTGGTGGCCGAAGATGAGGGAATGGGTTGAAGAATACGTGCGCACCTGCGATGTGTGCCAAAGGACGAAAGCACGACAAGGCAAGACACAACCCCCACTGCAGCCTCTGCCAATAGTGACGAGGCCTTACGAAGAAATTACTATGGACTACGTTACTGGACTTCCGACAATGAGTAAAGGACACAATGCTATACTCGTGGTGGTAGATAGGTTCTCCAAAATGGGAACCTTTATACCTACTACGATAAATGCAAACTCGAAGACCACTGCAGACCTAATGATCAATTATGTCTACAGTAAGGTCGGAACTCCTAAAACGGTAATTTCGGACAGAGGGCCACAATTCGCGAGCCGGTTTACAGAACAGGTGAACCAGGCCCTTGGGATCGAAACGAAGCTTAGTACGGCATATCATCCACAAACCGATGGTCAAACGGAGCAAGTAAACCAGGAGATGGAACAGTTGTTACGTTGCTATTCCAGCCTGCAACAAGACGATTGGGACGAACATCTGCCTATGGCAGAATTCGCCTACAATAGTCGAACTCACTCCAGCACAGGCAAGACACCATTCGAGGTTATTTATGGATTTCAGCCAGAAATAGGATTTCAGCTTCCGATCCGAGGAATTCAAGATTACGTGGCATGGAGGCAAAGGAATCAAGCACAAGCGGTGAAGGCGCTAGAACAGGCACGCGAAGCGATGAAGAAGTTTGCAGATAAACACCGAGGCCCGATGCCAGAATTCGAAGTCGGCGATAAGGTTCTGTTAGACGGTCGGAACCTAACACTGCTAGTTCCCACGAGGAAGCTAGGTGATAGGAACCTGGGACCTTTTCAGATTATCGCAAAGCATGGGACGGTGAACTACAAGTTGGATCTCCCAAAGGAGTTGAGGATCCACCCGGTGTTTTATGCAGGACTATTAATTCCCTATCGAGAACGTAAAGATCCGGCACAGAGAACAAGACCACCACCAGAAGTTATCGCAGGAGAAACCGAATACGAGGTTGAGGCGATCCGGGAGATTAGGAAATGGCACAACAAATGGGAATATCAGGTTAAGTGGCTCGGCTACCCAGAGGAAGAGAATACCTGGGAACCTGTAGAAGGGTTACGCAATGCCCCAGAAATATTGCGGGAGTATCACGAGAGGAATGGTTGGCTGGCAACCATGGACCTTCCCTCTAGGAAGAAGGTCGTGGATATCATCGACATATCACGGAAGATAGTCGAGATCGTCAAGGAAGACGTAGAGTTCCTGAGTTCAGCGCTAGGAGAGCCTGAAGCTCAGAGGGTAATCAGACGAATGAAGAAGCGAAACCGAACAGGTATCAAGCAGCGCGACTTTGCCTATCCGGAATGGCATAAGCGGCATTGGAGACCAGCAAAAAGGCCATTCACTCGAAGTACGGCGCTTAAAGCTTTCAGAAGCTACGAGATTCCACGCGGATGGAACTTGGGTGCTGACTCCTCGGATAGTGAGTGCAGCGAGGCTTAGACCCTGAAGCCTAGGACCTGAACAAGTCGTTAAACTATTCCTAGCATGTTTGGAAGCATCTAGTATGTTGAAGCCGACACTCAGCGAGGCATTTAAGTATTGAGCAAGTTAATCAATACGGATGTACGGTACTCCAATTCCTAGTCAAGAGGAATGTGTGACTACTACATCAGAAGCGTATAGCTAGGGAGGCACCTATGCGAAACAGCAAGAAGATGAAGGGTTACCACGATTAGAGGGATCCACACTCTCCTTAAGCAGTCCGAAGTGGATCTTAGGGGGAGGAATGTTACGAAAATTGTGGTTAGCTAATGCGGCGTGGTATCAGACAATTTACACACTGAATTATGCAACTGAATCCAGCTTATGAGCAAGGGCTTCAAAGCTATCGACCTGGGGATGACACAGGTCCGCTACTACAGCCAGTACCTAACGAGGTAACTGCGAGCAACGAAGTCGAATCGAGCGAGAGTGATGATTCAGTAGGCATACGGTCAACTATGGCTAGGATGCATATTGGACATACTCCTCCTCCACGAATACGAGGCCTAGGAACAATGGAGAGCAGTAATGTTGCGAGGTATACCGAACTCCTGCAGAAGAGACGTTATCGACGAGGTGCAACCAGACGTCTAGTTCACGAGAGTCTGGTGTGCAGTAATTGCTACTTAGCATACCAACGCAGCTGGGTTCTTTCGGAATGGCTCCTCAAGAATTTCGTGGAATGGTTAGTGGTAAAGGAGGCAGCCAATGTCAAGATTCGGCACAGGCCTGGGCCTTCGGAAACAACAGAAGACCAACCATTGCCAAACCGCGGAATGAGCACATATGATCACGAAGTAACCATATGGCTCAGCGATAGGGATATGTATGCAATGAAGGTCTGCGTGAGAGCTTGGATCAATCAGCATCGTCACCAGACCTTGTGCCCTTACGTCGCAGTGGAAGTCGATTGGCCAGTACACTTGATACCGCCCTCGGACATAATCGAACTCATGGAAGAAGCAATTGAAGGATTCCTAAAGGCTTGGCGAACATCGGATACAGGGGTTATTACAGTTGACGAATGGCGCAGACCTCGACACATCGGTCAGCAATTCAGGTTAACAACGGGCACCGGACTACAGCTATCGGACATTGCAATAGCGGCGAGGCACATTAGGCTAGAAGCCTACTTTACACAGCCGCCGAGATTAACCTCAGAAGATCGGCAAGCGTTGCCGGTCGCGAATCCTGAGATCACGACCAGCCCCATGATCACCGATTAGCGGCAGAAGCTCGGCCGAGATAACGGAGCAGCCTGGAAGCATGTGCTCGGCAAACCAAGGAAGGATCAGTGGGAAGATCGGCAGAAAGGATTAACATGTGATAATCGATGGGATCGGAAGAAGCACGGAAGAAGCTTCGGAGCAACGGAGGTTAGAAGGAAGCCTACCTAATCTGGAAGGAAGTATTCGGAGTGGACACAGGTGATGTCACTTTATTTTATGTCGACACAAGGGCGGTAGCAACTCGGTGCTAGGACTTGGTGTCGACACAGGTGGGTAGCAACTCATGCTGAAACATACTGTCCTGTCCAATGGTGAGGCGGTTCCAGTAGCAGTAGGTAGCAAGTAGTGAATAGTAGAAAGTCTATATAAGTGCCAGCTGAGCGGGGCATTGTCCCTCAGCAAAATTATTTTGTACTCTCAATCATAACTGTACCCCTTTGATTGAAACTCTGCTCTACTAGTAATTCAAGCTTGAGCCCTTAGCTCGCTTATTATTAGTACATCTAAACCTTTACTACTCTACTCTCCAAGCTACAATAGTACGAAAGGAGGAAGCAGGGACTTGTTCCGGTACGCTCGGACTAGCCACTTCGTCTGAGAATACCGATCCTAACAGCTAGGCTGATCCAACAACAGTGATGGAGCCACACACCAATTGACACTAGAGCTGTCAGACACAAAAATGCAGCGCAGAGAGGGAACGGATAAGCAGATTGGTGCACAAATTGGCACGCAGATAGAGGGCGACAAGCCGAATCGAACGATGCAAAGATCACGCATCGGATTAGCAGATCGGCAGTGATCGACAATTTCCGACAGAACAAGAACAGCCCACAGTGCAGTTAAACTGCAGCCGATTTAGCTGAAAGTTGGTGGAAGTGTGTAGAGGTATGGGAGCCGTATGCACACCAAAGGGCGTCTGGATCGGAACAACAGATGCCGAGAAAATCGGAAATTGCCAAGATGAGGTTCAAAATAGAGAACCTGCAATAAGTCGGCAAGTTTTTAACCGATTTGGCTGAAACTTCGCGACAGAGGACGTGGCAATAGGCCAAATAGATGTGCCAAGTTTCGTGAGAAACAGATTAGTGGTTCCTCCGAAATAGGCAATGCAAGTTCGAAAATAGCCCAAATTGATAGGGCTGCAGTGGCGTCAAATCACAATGGATCGGACTGAAACTCGGCAGGACAGTAGACCTATATGGACCGAGTAAACGTGCCAAAGGGCGTCAAAAATGGCTGAACGGTTGTGGAGCAATCAAGCGGCGAAGTTTTAGGGAGATTTGGCACTGATAACAGCCAAAGAAAGCAGCAGAGGGCTCTGGGACTGTGGAAACTGCACAGAAGGGTGCAGAAGGCGATGGGAACACTGGAAACACACTAAAAGGCCAGTCCAGAACACCAAAAGCTTCTCTGACAACAACAGCAGCTCTCCAAACCTAAAAATTCAAAAATGCGGCAGTGCAGATAGCTAGAGCATAAGGCTCATAACCTGTTAGATCACACAAGTCCAGCAATGGACCACTGAGTCCAGTGGTGAGTACACTTGATGTCTATTAACAGTCTAACTACATACCTAAGTCCAGTGGTGAGTACACTTGATGTAAAGTACTCACCAATGGACTGTGCCGCTTTTACAGAAGATTACACAAGCATCATATGATCAAGAGAGTAGATATAAAGAAGAATATAATATAAACAGAATAATAAAGAATAATAACAGTGTCAGAATCACACTTCTAACACATTTGGGTCGTAGTCTGGGTGTAGGTAAACTTCTTCCCATGGAATGATATACTGCTTCTTCTTCTGATAGGGGCCTTGGCGACACTTCGGCCTAGCATAAGGGTGTTAGGACTCGAACATTTTTATTTTTCTTTTTCTTTTTCTTTTCTTTTCCTTTCTTACGTCCTTATTTCACTCATTTTACCTTTTCCTTGTATGACTCATTCACCTTTACTAATTCCGTTTACTCTGTTGTAGCTTATTCATCTTCAGTCATCTGCCATGACTAAATCCGTTCCTTCCGACTAAGATGCTCACTAATCACTCCACCCCCTTCTCATGTGATTCCTTATTAGAGTAGACCTTTCACACGCTCGAAGTCTATATAAGTAGATAGTTTGACTCTTTCGATTCCTTGTCTTATTATTCTACTTACCTTCACTTCGACATAGGTATCTACTCTTGTATTATTAGTTATTGAATTCTACTTACCTTCACTTCGACATAGCGTGCGTTCGCTCGGCAGTTCGCGTCTAGCTTACTGTTTGTTGTTGTGTTGGCCGCCTCGAGATCGACGCTTGTTAGTCTCGCCACCTAACATAATAGTAAGACCTACCTCTAGCCCACGTAAACGTTTGTTCGCGCTCGCTATCGCTACTCCACGCAAGGAGTTAACGTCGACGGTTTACCACCGTGCCCATCCCGGATTCATCCGAGCAACCCCTATCTAGCCCGTCGTTGTCTAATTGACTCTGACGTGTTTCCAGTAGTTTCCGAAGACAACATCCACCACCCTGGCCCCTAAGCGCCGTACTCGTAACCAACGCCATAGTCCTTACGTGAAACCCAAACATTACATCATCCCTTGGGAAGACATTGTGCTCCACCCAGACTTTGACCCAAACGACGTCATCACGCGAAAAGACAAGAAAGGAGACTATGTTATTGTAGGGCTAGGATATCATCTTAAGCAAATCATCCCTAGAGTCGAGGTTAAGATTGAAGAGGTCGAGATCAAACTTGAATTCAATTAAGTCATCGTGGCACTCCGCATTAGTATCTGGTGGGGAGGTCATCTGACGTGCTCGTGGGTAACACGACGAGTACAATCTTCTTCCAGTCTTTCATTCGTCATCTACGTGGGAGTCTTTTGCGTAGTCCTTCATTTCCACGATGAGCTGAACATCCGAGGTCGGGCCCGTTCGAACACACCCATTCCAGTCCCACCCCCAGTTCGTCAAGGTGGACCTAACTGACGAGCAACGTCGCGCTCTTCCCCAAGTCCATTGGAGCGAAACTAACAAGTGTTATCGAGCTCGCCTTCACGGAACTTCGTACGACCTCATCTGGGACGACACACGGAAGGTTTGGAAGTCGCAAGACACAAAAGGAAGCTGGTTTCCGTGGGCACCCAATCCCGATGCAAACATCTCCTTATTCAACGTTCAAGAAGGCTCATCGAACATTCCACCACCAATCATCACAACTCCAGTTGAAGCCCCACCACTCACAACATCCTTGTCTTTCACGGAACCACGAGAACCAATCCCCGAAGTCGAAAGTCGAACCACAACCCCAGAACCATCAATGGCTCCCCCAGTTCCAACAACGTCAGTGCCTGCTGCACAGCCTACAATTGATGCCACTACCCTCGCAACAGCAGTCGCATTAGCATTACGTCAAGTTAATGGCAGAGGGATGAAGAAGGGAGTAGCACCTCCACGCCAATATGAGGGTGGAAAAGATTACCTCGACTTCAGGCGCGAAGTATTACTCTACTTCAAGGCTTACGACTCGAGTTTCCAGGATGACGATGACAAGATCACCTTTGTCCTCTCTTACCTCAAGGAAGGATCAGCGGCGACATGGGCGGAGAATTATGTCAACGAAGCATTGAGTACTGGCCAACTCCTAATTGTGGACACTTGGAAGACGTTCCTCAAGGAATTAGATACCTCCTTCGTCGACCCCAACCGCCACCAGAAGGCCTTCGAGAAGCTAGATGGAATGCGGTAGAAAAGTATATCTGCTAGCGAGTTCTTGAATGACTTCAACATTGAACGAGTAAATGCTGGACTTACGAAGCCAGAACATGATGGCGTCCTCATTGACAAGCTGAAGAAGGCACTTAACGCAGCCGTGATCGATGGCGTGATGCGAACCGATCCTGAGCCACAGACGTATGATGATTGGAAGAGGCAGGCCATCACGGTAGACAATGTTGAACGCCAGATAAGGCACCTTCATGAACAACGTCAAGGAATACAACGTCCAATGGTACCACCTCCTCGTCAACAAAACTTCACCCGACCCTACCCACAAGCAGTGGCAAGACCAATGACACCTTTCCCTCAACAGGATCGTCGTGACGCAACGGGAGTGACGTATGGAGGACTAGGACAGCCTATGGACGTCGCTATGAACCAAGCACGCGCCCAACGTGCATATTACAAGTGTGGCAAGGTCGGCCACTTCATTAGAGATTGCCCACGCGGTCGTGAGGCAATACGGTCCATCATCGCCGCTCTCGAACCAGAAGACAGATTGGCTTTCCTCGAAGAACTCGGCAATGCGAAGGAATCAGACTTCGAAAGCGTCGACGTGCGAGCAGTGCCAACTGAGCTGGAAGAGATAGTTGATGGTGAGGGTTTTCAGGACGACCAGGCGTAAACGTTGGAACGACTGGTCAAACGGCTAAAGGACTCTTTTCGTCGCGTTCGTTAAAATATAATCGCCCCGATGTACACTACCTAGATGCGAATATGCGAGGCGGTTTTAACCTTCGAAATGTCCTATCCGATGTGACACCCAACGAATCAGAAGAGGACGATGATTTTGGCGTCTATGATGAGTTGTTTGCTCGAAGAGTGAGTACGCAAGGAGGCGACTCAGATGTATGGAGGGCGGAAGAGTGGATTCAAACCGCTATAAAAAATGAGGTTGTGACAGGCGAACCTTACCGTGAGAACGTTGTCGCCCAGGCGAACAATACTGAGGCAATATGGGATGTTGTTGGCAGGCGCGCGGCTGATGTATGGCGCAAAGGGATAGAGGATGTAACGTGTGGGGAATTCGTTAGGAGGAGAGGCGGTCAAGAACTTGATGCCTTCGTCAGCATTGTACACCCACAGGTAGCAAATGATGATGAGGTAGATGCCTTAGAACCGCCAAAGCAGGAGGAGTACCTAATTGACGCCCATGCACTCATCGACTCGGGATGCACCGGCTCTTGCATTGACGAAGGTTTTGTTAAAAGGTATAACTTTCCGACACAAAAGTACATTCGTCCACGACCTGTTTTCAATGCTGACGGAACGAGCAACGAGAGTGGTCTGATCAAGGAGTATGTCATTGTACGCATGATCTTTGGAAGACATGAAGAAGAACTCCGTCTGGCAGTAACCTCACTGGCATCGTCCAACATCTTCCTCGGTCATGACTGGTTGCAAAGACATAACCCCGAGATCGATTGGAAGATTGGAAAGATCGATTTTACGCGTTGTCCTGAGGAGTGCGGATGTGTGTTGTCGAAGGAGGAGATCGATGATGAGTATGTACGAAGGGTGAGGATGGATGAAGCGAAGAAATGGCCATCATATCTCGAGGAGTACTCCGACGTCTTCAGCGAGGAGTCTTTCGAACAGTTACCTGATCATCGAACGTGGGACCACGCCATCGATCTGAAGCCGGATTTTAAGCCAAGTGATTGTAAGGTGTACCCACTGTCGCCCAAGGAACA
Organism: Sanghuangporus sanghuang; assembly: GCA_009806525.1. NCBI lineage: Eukaryota > Fungi > Basidiomycota > Agaricomycetes > Hymenochaetales > Hymenochaetaceae > Sanghuangporus > Sanghuangporus sanghuang. The sequence goes on along the minus strand of VVIT01000001.1, from coordinate 1,279,110 downwards.
AGAGGCGATGAAGGCATTCATTGAGGAAAACCTTGCATCGGGATGTATCAGGCAGTCAAAATCTCCAATGGCGTCGCCATTCTTCTTTATCAAGAAGGAAGACGGGAGTTTGCGAGCGATCCAGGACTATCGAAAGCTCAATGACGGGACAGTCAAGAATAAGTACCCGTTACCGCTAATCAATGAGCTCATAGATAAGGTCAAGGACACTAAGTACATCACCAAGCTCGACGTCCGTTGGGGATATTACAACATCCGGATCCGTGAAGGCGACGAATGGAAGGCAGCTTTCAGGACGAACCTAGGATTGTTCGAACCGACGGTAATGTTCTTTGGCTTATGCAATGCGCCGGCTACCTTCCAAGGATTCATGAACGACATTTTCCGAGACTTGATCCATGAAGGCGTTGTCATCATTTACCTTGACGACATACTCGTATTCTCGAATACCCGGAAAGAGCATCGCGAGTGAACCAGACGAGTCTTTGAGATTCTGCGTAAGAACAAGCTTTTCCTAAAGCCGCAGAAATGTAAATTCGAGGTCAATACTGTCAAGTATCTCGGCCACATCATCGGCAACGGCGAAGTACGTATGGATCCAAAGAAGACGATCGCAGTCCAGGAATGGCCAATTCCGAAGAACGTCCATGAAGTGCAGCAGTTCTTGGGTCTAGGCAATTGGCTACGTCGCTTCGTCGAAGGATACAGTTCGGTCATTAAGCCATTGATGTCATTGACAGGGAAGGCAGAGTGGAAGTGGGGGGAGGAGCAGCAGAAGGTGTTCGAGGAGTTGAAGAAGCGGTTGACGAACCCCCCCGTCCTGGTGATTCCAAATAATGAGGACCCTTTCCATGTCGAGGCTGACGCATCAGATTTTGCAACCGGAGGCGTACTTCTTCAGAAGCAAGAAGGTAGATAGAAGGTTGTCGCTTATAGATCATCAACGTTCTTAGATGCTGAGCAGAACTACGAGATCTATGACAAAGAGATGCTCGCTATTGTTCAGGCGTTGAAGGAATGGCGTCAATATCTTCAGGGAGCTAACCAACCGTTTGAGGTTTGGACGGACCATGCCAACCTGACGTACTTTAAGGCCCCCCAGAAGTTGAATCGTCGACAAGCCCGATGGCGACTTGATTTAGCAGAGTTCGACTTCACCCTTGTCCACAAGCCAGGAAAGACACTTGGAAAAGCTGACCTATTATCACGACGTGCAGACTATGACAAGGGCGAACATGATAACGAAGACGTCACCTTTATCAAGAGCGACTGGTTAGTCCGAGCAACGATTGAGACATCAAGGGATGCGTTAATGGAGAGGATCAGAGAGGCTCAGAAGGAGATGAGTGAAGAAGACAAGCCGTCAGGACTGGTGATGAGGGATGGCGTGTGGTCGAAGGAAGTAACGGTCAAGGTGTCGACGACAAGCTCAAAGAAGTTCTGGAATGTCTTCGTACCAACATTGGTAAGAGAAGTTGTCATGAAGGAATGTCACGACTCGACGCTGGCGGGACACCCGAGAGCGAATAAGACGGTGTCAATGGTAAGCCGAAGCTTCTGGTGGCCAAACATGTATGTTGATGTTCGGAACTACGTGCGAGGTTGTGATCGTTGTCAACGAACGAAGGCTCTGCGAGTGACGAGGGCAAAGGTTTTGCACCCGAATGAGGTGCCGGAGGCACCATGGCAGATTGTCACGGTCGACCTGATTGGAGAACTCCCTGAGTCCAACGGTTTCAATGCGATATGCGTTGTGGTGGATCGCTTCAGCAAACAGATTCATGCGATTCCAACGACGATGAAACTAACAGCAGAGGGCATGGCACGCATCTACCGCGACCAAGTTTTTCGACTACACGGACTGCCAAAGAAGATCATCCACGACTGAGGCGTTCAGTTCGACGCAAAAATGATGAAGGAACTGTACAAGCTCCTCCATATCGAAGGTAACCCCTCGACGGCGTATCATCCCCAGACCAATGGCCAAACTGAGCAAGTTAACCAAGAACTCGAACAATACCTAAGGCTATATGTCAACCACCGTCAATCGGACTGGGCAGACTGGTTAGCGCTTGCAGAGTTTGCATATAACAACCGCGAACACTCAGCGACGAAGCTGTCCCCATTCTTTGTCAACTCGGGAGTGCACCCAGTAGGCTTCACGGGCGTTCGGACTTCATCTTCAAACATGTCAGCCGAAGAATTTGCAAAACATGTCAAGGGTATTCATGAACTCGCGCAAGCAAACCTCGTCAAGGCCAACGAAGACATGAAATGTTTCTATGATTGTCACGCAGAAAAGTCGATGGAATACGAGGCGGGCAGTAAAGTTTTTCTTGATGGGCGTAATATCAAGACGACAAGACCGACGAAGAAGATGGATGACAAGTGGTTCGGCCCTTTCGAGATTGTCGAAAAGGTCAGGGCAAGCGCATATCGACTCAAATTACCGCGCACTTGGAGGCAAGTCCACCCCGTCTTCAACGAGGTCCTGCTCAAACCGGCTGTCGAACCATCCTTCGAGTCTCAGCAAAAACCTCCACCGCCGCCACCGATCCTTGTAGACGATGAAGAGGAATACGAGGTCGAAGAAATACTCGACTCACGTCTACATAGAGGAAAGCTTCAATTCCTCATCAAGTGGGTCGGATACGATGAAGCAACTTGGCAACCCGAATCGGACGTTGGAGATAATGCGAAGGAAGCAGTCGATGAGTTCTATCGGAAGCATCCAGGTGCTCCAAGAAGATTGTCGATACCCCGGCAGAGTCTTCGTGCGATACGTAAGTTCACGATATTGGAAGGATATAGCAGTTGGTCGGGACGCCCAACCTTGAAGGGGGGGTGATGTTAGGACTCGAACATTTTTCTTTTTCTTTTTCTTTTTCTTTTTCTTTTTCTTTCTTACGTCCTTATTTCACTCATTTTACCTTTTCCTTATATGACTCATTCACCTTTACTAATTCCGTTTACTCCATTGTAGCTTATTCATCTTCAGTCATCTGCCATGACTAAATCCGTTCCTTCCGACTAAGATGCTCACTAATCACTCCACCCCCTTCTCATGTGATTCCTTATTAGAGTAGACCTTTCACACGCTCGAAGTCTATATAAGTAGATAGTTTGACTCTTTCGATTCCTTGTCTTACTATTCTACTTACCTTCACTTCGACATAGGTATCTACTCTTGTATTATTAGTTATTGAATTCTACTTACCTTCACTTCGACATAGCGTGCGTTCGCTTGGCAGTTCGCATCTAGCTTACTGTTTGTTGTTATGTTGGCCGCCTCGAGATCGACACTTGTTAGTCTCGCCGCCTAACAGGGTTCTTGTGAGGCCGGTGGCGTTGTTTTGGTTCGTGGGCATGTGGCATAGTAGCAGTAGTGATAGTAGGAGGGAGAGTTACTGATTTGTTTGTAGTTGTCTAAATACTTCTTATACTTTCTTATCTTCGCATGTGACTATATGCTTCTTTTCTAAATAAAGCCTTAATACATGTCGGCTTCCAATAGATCTGTTAGTTCCTCAGATCTCCCCTTTTTCGGAAAAGTTATTGGGTATACACCCTTACTGATCTCATGAGAAGGGATTACTCTCCCTGGTGGGCCTTGGCTTATATCTGTAGAGTATCCTACCATCGCAATATACACTGTACCTTTTCGGCAGATTGCTATTATTCCTTTACATACTTCGTTCTCTTACATAGCATTAACCATACCTGCTCAAAGGCTCTTGTTCGCCTTAGTAGGAGTAACTAGCAGAATTATACTCCTAGGAGGTGGTCTCGAGTCTTTAAGTTAAGGCTTTTTGAGGTCCTGGTGGATTTTGCAGGCCAAAACCGTTAAGAATGGCTTTTCCTCAGTCATAAAGGTGCACCCCATGTCGCCAGTTAAATTAAGTCTAGATTACTAGACTGCGACTTCCTACTCTACTTTTCCCTTTTGTTATTAATTAATAACTTATAAGGGTATCTTTTGTACTATTGCAGTACAATCCTAGTTTAATGTCATTGCGGACGCTACTTCTTAAAGTTCCTCTTTGATCATTATTATGGCTCTAATTCTTTTCTCCTTTGGCTTTATTAACCATGATTTTAGCCATTCATCTAATCCTTCTGGTTTTGGTTTATTTGGGTACTTCTTATAGAAGTTTTCAATCGTCTCTGCTGATCCTGCTAGATCGTCACTCCATTTTTTCTATGTGTTGTCTGCTTCACTATACCCTGTCCATTTGATTAGGTATTCATACCTTTTACTCCTCTTCCTGACATCAAGTATATTTTCTACTTCAAATTGTAGTTCGTCTCCTACTACGATTGGTCCTGGATTTGTTAGAAGTTGTCGCTTTGGATATTCTTTTTCTTTGTATGAGAGTAATAATCCTGCATAGAATACTGGGTGTATCCTCATTTCTTTTGATAATTCAAGTTTGTAATTCAGCTCGCCATGTTTCTTTATTATTTTGTATGGCCTTACATTTTGCACTGCTAGTTTTCTTATTGGTGTTAATAAATCTATATTCTTTGCATCTATTAACACTTTGTCCCCTACTTCGAATTCCGGTTTCTTTCCTCGATGTTTATCTTTGTATTTCTTCATTTGTTCTTGTGCCTTTTCCATTGCTTCTATAGCTGTTTTCTGTGCCTCTCGTTGTTTTTTTATGTATGTCATAGCTCCTTCTGTATTCAATTATGTCATTATAAATTCCATTCTTGGGTGTCGCCCATAGATTAAGTAAAATGGTGATTGGCTTGTTGTGCTATGCCACTTGTTATTATATGCGAACTGTGCCAATTTTAAATATTGATCCCAGTTAGTTTGTTGATAGTCAACATAACACCTTAGGTACTGTTCGAGTTCCTGATTAACTCTTTCAGACTGTCCATCAGTTTGGGAATGGTACGCCATACTTAGTGCTGGTGTAATTCCTATCATCTGATAGACAGCTAAGGTGAACTTACTGGTAAACTGTGGGCCTCTGTCCGTTGTAATCTTTTTAGGCATTCCATATATCGAATAGATTTCATTTACAAATAATTTTGCTGTTTCTTGGGAGTCTGTTGTTTCTTTGCATGGTATGAAGATTGCAATACTTAGAGAATCTGTCCACTACTGTTAAGATTGCATTGTATCTTGCATCCGTCATAGGTATTCCAGTGATAAAATCTGCTGTAATATGTTCCCATAGTTGTTCTGGTATTTCCAGTGGTTGTAATGGTGGTTGTGTTTTCCCTCTTCTTACTTTTGTTTTCTGACACATATCACAGGATTGTACATATTCCATGATCCATTGTTCTATTTTCGGCCAGTAATAGTTTCTTTTTATTAGGTCAATTGTTGCTGCCGATCCTGGGTGTCCTGCGCTTTGTGCATTGTAATGGGTCCTCACTATTTCTTCTTTTAACTCGTCTAGTGGCAGTACTATTAACTTTCCTTTGTAATAGTAGTATTCCCCATTCTTTTCATAGTTTTCTTCTTCTACTTCTATTTCCTTTTTGCGATATCCTTCTTTTACTTGTTTCATGATCGTATTTTCTGTTAGTTCTATCATTCTAGCATTTCTTTCGGTAAATACTTCTTCCGGTAGTATTATTACATCTTTGTTGTCTGCTTCCGTCAATTCATAATCTGATCTTCTTGATAGTGCATCAGCCCTACTGTTTGCTCATCCTGGTCGGTATTCTATTTTAAACTTATATCGACTGAGTTCAGTTGCCCATCATGCTTGTCTTCGATTGAGCTTCCTTGCTGTCATGAACATTTGTAGATTTGCTTGATCAGATATTACTCTTATCTCATGTTTCGCTCCTTCCAAGTGATGTCTCCATACTTCGAAGGCTTTAATTATTGCATATAATTCTTTATCTTCTACCGAATAATTCTATTCTGTTGCTATGAATGTTCTGGACCAATATGCTATTGGATGTAATTTCTCATCTTTCTCTTCTTGTGATAGAACTGCTCCCATTGCTACATCAGATGCATCTGTTTCTATTATGAACTGTTTTTCATAGTCTGGTCGTATTAGTATTGGTCCTATGGTAAATGCTTCTTTTAGTTTCTTAAAGGCTTCTTGTTGTTTTTCACCTCATGTAAACATCTTTTTCTTTGATTGCAGGCTTGTTAGGGGTCGCACTATAGCTGAATAATCTTTAATAAACTTCCTGTAGAAGTTAGCAAATCCTATAAAGTGTCTGATGTCTCGCTTACTTGTAAGATCTGGCCATTCTTGTATTACTTTGACTTTGTACAGATCCATCTTTAGTCCTTCATCATTTACCAAAAATCCTAAATAATCTAACTCTTTCTTGTTAAAATAGCACTTTTTCAGTTTTAGAAAAAAATCTGCTTCTCGTAATTTCTGCTGACTCTTTTTGTTAGTGTCAGTAGTTCTTCTTTGGTTTGTGCATAGATAATAATATCATCTAGATAAATTACTACTCCAGCTCCTATCATATCTTTAAATAGCTCATTCATTGCTCGTTGAAAAACTGCAGGAGAATTCATCATTCTGAATTGCATTACTGATGGTTCGAATACTCCTTAATGTGTTCGGAATGCGGCTTTCCATTCATCACCTTCTGCAATTTGAATATTATTGTATCCTGCTCTCATGTCCAGCATGGTAAAGATTTTTGCTTTTGCTAGCCCATCTGGTAGGGTATGCATTATTGGTATGGGGAAAGGATCTACTTTGCATATCTTATTTACCTCTTGGTAGTCTAGTACCATTCTTGCTCCTGTGTCTTTCTTACCTACAAAGAATACTGGAGCTGCTATTTGTGATCTTGATCGCTGTATCCATCCTTTGTCTAGATTTTCTTTAATAAATTCTCTTACTGCTTCTTGTTCTAATAGTGTTAAAGAATAAATTGCCCATTTTGGGTGGATTAGCATGGAGTTGCTCTTGTGTTCGTCATTGAATTTCAATGTGGCAGTTGCAAGTTTCAGTTGTAGCATGGCATACTATAAAGTATATCTCATAGAGAGCCATGTACATCCGGGCACACATCTGACAGTGCTGGAATGCCAGTGTCATCTCCATTGGGATTTATTTAGCCTTTAGTCGATTAGGCGTTAGGCTTTAGTAGTTGTGCTTCTAGACTTCTGAACTTCTGGTGTTCTAGAGCGCTTCTTGAGTTCTTTTGATTAGGTAGATTGGGCGTAGATAGTCGGTGGTGTTAAGGTAACGGTCAGTGGTGTTAAGTGTCTCGCAGGTTTACGTATGGTTGCTAGGCGCTCACGTATTGCCATTGATACCGGTGATACCGGTGCCTGTTGTCTTGGGCACATGATCGGTAGTTTGGTCACGTTACTGCTGGGCCGGTTACTGGTCACATTCAGGGTGCCAATCCTGTTGATCTGCTGATTGCGTTGATCGTGATGCGAAGTTTTGAGCGGATCCTTTCACTGAGGCCGTTTGGCTGTTTTCAGCCCTTCTCTGCAATCTCAGTGAGTATTGCATGCCCCTAGGCGGGCCTGAGACCGGTTGGAATGACACCTTTTTACCTCTCTCACGGTGGGCTCCAAAATATAGACTATCAGACTCTCCTGGACGTTGTCGAAGGCCACGGTGGTGTTCGACCACAGGGAGGCAATGCTGGCGTCAATATCTCAGAAGGTAAAAGGGGAACTGTCCCAGTCCAGTAGCGGCTCTGGAGAATCCAGAGACTCTCAGTTCAGATACGACTGGTTTGCACCGCAAAGGTCTGCCGCAGGGTGGGATAATCCGCCGCAGTGGCGAATCCTTCGATTGTAGGTGAGAAGCGCTGGAGGGAAATGGGACAGCAAAAGGCATGTGATCGAGGAATTGCCAATCCGGGGTCGAGTCGCCAGTCGCTTTTGATGAACTGGTATTAGACGGAGGCGGCGGGTTACAAGCGGTGAATCGAGCGTGGAGACAAAAGAGAGATGGGGGAGATGGTCTTTTTAGAAGGGCTCTGTCTTAGGGTTTTCTGTGAGGTCTCGGTGCTATCTCCTATATTCACTGCTTTCTAGCTGTATGTACATGAGTGCATTATATACTGTAGGCTGCTACCAATGAATGTGACGGTGGTGGCAGGTGGCGAGGCATGACACGAGCACTGTGATGGCAGGGGCCGACGCCAAGATGTGCCACCAAGATGCTTAGTACCTGACAGCATCCCAATCAAAAGAGATGCAATTAGGTACCACACCTATATATCGGGAGCGTCCAGATCAGTAAGGTGGTGGGCTGTATGGATTTAAAATGCCAAGGCGTCGAATAATACTAAATGGGGGAATATGTGTAAGGGCACCAGGGTGCTAATGTACCCGGCGCGTGATGTGGTGAGATAAGGATACAAATCATTTGAATAGATGACCCTGAACCAGGCCAGAGGTGGTCTAATAGTTCTGGCGGTGTAGACTATCAGACTCTCCTGGATGTTGTCAAAGGCCGCGGCGGTGTTCGACCACAGGGAGGCAATGTTGGCATCAATATCTTGGAAAGTAAAAAGGGGATTGTCCCAGTCTAGTAGCAACTCTGGAGAATCCAGAGACTCTCAGTTCAGATACGACAGAGGCACGCCGTGAAGGTCCGCCACACGGTGGGATAATCCGCCATGGTGGCGAGTCCTTCGATTGTAGGTGGGAAGCGCCAGAGGGGAATGGGATGCTAAAAGGGCACGTGATCGAGGAATTCCCAATCCGGGTTCAAGTCACCGGTCATCTTTGGTGAAATGGCACCGGATGGCCGCAGCAGGTTACGAGTGGCGGATCAAGGACCGGGATGAAAGAGAAATGGGAGAGATGGTCTTTTTAAGAGGTGTTTGTCTTAGGTTTCTTTGTGAGGTCTGGGTGGTATCTTCTATATTCACTGCCCTCTAGCTGTATGTACATGGGTGCATTATATACTATAGACTGATACCGATGAATGTGATGGCGGCGGCAGATGGCGGGGCATGATACGAGCACCGTGATGGCGGGGGCCGATGCCAAGACGTGCCACCAAGATGCTTAGTACCTGACTGCCCCCCAATCAAAAGAGACGCAATCAGGTACCGCACCTGTATATCGGGGGCGTCCGGACTAGTACAGCGGCAGGCTGTATGGATTTGAAACGCCAAGGCGTCGAATAATACTAAATGGGAGAAAATGCATAGGGGCGCCGGGGTGCTAACGCGCCCAGCGCATGAAGTGGTGAGACAAGGATACAAATCGTTTTGAATAGATGACCCTGAGCCAGGCCAGAGGTGGACCGATAGTTCTGGCAGCGGGCGACCATCGCCGCTGCGGAGACATATACTTCCGCCGCAGCAGGGTACGCATCCGCCGCATCCTGTCGGATGGCCCTTCCAAGGTCGGGGAAATCTGGGACATTATCTTCCCAGAGAAGTGGGGTACTTTTGAGGTGCAGTGGGGGCGTCGCAGCGGCGGCGGCATTTGGTGAAGTTGGCGGAAGCCCAGCGGCAATTGATTGGAGTATGTACTGCATAATGAAGGTGGGGGGTGAATTGGAGATGATAGTACATGGGAAGTCCTGGGTGTAGAGTAAGGGTGAGGGCTCCATACAGGCCTATGCTGCTGAACCGGTACAGGTTAGTGCGGCGCACTACATCTCCTTCTGACAAACTAAAAAAATGATTAAAAAAATGCTGGGTAGTGTAGGGGTAATCAGGCAGGAATGAGTGCAGCTGAAGGAGGTGGCGTGGTGGTATGTTGGTGGCATGTGCCTGGGTTAGTCTTCTGTGGTGAGATCGATCATCGGCAATTGTTGGTGTGGTTCGGCGGCGTCCGGCGTAGGGTTGACGGCATTGGCGACAATTGGTTGTGGCGGGTTGGGAAAGTGTGGGTGGCGTTGTATAGTTTCCCGGAGCTCGGCGAGGTGATCTTCAATATCCTGGGCTGCAGCAATTACTGCAAGTGAGTAGTGCTGAGATTGTAGCAAGATGGTGATGATATTGGCGGCGCAGTTACAAATGTCATCGTCGCCGCGCTCGTCGAAAAGACGTAGGACTTGAATGATGGCATTGTGGGCGAGTTCTGATGCTGCGTCGGAGTAGATGATGGCATTTTGAGGGATATAGGTCCCTCCCTTAGGATGGCGATGGGGGCATTAGGCAGAATGGTGTTGCCGAGTGGCATGCCAAGGATGACTGGGATTATGGTGAGGGCGCTGCTGACACGGAGTGTTTCTCAAATGCGGCAGATGAGTGTGGCTTTGTCGGCGGGGATCAGGTGGTGTGTGTTGCATAGGTCTGGGATGACTTGAAGGAGTGCGGTGATGTGTCTGGCAGGGCACGGCATTGCCATGGGGAAGGCGTCGGTGAGGAGATCGCAGAACATCTTCCAGTTATCGCTGGCGAGGTGCGGGTCTTGGCTGAGGAGTTGCTGTGCATCCGGCATGGCCCAGATGTACAGCAGGAAGATGAGTGTTGTCGTGTCAGGGCAGGGATGTTGGAGACTGCGAAGGGCGATGATGAGGATATGTGGTATGGCTGTATATTCTGGGTTCCATGGGTAAAGGAGCATTGGGTGGCCGGGTATGGTGACTAACTGGGCAAAGTTTAAGTCTAAGAGGTGTTGGGCATGTCCAGGGAAGTGGACCGGGTGTGGGACTTGAAGGAGTGGTATCGCCGGTGCGAAAGGGAAGGCTTCGGCGAGGTTGGGGAACTGTTGGGGCATATTAGAAATGCGCCGCAGGCAGCTGTACTGTGTGGAATAGATGTTTTTTGGGCGATGGAGGAAACACCGCTTGGTTTATATGTATTCGGCGAGTGTATTCAGGGTTGGTAGTACCGGCTAAAGGCGTGCGGTGAGGGCGATTCATTGGTGTTTTGGGTATAGAGGCCAGTATAGGCGAAGAACGATGTGAAATTCAAATAGAACACGCCTATGTGAAAGTGTTTCATGTAGGAGTTGCGTCGGTGGGACGGGTAATTAGGTCAGGTGGGCTGCGGCAAGGCTATTTTGCCAATATTGTTGGTACAGTGGCCGGTAGTGGCAGGGGCGAAGTGTTCTTCGACTAATGGGGGCCTGGGTGAAGGAATTTCATGTAGGTGGGGCGTCGGCAGTGACGTGTTGTTGGTTTCGGTGGGGTGCGGCGGATTTCGTTCACCTGTGTTGGTAGAATATTGGCCGGAGGTGGCAGGGGGCGAAGTGATTTTTGACTGTTTGGGAGCCTGGACGAAGGAGTTTCGTGTGGGTGGGACGTCGACGTGATGTGTTATTGGGTTTGGTGGGGTGCGGCAGATCTTGTTCACCTGTGTTTGTAGTATAGTGGCGGGAGGCGGCGTTGTTGAAGTGTTCTTTTCGAATGGAAAGGGGGGGTTCTCGGAGGTATTTGTAAAGACGGTGAGTCGGCGGATTGGGCTTCGAATAGAAGAGGGGGTTGGAGGGAAAGTCTAAATGGCTAATTCTGGGGGGTGTTGTCATATCATGATTTTGCTCTAGAACCAGATATGGATACAGTGGGTAGAAGGCTCGAGTGGTAGTGGAGGTGGGAATTCAGTTTGGTGGATTTGGGGAGTTCAGGAGTGGGTCGAGGATGCTTGGAATCTGTTTAGGAAGGAGTGAATGAGGGCCTCTAGGTTGGAGTTTCTGTGGTTCTTGGGTATAGCGCTATTTTGATTGTATACCTTATCGGCGGTGTTTTTGTGGGTCGGCAGAATGATCAGCGGCCCTGTCAGGGGTGTGGAATTTGCAGGCTGTGTCCTCGGAGGGATGGTCCAGCAGATTCTATTCGGTATGAGGAGTGTAGAAATGGCTGAGTATCTTGTGGGTTTTGGGTGGTAATAGAAGCCACCGCAATGTGGATGATTGAGTAATTGTTTAGTTAATCGGGGGCGGGTTGTGCGTGTGTCCGAGGGCTGAAGTCGGAGTTTGAACTGTATCCGGCGGGCATATAGTCATTGGGGGTCGCTGTGTGAGGTCCCCGTCTTTCTTTTTCTCTTTCCACCATGGCTCAGTCAGTCCGTGGCCGCAGCTGGCAGCATCAGCAGCAGCAGCAACAGCAACAACAGCAGGGAGGACGAGGATGCCCTCGGCGAGGAGGAGGCTCCTGAGGAGCGGATGGAGGTGGACGCCGACGCGGCGTCAGTGGCTCCCGCTATGGGCAGGATGGCAAGGGCGGCGAGCAGGCAGGAATGCCCGCCTGAGTCACAGGGGGAGACGGAGGAGGAGGGAGGGGAGGGGGGGGAGGGGGGGGGGTGGGGTCCATGGTGGCCTGTGGGCCGCCATTATGGCGGTGAGGGGGTGGATCGACCGGGCGAACAACGACAAGGGGCCCGCAGCAGATGAGCTCGATGAGCTCCTGGTATGTTTGTGTCCCCTTTATTATGACTGTGTGGGTTGGCTAATAGAAGTTTTTCTTTTCCTTCTCAGAAAGCGGTTGGGGACCAATTCCCCGCACTCAGCGACGAGGCGAGGAACGAGAGGCCCGAGTTGTACTGTGCGGGGAGGTGGGTGGGGAGCCGTGGGACCCTAGTGGCCTTGGCCGCCGGTGAGGCCAAGGATGCCACCAGGGGGCTGGCGAAGGCCGCCCAGTTGGAGGTCGAGCGCCTCCGCCGGGTCGCGGCAAAGGTCGCCACTCGTCGGGAGGAGGAGGCCCGTGAGGAGGCGAAGCAGAGCGCTGGAGGTCGTGGCAGCCTTCTGTAGGTCGAAGGGGCGTGATGCGGTGGGAAACCTGGTAAGTAAGGTCTTGAATTTTGTTCTTCACCATTTCCTGATTCCTTTCTCAGGTCGAGGCGGCACACACAAGCACTAAAACAAAGGTGCAGCCGCGTCCTGTGGCCAGGGAGGTGATGGGAAAGATGATCACTCTTACCGGATCGGCAGTTCCCGGAGTCAGGGCAGCGGGCTCGGGCAGTGAGACGCCCAGGGGAGGGCTCGTCCCTGGGGGCGGTCGGATCGCACGGCGGGGGCATGCGAAGATACTAACAGGAAAAACTGTCATCCTGAGCGAGGATGAGTCTGATGAGGGTGAGGTAATGGTCAAGGGGCCCGCCAGGACGGAGGTATTTGTCGATGTGTGTTTCTTGTCCTGGATTTTATTCTTCACTGATGTTCTTCTTCTATAGGTCCCCTCCCTGCCGAAGCGAGTGCGTGAGCTGGCGGTCGAAGTGCTGGTGAAACATGCAAGGGCGCCAGGGGCAGCGCCCTTGATTGTGGTGAGGGTGAAGGAGGAGGGACGGCGTGGCGGAGAGGAGTCGGTGAGTATCACTTTGAATTTTGTTCTTCACCGTTTCTGACTATACTATTCAAAGGAGGGTGGGTGGGAGCTCGAGAAGGTGGCCCGGCTGCCCAGGGGGCAGAGCCGGCGCCTCCTCGAGATCGTGTCGCCAGGGTGCACTCGGTGCATCCTGTGCAGTGAGATCTGCACGAGGCACCCGCCGGCGCCTCTGTGCCAGGCGTGCTGAGTCTCGCACCAGTGGTGCGAGATTTCGGAAAGCAAGGCGGGTCTCCTTGCGAAGAAGGAGGCCACCATACTGCGCCAGCAGGTGGAGGAGATGGGAGTGGCAGTAGCAGCGGGTGGGGTGGGTGGGGGGGTGGGAGGGGGGGCATCTGAAAAGGCCCTGGGTAAATGCCGTGAGTAGGCCCCGAGCCAAATGACGCAAGCAGCATCAGCTCGAGGTCTCAGGCGACCATGAGATGCTCATGGGCCGAAAAAAAACACAAAAAAAAACAGGAAATTATAAAAATAACAAAAATGTATTTTTCTTTTTCTTGTGTACTATAGTGGCTTGTAATAACAAGTCGAAAAAAAATTCTTGTGAACTGTTTGTGTGGGACTAGGGAGTAAGATATCCAGTATACTAGTAAGAGAGAGGGGGGTGAATAAGTAGTATGGGCGATCTATAAATAGCGCCGGGGCCAAGAGAGTGACTTGGACAGTGTGAAGAGTTGGAGGAGAATGACTGGGTGCTTCGCCACAGTCGTCCAGCTGATATTAGGGGGGTATATAGATGGAGCTGGGTTCAAGAAGTTGAGCTGGGGGCAGTACAAGCAAGAAAGGGGGATATTATGAGGCTGCGGCAGATTTGGGTGAGTTAGAATCGGTGCCTGGATTGTCCTCCGCAGGCTCTTCTATTAGTTTATCAAGTTCCGGGGTTGATTTCTGAGTGAGGTCTTCTATGGAATGGATGATTCGAGTGCGTGCGTAGTAAGGAATGACTCTAAAGGCGGCATATCGGAGTGCTGAGATGGCGCCACTGATTTCGGCGAGGATGTAGAAGCCTCCTTTGGTTCGCCGTACGATAACCATGGGTCCCAGGTACTTCGGCTTTGTCTTCCTGTTGAGTTCGTTTTCGATCTGGGAATTTCGGACTAGGACTAGTGATTCCGGCACAAAATTGTAGTCTTTGATCATTGTGGCGTGGGCTTTCTCGAAGTCTTGGATGGATTTGAAACGTCCTTGGATGACGGATTCCTTGACTCGTTTGAGGTCCTCTGGTCATTTCTGGAGTACCCTTGCTCTGGCCGCAATTAGTTGTGCATTGATTAGTTTGGAAACGAACGCTGGTGAGATGTAGGTTTGTTCAGCGAGATCAAATGAGAGCACCTGTTCGACGCCGTGGGCCATGAAGTATGGGCTGTAGCCTGTGTGGCATTGGATTGTAATTCGTTCGGCCCAAATAGTGTAGTATATGTGTTGGGACTACTTGTCTGGGCTTGCATCAGCGAGTTTCATAAGTGTTTCCCTAAGGTCGCAGTGGCGCCGCTCGATGATTCCGTTGGCTCTAGAATTGTATGGCGAGATCCTGATGTGCTGAACATTGTATTTGGCAAGTAAGCGTGGTAGGTCCCTGGAGAATGAGGCGCCGTTGTCTGTTACGATCTCTTCGACTCATCCCCATCTTGACAAAATATCTTCAAATACAAAACGTGCAATGGCGGCGGCATTGTCTTTGCATAGCATTTGAAACTTGGGGTAGCCAGTGAGTGAGTCGCGGGCCTGGACGATGTACTTGGATCCGCTGGAGGGCGGCATTAGCATCACGTCTATGTGTACTCTGGTGAAAAGCGGCGCTGGTGTCAGGCTTTGCGGCGTGGTATGGATCTTCGTGAATTGCCTCGTTTGACAGCGGTGGCACGTTCTGATATACCATTTGATGTCTTGGTGCATTCTAGGCCACCAGAATCAGTCTTGAATAGTCGTCCTGACAGAGAAAAAACCTTTGTGGCCGAGTTCAGTCATGGGTTGTCCTGATGATGGAAATTCGGCTGCTCCGGCAGGACAACGAGTGCAGCGCTGGCCTTTCTCGTACTTTCTGTAAAGTTCGCCATGCTGGAGGAAGAACTGGGTGGCTCGACGTACGAATCGTTGGAACTGGGTGTCTGAGAGGTCGGCGGGGCGGAAGGGTGCAGGCAGAAACTGCTTGATGCGGTCTATGTCTTTGAATCCTTTTTGTGAGGCTTTGTGATCAGAGAGTCAAAAGGATTCGCCAGCTTTGGGTATATGCCACGTGGGGGCGATCTTGGGCTAGGAAGGAATATTGATGGTCGATCCATTCTTCGAAGCCTTCATCTTGCGGCAGATCTGATTGGGCGGCGCCGCATCGCGATAGGCCATCTGGACCGAGGTGTTTGGCTGCCGGTGTGTGGATAATCAGTGAAATTGAATAGTAACACGCTGGCAATCCATCTATTAATGGTGGCGTTGGGTTGCAGGTCTGGGTTGTTGATCATTCCTTTGATGTAGCTGGTGTCGACTTCTACGAAGAAGTGGTCAATGCCAACGAGGTATATGCACACCTCATATAGGGCTCTGAAGAGGCCAAAGAGTTCTAGCTTCACCTGGGAGTAGTTTCGTTCTCTGTGGTTCCAGGTTCTGGACATGAACTGAGATGGGACTCTTTCACCTGCTCTCGCCGAGCTGGAGTAAGATGGCCTCGTAGCTGTGGATGGAGGAGTCCACACAGAAATGAACAGGGTGCCCACACTCGTAGTCAATGGAGCGAATGGCACCGGAAGATGCTACGGCATGTTTGAGTAGGTCCATTGATCGACGGGTGTCTTCGTCGAATGTAAACGGCTGGTCTTTACAGAGAAGTCTGTTGAGGCCGGCGGACAGTCTGGCATAGTCCCTTAACAAAGTGTCTTAGAACGCCGGCAGTTCCTAGAAATGCTCGAACATCATGGACATCCTGCGGCGGCGGCCAGTCTATTATAGCTTTGATTCTAGAGGCGTCCGGGACTCGGCCGGAGTAATTGCAGGTATGGCCTACAATGACTGCTTCGGGTGCGGCGACGACAAGTTTCTTGCCAGGGACAGTGGCGCCGACCACCTTGAGGCATTGGAGGATGCGATTGACATCGTTGAGGTGTTCCCATATAAAGCGGTGGATGTTTAGGTTGCCTGGGATCGTCTCGTATGCGCCAGGGCCTAGTTCATATCTCGATTTGGGGCCTTTTACAGGGATATCGTTGATGTAAGGGATACAGATGTGAGGTATCTCATCTTTGAGGACAAATGTGATGTCAGCGTGCATGATTTGCTGTGAATTAGTGTATCCTATGGGGATTGAGGTGAGGCGGAATGCGCCGAGCGGCGTTTGGAAGGTTGTGAGATCGTGGGATCATACGTCGAGTTTCCTTTGGTCGAAGGCGACAAATAGGTCGAGTGTGGTGTAGCATGCGTGGCTGCCGAAGGTCTCGGCGATGTGTTCTGTGGGGTATGGGACGGAGGGGTCTCGAATGGAGACTTTGTTGAGCAGCTGGAGGTCGTGTACAAGCCGGAGTGACTTGCCGTCCTTTTTGACAACACAGAACCAGCAGGATCGATATGAAGAGTTGGACGGCTCATAGATGCCAGAATTGATTTTGTCTTTGATGATCCGAACGACTTCGTTGAAGATGCCTGGTGGTATGGGGATGTTTTTCATCACCCACGGCGTGTGGTCGACGGTGGGAATCAAGACCGGTGCAAAGTACTGGTATTCGAGAGAGCCCTTTTCTGTTTCGTCCCAGGCGAGTGCATCTTCGTGTTGCCGGAGCATCCAGTAGGCGAGTTTCTTTTCTTCATTACTGAGGAAGCCCGTTGGGTCTATATTTAAGGCATCGAAGCATTGCTGGGTGAAGTGGCAGCCGGGTCGGAAGTGCAGCGGATGAACAGGGAGCTTCGGTAGTTCCTTGAGTGGTTCGGGGTGTGCCTTGCGTATGATACGGTAGTCTTCAGGAAGGGTCGCCGAGATAGGCTTGGTATGCTGAGCGACCTTTTTGTACTTGTAGGCTTGGGCGGCCGGTTGAGCGGCCTTGGTATTAGTGGCGCTGTTGGAGCGGCATGTGTGGTTGCATATTGGGAGTGATTCATTGTCAAAAACAGAGTTAATAAAGAAAGCTGGATGTTTTTGTTGTTTAGTTTGAGCTATGGAGCTCTTTTCGCTGGAGCAGTTGGAAAAGGATATGGAAATGTCGATGGTACAAGAATTGAAGCTGATATTTACAGTTGCCGGTCCGTGATGGAGTGTGTATGTGTCGGGTATAGAAATGGGTATTTGCCACATAGATCCCGGCGGGCGCTGCAGGGGCGTCATTGTTTAGGGGAGTGCTGGTTTTCCGTCCTGGCGCCACGCTGAATCGTCAGGATTGACATGGTTTCGTTTGCGTCTGGGTGTGTGAGGTATAGTGTTTGATCGCCCTCGGATTCATCTATGACTTGTGCCCTTGTGTGTACGAAGAATGGCTGGCCGAGCAGTAGTTGAAAGGGCGCCTTGTCGACGACCTGGACTTGTAGGACAATGGAGAAGGAGCCTATTGTGAGTCTGACGTGGGGGATGAGCCCCGCTGAGCATGAGATTTGGCAGTCGGCGGTTTCTACCGTGATTGCTTGGCTTAATATGGTAGGGGACCCGAGGTCTTTCCACACTTCCTTTGGCATGGCAATGAAAGTTGAGCTGGAGTCGAGTAGAGCTTTTACTTCGATTTTGTCATCGAGCCATACTTCGATTTCACGGAGGGGGATGTTCGGCGGTGCAACAGTGGATTCTTCGTCGCCGTATGGAGCTGGCGAGGTAGGCCGTGAGATCGAGGCATACATTGCCATCCCGTGATCAGGGTTTTCCCTTATTAGTTCTCGGTGACCGGTGACAAATTCTTTGCACTTTCACCGGATCTCGGGGGATGCGGCGAATAGGCTTCTGATCGGTAGGGTTACTTCTGAGTCGAGAATCTTGCTGAAAATGTTTGAGATGGCGGCGTCGTCGTACGCTGGTATGGTAGTTCGGTATTGAGGTTTGGGATCTGCGGCGGATTCTTCTTGCGGCACAGCTGGAGTGGTTGGCGGTGCTGGTTGATGTCCGGGTGGTCTCCCTTTCCTATTATCTTCTCGCCATTTTGACTTCGATCCTGGTTGTGCTTTTCTGGTCACAATTTTGACGCTGTCGAAAACTTCTCTCGGCACTGAACGGTTTGCGGCGGCGGCAAGGCACTCTTGGGAGTCCTCGAGACTTTCTTCTTGTTCGAAGATGAGGGTGATCCCTTCGCAGGGGTTGTCATCTGGGGGGTCGTCGGACATGATCATCTTGAAGTAGTTTGATTCTTGAATTTGCGGCGGTGGACCATTTGGTGAACTGGTGCCATATGTGGCAGGCAGCGGCACCCTGTCATTGGTTTGGTACATAGATTCCTGTGGCAAGAGGTGTCCTTGATACATTGAGTGTTGTACCATGGGTTGCGCCTGGTACATGGTTTCTTGCCGGGGCGCCGCAATTCTCGGAGGCATGTCGGGTACAGGCTGGATGGGGAGTGAGACGCCGACCAGCGCGTAGTTTGGGTTCTCGATGAAGAGTTTGTTGATTCTGTCCAGGACCGACATCCCTGGTTCGCCCTGGGGGAGTCTGCCGTTTGCTGGGTATAGGTATCCTTTGGCGTCAGCGAGCATGATTCCTTTTTGGATCAGGGATAACTTGGTGGGGCAGTCTCGAGTAGAATGCGATGCACTGGTGCAGATGGCGCAATTCCTGTTAAATCTGGCTTGTCGAGGCTGCAGCGGTGCACCAGCGGTCGGCGGCAGGGCTCGACGGTTCAATCTCTCGGTAGCTTCTCGGAGAGCGCGCATCTCCTGGATAAGCAGGGATACCCAAGGCTCTTCTTGCTTCACTTGGGGTTGACTGATGATGCCGTAGGCAGGGGCGCCGGGCTGCAGCGGCAGTGTTGTATAAGTAGTGACATGGGCATAGGGAGGCATGGCTGCTGTCGTTGAATACATCAGGGGTTGGTCAGTGGTCGTTAGATGGCCGCCTGTAAGTATGCGTTCAAGCTCCCTTACGACCGTGTCGATGTCCCAAGGGATGCCGCTGGGGTGATCATGTCTTACGAACCACAGATTTAGGTTGAATTCTCTATTTAGTGTGGGATGAAGGCCTTCTCTGAACATGCGCTTCTGTTCGAACTCAGAAAGCATTCCAGCGTCAATAAGGTACGAGGAGACTGTGATAAAGTTCCTATGGTATTTGCCGAGGGCGGCAGTGTTAAGCATGATTTGATTGCAGCTTGCGCCGATGAGGTTGTGGAGGTTGCCGAGGGTATATTGCATCATGGCGTTGGGATAGTACTTTAGGATGGCATCCTTAAATGCCATGAAGTCGTTTCCTCTGATTTCCGGTCTTTTGCACCATAACTGGTCGTCTTTTGCGTCGGCGTAGCATCTTGCCCACGTGATCATCTGAGCATCTGACAGGCCGGCACTTCGTCTGAATAGCCGGATGCGATTGAAGAAGATGGGGATTTCCGCGGGGTCGCCGGAAGCATTGAACTTCGGCGCGCGGCAGTCTCCTGGGTAGGGCATTGTAGCACCTGGCACGGAGGGATTGGGACCACTGAGTGGGTGGGTGTCTGGGTCACTGAGATCAGGGAGGGGGGGTAAGGCACCAATTGGGGCAGGAGACGGGGTGTTATACGTTGGTGCGGCGGAGTAGGACTGTTGGGGTGGCGGTGGGACTGATGGCGGAGTTACATATGGTGTGGCGGGGGTGGGTTGTTGGGGTGGTGGTGGGACTGATGCCGAAGTCGCATATGGTGCAGCGGGGCCATGTTGTTGGGGAGGCGGCGGGGCTGATGCCGAAGTCGCATATTGTGTGGTGAGGCCGCCGGCGTGTGCGCTAGTCATGGTTGGTAGTGAGGCCGTGTTGGGGGTTGGGCTGGCAGAGGGCGATTGGGGGTTGTCAATTGGGGAGTGCCACCGGCGTTGGGCAGGCGTTGGCGGTGAAAGAGGAAGGGGTGACAAGGGCCTCGTCGATCGTTCTTCTTCGACGGGGGTGAGCGGTGAGTTTGGGGTGATGGCGTGACCGTAAACCAATGAGTCGGGGATGTAGAGGTCATTGTCTTCTGATTCTTCGGCGGCGGTGTACAACTGGAGGCCGGTGGGGTGGGGTTGATCGGCGGGGTGGTCGTCTACATCGGTGAAAAGGTCTGTTTCGAGTGGGCCGGTGGCCAGCGGTTCTTGGAGAGATATTGATAGGTCTTCGATACCGCCGGGTACATGGATGTAGGTGCTGGGGCGGATCTCGGATTCGCGGAGGTCTTTAGGGGCGTGGATGAAATGGGGGGGGTGACGGGTGAATGAAGTCGTGCGGCGGCAGTGCTTGCACTTTCTTCGGGCGGCGGGTTGCGTGTAAAGGGGTTGGTGGATGATGTTCTAGGTCGCCAGGCGGTTAGGTCGTCTGCGGCAAGAGATGCGCATCAGCGATTTGGTGCAGAAGGTGATCTGGGAGCGGTAGGGTGGGGCTCTTCAGTGCGGCCCCTTGTAAAGAGTGTGGAGTAGTGGTATGGTTGGCCGGCGGTTGTGGCTGAGGCCATTTGGCTGTTTTCGGCCCTCCTCTGCAACCTCAGCGAGTATCGCATGCCCCTAGGCGGGCCTGAGACCGGTTGGAACGACACCTTTTTACCTCCCTCGCGGTGGGCTCCAAAATGTAGACTATCAGACTCTCCTGGATGTTGTCAAAGGCTGTGGCAGCGTTCGACCACAGGGAGGCGATGTTGGCGTCAATATCTCGGAAGGTAAAAAGGGGATTGTCCCAGTCTAGTAGCGACTCTGGAGAATCCAGAGACTCTCAGTTCAGATACGACGGAGGCACACCATGAAGGTCCGCTGCACGGTGGGATAATCCGCCATGGTGGCGAGTCCTTTGATCGTAGGTGGGAAGCGCCAGAGGGGAACGGGACGCTAAAAGGGCACGTGATCGAGGAATTCCCAATCCGGGTTCAAGTCACCGGTCGTCTTTGGTGAAATGGCACCGGACAGCCGCGGCGGGTTACGAGCAGCCGATCGAGGACCGGGACAAAAGAGAAATGGGGGAGATGATCTTTTTAAGAGGTGTTTGTCTTAGGTTTCTTTGTGAGGTCTGGGTGGTATCTTCTATATTCACTGCCCTCTAGCTGTATGTACATGGGTGCATTATATACTGTAGACTGATACCAACGAATGTGATGGCGGCGGCGGATGGCGGGGCGTGACACGAGCACCGTGATGGCGGGGGCCGACACCAAGATGCACCGCCAAGATGCTTAGTACCTGACTGCCCCCCAATCAAAAGAGACACAATCGGGTACCGCACCTGTATATCGGGGGCATCCGGATTAGTACGGCGGCGGGCTGTATGGATTTGAAATGCCAAGGCGTCGAATAATACTAAATGGGGAAAAATGTGTAGGGGCGCCGGGGTGCTAACGCGCCCAGCGCGTGAAGTGGTGAGACAAGGATACAAATCATTTGAATAGATGACCCTGAGCCAGGCCAGAGGTGGACCGATAGTTCTGGCAGCGGGCGACCATCGCCGCTGCAGAGACATATACTTCCGCCGCAGCAGGGTACGCATCTGTCGCATCCTGTCGGATGGCTCTTCCAAGGTCGGGGAAATCCGGGACATTATCTTCCCGGAGAAGTGGGGTACTTTCGAGGTGCAGCGGAGGCGTCGCAGCGGCGGACTACTTGATTGGCAGCGGCGGCGGTGGCGTTTGGTGAAGTTGGTGGAAGCCCAGTGGCCATTGATTGGAGTATGTACTGCATAATGAAGGTGGGGGGTGAATTGGAGATGATAGTACATGGGAAGTCCTAGGTGTAGAGTAAGAGTGAGGGCTCCATACAGGCCTGTGCCGCTGAACCGGTACAGGTTAGTGCAGCGCACTACAGCGGCAGGTGAACATTGCCACCGTGGAGACATATACTTTTGCTGCAGCAGGGTACGCATTCGCCGCATCCTGTCGGATGGCCTTTCCAAGGTCGGGGGAGTCCGGTGTTACGAAAATCGTGGTTAGCTAATGCGGCATAGTATCAGACAATTTACACACCAAATTATGCAACCGAATCTAGCTTATGAGCAAGGGCTTCAAAGCTATTGACCTGGGGATGACACAGGTCCGCTACTACAGCCAGTACCTAACGAGGTAGCTGCAAACAACAAAGACGAATCAAGTGAGAGTGATGATTCAGTAGGCATACAGTCGACTATGGCTAGGATGCATATTGGACATACTCCTCCTCCACAAATACGAGGCCTAGGAACAATGGAGAGCAGTAATGTTGTAAGGTATACCGAACTCCTGCAGAAAAGACATTATCAATGAGGTGCAACCAGACATCTAGTTCATGAGAGTCTGGTGTGCAGTAATTGCTACTTAGCATACCAACGCAGCTGGGTTCTTTTGAAATGGCTCCTCAAGATTTTCGTGGAACATTTGGTAGTGAAGGAGGCAGCTGATGTCAAGATTCGGCACAAGCCTGGGCCTTCGGAAATAACAGAAGACCAACCATTGCCAAATCACGGAATGAGCGCATACAATCACAAAGTAACCATATGGCTCAACAATAGGGATATGTATGCAATGAAGGTCTGCGTGAGAGCTTGGATCAATCAGCATCATCATCAGACCTTGTGCCCTTACGTCGCAGTGGAAGTCGATTGGCTAGTATACTTGGTGCCACCCTCGGACATAATTGAACTCTCGGAGGAAGCTATAGAAGGTTTCTTAAAGGCTTGGCGAACATCAGATACAGGGGTTATTACAGTTGACAAATGGCGTGGACCTCGACACATCGGTTAGCAATTCAGGTTAACGGTGGGCACCGGACTACAGCTATCGGACATTGCAATAGGGGCTAGGCATATCAGGCTGGAAGCCTATTTTACACAGCTGCCGAGATTAACCTCAGGAGATCGGCAAGCATTGCTGATCATGAATCCCGAGATCACAGCCAGCCCCATGATCACAGATTAGTAGCAGAAGCTCGGCCAAGATAATAGAGCAGCCTGGAAGTATGTGCTTGGCAAACCAAGGAAGGATCAGTGGGAAGATCAGCGGAAAGGATTAACATGTGATAAGTGATGGGATTGGAAGAAGCACGGAAGAAGCTTTGAAGCAACGGAGGTTAGGAGGAAGCCTGCCTAATGTGGAAGGAAGTATTTGAAGTGGACACAGGTGATGTCACTTCATTTGATGTCAACACAAGGGCAGTAGCAACTTAGTGCTAGGACTTGGTGTCGACACAGCTGGGTAGCAACTGATGCTGAAATATACTGTCCTGTCCAATGGTGAGGTGGTTCCAGTAGCAGTAGGTAGCAAGTAGTGAATAGTAGAAAGTCTATATAAGTGCCAGCTGAGCGGGACATTGTCCCTCAGCAAAATTATTTTGTACTCTCAATCATAACTGTACCCCTTTGATTGAAACTCTGCTCTACTAGTAATTCAAGCTTGAGCCCTTAGCTTGCTTATTATTAGTACATCTAAACCTTTGCTACTCTATTCTCCAAGCTATACTAGTACTGAAGGAGGAAGCAGGGACTTGTTCCGGTATGCTCGGACTAGCCACTTCATCTGAGAATACCGATCCTAATATCCAGGACATTGTCTTCCCAGAGAAGTGGGGTAATTTCAAGGTGCAGCAGGGGTGTCGCAGCGGCGGACTACTTGATCGGCGGCACCGGCGTTCGGTGAAGTTGGCAGAAGCCCGGCGGCCATTGATTGGAGTATGTACTGCATAACGAAGGTGGAGGGTGAATTAGAGATGATAGTACATGGAAAGTCCTGGGTGTAGAGTAAGGGTGAGGGCTCCATACAGGCCTGTGCTGCTAAACCGGTACAGGTTAGTGCAGCACACTACAGTAGGGTCCGACGCTAAGGTGCACTGCTAAGCTACTAAAATCTAAGGACACCCCAATCAGAAGAGGGGGTACCAATACACACTGCTAAGTATCAGGGGCATCCAGATCACTAAGGGTGCAGTCCATATGGTCCTAAAACACCAAGGTGTTGAATAATACTAAAAGGGGAAATATGCAGATAGGCGCTAACATGCTAGTGCACCCAATGTATAAAGTGCTGAGATAATAATATAAAACATTTGAGAACATGACTTTGAACTAGTCCAGGAGTCGTCCGATAGGTACAGTGATAGGTAGGGATCACCATCGCAGTGAGGTATACTTTTACCACAGTATGAGATATGCTTGCCACACTCTGTTGGGTGGCCCTTATGAGGTCTGGGATAATCAGAGTATCTGAGTCAATCAGATGGGTTCTCAGAAGAGTCTGGGGAGAGAGCACCGAGGGCTATAGCAACAGTGGACTGTTTGATAGATGGTGGAAGCCTGGCAGCCACTAATTGGAATATGTACTGCATAATAAAGGTGGAGAGTAGATTAGAGATAATGGTACTTTAGGAGTCCTGGGTGTAGAGTAGGGTTGTAGGCTCCACACAGGCCTGTGCTACTGAACCGGTACAGGTTAGTGCAGTGCATTACACTGCTTTTATAGAAGATCACATAAGTATCACATGATCAAAAAAGCAAACATAACAAACAATATAAACAGAACAATAAATAAAGAATGGTAACAGTGTCAGAATCACACTTCTAACAATAGCAGCATTTGTGCATATATACAACTGCTCTCCCACCTCAGCTGTATCTGCCAGTACACTCTATGAGCTCTGGTTCCAGTTAAAGCCAGATGTCTCTCACTTGCATATATTTGGGTGCACCTCTTATGTGCTTGTGAAGAAAGATTAACACAAGTAGCTGCAGTCCTATATACAAAAATGTATATTTCTAGGCTATTCCTTTAACTATAAAGACTGGCTGTTCTAGAATCCTCTTACCAGGAAGGAAGTCATCAGTAACTCTGCTCAATTTAATGAGAGAGTGTTCTCTGGTACATCCAGAAACCCAGTAGACTTGAGGGTGAATATACCTACACAGACAGAAGACCTGCCAGAACAGAGAAGAGTAGAGAATGCTATTGATGTTCTGTCAGCTCCTTCTCCTCCACCTACTCCTGTACATTCAGCAGATTTTTCTAGGCCTACACTAACACTCACATCTAGTCCTCTACCTAATCCATTACCTAGTTCTTCTTTATACAGTCCTCCATATCATCCTCCCTCACTAGCTATTCATTCTTCAAAGCGTGAATACACTATTTTACTATTACTACCTGAGCAGACCTCAAAGAAATAAAGACCTGCTTCTCTCTAGTGGCCAGATTCGATGTGGAGACTTATTAGACATCATACTATTAGCTGGTGGAATGTAGACTATATTAGAAAGTGCCTTTCTAGGCATGTGCTAGGGTCTCCTATTCCACTACAGTACTTTAACTTTAACTCAGCAGAGCTAATTGCATCTGACACTGCTTCTGATACTGACTCTGCAACTCAGCCAGATTGTTAGAGGTGTAGGTCCGGAGTTACACCGGGTTCGATCCTTTTGCCTAAGCAGCGGTATGTTGTGCAGAGATGATCTATCTACCCACATATGGCTGTACCACGCGGTCCCCTTACTATCCTTCCTAGTCGTAGTTCTGACAAGGGATACTTTCAGATACAAGGTAAGCAAGAGCAGATTGGTATTTCCAAGAGGCGTAGTAGTACAAAGCACACAGTAATAATCGTTAAGCTACGATGATCACCAGTGTGTTAAGAGGATCGAAAGATGGGGAATGAGGGCCTACTTCTAACCCTATTTATGCTCTTCAGATAATTCATTTTCCATCCCATATCTTACTCATCTCCTTCCACATTACTCCACTCAGCTCCACTTTGCTCCACCATTGCTTACTCATGCTGTGCCACCGAGTGCCACCTTGCTCCAAGATTTGTAAGATTGTCTCCACTATTGCAGAGCCTTTGTGGCGTTGCTGACTGAGACGTAGTTCCGAGTCGGAGTGATGAGTCAGTACTCCATTATAACGTCGAGGTCCTCATTGGGGACTCTGGCTCTTGGTGCAATATAAGCGGCTTGATATGTGACCTTCCGTTGTTCATCCCTTGGCCCGAAGGGTGAGAGTGTAACTCGGACATCAGTATTGAGATGTCGAGTTGGTGTAGTGTATGGTCCAATACACAGCTGGAACTGTATGTGCTCTGCTGGTGGATGCCTCTGAGTTCGAGTAACTAGCTATGCTTTGCCATTGAGTTGAACATCGCAAATGTAATGCCATATCCTTCGTTGGAGTGCCAGTTGTAACTGTCTGGTTTCCAGGTTCGCGTCCCTCGGTAGGTAGAGGTTTGCTTGCACTGTAGAAGCTGGACATGGGTCATGCAGCTCTGGTTTGTACCATCCTAGTATCTTCCAAGTTATCGGGTCTGCATCTCGAGGGGTTCGAGTGGTGACAGTGAGTTCTTCATGTCGCTTGGGTACTATTGGATTTGGTGGATTGGCATGAAGTTGTTCTTGTGTTCTGCGTTGAATTTCGATGTGGCAGTTGCGAGTTTCAGTTGTAGCATGGCATACTACAAAGTATATCTCATAGAGAGCCATGTACGTCCGGGCACACGTCTGACAGTGCTGGAATGCCAGTGTTGTCTCCATTGGGATTTATTTAGCCTTTAGTCGATTAGGCGTTAGGCTTTAGTAGTTGTGCTTCTGGACTTCTGGACTTCTGGTGTTCTAGAGCGCTTCTTGAGTTCTTTTGATCGGGTCGGGTTGGGCGTATATGGTCGGTGGTGTTAAGGTAACGGTCGGCGGTGTTAAGTGCCTCGCGGGTTTATGTATGGTTGCTAGGCGCTCACGTATTGCCGTTGATGCCGGTGATACCGGTGACCGTTGTCTTGGGCGCGGGATCAGTAGTTTGGTCGTGTTACTGCTGGGCCGGTTACTAGTCACATTCGGAGTGCCGATCCTGTTGATCTGCCGATCGCATCAATCGTGATGCAAAGTTTTGAGCGGATCCTTTCACTACCCCCCTTCTAAGATGAACTTTCGGAGAAATGTTCATCCTAATCCATGAGAAAGCTTCGGATAAGGGAGTCGGCTTGTGATAGTTGGTGTTGCTATCAAACCATCATCAAAGTCGCCCAAATATGTCAGCTGTCGCTGCCGTTCCTGCTATTTTGATCATCCTTGTGGCAGTTTTTGTGCTGAATCTGTGGTGGATAAAGCGTTATCGTCGCCACCCTGTGAGTGCCCTGTCCTTTGCATTGCAAAATTGCTGACATCTTTGGTAGAAGAGCAAAGATTATGAAATGCAATCGATTCCTGCAGCTGCTACTGCGAAACAGGCTGCTGATAAGGTCGAGGTTCCACATCTCGAGGCTGCTGATCCCGATGAGCTGAAGGTTGTCCTCGATGCAGGCGCTTCGGCACAAGAGAATCGTGTGAAAGGGGCTTGGTTTGACATCAAATTGTAGTGGGTGGTGGGAAGGGATATGAAGGAAATATTAAATGAAATATGCGTCATGTAAAGGGATTATGGTATGAATGAAAATGATAAGAACATAACAGTCATAGCAGTCGATGATGCATAAGTTTCATAATAATTTGTCGGTGATCTGCATGATGTATTTCTCGCGACAGGGCTGTATTGACCAGCCTTGTTCACGAGCAATGACTTCATCCTTTAGATCAGAGCGACAAAATGCATGTAAGGAAAATAAAGTTTGAGTTGGAGGGCTTGATAATCGCAATATTTACTTTGTCAAGCTGATATGCTTGGGCATCCCAATTTGACAAAGAGAGGTTAGGAATAGTTGTTATGTCGCTTTGACAGGTATACTGCCGAAGGCGTCACAACGACTGTTAACTTCTTGGCTCCTCCTCCTCTGCATAGAAAGGTAAAATGTAAGCATAGTGTGCTAATTCGGCAGCTGGCTCGATAATGCATGTGCTAAGAGTTGGAACATTATTGGTGCTCCGACGCTTTGCATAGTGCCTTATCGGCTCAGCCTTCCGAATGAGCATGAAAAGGATGGTGCATAATGCATAGAATGCCAGTCTTCGCTGTCAAGTTCAAGGGCAACTTGTTGTTCCGCAGATTTTGTCTTGTTGGACAGCCTCCGAGGGACAACAGGGTTGCTACTTGACTTGGCAGGGAATATGGCGAATAGATACCATAGCGGATAGGGAGTGATGGTAACATAAAGCATAATTGGCCATTTGCGTCATGGGAAGAGGTTGCATAAGAAAGAAGTTCATGGAGTGAAGAAAAGTTTACATATCATCGAGTTCCTCGATCACAGGTGAAGCCTGTGCTGAATCTTCTGGTGTCGGTAGTGGTTCTGTTGACCCATCTTCCTCACTTGATTCCGTGTCATCTGAGTCCATATAGCTGTCCTCTCGCATTGACATGGTGAGCATCTTGTCTGGTTGGTAAAGCTCATTCGGATACTGGTAGATTGAGATCATTAGATCCTCGTCTAGCAGGTGTCTCGTCGCTTCCAGTCTCTCCCTTGCTTCTTCTTCATTCTCATTGAGTTCTATGAGGTACTGGGGGTCGTAGTTGACTTCCTCGCCTTCGACTATGTGGTGTTCGACTTCGTTGATCTGGATACCATTCGTCTGATTCGGAGGTCCTTGCTTTTGCATTGTCCTCTGGTATACAGTACCCTCATAGTACTTTGTTGTATTGAGCAGTGTCGTGTACTGCGTGGTTCCAACTGCATAGAAGCCCGTCTTGTCAGCTAGGTAGTTGATGTATCGCATTGTCTCGTTGCCTGCTGAATGGTAGTGGCTCCATCGCATCATTCGGTTAGTGATTGCAATCAACAGGTCTCATCAGTATGCACAAATTTGTGCCGCTGAATGATAGATGCCCATGATGTTCCTGTATGTTGGTTCGTGGTTGAAGTCGATTTGCCCTTCGTTAAGAGCTCGTACTTCAAGTTCAACTGTATAGGTAAGGAATGCATCATCATTGAGTCATCGAATCAATGCCGTTCGAGCATTGCTAAGCCTGATCAGCTTGCCATTAGGTGGGTCTGGGATCATAAGTTTAGGACCTTGCTTCTCGGTGGTATGGATCGAGTGCCACTTGTCATAGAGGTCGTCGAAGTACTTCCCTGGGCATAGGGGTACGATCTCTTCTTCGTAGTTCTCTTGATTGAAGTGGTTACAGAACTGTGGCCATTGATAACGTTCAGTAGGTGGCCTGAGTATGAATGTCCAATCAGGTGCATCTTCGGGAGTAGAGAAGGCATATAGTTCATTGAAGATAGGCATAGTTGAGTAGTGGTTGTCTTTGAGAGATGACTAGTTTGCTCGAGTTCGAGTTGATGAGTCTTCAGCTCGAATTGCTTTGTCTTTTATACCATATCTGCTGGTATATCGCCTTTCTCTTGCCTATTTTGTTTCTCTCTGTCTTTGTCTTAAGGTGCCACTGTGATGTTATTGATTGGTAAGGCCATTGGAGGTCTTACTCATTGTTTGCATTGTGGCTCCTAAGTCGGCTTCATCAGGTGGAGTGCACGTGATGTGGTTATCTCCTAATTCGTCTTCGTTCGGCGATCCATTGACTAAGGTCTGGTGGCCTCATCACCTGAGGGTACTTTTTGTGGAAGTCTTCTACCACTTGATAGGAGTTCTTGAGATTGTCAAGTGGCTCCCAAGTACGCTCTTGGTATCCTTTCCATTGAATAAGATACTGAATCTTGTTTCGATGCCGCCTTGTGTCATGAATCTTCTCCACTTCGTATTCCGCTTCTCCCTCTACTTCAATAGGGGGTGGTTCGTCCACAGTGGGTCTTCCAGAGTCTTCCTTTCGTTTGTAAGGCCTGAGAAGACTCGCATGAAACACCGGGTGTATCGGAAGGGTTTCGGGTAAGCGTAATCTGAATGACACTTGTCCGACTGCCTTCTCGACTTTATAAGGACCTGCCCACTTCATTGCAAGCTTCTTCGTTGGCTCCAGTCGACTGAGATTCTTCATGTCTAGTAACACTTCGTCTCCTGGCTTGTACTCCGGCAGTTTGCCTCGATGCAGGTCTGCATAAAGCTTCATTGCCTCGTTCGCTTGCCTAATCGAATTGTAGGCTTCTTGCTGTACTTGTCGAAGCTCCTCTAGGTGATTTATTGCTTCTGGGACGTTTGAGTCCCCGGTTTCCGCTACATCCAGGTGAGGGTGCCATCCATACAGCGTATAGAATGGTGACTGATGCGTAGTGCTGTGTTTCTGATTGTTGTAGGCGAATTCTGCCATATCGATGTACTCTGCCCAATCTGTTTGATGGTAGGACACATAGCAGCGTAAGTACTGCTCCAGTTCTTGATTGAGTCGCTTGGTTTGACCGTCAGTTTGTGGATGGTATGCTGTACTAGTTTTCCAATCGACATCGATGAGTCTACAGAACTCCTTGAGGAATTGCGCCGTGAAGTTGCTACCTCGGTCGGAGATTACTTGTTTAGGGGCCCCGTAGTATTTGAAGATGTGTTGGCGGAACAAGCGTGCCAACTGCTTAGCATTGGGTATTCCCTGGCAAGGGATAAACTTCCCCATTTTGGTGAGCTTGTCCACTATAACAAGTATTGAACTGTAGCCCTCGTTGCTGACTGGTAAATCGGTGATAAGGTCACAGGTTATGGTTTCCCATGGTTGATGCGGTGCCTTCAACGGTTGGAGGGGTGGATTTCGAAACTGTCGAATCGGTTTTGCATGTTGACATATGTCGCAGGATGCGGTATATTCTCGGATCATCTCTTCCATCTTCGGCCAATAGTACGCTCGCTTTACAAGCTCTATAGTCTTTTCTGCTCCTGTGTGGCCTGCAAGTTTGTGGTCATGGCGCCTTTGGATTAGCAATGATTTTAGGTTGGTGGATGGCGGGACATATAATGCACTGGATACGTAGTGCAAGCCATTCCTGTAACTGTAGCCGTTGCTCTTCTTGATTGCCATAATTTCCTGCTTCGCCTCTTCGGAGTTGTAGTGTCTCTTGATGGTTTGAATAATCGGATCGGAGATAGTGACCATTTCTGTCTCTAGTCTGTATAGGCCATTGATCTCGGTTCGTCGCAATGTCTGCTGCTCGATCATGTCCGGTGGTAGCAAGGTAACTCCCAAGTTATCCTTGTCCTCTGGCATATAGTCGGATCATCGTGATAGTGCATCTGCTTGATTCTTCTTGCCTGGCCAATGGAGAATTTTGAAGTTATATCGTGATAACTCTAGTGCCCATCTCGCTTGATGTCTTGTTAGATTCTGAGCTGTCATGAAGTATCGGAGATTTGCATGATCGCTTCGGATGGTTAATGGTTCCTTTGTTCCTTCTAGTAGATGTCTCCAATGTCTGAGTGCTTCCATGATTGCTAGCATCTCTTTGTCATGCATTGGATAATTTCGTTGAGCACTGGATAGTGTCTTCGACATGAAACCTAGCGGTCTCAGTTCTCCTTGGCCGTCTTCTTGTTGTAAGACTGCTCCAATTGCTACATTGGATGCATCGGTTTCCAACGTATATGGTTTGTCAGGCTTTGGCATTGCTAATGCCACTTCGGTTTCGAATGCTTTCTTGATAGCTTCGAATGCTTTGTCCTGTGCTTCTGTCCAAACGAACTTGTGATCCTTTTTGATGAGTTCGCCAATTGGTGTGTATAAATTGGCATAGTTCCTGATGAATCTTTGGTAGAAATTGCAAAAGCCTTGGAACTTTCGGATCTGTCGTTTTGTCTTTAGTGTTGGCCATTCTCGAATCGCTTTCAGCTTGTAAGGATCCATCTGGATGCCTTTCATTCCTACTTAAAATCCCAGGTAGTCGAGTTGGGTTTGGAGGAAATGACATTTCTCGATCTTGAGGTAAATGTCGAGCTCTTGGCATTTCTGTAGAATTGCCCTGAGGAGTGTCCAATGCTCCTCTTTGGTTTGTGCTTGGCCAATGAGGTTGTCTAGGTAGACTAGTGCCTCCTCTGTTCTGAGCCAGTATTCGAAGTTGTCATTCATGAACCGTTGGAATATTGCAGGTGAGTTCTTCATTCCAAACATCATGACCTTTGGTTTGTAGACTGCATTGCCAACTCTAAATGCTGCCTTCCATTCGTCTCCTTCTCGAATTCTCAGGTTGTTGTATCCTGATCGCATATCGAGTGTGAAGAAGACTTTTCCTTTCTCCAGTTTCTCTGGTAGAACACTCATAATCGGTATGGGGTATGGATCTGATACTGTGGCATCGTTGATATCTCGGTAGTCGGTTACTGCTCGTGCTCCTCCATCTTTCTTTCCAACAAAGAAGACTGGTGCTGCTACCGGACATGGTTCATGTGGGTGAACCTTCTCGATCCATCCTTTGTCCAATAGTTCCTGGACATAGGCATTGAGTGCTGCCTGCTCTTCTCGAGTGAGCTTGATAATTGGCCTTGGTTTTGGTAGTGGTACTCCTTCTTTGAGGTTTATCGCCATATCCCATTTCGTATGTTTGGGTAACCTCCTTGATCTGTCTGGATCAAATACATCGGCATAGTCTGCAATTTGCTTCGGTAGGAGTTTTCGCCAATCTCGGTTTGCTGTGCTGAGTAATCCTTCTGCAGCTGCCTTCTGCTGTGAGT
The DNA here is from genome assembly GCA_009806525.1 of Sanghuangporus sanghuang. NCBI lineage: Eukaryota > Fungi > Basidiomycota > Agaricomycetes > Hymenochaetales > Hymenochaetaceae > Sanghuangporus > Sanghuangporus sanghuang. The sequence continues at coordinate 1,246,404 of VVIT01000001.1, read as the reverse complement.
ACTGCTGTGATACTGAACTAGCTTTGTTCAGTGGTTGTGAAACCTGGCCTTGCTGCCTTGGTGACCAATTTCGTTTAAGGTCTAGCTCTAGCTTTTCAGCGAGCTCTTCCTTTCTGGTAAGGGTAATTGGTTGGTTGGTCGTCCTGAGCCTTTCGATGTCTAGTGGCTCTATATCGTGCATTGGAGTGTCTTCTGTTGTCTCCTGTTCATTCTGCATGTCGATACCACTGTCTTCTGCTGCCCATCTTGTACGCTTCGGTGTGGGGATAGCTTCCTTGACTGGTATTGGTCTCGATGTCCAATGTTGTTTCGTTCCTGCTACCACTTTCTCTGACCTTCGTTCCTCTCGTGGATGAATATAGACTGTCATCCCAGGATCTTCCTTTGGCACAGGTTGAGTTTGTTCGATGTCTGGTTTCTTCTGTGGTAATGGCCTTCTTTGTCTTAAAGGCTGTTTCTTCCATCGCTTAGGAGAGTCATTTATTTCCTCCTGTTCATCATGGCTGCGCTTGCCTGTTACTTCTGTAACTTCGTCTTCGGATGTCTGGTACAATTGCCATGCTGGGATCATCCTTCGTGGTATGTGCCTTGTTTGTCGCTGCACTATACTCGTCTGTTCTGATGGTTGCCTTGGTATAGAGTCTGGTATATTTTCCATGCTCGGACTCTTCGGTACATTAGCCTTCTTTGGCTGCTCCAGTTGTGGTGTTCCTGGTCGTGTCATTGGTTTCGCTTGCGGCTTCGACTCTTGAGGGTTTCCATTGTTACTTTCCCTCCATGGTGCGAATAATATTCCTGGTGCTCCAGAGTGTCGATAGTTGTCTCTGTTCAGAGCTTGTTTCTTTGTGTCTTGCCTAGGTCTAGTCTTGTCAGATTTACCTTTCCTTTGCTGCTTTCATTTGCGCCTCCTGCGCTTTCGCTTCTTGGTAGCTCGTATGATACTGAGCTCGAATGGTATTGCGTTACCATTCCGATTCCATATCTGATTCTTCCAATCAATTTCTGGATTGACTTTGGCCAAATAGTCAATGCCTAGAATAACTTGATCTTGTCCTGTAGTCGCTACTACCAGTGTCTGTGGCTGCGGCTTAGGTCCATCGAAGATTAATGTATAGACCTTGTGTGTGATTGCTCCTCCTTGGTTTGGGCTTCCATCGGCATTATTCAGGGGTCGAGGGTGATCAAGCCTCTTCTTGAATAGGTTATGGTGTCGTACCAAGTTCGGGTGAATCGTACTACAAGTTGCTCCAGAATCGATTAATGCTTGGACTGCTAGGGTCTTCGTTCCAACCTTCACTCGAATGGGTAATCGAGGATGCAATGCATGTATTGGTAATTGCTTATTGTACATCACTTCACTGGGGTTGAACCCAGGAGGTATGAATTGCTGGTTGTTGAAACCATTGTTCTTGTCACCCTTGTTACACTCACATCGCGCAGTCTCGTTCGATGGAGGTCTTAGTCTTTTCCCTGTTGCTCTTTACTTGCTAGGGCTTTGCGGAAGTTGGTTCAATATTCTTTGTCATACTTGCATGTATATCCTGCTGATTCGTCTCCTCTAGCCCATGCTATGTGATCATAGTGGACTGGTTTTCGACAATGCAGATCGGGACATGTCTCCTTGAAGTTTACAGCTCGTGCTGTCATCGGCTTTCGTTTCTGACCATTGGTTCGTTTCTTCGGCTGTCCTGAGGAAGAACCCTTTTGCTTCCTTGGTGCCTTGCAATTCCTTGAGTAGTGTCCAGTCTTTCCACAGTTGTAGCATTTCGCTCCCTTCTTTGGCAAGCCTCGGAGTGCATCTACATCCATGGCGTCTGGATCTCGTCTCGTCTGTAGAACTGGTGGTCGGTATGATGATTGCCCATTTGTCTTGAATCTCGGAGTGTATGTCTGGCTTCCGATCAACTTCTGTCTTGCATCAACGTCTGCTAGGTTGGTTGTCCATGTCATCCATTCGTCGAGCTTGTACTTTTCGAAAGCGTCAGGCTGTACGGATTCGACTTGTCGTTTGACCCAGTTGTCTAGTCCTTTAACATAGATGTACTTGAGCATAGTAACATCTAGTGAGTCTGGTGCTCTCGCTTTGAGCCGTCGGAATTCATCATTGTAGGCTCTGATGCTCAATCCTTTCTGTTGGATGCATAGTAGGTGGAATAGTGCTTCCTGTTCTCCTACTATTGGATGTCCTGCTCGGATCCTCATCCAATCGATCATCTCCTTGAATGATTTGAACATGCCTGTCCCAGCTGCATTGATGATTGCTGGTACTGGTTTGAGCTTCCCTTGGTTGTCGAATGATGTCAATATTTGCTTCTCCGCAAACCAATCGTAACTGTCACCTTCGAGTGCTGCAAATAGACTCTTCGCAATCTCCTCCTCATCCTTGACTCCATGTTGTGCCAGCTTCGACACACATCGACTAATCCACAGATCAATATCCTCGTTTCGCTTGCCATAGTACTTCGGCAATTTGATGCTGTGTTTATTGAGTTGTGTCTGAAGAGTTTGTAGTTGAGTCTCCAGCGTTTGTACCCTCTGGTTGGTTGTCGACATTATCGTATGTTGCTATTGGTACTGCTGGTGGCGAATAAGTAGGTGGGTTTTCTGGCGTTGTTGGTGTTTGGGTTGCTACTGAACCGCCTGTTGGAACTTGGATAGTAATTCCTCGTGCATGAAATGTTCGTAGTGCGTATGGCCTCAGAGTTCAAGATAACTCTTTGTCTGATGATACTGAATCGTCGGAAGGGCGTTCGTTCCGTGCATATATTTCTCAGATTCGCTGAGCTTTGTGTCTGAGAAAGTCTGCGTGCTCGAGTATGTTCCTTGCAGTGTTCTCTGTCGAGTTGACTGCTGCCAATAGCACCTGATAACCTTCCTGACTTGCTTCGACTGTGCATCCTAGTGAAAGGAGTGCTTCTCGTAAGTTGTTGATATCTTGTGTGACATTTGGAGTTGCCTGAACTATTCTTGTAAGTTCAGTGGTTGCTATCTCGACTGCTTGGATACGCTGTTCGTATGCACTGAGTGTAGAGCGAATTTGTCCTATTTCCTCTTGCACTACTGTTATCTCGGAGGTGACTTGTTGATTAAGGAGTATGACTGCTCGATCTAGTGCGTCGTCGTTTCGATGCAGTGTTGCCACTTGTGCTCCTAGTCTGTTGGTATTAATCTCAAGTGCTTCGAGTCGATTTCCAACTGTAGTTGCGTATGCTGCACTCAGCAGATTGTTGTTTGCCTGAGCCCTAGCCAGACTGGATTGTACTCCGTCAAGTTGGACTACCCTCTGTTGTAGGTATTGTATGACTGGTGGATATTCATCACTTGATTGGTAGTTCATTCCCCAAAGGATATCGTGTTCTAGTTCCAATCTTGCCAGTCGTCCTTAGATATGGTTGAGCTCCTGCTGCAGTCCTGTTCTGCCTTGGTTGTTCGTTCGAGTATTTGGATGTTTGTTTGTTCTATGACCATTACTTCCTCCAGTTCCGTTCTCTGGCTGGTTCATGAACATTTCTTCTCGAGTACTGCTTCAGGTGGGGTGTTATAAGGTACGGCAGACCAAACCGTTCCTTTCTCGTCGAATGTAACAATAGTAGATGGTACTGTCGCTACTTTGGTTGTTGTTGATTGTGTGCTCCCAACTGCAGGGCAACCAGATGCCTTTGCTATCAGGTACACTTCATTGGTGAAGGGGTTATGATAATAGATGGTTGATTTGAGTGAGTCGTATGTGTTCTCCAGGATTGTGCACTTGTCCTAGGGAATGGGTTTGCTAATCTCGAAACTAGCGGCATCGATAGGGACTTGAGGTCGACGGTCCTCGCCTTGATAAAACACTAGCCAAGAACCTTGCCCGTGAGAGGTGGTGTTAAAACTAGTGAGTGATCTTTCGATCTAATGTTAGAGGTGTAGGTCCGGAGTTACACCGGGTTCGATCCTTTTGCCTAAGCAGCGGTATGTTGTGCAGAGATGATCTATCTACCCACGTATGGCTGTACCACGCGGTCCCCTTACTATCCTTCCTAGTCGTAGTCCTGACAAGGGATACTTTCAGATACAAGGTAAGCAAGAGCAGATTGGTATTTCCAAGAGGTGTAGTAGTACAAAGCACACAGTAATAATCGTTAAGCTACGATGATCACCAGTGTGTTAAGAGGATCGAAAGATGAGGAATGAGGGCCTACTTCTAACCCTATTTATGCTCTTCAGATAATTCATTTTCCATCCCATATCTTACTCATCTCCTTCCACATTACTCCACTCAGCTCCACTTTGCTCCACCATTGCTTACTCATGCTGTGCCACCGAGTGCCACCTTGCTCCAAGATTTGTAAGATTGTCTCCACTATTGCAGAGCCTTTGTAGCGTTGCTGACTGAGACGTAGTTCCGAGTCGGAGTGATGAGTCAGTACTCCATTATAACGTCGAGGTCCTCATTGGGGACTCTGGCTCTTGGTGCAATGTAAGCGGCTTGATATGTGACCTTCCGTTGTTCATCCCTTGGCCCGAAGGGTGAGAGTGTAACTCGGACATCAGTATTGAGATGTCGAGTTGGTGTAGTGTATGGTCCAATACACAGCTGGAACTGTATGTGCTCTGCTGGTGGATGCCTCTGAGTTCGAGTAACTAGCTATGCTTTGCCATTGAGTCGAACATCGCAAATGTAATGCCATATCCTTCGTTGGAGTGCCAGTTGTAACTGTCTGGTTTCCAGGTTCGCGTCCCTCGGTAGGTAGAGGTTTGCTTGCACTGTAGAAGCTGGACATGGGTCATGCAGCTCTGGTTTGTACCATCCTAGTATCTTCCAAGTTATCGGGTCTGCATCTCGAGGGGTTCGAGTGGTGACAGTGAGTTCTTCATGTCGCTTGGGTACTATTGGATTTGGTGGATTGGCATGAAGTTGTTCTTGTGTTCTGCGTTGAATTTCGATGTGGCAGTTGCGAGTTTCAGTTGTAGCATGGCATACTACAAAGTATATCTCATAGAGAGCCATGTACGTCCGGGCACACGTCTGACAGTGCTGGAATGCCAGTGTCGTCTCCATTGGGATTTATTTAGCCTTTAGTCGATTAGGCGTTAGGCTTTAGTAGTTGTGCTTCTGAACTTCTGGACTTCTGGTGTTCTAGAGCGCTTCTTGAGTTCTTTTGATCGGGTCGGGTCGGGCGTATATGGTCGGTGGTGTTAAGGTAACGGTCGGCGGTGTTAAGTGCCTCGCGGGTTTACGTATGGTTGCTAGGCACTTGCGTATTGCCGTTGATGCCGGTGATACCGGTGACCATTGTCTTGGGTGCGTGATCGGTAGTTTGGTCACGTTATTGCTGGGCCGGTTACTGGTCACGTTCGGAGTGCCGATCCTGTTGATCTGCCGATCACGTCGATCGTGATGCGAAGTTTTGAGCGGATCCTTTCACAGATGTTGTAGAGCAGCTAGAGCAAGATGCTGATATGGACAGTGATTTACCTGATAAACTAGACATTATGTCAAAAGAGGAGTTGCAAGCTGAAGTACTGATATTTACCAGTCTCATAGATTTTGGTGCTAATATAGGACTGGAGAACATTTATTTGTCTTATAAGGATGCTTTAGAATATGTATTCTAGACATCTTATTGCTCTGAGCATATGTTAAAAGATCTGCTCAAAACACTATATCAGGATCAATGTGATCAGTAGATCAATAGGATCAGCACTCCTAACATGACTAGTAAATAGTCTAGTAATAACGTAACTAAACTATTACTTGCACAATTAAAATAATAATTATCGAGAATGCTAACATCAATGACAATATGCAAGCATCTAGTAACTATATGTAAAGCTACAAACTTCTCTTTACTGCTGACTACTACTTAACACTGCCAACTATCTGTGTTCAACCCAACCCAATCAAAGAACTCAAGAAGCGCTCAAGAATATTAGAAGCTCAAAAGTCCAGAAGTACAACTACTAAAGCCTAATGCCTAAATGACCAAAGGCTAAATAAATCCTAATAGAGATGATACTGGCATTCTAGCACTGTCAAATATGTGTCTAGATATATATGGCTCTCTATGAGATATACTTTATAGTATGTCATACTACAACCAAAACCTGCAACTGTCAAATCAAAATCTAACATCAAATATAGGAACAACTCTATGCTAATCCACCAAATCTAATAGTACCCAAGTGACATAAAGAACTCACTATCACCACTCGAACCTCTTGAGATGCAGACCTAGTAACTTGGAGGATACTGTGATGGTACAAACTGGAGCTACATAATTCATGTCTAGCTTCTACAGTGCAAACAAACCTCTACCTACCAAGAGATATGAACCTGGAAACTAAATAGCTACAACTAGTACTCCAATGAAGGATATAGCATTATATTCACAATGTTTGACTCAATAGTAAAGCATAGCTAGTTACTTAAACCCAGAGACATCTCCCAGTAGAACACATATAGTTCTAGCTATGCATTGGACCATTCATCACACCGACTCAATATCTTAATACTGATGTCCAAGTTATGCTGTAGCGTACAGCACTTATCTAAGTATCAGTGGAACTCCCAGTACATATTCTCCAGTGTCCAACACACTGGCATGATACCATCTGGAGACTCCAACAGTCTCACAAAGTACATACAACCTCTATGACCTATATCAAGCAGTCTGACATACCTTAGAACTTGCCTGAGACTTTGACACATACTTCCAGCTCAGGCCACTTCACCTTCTCTGCACATATGTCACATTCTAAGACTCCAAATACCTACTAATACTGTGCTACAGATGCCTCGCCATTATTTACTGTATATATTTAACATTGTCACACTGGCTGACAGTCGTTCCAGCTTGATATAGTGAATATCAACCTTCTGAAGTCTTAACTCACCCGCTAAAGGCCCCTAGCCTGATAGCCAATGTTTTTTACAGCTAGGGACTATCCCAAAGTGTCTGAGTCTAGCAGATGGCCACATATCTTGTCTCACCAATATTACATAAGGTGTGCTCCATTTCTCGGCCGCTTCCAAAGTGGCCTCTAAAGTTTGGACTTCTGCTTGGCTTCTACCGATTAGACATTTCTGTATGAGAAAGAGAGATATCTCGCTCATTCACTTGAGTGTGTCTCCTTGAGGACCCTTTATAGACAGTTTTCAGTTTGTTTTATAGTTTCTTGCTATACTTCTGACCCTCATTGTGTTGGTCCCCGCTCCTTGTCATGTTTTCTCTATCCCTCTCAGTCTGCCAACCATTATGGTATTAGTTTTATGCTCCTTGCTATGTTTTCTCTTTTTGTTTCATCTCTCTCTTATTTTTGATTTGACTTGTGGTCCTAGATTTCTTGTTTTGTTCTTGTTTTGCTATCTGGCAGTCTATATAAATATCCTGATATAGTAAAGAAAAGTAGAGATGAGTATAGAGAGCTCTAAACATCCACTGAGCATCAGTCTGTTAGATCACACAAGTCCAGCAATGGACCACTGAGTCCAGTGGTGAGTACACTTGATGTTTATTAACAGTCTAACTACATACCTGAGTCCAGTGGTGAGTATACTTGATGTAGAGTACTCACCAATGGACTGTGCCGCTTTTACAGAAGATTACATAAGCATCATATGATCAAGAGAGTAGATATAAAGAAGAATATAATATAAACAGAATAATAACAGTGTCAGGATCACACTTCTAACACTCCCCCCTGATCTGTCACATCTCTGTCACATGTATGTCACATATGTGACAGAGTGTGACGAGTCACAGATGCATACACATCCACTTCTGTGTGACATATGTCACAGTCTGTGACACATCTTATTTCAACCCCAGCATCTTACACATCTCTTGCACCTTCACTCTGCTCAGTGCTTTGGTCATGATGTCAACTGGCATGGTCTGAGTAGGCAAGTAATGCATATTGATATGACCAGCATCTACAACATCTCTCAACCAGTAGAAGTGCAGATCTAGGTGTTTCATACGTCCATGATGCTCAGGATTGTTTGCCACAGACAGAGCAGACTGGTTATCAATGTACAGGGAAGAAGGTGTATCAAACTTGTAGTCAAACTCTGTAAACAGATTTCTAAGCCACATAATCTCTTGTCCTGCACTGACTGTAGCAATGTATTCTGCTTCAGTGGTGGACAGAGTCACAAAGGGCTGTAGCTTGCTAGCCCAGCTGATAGCACCAGTTCCCATCTTGACAACCATCCTACTTGTGAAGCGCCTGTTATCCTCATTTCCTCCATGGTCAGCATCACAGAAGGTAGTGAACAGCTTAGGAGACTTAGAATCAGGTGTATAAGTTAGCCTGAAATCCTTGGTGCCCTGTAGGTAGCGACATAAATGTTTTGCTGCCTTCCAATGAGCTGGACCAGGATTAGAACTGAAGTGTCCCAAGACACCAACTGCATATGCAATGTCTAGCCTAGTAGCTATAGCCAGGTACATGAGTGTACCAACCAACTGCTTGTAGGGCACTTGCTTCATGTATTCAGTCTCTGCAGGGGTCTTAGGAGCTATGTTCTTGCTGAGCTTCTGTTCAGGGAGAGGAGTAGTAACAGTGCTACAGTTGCTCATGCTGAAGTGCTCTAGTACATCAATAGTGTACTGTTTCTGTGACAGACTGATAGAGTGCTTAGAGCGGTCTCTCTCAATGTGCACTCCTAGTAGGAATGAGGTTGGGCCCAATTCATGCAGTTTGAAGTGCTTGGCCAGCTCATCTCTGACAGATTCATACTGCTGCTTAGACTTGGCAGCAATGGTCATGTCATCAACATAGACTGGAATGATGATGCACACTTCATCCCTGCTGTACACCCAAATGCTGTAATCACAGCGCACTAACTTGAAGCCCATGCTCTTCATCACTGAATCAAGCTTCTTGTGCCATTGATGACCAGCCTGCTTAAGGCCATAAATTGACTTGATCAGCTTGAGAACAAATCCAGGGCCAAAGTAGTCCTCAAATCCTTCAGGCTGGCTCATATAGACATCATGCTCCATCTCACCATTGAGGAAAGCAGTAGAGATGTCAATACTGTACAGCTCAAGGTCTTCAAATGCAGCCAATACCAGGATAGCTCTAAGTGCAGCCCACTTGGCTATAGGAGCAAACACTTGAGGGAATTCAAGTCCTGGTTGCTGTGAAAATCTCTTGGCCACCAGCCTTGCCTTGTACCTATCCACAGATCCATCTGCCTTGCGCTTGAGCTTGAACACCCATCTGCATCCAATAGGCTTTCTGCCAGGAGGCAGTCTGACTGGCTCAAATGTGCCATTCTCAATCAGACTGATAAATTCCTCCATGGCTGCCTTCTCCCAGAGGTCTGCATCAGGGCGTCCTTTGATGTCCTTCCACTGATAGGGTTCAGGACTGATGTGTTATACACCTTGTGCAGAGAACACATGTTCAGCGCAATGGGATGTCTGAAATGCATATTCCAGAGCATCCTCATAAGACAGATAGATGTCCTCCAGTCCTGCATTAGCACCAAAATCCATCAGGCCAGTAAACATCAGTGCTTCAGCTTGCAACTCCTCTTCTGACATGATGTCCAGTTCATCAGGTGAATCACTGTCTATCTGAGCATCCTGCTCTGGCTGCTCTACAACATCTGGCTGAGCTGTAGAGTCAGAATCAGAAGCAGTGTCAGGTGCAGTGTCAGATGCAGTTGGCTCTGCTGAGTTGAAGTTAAAGCACTGTGGTGGAATAGGAGAGTCTGGCATACGTCTGGGAAGGTGCTTTCCAACATAGTCCACATCCCACCAGCCAGTGGTATAATGTCTAATAGGCCTCCACATTGGATCTGGCCACCAAGGTGAAGTAGGCCTGTGCTTCTTTGAGGCCTGCTCTGATGGCAGAGGTGAGGTAGTATATTCACGCTTTGGAGGATGAGTAGCTGGTGGTGAAGGAGGACTGGGTGATAGATTAGGTGGAGGACTGGGTGTAGGTGTAGGTGTAGGCATAGGAGGATCTGCTGGATGTCCAGGAGCAGGTGGAGGAGGAGGAGCTGGCAGAACATCAATAGCATCCTCTACTCCCCCCTGTTCTGGCAGGTCTTCTGTCTGTGCAGGCATATGCACCCTCAGGTCAACTGGGTTTCTAGATGTACCAGGAAACACTCTCTCATCAAACTGAGCAGAGTCACTGATAACTTCCTTTCTGGTAAGAGGATTCCAGAACAGCCAGCCTTTATAATTAGAGAGGTAGCCTAGAAATACACATTTCTGTGTGTGGGACTGCAACTGCTTGTGTTGATCTTTCTTCACAAGCACATAGGAGGTGCACCCAAATACATGCAAGTAAGAGACATCTGGCTTTGACTGATACCAGAGCTCATAGGGTGTACTGGCAGACACAGCAGAGGTGGGAGAGCGGTTGTGCACATGCACAAATGCTGCCACTGCATCCCACCAGAAGGTAGAGGGCAGATGCGCTTCATTAAGCATAGTAGTGATGCCCTCTGCAAGTGTCCTATTGGCACGCTCTGCAACACCATTCTGATAAGGTTCGTCTCTAATAGTGTGCTGCCTGTGGATGCCTGCAGTGATGCAGAACTGGTCCCATTCCTTAGACACATATTCTCCACCTTTATCATCACGAGTGGCCTTGATCTTCACTCCCAATTGATTCTCTGCATAGGCCTTAAATTGCTTGAAGGCAGCAATGCAAGGTTCACAGATAGGATCTGGAGTGCTCTTGGACTTGACAACTATTCCCTTGATCAACTCCTCAGTCATCAACCTGTTGACATCACCATGATTAAGGTGTGCAAAGTGCCTGTGCCAAAGTGTAGTGTCAAGTGGACAGGTGCTTGTGAATGCAGCATAAGCAATAGTAGGGACAACATGGCCATTGAGAGTTGCTGCATTGTTGGGAGTGATATTTGCAGTGAACAGGACTGATCCATGACGATGGAAAAGGATTTTGTTATGATGAATGGTGACAACATATGATTTGGAGCAAGTCAAATACAGAACTGAGAGGAGATTGTTTTTAAGATCAGGAACATGCAGTACACATTCAAATTCAAGTAACTGTCCAGGTTTGCCACCAACTACAGGCTGAAAGCGCACTGTGCCAATGCCAACTGAATAAATAAGTTGATTGTTAGCTAAATGAATTGGGGTGTGATTTGTTGAATATTTAGTGAACCAATGACGATGTGGAGTCATGTGGCAAGTGGCACCTGTATCAGCAATCCAGTCAGTTCCTGCATCTGGGATAAGAGGTGAATGGGGATTGGTGAAGTCAAGAGCACTTGCATTGCCAGCAAATTCAGCAGATTCAGCAGATTCATCTTGAGCAATATAGGCCTTCTGGCCCTTCCTGCCCTTCCTCTTCTTCTCTTCCCTGTTTCTCTTAGCCCTGACATGTGCATCCTTAGAAGCTGCCTGCTTCATAAAGCAGTTCTCCTCAGTGTGTTTAGGAGTGCCACAGAATGTGCAAGTGTGTTAGAAGTGTGATTCTGACATGTTATTATTCTTTATTATTCTGTTTATATTATATTCTTCTTTATATCTACTCTGTTGATCATATGATGCTTATGTAATCTTCTGTAAAAGCGGCACAGTCCATTGGTGAGTACTCTACATCAAGTATACTCACCACTGGACTCAGGTATGTAGTTAGACTGTTAATATACATTAAGTGTACTCACCACTGGACTCAGTGGTCCCTTGCTGGACTTGTGTGATCAAACAGGTTATGAGCCTTGAGCTCTAGCTATCTGCACTGCCGCAATTTTGATTTTTTGGGTTTGGAGAGCTGCTGTTATTGTCAAAGAAGCTTTTGGTGTTCTGGACTGGCCTTTTGGTGTGTTCCCAGTGTTCCCATCACCTTCTGCAACTTTCTGTGCAGTTTCCACAGTCCCAGAGCCCTCTGCTGCTTTCTTTAGCTGTTATCAGTGCCAAATCTCCCCAAACCTTCACCGCTTGATTGCTCCACAACCGTTCAGCCATTTTTGACGCCCTTTGGCACGTTTACTCGGTCCATATAGGTCTACTGTCCTGCCGAGTTTCAGTCCGATCCGTTGTGATTTGACGCCACTGCAGCCCTATCAATTTGGACTATCTTTGAACTTGCATTGCCTATCTCGGAGGAACCACTAATCTGTTTCTCACGACTTTTGGCACGTCTATTTGGCCTATTGCCACGTCCTCTGTCGCGAAGTTTCAGCCAAATCGGTTAAGAACTCGCCGACTTATTGCAGGTTCTCTGTTTTGAACCTCATCTTGGCAATTTCCGACTTTCTTGGCATCCGTTAATCCGATCCAGACGCCCTTTGGTGTGCATATGGCTCCCATACCTCTGCACACTTCCACCAACTTTCAGCTCAATCGGCTGCGGTTTAACTGCACTGTGGGCTGTTCTTGTTCTGTCGGAAATCGTCGATCATTGCCGATCTGCTAATCCAATCCGCGTGATCTTTGCATCGTTCGATTCGGCTCATCGCCCTCTATTCGTGTGCCAATTTGCGCACCAATCCGCTTATCCATTCCCTCTCTGCACTGCATTTTTTGTGTCTGGCAGCTCTAGTGGTGTGTGGCTCCATCACTGTTGTTGGATCAGCCTAGCCTACAGACTGTGAAGCTTGCCTGCCCGGCCTTAGTTCACTGGTTGTAGTCACTCTTTGAGTGTCTACTTAAGCCTAGAGCCTCTCTCAGTCAGCGGTGCCTGCGGGGTCTTAGCAGACCAACAGACCAGCACTGTCTTGTGGCAAATCTGTGTATACTTCAGTGACTGTAGAAGACTGCACTGGTTGGCATTGATCTGTCACCTCTAGGCACAAATTTGTTAGTGCTCTCTCCCTCATTACTCCCTCATTACTTATTTTTTTCTGAGCATCACCTGTCCACTCTCATCCACACATCATCTCAACAATCATGTCTGATCCTGTCACCTCTGAGACGCTATCCACCATCATCAAGCTCAATGACGGCAATTACTCTGTCTGGAAGCATGATATGCATGCTGCACTTCAAGTCAAGAAGTTGTGGCATCTGACCTCTGGTCAGGAAGCTAAGCCTAGTGCTCCAGATGATGCTGTTCAGCTCTGGAAAGAGAAGGCTGAGCAAGCTGCAGGCCTGATCTATCAGAGAATTGAGCATAGCATGCAGGTCATGGTGCAGGACTATATGGATGATCCAGTCAAGATGTGGACTGAGCTTCAGAAGATCAATAAGCAGGACAATCCAGCTGCGCGCTTTAATGCTTATGATGAGTTCTTCAACATCACCAAGAAGGAAGATGAGTCCCTCACTAATCTGGTGAGCAGGGTTGAGCTAGCATTGCACAAGATCAGAAGCACTCGTTCTACTACCCTCAAGCTTGAGGAGTTTGAGAATGAGCTTGCATGTGCATGCCTGATACGTGCTCTTCCTGAGGACTATACCTCCTTTCGCTCTGCAGTGCTCCTTATGAAGGAATTCAAGTGGAATAATCTCAAGGAAGTATTTGCTCAAGAGCAGCAGAACCGTCAAGAGCGCATCCAGCTTCAGCCCCAGGCCATGTTTACATCTACCAGTAGTGCTCTAAAGTCTATCTTCTCTCAAAATGTCACTTGCACATTCTGTGGCACTCCTAAACACACTGAGGAGAACTGCTTTATGAAGCAGGCAGCTTCTAAGGATGCACATGTCAGGGCTAAGAGAAACAGGGAAGAGAAGAAGAGGAAGGGCAGGAAGGGCCAGAAGGCCTATATTGCTCAAGATGAATCTGCTGAATCTGCTGAATTTGCTGGCAATGCAAGTGCTCTTGACTTCACCAATCCCCATTCACCTCTTATCCCAGATGCAGGAACTGACTGGATTGCTGATACAGGTGCCACTTGCCACATGACTCCACATCGTCATTGGTTCACTAAATATTCAACAAATCACACCCCAATTCATTTAGCTAACAATCAACTTATTTATTCAGTTGGCATTGGCACAGTGCGCTTTCAGCCTGTAGTTGGTGGCAAACCTGGACAGTTACTTGAATTTGAATGTGTACTGCATGTTCCTGATCTTAAAAACAATCTCCTCTCAGTTCTGTATTTGACTTGCTCCAAATCATATGTTGTCACCATTCATCATAACAAAATCCTTTTCCATCGTCATGGATCAGTCCTGTTCACTGCAAATATCACTCCCAACAATGCAGCAACTCTCAATGGCCATGTTGTCCCTACTATTGCTTATGCTGCATTCACAAGCACCTGTCCACTTGACACTACACTTTGGCACAGGCACTTTGCACACCTTAATCATGGTGATGTCAACAGGTTGATGACTGAGGAGTTGATCAAGGGAATAGTTGTCAAGTCCAAGAGCACTCCAGATCCTATCTGTGAACCTTGCATTGCTGCCTTCAAGCAATTTAAGGCCTATGCAGAGAATCAATTGGGAGTGAAGATCAAGGCCACTCGTGATGATAAAGGTGGAGAATATGTGTCTAAGGAATGGGACCAGTTCTGCATCACTGCAGGCATCCACAGGCAGCACACTATTAGAGACGAACCTTATCAGAATGGTGTTGCAGAGCGTGCCAATAGGACACTTGCAGAGGGCATCACTACTATGCTTAATGAAGCGCATCTGCCCTCTACCTTCTGGTGGGATGCAGTGGCAGCATTTGTGCATGTGCACAACCGCTCTCCCACCTCTGCTGTGTCTGCCAGTACACCCTATGAGCTCTGGTATCAGTCAAAGCCAGATGTCTCTTACTTGCATGTATTTGGGTGCACCTCCTATGTGCTTGTGAAGAAAGATCAACACAAGCAGTTGCAGTCCCACACACAGAAATGTGTATTTCTAGGCTACCTCTCTAATTATAAAGGCTGGCTGTTCTGGAATCCTCTTACCAGAAAGGAAGTTATCAGTGACTCTGCTCAGTTTGATGAGAGAGTGTTTCCTGGTACATCTAGAAACCCAGTTGACCTGAGGGTGCATATGCCTGCACAGACAGAAGACCTGCCAGAACAGGGGGGAGTAGAGGATGCTATTGATGTTCTGCCAGCTCCTCCTCCTCCACCTGCTCCTGGACATCCAGCAGATCCTCCTATGCCTACACCTACACCTACACCCAGTCCTCCACCTAATCTATCACCCAGTCCTCCTTCACCACCAGCTACTCATCCTCCAAAGCGTGAATATACTACCTCACCTCTGCCATCAGAGCAGGCCTCAAAGAAGCACAGGCCTACTTCACCTTGGTGGCCAGATCCAATGTGGAGGCCTATTAGACATTATACCACTGGCTGGTGGGATGTGGACTATGTTGGAAAGCACCTTCCCAGACGTATGCCAGACTCTCCTATTCCACCACAGTGCTTTAACTTCAACTCAGCAGAGCCAACTGCATCTGACACTGCACCTGACACTGCTTCTGATTCTGACTCTACAGCTCAGCCAGATGTTGTAGAGCAGCCAGAGCAGGATGCTCAGATAGACAGTGATTCACCTGATGAACTGGACATCATGTCAGAAGAGGAGTTGCAAGCTGAAGCACTGATGTTTACTGGCCTGATGGATTTTGGTGCTAATGCAGGACTGGAGGACATCTATCTGTCTTATGAGGATGCTCTGGAATATGCATTTCAGACATCCCATTGCGCTGAACATGTGTTCTCTGCACAAGGTGTATAACACATCAGTCCTGAACCCTATCAGTGGAAGGACATCAAAGGACGCCCTGATGCAGACCTCTGGGAGAAGGCAGCCATGGAGGAATTTATCAGTCTGATTGAGAATGGCACATTTGAGCCAGTCAGACTGCCTCCTGGCAGAAAGCCTATTGGATGCAGATGGGTGTTCAAGCTCAAGCGCAAGGCAGATGGATCTGTGGATAGGTACAAGGCAAGGCTGGTGGCCAAGAGATTTTCACAGCAACCAGGACTTGAATTCCCTCAAGTGTTTGCTCCTATAGCCAAGTGGGCTGCACTTAGAGCTATCCTGGTATTGGCTGCATTTGAAGACCTTGAGCTGTACAGTATTGACATCTCTACTGCTTTCCTCAATGGTGAGATGGAGCATGATGTCTATATGAGCCAGCCTGAAGGATTTGAGGACTACTTTGGCCCTGGATTTGTTCTCAAGCTGATCAAGTCAATTTATGGCCTTAAGCAGGCTGGTCATCAATGGCACAAGAAGCTTGATTCAGTGATGAAGAGCATGGGCTTCAAGTTAGTGCGCTGTGATTACAGCATTTGGGTGTACAGCAGGGATGAAGTGTGCATCATCATTCCAGTCTATGTTGATGACATGACCATTGCTGCCAAGTCTAAGCAGCAGTATGAATCTGTCAGAGATGAGCTGGCCAAGCACTTCAAACTGCATGAATTGGGCCCAACCTCATTCCTACTAGGAGTGCACATTGAGAGAGACCGCTCTAAGCACTCTATCAGTCTGTCACAGAAACAGTACACTATTGATGTACTAGAGCACTTCAGCATGAGCAACTGTAGCACTGTTACTACTCCTCTCCCTGAACAGAAGCTCAGCAAGAACATAGCTCCTAAGACCCCTGCAGAGACTGAATACATGAAGCAAGTGCCCTACAAGCAGTTGGTTGGTACACTCATGTACCTGGCTATAGCTACTAGGCTAGACATTGCATATGCAGTTGGTGTCTTGGGACACTTCAGTTCTAATCCTGGTCCAGCTCATTGGAAGGCAGCAAAACATTTATGTCGCTACCTACAGGGCACCAAGGATTTCAGGCTAACTTATACACCTGATTCTAAGTCTCCTAAGCTGTTCACTACCTTCTGTGATGCTGACCATGGAGGAAATGAGGATAACAGGCGCTTCACAAGTAGGATGGTTGTCAAGATGGGAACTGGTGCTATCAGCTGGGCTAGCAAGCTACAGCCCTTTGTGACTCTGTCCACCACTGAAGCAGAATACATTGCTACAGTCAGTGCAGGACAAGAGATTATGTGGCTTAGAAATCTGTTTACAGAGTTTGACTACAAGTTTGATACACCTTCTTCCCTGTACATTGATAACCAGTCTGCTCTGTCTGTGGCAAACAATCCTGAGCATCATGGACGTATGAAACACCTAGATCTGCACTTCTACTGGTTGAGAGATGTTGTAGATGCTGGTCATATCAATATGCATTACTTGCCTACTCAGACCATGCCAGTTGACATCATGACCAAAGCACTGAGCAGAGTGAAGGTGCAAGAGATGTGTAAGATGCTGGGGTTGAAATAAGATGTGTCACAGACTGTGACATATGTCACACAGAAGTGGATGTGTATGCATCTGTGACTCGTCACACTCTGTCACATATGTGACATACATGTGACAGAGATGTGTCAGATCAGGGGGGAGTGTTAGAAGTGTGATCCTGACACTGTTATTATTCTGTTTATATTATATTCTTCTTTATATCTACTCTCTTGATCATATGATGCTTATGTAATCTTCTGTAAAAGCGGCACAGTCCATTGGTGAGTACTCTACATCAAGTATACTCACCACTGGACTCAGGTATGTAGTTAGACTGTTAATGTTAGAGGTGTAGGTCCGGAGTTACACCGGGTTCGATCCTTTTGCCTAAGCAGCGGTATGTTGTGCAGAGATGATCTATCTACCCATGTATGGCTGTACCACGTGGTCCCCTTACTATCCTTCCTAGTCGTAGTCCTGACAAGGGATACTTTCAGATACAAGGTAAGCAAGAGCAGATTGATATTTCCAAGAGGTGTAGTAGTACAAAGCACACAGTAATAATCGTTAAGCTACGATGATCACCAGTGTGTTAAGAGGATCGAAAGATGAGGAATGAGGGCCTACTTCTAACCCTATTTATGCTCTTCAGATAATTCATTTTCCATCCCATATCTTACTCATCTCCTTCCACATTACTCCACTCAGCTCCACTTTGCTCCACCATTGCTTACTCATGCTGTGCCACCGAGTGCCACCTTGCTCCAAGATTTGTAAGATTGTCTCCACTATTGCAGAGCCTTTGTAGCGTTGCTGACTGAGACGTAGTTCCGAGTCGGAGTGATGAGTCAGTACTCCATTATAACGTCGAGGTCCTCATTGGGGACTCTGGCTCTTGGTGCAATGTAAGCGGCTTGATATGTGACCTTCCGTTGTTCATCCCTTGGCCCGAAGGGTGAGAGTGTAACTCGGACATCAGTATTGAGATGTCGAGTTGGTGTAGTGTATGGTCCAATACACAGCTGGAACTGTATGTGCTCTGCTGGTGGATGCCTCTGAGTTCGAGTAACTAGCTATGCTTTGCCATTGAGTCGAACATCGCAAATGTAATGCCATATCCTTCGTTGGAGTGCCAGTTGTAACTGTCTGGTTTCCAGGTTCGCGTCCCTCGGTAGGTAGAGGTTTGCTTGCACTGTAGAAGCTGGACATGGGTCATGCAGCTCTGGTTTGTACCATCCTAGTATCTTCCAAGTTATCGGGTCTGCATCTCGAGGGGTTCGAGTGGTGACAGTGAGTTCTTCATGTCGCTTGGGTACTATTGGATTTGGTGGATTGGCATGAAGTTGTTCTTGTGTTCTGCGTTGAATTTCGATGTGGCAGTTGCGAGTTTCAGTTGTAGCATGGCATACTACAAAGTATATCTCATAGAGAGCCATGTACGTCCGGGCACACGTCTGACAGTGCTGGAATGCCAGTGTCGTCTCCATTGGGATTTATTTAGCCTTTAGTCGATTAGGCGTTAGGCTTTAGTAGTTGTGCTTCTGAACTTCTGGACTTCTGGTGTTCTAGAGCGCTTCTTGAGTTCTTTTGATCGGGTCGGGTCGGGCGTATATGGTCGGTGGTGTTAAGGTAACGGTCGGCGGTGTTAAGTGCCTCGCGGGTTTACGTATGGTTGCTAGGCGCTTGCATATTGCCGTTGATGCCGGTGATACCGGTGACCATTGTCTTGGGCGCGTGATCGGTAGTTTGGTCACGTTATTGCTGGGCCGGTTACTGGTCACGTTCGGAGTGCCGATCCTGTTGATCTGCCAATCGCATCGATCGTGATGCAAAGTTTTGAGTGGATCCTTTCACTACCCCCCTTCTAAGATGAACTTTCGGAGAAATGTTCATCCTAATCCATGAGAAAGCTTCGGATAAGGGAGTCGGCTTGTGATAGTTGGTGTTGCTATCAAACCATCATCAAAGTCACCCAAATATGTCAGCTGTCGCCGCCGTTCCTGCTGTTTTGATCATCCTTGTGGCAGTTTTTGTGCTGAATCTGTGGTGGATAAAGCGTTATCGTCGCCACCCTGTGAGTGCCCTGTCCTTTGCATTGCAAAATTGCTGACATCCTTGGTAGAAGAGCGAAGATTATAAAATGCAATTGATTCCTGTAGCTGCTACTGCAAAGCAGGCTGCTGATAAGGTCGAGGTTCCACATCTCGAGGCTGCTGATCCCGATGAGCTGAAGGTTGTCCTCGATGCAGGCGCTTCGGCACAAGAGAATCGTGTGAAAGGGGCTTGGTTTGACATCAAATTGTAGTGGGTGGTGGGAAGGGATATGAAGGAAATATTAAATGAAATATGCGTCATGTAAAGGGATTATGGTATGAATGAAAATGATAAGAACATAACAGTCATAGCAGTCGATGATGCATAAGTTTCATAATAATTTGTCGGTGATCTGCATGATGTATTTCTCGCGACAGGGCTGTATTGACCAGCCTTGTTCACGAGCAATGACTTCATCCTTTAGATCAGAGCGACAAAATGCATGTAAGGAAAATAAAGTTTGAGTTGGAGGGCTTGATAATCGCAATATTTACTTTGTCAAGCTGATATGCTTGGGCATCCCAATTTGACAAAGAGAGGTTAGGAATAGTTGTTATGTCGCTTTGACAGGTATACTGCCGAAGGCGTCACAACGACTGTTAACTTCTTGGCTCCTCCTCCTCTGCATAGAAAGGTAAAATGTAAGCATAGTGTGCTAATTCGGCAGCTGGCTCGATAATGCATGTGCTAAGAGTTGGAACATTATTGGTGCTCCGACGCTTTGCATAGTGCCTTATCGGCTCAGCCTTCCGAATGAGCATGAAAAGGATGGTGCATAATGCATAGAATGCCAGTCTTTGCTGTCAAGTTCAAGGGCAACTTGTTGTTCCGCAGATTTTGTCTTGTTGGACAGCCTCCGAGGGACAACAGGGTTGCTACTTGACTTGGCAGGGAATATGGCGAATAGATACCATAGCGGATAGGGAGTGATGGTAACATAAAGCATAATTGGCCATTTGCGTCATGGGAAGAGGTTGCATAAGAAAGAAGTTCATGGAGTGAAGAAAAGTTTACATATCATCGAGTTCCTCGATCACAGGTGAAGCCTGTGCTGAATCTTCTGGTGTCGGTAGTGGTTCTGTTGACCCATCTTCCTCACTTGATTCCGTATCGTCTGAGTCCATGTAGCTGTCCTCTTGCATTGACATGGTGAGCATCTTGTCTGGTTGGTAAAGCTCGTTTGGATACTGGTAGATTGAGACCATTAGATCCTCGTCTAGCGGGTGTCTCGTCGCTTCCAGTCTCTCCCTTGCTTCTTCTTCATTCTCATTGAGTTCTATGAGGTACTGGGGGTCGTAGTTGACTTCTTCGCCTTCGACTATGTGGTGTTCGACTTCGTTGATCTGGATACCATTCGTCTGGTTTGGAGATCCTTGCTTTCGCATTGTCCTCTGGTATACGGTACCCTCATAGTACTTTGTTGTATTGAGCAGTGTCGTGTACTGCGTGGTTCCAACTGCATAGAAGCCCGTCTTGTCAGCTAGGTAGTTGATGTATCGCATTGTTTCGTTGCCTGCTGAATGGTAGTGGCTCCATCGCATCATTCGGTTAGTGATTGCAATCAACAGGTCTTATCAGTATGCACAAATTTGTGCCGCTGAATGATAGATGCCCATGATGTTCCTGTATGTTGGTTCGTGGTTGAAGTCGATTTGCCCTTCGTTAAGAGCTCGTACTTCAAGTTCAACTGTATAGGTAAGGAATGCATCATCATTGAGTCATCGAATCAATGCCGTTCGAGCATTGCTAAGCCTGATCAGCTTGCCATTAGGTGGGTCTGGGATCATAAGTTTAGGACCTTGCTTCTCGGTGGTATGGATCAAGTGCCACTTGTCATAGAGGTCGTCAAAGTACTTCCCTGGGCATAGGGGTACGATCTCTTCTTCGTAGTTCTCTTGATTGAAGTGGTTACAGAACTGTGGCCATTGATAACGTTCAGTAGGTGGCCTGAGTATGAATGTCCAATCAGGTGCATCTTCGGGAGTAGAGAAGGCATATAGTTCATTGAAGATAGGCATAGTTGAGTAGTGGTTGTCTTCGAGAGATGACTAGTTTGCTCGAGTTCGAGTTGATGAGTCTTCAGCTCGAATTGCTTTGTCTTTTATACCATATCTGCTGGTATATCGCCTTTCTCTTGCCTATTTTGTTTCTCTCTGTCTTCGTCTTAAGGTGCCACTGTGATGTCATTGATTGGTAAGGCCATTGGAGGTCTTACTCATCGTTTGCATTGTGGCTCCTAAGTCGGCTTCATCAGGTGGAGTGCACGTGATGTGGTTATCTCCTAATTCGTCTTCGTTCGGCGATCCATTGACTAAGGTCTGGTGGCCTCATCACCTGAGGGTACTTTTTGTGGAAGTCTTCTACCACTTGATAGGAGTTCTTGAGATTGTCAAGTGGCTCCCAAGTACGCTCTTGGTATCCTTTCCATTGAATAAGATACTGAATCTTGTTTCGATGCCGCCTTGTGTCATGAATCTTCTCCACTTCGTATTCCGCTTCTCCCTCTACTTCAATAGGGGGTGGTTCGTCCACAGTGGGTCTTCCAGGGTCTTCCTTTCGTTTGTAAGGCCTGAGAAGACTCGCATGAAACACCGGGTGTATCGGAAGGGTTTCGGGTAAGCGTAATCTGAATGACACTTGTCCGACTGCCTTCTCGACTTTATAAGGACCTGCCCACTTCATTGCAAGCTTCTTCGTTGGCTCCAGTCGACTGAGATTCTTCATGTCTAGTAACACTTCGTCTCCTGGCTTGTACTCCGGCAGTTTGCCTCGATGCAGGTCTGCATAAAGCTTCATTGCCTCGTTCGCTTGCCTAATCGAATTGTAGGCTTCTTGCTGTACTTGTCGAAGCTCCTCTAGGTGATTTATTGCTTCTGGGACGTTTGAGTCCCCGGTTTCCGCTACATCCAGGTGAGGGTGCCATCCATACAGCGTATAGAATGGTGACTGATGTGTAGTGCTGTGTTTCCGATTGTTGTAGGCGAATTCTGCCATATCGATGTACTCTGCCCAATCTGTTTGACGGTAGGACACATAGCAGCGTAAGTACTGCTCCAGTTCTTGATTGAGTCGCTTGGTTTGACCGTCAGTTTGTGGATGGTATGCTGTACTAGTTTTCCAATCGACATCGATGAGTCTACAGAACTCCTTGAGGAATTGCGCCGTGAAGTTGCTACCTCGGTCGGAGATTACTTGTTTAGGGGCCCCGTAGTATTTGAAGATGTGTTGGCGGAACAAGCGTGCCAACTGCTTAGCATTGGGTATTCCCTGGCAAGGGATAAACTTCCCCATTTTGGTGAGCTTGTCCACTATAACAAGTATTGAACTGTAGCCCTCGTTGCTGACTGGTAAATCGGTGATAAGGTCACAGGTTATGGTTTCCCATGGTTGATGCGGTGCCTTCAACGGTTGGAGGGGTGGATTTCGAAACTGTCGAATCGGTTTTGCATGTTGACATATGTCGCAGGATGCGGTATATTCTCGGATCATCTCTTCCATCTTCGGCCAATAGTACGCTCGCTTTACAAGCTCTATAGTCTTTTCTGCTCTGAAAGGATCCGCTCAAAACTTCGCATCACGATCGACGCGATCGGCAGATCAACAGGATCGGCACTCCGAACGTGACCAGTAACCGGCCCAGCAGTAACGCGACCAAACTACCGATCACGCGCCCAAGACAACGGTCACCGGTATCACCGGTATCAACGGCAATACGCGAGCGCCTAGCAACCATACGTAAACCCGCGAGGCACTTAACACCGCCGACAGTTACCTTAACACCACCGACCATATACGCCCGACCCGACCCGATCAAAAGAACTCAAGAAGCGCTCTAGAACACCAGAAGTCCAGAAGTCCAGAAGCACAACTACTAAAGCCTAACACCTAATCGACTAAAGGCTAAATAAATCCCAATGGAGACGACACTGGCATTCCAGCACTGTCAGACGTGTGCCCGGACGTACATGGCTCTCTATGAGATATACTTTGTAGTATGCCATGCTACAACTGAAACTCGCAACTGCCACATTGAAATTCAACGTCGAACACAAGAACAACTCCATGCCAATCCACCAAATCCAATAGTACCCAAGCGACATGAAGAACTCACTGTCACTACTCGAACCCCTCGAGATGCAGACCCAATAACTTGGAAGATACTAGGATGGTACAAACCAGAGCTGCATGACCCATGTCCAGCTTCTACAGTGCAAGCAAATCTCTACCTACCAAGGGACGCGAACCTGGAAACCAGACAGTTACAACTGGCACTCCAACGAAGGATATGGCATTACATTCGCGATGTTCGACTCAATGGCAAAGCATGGCTAGTTACTCGAACTCAGAGGCATCCACCAGCAGAGCACATACAGTTCCAGCTGTGTATTGGACCATACACTACACCAACTCGACATCTCAATACTGATGTCCGAGTTACACTCTCACCCTTCGGGCCAAGGGATGAACAACGGAAGGTCACATATCGAGCCGCTTACATTGCACCAAGAGCCAGAGTCCCCAACGAAGACCTCGACGTCATAATGGAGTACTGACTCATCACTCCAACTCGGTAGCACAGCATGAGTAAGGCAATGGTGGAGCGAAGTGGAGCTGAGTGGAGTAATGTGGAAGGAGATGAGTAAGATATAGGACGGAAAATGAATTATCTGAAGAGCATAAATAGGGTTAGAAGTAGGCCCTCATTCCCCATCTTTCGATCCTCTTAACACACTGGTGATCATCGTAGCTTAACGATTATTACTGTGTGCTTTGTACTACTACGCCTCTTGGAAATACCAATCTGCTCTTGCTTACCTTGTATCTGAAAGTATCCTTTGTCAGGACTACGACTAGGAAGGATAGTAAGGGGACCGCGTGGTACAGCCATACGTGGGTAGATAGATCACCTCTGCACAACATACCGCTGCTTAGGCAAAAGGATCGAACCCGGTGTAACTCCGGACCTACACCTCTAACATTGGATCGAAAGATCACTCACTAGTTTTAACACCACCTCTCACGGGCAAGGTTCTTGGCTAGTGTTTTATCGAGGCGAGGACCGTCGACCTCAAGTCCCTATCGACGCCGCTAGTTTCGAGATTAGCAAACCCATTCCCTAGGACAAGTGCACAATCCTGGAGAACACATACGATTCACTCAAATCAACCATCTACTATCATAACCCCTTCACCAACGAAGTGTATCCAATAGCAAAGGCATCTGGTTGCCCTGCAGTTGGAAGCACACAATCAACAACAACCAAAGTAGTGACAGTACCATCTACTATTGCTACATTCGACGAGAAAGGAACGGTTTGGTCTGCCGTACCTTATAACACCCCACCCGAAGCAGTACTCAAGAAAGAACGTTCATGAACCAGCCAGAGAACGGAACTGGAGGAAGTAACGGTCATAGAACAAACGAACATCCGAATACTCGAACGAACAACCGAGGCAGAACAGGACTGCAGCAGGAGCTCAATCATATCCAAGGACGACTAGCAAGATTGGAACTAGAACGTGATATTCTCTGGGGAACGAACTATCAATCAAGTGACGAATATCCACCAGTTATACGATACCTACGACAGAGGGTAGTCCAACTTGACGGAGTACAATCCAGTCTGGCTAGGGCTCAGGCAAACAACAATCTGCCGAGCGCAGCATACGCAACTACAGTTGGAAATCGACTCGAAGCACTCGAGATTAATACCAACGGACTAGGAGCACAAGTGGCAACACTGCATCGAAACGACGACGCGCTAGATCGAGCAGTCATACTCCTGAATCAACAAGTCACCTCTGAGATAACAGTAGTGCAAGAGGAAATAGGACAAATTCGTTCTACGCTCAGTGCATACGAACAGCGTATCCAAGCAGTCGAGATAGCAACCACTGAACTTACAAGAATAGTTCAGGCAACTCCGAACGTTGCACAAGATATCAACAACCTACGAGAAGCACTCCTTTCACTAGGACGCACAGTCGAAGCGAGTCAGGAAGGATATCAAGCACTATTGGCAGCAGTCAATTCAACAGAGAACACTGCAAGGAACATACTTGAGCACGCAGACTTTCTCAGGCACGAAGCTCAGCGAATCCGAGAAATATACGCACGGAACGAACGCCCATCCGACGATTCAGTATCATCAGACGAAGAGTTATCTCGAACTCTAAGGCCATACGCACTACGAACATTTCGTGCACGAGGAATTACTATTCAAGTTCCAACAGGCGGTTCAGTAGCAACCCAAACACCAACAACGCCAGAAAACCCACCTACCTATTCACCACCAGCAGTACCAATAGCAACATACGATAATGTCGACAACCGACCAGAGGGTACAAACGCTGGAGACTCAACTACAAACTCTTCAGACACAACTCAATAAACACAGCATCAAATTGCCGAAGTACTATGGCAAGCGAAACGAGGATATTGATCTGTGGATTAGTCGATGTGTGTCGAAGCTGGCACAACATGGAGTCAAGGATGAGGAGGAGATTGCGAAGAGCCTATTCGCAGCACTCGAAGGCGACAGTTACGATTGGTTTGCAGAGAAGCAAACATTGACATCATTCGACAACCAAGGGAAGCTCAAACCAGTACCAGCAATCATCAATGCGGCTGGGACAGGCATGTTCAAATCATTCAAGGAGATGATCGATTGGATGAGGATCCGAGCAGGACATCCAATAGTAGGAGAACAGGAAGCACTATTCCACCTACTATGCATCCAACAGAAAGGATCAAGCATCAGAGCCTACAATGACGAATTCCGACGGCTCAAAGCGAGAGCACCAGACTCACTAGATGTTACTATGCTCAAGTACATCTATGTCAAAGGACTAGACAACTGGGTCAAACGACGAGTCGAATCCGTACAGCCTGACGCTTTCGAAAAGTACAAGCTCGACGAATGGATGACATGGACAACCAACCTAGCAGACGTTGATGCAAGACAGAAGTTGATCGGAAGCCAGACATACACTCCGAGATTTAAGACAAACGGGCAATCATCATATCGACCACCAGTCCAACAGACGAGACGAGATCCAGACGCCATGGATGTAGATGCACTCCGAGGCTTGCCGAAGAAGGGAGCGAAATGCTACAACTGTGGAAAGACTGGACACTACTCAAGGAACTGCAAGGCACCAAGGAAGCAAAAGGGTTCTTCCTCAGGACAGCCGAAGAAGCGAACTAATGGTCAGAAACGAAAGCTGATGACAGCACGAGCTGTAAACTTCAAGGAGACATGTCCCGATCCGCATTGTCGAAAACCAGTCCACTATGATCACATAGCATGGGCTAGAGGAGACGAATCAGCAGGATATACATGCAAGCATGATGAAGAATATCGAACCAACTTCCGCAAATCCCTAGCAAGTAAAGAGCAACAGGGAAAAGACTAAGACCTCCATCGAACGAGACTGCGCGATGTGAGTGTAACAAGGGTGACAAGAACAATGGTTTCAACAACCAGCGATTCATACCTCCTGGGTTCAACCCCAGTGAAGCGATGTACAATAAGCGATTGCCAATACATGCATTGCATCCTCGATTACCCATTCGAGTGAAGGTTGGAACGAAGACCCTAGCAGTCCAAGCATTAATCGATTCCGGAGCAACTTGTAGTACGATTCACCCGAACTTGGTACGACACCATAACCTATTCAAGAAGAGGCTTGATCACCCTCGACCCCTGAATAATGCCGATGGAAGCCCAAACCAAGGAGGAGCAATCACACACGAGGTCTATACATTAATCTTCGATGGACCTAAACCGCAGCCACAGACACTGGCAGTAGCGACTACAGGACAAGATCAAGTTATTCTAGGCATTGACTATTTGGCCAAAGTCAATCCAGAAATTGATTGGAAGAATCAGATATGGAATCGGAATGGTAACGCAATACCATTCGAGCTCAGTATCATACGAGCTACCAAGAAGCGAAAGCGCAGAAGGTGCAAACGAAAGCGGCAAAGGAAAGGTAAATCTGACAAGACTAGACCTAGGCAAGACACAAAGAAACAAGCTCTGAACAGAGACAACTATCGACACTCTGGAGCACCAGGAATACTATTTGCACCATGGAGGGAAAGTAACAATGGAAACCCTCAAGAGTCGAAGCCGCAAGCGAAACCAATGACACGACCAGGAACCCCACAACTGGAGCAGCCAAAGAAGGCTGATGTACCAAAGAGTCCGAGCATGGAAAATATACCAGACTCTATACCAAGGCAACCATCAGAACAGACGAGTATAGTGCAACGACGAACAAGGCACATACCACGAAGGATGATCCCAGCACGGCAATTGTACCAGACATCCGAAGACGAAGTTACAGAAGTAACAGGCAAGCGCAGCCATGATGAACAGGAGGAAATAAATGACTCTCCTAAGCGATGGAAGAAACAGCCTTTAAGACAAAGAAGGCCACTACCACAGAAGAAACCAGACATCGAACAAACTCCACCTGTACCAAAGGAAGATCCTGGGATGACAGTCTATATTCATCCACGAGAGGAACGAAGGTCAGAGAAAGTGGTAGCAGGAACGAAACGACATTGGACATCGAGACCAATACCAGTCAAGGAAGCTATCCCCACACCGAAGCGTACAAGATGGGCAGCAGAAGACAGCGATATCGACATGCAGAACGAACAGGAGACAACAGAAGACACTCCTATGCACGATATAGAGCCACTAGACATCGAAAGGCTCAGGACGACCAACCAACCAATTACCCTTACCAGAAAGGAAGAGCTCGCTGAAAAGCTAGAGCTAGACCTTAAACGAAATTGGTCACCAAGGCAGCAAGGCCAAGTTTCACAACCACTGAACAAAGCTAGTTCAGTATCACAGCAATACTCGCAGCAGAAGGCAGCTGCAGAAGGATTACTCAGCACAGCAAAGCGAGATTGGCGAAAACTCCTACCGAAGCAAATTGCAGACTATGCCGATGTATTTGATCCAGACAGATCAAGGAGGTTACCCAAACATACGAAATGGGATATGGCGATAAACCTCAAAGAAGGAGTACCACCACCGAAACCAAGGCCGATTATCAAGCTCACTCGAGAAGAACAGGCAGCACTCAATGCCTATGTCCAGGAACTATTGGACAAAGGATGGATCGAGAAGGTTCACCCACATGAACCATGTCCGGTAGCAGCACCAGTCTTCTTTGTTGGAAAGAAAGACGGAGGAGCACGAGCAGTAACCGACTACCGAGATATCAACGATGCCACAGTATCAGATCCATACCCCATACCGATTATGAGTGTTCTACCAGAGAAACTGGAGAAAGGAAAAGTCTTCTTCACACTCGATATGCGATCAGGATACAACAACCTGAGAATTCGAGAAGGAGACGAATGGAAGGCAGCATTCAGAGTTGGCAATGCAGTCTACAAACCGAAGGTCATGATGTTTGGAATGAAGAACTCACCTGCGATATTCCAACGATTCATGAATGACAACTTCGAATACTGGCTCAGAACAGAGGAGGCACTAGTCTACCTAGATGACCTCATTGGCCAAGCACAAACCGAAGAGGAGCATTGGACACTCCTCAGGGCAATTCTACAGAAATGCCGAGAGCTCGACATTTACCTCAAGATCGAGAAATGTCATTTCCTCCAAACCCAACTCGACTACCTGGGATTTGTAGTAGGAATGAAAGGCATCCAGATGGATCCTTACAAGCTGAAAGCAATTCGAGAATGGCCAACACCAAAGACGAAATGACAGATCCGAAAGTTCCAAGGCTTTTGCAATTTCTACCGAAGATTCATCAGGAACTATGCCGATTTATACACACCAATTGGTGAACTCATCAAAAAGGATCACAAGTTCGTTTGGACAGAAGCACAGGACAAAGCATTCGAAGCTATCAAGAAAGCATTCGAAACCGAAGTGGCATTAGCAATGCCAAAGCCTGACAAACCATATACATTGGAAACCGATGCATCCGATGTAGCGATTGGAGCAGTCTTACAACAAGAAGACGGCCAAGGAGAACTGAGACCGCTAGGTTTCATGTCGAAGACACTATCCAGTGCTCAACGAAATTATCCAACACATGACAAGGAGATGCTAGCAATCATGGAAGCACTCGGACATTGGAGACACCTACTGGAAGGAACAAAGGAACCATTAACCATCCGAAGCGATCATGCAAATCTCCGATACTTCATGACAGCTCAGAATCTGACAAGACGTCAAGCGAGATGGGCACTAGAGTTATCACGATATAACTTCAAAATTCTCCATTGGCCAGGCAAGAAGAATCAAGCAGATGCACTATCATGACGACCCAACTATATGCCAGAGGACAAGGATAACTTGGGAGTTACCTTGCTACCACCGGACATGATCGAGCAGCAGACATTGCGACGAACCGAGATCAATGGCCTATACAGACTAGAGACAGAAATGGTCACTATCTCCGATCCGATTATTCGAACCATCAAGAGACACTACAACTCCGAAGAGGCGAAGCAGGAAATTATGGCAATCAAGAAGAGCAACGGCTACAGTTACAGGAATGGCTTGCACTACGTATCCAGTGCATTATATGTCCCGCCATCCACCAACCTAAAATCGTTGCTAATCCGAAGGCGCCATGACCACAAACTTGCAGGCCACCCAGGAGCAGAAAAGACCATAGAGCTTGTAAAGCGAGCGTACTATTGGCCGAAGATGGAAGAGATGATCCGAGAATATACCACATCCTGCGACATATGTCAACGTGCAAAACCGATTCGACAGTTTCGAAATCCACCCCTCCAACCGTTGAAGGCACCGCATCAACCATGGGAAACCATAACCTGTGACCTTATCACCGATTTACCAGTCAGCAACGAAGGCTACAGTTCGATACTTGTTATAGTGGACAAGCTCACCAAAATGGGGAAGTTCATCCCTTGCCAGGGAATACCCAATGCTAAGCAGTTGGCACGCTTGTTCCGCCAACACATCTTCAAATACTACGGGGCCCCTAAACAAGTAATCTCCGACCGAGGTAGCAACTTCACGGTGCAATTCCTCAAGGAGTTCTGTAGACTCATCGATGTCGATTGGAAAACTAGTACAGCATACCATCCACAAACTGACGGTCAAACCGAGTGACTCAATCAAGAACTGGAGCAGTACTTACGCTGCTACGTGTCCTACCGTCAAACAGATTGGGCAGAGTACATCGATATGGCAGAATTCGCCTACAACAATCGGAAACACAGCACTACGCATCAGTCACCATTCTATACACTGTACGGATGGCACCCTCACCTGGACGTAGCGGAAACCGGGGACTCAAACGTCCCAGAAGCAATAAATCACCTAGAGGAGCTTCGACAAGTACAGCAAGAAGCCTACAATTCGATTAGGCAAGCGAATGAGGCAATGAAGCTTTATGCAGACCTGCATCGAGGCAAACTGCCGGAGTACAAGCCAGGAGATGAAGTGTTACTAGACATGAAGAATCTCAGTCGACTGGAGCCAACGAAGAAGCTTGCAATGAAGTGGGCAGGTCCTTATAAAGTCGAGAAGGCAGTCGGACAAGTGTCATTCAGATTACACTTACCCGAAACCCTTCCGATACACCCGGTGTTTCATGCGAGTCTTCTCAGGCCTTACAAACGAAAGGAATACCCTGGAAGACCCACTTTGGACGAACCACCCCCTATTGAAGTAGAGGGAGAAGCGGAATACGAAGTGGAGAAGATTCATGACACAAGGCGGCATCGAAACAAGATTCAGTATCTTATTTAATGGAAAGGATACCAAGAGCGTACTTGGGAGCCACTTGACAATCTCAAGAACTCCTATCAAGCGGTAGAAGACTTCCACAAAAAGTACCCTCAGGCGATGAGGCCACCAGACCTTAGTCAATGGATCGCCGAATGAAGACGAATTAGGAGATAACCACATCACGTGCACTCCACCTGATGAAGCCGACTTAGGAGCCACAATGCAAACGATGAGTAAGACCTCCAATGGCCTTACCAATCAATGACATCACAGTGGCACCTTAAGACGAAGACAGAGAGAAACAAAATAGGCAAGAGAAAGGTGATATACCAGCAGATATGGTATAAAAGATGAAGCAATTCGAGCTGAAGACTCATCAACTCAAACTCGAGCAAACTAGTCATCTCTCGAAGACAACCACTACTCAACTATGCCTATCTTCAATGAACTACATGCCTTCTCTACTCCCGAAGATGCACCTGATTGGACATTCGTACTCAGGCCACCTACTGAACGTTATCAATGGCCACAGTTCTGTAACCGCTTCAACCAAGAGAACTACGAAGAAGAGATAGTACCCCTATGCCCAGGGAAGTACTTCGACGACCTCTATGACAAGTGGCACTCAATCCATACCACCGAGAAGCAAGGTCCTAAACTTATGATCCCAGACCCACCTAACGGCGAGCTGATCAGGCTTAGCAATGCTCGAACGGCATCGATTCGACGACTCAATGATGATGCATTCCTTACCTATACAGTTGAACTCGAAGTACGAGCTCTTAACGAAGGGCAAATTGACTTCAACCACGAACCAACATACAGGAACATCATGGGCATCTATCATTCAGCGGCACAAATTTGTGCATACCGACGAGACCTGTTGATCGCAATCACTAACCGAATGATGCGATGGAGCCACTACCATTCAGCAGGCAACGAGACGATGCGATACATCAACTACCTAGCCGACAAGACGGGCTTCTATGCAGTTGGAACCACGCAGTACACGACACTGCTTAATACAACGAAGTACTATGAGGGCACTGTATACCAGAGGACAATGCGAAAGCAAGGATCTCCAAACCAGACGAATGGTATCCAGATCAATGAAGTCGAACACCACATAGTCGAAGGCGAGGAAGTCAACTACGACCCCCAGTACCTCATAGAACTCAATGAGAACGAAGAAGAAGCAAGGGAGAGACTGGAAGCGACGAGACACCCAATAGACGAGGATCTAATGATCTCAATCTACCAGTATCCGAACGAGCTTTACCAACCAGACAAGATGCTCACCATGTCAATGCGAGAGGACAGCTACATGGACTCGGATGACACGGAATCAAGTGAGGAAGATGGGTCAACAGAACCACTACCGACACCAGAAGGTTCAGCACAGGCTTCACCTGCGATCGAGGAACTCGATGATATGTAAACTTTTCTTCACTCCATGAACCCCTTTCTTATGCAACCCCTTTTCATGACGCAAATGGCCAATTATGCTTTATGTTACCATCACTCCCTATCTGCTATGGTATCTATTTGCCATATTCCCTGCCAAGTCAAGTAGCAACCCTGTTGTCCCTCGGAGGCTGTCCAACAAGACGAAATCTGCGGTACAACAAGTTGCCCTTGAACCTGACAGCGAAGACTGGCAGCCTATGCATTATGCACCATCCTTTTCATGCTCATTCGGAAGGCTGAGCCGATAAGGCACTATGCAAAGCGTCGGAGCACCAATAATGTTCCAACTCTTAGCACATGCATTATCGAGCCAGCTGCCGAATTAGCACACTATGCTTACATTTTACTCTTCTATGCAGAGGAGGAGGAGCCAAGAGGTGAACAGTCGTTGTGACGTCTTCGGCAGTATACCTGTCAAAGCGACATAACAACTATTCCTAACCTCTCTTTGTCAAATTGGGATGCCCAAGCATATCAGCTTGACAAAGTAAATATTGCGATTATCAAGCCCTCCAACTCAAACTTTATTTTCCTTACATGCATTTTGTCGCTCTGATCTAAAGGATGAAGTCATTGCTCGTGAACAAGGCTGGTCAATACAGCCCTGTCGCGAGAAATACATCATGCAGATCACCGACAAATTATTATGAAACTTATGCATCATCGACTGCTATGACTGTTCTTTTCTTATCATTTTCATTCATACCATAATCCTTTTACATGACGCATATTTCATTTAATATTTCTTTCATATCCCTTCCCACCACCCACTACAATGCGATGTCAAACCAAGCCCCCTTCACACGATTCTCTTGCGCCGAAGCGCCTGCATCGAGGACAACCTTCAGCTCATCGGGATTGGCAGCCTCGAGAGGTGGAACCTCGACCTTATTAGCAGCCTGCTTCGCAGTAGCAGCTGCAGGAATCGATTGCATTTCGTAATCTTCGCTCTTCTACCAAGGATGTCAGCAATTTTGCAATGCAAAAGACATGGCACTCACAGGGTGGCGACGATAGCGCTTTATCCACCACAGATTCAGCACAAAAACCGCCACAAGGATGATCAAAACAGCAGGAACGGCGGCGACAGCTGACATATTTGGGCGACTTTGATGATGGTTTGATAGCAACACCAACTATCACAAGCCGACTCCCTTATCCGAAGCTTTCTCACGGATTAGGATGAACATTTCTCCGAAAGTCCATCTTAGAAGGGGGGTAGTGAAAGGATCCGCTCAAAACTTCGCATCGCGATCGACGCGATCGGCAGATCAACAGGATCGGCACTCCGAACGTGACCAGTAACCGGCCCAGCAGTAACGCGACCAAACTACCGATCACGCGCCCAAGACAACGGTCACCGGTATCACCGGCATCAACGGCAATACGCGAGCGCCTAGCAACCATACGTAAACCCGCGAGGCACTTAACACCGCCGACAGTTACCTTAACACCACCGACCATATACGCCCGACCCGACCCGATCAAAAGAACTCAAGAAGCGCTCTAGAACACCAGAAGTCCAGAAGTCCAGAAGCACAACTACTAAAGCCTAACACCTAATCGACTAAAGGCTAAATAAATCCCAATGGAGACGACACTGGCATTCCAGCACTGTCAGACGTGTGCCCGGACGTACATGGCTCTCTATGAGATATACTTTGTAGTATGCCATGCTACAACTGAAACTCGCAACTGCCACATTGAAATTCAACGTCGAACACAAGAACAACTCCATGCCAATCCACCAAATCCAATAGTACCCAAGCGACATGAAGAACTCACTGTCACTACTCGAACCCCTCGAGATGCAGACCCAATAACTTGGAAGATACTAGGATGGTACAAACCAGAGCTGCATGACCCATGTCCAGCTTCTACAGTGCAAGCAAATCTCTACCTACCAAGGGACGCGAACCTGGAAACCAGACAGTTACAACTGGCACTCCAACGAAGGATATGGCATTACATTCGCGATGTTCGACTCAATGGCAAAGCATGGCTAGTTACTCG
Source organism: Sanghuangporus sanghuang (assembly GCA_009806525.1). Classification (NCBI taxonomy): domain Eukaryota; kingdom Fungi; phylum Basidiomycota; class Agaricomycetes; order Hymenochaetales; family Hymenochaetaceae; genus Sanghuangporus; species Sanghuangporus sanghuang. Next base: position 1,211,925 of record VVIT01000001.1, on the reverse strand, counting down.
AACTCAGAGGCATCCACCAGCAGAGCACATACAGTTCCAGCTGTGTATTGGACCATACACTACACCAACTCGACATCTCAATACTGATGTCCGAGTTATACTCTCACCCTTCGGGCCAAGGGATGAACAACGGAAGGTCACATATCGAGCCGCTTACATTGCACCAAGAGCCAGAGTCCCCAACAAAGACCTCGACGTCATAATGGAGTACTGACTCATCACTCCAACTCGGTAGCACAGCATGAGTAAGGCAATGGTGGAGCGAAGTGGAGCTGAGTGGAGTAATGTGGAAGGAGATGAGTAAGATATAGGACGGAAAATGAATTATCTGAAGAGCATAAATAGGGTTAGAAGTAGGCCCTCATTCCCCATCTTTCGATCCTCTTAACACACTGGTGATCATCGTAGCTTAATGATTATTACTGTGTGCTTTGTACTACTACGCCTCTTGGAAATACCAATCTGCTCTTGCTTACCTTGTATCTGAAAGTATCCTTTGTCAGGACTACGACTAGGAAGGATAGTAAGGGGACCGCGTGGTACAGCCATACGTGGGTAGATAGATCACCTCTGCACAACATACCGCTGCTTAGGCAAAAGGATCGAACCCGGTGTAACTCCGGACCTACACCTCTAACAATGAGGTAGCTGCAAACAATGAAGACGAGTCGAGCAAGAGTAATGATTTGATAGGCATACCGTCAACAATGGCTAGGATGCATATTGGATATACTCCTCCTCCATGTATACGAGGCCTAGGAATAATGGAGAGCAGTAATGTTGCAAGGTATACTGAACTTCTGCAGAAGAGACATTATTGACGAGGTGCAACCAGACACCTTGTTCATAAGAGTCTAGTGTGCAGTAATTGCTACTTGGCATATCAACACAGCTGGGTTCTTTTGGAATGGCTCCTTAAGAATTTCATGAAATGGTTAGTGGTAAAGGAGGCAGCCGATGTCAAGATTTGGCATAAGTCTGGGCCTTCAGAAATAATAGAAGATTAACTATTACCAAACTGTGGAATGAGTGCATACAATCATAAAATAACCATATGGCTCAGCGACAGGGATATGTATACATTGAAGGTCTGTATAAGAGCTTAGATCAATCAGCATTATCACAAGACCTTGTGCCCTTACACTGCAGTAGAAGTCGATTGGCCAGTATACTTCTTACCACCCTGTTAGAGGTGTAGGTCCGGAGTTACACCGGGTTCGATCCTTTTGCCTAAGCAGCGGTATGTTGTGCAGAGATGATCTATCTACCCACGTATGGCTGTACCACGCGGTCCCCTTACTATCCTTCCTAGTCGTAGTCCTGACAAGGGATACTTTCAGATACAAGGTAAGCAAGAGCAGATTGGTATTTCCAAGAGGCGTAGTAGTACAAAGCACACAGTAATAATCGTTAAGCTACGATGATCACCAGTGTGTTAAGAGGATCGAAAGATGAGGAATGAGGGCCTACTTCTAACCCTATTTATGCTCTTCAGATAATTCATTTTCCATCCCATATCTTACTCATCTCCTTCCACATTACTCCACTCAGCTCCACTTTGCTCCACCATTGCCTTACTCATGCTGTGCCACCGAGTGCCACCTTGCTCCAAGATTTGTAAGATTGTCTCCACTATTGCAGAGCCTTTGTGGCGTTGCTGACTGAGACGTAGTTCCGAGTCGGAGTGATGAGTCAGTACTCCATTATAACGTCGAGGTCCTCATTTGGGACTCTGGCTCTTGGTGCAATGTAGGCGGCTTGATATATGACCTTTCGTTGTTTGTCCCTTGGTGTGAAGGGTGAGAGCGTAACTCGGACATTAGTGTTGAGATGTTGAGTTGGAGTGGTGTATGGTCCAATACACAGCTGGAACTGTATGTGCTCTGCTGGTGGATGCCTCTGAGTTCGAGTAACTAGCCATGCTTTGCCATTGAGTCGAACATCGCAAATGTAATGCCATATCCTTCGTTGGAGTGCCAGTTGTAACTGTCTGGTTTCCAGGTTCGCGTCCCTCGGTAGGTAGAGGTTTGCTTGCACTGTAGAAGCTGGACATGGGTCATGCAGCTCTGGTTTGTACCATCCTAGTATCTTCCAAGTTATCGGGTCTGCATCTCGAGGGGTTCGAGTGGTGACAGTGAGTTCTTCATGTCGCTTGGGTACTATTGGATTTGGTGGATTGGCATGAAGTTGTTCTTGTGTTCTGCGTTGAATTTCGATGTGGCAGTTGCGAGTTTCAGTTGTAGCATGGCATACTACAAAGTATATCTCATAGAGAGCCATGTACGTCTGGGCACACGTCTGACAGTGCTGGAATGCCAGTGTCGTCTCCATTGGGATTTATTTAGCCTTTAGTTGATTAGGCATTAGGCTTTAGTAGTTGTGCTTCTGAACTTCTGGACTTCTGGTGTTCTAGAGCGCTTCTTGAGTTCTTTTGATCGGGTCGGGTCAGGCGTATATAGTCGGTGGTGTTAAGGTAACGGTCGGCGGTGTTAAGTGCCTCGCGGGTTTATGTATGGTTGCTAGGCGCTCACGTATTGCCGTTGATGCCGGTGATACCGGTGACCGTTGTCTTGGGCGCGTGATCGGTAGTTTGGTCACGTTATTGCTGGGCTGGTTACTGGTCACATTCGGAGTGCCGATCCTGTTGATCTGCTGATCGCATCGATCGTGATGCAAAGTTTTGAGCGGATCCTTTCACTACCCCCCTTCTAAGATGAACTTTCGGAGAAATGTTCATCCTAATCCGTGAGAAAGCTTCGGATAAGGGAGTCAGCTTGTGATAGTTGGTGTTGCTATCAAACCATCATCAAAGTCGCTCAAATATGTCAGCTGTCGCCGCCGTTCCTGCTGTTTTGATCATCCTTGTGGCAGTTTTTGTGCTGAATCTGTGGTGGATAAAGCGTTATCGTCGCCACCCTGTGAGTGCCCTATCCTTTGCATTGCAAAATTGCTGACATCCTTGGTAGAAGAGCAAAGATTATGAAATGCAATCGATTCCTGCAGCTGCTACTGCGAAACAGGCTGCTGATAAGCTCGAGGTTCCACATCTCGAGGCTGCTGATCCCGATGAGCTGAAGGTTGTCCTCGATGCAGGCGCTTCGGCACAAGAGAATCGTGTGAAAGGGGCTTGGTTTGACATCGAATTGTAGTGGGTGGTGGGAAGGGATATGAAGGAAATATTAAATGAAATATGCGTCATGTAAAGGGATTATGGTATGAATGAAAATGATAAGAACATAACAGTCATAGCAGTCGATGATGCATAAGTTTCATAATAATTTGTTGGTGATCTGCATGATGTATTTCTCGCGACAGGGCTGTATTGACCAGCCTTGTTCACGAGCAATGACTTCATCCTTTAGATCAGAGCGACAAAATGCATGTAAGGAAAATAAAGTTTGAGTTAGAGGGCTTGATAATCGCAATATTTACTTTGTCAAGCTGATATGCTTGGGCATCCCAATTTGACAAAGAGAGGTTAGGAATAGTTGTTATGTCACTTTGACAGGTATACTGCCGAAGGCGTCACAACAACTGTTAACTTCTTGGCTCCTCCTCCTCTGCATAGAAAGGTAAAATGTAAGCATAGTGTGCTAATTCGGCAGCTGGCTCGATAATGCATGTGCTAAGAGTTGGAACATTATTGGTGCTCCGACGCTTTGCATAGTGCCTTATCAGCTCAGCCTTCCGAATGAGCATGAAAAGGATGGTGCATAATGCATAGAATGCCAGTCTTCGCTGTCAAGTTCAAGGGTTACTTGTTGTTCCGCAGATTTTGTCTTGTTGGACAGCCTCCGAGGGACAACAGGGTTGCTACTTGACTTGGCAGGGAATATGGCAAATAGATACCATAGCGAATAGGGAGTGATGGTAACATAAAGCATAATTGGCCATTTGCGTCATGGAAAGGGGTTGCATAAGAAAGAAGTTCATGGAGTGAAGAAAAGTTTACATATCATCGAGTTCCTCGATCACAGGTGAAGCCTGTGCTGAATCTTCTGGTGTCGGTAGTGGTTCTGTTGACCCATCTTCCTCACTTGATTCTGTGTCATCCGAGTCCATGTAGCTGTCCTCTCGCATTGACATGGTGAGCATCTTGTCTGGTTGGTAAAGCTCATTCGGATACTGGTAGATTGAGATCATTAGATCCTCGTCTAGCGGGTGTCTCATCGCTTCCAGTCTCTCCCTTGCTTCTTCTTCATTCTCATTGAGTTCTATGAGGTACTGGGGGTCGTAGTTGACTTCCTCGCCTTCGACTATGTGGTGTTCGACTTCATTGATCTGGATACCATTTGTCTGATTCGGAGGTCCTTGCTTTTGCATTGTCCTCTGGTATACGGTACCCTCATAGTACTTTGTTGTATTGAGCAGTGTCGTGTACTGCGTGGTTCCAACTGCATAGAAGCCCGTCTTGTCAGCTAGGTAGTTGATGTATCGCATTGTCTCGTTGCCTGCTGAATGGTAGTGGCTCCATCGCATCATTCGGTTAGTGATTGCAATCAACAGGTCTCGTCAGTATGCATAAATTTGTGCCGCTGAATGATAGATGCCCATGATGTTCCTGTATGTTGGTTCGTGGTTGAAGTCGATTTGCCCTTCGTTAAGAGCTCGTACTTCAAGTTCAACTGTATAGGTAAGGAATGCATCATCATTGAGTCGTCGAATCAATGCCGTTCGAGCATTGCTAAGCCTGATCAGCTCGCCGTTAGGTGGGTCTGGGATCATAAGTTTAGGACCTTGCTTCTCGGTGGTATGGATCGAGTGCCACTTGTCATAGAGGTCGTCGAAGTACTTCCCTGGGCATAGGGGTATGATCTCTTCTTCGTAGTTCTCTTGATTGAAGCGGTTACAGAACTGTGGCCATTGATAATGTTCAGTAGATGGCCTGAGTACGAATGTCCAATCAGGTGCATCTTCGGGAGTAGAGAAGGCACGTAGTTCATTGAAGATAGGCATAGTTGAGTAGTGGTTGTCTTCGAGAGATGACTAGTTTGCTCGAGTTTGAGTTGATGAGTCTTCAGCTCGAATTGCTTCATCTTTTATACCATATCTGCTGGTATATCACCTTTCTCTTGCCTATTTTGTTTCTCTCTGTCTTCGTCTTAAGGTGCCACTGTGATGTCATTGATTGGTAAGGCCATTGGAGGTCTTACTCATCGTTTGCATTGTGGCTCCTAAGTCGGCTTCATCAGGTGGAGTGCACGTGATGTGGTTATCTCCTAATTCGTCTTCATTCGGCGATCCATTGACTAAGGTCTGGTGGCCTCATCGCCTGAGGGTACTTTTTGTGAAAGTCTTCTACCGCTTGATAGGAGTTCTTGAGATTGTCAAGTGGCTCCCAAGTACGCTCTTGGTATCCTTTCCATTGAATAAGATACTGAATCTTGTTTCGATGCCGCCTTGTGTCATGAATCTTCTCCACTTCGTATTCCGCTTCTCCCTCTACTTCAATAGGGGGTGGTTCGTCCACAGTGGGTCTTCCAGGGTCTTCCTTTCATTTGTAAGGCCTGAGAAGACTCGCATGAAACACCGGGTGTATCGGAAGGGTTTCGGGTAAGCGTAATCTGAATGACACTTGTCCGACTGCCTTCTCGACTTTATAAGGACCTGCCCACTTCATTGCAAGCTTCTTCGTTGGCTCCAGTCGACTGAGATTCTTCATGTCTAGTAACACTTCGTCTCCTGGCTTGTACTCCGGCAGTTTGCCTCGATGCAGGTCTGCATAAAGCTTCATTGCCTTGTTTGCTTGCCTAATCGAATTGTAGGCTTCTTGCTGTACTTGTCGAAGCTCCTCTAGGTGATTTATTGCTTCTGGGACGTTTGAGTCCCCGGTTTCCGCTACATCCAGGTGAGGGTGCCATCCATACAGCGTATAGAATGGTGACTGATGCGTAGTGCTGTGTTTCCGATTGTTGTAAGCGAATTCTGCCATATCGATGTACTCTGCCCAATCTGTTTGACGGTAGGACACGTAGCAGCGTAAGTACTGCTCCAGTTCTTGATTGAGTCGCTTGGTTTGACCGTCAGTTTGTGGATGGTATGCTGTACTAGTTTTCCAATCGACATCGATGAGTTTACAGAACTCCTTGAGGAATTGCGCCGTGAAGTTGCTACCTCGGTCGGAGATTACTTGTTTAGGGGCCCCGTAGTATTTGAAGATGTGTTGGCGGAACAAGTGTGCTAACTGCTTATCATTGGGTATTCCCTGGCAAGGGATGAACTTCCCCATTTTGGTGAGCTTGTCCACTATAACAAGTATTGAACTGTAGCCCTCGTTGCTGACTGGTAAATCAGTGATAAGGTCACAGGTTATGGTTTCCCATGGTTGATGCGGTGCCTTCAACGGTTGGAGGGGTGGATTTCGAAACTGTCGAATCGGTTTTGCACGTTGACATATGTCGCAGGATGCGGTATATTCTCGGATCATCTCTTCCATCTTCGGCCAATAGTACGCTCGCTTTACAAGCTCTATGGTCTTTTCTGCTCCTGGGTGGCCTGCAAGTTTGTGGTCATGGCGCCTTCGGATTAGCAATGATTTTAGGTTGGTGGATGGTGGGACATATAATGCACTGGATACGTAGTGCAAGCCATTCCTGTAACTGTAGCCGTTGCTCTTCTTGATTGCCATAATTTCCTGCTTCGCCTCTTCGGAGTTGTAGTGTCTCTTGATGGTTTGAATAATCGGATCGGAGATAGTGACCATTTCTGTCTCTAGTCTGTATAGGCCATTGATCTCGGTTCGTCGCAATGTCTGCTGCTCGATCATGTCCGGTGGTAGCAAGGTAACTCCCAAGTTATCCTTGTCCTCTGGCATATAGTTGGGTCGTCATGATAGTGCATCTGCTTGATTCTTCTTGCCTGGCCAATGGAGAATTTTGAAGTTATATCGTGATAACTCTAGTGCCCATCTCGCTTGACGTCTTGTCAGATTCTGAGCTGTCATGAAGTATCGGAGATTTGCATGATCGCTTCGGATGGTTAATGGTTCCTTTGTTCCTTCTAGTAGATGTCTCCAATGTCTGAGTGCTTCCATGATTGCTAGCATCTCTTTGTCATGCATTGGATAATTTCGTTGAGCACTGGATAGTGTCTTCGACATGAAACCTAGCGGTCTCAGTTCTCCTTGGCCGTCTTCTTGTTGTAAGACTGCTCCAATCGCTACATCGGATGCATCGGTTTCCAACGTATATGGTTTGTCAGGCTTTGGCATTGCTAATGCCACTTCGGTTTCGAATGCTTTCTTGATAGCTTCGAATGCTTTGTCCTGTGCTTCTGTCCAAACGAACTTGTGATCCTTTTTGATGAGTTCGCCAATTGGTGTGTATAAATCGGCATAGTTCCTGATGAATCTTTGGTAGAAATTGCAAAAGCCTTGGAACTTTCGGATCTGTCATTTCGTCTTTGGTGTTGGCCATTCTCGAATCACTTTCAGCTTGTAAGGATCTATCTGGATGCCTTTCATTCCTACTTAAAATCCCAGGTAGTCGAGTTGGGTTTGGAGGAAATGACATTTCTCGATCTTGAGGTAAATGTCGAGCTCTCGGCATTTCTGTAGAATTGCCCTGAGGAGTGTCCAATGCTCCTCTTTGGTTTGTGCTTGGCCAATGAGGTCGTCTAGGTAGACTAGTGCCTCCTCTGTTCTGAGCCAGTATTCGAAGTTGTCATTCATGAATCGTTGGAATATCGCAGGTGAGTTCTTCATTCCAAACATCATGACCTTTGGTTTGTAGACTGCATTGTCAACTCTAAATGCTGCCTTCCATTCGTCTCCTTCTCGAATTCTCAGGTTGTTGTATCCTGATCGCATATCGAGTGTGAAGAAGACTTTTCCTTTCTCCAGTTTCTCTGGTAGAACACTCATAATCGGTATGGGGTATGGATCTGATACTGTGGCATCATTAATATCTCGGTAGTCGGTTACTGCTCGTGCTCCTCCATCTTTCTTTCCAACAAAGAAGACTGGTGCTGCTACCGGACATGGTTCATGTGGGTGAACCTTCTCGATCCATCCTTTGTCCAATAGTTCCTGGACATAGGCATTGAGTGCTGCCTGCTCTTCTCGAGTGAGCTTGATAATTGGCCTTGGTTTTGGTAGTGGTACTCCTTCTTTGAGGTTTATCGCCATATCCCATTTCGTATGTTTGGGTAACCTCCTTGATCTGTCTGGATCAAATACATCGGCATAGTCTGCAATTTGCTTCGGTAGGAGTTTTCGCCAATCTCGGTTTGCTGTGCTGAGTAATCCTTCTGCAGCTGCCTTCTGCTGTGAGTACTGCTGTGATACTGAACTAGCTTTGTTCAGTGGTTGTGAAACCTGGCCTTGCTGCCTTGGTGACCAATTTCGTTTAAGGTCTAGCTCTAGCTTTTCAGCGAGCTCTTCCTTTCTGGTAAGGGTAATTGGTTGGTTGGTCGTCCTGAGCCTTTCGATGTCTAGTGGCTCTATATCGTGCATTGGAGTGTCTTCTGTTGTCTCCTGTTCATTCTGCATGTCGATATCACTGTCTTCTGCTGCCCATCTTGTACGCTTCGGTGTGGGGATAGCTTCCTTGACTGGTATTGGTCTCGATGTCCAATGTTGTTTCGTTCCTGCTACCACTTTCTCTGACCTTCGTTCCTCTCATGGATGAATATAGACTGTCATCCCAGGATCTTCTTTTGGTACAGGCTGAGTTTATTCAATGTCTGGTTTCTTCTGTGGTAGTGGCCTTCTCTGTCTTAAAGGCTGTTTCTTCCATCGCTTAGGAGAGTCATTTATTTCCTCCTGTTCATCATGGCTGCGCTTGCCTGTTACTTCTGTAACTTCGTCTTCGGATGTCTGGTACAATTGCCATGCTGGGATCATCCTTCGTGGTATGTGCCTTGTTTGTCGTTGCACTATACTCGTCTGTTCTGATGGTTGCCTTGGTATAGAGTCTGATATATTTTCCATGCTCGGACTCTTCGGTACATCAGCCTTCTTTGGCTGCTCCAGTTGTGGTGTTCCTGGTCGTGTCATTGGTTTCGCTTGCGGCTTCGACTCTTGAGGGTTTCCATTGTTACTTTCCCTCCATGGTGTGAATAGTATTCCTGGTGCTCCAGAGTGTCGATAGTTGTCTCTGTTCAGCGCTTGTTTCTTTGTGTCTTGCCTAGGTCTAGTCTTGTCAGATTTACCTTTCCTTTGCCGCTTTCGTTTGCGCCTCCTGCGCTTTCGCTTCTTGGTAGCTCGTATGACACTGAGCTCGAATGGTATTGCGTTACCATTCCGATTCCATATCTGATTCTTCCAATCAATTTCTGGATTGACTTTGGCCAAATAGTCAATGCCTAGAATAACTTGATCTTGTCCTGTAGTCGCTACTGCCAGTGTCTGTGGCTGCGGCTTAGGTCCATCGAAGATTAATGTATAGACCTTGTGTGTGATTGCTCCTCCTTGGTTTGGGCTTCCATCGGCATTATTCAGGGGTCGAGGGTGATCAAGCCTCTTCTTGAATAGGTTATGGTGTCGTACCAAGTTCGGGTGAATCGTACTACAAGTTGCTCCAGAATCGATTAATGCTTGGACTGCTAGGGTCTTCATTCCAACCTTCACTCGAATGGGTAATCGAGGATGCAATGCATGTATTGGTAATTGCTTATTGTACATCGCTTCACTGGGGTTGAACCCAGGAGGTATGAATCGCTGGTTGTTGAAACCATTGTTCTTGTCACCCTTGTTACACTCACATTGTGCAGTCTCGTTCGATGGAGGTCTTAGTCTTTTCCCTGTTGCTCTTTACTTGCTAGAGATTTGCGGAAGTTGGTTCGATATTCTTCGTCATGTTTGCATGTATATCCTGCTGATTCGTCTCCTCTAGCCCATGCTATGTGATCATAGTGGACTGGTTTTCGACAATGCGGATCGGGGCATGTCTCCTTGAAGTTTACAGCTCATGCTGTCATCGGCTTTCGTTTCTGGCCATTAGTTCATTTCTTCGGCTGTCCTGAGGAAGAACCCTTTTGCTTCCTTGGTGCCTTGCAATTCCTTGAGTAGTGTCCAGTCTTCCCACAGTTGTAGCATTTTGCTCCCTTCTTTGGCAAGCCTCGGAGTGCATCTACATCCATGGCGTCTGGATCTCGTCTCGTCTGTAGAACTGGTGGTCGGTATGATGATTGCCCATTTGTCTTGAATCTCGGAGTGTATGTCTGGCTTCCGATCAACTTCTGTCTTGCATCAACGTCTGCTAGGTTGGTTGTCCATGTCATCCATTCGTCGAGCTTGTACTTTTCGAAAGCGTCAGGCTGTATGGATTTGACTCGTCGTTTGACCCAGTTGTCTAGTCCTTTAACATAGATGTACTTGAGCATAGTAACATCTAGTGAGTCTGGTGCTCTCACTTTGAGCCGTCGGAATTCATCATTGTAGGCTCTGATGCTCAATCCTTTCTGTTGGATGCATAGTAGGTGGAATAGTGCTTCCTGTTCTCCTACTATTGGATGTCCTGCTCGGATCCTCATCCAATCGATCATCTCCTTGAATGATTTGAACATGCCTGTCCCAGCTGCATTGATGATTGCTGGTACTGGTTTGAGCTTCCCTTGGTTGTCGAATGATGTCAATATTTGCTTCTCCGCAAACCAATCGTAACTGTCGCCTTCGAGTGCTGCGAATAGACTCTTCGCAATCTCCTCCTCATCCTTGACTCCATGTTGTGCCAGCTTCGACACACATCGACTAATCCACAGATCAATATCCTCGTTTCGCTTGCCATAGTACTTCGGCAATTTGATGCTGTGTTTATTGAGTTGTGTCTGAAGAGTTTGTAGTTGAGTCTCCAGCGTTTGTACCCTCTGGTCGGTTGTCGACATTATCGTATGTTGCTATTGGTACTGCTGGTGGCGAATAAGTAGGTGGGTTTTCTGGCGTTGTTGGTGTTTGGGTTGCTACTGAACCGCCTGTTGGAACTTGGATAGTAATTCCTCGTGCATGAAATGTTCGTAGTGCGTATGGCCTCAGAGTTCAAGATAACTCTTTGTCTGATGATACTGAATCGTCGGAAGAGCGTTCGTTCCGTGCATATATTTCTCAGATTCGCTGAGCTTTGTGCCTGAGAAAGTCTGCGTGCTCGAGTATGTTCCTTGCAGTGTTCTCTGTCGAGTTGACTGCTGCCAATAGCGCCTGATAACCTTCCTGACTTGCTTCGGCTGTGCGTCCTAGTGAAAGGAGTGCTTCTCGTAAGTTGTTGATATCTTGTGCGACGTTTGGAGTTGCCTGAACTATTCTTGTAAGTTCAGTGGTTGCTATCTCGACTGCTTGGATACGCTGTTTGTATGCACTGAGTGTAGAGCGAATTTGTCCTATTTCCTCTTGCACTACTGTTATCTCGGAGGTGACTTGTTGATTAAGGAGTATGACTGCTCAATCTAGTGTGTCGTCATTTCGATGCAGTGTTGCCACTTGTGCTCCTAGTCCGTTGGTATTAATCTCAAGTGCTTCAAGTTGATTTCCAACTGTAGTTGCGTATGCTGCGCTCAGCAGATTGTTGTTTGCCTGAGCCCTAGCCAGACTGGATTGTACTCCGTCAAGTTGGACTACCCTCTGTCGTAGGTATCGTATGACTGGTGGATATTCGTCACTTGATTGATAGTTCATTCCCCAAAGGATATCGCGTTCTAGTTCCAATCTTGCCAGTCGTCCTTGGATATGGTTGAGCTCCTGTTGCAGTCCTGTTCTGCCTTGGTTGTTCGTTCGAGTATTTGGATGTTCGTTCATTCTATGACCGTTACTTCCTCCAGTTCCGTTCTCTGGCTGGTTCATGAACGTTCCTTCTCAAGTACTGCTTCAGGTGGGGTGTTATAAGGTACGGCAGACCAAACCGTTCCTTTCTCGTCGAATATAGCAATAGTAGATGGTACTGTCACTACTTTGGTTGTTGTTAATTGTGTGCTTCCAACTGCAGGGCAACCAGATGCCTTTGCTATCGGATACACTTCGTTGGTGAAGGGGTTATGATAGTAGATGGTTGATTTGAGTGAGTTGTATGTGTTCTCCAGGATTGTGCACTTGTCCTAGGGAATGGGTTTGCTAATCTCGAAACTAGCGGCGTCGATAGGGACTTGAGGTTGACGGTCCTCGCCTCGATAAAACACTAGCCAAGAACCTTGCCCGTGAGAGGTGGTGTTAAAACTAGTGAGTGATCTTTCGATCTAATGTTAGAGGTGTAGGTCCGGAGTTACACCGGGTTCGATCCTTTTGCCTAAGCAGCGGTATGTTGTGCAGAGATGATCTATCTACCCACGTATGGCTGTACCACGCGGTCCCCTTACTATCCTTCCTAGTCGTAGTCCTGACAAGGGATACTTTCAGATACAAGGTAAGCAAGAGCAGATTGGTATTTCCAAGAGGCGTAGTAGTACAAAGCACACAGTAATAATCGTTAAGCTACGATGATCACCAGTGTGTTAAGAGGATCGAAAGATGGGGAATGAGGGCCTACTTCTAACCCTATTTATGCTCTTCAGATAATTCATTTTCCATCCCATATCTTACTCATCTCCTTCCACATTACTCCACTCAGCTCCACTTTGCTCCACCATTGCCTTACTCATGCTGTGCCACTGAGTGCCACCTTGCTCCAAGATTTGTAAGATTGTCTCCACTATTGCAGAGCCTTTGTGGCGTTGCTGACTGAGACGTAGTTCCGAGTCGGAGTGATGAGTCAGTACTCCATTATAACGTCGAGGTCCTTGTTGGGGACTCTGGCTCTTGGTGCAATGTAAGCGGCTTGATATGTGACCTTCTGTTGTTCATCCCTTGGCCCGAAGAGTGAGAGTGTAACTCGGATATCAGTATTGAGATGTCGAGTTGGTGTAGCGTATGGTCCAATACACAGCTGGAACTGTATGTGCTCTGCTGGTGGATGCCTCTGAGTTCGAGTAACTAGCCATGCTTTGCCATTGAGTCAAACATCGCGAATGTAATGCCATATCCTTCGTTGGAGTGCCAGTTGTAACTGTCTGGTTTCCAGGTTCGCGTCCCTCGGTAGGTAGAGGTTTGCTTGCACTGTAGAAGCTGGACATGGGTCATGCAGCTCTGGTTTGTACCATCCTAGTATCTTCCAAGTTATCGGGTCTGCATCTCGAGGGGTTCGAGTGGTGACAGTGAGTTCTTCATGTCGCTTGGGTACTATTGGATTTGGTGGATTGGCATGAAGTTGTTCTTGCATTCTGCGTTGAATTTCAATGTGGCAGTTGCTAGTTTCAGTTGTAGCATGGCATACTACAAAGTATATCTCATAGAGAGCCATGTACGTCCGGGCATACGTCTGACAGTGCTGGAATGCCAGTGTCGTCTCCATTGGGATTTATTTAGCCTTTAGTCGATTAGGCGTTAGGCTTTAGTAGTTGTGCTTCTGAACTTCTGGACTTCTGGTGTTCTAGAGCGCTTCTTGAGTTCTTTTGATTGGGTCAGGTCGGGCGTATATAGTCGGTGGTGTTAAGGTAACGGTCGGTAGTGTTAAGTGCCTCGTGGGTTTACGTATGGTTGCTAGGCGCTCGCGTATTGCCGTTGATGCCGGTGATACCGGTGACCGTTGTCTTGGGCGCGTGATCGGTAGTTTGGTCACGTTATTGCTGGGCCGGTTACTGGTCACGTTCGGAGTGCCGATCCTGTTGATCTGCCGATCGCGTCGATCGTGATGCGAAGTTTTGAGCGGATCCTTTCACACCCTTAGACATACTTGAACTCTCAGAAGAAGCTTTAGAAGCTATCCTAAAGGTATGGCAAAACTTGGAACCAGGGGTTATCACAGTTGATGAATGATATGTCCCTTGATATATTAGTCAGCGGATCAGGTTAATGATGGGCACTGGACTACAGCTATAGGATATTGCAATAGAGGCTAGGCACATAAGATTAGAAGCCTATTTCATGCAGCCACCAAGATTAACCTCAGAAGATCAGCAAGTATTGCTGATCATAAATCCCGAGATCACAACCACCCTCATGATCACCAATTAGTGGCAGAAGCTCGGCTGAGATAATGGAGCAGCCTGGAAGCATTGGCTCAGCAAACAAAGGAAGGACTGATAGGAGGATTTGCAAAAAGAATTAACATATAATAAGTGATGGGATCAGAAGAAGCATAGAAGAAGCATTGGAGTGACAAAGGTTAGAAGAAAGCCTGCCTAATAAGGAATAAAGTATTTGATTATGCCACAGGTCCTAAGGAGTGGTGATGACACTAGATGCTAGGACTTAATGTCAACACAGGTGGGTGGCAACACACTCTAAAATATATTGTCCTGTCTAATGGCGAGGCAGTTCCAGTAGCAGTAGGTAGCAAGTAGTGATTAGTGGAAAGTCTATATAAGTGCCAGCTGAGTGGGGCATTGTCCCTCAGCAAAATTATTTTGTACTCTCAATCATAACGGTACCCCTTTGATTAAAACTCTGCTCTACTAGTAATTCAAGCTTGAGCTCTTAGCTCACTTATTATTAGTATATCTACACCTTTGCTACTCTACTCTCCAATCTATACAAGATCAGAAGAAGGAAGCAAGGACTTGTTCTGATACGCTTGGACTAGCCACTTCATCTGAGAATACCAATCCTAACAGAATCACTCAAAACTCATCATTTCCTCCTAGCCTCCCAAGCTCCAGAAAAAATTCTTACAGGTCAGATTCATGCATGTAAATTCATTTCAGATGTAACAGACTAGGTTTGCATATTAGCTAGGTCCTTAGCATCTACTGATGAGCTTGGGAGATGCTGTCTAGAATGGTGTATACAACCAGAACCTGAAAGGATCCGCTCAAAACTTCGCATCAAGATCAACGCGATCGGCAGATCAACAGGATCAGCACTCTGAATGTGACCAGTAACCGGCCTAGCAGTAACGCGACCAAACTACCGATCACGCGCCTAAGACAACGGTCACCAGTATCACCGGCATTAACGGCAATACGCGAGCGCCTAGCAATCATACGTAAACCCGTGAGGCACTTAACACCACCGACCATATACTCCCGACCTGACCCGATCAAAAGAACTCAAGAAGCGCTCTAGAATACCAGAAGCCCAGAAGTTCAGAAGCACAACTACTAAAGCCTAACGCCTAATTGACTAAAGGCTAAATAAATCCCAATGGAGACAACACTGGCATTCCAGCACTGTCAGACGTGCGCCCGGACGTACATGGCTCTCTATGAGATATACTTTGTAGTATGCCATGCTACAACTAAAACTCGCAACTGCCACATTGAAATTCAACGTCGAATGCAAGAACAACTCCATGCCAATCCACCAAATCCAATAGTACCCAAGCGACATGAAGAACTCACTATCACTACTCGAACCCCTCGAGATGCAGACCTGATAACTTGGAAGATACTAGGATGGTACAAACTAGAGCTGCATGACCTATGTCCAGCTTCTACAGTGCAAGCAAACCTCTACCTACCAAGGGACGCGAACTTGGAAACCAGACAGTTACAACTGGCACTCCAGCGAAGAATATAGCATTACATTCGCGATGTTCGACTCAATGGCAAAGCATGGCTAGTTACTCGAACCCAGAGGCATCCACCAGCGAAACACATACAGTTCCAGCTATGTATTGGACCATACACCACACCAACTCGACATCTCAACATGGATGTCCGAGTTACACTCTCACCCTTCGAGCCAAGGGATGAACAACGGAAGGTCACATGTCGAGCCGCTTACATTGCACCAAGAGCCAGAGTCCCCAATGAAGACCTCGACGTCATAATGGAGTACTGACTCATCACTCCGACTTGGAACTACGTCTCAGTCAGCGATGCCACAAAGGCTCTGCAATGGTGAAGACAATCTTACAAATCTAGGAGCAAAGTAGCGCTTGGCGACATAGCATGAGTAAGGCAATAGTGGAGCAAAGTGGAGCTGAGTGGAGTAATGTGGAAGGAGATGAGTAAGATATAGGATGGAAAATGAATTATCTGAAGAGCATAAATAGGGTTAGAAGTAGGCCCTCATTCCCCATCTTTCGATCCTCTTAACACACTGGTGATCATCGTAGTTTAATGATTATTACTGTGTGCTTTGTACTACTACGCCTCTTGGAAATACCAATCTGCTCTTGCTTACCCTGTATCTGAAAGTATCCCTTGTCAGGACTACAACTAGGAAGGATAGTAAGGGGACCGCATGGTACAGCCAGACGTGGGTAGATAGATCACCTCTGCACAACATACCGCTGCTTAGGCAAAAAGATCGAACCCGGTGTAACTCCGGACCTACACCTCTAACATTGGATCGAAAGATCACTCTTTAGTTTTAACACCACCTCTCACGGGCAAGGTTCTTGGCTAGTGTTTTATCAAGGCGAGGACCGTCAACCTCAAGTCCCTATCGATGCCGCTAGTTTCGAGATTAGCAAACCCATTCCCTAGGACAAGTGCACAATCCTGGAGAACACATACGACTCACTCAAATCAACCATCTATTATCATAACCCCTTCACCAACGAAGTGTACCTGATAGCAAAGGCATCTGGTTGCCCTGCAGTTGGGAGCACACAATCAACAACAACCAAAGTAGCGACAGTACCATCTACTATTGTTACATTTGACGAGAAAGGAACGGTTTGGTCTGCCGTACCTTATAACACCCCACCTGAAGCAGTACTCGAGAAGAAATGTTCATGAACCAGCCAGAGAACGGAACTGGAGGAAGTAATGGTCATAGAACAAACAAACATCCAAATACTCGAACGAACAACCAAGGCAGAACAGGACTGCAGCAGGAGCTCAACCATATCTAAGGACGACTGGCAAGATTGGAACTAGAACACGATATCCTTTGGGGAATGAACTACCAATCAAGTGATGAATATCCACCAGTCATACAATACTTATGACAGAGGGTAGTCCAACTTGATGGAGTACAATCCAGTCTGGCTAGGGCTCAAGCAAACAACAACCTGCCGAGCGCAGCATACGCAACTACAGTTGGAAATCAACTTGAAGCACTTGAGATTAATACCAACGGACTAGGAGCACAAGTGGCAACACTGCATCGAAATGACGACGCACTAGATTGAGCAGTCATACTCCTTAATCAACAAGTCACCTCTGAGATAACAGTAGTGCAAGAGGAAATAGGACAAATTTGCTCTACACTCAGTGCATATGAACAGCGTATCCAAGCAGTCGAGATAGCAACCACTGAACTTACAAGAATAGTTCAGGCAACTCCGAACATTGCACAAGATATCAACAACTTGTGAGAAGCACTCCTTTTGCTAGGATGCACAGTTGAAGCAAGTCAGGAAGGTTATTAGGCGCTATTGGCAGCAGTCAACTCGACAGAGAACACTGCAAGGAACATACTCGAGCACGCAGACTTCCTCAGACACGAAGCTCAGCGAATTCGAGAGATATACACACGGAACGAACGCTCTTCCGACGATTCAGTATCATCAGACGAAGAGCTATCTCGAACTCTAAGGCCGTACGCACTACGAACATTTCATGTACGAGGAATTACTATCCAAGTTCTAACAGACGGTTCAGTAGCAACCCAAACACCAACAACGCCAGAAAACCCACCCACTTATTCACCACCAGCAGTACCAATAGCAACATACGATAATGTCGACAACCGACCAGAGGGTACAAACGCTGGAGACTCAACTACAAACTCTTCAGACACAACTCAATAAACACAGCATCAAATTGCCGAAGTACTATAGCAAATGAAATGAGGATATTGATCTGTGGATTAGTCGATGTGTGTCGAAGCTGGCACAGTATGGAGTCAAGGATGAGGAGGAGATTGCGAAGAGTCTATTCGCAGCACTCAAAGGCGACAGTTATGATTGGTTTGCAGAGAAGCAAATATTGACATCATTCGACAACCAAGGAAAGCTCAAACCAGTACCAGCAATCATCAATGCAGCTGGGACAGGCATGTTCAAATTATTCAAAGAGATGATCGATTGGATGAGGATCCGAGCAGGACATCCAATAGTAGGAGAACAGGAAGCACTATTCCACCTACTATGCATCCAACAGAAAGGATCGAGCATCAGAGCCTACAATGATGAATTCCGATGGCTCAAAGCGAGAGCACCAGACTCACTAGATGTTACTATGCTCAAGTACATCTATGTTAAAGGACTAGACAACTGGGTCAAACGACGAGTCAAATCCATACAGCCTGACGCTTTCGAAAAGTACAAGCTCGACGAATGGATGACATGGACAACCAACCTAGCAGACGTTGATGCAAGACAGAAGTTGATCGGAAGCCAGACATACACTCCGAGATTCAAGACAAATGGGCAATCATCATACCGACCACCAGTTCTACAGACGAGACGAGATCCAGACGCCATGGATGTAGATGCACTCCGAGGCTTGCCAAAGAAGGGAGCAAAATGCTACAACTGTGGGAAGACTGGACACTACTCAAGGAATTGCAAGGCACCAAGGAAGCAAAAGGGTTCTTCCTCAGGACAGCCGAAGAAATGAACTAATGGCCAGAAACGAAAGCCGATGACAGCATGAGCTGTAAACTTCAAGGAGACATGCCCCGATCCGCATTGTCGAAAACCAGTCCACTATGATCACATAGCATGGGCTAGAGGAGACGAATCAGCAGGATATACATGCAAACATGACGAAGAATATCGAACCAACTTCCGCAAATCTCTAGCAAGTAAAGAGCAACAGGGAAAAGACTAAGACCTCCATCGAACGAGACTGCACAATGTGAGTGTAACAAGGGTGACAAGAACAATGGTTTCAACAACCAGCGATTCATACCTCCTGGGTTCAACCCCAGTGAAGCGATGTACAATAAGCAATTACCAATACATGCATTGCATCCTCGATTACCCATTCGAGTGAAGGTTGGAATGAAGACCCTAGCAGTCCAAGCATTAATTGATTCTGGAGCAACTTGTAGTACGATTCATCCGAACTTGGTACGACACCATAACCTATTCAAGAAGAGGCTTGATCACCCTCGACCCCTGAATAATGCCGATGGAAGCCCAAACCAGAGAGGAGCAATCACACACGAGGTCTATACATTAATCTTCGATGGACCTAAGCTACAGCCACAGACACTGGCAGTAGCGACTACAGGACAAGATCAAGTTATTCTAGGCATTGACTATTTGGCCAAAGTCAATCCAGAAATTGATTGGAAGAATCAGATATGGAATCGGAATGGTAACGCAATACCATTCGAGCTCAGTGTCATACGAGCTACCAAGAAGCGAAAGCGCAGGAGGCGCAAACGAAAGCGGCAAAGGAAAGGTAAATCTGACAAGACTAGATCTAGGCAAGACACAAAGAAACAAGCGCTGAACAGAGACAACTATCGACACTCTGGAGCACCAGGAATACTATTCACACCATGGAGGGAAAGTAACAATGGAAACCCTCAAGAATCGAAGCTGCAAGCGAAACCAGTGACACGACCAGGAACACCACAACTGGAGCAGCCAAAGAAGGCTGATGTACCGAAGAGTCCGAGCATGGAAAATATATCAGACTCTATACCAAGGCAACCATCAGAACAGACGAGTATAGTGCAACGACGAACAAGGCACATACCACAAAGGATGATCCCAGCATGGCAATTGTACCAGACATCCGAAGACGACGTTACAGAAGTAACAGGCAAGCGCAGCCATGATGAACAGGAGGAAATAAACGACTCTCCTAAGCGATGGAAGAAACAGCCTTTAAGACAGAGAAGGCCACTACCACAGAAGAAACCAGACATCGAACAAACTCAGCCTGTACCAAAAGAAGATCCTGGGATGACAGTCTATATTCATCCACGAGAGGAACGAAGGTCAGAGAAAGTGGTAGCAGGAACAAAACAACATTGGACATCGAGACCAATACCAGTCAAGGAAGCTATCCCCACACCGAAGCATATAAGATGGGCAGCAGAAGACAGCGATATTGACATGCAGAACGAACAGGAGACAACAGAAGATACTCCAATGTGCGATATAGAGCCACTAGACATTGAAAGGCTCAGGACGACCAACCAAATAATTACCCTTACCAGAAAGGAAGAGCTTGCTGAAAAGCTGGAGCTAGACCTTAAACAGAATTGGTCACCAAGGCAGCAAGGCCAGGTTTCACAACCACTGAACAAAGCTAGTTCAGTATCACAGCAATACTCGCAGCAGAAGACAGCTGCAGAAGGATTACTCAGCACAGCAAAGCGAGATTGGCGAAAACTCCTACCGAAGCAAATTGCAGACTATGCAGATGTATTTGATCCAGACAGATCAAGGAGGTTACCCAAACATACGAAATGGGATATGGCGATAAACCTCAAAGAAGGAGTACCACTACCAAAACCAAGGCCGATTATCAAGCTCACTCGAGAAGAGTAGGCAGCACTCAATGCCTATGTCCAGGAACTATTGGACAAAGGATAGATTGAGAAGGTTCACCCACATGAACCATGTCTGGTAGCAGCACCAGTCTTCTTTGTAGGAAAGAAAGATGGAGGAGCACGAGCAGTAACCGACTACCGAGATATTAATGATGCCACAGTATCAGATCCATACCCTATACCGATTATGAGCGTTCTACCAGAGAAACTGGAGAAAGGAAAAGTCTTCTTCACACTTGATATGCGATCAGGATATAACAATCTGAGAATTCGAGAAGGAGATGAATGGAAGGCAGCATTCAGAGTCGGCAATGCAGTCTACAAACTGAAGATCATGATGTTTGGAATGAAGAACTCACCTGCGATATTCCAACAATTCATGAATGACAACTTCGAATATTGGCTCAGAACGGAGGAGGCACTAGTCTACCTAGACGACCTCATTGGCCAAGCACAAACTGAAGAGGAGCATTGGACACTCCTCAGGGCAATTCTACAGAAATGCCGAGAGCTCGACATTTACCTCAAGATCGAGAAATGTCATTTCGTTCAAACCCAACTCGACTACCTAGGATTTGTAGTAGGAATGAAAGGCATCCAGATGGATCCTTACAAGCTGAAAGCGATTCGAGAATGGCCAACACCAAAGACGAAATGACAGATCCGAAAGTTCTAAGGCTTTTGCAATTTCTACTGAAGATTCATCAGGAACTATGCCGATTTATACACACCAATTGGCGAACTTATCAAGAAGGATCACAAGTTCATTTGAACAGAAGCACAGGACAAAGCATTCAAAGCTATCAAGAAAGCATTCAAAACCGAAGTGGCACTAGCAATGCCAAAGTCTGACAAACCATATACATTGGAAACCGATGCATCCGATGTAGCGATTGGAGCAGTCTTACAGCAAGAAGATGGCCAAGGAGAACTGAGACCGCTAGGTTTCATGTCGAAGACACTATCCAGTGCTCAACGAAATTATCCAATGCATGATAAGGAGATGCTAGCAATCATGGAAGCACTCGGACATTGGAGACACTTACTGGAAGGAACAAAGGAACCATTAACCATCCGAAGCGATCATGCAAATCTCCGATACTTCATGACAGCTCAGAATCTGACAAGACATCAAGCGAGATGGGCACTAGAGTTATCGCGATATAACTTCAAGATTCTCCATTGGCCAGGCAAGAAGAATCAAGCAGATGCACTATCACGACGACCCGACTATATGCCAGAGGACAAGGATAACTTGGGAGTCACCTTGCTACCACCTGACATGATCGAGCAGCAGACATTGCGACGAACTGAGATTAACGGCCTATACCGACTAGAGACAGAAATGGTCACTATCTCTGATCCGATTATTCGAACCATCAAGAGACACTACAACTTCAAAGAGGCGAAGCAGGAAATTATGGCAATCAAGAAGAGCAATGGCTACAGTTACAAGAATGGCTTGCACTACGTATCCAGTGCATTATATGTCCCACCATCCACCAACCTAAAATCATTGCTAATCTGAAGGCGCCATGACCACAAACTTGCAGGCCACCCAGGAGCAGAAAAGACCATAGAGCTTGTAAAGCGAGCGTACTATTGGCCGAAGATGGAAGAGATGATCCGAGAATATACTGCATCCTGCGACATATGTCAATGTGCAAAACCGATTCGACAGTTTCGAAATCCACCCCTCCAACCGTTGAAGGCACCACATCAACCATGGGAAACCATAACCTGTGACCTAATCACCGATTTACCAGTCAGCAACAAAGGCTATAGTTCAATACTTGTTATAGTGGACAAGCTCACCAAAATGGGGAAGTTCATCCCTTGCCAGGGAATACCCAATGCTAAGCAGTTGGCACGCTTGTTCCACCAACATATCTTCAAATACTACGGGGCCTCTAAACAAGTAATCTCCGACCGAGGTAGCAACTTCACGGCACAATTCCTCAAGGAGTTCTGTAGACTCATCAATGTCGATTGGAAAACTAGTACAGCATACCACCCACAAACTGATGGTCAAACCGAGTGACTCAATCAAGAACTTGAGCAGTACTTACGCTGCTACGTGTCCTACCGTCAAACAGATTGGGCAGAGTACATCGATATGGCAGAATTCGCCTACAACAATCGGAAACACAGCATTATGCATCAGTCACCATTCTATATGCTGTATGGATGGCACCCTCACCTAACGTAGCGGAAACCGGGGACTCAAACGTCCCAGAAGCAATAAATCACCTAGAGGAGCTTTGACAAGTACAGCAAGAAGCCTACAATTCGATTAGGCAAGCAAACAAGGCAATGAAGCTTTATGCAGACCTGCATCGAGGCAAACTGCCGGAGTACAAGCCAGGAGATGAAGTGTTACTAGACATGAAGAATCTCAGTCGACTGGAACCAACGAAGAAGCTTGCAATGAAATGGGCAGGTCCTTATAAAGTCGAGAAGGTAGTTGGACAAGTGTCATTCAGATTATGCTTACCTGAAACCCTTCCGATACACCCAGTGTTTCATGCGAGTCTTCTCAGGCCTTACAAATGAAAGGAATACCCTGGAAGACCCACTTTGGATGAACCACCCCCTATTGAAGTAGAGAGAGAAGCAGAATACGAAGTGGAGAAGATTCATGACACAAGGCGCCATCGAAACAAGATTCAGTATCTTATTCAATGGAAGGGATACCAAGAGCATACTTGGGAGCCACTTGACAATCTCAAGAACTCCTATCAAGCAGTAGAAGACTTCCACAAGAAGTACCCTCAGGCGATGAGGCCGCCGAACCTTAGTCAATAGATCGCCGAACAAAGACAAATTAGGGAATAACCACATCACGTGCACTCCACCTGATGGAGCTGACTTAGGAGCCACAATGCAAACGATGAGTAAGACCTCTGATGGTCTTACCAATCAATGACATCACAGTGGCACCTCAAGATGAAGACAGAGAGAAACAAAATAGGCAAGAGAAAGGTGATATACCAGCAGACATAGTATAAAAGATGAAGCAATTCGAGCTGAAGATCATCAACTCGAACTCAAGCAAACTAGTCATCTCTCGAAGACAACCACTACTCAACTATGCCTATCTTCAATGAACTACATGCCTTCTCTACTCCCAAAGATGCACCTGATTGGACATTCATACTCAGGCCACCTACCGAATGTTATCAATGGCCACAGTTCTGTAACTGCTTCAACCAAGAGAACTATGAAGAAGAGATCGTACCCCTATGCCCAGGGAAGTACTTCGATGACCTCTATGACAAGTGGCACTCAATCCATACCACCAAGAAACAAGATCCTAAACTTATGATCCCAGACCCACCAAACAGTGAGCTGATCAGGCTTAGCAATGCTCGAACGGCATCGATTCGATGACTCAATGATGATGCATTCCTTACCTATACAGTGGAACTCGAAGTATGAGCTCTTAACGAAGGGCAAATCGACTTCAACCATGAACCAACATACAGGAACATCATGGGCATCTATTATTCAGTGGCACAAATCTGTGCATACCGACGAGACCTGTTGATCGCAATCACTAACCGAATGATGCGATGGAGTCATTACCATTCAGCAGGCAATGAGACAATGTGATACATCAACTACCTAGCGGACAAGACGGGCTTCTATGCAGTTAGAACCACGCAGTATACAACACTGCTCAATACAACAAAGTACTACGAGGGCACTGTATACCAGAGGACAATGCGAAAGCAAGGACCTCCAAATCAGATGAATGGTATCCAGATTAACGAAGTCGAACACCACATAGTCGAAGGCGAGGAAGTCAACTACGACCCCCAGTACCTCATAGAACTCAATGAGAACGAAGAAGAAGCGAGAGAAAGACTGGAAGCGATGAGACACCCGCTAGACGAGGATCTGATGATCTCAATCTACCAGTATCCAAACGAGCTTTACCAACCAGACAAGATGCTCACCATGTCAATGCGAGAGGACAGCTACATGGACTCGGACGATACGGAATCAAGCGAGGAAGATGGGTCAACAGAACCACTACTGACACCAGCAGATTCAGCACAGGCTTCACCTGCGATTGAGGAACTCGATGATATGTAAACTTTTCTTCACTCCATAAACCCCTTTCTTATGCAACCCCTTTCCATGATACAAATGGCCAATTATGCTTTATGTTACCATCACTCCCTATCCGCTATGGTATCTATTTGCCATATTCCCTGCCAAGTCAAGTAGCAACCCTGTTGTCCCTCGGAGGCTGTCCAACCAGACAAAATCTGCGGAACAACAAGTTGCCCTTGAACTTGACAGTGAAGACTGGCAGTCTATGCATTATGCACCATCCTTTTCATGCTCATTCGGAAGGCTGAGCCGATAAGGCACTATGCAAAGCGTCGGAGCACCAATAATGTTCCAACTCTTAGTACATGCATTATCGAGCCAGCAGCCAAATTAGCACACTATGCTTACATTTTACCTTTCTATGCAGAGGAGGAGGAGCTAAGAAGTTAACAGTCGTTGTGACGCCTTCGGCAGTATATCTGTCAAAGCGACATAACAACTATTCCTAACCTCTCTTTGTCAAATTGGGATGCCTAGGCACATCAGCTTGACAAAGTAAACATTGTGATTATCAAGCCCTCCAACTCAAACGTTATTTTCCTTACATGCATTTTGTCGCTCTGATCTAAAGGATGAAGTCATTTCTCATGAACAAGGCTGGTCAATACAGCCCTGTCACGAGAAATACATCATGCAGATCACCGACAAATCATTATGAAACTTATGCATCATCAACTACTATGACTTTTATTTTTTATCATTTCCATTCATGCTATAATCCGTTTACATGACGCATATTTCATTTAATGTTTCCTTCATATCCCTTCCCACCACCTACTACAATTCGATGTCAAACCAAGCTCCTGCCGCACGATTCTCTTGCGCAGAAGCGCCTGCATTGAGGACAACCTTCAGCTCATCGGGATCAGCAGCCTCGAGATGTGGAACCTCGAGCTTATCAGCAGCCTGTTTCGCAGTAGCAGCTGCAGGAAACGATTGCATTTCATAATCCTCACTCTTCTACCAAGAATATCAGCAATTTTACAATGCAAATGACAGGGCACGCACAGGGTGGCGACGATAACGCTTTATTCACCACAGATTCAGCACGAAAACTGCCACAAGGATGATCAAAACAGCAGGAACGGCGGCGACAGCTGACATATTTGGGCGACTTTGATAATGGTTTGATAGCAACACCAACTATCACAAGCCGACTCCCTTATCCGAAGCTTTCTCACAGATTAGGATGAACATTTCTCCGAAAGTCCATCTTAGAAGGGGGGTAGTGAAAGGATCTGCTCAAAACTTCACATCAAGATCAACGCGATTGGCAGATCAACAGGATTGGCACTCTGAACGTGACCAGTAACCGGCCCAGCAGTAACGCAACCAAACTACCGATCACGCGCCTAAGACAACGGTCACCGGTATCACCGGCATTAATGGCAATACGTGAGCACCTAGCAATCATACATAAACCCGCGAGGCATTTAACACCACCGACCGTTACCTTAACACCACTGACTATATACTCCGGACCCGACCCGATCAAAAGAACTCAAGAAGCGCTCTAGAACACCAGAAGCCCAGAAGTCCAGAAGCACAACTACTAAAGCCTAACGCCTAATTGACTAAAGGCTAAATAAATCCCAATGGAGACAACACTGGCATTCCAGCACTGTCAGACGTGCGCCCGGACGTACATGGCTCTCTATGAGATATACTTTGTAGTATGCCATGCTACAACTAAAACTCGCAACTGCCACATTGAAATTCAACGTCGAATGCAAGAACAACTCCATGCCAATCCACCAAATCCAATAGTACCCAAGCGACATAAAGAACTCACTATCACTACTCGAACCCCTTAAGATGCAGACCCGATAACTTGGAAGATACTAGGATGGTACAAACCAGAGCTGCATGACCCATGTCCAGCTTCTACAGTGCAAGCAAACCTCTACCTACTGAGAGACGCGAACTTGGAAACCAGACAGTTACAACTGGCACTCCAGCGAAGAATATAGCATTACATTCGCGATGTTCGACTCAATGGCAAAGCATGGCTAGTTACTCGAACCCAGAGGCATCCACCAGCGAAACACATACAGTTCCAGCTATGTATTGGACCATACACCACACCAACTCGACATCTCAACATGGATGTCCGAGTTACACTCTCACCCTTCGAGCCAAGGGATGAACAACGGAAGGTCACATGTCGAGCCGCTTACATTGCACCAAGAGCCAGAGTCCCCAATGAAGACCTCGACGTCATAATGGAGTACTGACTCATCACTCCGACTTGGAACTACGTCTCAGTCAGCGATGCCACAAAGGCTCTGCAATGGTGAAGACAATCTTACAAATCTAGGAGCAAAGTAGCGCTTGGCGACATAGCATGAGTAAGGCAATAGTGGAGCAAAGTGGAGCTGAGTGGAGTAATGTGGAAGGAGATGAGTAAGATATAGGACGGAAAATGAATTATCTGAAGAGCATAAATAGGGTTAGAAGTAGGCCCTCATTC
Source organism: Sanghuangporus sanghuang (assembly GCA_009806525.1). Taxonomy (NCBI): domain Eukaryota; kingdom Fungi; phylum Basidiomycota; class Agaricomycetes; order Hymenochaetales; family Hymenochaetaceae; genus Sanghuangporus; species Sanghuangporus sanghuang. The sequence continues at coordinate 1,184,968 of VVIT01000001.1, read as the reverse complement.
CCCATCTTTTGATCCTCTTAACACACTGGTGATCATCGTAGTTTAACGATTATTACTGTGTGCTTTGTACTACTATGCCTCTTGGAAATACCAATCTGCTCTTGCTTACCTTGTATCTGAAAGTATCCCTTGTCAGGACTACAACTAGGAAGGATAGTAAGGGGACCGCGTGGTACAGCCAGACGTGGGTAGATAGATCACCTCTGCACAACATACTGCTGCTTAGGCAAAAAGATCAAACCCGGTGTAACTCCGGACCTACACCTCTAACAGAACCACTTGTTCAACCCAGCTCCCTAGTGAGTCCTACAGTAACCAGTGGTGCTCAAAGCTTATGTTTTTCATCTATAGTGAATTTACATGCATGAATCTGACCTGTAAGTTTTTTTCCTGGAGCTTGGAAGGCTAGGGGAAAATAGTGAGTTTTGAGTGATTCAGGCATGCCTCAAAGCAGTACATTCTGGCACACAATTCAGCTCAAATTCAGCCTCTAAAATCATAAAATAATCATTTCAGACAGATTTTGAGAGGTGCTGGACCAGCAGGGAGCACAGAAAAAAATGCACATGCAAAGAAGAGACAAAAAACATATTTTTGCTATTTCAGTATCAGTTTTTACTCTATTTTCTCAAAATTTGTTTCTTAATAAAATCCCTTTCGAAAATATGAATTTATCAACTTAGATGATGTGAAACCATTGAGTTTTGGGTGAGATATTATTTTATCTGTGTTTTGAGGCTCTCACAGCATAAAAAGTGGTGAAAACACGTGATTGCCAACAATTTTGCAACTAGCTGTAGGTACTGTACATGTGGCTACACAGACATGTGTTAGGGATCTCTAATGTGTGATGATTGAAAAGAGGGGTTCTATGATAGTATATGTGTAAGTGTAATAAAGGTGGTGTATTTGTATTGCTTAGCCGGGGGATCTAATGAGATATGCTTACGTAAGCGTTCCACGAGCGCCAGAGCTCGACGTTAACTACTGTAACACATTCTTTACGTCGTCCCTCATGTCAGATGTACAGTCTCCAGTTCAGTTGTACAAATCCAAATCACAAGCGACTGACGGAGGATTGCCTCCCCACCCAGCATATTTACACCACGTAGACAACGGTCGTCAGCGACTAGATGACGAACGGCCCCAAACTTTCAGTCCTCAAGAAATGCGTCTACCCACAAGGAATGGGACCGGAGAGGATTATTACGGTGAGACCACCGCTCTATCATAATGCGTTCTCTAGAACAAACACTCAGTCTTGTGCTCCACATTTTTCGGCCCTCTAGCCGCGCCAATGGCACCTACCACTTTGACTAACCCTGAGACTTCCGATCGTTCTTCTCCTGCTCCTCTGCAGAGTTCAAACCTAAATGGTCTTTACGATTTATCAGATGGGGTCAATAAGATATCTATGAGCGAGACATCAGCGACTGACCTGGCAATAAGTGATGGAACTAGAAACAGGGAAATTTACCCGGGTGTACACAGAGTAGCTTCGAGTTTTCCGCAATCAACGACGGCGGATTATGAGGCCTATGCATACGACGCGGACACGTTTACAGACATATCATCAATCCCGCTCCAGGAGGATGGTCGTCCTTGGTTAAGTGGGCATGATTATTCTGCACCCTACCGTGCTCGCTCGCCAGTGGGTGTATTCGATCCATTTACCGCCGCGGCTTCTAATGTGCTAGGCGGAGGACCACCTGTTGATGATGCACCTGCTTACTCGATTGATAATCGGCCTAGCCTACCGGAGCACACTATCATTCAAACTTCCACAGCCCAAGCGAGTATGCATGACGGATACTCCTTATATCATTTTCCTTCCAACTCTTCACGAGCAAATGAAGACCAGATAACTAGCCAGGAGCTTGGTCTTCTGGATGATGGTGCTTCCACATCCAGCAACGGAAGAACTGTGTCGGAAAATAGTTCCCGTCCTTCATTACATCGTTCGGGTACCACAGGTTCCGTGAGTCTTGGGACGCGGAAGATGAAGGCAGTAGACTTGAGCTCCCCTCCATACACAAAGGAATTCATCGATGAATATCGGCAACGTATCAAAAACGATCCGGATCCCGAAGCTCATTTTCGTTATGCGAGGTATCTGATCGATGCAGCGAGGCACATCGGTTCGAATGCCGCGGATCAGAGGGCAGTCCGCAAGTTTCGGGAGCTTCTAGTGCAGGAGGCTTTGAAAGTTTTCAGAAGATTAGCGACCCAGGGAGAGCCGTATGCAGAAGCTCAATTTTTCTTGGCGAACTGTCATGGAACTGGAATGTTAGGCTTGCCAGTCGATCACGAGCGCGCGTACCATTTATACCTACAAGCTGCTAAGCAGAACCATGCTGCAGCAGCGTATCGAGTGGCAGTATGCAATGAGATCGGGGCGGGAACGAGGCGAGAACCTCCGCGTGCATTCGCTTTTTATAGGAAGGCGGCTTCTCTCGGGGACACAGCGGCAATGTTTAAGCTTGGTATGGTCCTATTGTCCGGAGGTTTAGGTCAACCAAGTAACCCTCGAGAAGCGGTTGCCTGGCTTCGTAGGGCAGGCGAACAGGCAGACGAAGATAATCCCCATGCAGTTCACGAACTTGCGTTGCTTCACGAAAACCCGGACTCTAAGATCGTGCCATACGACCCTCTATACGCGAAGAACCTCTTCACCAAGGCGGCACAACTTGGTTATACCCAGTCTCAATTCAAGCTCGGCCAGTGCTACGAGTATGGTACCTTAACATGTCCGGTGGACCCTCGACGATCTATTGGATGGTATACCAAGGCAGCGGAAAAAGGCAACGCCGAAGCTGAGTTAGCCTTAAGTGGATGGTATCTGACGGGAAGCGAAGGTGTGCTGAAACAAAGTGATTCCGAGGCTTATCTTTGGGCTCGAAGGGCAGCAAACAAGGGTCTAAGTACAGCCGAATATGCTGTAGGATATTTCTCCGAGGTTGGAATCGGCGTTAAGCAAGATATCGAGTTAGCAAAAAGATGGTATATGCGAGCAGCTGGTGAGCGGATTGCATATTCATGTTTCATGTGACTCACGCTCCGATTCAAGCCCAGGGAAATAAACGCGCCATGAACCGTCTGACAGAGCTGAAGCGAATGGGTAACAAACGTGGCTTGACTGTTAGGCCAACACGACAACAAGCCAAGGACGAATGCGTGATTTGCTGAAAGTATTGAAGGTGAACAATTAGCACCTCAGTGCAGTGTTGATAATGCACCCGTCTATGTTTCCCTTTTCACTCTGTTCATCCGGTCCATGCCATACATGCTTTCACTTTGCACGTCAAATATTCTTCATCGAGTAATTATTAATCTACACTTGCGCATAGTGCTCTATACAGTATACAAGACAGGGAAGGAGCGACGTGATAGAAGGTCAGAAGATAATGCTATAAGATTACACATCGTCGCTGTCGAACTATCCTTCCCCATCGTCCTTTCATACTCTCTTTCAATGCAAGATTAAAAACGTCCTGCACGCCTGCGCCTGTTTTTGCAGAGCACTCCACGTATTTTGCCCCGATTTCTTTGGCGACTCTAGCGCCTGCCTCCGTAGTCACCGGGCTTTGTCCTTGAGCGGCAAGCATTCTGCGTGTTTGGTCGTCGCGTCTAAGATCGATTTTCGTCCCTACCAAAACTAATGGAGTGTCCTCGCAAAAATGCGCAACTTCTGGATACCACTACAGAGCGAAAAACGAGGAGCTCCTTCAGTTCAATTACCGGGCAGAATTACTCGGTCCCAGGAGCTGAGAAGCACGGACCTTATCCTGTATGTTTGCCAAGCTCGTAGGGAAATCGACCGAGAAAACAATAAGGATAACATCACTCTCCGGATAGCTCAATGGCCGCAATCTATCGTATTCTTCTTGTCCTGCGGTATCCCAAAGAGCGAGCTCGATACATTTACCGTCGAAGTTCACTAACGTCACATAGTTCTCGAAGACAGTAGGTATATATGCCTGATGGCGGTCGTCAAAAAGAGAACCATACAGGATGAGAATCCTACCTCCGGGAATCTGTTTTCGGCATAAACGATGAGAAGACACGTTTTTCCGCAACCGCCTGGTGAACACAGCCCAGCCCAATGAGAGGCAGAAGTCACCGAAGTACCCGATCACTCACCATCACCAACTACAACGAGCTTCTTCTTGAGATCCGGTCGTCTTCCAGAGTTGTCCATTAACCAAAAGACAACAGGTGCTTCGATCGTGCTCGGCTAAGATGCACGCTGACTGAAGACAAACAACAAACATGCATTCGTCGAGTCGAACCGTGAAAGCGCGTCAAGCGCATTCAAACGTCACGTGATTCGTTCTTACGGTCAACACTACGGGCAATTTAGTATTTTACATCGGATGATAAATGGATTGATATGTAATTTGATATTTTCAATATCATTCAATATCATACTGCATATCCTCATTAGGGATATTTAAAATATCATCGAAGCAGATATCCCTAAAAATTATCCCGATTGGTCAATCAGAATATCTGCTTTGATGATATTCTAAATACTTTGATGATATTTTAAATATCCCTAATGAGGATATGCAGTATGATATTGAATGATATTGAAAATATCAAATTACATATCAATCCATTTATCATCCGATGTAAAATACTAAATTGCCCATAGTGCAAATAAATGATGTGAAGGCATATAGTACTATCAGTACATCGCTGGTACGCGCATATACTGTATACGTTAGTTGGGTAGGGTGGACGGTTGATATTTACAGTGATGCAGTTGGATAACATTTACGCTTTCGTATCTTTTATGTGAGTGTGTCAAGGCTCAGGCGATGGTATTATCCATGAGGAACAGCAAACAAAGGCTGAATACAATTCCCGATACCATACTCATAGCAGCTATGTGCGGCCTGAAGGGGGCGCATCAGTAGTTGTATTTGAAGTTGGACTTGTGATAAAAAACCCACTTGCTTGCCACCATGAAGGCGCGCCGTGTCCTCATATCCCTATCTGCAGACCAATATTCCCACGTTCCTGCCAGGAGAGCCAGCAGCGCCGACAACGCGAGAACCAGCGCTATTGGAAAGTATGAAGGGAAAATATGACGTGGTCCTGGATCAGAACCGGACTCATTGGAGCCAGAAAGTCGTGCATGAAGGAGAATGGAAGCGGAGAGGAGAGACAGCAGCAGGCCAAGCTTGATATGAGAAAGAATATTCCGCTCAAGCATGCACCAGTCTCGGGCCGTGCTGCCTGTGTTTGCGATGAGGTTCGAAGCGGACAGACTGCCGAACATGCTCGTTGATACAGTACGGTAGCACTCTTATTTTTATTTTTTTCTCTTTAGTTTTTGTACAATGCGACATCACGTGATTGCCTAGTACAGGCACATCATCATCTGATTCACTATGACTCTATGTACATACACCACCACCATTTCCACTGAGTCTTATGTACAACTACCACAACTCGCTGTGGTATTTTCACCACAGTCGTACAGCTTCGGGACTTCGGAACAATGACTGCTACTAGCTGGCTCTTGCCCATTGTATCAACTTTATTCAGGCTCCTCTCTTCGTCTTCTTGAGAGTTGTGAGTTGCCTTCACTGCATTCTGTGCGTCAAACCTTCATGTTTCCCAGATCCCTCTGAGTTTCCTCAATACAATACTGCCTATGCTGTACATGTCTTATGCGTCTCTTCTGCTTCTACCACCTGCTCCAGTCTCTCGACTTCTCTTCGCGAAAGCCACAATGGATTAACGTGACACTGATAAAACAGGAACCGTTCACGCAGGGACTGCGCAATTGCTAGCGAAAAGTTGACCGTAGATGGTATTCGCTCATGATTCTGATTGCAGAAATACGCGAGACAATATTGCTGCCAGCTTGCATGTGCCTTTCTTTTCATTCTGCCTTCGCCTTATAACAAACTGTGGAAGATCTCGCTTTTCGTAACACAGCTCTCATTCTTTTTGTTGTGGACTTCACTACCCATCCTATACGCCATCCGACTTTTGTCCATGTCGGAGCTGTGGACAATAATAGTGCAAGATTATCAGTGCGTTATCCAGGCCAGCATGTGGATCACGAGCATGCTGTGCAGGTCAATTTCCGGCCTACTACGAGCAGTGCATATGAAGATACGCATTGGGTTGGAGGCCAGACAGTCGACGTTTTTTTTTGAACAGAGTGACTGGATTAATTCCACTATGATCTCTAATCCACGGCCAAACACGACCTAAGAATGTAAGCCATATGGGACAGCTGGACAGCCCATTCTTACTGCAAATTTCAGGTCAACGTGTAGTAGTAAACACGATCTGCAATTTCCTAAGAGGCCTCTTCAATTTAGGACTTTTCCTGACCCGCATTTGGAAGTAGGGTCCGAGTTCAAATTCATCGCAACTTCGTGCATCCTTCCGAACTTTCCGTATGTTCCTGGCAAGGGCGAGGAGATACAGGGATTCGACTTGATGGCAGAGTATACTTGACCGATGGGTAAAAATAATCATAAGTATCCCTGGGACACCCAAACCAAATAGTAGTGGTGATTTGGATTGCATAGCAGACTTCTCAAAGGATAGTAAGACCACTCTGTATAGCGAAGCACGCTCTGCAAAGTTTCTCCTGCTGTTGGGAGTCTTCATTTACGCCGATATTCCAGTTTACTACGGTGACTCCCTGGAAGCCTATCGACGCCTGTATCGTTGAGCGTATGCTAGTCCTAGTTTCAGAAAGATATACGAGACATTGTGTGCGTCTGCAGTCCAACATTTTTTAATCAAGAACGATCATCTAGTCATTCATTTATAGCCATTCTTAACATCTATAATGACCACGAGGTAGCTCACTTCCTGATGGTCGTATCAATTCCAACCGTCTTTGGTACAGGTTATGAATAATTTTGTCGGCAAAGATAACGACTCGACGTGTCCCTATCCGAGTACTTCCAGTGCTTTCCACCTATATATCGGACAGGCAAACTACTGTTCTAGTTATGAGGGCCAATACTATTATGATTTTCGGTAAGGCAGAGCGAAATGTCCCGTTTTGTAAATCATGGTCACCATAGGAAAAAAAACATAGACATGGGGACGCGGTATTCTTCGTTCTGGACACTCGCCGCTATCGATTTGAAACGTCGGATGAGGGTAACCCGACAATCCTAGGAAATCAGCAGTTGCGGGATTTGATGGACTGGCTGAGAGGGGTAAATTTCCGTTATGTTGAGATGTTCTTAATCTCAATGTCGGAGTGTCGAAGGTCAATCAGACTAGTACATTCGAGTTTATAATCTCTTCCGTGCCTTTCACAACCTTATGGCAGTACGATGCACAAACGGATTCGTGGGCTGCGTTCAGGCATGAAAGGTCGATTGTTCTTGACCTCCTGCACACCGTCCCCGATGTTATCATATTGACAGGTGATCGGCATGAGTTTGCAGCAATTGAATTCAACGGACCGTTTGGCTGGACAAACACAATCTACGAATTTTCGACAAGCCCGCTAAATATGTTCTACATACCGTTCTTTCGGATGCTCGATATGTTCAGAGCACGTTGAAAGGAGTCTGAAGTCTCGTATCACGCACAAAGGTATGACTTCAGAGATCAGGGAGAAGTATTCGATCCCGGAGGAACGAGTTCTTAAATATCTGCCAGCTGGCAATCATAAAAGGTGGGCGATCTTGATCATTCCAAACAATTTTCCTTGAACATACGCGTGTACAGGACTTCGTTTGAAATCGATTCTCGAGACCCCTTGAAACCCACTATATTCATAGACGTAATTATCGAAGGTCGGGCAGCTTACAGGTGCGTGACGTTAGATAGTCACTATTATTAACGACTGATAGCTGTTTTACAGATGGAGCAAAAAATCGGTTCTCCGGCACTAACGAAGCGAACTACATCACTTAGCCCATTTGCAAACTTTGCTGAGAAACTTGGGCTTGGACGCTCGTGACGTGCTCTAGACCAGACATGTCAACGATTTACAGGTCGCAAATCGCTTTTGTGTTTTAGGATTGACTTTCAAATACCTCGCTAAATTGTCTTTGAATCCCCCTATAATGATCCATCTCCGCATTACTAACACTCGGAATGAGCTCTCGAAGAGCGTCCTCGAAGTCAGCAGCGGAGACTATAACCTCAGTTTCGGATGATGAAGCCAGCTCGTTCAGGTAATACTGGGGAGTAAGGGGGTAATGCTGATGAGGAATATATCGCTTTTCGTTTATATACTCTGTTGCGAATTCAGAAACTTGTATATTGGAACATCGAAGAACTACCGCACCTAGTGTGGCCTCGACCGACTGAGCCTTCCGAGTCATAGCCTTTAGAATGGCATCAGAACACAACGCATAGAAGTCAGCCCCAGTGTAATTGAAAGGACATTTCTCGGCGATGTCCATGAGGTCCAATTGTGGATCCAGGTGGAACTTGCGAGTTAACGCCTCGAGTATGCTTAGCTGCGCTTCATGCGTATCACTGACGCCAAGGTATAACAGCCGATCGAATCTGCTAAGAGAGTAAGGAGATATTACTTTATCCCGAAACCTGATGTGACGTACCTTCCTGGTCGAAGGAGAGCAGGATCCAGTAAATCTGGCCGATTAGTGGCTCCGATCACGAACACATCACATCCAGCACTGGGCGAAGACATTCCGTCGAGCTCGGCCAGAAGCTGACTAACTATTCTATCCATCACACCGCCTGAATCGCCGTGATTCCCACGCTTTGGGGCTATCGAATCCAGTTCATCGAAGAAAATGACACAAGGCCTTGCTTCACGAGCCTGCTGGAACACACGACGAACATTTGCTTCGGATTCGCCAATATACATGTTCAACAGCTCTGGTCCTTTAACAGATAAGAAGTTCAACGAGCACGAAGTAGCGACCGCCTTGGCTACAAGCGTCTTCCCGGTGCCCGGAGGGCCGTATAGGAGAATACCTTACGTTCGGCGTCAAGACGGTGCCAATCATCAGAATCATCGATACACACCAGATCGCTGTTTTAGGCCATCTGCGAACAGTGAAGGGTTCTCCAATGGCAACTGTACAGTGTCAAGAATGTCCTGTTTGACACGAGCAAGGCCGCCAATATCATCCCACGAAACGCTTGGTATCAGAGGAGCTCCAATATTATGTGAAAATGAGGTTCGTGCCATCTCGATGGCTTCATCGAAATCGTCCGCGTTCAAAACCAAACCACCATCACGGATGGCTCCGGTATTTTCAAGAGCTTCTCCTCCCGAACTTCAGGCAGTGAGTTACAGCTCACGAGTACAAAGCGACGACTCACATGGAATTGAATGCCCGTTCGGTCGCATTCAGGCGCATCCTGAATATTAAGTCGATTATATCATTCTCCGTAAAGGCCGCTGTTCCGGTGGACAATTCTTTAAGAGATGTGTCGGCCGATACATAGTCAGTGCTGAGTAAAGACTTCAGCAGAACAAGTCTCCTTGACTCATCTGGTACCTACTCATCAGAATTTAGGGAGGATTATCAGGTCGTACAAGAGCAGAGGCACCGACCTCGAATTCCAGATCATGCTTGAAACACGATAATATTGATGCTGGAAGTCTCTCAGCATCAGTAGTTGTTGCAATCACTAGCACGGGATACCCAGACCGCTGCCACTCAGTGCGGAGACTGTCTATGCGTTCCTGGAAAACACGAGCAATGACAGGCTCTAATTATCCTTTCTGAGCTTAGGGAGATTGATCGTTACATTATAAGAACTTACTTACCCTTGTTCATTTCAGTCTGAGTCACTCCCAATAAACCGTCAATCTCTCTTATGAGAAGGATGCAAGGCGAGCAGGAGACAGCGAAGTCGAACTCTTCTTTCAAGATGGCCTCGGTTTTGGCTGCAGTTTCACCAACAATATCATAGGCATTAATCTGAAACAGATAAAAGATCAACATATGGGAAGAAAGGGGCGCGAAGACCACATGACCTGCATGAAGTGAAATCCTAAGTGTGCTGCAACACCCTCGACAACGGAATTCATTCCCGGGCCCGCAGAACCTTTGAGGAGCATCGCCACTTCAAGGCCAAGCGTCGCGACGTTATCCCCCAAGAGCGCAGAGATTATTTCACAAAGATCCACAAAACGATCCTTGTAGGAAGTGGAGAGTGTCTCCGAAAGATCTTACGCGAAAACGTAAGACTACGATCGGATTGATTGATCTTAACTGGCTCACTGTTCAATGAATCATTATCCTCGCGTGGGACCAGAACGTGTTCTATGCCGGTTTGCACCACTTTTGTCGAGGAAGGATCAATCCAGCAACCGAACTCTCCAAACATTGTTGACTGTGAAATCGCATCCAGTCTCGAATCAACATCACCTAGTTTACTGAGGTCATGCTCGACATTCGAGACGAGAAAGTGAACGGCATCACAGAGATGAGGATTCTCGACGACAGTACTATAATAGCCTTAGTAATAGTGATGTTTTACGCAGCCAGAATAGTCGCACCTGTGTGTCAGTGATTCGTCTACCTCTTCCATCGAGCTATTGTCGACACAGTCGACAATGCCCCAAGAATTGTCCGTGTAAATCGGTAAAGTGATGACATCTCCTGCTTTAACGAGGAATCTTGACGTTTCTAGCTTCATTTTAAGTGTGCTTAGCATAGAAGAGTAATGTCTTCTGTCCCGAGATGCGGGAGACGCAACGCGTGCTAAGCTCACGGATCGAGCAACTGGGATCGGCGGTGAGGTACTACCGAACGGACTATTAATGATAGAGAATGCATCGTTCCCAGCATTCCTGAAGCCAGAGTTATATAAAAGTTGCGACGATGCGTATATTCTTTGCTTTATCATAGTGTCAAAGCCAGACACCTGGACTAAGCGAGAAGTCCCCTCCAAAGAAATCATGATACACTGAAGGTTGGTAAATGGTCAGCTCAAACGGTAACAAAACGAAGACTTGCCCAATCCCCATTGAAGATCCCTACTTTTCCAAGATCCTCTGTCGAAACGTAAATTTGATAGCTTTCAGGTATTTTCTGCGCTGAACAGCGCGGTAGATGGTGCACTGAGAAGGCTGTCTCAGCGGAATCCAGGTGACCTTTTTCTTGTAGTGCAGTCTCCACTAGGGAACGAGGCGGCGCGGATACGACGTTACGTAGGACAGAGCTCGCGAAGAAGTTCTCACTAATCGTGAACTCATCGTCAGAGGTCAAAGCTCTGGTTGAAACATCTTCAAGAATTTCCAGAGACGCGCAGGAGCCTGCTTCTGTACTGCTGAAAGCAAGGAGTAGCTGGGTTTTGTCTGGAACATAACAACCTTGAGAGACTGGTTCCGCAGTGGCAATATGAAGTTGGTGGGATTGGCTACGGGAATCGGATAACGCTGCTTCTACTAGAGCATCAGAGTAGAGGCTGTCTCCGGTCCTGAGGAGGCGGATATCACTGTGTAGGGAAGGATCGATCCTCGCCAGTTCCTTTTCATCAAATGAATGACTTCCAGAAGCAAGAGCTGTAACTCGAGAAAGAGGGATCGGAGAGACGACAGAGATGTAACAGAGCGTTGAATCGCTTTCTTGAGAGTTGTGACAATTTAAGTTCGTAGATGCAACGACAGAACCTGGAAGCAGGGGCTTGGGGACGCGATGGGTGAGAGTCGGATGAACATCTGTGACAAAAAAGAAACACTTACCGTCTGGGAGCATATTGCCCACTCTAAGTGAGAGAATAGGACACAACGATGTTCGACCGGATTCGAAACATGGAAAGCCAGAGAGACTGCGATTCTGGAAGCTGACTTTATGGCCGCCGAGAACAAAAGGGAGAGCCAAAGGTCACGAGAAACGAGAATGTGGTCTCGGTGAAGAGCCTTCGAGAACGACAGAGAGGCTCTTATTGCAGGAATGGGAGGCTTGAGCAGTCTGGTCATAGCAGCATAGCACTATGTACTATGTATTATTGCATGCAGCAAAAAAGGGGTATAAGAAATCGAGTTGACCTCGCTCACGTGATCAGACACTTATTTTCTTTCAACTTTCTGGTCCCTTTTCTCGACTCGCATTCTCGTTGCACGTTGAAGATGAGCCGAGCCGCTGGTTCAAGAGGCAGAGGCGGGTTCAGTGGTGGTGCGTTCTTGCTGTCTTCTCTCCTTTCTTTGTCGAGCTCATCGGCCAGGCCAGGTCGAGGAGGGAGTAGAGGAAGCTTTCAACATCGTGACGCCGGTCCTCCCGACACTGTTCTCGGTCCGTCCAATGGTCGCTAATCATGCCTCTTGCTGAGTTTCATACTTATGATTCAACAGAGATGGGATCTTTTGTTCATGCCGTCGAGGACGAGATGTTGTGTGCCTCTTCCATGCCTGACAAGGTTCCATACTTCAATGCTCCAATTTATCTCCAAAACAAGTCAGAAATAGGCAAGGTCGACGAGATTCTTGGCCCGATCAACGAGGTCTTCTTTTCAGTAAAAATGGCACAGGGCATGGTTGCAGGTAGCTTTAAAAAGGGAGACAAGGTCTACATTGGTGGCGACAAACTTTTGCCCATCGAACGCTTTTTGCCAAAGCCGAAAGTAGCTGGTGGTGAGTTTGCCTCACTCGGATTCAATTCAAGACACTTTTTACATGGATCCTTCACATAGGTGTACAAAGTAAGCATAAAACCTTAAAGCTGTTTCAGCGACGTTCGATCCATCTCTTAAATCATGACAACAGAGCGTGGACGTGGTTCACGGGGAGGACCTACTGGCAGAGGACGTGGTACTGGTACTGGTAGCCGAGGGGGTTTTCAGAGGGCTGGAGGAGGTGGTCGAGGGCGTGGTGCAGGTCGAGGCGGATACGGTGGGGATCGCGGTGGCCGAGGAGGTAGAGGTGGCTTCGGCGACCGTGGGCGGGGTAGGGGTGCTGGTCGTGGAGGAGGCTGGCGCGGTGGATTTCGCGGGTCATAATATTTCTTACATACTGTATATAATCCCAAAAATTACTTCATTTCGGTCCTGTACTCCTCTTTCTTCATTCACTATCATCACTCTGCCAACGTAAATGGCTCTTCAGCCTCTCGTAGCAATATGCGGGACCACGGGTGTAGGTAAAAGTAAACTGGCTGTCGAACTGGCTATCGCAGTCGGTGGCAAGGTCATCAACGCAGATGCAATGCAGGTCTATAGGGGACTGGACATTCTTACAAACAAACTCCGCGTAGACGAGCAGCGAGGCGTCGAGCACGTTCTCGTGAACTTCAAAAAGCCTGGGGAGCAGTACGTCGTCGGTGAATGGGTGCGAGACGCCAGGCAGGAGGTGAGCAAAAGCTGGACCGCTCTGCGCTCGGTTTTTTATTTATTTTTTATCACAATATTAACTTAAATATTCTTCAGATAGACAAGACGTGGTCAGAAGGGAAAGTACCTATTGTGGTCGGTGGTACATCCTATTGGATCCATCACCTGCTGTTCCCCAGCGGCTTACCTGCTCAGGCGGGTCCTTCCAAGAAAGTTAAGTTCTCTCCACCCAGTCCTGCATTGTTGGGTGCATTGAGGAACCTACCCGACAACCTATTCGCTCTCTATAATAATTTACCACCGTCTGCCCCTTCAGCAAAGGTCAATCCTGATGAGTCATTCGCACTCTACAGTCTCCTATCTCAACTCGACCCCCCGATGGCGAGCAGATGGCACTGGAAAGATACCAGGAAGGTCCTCCGTAATCTTGAAATTATAAGGGAAAACGGTCGAACGGCGAGCGAAGTTCTCTCCGAAACGTACACCACGGCTGCGGACAGTCGGTGAGCTGTGACCCTCTCTAAAGACACGTCGCCTATGTTCATCTCTTGGGAAAGCTTCAGAGCGCTGATCTTTTGGTTGTATGCCGCGCCGGATGTCTTGAGTGCTCGCCTGGAACAACGAGTCGACGACATGCTGTCTGTTAGTTTAGCGTCTTTTGTAGTGATAAGTTGAGCGACTCGGTTTATCATTCCTTAAGCAAGGCCTGCTCGACGAGATTCGATCAACACGGAACACAGCTTTAAAATCATCTGGTGCGTAGATGTCCTTTTACCGTACTAAGGTCCCTGACTCCCAAATAGACCGTTTGGATTTCTCGGTCGGAATATTTCAGGCCATTGGCAAGCGCAGAGCGCGTATCTGAACGGACATCGCCTCTAAATCCATCTATCTCTAGGATTTCAAGAATTTCACGATTATTTGATCCAAGACGAGCCGGATGATCGAATTTACGTCCAAGCCATCTCAGAAATGAAGCTTAATACGATAAAATATGCAAAGCGTCAAGTTAAGTGGATACGCAACAAATTACTGCCTGCTGTCGAGGCATCCCGTTTGCGGGACAGCAAGGGGCTGCCCAAGGCATATCTACTAGATGCGACAGGTTTGTGTACTGTTTTTATCACCACCATCGATTGATAAGCATTTTTATCAGATTTATCTCGCTGGGATGAGCATGTTCTGCGTAATGCGAAGGACATTGCAAATAGTAAACACTGTCTTTACCGGCTGTTTCGAGAAATGATTAACCCATTTCTCAGTGTTTCTAGAAAGTTCAGAGACGCCAGATCCCAGTACTTTATCGGAGACAGCCAAAAGATTGCTCTCGGTTGTTAATCGACCGACGAGGTCAGTGTACCATTTCCATCTCAGCTAACGCTTTTATTTCTCAATGAATTTCGTCTTAAGTCCCGCAGAAGTACTAGTGGCTCGTCGTAAAATCGTGTGCCCTTTTTGCACCACAGAAGCCGATAGACCGATTATGTTAGAAGAAGGGCGCGAATGGGAGGTTCACCAACACACTACAGCGCATAGACGCATGAGACATAGACGCTGAAGAAAACGTGGTATATATGCGACAACAGAAGCTGTTCTACACCTCCACATGCCTGCCACAGAAGCCGAGTTTTTCGTAGACAGTCCATTGTATGTTTTCATCAGATCGGCCACTATTTCGAACTGTTTGTTCAAAGATAGATGGCTGCCTGCATTCTTCGGTTGGAATGGCTTCTCCAAACTTGATCAACGAGTGCCAGCTTGCAGGCAAATGCCAAACCTTAATAAATCCTTTTTAATATAAAAACCATGCGGTAACATTAAATGACGATGCTTGCAAAGAAATAAAAGATGCTAAAATCGTTAATCCGTTATCAATAGGAAAGTGTACACAACCGTCGACGAGTAAAATAATAGAAGGCGGATAATATGCAGGATCACTTCGCTGTAGCAACCTTCAAAATCATCTGGAATCAGCAGCCGAATGTCTGTACGAACACTTGTGTACTCACGGCGAAACCATTTGCAGAACGACTGGAATGATAATGAGCGTGCAAGGAGCGGAAACTTTTCGATGAACTCTGCGCTGAATGCGCAAGAGAACTTAGGCCTGACGTGGGTACTTGAGATGCAGTCGTCCGACTACTTCGGGCGGTCAGAGGCGTCGGAGCGCTGATCTGAGATTTCTTCGGAGTTTCAGGGGGCTTGCTACGTCCAGTTGTAAGCAAACCACTTGATGCATTAAGGTGGGTACGTGGGGAACCAGGGACAGGATTATTGATTATCTTCGCTTTCCTTCCAGCGGTAATGAATGGATGTCGTAGAGCAGACTGTGGTTTCATCCGTCGCTCCGGATCCCAGCTTAAGCACTTGGCCACAAAGTCGATAAAAAGTTCATCGTCGCATCGCAGGACTTGGGC
Source organism: Sanghuangporus sanghuang (assembly GCA_009806525.1). NCBI lineage: Eukaryota > Fungi > Basidiomycota > Agaricomycetes > Hymenochaetales > Hymenochaetaceae > Sanghuangporus > Sanghuangporus sanghuang. The sequence goes on along the minus strand of VVIT01000001.1, from coordinate 1,169,300 downwards.
CAACGTCTTCGATCCAACCCTTCGGCGCCGTCCTTTTGAATTTACAACTGGCCTCGGTGCGCCGGTTGAATCTGGCGATCTTGTTCATTATGCGCATTCTACAGAATGGTAAGATAACTCACCAAAGAACAGTCTTTTCCTGCTGCTACGATTGATCAACTCTTTGTCCGGCACGCCAAGAACCTCCATGATGCACGCTAGTTGTTCCTGTTCATTTTCGCCTGGAAAAATGGGATAACCAGTGTAAAGCTCGGCCATGATACATCCCAGACTCCACATGTCAATAGCCATGTTGTAGTTCATTCCAAGAATGACCTCAGGCGAACGGTAGAAACGGCTTTGGATATATGTATAGACTATACGAAAGAGTCAGAATGGTGAAGCGAGAGCGACTGGAAGTCATCAAAAGCGAACCTTTCTCATGTTCAAGACAACTGCTCCCGAAGTCAATAACTTTGATTGCGCTTTTTGCCGGATGGCGAAGAAGAACGTTCTGCTTGAGGCGTTAGCAATCGAGTACGATAGTAAGATAGCATATCTTACTTCTGGTTTAAGATCGCAGTGCACGATTCGATGATGACGCATTAGAGATAAAGATAGAAGCATTTGGCTTGTAAAGCGGCGAATAAGCGTCGTCGAAAAGCCTGCAAATCCATTCGCCTTGATGAGTTCATAAAGATTGATACTCAGGAGCTCCATGGCAATGCATAAGTGGTTCCGGAAATAAAAGTGCTCCGTCATCTTGATAACATGATGTTTCTCCTCAGGGTCCTGGACAACATGAGAAAAGGAGCGAGAAATCTAATCGAGAGACTAACCCATTTCCTCAGATTGTCAAGGATTTTTATCTCAACGAGGGCCTGATGATGGAAGCGCTTCTTGTTTCGGATGATCTTAATAGCGACCGATTCCCCTGAGCAGTGGTCCCGACATTGGAGTACCTGCCCAAATGACCCCTTGCCCAATGTACTGATGATTTCATATCGATATGCCAGATGATCATGATTGATCACCAAATAGTCGCCTCGTTCGTCATCATAACCGTGATTATTTGCAGAAACATCCCGAGTCGCGAGTTTCTTCTCGTTCCTGTTTCCAACAAAGTAGACAGAGGAGTAATCTAAGATTTCCTTGCGTTCGTAATCTGATAATTGCGACGATCTGTCGCTATTCAGAACACCTTGGTGGACGTTAGCCTCATTGGACAACCACACTCAGGCTTAGTCTACTTACTTGCGGGAGAACTTGGTCGGCCTGGACGAATGGGTTCGGGAAACCTTAAGAGTTCGTCTAGTTCCTCCTTCTTTGCACCATGTGCTAGTTTCCGTGCCTGGGTCCTTTTGATATATTGCATCATTTCTTCGTCTCCCAAAACCTCGTCTTCGTCAACGGAGCTAGGCACAGGGGACGGAGTAGAGAACGACTGCCGCCTAGAAGTGGGTGATCCGTTTGACTGTTGCCTGAAGAGATTAGGGGTCGTTGATGAACCTGATAGACGCGATCCAGGCAATGACATCTTCGGGCTTAACAATTTATTCAAGCCTTTTGAAGGCGATAGCACTGATGTCGCATTGTGTTGATGGTCCACTACAGCAGCCGCTGCCATTGAAGTAACCGATCCAGTCGATGACTTCCTTAGCCCTTTGATCGCAAAGCCTTCAGTGGCCTTCCGAGGAGTGTTGACCGATGCAGTTGGCGGATTCAATGTAGGCTGAGTCAAATGGCGTACAGGCTTGGTACTGACCGGGGATAGAGATCGAAGGGAATGTCTAATTGTGCCCGACGATTGCGGCTTCGCAGATTCGTCTGCATTGTCAAGAACACCAAATTCGTTCAAAGACTCTTCCGTGCCAGCTTCTCCAGCTTCAGAGCTGATATCCATCCCCCTCATGCTCAGGCTCATTCTTTGAGACGCAAGGAAAGAGGATGAATGCTTCACAGCAGGAGATGTGACAGTTGACGACCTGCTCGCTATTCGCGGAATCCGAGTAGGGGTTTCTTTCACGCCGCTAGACATAGATCCCGAGACTGAAGAGCTTTGAGAGATGAATGACTGATCCTTCGAGTGATTCTGAGCGTTCGCAGCTCCATGAACACCCACGGATGGAGAGCCAGCGATGGTTGGCAATTGCTGTCGAGTACTTCTCAAGGAACCATCAGATTGCTTCTGCATCGAGCTAATGGTCTGAGACGTGAGCCGAGAAGAAGTTACTGTACGAGTGGCAGTCGACGGGGATGGTGGTACGTATGACTTGACATGAGCTATTCGGTCAGCGGTTGCTTGCGGCAGCGCAGAGACCTGCATAGGCGGCAAGGAAATAGGCTTGACCTTTTTCTCATCAGTAGACGAGAGCGTCTTTGGAGAAAGAGCATTGGGTCAGAAGTCATGCAATCATTCTTCTACTATAGGTCGTCATACCTTTCCCCTTTTTCTGCCCATGAGGACAGAGATACGACTTTCGGATCTATCCTTCTCCTCCTTTCTGCTCTTTGTTTGTTCGCCTTCCGAATCCTTGTACCTCCTGATCTTATTGGCCTCACGGCAAACGTTAGGGTTCTTGTCAACCTGCAAGCTCTTTCTAGAGCTGGACCCCTTTAATATGGACGGAAGACCCAAGGTAAGCATAGATGACTTCCTTTGAGAAGACCCTGGGGTTGTCGGAGATGCCAGAAATTGCTCCTTCGTATCCGTTCTGTCCACCCTGAACGCAGACTGACGCACGTGAGGGGCAGAAGAGGAAGTCGGCGAGCCAGATACGCCAGTTGTCGCGGAAGCTGGAGGTATCTGTATTGAATGAGACGAAGTCCGCCGGAAGAATGGGATTGACGATGGGGTCAAACGCTTATTGAATACATCCCGCGATGGCGCCTTTGAAGCCGGACTTCCTTGATTGAACTGCGTATCAGAATATGAAGTATGAGCAGCACTGTAACTTGAGCCCGTCGCAGATTGAGTAGGAGACTCTTGTTCGTCTCTCTGGAAGGGCATAAGTCCCTTGGCATGCGATGGCGAGATCGGTGGAGATGGTTCGGGCAACGAGCTGAGGGAAGACAGAGACGTCTCTGAAGCCATTGCACCTTTCTGCATGTTCTGCCAAGCCTCTACTGAAGACTTGGGAGAGATCGTAGGTAGTAATGATGATTCCTTTGACGATGATGATCGCAACTGCTTCTCAAGTTTCGAGGACCTGACTTGTCGTCCGGAAGATTTAGTATTCGAAGATTCTTGGCGACCTGGAGAATTTGAGTGTCGGATATTTAAAGGATTTGTGAAGCTCCACTTCTTAGATGGCATTTTCGCAATGGGCTGCACGCTACTTGCTGTCTCGGGCAGACTTTGTACACTGAATTCGGTCTTCTCATGGGAAGAATCCACTGGTTGATTTCTACCTATGTCGTCACTTGGTTTGTCAGGTCCGCTGCCGTCCTGGTCGTGCTGTTTAACAGCGTCAAATGCGGATTCGGGAGCCGGGAACACGAGGCTAGTAGAGGATTGTGGAGGAGTCTTGAATGTGGACAAATCTTTAGGCAAGGGAGGAACCGGCGGTACCGATGAACTATCACCGACCTCGCTCAAATACGAAGTACGGTCTTTGTGGGACGAGACTTCGGAATGAATGCTAGAGACATCGCTCCCCGCACTATTACGCCTCGTTTTAATCAGAGAGAAACGATGTGAGCCTGCCGACGCGGACGTAGCACTCGTAGAAGCCGATAGATTCGTAGACTCTCTAGAGCCGGATGTAGGGGTCCCTGTGAAATTTGTAGAAGAAGCAGAACCGCGCTTCTGGGTATAGCTGAGTCGAGTGCCAGATAAGTGCTTTTTCGATTCAATGTCCAACGCGGTGCTCGCTAATAAAGAAGCCTCCGAACTGATTAAGGTAGTCTCTCCCGCGACGGATTTAAGTCGTTCTCGGTCTGATTCACGAGCCTGGCCCTCATTATCTACCAATGCGGTGGCAGCTTCGGAAAGGTGCTTTTCTCTCATTCGGTGAGAGCCGACACTATTCATCCTGGAAAGTCTGTCGGATCCCTCTGTGCCTTCTGAGCGATGACCTCGAGATGCAGGAGTGTCAGGGCGTGAATTATTGCTTGAACGACTCGCGGCCCGAATGCTACCCCCGGAACGAGGAACTTTTCCCGAAATACCGTCCAATTTGCGCAATGCTTCCGCCGTTGCATCATCGTCCAGAGCAGACCAGCCTTCTTGAGTGCCTCGCAGAAGGGAGTGAGCGACACTCGGAGAAGAATGCAGATCTTTCTCTTTCATCTCTTTCATAAGAGCCAGCTTCTCAGAACTGGCTCTCATTGATGGACCTGAAATACGGCGAAATTGCGAGACCGAGTTCGACGACGAAATATTTGCATCGCTCGTTGACGGTCGACGCCGAAAACCATCTCCGACGGCACTTGCGCTCTGCTGACGGGAATGTCTTATAGTTGCGGTCTTGGTTTGAATCAGGCTGGACTTCGGAGCAGACACCATTGATAGTCTGACACTGCCACCTTTTCTTCTGTCTCGAGCTGGAGACACGGTATCCAATGGGACTAATGTCGCGGACTGGTGCATCTGAAGCAGGGGAGCGTTGACATGCTGCTGGTCATCCACTGAATCACTATGACTATTCAAAGCAAGTTTGGAGGAGATTCCGGACTGATCAAGAGCGAATTCGTCAGAACTACGTTTCCTTGCTTTTCGAGCAGGCGAAGGGAACGATGACGGAGGAGATATCGGCGAAACATCTTGAACTGAGCCTTCCTGCTTGCTTTTCTCGAGCGACGGCTTCCTAGTGACTTCAACTGGAACTAAATTGCGAGGATAAAGGATCTCCTCTCCTCCGCTTTCGTCGGGAATTAGAAAATGTGAACGGCTAAGGCGCTTTTGACTGAGGAGGCTGTCTTCCTCGGGTTGCTGAAAATATGTAAATAAAATGATCCTGATATTTTTGGCACACCTACCTCAAAGTCATCTTGCTCCCCGTCAACAGCCTCAATGGTCCAAGGGCTGTCTCGGTCGTTATCATCGTCGGATGTGCCTCTATAGCTGTCGTCACCTCGCTTTCCACCAGCGCGAATCCCAGTGGAGAAATGCGACAAGCTTTCTTCCGAGGAAGGTAATTTCGGCCAACGTGGAGTATGCAATTCACCAACTCCGACCAAATCATTCCTGTCGATGGAAGCAGGATCCCTGACAGGAGTCGAAGGCTCCTGCGGCAATCGTATTTCTTGTTTATTACCTTCTATGGGAAGTGGAGGAATAGGTGACCCATTGCGAGAAGGAATGGTAAAATAGTAGGGATCGAGAGATGACGTGGCTGATGTTGAACGAGGTAGTTCGGTTTCGGATTCTGTACTCGATTCCTTCACCAACACGGATGGTATGCGAAGCGAAGCCAACGATCGTTTCTACAAGCAAAAAATAAAAAATTAGCCCAACAGGTTCAGAAACAATCCAGAATGGGAGCAACAGAGAAACATAGCAATACCGCACAGAGTTATTCTAATGAAATACCTACCTGCGACTTGGATGCGGAAGTGCTCGCATGATCCGTTCGATCGTTCGGATGAAAGGGACCAGAAGCCGTCATAAAATCCGAATTTGAGGGACTGTTCTCATACTTGCGAGACGATGCCGGCGAGGCAGACATGCAGTAGAAGCAAATCAACGGAAAAAATGGCAGAGAGTATCAGAAAGCAGTCCAAGACGACAGAGGGGTATGTACGGAGAAAGACGCGGTCGCACGGACGACAGCCACGATCGTTGAGAAAGGACAACAATGGCAGCTAGGACGAAGGGAAAGCTCGATAGAAACACGAGCGGAGTGACCGTCAGTCGTACGAGAAGGAACGCGACGATGAAGAGGTGTTCGGGAGAGTGCGATTGAGGGAGGATGGGTGGATGAAGGTAGTTCTGGCGCTGGCGACACGAATAGTATGAAGCGCGCCGCGTGCTGGAGCATCTCTTTCTAGTAATAAACCCCGTGATCTCTAATCTTACACAATACATAATCTAATCTGATCCCGCGCCTTGCCAAAATATTTATTTACTCACAACCACAACATAAATTAACTATTGAATGTATATTACAGGCTACTATTGCCCTCTCTACTCGCCAAGCTGACGAAATCGGTCTTGAATCTCGTTATACATCGAGTCCAGTTTCGTCTTAATCGGTTCACTCCCTTGAGAGGGACTCTGTAGTAAACAAGGACAGTCAGGCTTCACGACGACATCATAGCTAATCAGGTCATTACTGACCTCGAACTTCATCTGCGAAAGTTTGAACATTAGATCACTCGTCGCGTCTTTGATCCTTGCAAACGTGACATCGCCCTGGGAAACAGCTTTGATCGCAGCATCATGGTATGCAACGAAATTACGAAGCATGGCGCTCGTCTTGTAGAACGGACAATATCGGTCATACTCGCTCATTCCATTTTGCTGTAGGAAATCGTCTTTCAGCATGCGCGCTACTTCCAGTGTGATCTTGTCGTTTTCGCTCAAGGCGCTCTTTCCCACAAGCTGTACGATCTCAGCCAGATCCTCCTCTTTCTGTAGAATTTCTTTCGTCTTTGAGCGCATCTCTACAAATCCAGGCTCAGTCGTTTCGTAATGCTTCTCGAGTATGTTCAGATATTTCGAGTATGACACACTCCAGTTCACCGAAGGGAAATGTTTTCGCTGAGCGAGCTTCTTGTCCAAACCCCAGAAGACTTGCACAATACCCAAAGTGGACGATGTGACTGGGTCAGAGAAATCGCCACCGGGCGGCGACACGCTACAAAACTACACTTCAGTGAGAGGGCAGAATGTCGCGGAAATATACACTTACGCGCCAACAATCGAGACTGTTCCATTCCTCTGAGGATTACCTAGACACGTTACCTTCCCAGCACGTTCATAGAAGCTAGCCAACTTCGTTCCTAAGTATGCCGGGTAGCCTGAATCCGCGGGCATCTCAGCCAGACGGCCAGAGATTTCGCGCAACGCCTCGGCCCATCGTGAAGTGGAATCGGCCATCATCGATACATTGCTACCCTGGTCACGGAAGTATTCTGCCAAAGTAATGCCAGTGTAAATTGAAGCTTCACGAGCAGCGACAGGCATGTTTGATGTATTTGCCACAAGCGTGGTGCGCTTCATGATTGGTTCTTGTCGGTTTCCGACTTCCAGAGTAAGTTCTGGGAACTTCAAAACACGTTAGCAAAAAGTGCCTAAATCGGCCTCTACCATAGCATACCTCCATAAGCACTTCTGCCATCTACAAATAAACAGTGAGAACACGCAAGTCAGATTCAACTGATCCAGAATGTTACCTCGTTCCCTCGTTCCCCACATCCTACATAGATGATTATATCGCTGTTCGAAAACTTCGACAACGCCTGAGAGATAACAGTCTTTCCACAACCAAATGCACCAGGAATCGCAGTAGTCCCGCCTTGAACGCAACTGAAAAAGAAGTCAGTAATTAGCTACGAATCCGGAAGCATGACGTACGGAAATAGCGCGTCCAGAATCCTTTGACCAGTCAACAATGGAAAATCTGCCGTAAGCTTTTGCGCCACAGGTCTAGGAGCACGAACGGGCCAGAGCTGCATCATCGTATGTTTAGAAGTTATTCCTTCAAATTCGGTTTCTAGTACGACATCCTGAACAGAATCAAACATTTAAGTATCGAACGAGAAGAAAGGCAGGAGACGTACATCAACTGCATAACTCCCCTTCTCAGCAATGTGAGTGATAGTTCCGAGAGCACGCGGCGAAAGCATGATTTTGTGAGCGTCCACGAGTGAGTTTTCGTACACTTGTCCGAATATGTCTCCCCCTGAAACGTGGTCACCAACCTAACCCAGTCGGTAGTTAGTAGTGACAGTAAAGAGATGACTCCTTTCATCTACCTTGAAGTTCGTAGGACTAAAGTCCCATTTGAGTGATCGATCAAGAGCATCAGTATTTATGCCTCTGGGGATATAAATCGAGTTTGATAGTTGCTGGATAGACTGGATGTGGGGGTTGGATTAGCTGTCCTGAGTTCGAAAGGTAAGTAATGCATACACGAAGAGGACGCTGGATCCCGTCAACAATATTGCCCATGAGTCCTACGTGGCGAGTCATATCAATGTACCAGACGAGTCAGCAAGTGTCAGTAATACATACCAGGACCAAGTTCGACGCTTAATGGCTTGCCTGTACGAAGCACGGGGTCGCCGACCGTAACGCCAGAGGTCTCTTCATAGACTTGTATAGTTGCTTTATCCGCATCGATGCGAATAACCTCTGCAAATTATGTACGAAAGCGCATCAGATGCAATTTAGCAATTGTATCCACAATAGCTTGAGAATTGCATGCGTCCATACCTCCAACAAGTTCATCGTGACCAACACGGACAAGCTCGTACATCGCTGAGCCAGTCATGTTCTCCGCGACGACGACGGGCCCAGAAACTCCAAAAACCTGTCCGAATCGGGACTCGCGTTCCTCATCTTCGATCTTTGGGAGGTCTCGTTTTGCATTCTTAAGTGCGCCTGCCATCGCTAAAAAGGGAGAATGAGATTGGGGACTCGGACAACAGGTATCGTCGGACGGTAATATCAGTATTAGATAAGCGATGCAAGAATATTATAAATGCACGTGATCGAACCAAGTACTGACACTGACGCGTCCTCCCGCAGTACGACCTTATTACTACTTCAATCGCGACGTACATTTCAAACGTTTCTCAACCCGCATCATGCCTCCAAAAGCGTGAGTTGTTCAACGATTTGTATCAAGATTTCTCGCCACTAACTATGATGTTCGTAGAGATTGGGAAAAGTGTTCGTGATTGCTTAGTTTCTTTACTTTGCTCGACTTACGCTTTTTATTAGATGAGAAACGGGTTGATGGTCCAGACGACGAGAAGATAAATGGTATATTAGTCGGCAATATTTGTTATTAACCAAGAGATCTGACAGAGCCGTTAGTTCTCGATGAAAGCGACATCCAAATTCTGAAGACTTACGTGCGTGTGGACGTTTAACTGCTGTGACGGAGGAACTAACCTCAATTTATCAGGGTCAAGGTCCGTACGCAGTCCAGTTGAAGAAGGTCGAGAATGACATCAAGGAGATTCAAAAGCGAGTAAATGAGAAGCTAGGTCAATTAAAATTCCATCATCTCTGATTACTAGAAACTTATCTGACGTCTCGCAGGTGTCAAGGAGTCCGATACGGGGCTCGCTTCCCCGAATCTTTGGGATCTTGCAGCAGACAAGCAACGGATGGGAGAGATGCACACATTACAGGTCGCGCGCTGTACAAAAATTATTCCTGTTAATGAAGAGCTGGCTGCGGCTGCGAGGGCAGTCAATCCTGCTGGAGCAGAACAGGGTCAGAAGGGTGCAGATGAACAAGATAAGTATGTCATCAACATTAAACAAATTGCAAAATTTGTTGTTGGGCTGGGAGAACGAGTGGCACCGACCGATATCGAAGAGGGTATGCGTGTTGGGTGAGTAATGGTTTCATTTGTTCGATGAAGGTCAAAGGCTCATGTGGATTGCAATTAAAGGGTGGATCGTAACAAGTATCAGATACAAATACCTCTTCCTCCAAAGATCGATGCATCAGTCACCATGATGCAGGTGGAAGAGAAACCAGACGTTACGTACTCAGACATTGGGGGTTGCAAGGAGCAGATTGAAAAGCTCCGTGAAGTCGTTGAGACGCCGCTTCTGAATGTGAGTTATTTGCAGTCAACGTGCAGAAGGCACAGAAACCCATAGTGTTATTAGCCTGAACGATTTGCGGACCTCGGAATTGATCCTCCAAAGGGTGTCCTCCTTTTCGGTCCTCCTGGCACGGGAAAGACGCTTTGTGCTCGTGCTGTTGCCAATAGAACCGACGCAACCTTTATCCGTGTCATCGGTTCTGAGCTCGTGCAGAAGTATGTGGGAGAGGGTGCCCGTATGGTTCGAGAGCTATTTGAGATGGCTCGTAGCAAGAAGGCCTGCATCATATTCTTTGACGAAGTAGATGCTATCGGGGGTGCTCGATTTGATGATGGTGCAGGTGGTGATAATGAAGTACAACGGACAATGCTTGAGCTCATCAACCAATTGGATGGATTCGACCCGCGAGGAAACATCAAGGTACTTATGGCTACAAATAGGTGAGCTACAGAAGAACTCGTAGTCGAAGGTCCTGTCTTTAATCCACGCGATGTGCCCAACGCAGACCGGACACGCTCGACCCAGCACTGATGCGACCCGGCCGATTAGACCGCAGAATCGAGTTTTCACTACCCGACAACGAAGGACGCGCTCATATCCTTCGAATCCATGCTCGAAGGTCAGTCAACTAATCAACTTTCAAAAATGTTGGTAACTGAAGTGCGATACCCCGTAGTATGAGTGTTGAGCGAAACATCCGCTTTGACCTGATCGCTCGTTTGTGTCCCAACACTACCGGAGCCGAGTTGCGGTCTGTTGCTACAGAGGTAAGAGATACAGAGTGACAGCTCAACTGATTTACTGACGTCATCAACAGGCCGGCATGTTTGCGATTCGAGCTCGTCGAAAGGTCGCGACAGAACGGGATTTCCTTGACGCTGTTGAAAAAGTGGTTCGTCAAGGCACGAAATTCTCCAGCACGTAAGTTGAATTGTTTCTTCATGTCGGGATTATTTTTTGATTATCAATATCTCAACAGACCGTTGTACCAAGTGTATAATTAGATGGTCAGAGTATTATTATATTACGTTTGTGAAAGCACCAGTACCTACCAGTACCAGCCAGTACTATAACTTGCACGTGTTGATAGTTCTAGTCCTGTCATTGTTATTTTATATATCCTTGGCTGTGACTACCAACTTCAAGTTGACTCACTGTAGCCCACTTACTTGGTCGAATGCTCTGCCAAATGAGATTTACGACGCCCGAGGTGCGCGGGCTGAGCATCCGCCGTCTGAAGACAACTTACTCTCCGAATTCCAGTGGTCGAGTCAAATCATTCGCGACTCGATCCATTCGTGTCCTCAAACCACCATCCTCACAGCACGCTGCATTGCTCACAAAATGTTTAACTCAGTCTCCTCGACCTCTCACGCTTTCCCAGCTGTTGTCATATGGCCGTCCGTTGTCAGCGGCCTCTCTTCTTTCGTCTGCTACTTACGTCCTGTCCGAAATTCCTCGTCGACTAGCGAGACGAATTCGCGCTCTAGAGAGCCTTCCTTTCATTGTTGGGACAAATCCGTATGTTGCTCGGACTCTGGAGACGCACAGAGAGAGCTTTGAATGGTTGGCTACGCATGCGCCAGCTAGAACGCTGGAAGAGAACACCGAATTCACTGCTCGACTCGAACTCCTCGTTCATAGACATGCTAATGATATCCCGACGTTGGCTAAGGGGTATGTCGTACCGAAAGACTCTGTTTACGCATATCAAACGAATACCCCGTCAGATTCCACGAATGCTCTCGTTATATGTCTCAAGATGCCGTAACTGACTTCTTAGATCACACAATCCGTAATGTATGCCAGCAGCCTCGAGATCTCAGAATGTCGTGATCACTTACAATCGTTAAGCGGATTGCAGTGCGACTTATCGCTGAGCAGCATATTGCCCTCTCGCGTGCTTTGGAGGACAAGCAGGGAACGGTTCATCATAACGGGGTCGTCGACATGGAGTGCTCTCCTTCAGACATGATTGATACGTGCAGCTCGATAGTCAATGAAATGTGCGAAGCAACGTTCGGTATCGCGCCACGAGTGAAAATTGATGGATTTGCTGAAGCTACATTTCCGTGAGTATAGGATCCTAGATTTGATGCCAGACGTCTGTTCCAATGAACCTCGCAGATACGTTCCAATTCACCTTCAATACATGATAACCGAGTTGCTCAAGAATGCATTCCGTGCGACTGTGGAAAAGCATCAAAGAGTCGACGGAGCGGTATCAACGCCAGATCTGCCGCCGATAACAATAACGATCTCCCCTTTCCCTCAAATGTCTGTGCCGGATCGTCCATCGTATATGTCTATTCGCATACGAGATGAAGGCGGCGGGATCACGCCTTCAAACATGACCCGCATCTTCTCATATGCATTTACGACGGCTGGGAGTGATTCGCCGAGGAACGATGAGACTGAAGGTGGCCCGTACGCTGCTCAGCATGTTGGAGGAAGTGCAGCCATCGGTGGTGATGGAATGGGTGGGGCTGGTGATGCCAATTTATTCGGGGAGATGACAAGCAAAGGCGTGCAGACTGGAGTTGGGACACTTGCAGGTCTCGGTTACGGTCTTCCAATGAGTAGACTCTACGCAAGGTCTGTCTGCAAACATTGATATGCAGACGAGGAAGGGGACACTAACGGATTTTGTGTTCGTCGTCCACTGGAACAGATATTTTGGAGGTTCCCTTGATCTTTTCTCTCTGGACGGCTGGGGTGAGTTCAGATATGATATGAGACCGCGCCCAGCACAGTGTTACTATTACTGATGACGACTTGTGTATTAGGCACTGATGCAATCCTAAAACTACGATGCCTTAGTGGAACGGGTGAAAAAATCGAAATATAATTGATTTTCTGCTCATATTACATTTGCATGACTTAGTCAGCTTCCGATCGCCGATGTTGCGTGACGTTAGGGTTGGGGTTGGGTTCATTTCACCGGGCGCCGAGTGTTGTGATGATGATGCTGCGCGGCGCGGCATCTGCTTGCGCATAAGTTAAGAGCCCTGCCCCATCGCACACACCCGTGTTTTCCTCAAGTCGTCAGAGTCTAAACACCATGTATAATCGAATTCCAACGGTAATTTTCATCGTAGTACTGGCAGCGGGGGCAACAGTAGGCGTTCCAAGCCTGTATGACCAGGAACACGGTCACTGCTCTACAAAACCATCTCCAGAACTCTCTATTTATGAGTCTGCTGGTGTCTTGACCACTGAAGAAGCTTGTTCTACTCGTCATTTTCCCTTTCCCCCCGGCCATCCCCCGAAGACGACCAATGGTACCATTTTTACTACCTTAAGCGAGAATCCTGAGTAAGTTCGCCTCGACTACTTAAGGCTTGCTTTATACTTATACCTCATTTTCCCTTTAGATTCTCCCGTCTCGTCAAGTTCGTCAATGTTAGCGACGACATTGTGTCTTTGCTCAACGATTCATCAACCAAGTAAGTCCCGAGTCGCTTGGACCTCACCCATGCGCGGCCTGACGGTCAAACAGCCTTACCTTTTTCGCTGTACCAAATAGCGCCATTCCAGAGCGACCCCCTCATCGTGGCCATACGCATCTATCATTCCTCACTCAACAAAATCCCACTCTCGAGGACATCATTTCCACTTTCGAGCCGTTCATAGGTGATGAGGGAATCTACTCGGGATATGCAGACGATGACCGAGTCAAGAAATTCATCACTGCCGTACTTTCATATCACATAATCCCCCAGCAGCTCAATTTGGCGGCTTTGACCAAAAATACGACGTACCCTACACGACTAGCGCACGTGTTCGGTGCACTTGATGACGAAGCTATACGCATTCGCTTCAGCGCAGGTTTACCTTTCGCTCGAGTCAACTTTCATTCGCAGATCATAAAACCGGACATCGGCACTTCTAATGGTAAGAGCATTACCGGTTTTATAAGGAAAGTGTAGATTGTATAACGCTTCCACCAAAGGGTTCATTCATGTTGTAAACCGACCGTTGGCCCCCCCTCTCGCTGTGTTTCAATCTATCTTCCTTCTGCAGCAAGGATTTTCCACCTTGGTAAGGAGGTGCACCATTATGGTCTGTACATAGCTGACCACGAAGCTTCTTGTCAGAGCTCTGCGATTCAACGCACGGCCCTGACGAGTGCACTTGACTATAAGTTCGTTCCGGATGCCATCGAAGGGCAGACATCAGCTGAAGGATCTCCTGTCATGACTTTGTTCGCGCCAACAAATAAGGCGTTTCTCAGCCTTCCGAGGGACCTTCAACTCTTTCTCTTCTCGCCGTTTGGCGAACGAGTTTTGAAGAAGATCCTTCAGTATCACGTTGTACCCGACATCGCTCTATATACAGGTAAGTAGTCATGTTTCTGTACCATATCGGTCCACGTTTTCAGGTGGTTGATGATACTAACAGACTGGATCCTGAATACGACTTCGGACGGTTTCTCGGACAAGTTTGGAGAGGGAACTGTTCAACCCTACGAAGAGTTGCCAGCTTTTGTCTGGGGCTCAGTGCCATTCGGAGATCAGCATCCTTTACGGGAAGATTCCAATACTCCCTTCCCAAAACCGGATATCCTTTACAACCTCACTCTACCCACTGCTTTGGAAGGGCATGCGTTGAATGTGCTTGCGATCAAGTTTCCAATCAGGTTACCGGGACCGAAGCATCCGAAGGAAATTGGGCAAGTAAAACAAGTCTTTGTGAACGGCCAGAAAGTCTCTGCGTACGACGGTGTAGCATTGAATGGCGCTTTGCATGTCATCGACAAGCTGGTCAGTCCGAGACATTCCAAACGAAGGCCCCATCATGATGGCATCCCAAACGACGATACGGCCTCAATTAGCCCTACTATGGAGGAAGAAGATAGCGATGATTGGCAGAATTGGGAGGAATGGCTGCTTGAATGGTCTGAAAACTGAACTTACATCATTGCGAATCACAATAATAACACTTAACCCCAGTGTACTGTACTATTCTGAAAATGAAAAACTGGTATTTGTTTGGACTTATTTGTCTTCTGTTAGTACGTGACGTTGCGATCACGTGTGACAAACGCGACTTCCTTCAACTTGGTGCCCATACCTTCACGGTTCACCACATAGTATTTGTTCACTTCCGTCTCTGACACTGACATGTTTTCCCCTTTCTCCCGCTGCTTTCGTCTTGGTCTCGGTGACAGGAAAGCCCTTTTATCGGCCTTCAGCGCTCCAGGCCATCCGATTTTCCGTCGCCAACGAAGTCCACTTCTACCTGTCGACAATTATCTCCGTTGCAACTCGATGGAGAATAAGCCTAACCCTAAGATCTTACCAGGCCCTCTGTGTCTTCCCTTTACTCGCGGCGTCTTCTCGTATCATCACTAGCTGCTTCAAACAGCACGTTGTTCCCGATTGCTCCGTTCCCATGTTCATCATGACCTTCCGTTCTGCTCGCTTTTCCGGAAGTGCTAGCGAAGTGTTTCTGTGTTTAGCCACGAAAGCCGCATCAACATCACGTATAGAATCCTGTCCGAAGTGCTCCCAACTCCCTATCCTTTTCCGCGCCCCCACATGTCCACGCACAGGCCGTCTGTATCCGTGTCTAGGGGCCCGAGTACAGACGCCATTCTTTTGTGGAGGCCGTGGCAGAAAGTGAAAGGAATAGCATTTCCGGGAAGGCATGGATTTTTCTTCTGTTGGTGGCATGGCTAGCCGAGCACTGTACACGGCATAGAAAGGCGTTGCTGGAAACGCTAGAAGCGAGTGAGCCACGCTACAAGTGGACAAACGAACAACACATCTGGAGGTGGTCATTATGGATACGGAGGACTTTTGCCGATCGGATGTGAGTTACGCGCAAAAGACCAGGACGGTCGTTGTTTCGACATCCTCTCCTCTGAGTGATACGCATCTCTTCTAAAGAACGAGATTCACTCAAATCCCCGGCGAGTTTTACGTGTGCTTAAGATCGCCGAGAGTTCTCTTGCCTCTTATGAAGCTTCCATGACCCTGGGAGCATCCTTGAGGGCGAGAGTGGGAATTCTGAAGCGCCGGCGTGCGCATCAAAAGCTACATCGTCAGCTGGAAGTGGATGGCGTCTGGGATTGGAACATACAAAGAGGATCTTCTGTCACTCGTGGATCGCGAAAGAAGCTGGAGAATCTGGCGCATGGGATGACTGTCAGATCGTTAGGGACGTGTCCTCCTATCCTCGCACCACAACAATGTGGGGGCGGTCAAATGAGACTGTCCCTGCATGGTTATTCCCAACCCCCAGGCGGCTGCCCTTGCATGACAGCAAGGCGGACATGTGGAAGACACTACGTCCTAGTAGTTCTCTCTTCGCCTGTCCAAATCCGACTGGACTTATCCAAGTCACCGTTGCTTTCGCTTGTGCGAGTCGGCGCCAGTGCGCATTTGCGATGCTCGTGGTTATTGTATGTGTGTTTCCGTGAAGACCCGTTTATGCTTGCATCTGTCACATTTGGTGGTGGTCGATTCAAGCCTTGGACAAGGCTGGTCACGTTCGTGCGCCGTCGCGTCCGTTTGATGATTTCTCGGTGACTGGCATGATCTGGATAATCCTATTCTTCCCTGGTGGGTACAACGGCTCCTATTTCGTTGAACGCATTATCTAGCGGTCGAAGATGCAGAGTCCTGTGGGAATTCTGCATAGAGGTACATACTCGAGCTCGGCCGAAGGTTAATGTGAGCAATGAAATACGGAGTCGGGCTCGTCGGAATTCCGCACAGAGTAGATTGACAGAGAATGCGGTGATTGCCTAGGAGGAGGATGGACTCAAGTGCACAGGCGTTTGTCTGGGACACACACAGAACGGCCATAATCGGATGAGACGGTGTCATGCATAGTGGCGAGCGATGGCGTGCATGGTATGCGGATTGAAAATGTGCACATAAAACGAACGCGCAGCGGGAAAGGCGTACGGTCACGGATACTGATCCGATGGAGGGACAGGTGGCGGAAAACGCGAGCCGGCCGGTGGTCCTAACGGATAGCCGGATGGCGGAGCGGAAGTACGGCGGAGCATGGAGAGGACGACCGGATGCAGGCCAGCTTCGGCGAAGCGGTCTCCACATTTGGGGGAGAAGTGAGCCGGACGCGGACCAATCACTTCTGGAGACTGGGACATCACGAGACCGCGTCATGACGCGCGTCATTAATTTTTGGATTATCCCCTTCGCGTTTCGTACGCGTGACACTCCACTCTCTTAACATGTTCCCGCTACTTTTGGTGGTATCCTACGTCCTATCAAACTGTAACGTCATGTTACATCATCCTCATCTCGCCTTAAAAACTCAAGTACGTGTTCCTTTACCTTGACTATTACATTCACAACCAGGTCCGCTTTCCATGACATCCCGCTCTCATGCTCGCCGTCATGGCGAGAAGCAGCCTAATCCCGCAGTCAGCACAAACGGTGCCGCCGCTTCTGGGCATATTCCATCATTCTCTTTAGGTCTTTGGCTTCGCTTGCATGGCGTGGACCTTATTACCATGGCCCTGATGGGTGCAGTCGGTCTTGGTATATACGAAGCCCGTCAGTTGTCTATCTGGATTCCGTTTATATCCAAGCATTAATATGGTTGCTGCCTCGTGCATAGCTCCTGCCCCGACTAGGAGTTTTCCAGTATACAATCTTGATGGTGGAATCGTGTACCCACAATTTGCCTATCCGCTGCGTAAGGAGATCGTGCCGATTTGGCTCGCGGCTTTTATTGCCTTCATGGCACCGTTCGTCTTCATCGTCATCTTTCAGATTCGTAGAAGAAGCATTGAGGATTTGCTAACGACCACTATGGGGTTGCTCAAGTCCCTCATCACTGCAGCCGTATTTCAGGTGCGTTCCGTATAGTTGATTATCTCTTCGTGCTCTGGATTCAGTATTTGCTGTTCTAGGTCTGGCTGAAATGGCTCATTGGTGGTCTTCGTCCACATTTCTACGCAGTGTGTCAACCGAGTGTCCCGACAGGTGGTAGCCAAAGAGGGATCGGATTCGCGAACATCATGTACGACCGTTCGGTCTGCGCTGGTGATAAGGACGAGATTAATGATTCTTTGGGTCAGAGCTCCCACCTTTCGGCTATTGGTTTTATCTGGATCTGATGCACTCGATCAGAATCTTTCCCTTCAGGACACTCTACAGCCGGTTTTGCTGGTCTCATCTATCTCGCTCTTTATTTTAATGCGCAGCTCAAGGTCATGTCAGCCCATAATCCTGCCTACTGGAAAATGATCATCTTCTTTGCACCCATTCTTGGTGCGACTCTGATCGCGGGTGCTCTCACAATTGACGAATTCCATAACTGGTACTTGAAGTTTCCTCTGATCGTGAAACATAACTTTAAGATTTTTCCCCCACAAGGTATGATGTACTCGCTGGTGCAATTATAGGAACAGCAACTGCCTTCGTTGCGTTCCGCCAGACTTTTGCTTCTGTTTGGGATTTCCGTTTTAATCATATACCGTTGCCGCGGACGAGCTCGCTCTTTCATTGATATGATCTGCGCTCTTCAGGTCCCCCGCCCTCGTCTGGATTTGCTGCGAATGGATCGTTCTTCACGTATCAATGGCAACCGGCGGGTGCAGTTTCGCCCTCATGGGCACTCCCCGTTGCGCGTGAAGGCGGGTGGGGAACTCTTGCCGAAGAGCAAGTTGGTGCGCCATTCGATGCGAGTGCAATGAGCGCCATTCGATGCGAGTGCAATGAGCGCCATTCGATGCGAGTGCAATGAGCGCAGCGCCATTCGATGCGAGTGCAATGAGCGCCAGCAACTTCACTAATGGCCAACATGCTGGATATAGTTATGGAGGAGTTGCTGGTAGAGCTGAAGCTCAACGTTGAATCCATTAGATTAGTTAATAGGACGATGCGACATTTCTTGCTGTACGGTGCTGAACTTCAATCAATACTTGCTTTTATAGTCATGAAGCTTTGTCATCCGTGCTGCGACGCGACTGATTGATCGACATAAATTATTAAATATCTGGTTGCTACCAGGCATTCAGGCTCGTGACCTTACTCCTAGTTACTACTGTAGTACTACATAGTAGTTGCCGCCGCCTTTCACTAGTTGGTCAGTACGGAATTAATCCCCGGTCAGAGCTAACAATGTCCAGCCAAACGTGTGTCCAGCTAGCTGCTCGATTCAAGCCTATGCTTTCTTCTAATACAAGGCGCTCTTAGCTTCACCCCGACCAACGTGGTAGACATGAACAAAGAAAGGGAGTGGGCTGGCGACATTGGTAAGTACCGATTCGTTCGGCTTTTGTATCTCACGGTCTTTCCGCGCTAATACTGCGTAGGCATGATGGTGAGCGATGATTCTAGGTCATTCAATTGTCAGGACCGCCTGAGATATGCCTCTACGGTTAGGACTGGGATAATACAAAGATCGTCTTCACGAAGCGCTCCCTGATCGAGTTTCTGAAGTAAGCAATCAAAAGGTGCCATTGCTTCAGTCGTTTCTCAAGCATGTTATATCATCTTTCAAAGGTATACTGGGACTACAGTCGATACCAACTTCTCAAACATAGCCAAAATGCCCAGTACGCATTTTCTATCAATCATACCGATGTCTTTCGTTCATAAACGACAAAGAATATGCGACGTTTGGCAAGATATCTCAAGATATTGCGGCAGACGTTGAAAACCATAGCGTTCAATCTGGATCAGTTGGTTCGAGACACCTCACTTGAAGGCTGTTACGGGTCTGATGCATCACATCCCACAGAGACCACAGCCTCATCTCCTAAGGAAGAGCCTGGTAGCTTCAGGCCCTCACGGCGTGTGAGGACGACTCCTGGAGGTCCGACATCGGGCCTGTTCGAAGAGGAATTTCCTGATGATGCTTTGTCACAGGCCCCACCGAAGATGAAGGTTTGTAAATGACAGCCTTTCGACTATGTCCTTTATATGAATGCCCCTTCCTTTATTCTAGGCAACCACGGAGCCTGTGGTACCTGCAGAGAACGTTGATGTGAAACCAGCTGCTACAGAGGATATTCCCCTTCCAAGGAGTGGGGTGCGGCCCAGCAGGTAAACAGATAATGTTCTAGCGTAGACGATACTAAATGGGCTTGCAGACGTGTACGAACTGCGCCAGGCGGTAAGGATTCTCTCGCGGAGGGCCTTTGGGGTGGTGAAAGCGACCACACTGAATTCAAACCGACTCGCAGGTGAGCGCAGGATGTATACTGAGAGATTATATTACAGTACTGAAAGGAGACTGGGCAGGGTTCGCCAAGGACCTGGAGGTCAAGATTCAGTCGCTTCAGTAGGTTTTCTTATGTTTTCTTATGCGGACTTATGCTGAGCATATATGATGGTAACCACCAGCTGCTCGGATGAAGGCTAAGCGGAACGGACGACTTTTGAGGAACCGGGATCATTTGATGTTGAGAAAGTTTTAATGACAGTTCTAAAATGTTGGAATTGCAGCATGGCTATACATCTGGAAAATGGCTTAATGTAACTTTGCAATATACTGAGAATATGCGAGGTAGTCAACCGGGAACGAATGCAAAGCTGAATTTTGAGCCTCCATTAATATTGTTTGTATAAATTGCAGGATGCCTATTCCGGTCATCGCGTCCGCAAAAGCACATACAACCTCACTTCCTCCTTATCCTCATCACCTCTATTCCGCCGGCGGCAGCGCCAGCAGGTCCAGCCACAAGAACAGAGGCTTTCTGAGCCCGTTGAACGCGACGTAATTTTGTATACGCTCGTTTTTGCTTTGACTTATCATTGTCTCTGTATCTGTAATCATCTCGACCACCACCACTATTCTCCAAATCCACGGCGGGTCCAACTCAGACTTTGCCCATGTACCATGGACACACTCTTTGGACGGAAGAAACCACGACAACGCCAGACATCTACAGACCTCAGTGAGCGGTCCGTCCCTTATGACAAGCTTGGCCCTGCCAGCAAGTCTCCTATACCCGTTGGCACAATCTCCCATGGTCTCCGAACCAGCGCTTCACAAATATCCGCTCCTGTAACTAATCCGACGCTTACAAGCGATGGCACAGAGTTTAACTTGCATGCCATGAGACGCGCTCGCTCAGACAGGGAACGCACGTATGCGCCTCCTGCGTGGAATATGCCAAAGGCGCCTCTCATATCTGCTGCATCCAGTTCCTCCGCCACATTATCCAGCAATCCATCCTCCTCCGGCTCTTCGACCTCGTTTACAACCGTCACGGATAGTAGCCACATACGAGGCTCCACCGCTTCATCGTCGGACAAAATGAGCCCGAACATGTCCGACTTTGGCGGATACCCAGTCGCCTCTGCTTCCTCGACGTACGGAAACGTGAACGGCGTACCGAGACCCATGTCTGTCGCGAGCTCGCGCTCCGAAGGCAATCGCGTATCAAAGTATGCCGCTTCGCTTACGCCGTCGGATTCCTTGCAATCACACTACTCTCACGCCTCTCATATGTTTCATCACAACAAGGGCGCGCACGACGATTTCGAGTTCGAGCGGCCGAGCGATGATGTTGTAGAGGCACTCTTTGAACAGGTCCGCCTCAAACGAGACCTTGGGTCATTGCCGAGCCTTTCCGTGGACCAGAAGTGGCAGATTGTTTATAATGACGAACAATTGCGATGGAAAGAAGAAAGAGTGAGGGAGGAGGCGACGAAGAGGCAGACGGAGATCGGTCCAAGCCAAACTGCTTTCATCAAGGACTCTCCGGAATGGTACCTCAAGAAGTTTCTGGACCAAACTATTACACCCAAACAAGCAGCAAGTTTACTCGTTTCTCTTCGAACGGGTACCGTGAGGTATGTTCGACTTTGCGTTTCCTATCATTTTCCCAGCTGATCTTCTCATTCAGCTGGTTTCGACAATTTTTGGCCATACAAGGCACTTCCGTTCTTGCTAATACTCTGAATAATATCAGCCGAAAAGGACTGAATAGGTTATTATCTAGCTTCATACTTCTTGATTTTATGAGCTGACAATGGGCTCATTCAGGCGAGAAACGGATCTTGCGCTGGAATACGAGGTTCTGAAATGCCTCCGTCACATCCTGAACGTGGAGGTTCGTTTCAGCAACCGTACCACAGAGTTTCATGAGCTAATCTATGAGTGCAGGTTGGAGCCAATGAGGCTCTCATCCATCCAATGATAGTTAATCATATCGCATCAACATTAAACACATCCCAAATCTCGTCACGAAAGGTTGCTCTCGAAATCTTGACTTTCCTGTGCTATTGGAAAGACGGGGATCATCATGAACTGGTCATTCAGGCTTTGGAAGCACTTAGCCAGGCAAACGGGGAGAGTGGACCCTATGCCTTTTGGTTCCAGACTATGGAGCGAAGCCTTCTTGGGCGGGGGAAGATGGGTAGTCTTGTCGGCGCGAGCGAGGAAATTCGAAAGAACGGTGGTTTAGATAGCTCTCTAAACGAGTATGCGGTAAGTCCATAAGCCTCTTGGGTGCAACTCGCTGCCTAAGTCCCATTACAGCAAGCAAATCTTCTAGTCATCCACGGTGTTTTGGATCACATAGATGACCTCGACCTGCGCATTCACCACCGTACACAGATGGAGACGGCCGGTCTTCGACGTATCATGACCATTTGTCGGGAGTTTGGGTATGCTCAGATCGAGACTCAGTTGGCTCTGATCGAGAAACTAATTGAAGCAGATGAACGTGCTCTCCGGGAGCAAATGGATCAGGAAATTCTGCGAGATTACGGTAATCCTCACGATGTATTCAATGCGGTCATGGCGAAGACTCGAGGCTCAAAGGCTCACGACTACTTCCTTTCTGTAATGCAACATCTGTTGTTGATACACGAAGAAGGCCAGGCTCTCGCGCATTACTACCAGATCATTGACTCTGTTGTCACCGATATCGTTCTTGATCGACAATTAAATGGTGCAGAATCCAAATTGGGCACTTCTGTGGCAAGGATCATAGCACAGCTGAACGAAGCCGAACGATATCAACATATTGAGGAGCAAGCTAATGAAGCTCGGGCAAAAGCTCTGCAGCTGAAATTCGAGAAAGAGGCTCTTGAAGAGGAAGTTTCGCAAGGTAGTGACGGTCTCGTAGGTCAACTTAAAGAAAAGTCAGCTCAACTCGAGGAGAAACTGAAGAGTTCGAGGGGAACCATTGAATTGCTCCAGGGCCGTCTTGAAGAGCAGAAACGTGGATACGAGGAACAAATCACCCAGCTTGAAGCGCAAATACTTGAGCTATTCCGAATGCTCAAGGAGCTGGGACGTGGTGTAGAGGAGATTGTCGACCAGAGCCAGTCAATGGAACGAAAGGATCTTATGGCGACCCTCGAGAAACAACTGCAGCGCAATAAGACAATCAGCATGTTGGAAGGACGGCGCGATTCTACTCGAAGAAAGACCAAGCTTGGCCGACGCAGGAGTGACGATGGAGAAGAGGATGGTGTCGAACCATCTCGGTCTTTGAAACGAGGTTCGAAGGCAGTCGGAAGGGGTAAAAAGCAGTCAGCGTATCCTGATAGAAATGGGGTTCGCGATTCACAATTTGCAGATGCAGATGAGGCCAGTGTACAAGAACATATTGAGCAACGCATTGCCGCTGGCGTGGTAAGCTGACGTTCCTTATATTTCGTCCTCGACTGACAATTAACGCCTGGTCTGTAAAGTATCCGCAGAGAGAAGGGACAATCTCTAGTCCTCGAAACGCAAAGTTATCTCCATGGCGAGGTAATACGTCCCGATTAGCCCTAGATGGCGATTCTAGCATGCAGGCGAACGGGAATCACCTCCTATATCCCGGTCATGCAGATGACCAGGAACGAAGGGATTCGCGTTTGTCTGCGGACGACAAAGAGTCTGACAGTGAGTATCGTCAGTCTAGCAGGAGTGGCTTTTCTGCATACACCGAAGATACTCAAGCGACTTCTGTTGGGTCTCGTCGTGCAGAGGATCGCTCATCTGCTGGTGATGACCATGCAGGTGGCCAGCTGTCCTTGGCGGAAGTCTTAGCCAAAAAGATGGCTGGTATTCAAGACGGGTCTAATATTGGACCTCCTCCCGAAGGTTCTGTCTCGAGTGATGTCCCTCTACCTCCGCCTCCACCGCCTCCACCACCCATGTCTGAGTCAGCTTCTGTATCTTCACCTCCTCCGCCTCCACCTCCACCTCCGCCGCTCCCTCCTGTCAACTTCATTGCTTCCCCTCCGACGTTCTCTGCCGCGCCGCCTCCTCCGCCTCCTCCTCCACCCTTATCTGCACCACCATCTATGCCTGGATCTGCCCGCCCGTCTATGTACCTTGGCATGAACTTAAACAGTCTAGTCATGGCAAGAAAGGATATTTCGATTGCTCCAAGTACAAAGATGAAACAGTTGCAGTGGGACAAACTGCCGCAAACACAAGTGGCGAAAACTCTCTGGAACGACGAAGAACCTGACAAAGAGAAAGAATGGATCAAGAAACTCCGTGAACAACGTATATGGGAGGAGATGGAAGAGGACTTCAAGGCTAAACAGCTCGTAATTAACTTGATGGGTACGTTTGATTTGGGGTATTCATATTTGTTTTGTTTACTGATATCTCAAACTAAGCAGCCAAACAAAAGAAGGCCGAACTGCGTAGCGTCCTCGATCCTCAGACCAAGAAGCGCGTTGGTGAGTACCATTTCTTGAATTTCCTTTGCATTGGTCATGACTATGAATGTCCGCCCTTAGAAATCTTGATTCAACGAGTGAAGAATCTCCAGCCGGAGGAAATAGCTCTCAAGATCGAGCAGTTTGACAAGGAGCTTTGTACAGAGACGTTCCTTGGCGAATTGAAGAATCTTCTTCCAACTCCGGAACAGGTACACTTCATCTCGAGCTATTGATGGCATTAGTGACTAATGCACTGCAGGTTGGAAAGCTCGCTATTTATCGCAATGCGGATGCGGAAGAACTGAACAGATTGCATCCTGCGGATCGACTTATGGTCAAATTGATTCAAATCGATCGACTAGGCCCTCGTATAGAGGCAATGCTTTATAGAATAACGTTTGACGAGACGAGGATATTGTTTGATCAAAGTGCATCAAAACTTATTGAGGCGGGCCAGGGACTATTGCAGGCGTCTCATTTCAAGGAACTTTTAAGCGTGCGTGTTCAATTCTCGCTCTGGGATCCTGAGACTTACTCTAGTCTGTTAGTTGATTTTACTTATTGGTAATTATATGAATGGAACAGGTATCAAGGGCGGTGCATTCGGCTTCCGCGTGAGCAGCATAAACAAGGTTTGTAACTCATCGAAATGTTGCGATTCTTGGACTAACTTGTATTTCAGCTGGTGGATACGAAGTCACTTAACAACACGACGCTCCTGCATTTCCTGGAGAAAACTGTATCTCAGCACTTCCCAGAGATGGCAGATTTCTTGAACGAGCTTGAGAAACCCGCCGACGCGTATCGAGGTGAGTAGCGTAGAATAACGAAAAAATACCGTTTTGATTGTAGAGTCTTACGTGTTCCTTGTCAGTGAATCTGTTGGAGCTCCGTAAAGGTTTCGTGGAGCTGCGGGATGGTCTCAAAAAAATCAAGTCCGAACTTGACGAGCATTTCTCTGATGCAGATCTTAATACTCCTTTCGTATCTCAGATGTGGTCGTTCGTTGGCAAGGCTAGTTCTCGGCTGGACGACTTGCAGGATGACATCGAAACAGCAGATACCATGTTCAATAAAGCCGTTAGCTACTATGGGGAAGAAGATCGTGGTATGACGTCGTCCGAATTCTATGGTATTTTCAAGACCTTTGTTTCCTCGTACAAGGTGAGCAGACAGTATGATGGCCGAGTTGGCCAATGTTAACGATGATTTTGTAGAAATGCCAAACGGACAACAGGATAGCCCAGGAGGAACGCGAAGCCGCTGATAGACGCCGGAAAGCTGTGGAAGAAGCGAAGGCCGATCGTTCTGCGAGGAGGCAGCAAGCTGCCGATGACGGTGGTGGTGACAATGCCGTACTGGACAACCTCCTTGAAAAACTCCGTAATGGTGACAGCGTTGGACGTAAGTCCCGCAGAAACCGTCGAGTTAAAGGCAGTTCTGCAGGCTCGCGTCGACAGACCATGGACGACAATGAGCCGGCCGATGCTCCTTTCGAGCTCAGTCTCTCAGAGGCCGGTGATAAGACAGTAGACCTGGCGCGAGACATGTTGGCTGCCTTGAAGTCGGATGGATTTGAAGCTTTCACGCCTACGACTCCATCGAGACCAGATAGGCGGAGGCGGAGGAGTAGACCTCGTCGAATCATCTCGGAGTTTGGCGCTGAGGAGACAATGGCGTCCCCCACAATGTCGGATGATCGCGAATTTTCTGGCGCGGAAGGTGGAGGCGATCAATATCGTACATTTTCTAGGCCGGAGACACCGTCTGAAGGAGGCGATTTCGGGCAGGCAATTGCGGAGGATGCAGAAGCCACGGTACGACGACGCTGATCTTAATTATGTACAGCCGTTGCATTTTCCTACACAACATGATTTCGATAGTTTTATTTTCTTCTTCAGTTTTCATTCCTTTTCCTGCAGGACTTTCGTTGATTCACGCGCACATGCAGCATGATTTCGAACTTGATACGTTGACGTATTCACATCACTTCTTTGGATTATAGTAACTTTGTAAATGGTTTTGTAGTTCACTCTTTTCTGCCTAATGGAGGATTCAAACCATTGAGTTTTTGGCGTGGTGCGAAAGTTGAATCACGCGACATTACTGTACTATTCGGAACGGAACAGAACTTTGTGCGGGCATAGCTTCTTGGACAACACATACTACCTGGCCTGGCATGAACGCGACCGGTTTACGACGAGCTCAACAAGTAACGGTTCAAAGATGGATGACTGCATCCAGGCATTTATCGACTAAGAGTTCTCTTCCGTCTGACGCGTATACGAAGGCCTCCTCGACCGACGTCTCAGTCAACGGCACACCTGATCTTACACCATTCCAGTACGCATGTCTAGACCGGGCAATACGAGTCGACCAAGCAGGCGAAATTGCCGCTAATTACATTTACAAGGGCCAAATGGCCGTTCTGGGTAAGGATAAAGCACTCAGGCCTATCATCCAAGTTCGTTGTCTCATTTCTCCGACCGTCTTTAATTATGTATCATTGTGTTTCTATCCAGGAAATGTGGGACCAAGAGAAGAAACATATTGAGGTTATGGACAGGCTACAGGTGCAACACCGGGTGCGACCTACCGTCCTGTCGGACGTTGCAAGAGCAGGAGGTTACGCTTTGGGCGCCTTCACAGCTTTGATGTCGAAAGAGGCTGCAATGGCCTGTACAGAAGCAGTTGAGACGGTCATCGGAGAGCATTACGACGAGTATGTATCTACATAGTTGGCTCTGCAGTCCCCTTACTGATTCACTCTTTCTCGAATACTAGCCAATTAAAGGAGATGGAAAGTCTACCTTCCGACCATCCCAGTCTGCCTCTCCTGAGGGAGGTCATTAAAGAATTCAGAGATGACGAACTAGGGCATTTGGACACCGCCGTCGAACACCACGCGCAGCGCGCTCCCGCCCATGCATTGTTAAGCGCAGTAGTCGGTGCTGGATGTCAAGTGGCAATAGAATTGTGCAAGCGTATATGACGAATGAACAAGCAGGACGAATGAACAAGCAGGTTGTTTAGGATTATTGAGTAATTATTTGCGCGCCAATGGCTCGCCCTTGCGCTTCCCCATCCAACTGTATTTAGTCTAGAAAATATCAGCCCTGTTGGTCATTATGGAGGTGCCTGCTGAGGCTCACATCTTGCTGCGCGCAAGCGTATAAGCAAAGGCCAGGAATGAAGATGAGGCCAACTACAGCTACTCGAGCAGTGCTCTTCGTCCATCTGAAGTTCTTATACACATCCTCGCGCTTCACCTATATGTCAGCAAGATCTATGCGCGCAAAAGAAGCAAATATACGCACCATTTGGCTCCATCGCTCGAGAGCGGGGTCAATCTAAGAGAGAAAGAAGTGAGATCCAAGGACACGGGCAGAACAGATGTCCACATTTCTTACTGTTACGGAAGCTAGAGATGAAGCAGTAAGTCGGCGTATTCTCTAGCTTTAGTTCGGTGATTCCTTGTAAGTGCTTACCGCGCGGCGCCATGATGTCCGTCTATTCTCTTCACCGCCCAGCTCGTCAAAGTAGTTGGTGGTCAGGTGGTAGTTCTGGTACTTAGTCGGTGTGACTGCGACCGTGACCAATACCTTATCGTGACCGTGGGAGCTCGCGTGGACCGCCTGCCTCAGCAGCCAGCTTCCTAGTCTCTCTTCTAACTCTACTCTCTTCATCCACATCTAGCATCTTCCCCTTGAAACTCATATTTAATCATGTCATACAATCGCGAATGGGACTACGGAAAGGAATGGAATAGCGAGGGACATCGTGCACATGCCAGAGAGCGAGAAGACGATGAGTTCTATGGCGAAGGAAAGAGGAGGAAGTACAACAATGGAGTTCGCATGCACTAGGCGACCGACGATTTTCACCGTCCGCTTACAATCCAATCACTTTGCAGGGATATCAGGATTCGTGGCAGACCCATGGGGACAACAGACCACACGGCGGTGATGGCTACGGCTCTCACGATAATGCCTATCCCGATAACTACAACAACTTTGGTTACGACCATTCTACTGATGGTCGGGATGACCGATCACATCGTTATCCTCAGCAGAATCGGAAGAAGCACATTGCAAGCGAACCGAGCCCTCACGTCATATTCTTAGGTCTTGACTTTGACTTTACTGAATCGGATGTGGGTATTGGAATTATCTGTGGTCGCATGTCAAAATCATAGAGTTGCTAAATACATTCCACAGCTTCAAAACTTTTTGAAAGGCGAAGGATGCCCCATCGAAACCGTCACAATAATTCGCGATCGAAATACAGGCACTTGCCCATTCACAACATTGTCTGCTTTTGTGTCCTGACGATGTCTTCCCATTGGATTTTATTAAAGGTCAATCCAAGGGCTTTGGCTTCGCTCAGTTCAGGTCCACTGAGGATGCACGTACCTTCGTCGACCCGAACTTCCCTTTCATTACGGTCCCGCCTCCGGCGTCCCATGGCGCTTCGGCAGCGGTGGCCTACAGGCAAGCTATAGAATCCGGCACGTATACCGGCAAGCGAGTCAAAATCGATTACTCTCAAAGCGCAAATGCAGCTGGGCAAGGTAGACGTGGACCTCAATTCTCTAACGATGGTACACGTGATATCGGAAATACTCAGTCTGCGGTATTGCTCTTCCGCGGTTTAGATCCGTTGTCTGGCCCGGCAGCAGTTGCACAGGCTATGAGATCTTCGTCCGGGCCAAACGTAGAAGGGGCGAAAGGAATGAAAAGAGTCATCGTAATCAAGGATAAAGCGACTCTGGCTAGCTGGGGCTATGCGTTTGTCGAGTTTGTTGATGCGCAAGTGAGCTTGCTAAGAATTTGATTCGCTTCTTGACGACTTACAAACCAGTATGCAGTCTGCTTCAGCTGTCTTGGCAGCGACTATGTCGCCACAATTGCATCCCAGTGGATTTCGCATATCGGATCGTCCCGTTGCGGCGTCTTTTGCACATCCTTATTCTTTCCAGCCAATAGAGCATATCATGTATCGGGATGAAACTTGTATCCCTTCATCCCTAAATCTTGGTGGAGTAGATGGATCATGGGTCAAGTATTGGGATGAGTCCGCGACGCTTGCGACAATGGAGTTCAAAGTCGACGAGCCGCAGAGTAGCAATGAGATAGTTGTTACAAAAGAAAAGAAGGACAAAGAGAAGAAACGCGTCAAAGGTATATTCTTACTACCCTGTGAATGCTCCGTCTTGACCTGCTGACTTTCTGGTATTAAGCATCTACTGAGGGATCTTCTATCACTACGAAAGCTTCTGCTTTACCCGTATCCGATAAGCCAGTAACATTGAGTTTCAAAGTTGGGCCTGCATCAAAAACTGCAGGTGTGCACTTCGTACATTGTCTTTGAAAATCAATTGAACTTGCCCTTGGTAGCGAGTGCTGTACCTTCCCAGGCTGCCCTTCTACTCGCTAGCAATGAGGAGGAGGCAACAGACACCAACGGACACAATACATACGCTGAGCATCCGGAGGATATTAAGTGTATGTCGACTATAACGACTATACTTATCCTGGACTAACCCGCCTAATGCAGCGAAGCAAGCCCAGAAGGTCCCTCCGTTGATTGCAAGCAAGAAGGTCGTAAACAACATCTCGAAATGGAATCAAGTCCAAGAAGAATTGAGCGGCGTTGTGCATCCATCTCCTGCTGCGCCGGTGCTGTCAGCAACGCCTCCTGTATCTATCACACCGGTGAAAGCTGTGAGTACCTCATGGTTCTATCGAGGTAGTACCTAATGGAAACGGATGTATGCAGAGGTCCCAAACTCCAGAAGTCGAGACAGAGTTTGAATTCTCCGATACGAAGGCCATCACGTGCCTGTTGTGTTCTCGTCAATTCAAGAGCTTGGATCAGTTGAAGAGACATAACAAAGAGTCTGACCTGCACAAGGCATGTGGTTACCGAGTGTGCTCTTTCGCATGAATATAACTTACTCTCGATGCAGAAAAACTTCAAGGATGCCAGTCTACGTGAAATAGCGCGGGAGAAAGCTCGAGCCACAAAGAAGAAAGAGGAGAAATCAGATGGTCAGGGCGACCAAACTACATTAAAATCTCAATACCGCGACAGGGCTTCCGAGCGACGAACGCTTTTCAATCAGCCAGATGTGCCACTTCCTGAAGGAGGAACGCAGGCGAAGGGAGGGAACGGCAAGCGGTCTGCTGAGGCTCCGCCTTCTGTGCCATCTCCGCCTGCTCCTGCTCCCGCTCCGGGGAAAGACGAGAACAACATAGGGAATAAGCTACTAAAGATTATGGGGTGGACAGAAGGGACTGGGCTGGGCACTGGTGGAGAAGGAAGAGTAGATCCCATGTGCGTATTACCGAGGTTGTTACCACTCTCCCTTTCTTGCTAATGTCAGCAAAGCCAAGCTGCAATTTATGCTTCTGGAGCTGGCTTAGGATCGACCAAAGCGCGAGAAGTGGGAAAGTATCAGGACGGCTATTCCGGCTATGTTCAAATGGCGAAGGATGTTGTAAGTCTCTTTCACTCCTTTCACGTATCATCGTACTGACTTTATTCAGGCAAGAGAGCGATACGAGCAATGATTCTTTCTTATCAGGATATTGTATTTCTTAGTACTTTTCTTTTCTTTGCTCTTGATAATGTCCATATTGGTGCACTTTATTACTTGCGATCAAGATATCATTACGACTGCGCGACCATTAAAAGGCGTGATTAACGTCCATGTCAAGCAAATGCAAATGCGGCAAGAGCGCCAATAAGAATGACGGTAGCAGAGTTCTTATACTGTCCGGATCCGATCGCGCCACTGGTCTCAGTAGATGCGGCTGCAGAGCCTGTTGCGGACCCAGTCGCGCTTGCAGACGACGGGACGGGCAATGTAGAAGTTACGACAGCACTCGTAGACGAAACGCTGACCGAAGCTGTACCTTCTTCAACAGTGAAGTATGTGCCAGCGACGGGGCCCTGAAGACCACTGGTAGAGATGTAATCAGAAAGAGAAAAGGTAGCGACACCAGTGTTTGGAGAGGAGAGATCCGCGGGTGGCGAGAAGTTGGACGGCTGCGTGTAAAGAAGGATCACGTAGCTAATATCCGGGAGAGCGTAAGAAATGCGAAGTTTTCATGGAGGGCTGTAGCACATACCGATGGGCGCCACTACCAGAGGCTGGACCAGGACCAGCGTAGTCAGTGATAGTAGTTGCCGAAGAGTTGGTGACAGTGCGGTTATTGCCGGACGCTATAAGAATCGAATCGTAAGGCGAACCCTCGAGTGGAGCAAAAGTGAAAAGAGAAACTTACCGTCTGAGAGGGACGCGTTGTTGACGAGCCAGTGACGCGTCTGGCCCGCGGACTCGTCGGTTCCGACGATGTCGGCATCAACCATCGTGAGTGTGAACGTGTCACCGAGGGAGACACTGGAGTTCGGAGTGGCAATTGACACTGTCGGCTGCGATGCCACCTCTACATGTAGACCAACCGAATAAGCAAGAAGCGTACGGGAAAAGCAAGGACGACGCGTCAGAGGGACTTACGGTCTATGGAAAGAGCTTGACCAGGCTGAATGACGCCCACGCCGTCAAAAGAGACAGACATTGCAGCGACGGGGGTGAAAGTAGCAAGTAGGTCGGGAACAAGGCCAGCATTAGAGAAATGAGCTTGAATTGCCTCGATATCAAGAGCTACGTTGGAGCCCTGAGCAACAACGAAGGGAACGAGCGAAAGAGCGAGAAGGAGTGTCTGGAACATTGTTGCGGTACAGTAAAGCTCTGAGAGAGATGATGAACGTTCGGGAAGAGAAAGGGTGAGCGCGCGAATTACCATCACCGACTCTTTAAATGTGAGATTAATCGAATATCATGGCGTGGGAACTAGTTACCAAGTGGGAGAGTGCGGGGGGGGGTCATCTGGTCGCTGGACTGGCCTCCCCTTGCTCACCGTCTCGTCTTCCTCCTCTCTCCTCCGGTCCTTCACTCAGTCGTCTTCTTACAACCCATCACATTTCTTCTCCTTTTCTCCGTCTATTTATCTCCTTTCCTATAAAGTACATCAGCTCTCAGTCCTCTCCGACTCTGAGTCGCCCACACCTCTTCGCACTCAAATAAAACCCCCTTCTTCATCAACCATGGCAAACCACGGCCCAATAAATGGTGTAAAGATCTCGGGTATCTGTCTTGTTCTCACTCTTCATCCGTCCTTTCGTCTCACATCATTCTCAAGCGATCGACGACCCTCACAAGATCGTCAGAGTAATCGCCTCCGATGGTAGGACAGGCGACCAAAAAGAGGTCGCCTACACAAACTGCAAGGTCATTGGCAATGGTTCTTTTGGTGTCGTCTTCCAAGCAAGGCTCGTGGGCGGTGCAAGGGACGGTGATGACATTGCCATCAAGAAAGTTCTCCAAGACAAGCGATTCAAGGTCCGTTCCCCCCTCCCCCGCCTCCTCTTGTATTCCTACCCGTTTTGGTTATGCAACCCGCGTCTCATCCTCATGTTCTCTCACCCCTTTCGGGGCATCTATAGAATCGCGAGCTCCAAATCATGAGGCTGGTGGCCCACCCAAATGTCGTGGACCTCAAAGCATTCTTCTACTCGAACGGCGAGAAGGTATGCCGATCTAATACTTCTTTACTGCGTCTTTAATCACCAACTTTAACATAATCCTCTTTTTGTCCCGTTTGGATATGCGCAAACAGAAAGACGAGGTCTATCTCAACCTCGTACTAGAATACGTTCCGGAAACTGTCTATCGTGCCTCGCGGCACTACGTCAAGCTGAAGCAATCGATGCCTACCTTGCAAATAAAGCTTTACATGTACCAGCTTCTGCGCTCACTCGCATACATTCACTCTGTTGGCATCTGCCATCGTGATATCAAGCCGCAGAACTTGCTGCTTAACCCGGCGACAGGCATTCTCAAACTTTGTGATTTCGGGTCAGCAAAGATCCTGGTGGCCGGCGAGCCGAATGTCAGTTACATCTGCTCGAGATATTACCGAGCTCCGGAGTTGATATTCGGGGCAACAAATTATACCACCAATATTGGTTTGTTTATATTTATTTCGAATGCGACGGCATAGAGTGCTTAACAAAAATCTTTCTGCTCGTTAGATATCTGGTCGACCGGTTGCGTCATGGCCGAGCTGATGCTCGGACAACCATTGTTTCCGGGAGAAAGCGGGATCGACCAGCTCGTCGAGATCATCAAGGTGTTGGGCACACCATCACGGGAGCAGATCAAGACAATGAATCCGAACTATATGGAACACAAGTTTCCGCAGATCAAGCCACATCCGTTCCACAAGGTACGGTTCGACGTTTGTTTTGCTGTTTTAAGAGTTTCGCTGAACTTGGATTATCACTTCTCTTAATAGGTGTTCAGGCCACGCACGGCACCTGAGGCAATTGACTTGGTTGCAAAACTCCTAGAGTACACGCCTGAAGCACGTCTGAGTGCGATCGAGGCTATGTGCCATCCATTCTTTGACGAACTCAAGGTGGAGGGCATGAGAATGCCGAATGGGAAGGATTTCCCGAGGCTGTTTGACTTTACGAGGGAGGGTAAGTACATTCGCTTCAACATCGACCGGTAGATGCCTTGTGGCGCCTGCTGAATTCTTAAATTGATGAAACTGACGATCTCTTTTCTTCAATAGAATTGTCTATTCGACCTGATCTGATGCGACAGCTTGTGCCACCTCATTGTGAGGGAGAGCTCCGGTCGCGAGGAATCGACCTGGACAACTTTGTCCCTATACCTGTCGATCAGCTGCGAATTACACTCGACTAGCCTGGAGCGTCATTGATGTGGGACTCATGAGAAGAACAGTGTGTGTGTATTGATAGCCCGCAGGACGAGCATGTGTTCCCCCTCGAGACGAAAGATGTAAAGCAGCAGTTTAGTTAGTATTACTCATTACATACATGCGATGCGAATGATGGCTAGGCAGAGTAACTCTTTTGCGCGATTGTTTCTGCTTCCGTTTACTCTCTTTGATGAACCCCCATAGTACTGTAGCAAGTCGTGCCAAATTGTGTGTTTGAATCCATGCAATTACAAAAACAATAACTGTGTGCGCAAGCAAGACTCATAATCACGCGATCTCGCTCATTCCGCACGTGCTCGCAGTATATTAAATATTGTCGAAATATCCTCGACGGAACCATCTCTTTTCATCCTCCCCTCTTCCTCGTCTTGTTCTCTCAGCTCATCGCAGTCGTCGACTAGCGCGATAATGGCGGCGACACAGCCCGAAGTGTCCGAGAAGACACACTACTCATGTGACACCCTTCCTACGCCCCGACATATCCATCGTTCCTCTGACTCTGCCATTCATTCGCGCTCTCCGTCTCCTATCCCTCAGCCAGCAGATGAAGACCCCCCAATCTCCTCATTCGAGATAGTCACTCCAGAAGATGTCCATTCATCGGGTGCACAGCCTGCCGACTCAGCTACAGCACAGCTTTCTGAAGAAGCAAGCGGCACCGAGAAGTCTGATGCGCCGCCTCAACCTCCTCCGCGCAAGCTGTGCGTGAGGCATCAGCGAATGGCAGATGAAGGGACGAATTTGAAGATACAACAGGTGAGTCGACTGCATTCAATGCACAGCATTGTATTTATCTTGTAAAGCGCACATGCGCGAGCCACATATTTGTGCCGTTGATATATATATATATATGCGCATGGGCTGACTCATTTGTGGTTGTTCTCCCCCTATTTAGGCTCTCGACGATTTGCCTCTCGAGGACAGACAGGTCGTCAGCACAATTTGGACCAACTTCAGTAGTTCTCCCCATTCGCGTCGTGTCGTTATTCTTGAGGGTATCCTGACAATGTGCTGCTTCTCGCAACTTTCGATGATATCTGAACACCTCCACACACTCATACGACTGGATCCTTTCTCCGTTCTGCCTCGCGAAATCTGTCTGAAAGTGTTGCAATATCTCGATGCGATATCTCTGTGCCGTGCCGCTCAGGTTTGCAAGTCCTGGTCAAAATTGGCGGATGATGACATTCTTTGGCGTGGCATCTGCGAGCAGCACATTGGACAGAAATGCCACAAATGTGGTTGGGGTCTACCCATGCTAGAGCGCCGACGAAGAATAAGACGTCCCCGCTCTCCGCCTCCTGAGGGTACCTCCGCTTCATCCGTTTTCAAGCGAGACCTTGAGAATTATCCCTTCAATATCCACGAAAGGCCTTTAAAACGCATGCGATCAGACGCGTCGGACTCATCAATGTCGGATACGGGTAGCAGCGGCAGCACTGTCGTGGGAGTAGACATTGGTCACTATTCCGCACCTCAAACAATTACGCGGCCTTGGAAAGACGTGTATTGCGAACGTCTGACAATTGAACGCAATTGGAGGCGTGGTCGGTGTACTGTCCGGACATTAAAAGGCCATTCTGATGGCGTCATGTGTCTTCAATTCAGCGAGACATTACACCACCCTTCCTTTCCGGTACTCATCACTGGTTCTTATGATAGAACCGCCCGCGTATGGAATCTGGAAACTGGCACGGAGATCCTTTGTTTACGTGGCCACTCACGAGCTGTTCGCGCCCTTCAGTTTGATGAAGCAAAGCTTATAACCGGCAGCATGGATAATACAATGCGCGTCTGGAATTGGCGAACTGGCAATTGCATTCGTGTCCTTGAAGGCCACACAGAGGGTGTTGTGTGTTTGCACTTCGATTCAAATATACTTGCCAGTGGTTCCGTCGACCGAACAGTGAAAATCTGGAACTTTCGAACTGGCCGTTGCTTCACATTACGAGGTCATCGAGACTGGGTAAATTCTGTACAGATATGGGATTCCAATGCTACTAGCGAAGGCGCTTCTTGTCAGACTCCGATGTTTGAGCATGGCCCACCTCAAGGAGATTGTTCTTCTCTCCCGACTATCGATCCTGGGAAGATGCTTTTTTCTGGTTCAGATGATGGATCGATCATCCTCTGGGATCTCACATCTCGCTCGATCGTTCGCACGTTTACTGGACATGTCGGGCAAGTACAAAGTATCAAAGTTGTTTACGACAATTCGCCATGCGACGATGATGACGACGAGGAGTCCCAGTCTAGAAGCGTCTCTTTCCGGGATCCTCGTTCAACACTTCCTTCGGGCCTTCCCGGTTTTGCTCCCGCCTCCGTCTCAATACCCTCTCCTCCTCCGCCAGATCACCCGGGGTTTGACGCTCCCGCCTTCCAACCTCCGATCGGATTTGATCCGTATGCTTATCGCTCCTCTCCCGTTTTGCCTCCGTCCGTGCAATCTTACGTACACGACTCGCCGTCAAGACAAGGATCTTCGAGTCCCCCGTCGTCCAAGCGCAGGCAGAAACCCGTACTAATATCCGGTAGCCTGGATAACACGATACGAGTGTGGGATGTTGAGACGGGGAAAGCAATGACAACACTGTTCGGTCATATCGAGGGTGTGTGGGCTGTCGCGTGCGATAAACTTCGTCTCGTCAGTGCTAGCCATGACAGGACTATCAAGGTATTTCTTTCGCTTCCTGGCCTATATCGAGCGGTCTACTGACTTTATCTGTTCGCCTTTCAGGTTTGGGTTCGAGAGGAGAATCGATGCATGAACACACTTGTTGGCCATAGAGGAGCGGTGACATGTCTTGGACTCGGTGACGACAAGATCGTTTCTGGGAGTGATGATGGTGATATTCGGATTTGGAATTTTGCGATGTAATTTTATGGTTTCTTCTATTTTTGAGCGATACACGGTTCATGCTGCTTTCTGTGTGGGACACATTTTACCTACTTACTAATGAGATTCTTGTTCGAAGCGACGCAGAACCTGTGAAAAGAGACAAAAGATAAAGACAAGACAGGATCATGGAGGCAGTGGGGTTCGAACCCACGCGGGACATGTGCCCATCAGGACTTAAATCTGACATCTTAGACCACTCGATCATACCTCCATCGATAGGAATGTGGACACGGAGTATCTGATCGTACTTGGAAATTAAATCGAGATTAACGGGCTTTTTCAGTATTTATCGTTGCCTGGAAACAACTGCAGATGAAAAAGAATATTAATGGGTCGGCCTGCATTCGACTGGATATTGTTTTTGTGAACTTTGTGAGAAATCATTACTACATATGATTAGACTTTCGTGGGAAAACGCGGTCGTAGTGAGTGCTAGCTATTTATTCTATATTCTATTCTGCTCTGCTCCGCTTTAGTCTCTTCCTTGAGCTTTCCTCCAACTTGCTGTGTCCATTCGCCAGCACTCCTACGTTCATTCTACATCGTTTTAAAAGTCTCTGGACAACTCAGAGACAGGAAAAAAAAAACCCGATTTCACCGCTTTTAGTCTTTCTTTTCAATGTCTATTGCGGTGGAACCGTGCAGAGGCAATGAGTCTGCATTCCCTCCAGAGTCTCAGTGTCAGCAAGGCTCAGCGGGCTCGAGTATTCAACTTCCGAATGTCTTCGTAACTCCTCCAGAGGAAGAATTTGACACGCCTGCATGGTGCTGCTTCGACGCCGACAAGGACGCTCAACCGGGCGCGTTTGTATTTGACGACTTGCAGAATCAGGACTTTGACTACGCAGCTCATGCAGAGGAAGAGATATTCGGTCGAGACGCAGCAGGTCACGTAATGGCGGAGAACACACCCGGTAATCGAGAGAGGGAAGCTGTGTTCGTCATGCATAGCTTGATGCAGGAGGCAGAGCACCTCAAGGAGAGACTCAAGTCTCTGGACCTATCTGCTGGCTCTTTCTCCTTTACTGCTCCTCTCCCCGCAGAGGAGGGGGAGGATGAGATGATGTACGATGAGCCGTCAACTACTGCTCCTGCTTCTACAACGTTCGCCACCGTCGAAGCGGTCGAAACCGAGCAGAAGGTCAAGCGACGGAAGTCACTCTTTGCGTTCAGACCGTTGAGCCGCAGAAAATCCTTCGACGAGACGCCTTCTGCGAATGCCGTCCGCACTGTTCCGCCCGTTCCATCTGCGTCACCGTCAGACGTCGACATCGCTCCAAGTGGCAGTGGCGTTATGTCGGTGACTCAAGACAGCACGGATGCCGCGAGCATGCGATCAGGCTCTTCCCGAAAGTCGTCTGGGTTTTTCTCCCGCTTCAGACTCTCTTCAAAAAAGTCATTATTTACTTCCGACGATGCTCGACAAGGGCGGAAATCCATGAGCGCGAGTCGGTCTCAGGAGGAACTACCAGCAGCTCAGGAGCAGGAGCAAGAACGCATCATAAAACGCCGTTTCTCAATATTCGAACTCCCCGGTCGTCGGGCGTCTTTCAGCTCACAGCGCATCCCTACAAATAGCTCGACCGCTCCCAGTATGATGCTGAGTATGAACCAATCCACGTCCTCCCTTTCGACTTTCTCCGTCCCTCCTACTCCCGATGTAGCCACCTGTATCCTGAATTCACCGCCGACGTCGCCGACAGAAAAGACGGCAAGTAGGAGATTACCCGCCATGGATACGTCTTTCCTATCTACAATGGAGGATGCACACGGCGTGGATAATATTGCTGCATCTTTGACACTCCCCGCATCTCACCATGGCATACTCCCAGATAGCCAATTCTCTCTCGACCCACTTCATTTCGAATCATTGCAATTCGACTCGGATGACTTTGCGTGACTTCTCCTTTCGCTTCTTCGTCTTTGCTATACCCGTAAATTTCTTGATACCAGAATTCAGCTCTTTTCCTGCCGTTTCTCAGTCATCAACCTTAGTGCCTGTTAATAGTGTTTCGACTTCAGATGAGAATTAGCACCTCGTTCATTCCTTTCTTGGCGCGCATCATCATCATCATTCCCACCTCCGCATCGTACATTGAGCTCGTGCCCATATAATAATGTGTTTGCGCTCTGTTTCATGACCATGCTCCACCATTCACTCACTTCCTATTCTCTCAAAAAACCTCATTTGGGGCTCATAGTCTAGGTGCAATAAGGCGGTATATACGTGTCCACGGTCGCTTAGTTTTTTGTCACTACAAATACTAAACAGCATTCCACATTCCAGAACCGAAATTGACACATAATCGATTGAGGCTCCCCCTTTCCCCCATCAGCCACGTAATCTCAGTACTTCTCAGCCAGAACTATAGAAAAAAAATGAATTAGAAGTAGAGTAGAGCGAACTAGCGAAAGATACTTGCTCATGGAAACTAAAGAAGTCCATCCTGTGAAGGGGTGACTGCGAACAAAATGAGCCTCATACGGACGTTGAACGGAATGAGAAACACACCTTCTCCGACCCTCTCCAGTCAACGCATCGTACTGCTCCCACACATATCCGGTACGTTCATATTCCTTGAAGACGTTATCTATCACGTTCTTGCGTAGCTCTACGTAGATTTCCCTCGCTCTGGCCTGGTTAGGTCCCGGTTCTTTCGCATATACCTAACAGGAAAAAATGACATCAACAGGGAAGACAGAGTTAGGTGGTTTGTAGAACCTCACCTTGTAAAGGGAGCTTAAAGCCATATAGTTCATCTGTATCCATATAGGTCCCTTCCAATAGTTCTCGCCTTGTCCGAATTCAGGGTGAGAGGCGGACAAGCTGCGGATTCCATAAGGCGACCATAAATGATCTGGAGAGCGGAGGATGTCAAAGATCGGTCCAAGGTGGGGCGAGGACGGTTCAAGAAGGCCGAGTAAGAATGGGAAAAGGGACAGGTAACCTTTGTGGCAGACAAAGTACGACTCATCTACGAATTCACCAATCAGATTACCTTCAAAACAATGCAGAGGTAATATGGTCATTTACCGTCCGAGTTGACGTCGACGTCGCAGTACATTTGATCCTCCTCACTCCAATGAAGGTCCTCTAAATTATCCAGTATAGCCTTTTCAATTGTCACAAATGCCTTCTCGTCATCAGTCTCATCGATGTATCCTGCAATGTCACGCATCGTCCTAGTGAAAAATGCCATCCAAGACATCAAGTCTAGGTGCAATTCTCCCGCATGGGGCGGTCCACGAGGGTAGTCATCCATTCCGCTGGTCAAGACATGCGTCTCCGTACGTCCCCGCCAGCGGTAAGCCTCTGTCCGTGAGCGTGCCTTGCGGCCGTATTGTTTGATCTGTCCGCGCTGCGTCCGTCGGAACCAGTCATAATGCCTTTTGAGTTTTGGATAAATCGAGCGCAAAACCTCCTGGGCCAGCTCTGGATTTCGTAGGTAGACGTCTCTGCTTTGAGGAGCCCCATCTTCCATGACTACCTGGGAGTCCACACCGTGATCCAGACCTAAATCGGCATCAGAAGGACCTGAGTCGAACGCCTTCAGTCTGTCAATGAAAGCGGTAACCGCCATTGTAAGGGTCGGCGGGTTGGCGTATGAAGGAACTTGTGCGATGAATTCGTCAGGGACTTTGCTACGGGCTTCCTCTCCCAGAATTTGTTCGCGAGCAACCCAGCCATCTTCGTCAATGAGATTGATCCAGTCTTTCAGAATCTCAAGGCTATATCGAGGATAAAAAAGGGCTGATTGTTCAAGACAAAATCCCTTACCTAAAATCATTGTCCCAGGCTCCGATTTGTAGAAGGTGGAAACCCTCATCCCTGGGTTATCAAGTCAGCTTTCATCATATTTTCAGCCGTGTGAGACTTACCAGTAAAATCCTCTTGGGAAAAAGCTTCGGCTTGGTGTCGCTGTCAATAGTGCTCTTGGCTCTGTGAGATAAGGTCCAGGCTTCTCCTCGACTTCTGAAGTTTCATCCTCATCCCATTCGTGT
Organism: Sanghuangporus sanghuang; assembly: GCA_009806525.1. Lineage (NCBI taxonomy): Eukaryota > Fungi > Basidiomycota > Agaricomycetes > Hymenochaetales > Hymenochaetaceae > Sanghuangporus > Sanghuangporus sanghuang. The sequence goes on along the minus strand of VVIT01000001.1, from coordinate 1,128,270 downwards.
GACACGCTCGAGTCCACGATTGAGTCACCGTAGAAATAACCGACACCGCCTAGTAAGTTGGAAGTGATGGCTTTTGAGAATGCTGTCAACGAATCAGAGGCTCCTCCGGGTAAAGCGAATTTCTCGTTGAACTTCTTCGAGAATCTTTCTTTGAAAGCAGGGACACCGCCGTCAAGGTGAGATGCTTCAAATAGAAATCAACAAGCTAACTTTCGAGAGATTTTGGATGCCACCTACAGCTCAGCCTGTGTTTGGCGCTCCCGCTTTCGAAGAAGACGTCAAATTGGAATTCCCCGTCAAAGGACTTTTGAATGGCATAGAGATTGCTGGACGAATAAACCTCATCTGGGAGCTGAAGCACAAAGGACGGATCTGGGGCACCTTTTGCAGGGTCCTGGTACGGCGCAATTACTGACTGAGCGTGCTTGAGCACCGCGTTCATTATATGCTCTAGCGACCCTCTCTGTGAGATTGATGTGTGAAAAAGAAAATCTTTAGGGAACATACCTCGGGATTTCCAGATATCCCCAGCAGGAAGTCGTAAGCCCACGAAGTGTGTTTTTCCAATGCGGTCCGCGAATGCATGAGCATGAGGGCCGCTCGTGACCGCATTATTATCCGGTCCTAGTTGATTGGGTCAAGCGCTCAAAATTACCCGTTGAGTTGACTTACCATCAGCAACCCTGATCACAAAGTCTCCCAGATCAGGAGTGCTACCGGAGAACTTAATGGGTCCTTCCACGCCCTGAAGAATCTCAGTATGTACACAGTAGTACATGAAGGAAATCCATACATTTTCGTCTTCATCTGTATCCATGTCGATCCCTCCCAGACCTTCGATTCCGAAATAAAATATGAAGGATGTCCGTGACGGAATGCCTAGACAATCAAATAAATATTGCACACCACTGAATACACAACAAACTCTAAATCGTACTGGGGTTTAGAGGTTCGCCTTTGATTCTAGCAGCCCAGCTTCCACCATGTTCACCTCCTTGTACTTTAAGAAGTTCAGTAGTCACTTTGACATTGTTCCGCGGATCGTTGAGAACCTGGACACCGCCTTCCCGAGGGTCATGTTCAGTCCAGGTGTAGCCTGACAAGCCGTCACCTTGATCACAGGTATGACGGGCGCCTGGATACATAACAGATGAGCTGCGTAGCCGGGTCATCCAGAGCAAGCCTACTTTGGAAAGACTGGAAGTCCTGCGTCCCATGCCAAATCAGTCCAGTCATGAGAGACTGGGGAAGGCGCGGCCGTAGACCAAAATATAAATTAGGTCTGTAAGTTCCCCATAGCAAAGACTGAGAACCATTTGAGACGGCTGCATTTGTTGCTGTGCCCAAAGCCAGGGGCAGCAAGAGGAAAGAGAGTAAAGAGCGCATAAGTTAAAGAAAAGAAAAGAAATGCTGCGTTCAGTTCATGACGAGAGCGACACGTCTCCAGACGCGTGACGTGATCTGACTCACGTGTTTCGTGATCGTGACTTGTCGCTCGCCACTTCCATCGCGCAGCCTGTCTTGCTCCCGACTTCCATCTGGACTACACCCTGTTTTGCACACTTAACATTTTATATCACGATGCGCTCGAAATTCAAGGACGAACACCCCTTCGGTAAGCGTATACATTCTCTTTGGTATGCTGATCTGATGATGACCGCAACCGCATTCCAGAGAAACGCAAGGCTGAGGCAGAGCGCATTCGCCAGAAGTACCCTGATCGGATACCGGTGCGTCGGAGCAATGAAATCGTTATGTGTCATTCTCATCCGTTACATGGATAGGTGATCTGTGAGAAGGCGGACAAGACTGATATCCCGACGATAGACAAGAAGAAGTACCTCGTTCCATCAGTGAGCCCCTATGATTCCACGATCTTTGGGAAATCGTAGCTGATGATCCTCTGTCCATTTCAGGACTTGACTGTCGGCCAGTTCGTCTATGTTATTCGAAAGCGAATTAAGCTTGCGCCCGAGAAAGCTATCTTCATCTTCGTGGATGAAGTGCTTCCGCCAACTGCCGCATTAATGAGTGCGATTTATGAAGAACATAAGTGAGTGATATATATGCTTGGGTGTATCGCAATGGTGGCTGATTATCCATAGGGACGAGGATGGTTTCCTGTATGTGAGCTACTCGGGTGAGAACACGTTCGGATCGGAAGGGCCTTAGAAAGACGCGTAGTTGTCGAAGTGACTCAGGCGGCACTGCTGCGAGCGGTGCGATTTACTCCTTGTCTCCGTTGAAGATCACTGTGTATTCTATGACTGCTTTTCCCGTTACCTTCTCCAACCAATATAAGATTTCGTCACCACAAAGCAGTTTTGTCAACTGTTTGGTTCTTCGTGACATTAATTTTGGATCTTGAGTGTGCTACGAGCCTTGCACCCCTCTCCTATAGAATAGTTTTCGCTTCGCTTCCTTTCAAGAACCGACGGCAAGTTGATGCACCAGACTTCCGTAACATGTATGTAGGCGCCATGCCTTTGATAGTTGGGACGTTTATCGACAAATCCAGCAGTGCATCAGGTATCAAATATCCAATAGGCAGCATTCGCATTCCCTGCCATCTAAAGCTGACAAATACTCACGTCAGTCTTGCTCGAACCTGCATGGTCGGCATGGTCCCCATCTTGGATATTCGCCGATATTTACCTAAACGAAGAGCTTTGTGTGTATTAACGGTCTGGAAGTAAGCACCGGGGAGAACGTACTTCACTTTGCTTTTACACATTTGTCAGCAAGCTCTTGAAAGCAATACTGTCCCTTGAATAATTTCTACTTGGCGCTGCTATGCACATCGAACTGGCCGAGAGTGCATTTCACTTTGAAGGATAATAAATTCAAGTAGACACCTGGATGGCAAACGGAAACTCGAACTGGATTGCAATTCCCCTCTATCCTCTTCCCTCTTCCGTCTCCCCTCGGCTTCAATATGGCTTCTGTTGTATTTCGTTCCAGCGTTATAGTCTGTATGTGATTTCTTCAGGTTTTGCTCAACTCCCATTCGAAACTCTCTTGATGTTTCAACAGTCTTGCTTCTGGTATTCAATGGGGGATCGATAGCGCTCGGAGCACTTCCCTATTTTTACGGGCCAGCACAGGGTGATCATGTTCAAACAGGTTATGATATCTGATTTTACTGACTTGAAGACAAGCATTCCAAATTCTTCAGCTCGGAACGGCTGCCGCGGCTTTCGTCCTAGCTCTATTGCTGTGAGTGTCATAAGACTATACACCGTATAATACATACACTTATGAACGACCGCGGTGATTCAGCCCATGTTTCGTAATCGCGAAGCATGGGAGAGGAGTATACACAGAATCCATGATTTACTTATTGATAACACTTCTAGACATCGGTATGTGATGTAAATCGGTTTCCCCTCAAACAGCCACTGAATGCTGGGCGCTTTCACGATATTCTTTACAGTTCCAGCCGTCTTCATAACAATTCGATGGTTGAATCATAATCTTGAGAAAGACTATTCGAATGTTCCCAAACGGAAGATGATTGTCACCATGGTGGTAAGCGCATTCTGGGCCGCTTCGCTCACAGGTACGCTCAAGTCAATGCTTTGCGTCCTCATGATGTTGAGAACCGCCGTGTAGGTTTCATTGGCTTCTTCCTTGCCATGGTGGATGCTTGCCGTAGGGCAATACACAAAGATAAGTACGGGTATAACCGTCGTGCACCTCCCAGAGAACTTCAATCCGCTCCATACGCCCATCCATTTACAACGACGTACGCAAGACCTTGATGTTGAACATCGAGCCAGTCGCCTCGAGAACGTCGGCTTTCCTCTTACATTTTACTTCTTGCTCGTCTTATCTCCAAAGTCTGAGCAGGACGACGTATCACGCTATCATTTCGCACTTCATTGTAGACTAGAGCAGAGTCACTGTTTCCATAACATATATTATTATAAGGTGTTGATTAGATCCAAGAGCTAGATAGACACAAACATGGGTACTAATCATCCATTCCCAACAGCAGAGACGGCAGCCTGAGAAACTCCTGTATCTTCTTCAATTTGGCTTCTTTCCAGTCCATCGAAGTCAATATCGGGCGGTGCAACGTCGGATATCTCGTCAAGTCCCTCCCAAAATCGCGCTTCATCATCGAATTCATCGACTTCCGGGTACGTACTTGGTATCGCTACTTCAAAAGATACGTCAGCGCTGGATCCCGAGGACGACGGTCCTTCCAAGGTCGCAGATATTACTCGTGCATTGACGAATCGTTGACTCATACAATCCAATGCCCCGGAGATAGATTGATCTGCTCCAGCTGGCGGCTCAGGCCTTGTCGGTGGTCCAGGTTCAACGAAATCAGAATTGCAATTGAAATTGGTCTGGGAGTCCGGTGAAGTGACTGCATTAGCAACCTCATCGTGTACTGCTGAGATACCCGCGTTTGTAACAATAAAGTCGACGGAAGTTGGAGTCGATACAGAGCTGAAAATAACGGAGAGCCGTCTGATAACAATCGACTGTCCAATACCATTATCGCTTTCTCGTGTATCTTGGGCTGCTTTCGAAGCTGCCGAATTTCCTTCTTTCTGTCTTCGTTTTGGCGGCGGACCGGGCTCGTCGAGATATCTTCGTCTATTCGTCCTCGTAAGCATGATGCGCACGTTCACCTGATTAGCCCAGACGAGGCCCAGACATGCCTCCTTCGCACTCTCTGCTGGATGAGAGTGTGCCGAGCCGAACCATCGCGCTTGGTCACGGTATAGAATATCGTCTTTGGAGACTGGCCCCTGATTATTAGAGTAGTAATCGTTGAAAACGTCCGTTACTTCGTTAATGATGATAAATGCGATGTTATGCCTAGCGGCGATCTCGTGCATGACACGGGACAATTCTGATAATGCTCTCGACCTCTCAAAAAGAGCAGAGCTAGATAGTTTCCCAGATGTATGGAAGAGAGCAGAGATGGAATCAATGACCACGAGCTTGACAGGTTTTCGATCGGGATTACCACCAAGATCCTCTAGCAGGGCAGGAAATGTGATCGTTAGCGTCCGTATGAGTAACTCTATCGTTGGCACAGACACTGTATGAATACCCGACAGACCGCATATGGAGGGAGACAGCAAGGGATGGTCCCGAATAAGTTGAATGAGCCTCTGTGTGGCTAGTTTTGTGTGGGTGGAAAGGTAGCATGCGGATCCCAAAAGACCTCCGAGCATTGGGCGAAGCTGTACAAGAAGGCACAACTGCAGCGCCAATTGGGTTTTCCCCGATGCACTTGTTCGCTCGGTCAGATATAGTTCTCATGTCATAAGTAACTGTGAGCCATACCTTTCACCAACAAGTTCCCAAACCATGCCCGTTCTTATACCTCCGCCGATAGCCCTGTCCAGAGCTGAATCCCCTGTCGTGAACTTTTCATCCGAGCGCTCTGCAATCTTGGATATGCGCAGAGCATTCCTCGCAATCTCCTTACATACGGTCTCAACGATAGCCTGTGCCTCACTTAGAGACGTTCTTAGCTTCTTCGCGATCTCGTTTGGCGGTGTTAAGACAATGTCAGACGCATCCTTGAAGTTGTCTATACGAGATTAGAAGGGTATCTATCTATTCAGCGTGAAGAAAATACGGCACTTTTACTCAACGCGGCCTTCTGGGCAGGAGAGAGTGACTTCACATCTTGAAGAAGATTTGCGCATCGATTCATACGAGCGCAGCACGAGAGATAGCTTGGCGTGCCGGTTTGTTCTAAGACTTTGACGGTACGCCAGAGGTCGTGTCCGACTTGCTGAACGGGGCACGTGATCGTGTTGTTTTTCCAGTGGACCGAAAGGCGGCCAGACTCCTTTTCATTCTTATCTGTCTATTGTTACCTCGAAATCACTTTTTGTACTATGTCTTGAATTACACGCCGACATGACATCTCGTAGTAACTTAGAATCCAAAGGAAGCTCGAAAGTCCGGAATACAATTCAATATTATACAAACATGAATTTCCTCTTATTCCCCTCGCTTTATATCCTTCTTCAGACGCTGTAACCATCAGTCCATCCTTGCGAGCAAGTCACCAAAAGCGATAGGGTTCAGAGATCATTTGACACTTGCTCTCCGTAGAAGCTTCCTTTCAGACGGATAGACGATGTAGCTAGAATCGTGAACTTGGAACTGAGAAAATTCAGGTCCCGAGATGCATGCTTCCGACACAGACCGAGCCGCAGATGCACGACGGATCCTTGTAGGGCGAATGCCGTTTGTGTGGGAAATGCTCTTGAGGGAAGTATTATCAGACAACCTCCAGCAGTTCTCCAGTATCTTCTGATCATACGCTCCGGTTGACGCACGAGTACGCATGGAGCGTCTCTTGCTCCGTGAGGGAACCATTCTTCCAGTATTCTTCGTGTCCGTCAGTTCGTTGCGGAGTGGAGAGGAGCTTTCCTGCGGCATGCTAAAGGCATCTTCAGAAAGCTTCCAGCAGTATGCCAGGACGTCTTCGTCGTATAATGCATCTTGGATTTCATTACCCACTTCATCGACAGGATCAATTCTGCCCGTATTGAGAGCGTGATCATTGTTACCGTCCCCGACATTGATATTTGGTATTTGCCCAAGAGCCGCAAGCCTCCTGCCTGAGAACTGTGTAGTCAATTTCGGCTTGGCCGGCGTGTTGTAAAAACTGTTGCAATGACAATCAGAATTATTAACAAGTGTGGGCATTCAAGAGACACACCTATTAGTCGAATAAAGTGATCCCGAAGAAATGCTCTTGTTGGGCTCAGATAAGGAGCTGCTCGAGTCTAAGGATTCTTGTCCATGGAAATCGTACCACCATACAGGCTCGTCAGTTTCCATAGAACCACAGACGGATGAAATCTCGGCTTCAACGAAACTAGGCTGATTGCTTAGACGACAAGCAGAACTGAAATCCAAGTCGACGTTTTTGCCGTTATAGTAGGGTGAACGACCACGCTCGGAGGTGATACTTGAAGCGCAGTTCGTCCTTGAGGTCTTCGGTAGAGGGAAAAGTTGGTCATCTTCCTCATCTCCCGTACGAATATTACAGACATCAAAAGTGGCGACTTCATTCTCAGGAACATGTAAATCTGCTCCGATAGGTTTGAAAGAAGCGATAACCTTGTCCAGATCTGCTTCACCATTTACGACCACATTGGAGGTCGGAAACATGGATGTATCAGTGATGACCAGCCGAGGAACAACTGCGTTCTTCGATTTTGCCGCCCGTTGGGCGCGAACGCGACGATATGAAGTCACAGTAAGAATAACGAAGAACAGAACAGACGAGATGCCAGCCGCAGAAGAGACTATGACGATGATGGGAGTAACGATCGATGAACTTGATAAAAGAGTGGATCGGGCAGCATTGCCCAGATTCGAAGGGGTTGGAGCCATACGTGCTATTTAGAAAGGTTTAGGGGGGACTGAGAATTCTCATGAGGATAAGGAATGGAAACTCGAAGTTCGCGTTCTCGGAGTCGAGCGACAGACACTCAGATACTGGGCTGACAGACAAGATCGTGTCATTATTGCTCGGAAAGGCATATTAGACTGAATCTAAACGCGTATAAGTTGGCCACCTGGTAATGACAGTTAAAAATAGAGCAGTGGTAATAAGTCATGAATCAGGATGAATATGAACTAAGAGGATATTGCATACAGAGATCACAGATCGGGAGCAAAAAGAATTCATAACTCCACGTCTACAGAACAACCATTTCCAGAACAGATGGCTCTCCGAAATACATAAAGTTCAATAGATATAAACGAGAGGCATCGTACCCTTCAGCGTTGATTTCTTCCTCTGGAGGCTAGGCTCTCGGAACTTCCAGCGCGTCCGAGGAGACCTCCGAGACCTCCGACTACGTGCGATACAGCTTCACTGATCTGCCTTGTTTGCGACTGTGTATGTTTGACATGAAAGAGCCGCACATTTGTCGCATTCCAGATGCCTAAAGGAGTCATATTACGGACGTAGATATCACCCCATACCAGGGACGCAAGCCAAACCATTGACGTGTCCGACCACTGCAACAAGAATGAGGAGAAATCCAGTAAGCTTCTATGAAGTACGTACCAGGAACTTTCGACACGGAGGAGACGGTGTTTCGGGAAGCGCATCTTTTATGCTTGCAGAGCGTAGGAAGTCAATGATTGCGGACGTCGAGTTGGCCGCACTCATTGACGACTGTATGTTCTGCACTTTTGGCAACAGCTCAGAGATCATGAGCAAGACGGTGTCAAGAGGAAGACTTGATCAAGCAAAATTAGTAACGGTCAGCAAGAGGTACATTCTTCACTCACCCCTGGTGCCAAGAAGTTACCCAATCTTGCGTTGGCACGAAGCCATTTCTACCGATGCCAGCAGCTGCAATCCTCTCCAAGCTTCCGGAAATATCTACCGATTCAGATCGCTGGCGTTGGCGCATCTTGCCTCTGGCCTTCTCGGACTTAGATTGAGGAGCATCACTAGTGGAAGCAGACAAGGGAGGTTGCTCAGAGACATTTCGATCCACCTCACTTTCCGGCGAGGGCGCTATTGAGTCAAGTCTCGGCAAAGGCCGATCTCGAGGCATGCGTGCCTCGAGGTCAAGTTCGGTAGCGAGACCGATAGCATCTCTGCTTTCGGTACTCAGCAATCGAGCCTTCTCGTGCTCTGGCGCCTCTTGTTCTGCGCCATCCACCTTTTTGCCCTTAAGATTCCCCGCTTGTCTCTTTGCTTGTTCCTCCTTCGCTAGCTGCACACGTCGGATTTCCCGAAGACCACGTGCTAAAGTGAATGTCCCAAGTTCTTCAAAAGACCTATGAGAACGGAGGATTGCGTAAATCAGATTAGGATTTTCGTTCAAGTGGTTCAGAATGACGCCATTGAAAACCTCAAGCCTATAACAATAGTGGTCAGCATCCTTTGGAGTGGCTTGAGCTAAAAGGCCATACAGGAAGAACAGGAGTCTAGGATGACCTTCATCAGAAAGCAGAAAACTCGGGTTCGTGAACGAGTTGAATAAAGAGACCAATCGGTTTGACGAGTTCACCGATAAATGCTTGAAGTAAGGAGCAGAATTGGACAACGCGATGATAAGTGCAGGATAAAGGGAGTTCAGAGCGCCCGACGTAGTTGCAATAACATTATAAATTGACTAAATCACTGTCATGAGAATATAGTACTAGTCGCAGACTGAATCCCTCACATTTATCATGAAGTCGCCGGCAGTGCCCTGACATGCCCATTTGGAGGGCAACTGCACCCGGATCGGAGAGGTCAATTTGGCGTTGAATGCCGACTCGGCCGACAGCGTCTGTAAGATATAAGAGATTGCACGACACAGGCCATGTTGTTCTGTCCAGGAATTAGACCTCATGCTAAACTTGGACAAGACGAGACCTACCAGGCTTGTCCTTGGATTCCATGAAATAGCAAAGAAGATATGTCATGAGGTCGACTGCCTTCTCCGATTCAAGGATATAGAAACGGAATTTCTTCATGGCACAATGAGGACCAAAAATCTTTCCCGCGATATGCCTAAAAAGGTAACTCACCTTATTGAGTTCAACCATCTTCCAGAAAAAGATGACTAAAACACCACGTTAATGAGCTGTATGCTTCAGTAACAAAGACTTAACTTGTCTCCAGCAAATGAGGAATGGGCTTCTTCGAGCCAGGTAGGACATTGTTGATTGCAGCCATATACTGCTCCAGAATACCAATGATCCCATCCGCCACAAAAGCAAAATCAGTCTGTCGATGCTACAAAAGCAAACCGATCATCATCTTTCTTGCACTTTTCCATTAAGACGCCTCTTACCAGTTTAGCCAAGAAATAACGAAATGCATTGGTCTTTGCCGTTGGAACGGCAGCAGAAAACGGATCAGATGGCACATTCAAGATGTCTCTCGCAGATCCACTCTGGAAGTCCAACAAGGCGCAGAGCACTTGCAATGTTTCGCCAACAAGGGTAAGCCTCACATCCTCCCCCTTGAAAACCAAATGATTGTAAGGCAATGCTGCCGCGACACTTCCCATTCTTGGTGTAGCACTTGACTGAGCGGAATTCATGGCGGTATTGAGTAGCGAACAGAGTATCGCGAGAACGTGTCTCCTTGGTGTTTGCTGGACCAAGGTAAGAGAGTACGGAGAAGGTGTAGACAAATGCAACCCCGGTGAGATGTATATCTGTTTCGAGAGAAGCACAAGGAGGAACCTCAAAACTTCAACTTTGTTTTGATCATGTGCGTTGCTGGGGCCCGGATCAATCGTCGAGCCAACTCCTTTCTCCCTAAATAATAGTATTTGTCAGTGCGCGGAGCACAGCTCCCCAGTTGGACTCACCAAATCACATAATTAATCTTGTGATGGTCCACTTGTATTTTTGTCGGTAGAGTAAAACCGCAACAGAACAGCAGGTCGATTGTGCAGTTCATCAGACGCTCCGCAAGAGTAGGCGTTATCTTCTTTTTCACTTCGGCTTGAGCTGTTGAGCCGGGACTCTTGCTTTCATCGCCCATGCTTTCTGGGGATCTTGAAGGACCAGGACTGGAAACGTCGTCGTCATCATCTTCATCGTCAATCACAAATTGTGGTCGTTCCTCCAGAGTGTCAGTTTGCCCGTCAGAAGCAACTTCCCGGGCCCCCTCGCGTTCCCAAAGTAGCTTCCTCTCGAACTCTTCAAATTCTGCCTCGAAAATGACAGGTAATACTCTCTGCAATACTCTCAGGCAATTAAGAGCTTCTTTAGTAAGATCCCTCTGTGCAGACTGGCCAGAAACGCTGGCATTCTTCATGAATGATGTAGCGAATGAAGCAACACCTGTAGAAGCCGGTGTCGGGAAAGTGTGGTCTATAAGCAAATTGGATAGCCGTGTTGAAAGGAATCGGACGAGAGTAGCGACATTCTCTGGGGCATCAGAAAGAGCTCGCCGGACTGACAAATGGCTAGTAAGAATACGTCGAACTTCTCTGTGCGAGTACGTACTATCATTGGACGAAATTAAAGAAAATGCGTCCGAAGGTGAATCAAACAACGTAACATACTGTTGCGAGGATGATTAGTTACCTGAGCGCATCATTTAGGATTTCAGATGGCCCACTTGTTCCCAGTACGTATCTGAGATACTAATGTTCTGAGAATCCTTATTAAGTCCAGATTTCGATTATGAGCGTCTTTTCGAGACCACAACGCACCGTAGTTTCTGCGAGTCTTCTGATCCCTCCTGGCTGTGTCCTAAACGAGAGTTTCGCGTCGTCACCCAGAATGCCGAATGGTGAAGCCAGCCTCTGAGGTAGTTTGAACATCTCGCAGATACAACTACGAGTTGTGATATTGTCGGTATGGCCGGCACGTAGGATGATCGCGCACAGTGAGTGCCTAAAGGGACGAAACTGTGCAAGGATCGCCGTGTCGTTGCTGGCGCCGATCAATGATTGACCATCACTCAATCCGGCTCACCGTGACGCTTCAGTCCAGTCCCTTTCCATTCGAGAGTCACTATAAATCTGCGAGAGTGGTTTCTCAATTGAATATTCAGCAAGCTTATCTTCAAACTCAGTAGATATGGCAGACTCTTCATTGAGTTTGATTGGCAAGTTCTAAAGTACTCGTCGACTCAAGGTCCGGACTTGGACACGGTCTCAGACTCATCTCATCTCACGTTCTCATACCTTTTTCTCTTATGTGCTTATGGTCTTGGACTCATGGCGCAGAACTCAAGGTGTCACTCCTACCACCACTCCTCTCGGGACCGGCCTTCTAACTACTAACGCTAACTATCAGCGAGAATTACTACTAAATTAAGACCCTTCCTTTTCCTTCTCGTCGACTGCATTCTTCTAGCCAGTTCCGGGCGAATCTGGCTCGATATGTGGCCCTACTCGTTTACATTGTCTCGTCGGCACAGACGCAAATGGGAGTCAATAGTCAGACGCCTTCCCAATGTCGTTGAGTACTCGATCAAAGTGGCAAATGCCTCTGAGTGAAAAGCAAGCGCTCAGCGAACCTTTATGCGCATAACAAAGGAAAGCCAGCTCAGGTCAGACCAGCGATCTCGAAGAGAGGCACCTCTAGGAGACCGCCAGCCTTTCCTTTGCGGACAGCTTCGTACCGCCTGAATGCCTCCATCCTTTTCCCGATGTCTTCTCGGGGGGCGGGCGATCCACATCGCAGATGATCAACACAGCGAATGGGACATAATAACGACCTGGCCTGATCGGCAGAACAGACGATCTCAAAGAGAGGCACCTCCGAGCGATCATCTGCCTTTCCTCTGTGTACAGTTTTATCCTCGTTCAAACCCTTCAGGCCTCCTCACAATGTCCTCGCGTGATGCGGCTCGTTCAAGAGTCACCAGACCGGGACGCCAGTTTTCGGGACTTGTAAACCACGTCGGCTCGAGCTTTGCAGTGTTTACAGAGACGTACGCGAATTTATGGCGGCGAAAAACGCTTGTTATGCTGGTGGCCACAGCTGCGAGCTTTGGCGTGGACTTGACTTCGAGTAGGGAAGACAACTCCTGCTCGTCGTCAAGCTCATATCTCGGCTTCGTGAAAATTGGAGGCACATAGACGGGAGAACGCTTGATGGGGAACGGAGTGATTCCGGGCTCTAAGAGTAGGTAGACGCGGGACTCCTTTGTACGTGTCTTGCTGGCCGGACCTGTAGTGATAGAAAACATAACATTAAAAATTTATAAGTAACAAGGATTAAAGCGTAAGTATGGATGATGATGGTCTGGAAGTAAGGCACGATGAAGCTTCAGTCCTCGGTTGGTCAATATTTATACGCTAATTCCGGCGTGTCTCACTGTGGCAATCTCAGGCCTGTGTCTTGAACTATGTCGGTCAGCATTGAGGTTCAGACGGGGAGAAACGGGAGTCTGTTTGTGGTTTCATAGTCTCCGTACAGCACTACGGTAGCCAACGAGCGGAATCATATTAGGACTGTCCTTCGAGTTTATATCCTTAGTCATGAACATCTCAGACTCATGGAAACATATGTACAGGCTGGATGGTTCATGCATGCGGGAGATTTCTAGTATCCATACTACGAGAAGACTAACTTCGAGTTGCTATCAAGTGATGCTTGGCCTTCACGGCATATTTTTTTGTCTGAACTCTAATCTCCGCTTGTAAATGACGCGTGTCAGGATCGTGACCGCAAATGGCACGTGCTGTGGCTCCCGTCCAGTCACGTCCAGTCACGGACGCGGACGCGTTCGGCTCGACGCGTTTCTTCTCCTAGCCATTAGTATCACTACTAGTATGCCTAGCGTTGCAAACATTGAGCCTTTGTACGTACGTGACATACATCGATTGCGACTTAATCGCTAATTGCTATGGGATTTTCAGACCCGTTCGGAATTCTGTTCAGCGAGGAGAATGCGGTCAAATCGAACTAACGCCAGATACACCGTCCTTCGTACTGAGTACAGGGCACAAATCCTACAGGCACCAGTTTTCAAATATCTATTTTGCACGCCTCGTTTTGCTTAAGAGTATCGTCGAGGAAAGAGCAAGAGAAAGATGGAGGGGACTGAAAGGTAAGCGGAAACGTCTTCAATCTTTCTTGTCATGTTTACCAGTACGGTGCAGGATCACCACCTCTTGTTCCTCGGGTATTAGACGTTGTCACGTCTCAGGTCTGTTTCATAGTCGGGACAGTGTATATGAATATGCCACAAAAGCCGAATGTTTTGGAGGATGTTGGGCGAGACGTATGTCCTCTATCCAAACGAATCTTACAGTTGTTCTCACTTATATCCGCAGCGCTCTCTTCCTGAACCTCCTGCTCGAGAAAAATATCTATCCGCAGATGATGAGATCGTACTTGAAGATGATTCAGGCCGAATACAGTTGGTTGGCGAAGCACTGATGCGCGTCATCGACGAAGGGGGCAGAGGCATACAAACTGGCTGGGGGAATGTGCTCGTCTCGGGAGTAATCATGGCAGCTCTTGGTCGTGAAACTTCTTCGGGGGCGTTTGAAGTGAAGGACGTCTGTTTTCCGGGTATGGCACCTATGCTATATAAGAATCCCGGCTCAAACGACAGCATGGAAGTAGACAGTGCGTGGCCTTCTTCTATCAGCCACAAAGTTTGGCTTACAATATCTATTCATACTTGAAGCTGACTCTCGAGACGATTGGGTTGCTTTCATATCGGGTCTTGAAATAGACCTGGAAACGATAACTGACCTACGCGTTCAAATGCTCGTTGAGTATCTAACTGGTGAAGGTGGCGCTCAAGAAGACGATGTCCTCCAGATTACGCGATTGATTATTGCGGGAAACTCTCTAGCTCCAGTGCCAATAACATCAGAAGCAAAACCCTCTATCACGGATAATAGCTCAAGATTGGTAAGTATCGATTTTCTATCCGAATCCAGGCAACGGATTGGTTAATGATACTTTCCCAGAAACGTTTTGGTCAAGAGTCATCTAATTTCTCTCCTGCACCTACGAATGCATTAGACGAATTCCTGCATGACATCGCGAGCGTCATGCCTATCCACCTTCTTCCGGGCGCAAAAGATCCTTCAAGTACCCTCTTGCCACAGCAAGCTCTTCCACGTGGAATGTTTGGAGATGCCAAATCATTCCAGAATTTTACCTGTGAAACAAATCCTGTTTGGCTAGGTTTGAAGTCAATTTCCTCAAAAACTGGACAGAACAATTTCCAGCGACTGCTGTACGTTCATTCCGGACAATCAGTCGAGGATATGTACAAGTACGTACCATCGCCACCGACGACGCGACTGGATCTTGCCTGCGCTACGTTACAATGGAGACATACAGCCCCCACGGCGCCAGATACTCTATGGTGTTATCCATATTTGAACACGGATCCGTTCGCGATGAAGCAGACACCTGATCTGTACATTGCTGGCTGCCAGCCGGAATTTGCAACTCGTCTTGTCAGCAGCAATGACTTTGGCGACGACTCAGAGGTGGAACGAAGATGCAGAGTCGTGTTGGTGCCATCCTTCAAGGATTCTGGATGTTTGGTGCTGGTAAACTTGCGGAATCTGGAGGTGAAATGCGTGGAGTTCGGTTTGTTAAGATAGCATCAATGAAGAACGCGTTGGAGATATACTTTGTTTTTCCGGTGATGTATTGGTACGTCGCGCAGGATACATGACTTTTTATAGACTTAATTTAATGCTTGATCGGACATCCACACCCTCGTGCTGACAGCATAGTTTGCGCGAGTCAGAGCTTATCTAGACCCTGCTTTCTCTGGCACGGAGGGCCGCCCGACATGTCCCTCATGTTAACTCGTTCTGTGGTCTATCTTAACCAATGAGTGAGAGTGGTTTCGCGCTGACCGACGGACCGATCATCCTCTGTGTGACCCAGTCGCACGGTGCAGTGCTGGGTTCAGGTGTCATTTTTAGAATCAAAGGGTGTGAAGCTGACAGAAAGGCGCGTGTCGGCAGGGCAGATCATGTGTGAGGCGCTTTCTTGATGGCGCTCTGCATGCATATTGCTGCGGAACGCGGTGTGGGAACTCGAAGCGCATTCTTTGAGGCACGCACCCACGATATGCATTCGCCTGCTCTGAGCTGATTGTCCTTTTATCAAGGTCCTGGTTAGTACCGAGCTTTACACACTCACTTGAATGTCTTGAAAAAGAGTAGCCGTATTGGGCGAGCGCGCCTTCGTTATAAAACCAGGTGCTCAATTTGAAATTGAACAATTTTCTGATGGCGCGCTAGATTTGCTTCGTGCGCCCGAACTCGATGACCGGCCTCTTTTCACAGCTCTCAATCACAGTTCTTCGCTTTAATTACATCTCTGCGGGTGCTATACTAAGCGACCCTATCTCAAACTCCACGCCGGTGAAGTTCGATTGGGTATTCTCTATGCATGCCGAACCATTTCAAAGGCGCACTGCGTCGGCATTGGTTCTGAGGCGGATTGAATCTGCCTGCGATGGTGCTTTCATTCCCATGACCAGAAGATCGTTTCGTTCGACGTGAGAGCATCGTTTCATTCTGAGGCATTTCCATTTCGCATGTGCGTAACAGTACTGAACGTGCCCGTCCATCACCATGTTCGCGTCGTCCCCTTCTCCGCAGTTCTCGCAGAAGAAAAAAGCACGTATAATAAGAGGCACTCGTTCTTATTCTCACTTTCCTGCCCACATTCCCATTCGTCTTCCTTAGGGTAGAACAAGTTGCTTGGCACCTCTCCAGTCGTCCCCGTTCATAATGTATTTCACAACTGCCGCCATCTCTGCCCTTGCTCTTCCTGCCTTCGTAGCCGCTCAATATGGCTATGCTCCCCCATCAAATGGCGGAAACTCTGGAGGATCATCAAGTTCATCAGCAGCAGCCTCGGCACCTACTGCTCCTCCAAGTGGTAATGGCTTCGTAAACGTGAGATCTTATGTCCTCTCTATTTACAAAGTTTCCTCACATCGCTTAGGTTGATGTTGCTCCTGGGGGCAATTTGGTATACAGTCCAGCCAACTTCACCGCACCGAATGGCACGATTGTCACTTTCTTCTTCCCTAAGTATGCCTATACCTATTCTTCCACAGTGTCTATAAGAAAGGAAACTGAGCAATATGTCTCAGTGCTGGTCTCTCACATACCGTGACTCAATCATCCTTCACCGACCCATGCACACCTCTATCTGCCAACTCTAGCACAGGCGCCCCTGCCGGCTTTGATTCCTCCTTCCAAGCCGGAGTACAGTTCTCAATCAACATCACTAATGACCAGATCCGTGAGTATTTCCATTTTTGAATGCCTGCTCCAGGCCGTATGGCTAATCGTGTCTCCTAGCAATCTGGTTCCATTGCAAATTGCCAATGCACTGCGGTCTCGGTATGGTTGGGTGAGCGAAACGATAGTCGCTACCAGACCCATAAACTGATCCATTTATTCAGCGCCATCAACGCACCTACGACTGGTTCGAACACCTTCGACGCGTTCCAAGCCAAAGCAATGGCTATTGGCCAAAATGAACCTGTTGTAAATTCTATATTCATAGTCCTTTCCTGTATTGCCATCATTCATATCCACAATTTGCAGGAGAGCACAGGTCCTATCGCATTAGGCGGATTCGGTGCAAGTGCTACTGCGTCACCCGCGAATACTGCTACAGCCTCTGGCTCAGGTGCCTCAAGTGGCTCGTCATCTGGTTTGTGTACTTCCTGATTTTTGTTTGTTCGCATAACCCTAATCGACTGCGACTATTTCTAGATGCTACCCGACTTACAACATCTGCTGTCACTGCCCTTCTCGGTGCAGCATTAATCATGGTCTTCTTCGCTTAGAACTTTTATTTAATTAGAATTGATCCTCTACCACGGTTAGAACCCATGATACTCGACGATACGAACTCTTGATAAAACATCCAGTCCCTGAATAGCTGTATATGCTTATTTGAACTAATGAAACCGTATTCTGATTGGGCATTTGCCACCAAATGCGTGGAGCTCATCTGTTTGAGACGTTGCTATCGACAGTGTGATTGTGGCCGTCTGAGTCGGTACTGCCAAACATTCGCATATTTCGTAAGTCCAGCTAACGGAAGTTGCGAAATGCAACAGAGTCAATAATACTCGTTGATCAAGCCTTTTTTTCACATTCCCTATTGGATCAGCTCTATAGGTTAGAGCATTACATTAAATGCTTTGAATTTCTCGGCTATATTCATTGCGAGATACAAAGTGAGTAACAAACATAGCATTGTTATGTTCAATACGCGTATGACATTGCCTCGTTCCATCTCCATGTCGAGTCCCAAACTCTTCAAAGCGTAGAATTAGAAATCATCCGAATAAACTCACGAATCGAGAGGCAAACTTACCCAGCCCCAATCACGCCACCGGTACCAAGCTGATCGATATCCTTTCTCACAATTATCCAATCAGGGACTGCAATTCCTGTCCGGGGTACCAACAGACGGAGTACTCGTTCGAATCCCTGCGAACCCGGATCGGTGAGGAATGAGGTACCAGAAAGAAACACCGCCAATCCAGCTGGATTTGTGGGATGAGGGTGAGTGAAAAGTATGCCGAGATCGTCATATCCCTTGTCTAAGGTTTCTCCTCGAAATACCCAAGTGCCATCCTCGGATAACCCAAACTCCGTCTGAAGGCCAGTTGCAGGCCTTGTGAGGAGTTTGCGGGATAGAGCGTTCTCCGCACCACCTAGAATAACAAGATTTCCTCGTAAACAAGGCCCCGGCAACCCTTTTCGATTTGTCGCCTCGACAACTTGTGCAGCCTCGGTATCCAAAATTATCTCACTGTCTAGTTTAAGATAGACATCCAATGCCTGCGCAATGCGAAGTGCCGCTGATAACATTTTTGGATAGACTCTTGCGTCTGAGGAGATGATTATTGCCAAGGGAGCTGTAGTGTCAAAAATATTCTGCAGTCTTCCTGGAGGCATTGTACGGGACGACGGAGCGGCTTCGCGTCCCTGAGAAGGAATTTATCGTCATGATCGATACTCGTCAAAGGTGAAGACAATGGAGAATGTCATACAATCCAAGTCTCATCAGCTGCGAGTGAGAACCTCCGCTCTTGAACACTCCTAGCCAGCCTAGTTCGATCAATGACCATTGTTCCGTGGTCCGTATGTACACTATGGGCAAGTGAGAAACTGCGCACATTGACCGTCCTCACGACAGTAATGCCATCTCGCGTTTTCACATGCAGACGAGCAAGTCTACAACGAAAAAGAACATGTCAGTTGTGCGCCCACTTGAGTATAGACCAAAGAATGAGTACCTGCCAGGAACAACCAGTTCCTCGATCCGCCACCCATTTTTACTTCCGGAACGCACAGGATCAGCTACCGTTAGAGTGAACTCCACCGGTTCGGAGTATGGATGCTGTTCTTGAATCTTCGAGTCAAGAGCTCCCTGGAGGAAAGACCGTACTTGCTCGCTTTCAAATATGTTGGGATACCAATGAGGTTGTCCTTCGTCTTCATGAAACCTACATGCGATTGGTTGGTTGAAAGGAACCCGTGTGGACTATTGAGAATTTTCGACTCACGTCACGTTAAGCCCATGCCCCAAAGACTTGATGATGGAGACGTATTCTCGGGAATGCCAGGTCGGCACGTTGGTATCGTTGCCTCTACAGACCGCCACATTTAGCTACTTCGTCGCAGAAAATTAATACCTTCCTTACCCGTGCACAGCAAGCACAGGGACAGTGTCTGCCAAATTCCCAAGGAACAAGGCATTATCGTCTGGAGTAAACGAGCTTTCCAGCACAGAACGAAGTGCAGGATCAGTAAACCGTGCGCCCCGCGACAAAGTAAGAGGAACGTAAGCAGCCGCGTTAAGGAACCCTGCTGCAGCAATCACTGCATACGTTCGATCTGGGAAGCGGCTCGCCAGGTACCAGACGCCTTGTCCGCCGTTTGAATGACCGATGATCACCGCCCGCGACTCAGGAACAAAGCGCCAGGACCTCCAATATTTGTTATTGCTTAGGATGTTGCTAAGGGCAGTTAGAGTTGCCCAGGCCTCAGAAGCACTGGGTCTATGCCAATCCAGACCCTGTTCAATTTATTGTCATGAAAGTTCGGGCAAAAAGAAATTCGGTATTCACCCATTCAGTCCGGCCAAATGGCATGACAACCCAGTTGTATTCCTGGCGCGGGATGGCATTGGCCCAAAAGGGCTGCGTGATGATGTCCACTCCTGCACCATCTAAACGGTTCTCGATCAGCATACCAGCACAACATGTTACCGGAAGAACAAGGGACTCACGAAGTGCAAGAATAGGGATTGGACTAGCATCACCTCTGGTAGCTTTAGGAGGCTTCGCAAGGAAATATGTAGGATGGGATGATGCAAAGAAGAATGTCGCTCGGATGGGCTCAAAGGCCAAACGAGTCCACGGCCGCAATTGCCGTAGAGAAAGAGTGACGGGTATAGATACACTCGCTGGTCTTGAAGCACCGTTCTGCTTCGGATTCTCTGACAAGGTGATGTTGAAAGATAGCGTCTGTCCGTCATATTTTCCAGTTTGCTTGATCAGTATAGGGACGATGCGGGTCTGAGATGGAGCGATCACTTGTCGATCGAGGATACTCAGAGTAATATTCTGAAATGTGTGTGAGATCAGTATCTACGGGGGTAGGTCGTGAGAATGTCGTTACCTACCGAGGGAATCTGATCGGGTAGCTCAATATCGTTGACGGTCCACCATCCTTCGACACTTCGAATTCCAATACCCAGTGCATCTCCAAAAGCGAAACCATCCACAAAATCGCATACGACGTCATGAGCCTGTTCTCTGACGACAATCTTCTGCTTCTCTTCTGCTATTACAGCTACGTTTATCCTGAGAGTCGGTGTTTCTTGGCCAGTATCACGCGGATCATTGAACAACCGGATCTGGTTCCAAGCACCATTAACATGTTAATGCAATCCCAAAAAAGAGACGAATGACAGGAAGGCAACTGCTCACCTCATAATCACCACTTACGAAGAAATCAAATGTTGTAGCCTTGTCGTGATTCACTTTCCCCGGCAGTTCGACGGCATTTGCGGGAGCTCGGTGCATATCATAGATATTTCCTGCATGCCATTCTGGATGAAGGCCCGATGATTCTTTCGGTAAGATCGCAAAGAAGGAACCTTGGGTCAGTCGGACGCGAACCCGTGGTACTTGTATATCAGACCTTCCGAACCGAGGTGGCATGACAGTGAGAGACGTATGTAATATTGCGTGATGCTGAAGACCAGCCCAACCTTCTGTGGTCCTGATTTTTGACCATCTAAGGTTCAATCACCAGGAATTAGAATGAATGTTCATACAATAGATACTAGGTGCAGGACCTGACGTCAGGAAACGACACGGCAATATTTCCTCCCAAAGCTGAAACTTTCTTCCAAGTCACTTCCGCATTTTCGGCGAGAGATGACGGCCATGACCTGGTTTCCTCATGCTGATAAGGACTCGTCACTAAAGCCTTGAGCGACTCAGCAAGGCGGTTTGATATTTAAGGCAAGTTCGACATCTGTTCTCACAGTTCAGAGGAAATCCCGGTGATATGAAGTGCTGTTCTCTAGCATGAATGGGAAAAGGTCCGAGAACCTAGTTTATTTCAACATGCAGAGTCTAGTCAGAGCGGTCGTTCCTCGAATGTTCTGACACCCACATCCCAGTTATCATTGAGGAAGATTTGCCATTGATCCAGCCCAGCATTGAGTCCCAGCGTTTTTTGGCTCATTTCCGCAGGCAGTTCAAGAGATGAAGCGCGCATACAGGAGGCAAAGATGGCTACAGAAGAGGGTATGACGAGCGACACCAGCGATTTCACGGCCAACATGATGGTTCATTTCAACCGAGAGGACAGGACAACGTACTAGTACCGTTGATCGACATACCAAATATGGTACATAACATCACCTATAAAATCCCACCAAGCATAGCATTAGTAGTCGAGAACACCCAACATGTCTGGCAGACAAGGCGGTAAACTCAAGCCTCTGAAGGCACGTATCGTCGATTAATGGCCAGCGTGATTAGTAAAGTTGATGTCCCTTTGCTCATTAGACGCCTAAGAAGGCGGCGAAGGACGAGGACGAGAGTGACAAGGCGTTCAAGGAGAAGAAGAGAGCTGAAGCTGCCGCGCTGGCTGAAGCAAAGGCCAAAGGTATGTGTACTTTTTGAGTCGTTTCAGCAACAGAACGCAAAGCTTACTTGTTTCATGTTTCTGCAGCTGCCAAGGGTGAGTACTAAACATGCATGGTCATTATAGCTTGATTTGTGGATTCTCAACTACGATGTGTCTTCAGGCGGAGCTCCCGGAGGCGGTATCAAGAAGTATGTGCGAAATACTCAAAGAATGAACATGTCGCTAAAATTTTGTTTACAGGTCAGGAAAGAAATAGACGACTTTCTCCCCTCGTTTTGGTTCCATTCTGTACCTCATCGGCTGTTTGTAGAGGTGTCTTGCACATCGGTGTTTATTGACGGCAACGAGCTATCTCATATGAACCTCTACAAAACAAACAACATTGATGTTTGAAAGAACAAGTGCATCGAGTCCGCTGCAGCCATCCAAGACGACAGTTGATATGTGTCTTTAATAATGAATATCTTAAGTATATGCTGCCTTGAGGCTCGGAGACAATAGAGTATTCTTCACATCCGGTCTTTTGTACGTGTAAACAAGGATCGCCAAAGAGAACCGACGCTTTGATGGAACGCCTGATTTTTCGCCGGTGGATTCCTCATCACTTTCCTACCTCTTTGTATCCAGCAAGGGCACTGCTGCCTACGAGAGGGCGACTGATCTGTTCAAGACCACTGGCTGAAGGAGGAGGATTGAATTGAACTGAAATTGTTAGCGTCACTGCTTCCTGATATGTTCATCCGTTCCCACGAAGTATTTCGAGCTCCCAGTCCGTCCAACGGCCACCGCACCGTCTCTCCAAACATCTACACCCCTCGTCACGCACAAATGTTGAACAACATAGCCGGCTTTCCGGCCCAGGGTGCTCAACATATGCAGCAGCAGCAACAGCAGCAGCAACAACAACAAGTGCAGCAGCAGCAGCAGCAGCAACAACAACCACAGCAGCAACAGCAGCAACAACCACAGCAGCAGCAGCAACAGTCGAACCAGGCTCCTCCGCCTCCGCCGCCTCTCAATGGCCAGGACTTGAATCTTTCAAACATTCTTCATTTTCTTCAGTCGGAATGGCGGAGATACGAAAGAGAGAGGAATGAATGGGAGATTGAGCGTGCAGAGATGCGGGTGCGTCAGCGTTCTCACTCTTTTCGCTTTCACGAGGCTCACGAGTCGCGTTCTTTCTGGCGCGCTGGAAATCTTAGGCGCGTATCGCGCTTCTTGAGGGAGAGCGTCGCTCCTTCGAAAACACTCGAATCGACCTCTTACGACGAATTAAAATGCTTGAATTCGCGTTACGAATGGAGCGGTGAGCGCGTTTCTTTGTCACACACACCGTATTTGTATAAAACTCATTTTATCTCCGCAAAGCTCAAAACAACTTAACCAACCCGCAAATCAAGCGCCTTTACCATCGAAGGTGGCCGCTTTGCAGAATCAATCCAATCCTGGTTCGACAAAAGATGACAGTGGCAGTCATAAGGAAGGCAGTGTGGGCAGTTCACCTCGCAGTGAAGGTGCGTACGCGTCACCGCAAGTAATTTGCCCCTATCGCATTAAATACCAAAACTTCTGGATCAGACGTGCCCTTGCCTTCTGAAAATCGACTGTCAACGGGTGCATCAAATCTTCCGAACGGTGCAATAACGACAAACCAGAATAAATCAGCCACTTGGGGCGGATCCAACTGGTCGGGGCCACCCAACAACACGGCGCTGGGAAAGGCACCCCCAGGTAGGGATCCCAAGAGTAGAGCACGGAGCAGGGACTACTTGAAACAGTGCGCTTCTATTCCTTCCTCGCTCCCGTCAATTTATAGATTTCCCGCTTCTAGATGCCTCCAAGAGATATCATATTTAACTTCTCCTCAAGCAATGAATCCTTTGCCCAATCGTCCGTTGCTCAGTAATATGCCTTTGACGCTTCCCAACGTTCCATCCCTGGACCAGATGGCTTATAACGGTCGGCCGAGGAAAGTGGTTCCAGAAGCGGGCAAAGATTTCCCAGTGCTAAATGGCATGATGGGTAGTCCGATGGCCGGTCAGTCGGGAGCTAATGCCCAAGGCGCAATACCCGAAAAGGATAATCGAATTGGCACCAGGTCAAACATCAATTTACAGCAATCTCAGCAACAATCTGGCTCTCAGGCCAGTGGTTTCCAACAACAGCAACTGCAGCAGCCATCAACGGATCAGACTCAGGCCCTCCAAATGCCAGGACAACAGGCGGATAAAGAGAGTCAAGACAAAACAGACGAAATGGATGGTCAGATACCTACCGCGATTTTCCGTCCTGATAGGGACTTCAAGGAGCGGCTAGAACGGGCTCGGTCGGAAAGATTTGCTCCTGGCGCGTCTGCTTGGGATCTGACGGGTTGGGATCTGACGGGTAAGGATGATGACGAGGATGAGAAGGAAGATGTTGAAATGGACGATGAGGATGCAACTTCGGCCTCCAGCGAAGACGAAGGCAAAATCTGGCGTCCTCGGCGAACTCTGCGAAAGTCAGTTTTGTGTGCTTGAGGTCGATTCATGTTCTGAAAAATGCTAATCTATGTGCAAAAGTCATCTTGATAGTGTGAGAGCTCTCGCCTTCCACCCGACAGAGATGTGTCTCGCGACGGGTGGAGACGATCTTACAGTAAAAATATGGAGAATGGACGTAGCTGGTCTTACTTCATCCGCGTAGGTCTAGCCTTTTTTTCTATTAGCGCACACGTGTCCTGACATGTGCGAACTCAGGACACGCGGAATCATCGAGGTTGAGCCTCAATTAACTTTGCGTGGTCACACCGCGCCAGTCACAGCTCTGGCACACTCACCGCAAAAGCGCCTATTATATTCTGCATCTTTGGATTCGTCAATACGCGTCTGGGCATTGCCACCTGCCGCACATACTACCTATGCCCCTCATGATCGCTCACGAATTCGCGGGGAGCTGATTGGTCATACCGATGCCGTATGGGGACTCGCGCTTCTCCGCGACGAGAGCTTACTCGTCAGCTGTGGCGCAGAGGGAACGGTAAAAGTTTGGGACGTCGGCGCTGCTTCTGGTATCGGTGCCTTGAAACTGAGCTGGGGCTATAATGGACTTGATGGTGAGGAGGATGAACCTGCAGAGGCTCCAGGCGCAACCTGTCTTGAGGCTATCAAATCGGATGTAAAGAAAATTGCCGTTGGATATGCAAACGCTGTCGCCAAAATATTCGACATAGATGCCGGCAAGCAGCTGCTCGTGCTACAATTGGAGTCAACACCGGGTTTGTTCTTAATTTCTTCGTGGCAGCAGAGGATTGACGACCACGGTTGCAACAGAAGGTTCCATTAACTCCCAGATCAATAGCATTGCGTCACATCCAACGATGCCTATGCTCGTCACTGGGCATGAGGACAAGCACATAAGAATATGGGACATTACTACAGGTTCGTGTTTCGTGTGACTTCATTATGATTTCTTTATGAATATTAATTATTGATTGGTACCTTAGGCCAATGCACGCATTCGATGGCCGCGCACCTCGATTCGGTTACTTCTTTATCAATCGATGCTGCAGGCTTCTCTCTTGTCTCTGGCGGGCACGACTGCTCAGTACGGTTCTGGGACTTACTCGGTTCGCACGCGTGCATCCAAGAAATCTCGAGCCATCGCGAGAAGGCGAATGAAGGTGTCCTGGCGGTCGAGTTCCATCCCTCACTGCCGTTCATGGCCAGCGCGGGAGCGGATGGTGTAGTCAAACTTCACGCATCGTCATAAACATATCTGGCTATTACGCTTCGCTCATGTCTGCACATGATTTCTTCCTGGTCTCTCCTTCTATTTATCGCACATACCTTTTATTGAGTTCCACCATCTCCTTTCACCGCTTTTCTGTCCCTGTCGTATCTCTGCTTTCTACAATTAATTTGGAAGACAGATAGCCTGACAGTGTGTCTCATGGCTTAGCGACATGTTATACAATGCATTTACTTTCGTCCTATAGATATACCTGATTCAAAAAGCATGTATCGCGCATCCCTCGGTCTACTCTATGCTTTACATATATGGATTCGCCTGCCTTCCAGACAGGAGTAAGATTGCCCTGGGTATATTTAGAAAGCTTAAGGATAAGTTGAAAGAACAAACCATATGGCTACAAAAGCTACTGATACAATTTGGACAAGAATGGACGATAAGCAAACATCTTGACCGGAATAACACAAGAAAGACAGAAATAGCACGAGGTTGCCGACAAACGGAAATTTATATTTCTAGCTTGATGAGTTAGACCATCAGTGCTTTCAAGATTCGAAAAATGGCTGCGCACGTATGAGATCTCCTTGTTCGACGGCGAGGATCGTGGCGCCGAGACCCCTCTCTTCCATTAGAGCACGTACTTGTTCCGATATGACTTCGTGCATCGGACGTCCTTCATACTTTTCTTGCATGTCTTCTTTGCAGTGGATGATGTATATGCGTAGACCTGCAAGTGAGCCAAGCAAGTCCTGCGCAACATCGGATTCTTCCGTAGGTTTCAAACGCTTGCGCTCGGGGGATGCATTGCTCGAAGCGCGCCTCCTGCCTGATGTCAGAGTCAAGACGCCCGCGCCGGCACTGACACCAAGACGCGCAGCCACGACAGCCTTCGCGAGGTTTTCCAATTCGTGAATGAGGTGAGGCGGAGAAAGATGTCCGTATAAGAAGCTGTCTCGCCTCCCAGTTGGCCAAGAACATTCAATGAATATCGTGTCGAGTTTACCTTCAACAATCTTCGGGGCCGCTATGCGCCAGACGTCCAAATTTAGCGCTTTAGCTGCAAGATGATCTGGCTCGACATCTCCAAAGAATAGGAATTCCCGCTCGCTGGCATCGTGCTTCAGAAAGAACGCAGAGGACGGGTGTACAGGTCCATGATTGAGCGGGAGCATGCTTACGGAGATGCCGCCATGTAAAGGGGTATATATACATTCCTCCTCAGGTAGTCTGAGATTTATAGACATGTTTGATTTGGAGCTTGGACTTCGAGTAATAGTCAAAGTACGTACGGGTCATAGAGATATAAATCATCTGGGTCCCTTGGCTCCCATGAAGCAAGGTTCGGCCACACACGGCCAGGTTTAAAGATGGTATCGATGCCTCTAAGGCATTGGAGAGATCCACGTATGCTTTTCCTGTCTCCGTCTAAGCTCCCGGCGAGCAAAATCAGACTCAAAATATGATCCAAGTGAGGGTGCGTGATGAGATACATCCTACAAGATATTTTCAACGAAGGGGTTCTTAGAGAGAAACCCATAAGAAAAATACCTGATGTATGAATGAAGTTGACTAGCAGTCGGCCCTGGTTCACCAGGTGTTTCCGAAAGTAAATCTGGCTTTTCTTTCAGAATTCTTTTCAAAGCTCCCAGTCCACTACCTAAAACGAATCAGTCTTATAATTCCGTATTGAAAATCAAGAAAAGTCGCGCATACCAGCTTCCAGACCGATAATGCCATCAGACCAAGCCTTGTCGTGTGCCTTGAGCAAATACCTGTGCCCATCATTCCTCATCGTCAGCACGCGGAGAATTTCCGCATCAAGAAGTGAGAGATTGCACACAAACCCAGAAAGATTTGCCTCGCTCGGGCCACCGCCGGCACCAGCGACGAGGAGGTCAAAGGTTGGCATTCAGCACTGGAGCAAGCAGAATAACCCGCACGGTTGTAGTTGTCGCTGTCAGAAAGTCGTCGCGTCGTTGTGAGAGGCTCGAGGCTATGCAAATAGTGAATTGAAAAGGGTCCGCGTGAATTCGTCTAGCTGGTACCACTTGAACCACTTTATGTACCGAACTGAAGCGTACTCGGCCTCAGGTTCGCGCACATTTGTTGACAGTTTGAGTCGAGCCCTCAGTGACAGATCATCGAGTCACCCAGGTATAAGTTATCATTCCAGCGTTTGTTAGCCGAGTACTAGTATCAGTATATACTGGGTACTTTGACTCTTGAGCGCTCCTGTGTATACGGATCCGGCCCTTGCAGAACAATGGTTCGACATTCCGCCATTGTTGAACGGTCCATTCACGGATGACTAGCGGTCCGAACTCACTCCTCTGTGACCCTGATAGAGCAGTCACCTAGCCACACAAGTGCAGCGTGTAGAACAGAGAACAAAGACAGTATGGCTTGGGCCTTGTATTCCTCAATCATCTCTTATTACTGCAGTAAGCCACCCAGTTGGTCCTTTGTACTATATAGAAGCTCAAGTATATATAAAAGACTAAGAATAGAAGGAAGGAAGGAAGGATGAGGTGTCGGAGAAACGAACCATAGACTGTGATCACTGAAGGAGCGTGAATTGGGATACCGGCGGTTCCAATAGAGAAAAAGGGAAGACAAGTAATGGCTGTGGGTAGGTGGGCAGCGGTTGGGGCGTTCCAAATCAGAAAGCATACAGAAACAGAAATTAAACAACTAGTGATATTGGGGAAGAAACGTGGCAGATAATTTAGCATCGAACGATGCCGACTCGGAGGCCGTTACCGTTGTTCCTGATAGGCTTAAGCCGTGCCGAGAAGGCTATTAAGCGCCCGCTGGACATCATACCCATGTTTCTCCAGCGCTTCTACCGCTTGCGTTCGGCTGAACCCCATACTGCACAATTGCTTCACAGGTTCAACATCATCCTCCACCGCAGGTGTACCCGTCGTGCCTTGCGGCTCGGTAACAGGCGTTAAGAAGCGCGGAGGAGGCACCGGCGGAGGCTCGTGCTTCGTCTTCTTCTTATCTTTCCGTCCGAAGGGTAAACGGATCTGCTAGGATCTCAGTGATAAAGATCTGGATATATGTTCACAAACATATGCTTACGCTGAGCTTTGAATGCCTATGTTGCGGAGGCGGCTTTCCATGCACGGAACCATCAGTCGAGGAACCGGTCGATCTCCGCAGAGGCGGACTCGGTGATCGAGCAGCCGGGGGAGAAGCAGGCGGGGCCATCACCTGTGGTGATCTCGGAGGGGACTGAATACGCTGAGTTGTTGTTTCAGTATCAGGCTGTCTGGATTGCGTAGTGATACTTGTCGACGCTGAAGGCGCATTGAAGTTCAAGGCCAAAGCTTGATCACCACCACCACCGAAAGCATCCTCAAAGGAAATGCCAAGGTCACCAACAGAAGGCTGTGATGGTCGAGAGGACATTTGGGATGATCCGGTTGAACCAAATGCATCATCGAATGACAATGCCGGTTTGTTGGCCTCCTGAACCTTTGGCGTGGTGTCTTGGCCAGACGGAGCAGGAGTAAATGTAGAACCAAAATCTGGTACTGTTTTCGGCGGCTCTTGCGAAGATCCATTCAGGACTGGAACAGGAGGTACGGAAGCAGAAGCAAGAGTCGGTTCAAGCTCCGCCTTCGCCGCATTGAAATCAAAATTATCATCAAAAGTTGAGTCGAGCTGGAATCGTGGGGCCGCGGAACTAGCACCAGGTGTCGAGATCTTGCCCATGGCTTCATCAAAAGCATTCACTCCAGAGGTAGCTAAAGTAATGTTAAATCAGAGACAATCTTTATAAGCCGAACATACTAACCAGTTGGTACATTGTCAAAGGGTGAGCTACTTTCGGGTATTTCACCGTTGACCGGAGCCTTGTCAATTGGTTGCGGTTCAGAAAAGAACAGATCGGTCATAGTATCTTTGTTTTCGGGAAGACCGCTGACCGAGGTTTCCGCCTTTGGCTCGTTTTCCTTCAATCCAAACGCATCCTCAAATGTATTTGAGGTCATAGTAGGTGTAGGCTCGAGAGATTTGTTCGTTGTTCTCATAGCCAGTCCCTTCGTAGATTCGTCGAAAGCACTACCAGTAGAAGTTCGGACTTCCTTCACATCGTGAAAATCCCTTTCGTTATCACTATCGGTATCGCTCTCTTCTGCCTCCTTCTCAACCAGTTTCGAGTTTAGGTCCGTATGGGCATCATTGTCAATATTGGCTGGGATTCCACTCGGAACTTGCGAGTCCACTGCAGGGAAGTGTTTAGCAGCTGCATCGACTACATCTGTCGAGGATGGCGATTTTTCAGGAACTTTAGATAACACTTCCGGCTCCATTGGAGGAGTGGCAGTTTTGTCCTGAGACTCAACCGTTATGGGACTCGTCACAAAATCTGGCGCAAGC
Source organism: Sanghuangporus sanghuang (assembly GCA_009806525.1). Lineage (NCBI taxonomy): Eukaryota > Fungi > Basidiomycota > Agaricomycetes > Hymenochaetales > Hymenochaetaceae > Sanghuangporus > Sanghuangporus sanghuang. Next base: position 1,098,556 of record VVIT01000001.1, on the reverse strand, counting down.
GCAGATGTCTTCTCAGGGCTCTCCGCTATCGAGGTTGCACTACTCTTATCAGCATCTCCCAAGCCGAATGGATCATCGATCGACGACGCAGGTCCCGTTGTAGATGTTGATGGTTCAGCGGCGACTACATGGGCTGCTTGTGACACTTCAGTGGTCTTCTGCTCAGGCTCAAACGGCGCAAATGGAGAAGCCTGAATTGTCTCCGTTGGTGGCCGAGTCTGCGGCGCTGGAGCAGAGAAGATATCGGCTGTGGGAGCCGCGAAGGGAGATGCAGGACGAGAACCAGTTGATTGTATCATTAGGCGCTCAAATGGATTAGTTGCCTTCGCGCTCGTCGGCGAACCAATGGAAGGTGGAGGACTCGCTGGTAAAGGTTGCTGCGCCGCAATAGACGGAGTGTCCATCCTCGGCGGCTCAGAGACGACTGGTACCGGAGACGCAATACCATTCGTCTGTATAGGCTCTGGTTCCTTCGCAAGCTCAGCTTCGGTTGCCTGCAATTCTTCGATAGTCTCATGAGTCTCACGTTCCGCATCTTCGAGATCCTTCGCGAGTTTCGCCCTTTCCGCTTCCCGAGTAGCAAGCTGCTTCTTTGCGATTGCAAGAAGACCTTTCTGGTGTTTCGTTTCCTTTTTAGCCTTCTCGATGGCAGCCTTCGTACGCTCTGCCTCTTCACCAACCTCCTTCATACGGCGCTGGAGCTCGCGAACTTCCTCCTTATCACGCAACACTGCTCCTTCCACTTCCGCCTTCTCAACGCGCAAGGCGCTAAGGTCACTCTCGGCCGAGATAAGTTGTTCCCGCGTCTGTGCGATATCCTTGCTCTGTGCTGCAAATCTCTCGCGTAATGTCTCGAGAAGCTTTGTCTCTGTCTCGTACGCCGCTTTCGCAGATGAAAGCTGCGTCTGAAGCGCAGAAAGCTGGCTCGCCTGTGTTGCAAGGCTACTTTCCACGGTTTGTCGTTCCGCCTTCGTAGTCTCCAGAGAGCGATTTGTAGAGTTGAGCTGGTTCTGGACGTTGCCAATCTCCGCGGAATTGTCTGGGACAGACGAAGAAGGCGTGCCTTCATCGTCACTCAACAAGTCACGATTTGCTTTTCGATATAAATAAGAACACAAGTCGTCGGTACAGTTAAGAGAGATTCCGGCTTACGAGGAGGGCTAAATGGCGCCGCGCCGAATGGATCATTCGCGCGAGGCGGTATAGAAGGAGGTTTGGGGATGCGACACCAATATGTTGCTGAGAAACGCGCCCAGTCAGTTGAGGCTGCAGCACAGGTGTGGCATGAGTAGGAGATGGCGATCCGAATGTCGAAGCCGGAGGCGGAGATGTTGCTGATGCGGGCGGCGAGTCATCCCATAACAGATCGCGGATTGGTTCGGGCACTGGAGCAGGGGCCGACGCGGTAGTCGAAACTTGAGCTGCACCTCCTAAACGTGGCGCGCGCATAGCGGGAGGAACCAAGGACACAGGGAGTGTCGCAGGAATCTCCTTTCCGGCTAATTTGCCTTGAATGAGATGCATCGCTACTGCAAACCCGTCACGCGTAAGTCGGCCATCGTTATTCAGGTCAGCAAGATCCCTAAGAAGTTTCACGTAAGTCTTTATCATAACAAAATAAAGCATTCCACGACGTTACTAACCAGACCTGAGCGAGAACGTCCTCGGAAAGTTTAGACTGTAGCATGAAGGGTACAGCGACATCACCCTCAATAAATCCACGCTTCGTCGTATCGAGACTGTCAAAGAATTGATCAAAACGCGTCTTCTCTTCGGGAGTCACGTCCCAAGCCTGCGTCGCCGTCCCGAAAGCACTTGCTCCAAGCGCAGTTACGGGGTTAGGCGCAAAGTGCACAGAAGGTTGATTGGGGATCGCCATGCTTAACCTACTATATTCCTGACCCGTAATCTGTGGTTGCAATCGACGGGGGCCAGTGCCAGTAGTTTGCGCAGCTAACGGTGTGGGAGTAGTGGCTGCGGGAGAGAAAAACCCAGTTAAAGACGGACTCAGTGAGGTCATGCTGTTTCCGGTGCCATGCGACACAACACCTGTGGGACCTCGTCCACCTGCCTGCTCGTAAAGACCTGGCGGAAGAGTCGCGGGCAGTGACTTTAGTTGGCCCGACATGATTGCCTGTATAAAGTACATAGCAATCGTGAAGTCAGTCTGATCCAATGACCCACGATCTTGTGTATCTGCCAACGTCCTAAAAGCTCCTATTAGTGAGCCATACAACTAAAGAGAATAGCCAAATGTACCATATCTGTGACAGTGTCTCGAAGGGCAGCTTGGACTTTACGAAAACATCTCTCGCCTTGTCACCTGAAAGCAACTTAACAAAGAGAATATCACAAAGTTATCGTGTATACACTTACCACTTAGTAAACCATTGACAGGCCCACAGCCGAGGAAAAGTCGTAGAAATTTGGTCTTGTCCTCTGGGGTAAGGGGTGGATGTAACGCTGTTAATGGTGGTGATTTTGGAGGACTAGACGGCAAAATCGACGGTTTGGGAGAGACGCCCTCGATATGTGCCAATGGACCAGCTGGACGAGTGTAAGATGGGAGTTACGAGACGGTAAAACCTGAATGAGTACGCACGTCTTTCGAGAAGGGATTCGTTGACCTTTTCACCCTTCTGGGCATGGCCGATCAGTCTGAGAGCAATGGCAACGCCTTTTCGTGTCAAGAAACCGTTGTTCTCTTTGTCGGCTATTGTCCATATCTCGCCAAGTACGGATGGAGGCAGATTTGCACCCGAGAACGCTTCGACAGCCTTGTCGCCGGTGATTATGCCGAGCTTCTGTGGGTCTGCGACTGCAAAGACGTTGTTCACGAGTGCAAGCTCAGCGGTAGATGGAGAAAAAGAGGACATGGTGGAAGGTGCGCAGCGTAGGGCGTGCGCGGGGTATTCGTATAAGTAGGTACAAGTGGAAGATGGAAGACCTCAAGCGGACACTTGCGCGGGTCACTGGCAAGTCCGACGCACGGCCAGTTACGCTACGCTCAGATGTGATTACAAAATACGTAACGTAACTCAACACTCCTCAGAATTTCTTGTCGTTTTCATTCTTTTTATTCTGAAAATCGCACTGAATCGCGTGTGTTCGACCGATAACTGTCTCCATCTCCCATATATAGGTCCTACACAAATCTATTTATTTCATTAGTACTGGCTACGTAAGACGCTCTTACCGAAGTCGATTCACGTAAGCGCCTCTCAGGCTTTTGATCTCGTCAGCCACTCCAGTGGGTCACGTGGAGAGCACGGGGACAAATTGAAAGATCAACCAACAAACGCGATTTCAACTTGTTCAACTTCTCCCATTCCGTTGTTTTCTTGCCATTTCATTCATCTCTTACGATTGCACGTCCCTTCTCTCGCCATGGAACAGATTTCGTCTCCTCTCGCACCCCCGCGCAGCTCCTCAAAGTCATCTGCTAGTTCTTCATCCACTGAAAGTTCTGTCAGCGTCACTAAAAGGTCTGCTCTTTTCTTCCTCCATACTTACCCAAACTTATGCCCATAAAGACTCGGAAATGAACTCATGACTCTAATGGTATGTATATTCCGTTTTCTTGCCCGTTGCTTGCACTAAGAATGCGGACTCTTTAGATGTCTTCCTCACCCGGGATCGTGCGTTGCTTATCTGTAGAGTCCAGAGCTCATCTCATGTAGCATTTTCCATAGTCTGCCTTCCCGAAGAGTGATGCGAATCTGTTTGAATGGATCGGGACCATAGAAGGTGCCTCTGGAACGGTAAGTTTCCCGTTGTTGCGTTCGTTCGCGCATTGACGTGCCACATCACGTGTTCATGAACTTCGTTCCAACTCAACTTAAAGGTCTACTCCGGATTGACGTTCAAAATCTCCATCTCATTCCCGCCTAATTACCCATACGTTGCTCCGACGATCCGTTTTGACACCCCTTGCTATCATCCGAATGTGGATCTTAATGGGAATATCTGCCTTGACATCCTCCAGGTCGGTTTATTGTCGCGCGTTTTGCGGAATAGAACCCTCACAAGACGTCTTTACAGGATAAATGGTCTGCGGTATACAGTGTACACACCATCCTACTTTCTTTGCAGTCCCTTCTTGGCGGTGAGTTTGGTTAACCCTGGAACTACATGACAATTGATAGTCTCCCAGAACCGAACAATGCGTCGCCCTTGAACACTGAAGCTGCGAATCTTTGGAGCAACCAGGCTGGTAAGCATATTTGCTTGGGACATTACAACAGCGATATTTATACCTTTTGTCATCAGAATTCAAGGTACAGCTCCTGAAGCACTATCGTCCGGTCGATTGTGATGCTGCGTGATCCGTTTCACTTATCTCATGTATTTCTGCTTTGTTGGACACCCTCCCTGTTTCTCAGGGCTCATGTATTTCACGCATTATCACTGCATGACTAAATGATTAATCGCATTGTGTTTCCTGCTGTTTTGTATATCTGGTGTGATTGTAAAGACGAGGAATCCGGTTGAGTGAGGCAAATACCAAACTCGAAAAATAAGAAATTCGAAAAAGAACTTGTTCGCGTCACGTGCTTACTCATCACTTAACCATCAACTTCGGTCCTCGATCTCAATTGTGTCTCTTTCTTTCTCCTTACTTATTCTATGTCCGCACCGACGACTCAGTCAGAGAAACACGATGCTTTCGTCCACGGACTTGCAATCAAACTCTCACGTACACTCAACACAATCAATCCAAACGACTTACTTGCGCGTCGTGTCATTGACATAGCGAAGAACAATCCCCCGGAGGCCTTCATTCAAGGTACGTACTTGTCCGTGTGTTCCGTTGGCGCTTGTGCACTAATAACTACTTTTTACTTCAGCTGCAAAAGGTTTTGGAAAATTTAAGGATTCGTTCCTATCGGAATTGCATGACGAAATTCTGTCGCATATTAAACAGGAAGCGAACGGGCACGTCCCGGCGCCTGTTAATGGCATTACCGTCATCGACAGCGACGTGCTGGAACCAGAACCTACTCGACAAGGCGGTTTGATGCGCAAGGATGTGGTGAGTCGTGAACTCGACTTCGAGATGGTACTGATTCTAATCATGCCATACCTAGAAACATACTTTCCGGGCACCAGCTAAGCCTCTTGAGCCTCCAACGCCTCGTACATCGGTTTTCGGGCTAGATAAGCTCGCGAAGGACAAGCGTGCCGCAGCGGCAGCAGCCCAGGAAAATGATACTCGAAAACGTCAGAAGGGTAGTTCTGGCGAGCCTGTTTTCAAAGTCCCTACTGTGCCTGCAAGTCGATTAGGCAATTTACGTCACCGAGGTGAAGAGACGCCGTCTCACCCTGGTGGGCTATCCGATACTGCTCGACGACGCTTAGAGGAATACAAGCGAAATAAGGAGAAACAAAGAGGTATGCTGTTCCTGCTTTTCTTAGTTCATCGTTAGTATTCAATGATGTCGATGTCTTCAGAGGGATTCAACATCCGCGAAGAGTCTCGGAGAGATGCTCCGCAGGGACTCGGCGACTTTCAGCGACGTTCAAATCGTGACAGAGGCTGGGGAGGTCGAGATGGATTCAGAGACAGAAATGGTGATCGTGAAGCTCGGAATGGTTGGACACCGCGGACTGACCGAGGTTCAGGACGTGATGATGGTCCTAGCGTCCGCATTCCGAACGCTGGATGGGAAACTACGCCTCGTATTGGACGTGGCGATGAAGCCGGCGGATGGGGCAGCGCCCGGACGAGAGGGTGGGATGCCCCTACGCCTCGCATTGCACGTGGAGGGAGCCCTGAAGGAGATGGTGCACTAAATATCGACGCTCATGAATGGGAAGAAGAGCAAATACGTCTTGACCGTGATTGGTATATGGGAGCGGAGGAAGGCGGTGTCGCAGGTGACGAGGAGCATAACCCTCTTTCTGCTTATGACGACCTGGAGCAACTCAGGCAGCTGGAGATTGCCAACAAGCAAGTGAAGAAGAAAATTTCGGCAAAACAGGCGCAATACGTGCGTTTGCATTTTCTGCCTTCAGTCTGACGCACCATCTTACTTTACCTTTTTCTAGAATGCGGATAATGATTTATGGGAGACGAACCGAATGGTTACCTCCGGTGTCGCAACACGCAAGGCCTTGGATCTCGACTTCGAAGATGACTCGGAGTCGGCAGTACATGTCATGGTGCACGACCTCAAGCCTCCTTTCCTTGATGGACGTACCGTTTTCACGAAACAACTGGAGCCCGTTAACCCTATTCGCGACCCGACTTCCGATCTCGCCGTATTCGCAAAGAAAGGCAGCGCACTTGTCAAGGAGAAGCGTGAGCAAGCAGAACGTGCCAAAGCCGCAGCTAAAATAGCAAACCTTGGTGGAACTAGCCTCGGGAACATTATGGGCGTGCGTGACGAAGAAGCAGACGCCGAAGGTACGTTCATTTCTCCATCTTCCTCATGCCGTATTGGCATTACTCTGGTTTGGACATTCACAAAGTTTTTGTTGTTTTTCTGACTTTACAGCCGAGGCCGAAGCAAAGGCGAAAGAAAAAGAGAAGAGTGGGGAGAAAGAAGATTACAAGGGCGACTCAAAATTTGCGAGCCACTTGAAGACAAGCACCGCATCTTCGAGTTTTGCGAGATCACGGACGTTGAAAGAACAGAGAGAGTATCTTCCGGCATTCGCTTGTCGAGAAGAGCTGCTTCGCGTAATTCGTGACAATCAAGGTATATCACGTCTTTACTTGCAACTTAGCAATTATTAATGTTATTGTATTAGTCGTCGTGGTTGTTGGCGAGACCGGGTCCGGCAAGACAACTCAGTTGACCCAGTTCCTATACGAAGATGGATATTGTCAGTCAGGAATTATCGGCTGCACGCAGCCCCGCCGTGTCGCAGCAATGTCCGTCGCAAAACGTGTGAGCGAGGAAATGGAGGTTAGTTGCTTCTACTAGCATTTCTATTAAACCATTGGCTGAAAATGGCTGCCTTTACCCTTTTAGTGCAAATTGGGAGGAAAGGTCGGGTATGCGATCCGTTTTGAGGATTGCACGTCTAGTGAAACAGCTATCAAATGTCCGTTTTCTCTCTTTTTGTCTCGCCAAACCAACTGTATTCTAAACTTCTCTCTTACAGACATGACAGACGGTGTTCTGTTGCGTGAATCCTTGAATGAGGGAGACCTCGACCGTTATAGCGTCATTATTCTCGATGAAGCACACGAACGATCGCTCAGTACAGATGTCTTGATGGGTCTGCTCCGTAAAAGTCAGTGATTCGCCATTCGTCCATTTTGTAGTTCTTTGCTGATCCGTTCACTTAACGATATTTAGTTCTGTCGCGACGAAGAGACTTGAAACTGATTGTCACATCAGCTACAATGAACTCCGAAAAGGTCCGTACTGCATTTCTTGACTCAGGGTCATTTCAGTTGGACTAATTTGCTATACCTGTGCACAGTTCTCCTCATTCTACGGGAACGCTCCATGCTATACTATTCCTGGACGAACATTCCCTGTAGAGATATTCCACTCCAAGTCCCCTTGCGAAGACTACGTCGACAGCGCTGTCAAGCAAATTCTTCAAATCCATCTCTCGCTACCCCCAGGAGACATCCTCGTATTCATGACCGGGCAAGAAGACATTGAGATTACTTGCCAAGTCGTACAGGAGCGACTTGACCAACTCGACGATCCTCCACTATTAGCTATTCTGCCCATTTATTCACAGATGCCCGCCGACCTACAAGCGAAGATTTTCGAAGCTACAGATGATGGACGTCGGAAAGTTATTGTCGCTACAAACATTGCCGAGACGTCTTTGACCGTGGACGGGATTCTGTACGTCGTCGATGCCGGGTACTGCAAGCTCAAAGTGTACAACTCCAAAGTCGGGATGGACGCCTTGCAAATTACACCCATCAGTCAAGCTAATGCGAACCAGCGAACAGGTCGAGCTGGACGAACCGGTAGCGGATTCTGCTACCGTCTGTATACCGAGATGGCATACCGGAACGAGATGTTCCCGAACACGATTCCTGAGATCCAGCGAACGAATCTAGCAAATACGGTATTGCTACTCAAATCTCTCGGAGTGAAAAACCTGCTCGAGTTTGACTTCATGGACCCGCCTCCACAAGCAAACATCCTCAACTCGATGTATCAGCTCTGGGTGCTCGGTGCGCTCGACAATGCAGGTGACTTGACGCCAGTCGGGCGAAAGATGAGCGAGTTCCCGATGGAGCCGAGTATGGCCAAGATGCTGATTGCGAGTGTGGAGTATGGGTGCTCGGCGGAGATGTTGACGATCGTGAGTATGTTGAGTGTTCCGAGTATCTTTTATAGGCCGAAGGAGCGGATGGAGGAATCGGATGCGGCACGGGAGAAGTTCCAGGTACCTGAGAGCGATCATTTGACGCTTCTTAATGTTTACAATCAGTGGAAGAGTCACGGGTGCGTTTTTCTGCGTCTTCTTTGGAAGTGACGTTTACCAACGAAGCTTGACAGATATCGAGATGACTGGGCTATGCGACATTTCTTGCATCCGAAGCTCCTGCGCAAGGCGCGCGAAGTGCGAGCACAGCTGGAAGATATCATGAAGATGCAGAAGATGGATATCGTCTCCGCTGGGACAGATTTTGATGTCATGCGCAAGGCCATCACTGCGGGTTACTTCCATCAAGCTTCGCGAGTGAAAGGAATCGGCGAGTTCGTCAACATCCGGACGGGTGTACCCACCCACTTGCACCCAACCAGTGCTCTTTACGGGCTCGGATGTGAGTAAGAATAAACTATGTATTTTTAAAGATTTTTCTTATTTAGTTCGCTAGACACACCAACCTACGTCGTGTACCATGAGCTTATATTAACCTCAAAGGAGTACATGACAACAGTAACAGCAGTAGACGCATACTGGCTCGCGGAGCTGGGATCGGTATTCTACTCTGTGAAAGAAAAGAACTTTGACGATAGCGGCAACCGACGGAAGGCTGTGAAAGAATTCTCGAAGCGCGCGGAACTGGAGATGGAGATGGCGAAGCAACGGGAAGAAGCCAAGCGCAAGGAGCAGGAGGAAGCGCTTGCTGCGAAGACTGCGCAGCGATCTGCGTCGAATATTATTGTTCCTGGTACACCGAGGACCGGGGGCTCTGGTGCACGAGTCGGGTTGACTCCTAGACGACGTGTTGGATTGTGATGTATTTTTTAGTTTCTCTCATCGTGTAATGCGTAGAGTCAGACGAGTATTATATGAATACGGATAATGCCTAACCAGTGCAAAGACCATGGTTACGGAAAAAGGCAATATCAGATAATTTCATTGTTTGTCAGAGTCAGTCTCTTCATCACCAACGCCCATCTCTCCTCGCTGTTCGCTTTCTCTGGCCCTCTCTTTCTTGTCTGCGCTGAAGCTCTGCTGGACTGTCGAACGATTTGTGGCTGGCTCCGACAGATCTCTTTCTCTCTAAATACCGGAATCTGAGATAAGGTGGCAGTACATATACTGGCGAATCAAGTCGAATATACCTGCTGCGCAGGCAGGCCGACATAGCACTCAAACTTCACTTGCATTCATCATGGCAGCAATGAGCGCACATCCTAGGCTCTTCAACTATGGCCCTGGTCCATCCTGGGTTTCAGAGAGCCAGGCGCCGGGGCGTAGTCCTTCGTCGAGTCGTAATGCTTATCCTATGTACAGGCATCCCTATGCTAGTAGCCAATACGAAGAAGAGGAAGACGAAACACCCAACCGAGACTCATTCACTCCTCCAGATGTCCGCGTAATAGCACCGTCGCGAGCTGGAGAGGCCCCGAGGCCCGACTCAGTGTGGAGCGACGATAAGAGCATCTACAGCGAGCGCATGTCCACCGCCGTTTCCGCTCCTCAAACATTCTATTCCTCTCTTTTTCAGTCCGAAAATCCATCCTCGCATCACCTTTCAGCAATGTCGTCGACGTCGGAGGTGAGCCGAGATTCGTGGCAGGAAAGCGCCCGTCCAGATAGTAACGTGGACCCGTTCTCGTTCATGAAGTATGAATCGCCTCGACAGCAGCTGCCTAAAGTCGTTGTGTCCTCCCCGTCAGAGAATTCGTTCCGAATGCAGTCTCAATATGAGGAAGACTACGTCGACGAGGATCAGGACGCTGTTATTCCTCATCCTATAACTCCGCCTCCGTTTCAGCCACCTCAAGGACGAGTACCCAGCGCCGTGCAGGGCACTCGCAACTTCTCCCGTCCGAACAGAGCCACTGTTTCTACTCCAGACCTCTCAACCACTTCCCAATCTTTTGATCGACCTCCTATTCCTAGTTCCGAAGAACAGAAAAGAGAGGTCTTAGAGCGAAATCAGAATCGTCAAAGACTCGGCCAAGGATCACCGCTTTCACAACCGGCGTCACCGAGTGCGTCTCGGAGCTCACCGCATTTGCCACCATCAAATCCTTCTTATGCTCGTGACGAATCCGGATACGGGGCCTCTAGAAGTGAATACATGGCGGTTCCGGGGACTCGAACACGGTCACCTTCTCCATCTCGTTCTCCAGAACGAGGGCCTGAGCTGACACTCTCCCAATCCTCTTCTTCGTCCTCCGCCTCTAGTAACCCTTCACCAAGAACACCTCAAGGCAACAGCGGACTAGTCGTTCTCCCGTCGAGTCCGCCTGGCGTACGTGTCTCTGCGACAGAGAGCGTGTACTCAATGTATTCGTACTACAACCTTGATAACACGTCTCCAGGATCATCTCCATCGACCACTACACACTTCGATCAGTCTAAAATCGCCGAAGTCAGCAACAATGCTCCGAGTCCCCATAGTCCGAGCCCGAATGGTCTGACAAGTCCGGGGAAGAAGGGCAAATCTCATTCATCTGCCAAGCACGATGATCTACCAATGGATCCAAAGACAGCAGACGACTACCTAGCCCTTGGGATTGCCCATCACGAAGCCGACCGCCTGAAGGAGTCTGCAGATTGCTTCGAGAAGTCTGCTACCCTAGAGGGTGCAAGTGGAGCCGGGATGCTGATGTGGGGATTATCATTAAGACATGGATGGGGTGTTCCGAAGGACGAGACGCGTGCATTTAAGTGGCTGAAGCGAGCTGCGGAGCACGCCGTTGTTGACTTGCAGCAAGGTAGAGATGGAAGAGACGCAGTAAAAGTATGCCGCATCGTATTTAGTTGTATTCTGAATCTAACCTCTCCCGTAAATCTTCGCAGAAAGAGCTAGTTCTCGCTGTTTACGAGGTGGGGCAGTGTTTCTTCCAGGGGTGGGGAGTACCGAAGGACAAAGCTATGGGCGTTGTGCGTACCGACCTCTTGCATCTTCAGCATTAATCTAAACTTTATTCGATTCTTATCATGTTATATAGAGTTATTTCCAAACGCCTGCTCACCTAGGAGACCCAGACGCACAGCAAGATCTGGCATTCTGCCTCGCGAATGGGAAGGGGTGCAAGAAAGATAAGAAGGCAGCGGCCAAGTGGTATCGTGCAGCGGTATGTACATGCGTCCGTTCTTCTTCGTGAAGGTGGGCACTTGGCTGACGTTCTCGGGTGTTTACATAGGCCGAGCAAGGAGCTAGCACAGTAGGCCTGGCATGGATCTACAAGCCCAAGTACATGGAATGATCAGATTGAAATTTATTCGGAGACTTGGTCAGGCTTCGTAATTGATATTTTCATTTATTCCTCTTCTATATTTTATAGCTTTACTTGTCTCTTTTATGCTTCTCCATCGGCATTGGATGGTTAAATTATCAATATATCGGCAGCCCGCGATACCCTTTGAACTCTCGTTTTACCCCCTTTACTTTCAATTTGGATAACTCTTTCTTCAAGAGCTTGTATTAGGTAGAACTTTAAGCTCGATCGATTAGTCTATTCTGGATATGCAATACCACTTCATTGGTCGCTGGATGAGATTGTCTGCTCATTGATCTGGCGGTACAACGGTTCGCAGTTGTCCGAGGATCGTCTCTCGCCAGCGGGGGTATCATACAACATACAAATTAAACCGATCTTTTTTTTTTCGGCAATTAGGACAACAAGACGACGAGAAGACAAATAATTACTGTAACACCAAAGAAAATCAAAAGCACGTACTCATACTCTTCAAAAACATACGTCCCCCTCTCTCTTCTCTCGTCACTTTTCTCTTTCCTTCAAGAAGAAACGATCCAGCACTCTCCATTCGCCTCTTCTATCTGCTCGCGTTCACATGGACCCGCTGCTCGCGATACACCAGATTAAGCGCAAAGCCAAACGTCGCTAGAACGACGGCGAAGACGTAGAAGACGCGGCCTTCGCGGAAGGGGTCGCCCCACGCGAGGAAGTTGCGCAGGGGGAGGAAGACCAGCCCGACGGTGAAGTTCGCGATCCCTGTTTTTATGTTTTAGCGAAGTAAGGTATAGGGAGGTGAGCGATTATTTTGAGATAGGGCGAGAATAGAGGATTGAGGGAAGAGCGGGGAGGGAAGACGGGGACGGACGTACAGTTTAGCGAGAGTGCGGCAGAGGATAGCGCTCCGACGGCCTTTTGTGTGTGTTGGGGGGGAGGAGGAAAGAAAAGGTAAACGAGTTAGCTCGAACCCACTACCACTTTCAAGGGAAACGGAAAACATACATGATACGGTGCGATATCCGAGATGACCACGAACGGCACAGGACCCATCCCGCATGCGAATGAGGCGACGAAGGTGAGGATAGCGACGCTGGCGAGCATCTTCTGGTTCGCGTCGAGTCCGTAGCCGACTGCGAGAAGGGAGATGAAGGACCCGAGCATGGAGATGTTGAGCAGGGATTTGCGGCCCATGCGCTATTGCCGAAGGACGAAGAAGCGTGAGGGATGAGTAGATGAGGAGGAGTGTTTCGCGCTTTTAGGTAAAAAGGGCACGTACCTCGATGAGGATTATGGGCGGGAATGTCATCGCGACGTTCACAACCGTGACAGCCAGAGAGACATAAGGTCCCAAAGACGGGAGAGTCTTGCCTAGTATCTTGTTACTATAATACAGCACTGCGTTGATACCGGAGAATTGTTGTGCAGCCATCGCGAACACCACAACCAGCACTGGAATTCGAAGCTCGGGTGCACGGAGGAGAGCGCCGAGGGAGAGGGTCTTGTTAGGTGTATGCGCGGCGAAGACGGGGACGTTTGGGTCGGTGGGCGCGGGATCGTCAATGTCTTCCTCGTCGACAGCGGGAGCTGCACATAGTTGATTTGCCATGGATAACATGCACTACTCAAGGCAACAAGACGCACCTTCTGGATCGCGGCTCACACTCTTGTACACTGCGCCTCCTCCTCCAACCCACAGCTTGTCACGTACGCGCTCCGCCTCGCGCAATCGTCCGTTCCCTTCGAGCCAAGCATGGCTCTCCGGCACAAGCGTAGCGGCAAGGAGCTGCACAAGCGACAGTACCGCAGACGCAAAAGGGACGAAGCGCCATACCCAGGGCGAAGCAAGCGCGAGACCCGCTCCTTGTGTCGTCAAGATACCAAACACAATAGCTAACTGGAAGAATACACCCGTTGCACCCTTGACTGCGGGCGGCGCGAGCTCGCCGAGGAACACAGGACCGACTGAAACGCCGATCCCTGCACCAAGACCGACGAACACGCGTCCGAGAGTCAGCGTGAACATACCTGGAGCAAGCATCAGCGCCAGAGCGCCAAACAGCGTGAGGAGCGCATCGATGATGAGAGCGCCGCGCCTTCCTCGGCGTTCTGTGAGTCCGCCAGCGAATAGGCTTCCGAGCAGACCGCCGATTGTGAACGCCGCGGTGACGACGGAGAACTCGGCATCGGTCATGGGCACGCACGAAGGCAGAAATAGAGTGTATGTTATTGACGTCGATGCGCCTGGCGGGTTGCGACATGTGAGGACATCGCTGATCTGATTGAGTGCGGAGATATGAAAGCCATACTACGAGATCTCTTACTACGACGTATTAAATGAACGTTATAGGGAAGACAAATACCTGGAATGCGGAGATAAGCAGCCAGATGAGACAGAATAGCCCATATTTTGTGAATGATGATGCTTGGAAGGCGGTCATGGTGACTTTTGGCCGACCAACGCTGTCTCGCGGTCGTCGTTGGCTGCTTTGGCTGCTGGAGACACGATGAGCTGCGCAATTGATCCAGTGATCGACGCGTCGCGCCAATGTCACGTGTTCTTCCTTTTGCTTCTTTCCTTTCCAAATCAGTCACGTCACCGCCACCGCCATCACCATCATGGCATCATGATCAGATGGCATACGACTTCTGGGATGTTGACCGGTATGCCTAGAGACAGAGTCCGGCTTCTTATTGGCGCCTGACAGTTCGCCTCTGTTGCATGAGTCTTCTCATTTCCGGAGGGCGTCATTTAACCGTGCATGAGAAAACATACGAAGAACATCCTGCAAGAAGCGCAGCGTTGCCACGTAAAGCCGCATCGGTATGTTTGATGTCTGGTGCCATACGGTTGAACTGCCAATTCTAGATATTAGTATTAAGATCGCCTAATCTTAGAAGGGAAAGATTGAGTTTTTTCGGGATATAAAAGGAACGAAGGAGATGCCGTCAATTTGTGGGAGTATGCATTTCTGATCCGGTCAACAACGCCGTCGTCGCGAAGCTTCGTCGGTATTTAATCCGGCGGGATATTGCGGATGTGGTTCCTTTCCGAGCGTAGTCGGAGCCGAATGGGGTATAGATGGTCTAGACACAGAGCCGGAAAGAAGACCTTTCCCGTCGAAGATCCTCCTCCGGTCCTCCGGGGACGCATGACTACACTGAGAAAGATTAATATGAAAAATGTAATCAATTCAAGTTCCAGTTTTGTGTGTTGTTAGCCCCAGCCCCCTCTCTCCTAGTATACATCCGCCCTTCCTCTTCCTTCCCTCCTATTCTCAGCTTATCCTTACTGCTGGCACGGTAGTCACCGGCCACGTTCACTCATTCTCAATCACAGTCATTCTTTACAACTCCCCTTCCTCATTATCTCGTATACCCAAGGCAATATGTTTCCTTTCGCACTCTCTTTAACTCTCGTTTTTTTGTTATACTCCTTCCCCGCATTGCGGGCTGCCGACGCCGATGCTTGGCGCAATCGATCTATCTACCAGTCTGTTGCTGTTGCTTTCCCACCTCGTGCCACCCAACAGTGACAGGCTGACTGGCTGAATTGTTTTACTTACGCAGAATCATCGTCGACCGTTTCGCTCTCCCCGAGGGGGCGGACCCAAACGCCTGCGATCCAGGCCAACAAACGTGGTGCGGTGGCACCTGGAACACGATTCGGGCGAATCTCGACTACGTTCAAGACGCGGGGTTCACTGCCAGTACGTTTACCCACACATAACTCCCTCACCTCACTGATCCCCCAGGAATTTAAATTAATATTTCTCGTCCGCAGTTTGGATTAGTCCCGTTTCGAAAAACTACGAGGGCGAGCGAACGCCATATGGCGACCCATACCACGGATACTGGATCTCTGATGCTTCCCAGCTCAATAGTAAATTTGGTACGGCCGATGATCTCAAAGCATTGGCTGACGATTTGCATTCGCGAGGAATGTAAGTTCACACGACGGCTTCGATGTCGATCCCCCGCATTAATTAACATTTTGGCACTGGCGCTGGGCGCTGTTTTCTTTGACGTCAAGGTATTTAATGGTCGATGTGGTCGTCAACAACGTCATGTCGCTCAGTAATACAGACTTGGATTATCAGTCGTTTTTGTTCAAGGATCAGGTAAGTTTCTTCTCTGAAAACATCAATCAAATATGAATTCACACGGATTGATTGATTCCGCACCTAGCAATACTATCATCCTTATTGTCCGGTTGATTTCAGTAATATCACAAGCGAGCAGCTCTGCTGGCTTGGGGACACTACCGTCTACCTTCCGGATGTCAAAACTGAGGATCCATTCGTCGTTTCGACTTATAGCAACTGGATCCAGCAGTTGGTCCAGGAGTTTGGCATCGACGGTCTACGGATTGATGGTATGTAGCCTAATTACGTTACGACATACTATAATATAACTGACATGGCTTCGATAGCTGCCAAGTAAGAGTCTAGGCTAGAGGAAAAGGAATTCATTAACAATGAAATCATTTCAGACACGTCAACAACGGTTTCTGGCCAGGATTCTGTGCAAGCGCAGGCGTGTTCTGCATCGGCGAGGTCTTCGACGCGGACCCCGCTGATGCTTTCATCTACCAAGGCTCCGATGCGCTTGACTCCATCTTGCATTATCCGATGTACAATGCGCTTACGGCGGCATTCGCGATCCCGGGTCCGCAAAATATGAGTGCGATGACGGATATGATCTCGCGGAGTAAACAGTTGTCTACGGATCCGACTGTGCTAGGCAACTTCATTGAGAACCAGGACGTACCAAGGTGGACGAACTTGAGTGTCGATCCGCAGAGCATGTAGTAAGTTTTGATTCCGTATTCCTTGGAGAGGAAGTGGAAGGGACTAATTATTATGTAGCAACGCTATGGCTTTCAACTTCATGTCCGATGGCATCCCGATTGTTTATTATGGTCAAGAGCAAGGCTTCAGCGGAGCTGCCGACCCAGTAGGCATTTCCGTTTTCGTCTCGGCATTAGCTGATCTTGAGTCGTCAGTATAACCGAGAACCGCTCTGGCCCTCCGGCTACGCCAACACGACGACATATACTCTGATGTCCACCTTGAATCAAGTAGGGAATACATCACTTTAGGAATACGCTTTGAACTCTGATTTCTGTAACCCAGATCCGCAACCACCTCGTGACAACCTCTGATTGGGCGACACAACAGATGGAGGTGTTAGCGTCAAACGATGCTGCCCTTGCAATCAAGAAAGGAGACGTCATTACCGTTGTCACGAATGTTGGATCACCTGTAAGTCGTCTTTCCATCAGGATGTACGACAGCTGTTAACGAACGTCAACACCAGCCGAAGAATGCTAGCATGCCGATCTATACCGGCTACGTATCGTCAACTACTCTCCTTGAGTATGCATGATACCCTTGCTTACACCTTCATAGCTCACTGATCGTTCAATATCAATAGCATCCTCAGCTGTACTCAGCGAGTTATCGGCAGTGCAGGAGCTATACAGGTCGAATACTCAAAGGGTGGTCAACCATATGTATTTTTTCTCGAGGAACTCATGGATGGGACTGGTCTCTGTGGCTATTCTGGGTCTGCCAAGACTACGCTCGCGGGACTTGGGAGCGCTTCTGCTGCTCGAGCTACTATCCCAACGTCAGGGTGGTTATCATTAGCATCAGCGACGAGTATCCTCCTCGGAAGCTTAACGTACCTGCTTATCTGATCCTCCACTGTCATGACGTTGTTATTTCTTCATGTCCCTCTATGCACAAGATGAAGATTCGTTAAGAAATTTGACCCCCTCAGAAGACACTTTTTCTTCCTCGCCTTTTCGCTGGCTAATGGTATCGTTGGTTCACTGTAGTATTCGTCCAGGGTTTCTAGTGGGAGAAGGGATAATGGTTTGTAGTATTAGCATTAGTCAACCTTTTCCGTCCTTCCAAGTATCTTTAGTAGCAAATGCTCTGAGATTGAACTTTACTTTTCTTTGGCTGAGTGTACACGACATGATGGAAATTGAGGACCAATTAATTCATGGTACTCGGCAAGTTCCGGAAGATTTCATACTGTGATGTGATGGATGGCTCACAGGAAGATACCAATCTTCACAAAGTCTTTCACACTCTCTCATTCAAGTATCCTCGCAAACGAATGAAGGGGCCTGTCTTACGCTGAAGTGACCGCAGTAGACGCCCAATATGACATATTGATCTGGGCAGCTCAAGTGGTCACTTCTTCAAGCCCTCCACAGCCCGTATGCGCAGTGGTATGTACAGTGTGGTACCTTTTGTTCGTGTTGATACGTCGATACCCTGCATATGTTGTCACTTTGCCCATACGTCTTGACGACGAAGAGTTCAGGCTATCTTGACGATGGTGGTGCGCTATGACGCTTGTGTTAGCGTCTTTCGTGTTTTTTTCCCCTCTCTATTGCGAAGCCATCGATATACAGTATATGCATGTTTTTGCATCTCACATCGTTCAGATCGCTCGTTGTATCCGCGATGTGCACGTATTAGCTGGTTTATGCTTTTACTCGGTGACCCTATTGGGGCTACTTGCACATCGGGATGGGCACGTACATAATTTTTGTACGGTTGGTGGGGCAACGATGGATATAATATTGCGTTACTTCAC
Source organism: Sanghuangporus sanghuang (assembly GCA_009806525.1). Taxonomy (NCBI): domain Eukaryota; kingdom Fungi; phylum Basidiomycota; class Agaricomycetes; order Hymenochaetales; family Hymenochaetaceae; genus Sanghuangporus; species Sanghuangporus sanghuang. Next base: position 1,080,356 of record VVIT01000001.1, on the reverse strand, counting down.
TTCTCTTGTCGTAATCTGATTATGGGATGACGGTGCTTTGGGCCGGATGGGTCATGGTGTACATACATACCACGGGCTGGACAGACAGATTCTGAAGATTGGTTCAGAAGGGGCTTGGATTTCATTCATTCGTGACAAGGATCGAATCGATCAACAGATTGGGTAAATTGGTTTGGGTATGGTATGGTGGTGGTACATTGATATATAAAGGGTATTGGGCCAGCGATTACGCTGAATACGAAATTGATGTTACATTGCGAGACCATGCCGAGGCCTGCACGAAGTCGACTCGAAGGAGATCTTCGAGATTGGGCATTTGTGCCATGAATTCCTCGAAGACGTCAGGGTTGGCGAAGGGGTCTCTCGGTCCGCCGTCGCAAGTGAAGCGAGAAGGAGGGTTTCTCTGCGCTCCTACATGCTCTGATTCACGAGGACTGGAAGTCCTGACCTCGTCCCCTCTGGAAGATGGGAAAGAGGTTCCACTCGTCAGACTCGGCGCTGGTGACATGGAAGTACCAGAGGAAGTCGTGCCATTCGTTCCAGAGGCCGATGGCTCTGGTGGTACTACCGGAGTCCTCTGAATAGCGCCCTTGATGTAATCGGACTCATCAAGGTCTATGACTGTCCTTATCGTAGGCCTCACATAAGGATGGTTCCTACGATAAAAGCCATGTGTGCGCTTCTCGTGTCGGATGAGAGAAGACTGATCCCCAAACGTGTCCCTGCATCCGTGGATGTTGCACTGGTATGGACGTTCACGCAGACTATATATAGTCTAGTGAGATCGCGCACTTATCAGAGAGGAAACACTCACTGTGTAGCAAGGAAATGTGTTCTTAGGTTGGTCTTCTGGAGAGTACTGTGTTGCAATCCAGGCCAGCACATTCGTACCGTCTAGCGACGAAGGGACAAGAAAAGAACGATCAACATATGCAACGGAGAACAAAGGCAGATCGCTTATGTACGTACTTCGCGTCAGCATTGTGTATCTGGACATGCCGAAGACAATCGGCTCTGCGTGAGAATCTCTTACGGCATGCACCGCAGATGAAAGCAGGCGGGGCGGGATGAGGCATGCTTATTGTATTCTATTAGGTGTGCAGATTCTAAGAATCCGGCTGATTCAAGTTGGAAGGCGGGGGGAAGTGGGGGGTCAGACGCTCGATGGAGGTCTTCAGGAGACGTTGAGATGCCCTCCGATGCTCGAAATCGCCCATCTTTTATAGCAGAGCTGGAGGTCGCTGGGGGTGGTATGCTTGATTGCTTTCCTTCGGGGAGACAAAGGGAATACGGACGCGTCTGATTGGCTAGAGGCTGGTTGTCCGTGTGTGGAAGGGAGTTCCCACGGTCCGCGCAATAGCCAAGACTTTCTTTCGGCCTCCGTGTCAAAGTTTGGTGCTTAGGGCTATTAGTATTACATCGCCTCTATGCGCACGCGTTGCTTGGGCCAGCAGTCCACAGATATCCTGTGCATTCGTAAGCTAATCTGACATCAATGCAGATATATCACGTTTGTTTTTATCTGGAATATTTACGATTTCTGAGGCCACCGAATCGAATGTACTATGTCCGGAGGACCTTACGTATTTAGCAAATTCAGTGAGGCAGAAGCAACGAAGAGCAGTTGTAACGTCGAGATTACAATTACCTGGTTGAAGATCTACTGAGCTTCATGATGTCGTATTGCCTATTTCGATAAATCCTTTGCTCTCGGAGAGCAGCGGAGTTGTTTGTACGTATTTGTATAGCACTCTACCTTTAATTCGTGCAAAAGAACAGTTTCTGGTTATCAGGCACGCCAGAAACATCGAAGACTAGACTGCATAGAATCGCAGCCATAATCATAAATTAAAGTGTGTTTTAAGGTCGTTGTGATCTTGAGAAATTGTGACTCACCGTGACGATGCTACAATCACACATTGGTGTACATGTGACGGGTGGAGGGAAGGATGAACGCGCCGTTACCTGACCCAGCTCATCAACCCCCTTCATCGTATTCCCCCTCGCGCAGCTCGTCCTGCGCATACAGTTCCTTCATCTCGTAGTCATCGCCGGTCGCAACGTCGTCGCGGCATCGCACATTCTGTCAAAAACGTCGCGCCCGAGCAGTGCCATCGGTGCACCCGGCGGCGGTCGACCTGGGAGCCGCAACGCTGCAAGAACCAGGATGGATGCTGGCACGCCTAGCAATAGCAGTGCAAATTCGAACACAAATGTGCATGCTATCGTCAGGGCTCAGATCGTCTTCCTGCTTTCGACGCTTACGGAGGAGAACTTTGAGCAGAACCAGCTCCAGATCCGTACGGTGAGTGTGATATTCTTTTTTCGACAAACTCAAATTCTGCATCAGAGCGTTTCTGTCTTCACTCTGGTCATATTCACTGATGGAATGATCGTATTTCTTTCTTGTTTTATTCTGCGAGTTGTGAACGAGTTCAAGGATTACTGACGACTTTTTTCCCGCCCCTTTCGTCATACGATGAACGGATCTCCAGCTCTCGGAACAGCATGGCCTCAACACGTACCTCCACTTCATCCGCCGCCTTATAGTGCATTCTCAAGCCCGACTGACCAGCACTGCTGCTCCTACTGCATTCGATACATCAACCTCCCTCACCTTCCGTCTATTGGTGCAGGAGACGCAGCGTTTGGCGCGTGACCCGTTTCTTGCAGACCGGTTCCGTGAGGGGGTTGATCGCGGCGATGGTGAGATTTTCCGCTCCTTCGACCTCGTACGTTTTGCGGATCGTGTCGGTCTTCGTCCGCTCGAGCGACTCATCCTCGCTGCATCCATTGCTGCTGCGGGAGTTAGTAATGCAAATAGCTCTGCCACGCAAGGCCAGCAGGGAACAACATCTGGCACCGGTGTGCGAAAAGCTCTGGCGGATCAAGCGGCTTCGATAATTCGTGTCGATTTCGAGAACGCTGTGCTTGCTTTGTGCCAGCATCCTTGTTTCGACCATGCCGATTTGTCACTTGCTCAGACTGGGAAGCTTTTGCAGAACTTACTCAGTGATCCACCTCGAGATGCGCCTCTTCTTGATGCGACACAGCGACAGGCGCTCGTTACTGCTGCGCAATCAAAGTTTGGAGCCGAAGTGGTTTCACCAATCCTTGCTCAGCTATTCCAGACTTTGAGGTATGTTTCGTGGTACGTATCATGTAAGGGTATTTTGGTGCTGACGTAACCTCTTCAGCCTTCCTCCACAGACCAGCCTTGTGCAGGCATTAAATCAGTTCGGCCCGGAAATCACGAGCGATCTGGATGTCGTACGAGGACTGCTGGCAAGGTTTGGGATAACGGAGCAAAATCCTCCAACAACTGAGCAGATCGTCGAGATTTTCTCTACTCTGAGTCGTCTTACTGTCGAGAATGCTCAATTATGTGATGTTGGCGCGCTTGTTCGGGCGTTGAGCGGCTTTGTAAGCTGCTGTTTGTTGTCTCCCTTGACTCGGTTACTTAATTGTCTTACAGAGAGCGAATCTTGACTGGAGCAAAGTCATTGAAGCATTCGACTGGCCTGATCGACAAGGCGTGGATACAAACACCCTTAAACTCCTTATAGCCATCCTCGTCAATTCCCCACGAGAGGTGGATAAGCCTGCCGTCGCCGGTTTCTGGACTCAATGGTCCAACCCCCTCTATCAACTCCGTCTTCTCGACTCCCTACTCTCTCTACCAAGCGACACGTTTAATTTCGTCAGCCTTCCTGGTCGACGTGTCGTCACTGTCGATGACGTCGCAAACGCAAGTCCGACGATCAAGACGCTAGCAGCCAATGTCCAGAGTCATACTTGGAATTCCCTAGACTTGTTTGAAGTGTTGGTTAGGCTGGGTGACTCTGACAATGAAAGCGTCAGGAATTGTGTACGTGAGATGCTGGATAAGGCTGTTCGGATAAGTGCAGATATTGTGCACATGGGATTACTTCAGGTTCCTGTGAGTGATAGTGATTCCGTACTAGGATACATGTGAACTGACCGGCCGGCTTTCATAGAAACCATGGAATGCACTGCAAATGGAGTATTCACGCCAGCTGTTGGGCATGTTCCTTGGAGGCCATCCGAATCATCAGCTCGTCTTTATGCGTATCTGGCAGATCGAACCAAACTATTTGTTGACTGCTCTGCGAGAGTTTTATGACGAGAATCCAATGAACATCACGCGCATATTGGATGTAGCGCAGGATTTGAAGATTCTTGACTCACTACTCGAAGTGAAACCCTTCATCTTTGGGCTTGACGTCGCAGCTTTGGCCTCTCGACGTGAATATCTCAACCTTGACAAATGGTTGTCGGACAACGTAGCTGCTAATGGGGCTGAATTCTTGCATGGGATCATCGCGTTTTTGGAGCTGAAGATGCAAAACGAGAAGATCGCGCGGACAGTTGATCCGCAGGCAGAGAATAGGACAATGGCCCTTTCGCCGGCAACTATTGCCATCTTTCTGCGAGCTCTTCGTACCTTGTATGTCATTACCATTTCCACCGTCGTATCATCTAATTTACACTTCCACCAGTTCAAACCTCATGGACGAACGAGACGCGGAGTATTGCGTGGAAGTTCGAAACGCTTGTCTACAAATTCATCCTAGGCTGATGGTCCTGAATCCGAGTGCCGAGAATCAGGAACCTGGATTTAACGTTGTCAGCTATCCAGCTGATATCGAAGCCGAGGTGGATGGAATATTCAAGCAGATGTACGACGAGCAGATTACGATCGACCAAGTCATCGTCATGTTGCGGCGCACGAAAGAGTCAACGAACAAACGCGATCACGAAATATTTTCTTGCATGTTACATTTCCTCTTTGACGAGTACAAGTTCTTCCAGACGTTTTATCCACCACGCGAGCTTGCGATGACGGGTTACCTTTTCGGATCCATCATACAACAACAACTAGTTGACTATATCCCTCTTGGAATCGCCATTCGCTATGTGATCGACTCCCTTCAATGCCCTCCCGAGACTAATCTCTTCAAGTTTGGCGTTCAGGCATTGACACGTTTCCAGTCTCGTTTGCCAGAATGGAAGCTGTTATGTGAAGCGCTACTCAATATTCCTCACCTTGCCGAACACCGACCAGACATTATCGAGGAAGTTCGCCGAGCTCTTGCTACTCCTGCTGAAGGCGCTGTTGCCGGTGGCCCGGGCCAACTGCAAGGATTCTCCTCCGCCCTGAATGTTGTCGACAGCCAGCCAACCTTTACATCCATTAGACCAGATACCATAGAAGACGAGGAGATCCAGGCTCCTCCTGAAGAGATATCCGACAAGATTCTCTTTATCATTAATAATCTTGCCCCAAGTAATTTCGAGTCAAAACTCGCGGACATGAAAGAGCGATTTGATGAGAAATACGCCCGATGGTTGGCAGACTATCTAGTAGGACAACGCATCAGTACCGAACCGAACAACCATCAGCTTTATTTGCGTTTTCTCGATGCATTGGACAGCAAAGCGCTTGCGAAATACGTCTTACACGAGACCTTCGTCAAGTCTGCTACGATGCTGAACTCCGACAAAACAAAAAATTCGACGTCTGAGCGGACTATTCTCAAGAATCTCGGTTCTTGGTTGGGCCACATAACCCTTGCTCGCGACAAGCCAATCAAGCACAAGAACCTTGCGTTCAAGGAACTCTTGATTGAGGGAGCGGAAAGCGACCGATTGATCGTCGCGATTCCTTACGTCTGCAAAGTTTTGGAAGGAGCGGCGATGTCGAAAGCGTTCCGTCCGCCGAATCCGTGGCTCATGGCTGTCATAAGCCTCCTTGCAGAACTTTACCATTTTGCTGACCTCAAACTGAATTTGAAGTTTGAGATTGAAGTCCTCTGCAAGGCTCTGTCGATTGACCTAGATACGATTGAGGTCGCAAATATCTTCCGTAGTCGACCGCCAGTTGATGCCATGGCGGGTCTTGGGCTGCCTGATATGGTGTCAGATATCGACGCTCTCCCTATTGGTGGTAATATGTATGCGGATGATGCTCAGATCATTCCTCTCGGCACGACAAGTGCGCCGGAGGCGGATCGGGCAGTCGGTGCATTCATCGAGGAACTATTAACGACAATGGCAAACTCCATAGTTATCAATCCTCAGCTGGCTCCTCTGTACGCGAATCAAGCCTTCAAGCAGGCAGGTCAGGAAGGTATTGATAGGGCTGTCCGTGAGGTGAGTTGCCTACGACGCAGAGAAAGATTGTGTCTCTGATTCTGCTTTTCGTAGATTATTTTGCCGGTCGTTGAGCGATCCGTTACAATCGCGAGCATCACATCTCGTGAGCTGGTTGTAAAGGATTTTGCGTCAGAGTCGAATGAAGATAAATTGCGCGAGGCTGGACACATGGCATGCCGGAAGCTGGCCGGAAGTCTAGCTCTTGTGACTTGCAAAGATCCTCTCCGAACAAATATGTCAGCTCACCTTCGTGCATATCTCCTGGACCATGGTTACACAGAGCAAATGGTGTCTGAACAAATAATCATGCTCATCGTGCAAGACAACATTGATGTCGCCGCCGAGGCTATCGAGAAGGCCGCCATGGAACGGGCGATAAGAGAGATTGACAATGCACTTGCTCCATCTTACGAAACTCGTAGACGCCATCGAGAAATTCGCCCTGGCCAAGCATTCTGGGATCCTGTTGCCGTCCAGAGTGCATTCATTGCTGGTCTGCCCGATCCTTTGCGTATCAAACCGAACGGGCTTCTGCCTCAGCAGCAGCGCGTTTACGCAGAGTTTGGTAAGTGCTATGTATGAACTTATGTCCCAAGGTAGATGACTGACAATTCTATTCGTAACAGATTTGGATGGCAAGCGTCGCACTTCTATTCGGCCTGTTTCCAGAGCACAGAGCGTACTCCACCATCCAACTCAGCCTTCCCCCATGCCGGATTATCAGATGCCACCTACCAGCTCCTCTTACCTGGCACAGGAGCAATTTAGTGTTCGTGCTGTCCCTTCTAAAATAGCCATTCTGCTTACCTGTTTTATAGTTGTTGATACAAAAGCTCGAGGCAATTCTCGCAGAAGTTCCTTACGCCTCGCTGGCTCTCGTTCCTCCTAATCACGAGGTCCGCAACATCGTTCATCGCATCGTCGCCCTGTCAATCGAAGGCGGCGATCGTTTGCGCACGCCGCTGTTTATGTCTCAGAAGATAGTGCAGTATTTATACAAGACCACCTCTCCACTTGGACGAGAAATTTATGTTGCACTGTTGGATCAGCTTTGTCAGTCTTTCGAAGAGGTAGCAAAGGAAGCTATCAATTGGTTGATCTCCGCTGAGGACGAGGTGGGTTTGAGGTTCCCCATTTTAGACGTTGGATACTGACTTCATAGCAGCGTAAATTCAATGTTCCAGTCACCGTAACGTTGCTGCGCAGCCACCTGATTACGCCCACCGACGAGGACCTACAGCTTGCGAAGTGGCTTTATTCCAGTGCTAATGCTCGACCGAATCTTCAGGACTTCGCTGCAGGACTTATCCGAGAATGCCTGACTACCGAGCCGCCAATTGCAACCCAGCATCAATTCCACTACACTCTCGATGCCTTGGCGCAGTTAATGAGGGCCAACAAGGCTACAGAATCGTGCGTTTTACTTCAAAATTTCAGTTCACCTTGAAAGACTAACATTTATTCGTAGTGTCGTGAGATTGCTCAATGATCTAGCTGGCCAACCAACTCAGCCCTCGGCTGAGATATCTCCTGCTCCCATTCCTGGTCCTATCGTTGCTCCACCAGTAAAACAGGAAACCGAACAGCTCCAGGCAGTACTGCTGAAACGGTTCCAGCAATGGGTCAATATCTTCCAAGGATCTTCTAATCCGGAGAAGATGTTCGTGCAGTACGTCACGGCGCTGTCAAAACAAGGGATTCTCAAAGTGGAAGATATGTCTTCGTTTTTCTTCCGCGTCTGTGCAGAGTCCAGCATCGCACACTATACGAAATGCATTGCCAGTAATGCGTTTGGCGAGCCTCAGAATCCTTTCCTCTACTTGGACGCGATGTCGAGATTGATCGTCTATATCATAAAATACCATGGCGATGCGTCTGGTACCAACAACTTGCAAGCTAAAGTCCATTACTTCACGAAGATACTCTCAATCATCGTGCTCGTCGTTGCGAACAAGCATGAGGAACAGGGTCCTGCGTTCCAGCAAAAACCATTCTTCAGGTTCTTCTCCAGCTTGTTGAGTGATCTCCACAGCCTGGAACCGCAACTAGGCAGCGTGTATTTCCATCTCCTGATTGCTTTGAGCGACACTTTCAGCTCGTTGCAACCAGTTTACTTCCCGGGATTTGCGTTCTCCTGGATGACGCTGATCTCCCACCGCCTGTTCATGCCCAAGCTTCTCCTGTCCGATAATCGCGACGGCTGGTCGGCATTCCACAAACTCCTCCTCTCCCTTTTCAAATTCCTAGCTCCCTTCTTAGGGTCAGCGAGATTGAGTCTCGCATCACGTAATCTCTATCGAGGTGCTCTGCGTCTCCTCCTGGTACTCCTTCATGACTTCCCGGATTTCCTCAGTGAATATTACTTTTCGCTATGTGACATTATACCTCCACGTTGCGTCCAGCTGCGCAACATCGTTCTGAGCGCTTTCCCTACCGCTATTACCCTTCCCGACCCCCACTTGCGCCACATTAAATTCGAGTCCATTCCCGACATGGGTCCGATTCCTCCTGTCTTATCCGACTTCTCACTCATCCTTAAAAACGGCGACATAAAAGGCTACCTGGACCAATGCCTGATGAACCGCGTTTCTCAGGCTACCTTGGCGGCGCTGAAAGATCGTTTGCGCTTGCCTCCTGGTACGGCAACTGGCGACGAAACATACAACATCTCGTTACTGAATGCTGTCGTCATGTATATTGGCGTCTCTACGGTTGTTTCTGCTAAAGCGCGGAGTGGCACACCGATTTTCGTACCGACTGATCCAGGTGTGGTCGCTTTGACTTACCTGGCGTACAATCTTGATCCGGAAGGTGTGTATCATTCATTACGCGCAGATATTTTAGAGATAGCTCACGCTTCCAATTCAGGCCAACACCATCTGGTTGGGTCAATGGTGCTCCATCTTCGCTACCCGAATGCACACACGCATTGGTTCTCGTGCTTGTTGCTGTATCTCTTCGAGCACGCAAAGGACGACCGTTTCCGCGAGATAATGACTCGGGTGATGCTGGAGCGCTTCATTGTACATCGTCCGCACCCGTGGGGAGCCTTGCTTACGTTCATCGAGCTCGTGCGGAATCCCAAGTACGATTTCTGGAACAAAGACTTTGTACACATCGCGCCGGAGGTCGAGGCCATGCTGAATAATGTAAGTCACAGTCTGCTCATTGATTCAGGCGGTTAGACCGACTGGGCTATCTCTGGCATAGGTTGCGCGAAGTGTTTTTCAGTCGTGATGATGTTAGATAGAAGTTTCAAGTAAATATTACTTGTTACCTGTGATGTTATTTTTTTGAGATTGCTTTCTTTGGTTTTTTGTTCTTTATTGGTACTCAGGCTTTCTGCTCTTTATCCTCTCTTCTCTCTGTTTTCTACTGTTCTCAGCACTGCACAATGTATTGTATCAAGTATCGTATCGTACTTTCCAGAATGAAGATTTTGCGACGATTTTCTCTGTAAAAATTGTGTGCAAATTGAATTGAATTGTTGCGCGAAATGTCACAACGCGTCGATCGGCGCGTGGCGTGGTTACCTGCTGGTATTGCTTGAATAGATCCCGCCTCTTGAACTCGACTCGGCAAGCCGTGTAGTGTACAGCGTCTTACAGCCACTCTCATCTACCACATTTTTGCTAGCAAGTCGTAATATAATCGAGTCTCTTCTGCCATGGCAGAAGAGCAGAAGGAGCAGGATGCATTCCTTGCGCTCTTCTCGACATTCGAGCTAGATCGACAGGTCATGTCGGTCCCCGACCTCAGCGATGGCGCACCACTACTGGCGCTTCTCCAGGTTGTGTAAGTTGCCTCCTGTCAATCAGTCTCAGCTGTCTGCTGACGCCGTGTCAACCTAGAGACCCAGAGTACTTCCGTTCGTCCCATCCATCCACGCAAGGATCCGACAACTGGGTTCTGCGCTTTTCCTCTCTTAAGCGTCTTTATCGCCTTATGACTCAGTACTACGCCGACGTCTTGCATCAGCCGACAAGCGGGATGGACGTTCCGGACTTGCAGGCTATGGCGAAGGACCATGATCCCGCAGCCACACTAGCTATGTGCAGATTGACGATCGCTATTGCCGTGCAAAGCTCGCGTAATAAGGAAATCATTGACAAAATTCAAGGCCTAAGCCAAGAAGATCAACACTGTCTTATGAAGGCGATTGAGCAGGCGAGTGGCTGTCGTGTGCTTATATGAAAGTTTGCTCATTTTTCTTCTAGTCGATGTCGAAATTGAAGCGCGGTGACATAACTCCGGACGTCGGGTCAGGGAGTATGAATGAGTGCGTTTTCCCCCTCTCATTCCGAACATATGCAAGCTGACACGATTCAGTGACGACCATTACTACCAGATCCAAACAGAACGAAGTCGAATACTGGCTGAGAAAGAGACGCTAGAAAGCGTCTACAGGACTCTCCTAGAGGAACATCGGACACTGCAGACGAATTTTGATGATGCTATCGCGGAGAAGGAAGAAGCCATTTCACGATTACGAGAGCTCAATCGGGAGAGGGATGACCGGAGGAGTGAGAAGGCGGATAGTATCATGCGAGCTGAAATAGACAGGCTAAGAACCGAGCTGTGAGTAGATTCTCCACACGACTCATTTGAGACAGCATCGAACTAACTTCGCTTGGTCAGTCAGAAAAGCGAGGATAATTTAAGCATCGCTGAGACCGAGCTAGAAAGACATAGACGTCTAGTTGAAGACTTGCACCATAAAGTAGACGAGCTGCAGGTCCGAGCAGACGAGGCTATTAGATTGAAGGATCAAGTCGACGAGTGAGTGGAAGTCGTGGATCACAAACCTTTTAACTTCTCAAGCTTTGTCCCGCAGGTATCGACACGCTGCGGAAAAGTTGCAGAAAACTGAAAACGTCATGGAAAAGTACAAGAAGAAGCTCGAAGAAAGTGCTGACTTGAGAAGACGTATAAAAGTACGTGACCTCGCGTTCCCCCGTGCATTTCCTTGATATTGATTGGTTTGACTTTCTTCCTAGGCGTTAGAAGAACAGAACGCTTCGCTCGTTGATAAGAATGCTTCACTCGAAGAAGAATATCGGAAGGTTTCCGCCTTCAAGCCTCTTCTTGAGTCCTATAAGTACCAGATCAGCGAGCTGGAGACTAAGGGCGCAACGAAAAATAAGGAAATAGACAGCTTGAAGTTCGAGCTCGAACAGGCACGGACTCTTCTGAAGATCTCTGCCGAGGAGCGGCAGAAGGATAGTGAAGCTCTGGAACTGTATCAGGAACGCGTGAGAGAGTTAGAGTTAATATCTGTGCGACCTATTAGCAAGCCTGGTCCATCATCCGGCAATGCGGACTCTAACGAGGAGAATGCGGAGTCCCTTGCTTCTCCAAATCATGACGAGGACGCCACAAGCCATGGACTTGGCGGAGAGCTTGATGACGCTCTATCTGGCCGAACAACGACAGACCTGAAGCTCGAAATTCGGCGACTGAAACGCGAACTTGAAGCTGCGCGGTCTAACCAGGCAGATAACAGCCGAATCTTGGTGCTTGAAAATCTGCTCGACGACGCGAATCGAATGAAAGCTCGATATGAATCTGATTATCTTGCAGCTCATCGAGAGAAACTGGTAATGCAGAAGGACCTCGAGGAGATTAGAAGCGGCAAATCTTTAGGAGATGGGTATGTCCTTTCTATCCTGCTAGTTTTCGGCTCTAGTTCACCCCTGAATGCCCCCCAGCGCGGAGGCAGCGATTGCGCTGAGGCAACGACTCAATGAGACTGTTGATCAACTCGACGATTTAAGGAAAGAACATGCAGAGCTCGAGGTTAACTTCCAAAACCAGTCGAAGGAGCTAACGATTGCCAAGTCAGACTGTACGCGTTACTAGAATCATGACCTTTCTTGAGATATTAACATGCTTCGCTCTAGTGAACCTTGTCAACAAGGATCAGCTTGAGATCCTCAGTGCTCTCCGCGAGTCTGTCAATGAAGACAAAGCCGCCCTTGAAGCCGAAATAGAGGGCCTTCAGAGCCAGATCAAAGAGCTGTCGGACAAGAACAGGATGCAACTCGAGCAGATCAATGGACTTCTTTTAGAGAAGATTTCATTGCAGAGCGAGGGCATTGGCCAGAGAGAAAAGATGTTGGAGAGGGAGCGCAACTTCAGGTAAATGACTAGGTTTGTGCACGGAGATTATGTTACTAACCAATTTTATCGTAGCGAACTACGGTTGTCGATCAATGGCAAAGATGTTCCGGAGGACGTGAAAGCTCGTCTGCTGAAGCTTCACGAAGAGAACATTACTCTAAAAGAGCAGTTATCTACCGCTCAAAGCAAACTCACAAAGGCGAAGAATGTGATTGTCCTTTTAATTCCTTGCCTGGGATCCGCTAATAAGATTGTCTAGTTTATCAAGCAGCAGGACAAGCTTTTCCGTGCGGAAAACACACGTTCGAACGCTGCATCTCCAGTAAGTCCTGATGCTATTCATGGTTCACGAGGTTCTCATCTGTCTCTAGGGAATGTCCGACGATCTTGAAGCTGTTTCCAAGGCTCAGGTGAAGATCTTTGAAGATGAAATAGACCGATACAAGGTGAGCGGTCCTTTCCGTTCCCTTTTGCTTGTTTATCTTAATAAGTAAATCAATCCCTAGAAAATCATCCAAGACATGCACGCACGATACGACAGAGAACAGCGATACATGCTCAGCGTCGTCCAACGATTCGGGGAGCAGCGAGCCATGGAGCATCTCGCCGGACAAGGAGGCGGGCAGCAACAAAAGTTCGCACCTACGAGTTGGTTAGCACAGCAACGTAAGAATGTGAGACCATTTTTCTTTGCTTCACGATTCCTCTTGATTTTGATTATGCGGCGATTAAAGATGGAACAGCTGCTACTTGGCCGATAGGCGATTTATGATACGACAAGTCATGACTCATACATCCACTTCATGATATTTTCCCCCCCCTCTTGGATCTACTGGATATACCCTTATTATGCAAATTTTGCCTTCGCCCTTCTGGTCCTAAACGATCGTTTGTGTTGTTGATATATCCTTGCTCGTTAGATTAGAGCGTTATAGTAATTAAGGTTAGGAGTTTCGTGAATTGAGATGCGAAGTCTGTACAAAAGAAATAAATAATTCGATGGTCTTAACGATTACGGACATAAGCAGCCCCGGTCAAGTCGGATAAGTAGACAATTTGGTCCGCAAAACCGCTGAGTCGAAAGAACTTACGAAAGAGCGTAGCACCACGTGACGAGGCGCTGCGCCGACGGTCATCGTCGCACGTCGTCGTTCGTCTCCTTCACTCTCCATCAATCATCTACCCGCGCTTCCTGCTTCCTCCTCGCCATTCAAAGTCGACATGGCGCTTTTCAAACGGCGAGGGAACAATGATAATGACTCGGACGACTCGAGCTCTGAGCAGCAGCCGAAGAAGAAGGGCGGCTGGCGCAGGCCCGCAAGTGCGTTGAGACTTGTATCATTTCATTGTATTGTTTCGAGCTAACGAACACTACTACAGATACCGCCTTCAAGCAGCAGCGACTAAAGGCCTGGCAGCCTATCCTCACTCCCAAGACAGTCTTACCTACACTATTCATCATCGGCATCCTCTTTGGTCCAATCGGTGGACTTCTCATCTGGGGCAGCAGCCTCGTCAGCGAGATCACGCTCGACTACACCAACTGTGACACCGTCAGCTCCTCTTCCGCTTCTGACCCCCAGTTCACCGACATGCCGGATTTCAACTACCGCCTGCGCTCGCGCGACTCGGATTTGTCGTTCAACCACCCGCAGTACGCTTTTGTGAACGACAGTGGACAGCATACGTGCATTCTGCGGTTCGACATTCCTGCAGACTTGCCTCCGACGGTGCTCCTGTATTACAAACTTACGAACTTCTACCAGAACCATCGTCGATATGTGAAGAGCTTGAATACGGACCAACTGAAGGGTGATGTAGTGTCGTACAGTGATTTGAAGGGAGGAGACTGCAAGCCGCTCGCTGTAAACGAAACGTCTGAAAAAGTTGTCTATCCGTGTGGGCTTATCGCTAACTCGATTTTCAACGGTTCGTCCTCGATTCTTATTTCTAAATGTATGATTGCCTACGCCAAGACTCCTAGACACGATATCCAACCTAATCGCCGTGGAAACCGACGGTTCGTCCAGCAGTGATTACGACTTCAGCTATAAAGGGATCGCCTGGCCAGGTGAAGCGAAGAAATACGGTACCACCAAGTATTCCATCGACCAAATTGAGCCGCCGCAGAACTGGCGTCTCCGCTTCCCGAACGGATACAACGAGTCGAACCTGCCGAACTTGCATGAGGACGAGCACTTCCACAATTGGATGCGCACGTCCGGGTTGCCGACGTTTACGAAGCTGTATGGACGGAATGATGATGATACGCTGAGAGCGGGGACGTATGAGCTTAATGTCACCATGGGTATGTCCTTTCTTCCTACGTCCGATTTTCCAGTTGCTAATTGTTGCGTTTTTTGATCAGACTACCCCGTAAAGCCGTATGATGGCACAAAGGCCATCGTAATTACAACTGTCTCGTGGATAGGCGGTAAGAACCCCTTCCTAGGATGGGCGTACGTCGCTGCCGCCGCTACGTTTGTCGTAATGGGAATCCTCGGTCTCATCCGGCATCTCGTCAGGCCAAGGTGCGTACAGCGTTACTATATGATTTGCATTTTACTCACTCGCTGTTTATTCTCAGGCGTCTGGGTGATATGTCTCTACTCTCGTGGAGTCGATGATTCTTCATGTGGCAGTTGCGATTGACGGACTTTCCCCTATGCCTGGCATTCCGCCTTCTCTTCTTTGTTTTATTTTCCCTCATGTTTCCATATTTATTCCCTTCTAACAATTGTTGACTAGTGGAGTGAATTAGTGTTCATATATGAAAGATCCGATAATCAAACTATACAGTGACTCTATTCTATAATGCTGCTTGAATCAAAACTTCTGCTATAATCGTCCTTCAAGCCCAATGCCTTCACATATGATTAGCGAATGCTCTGTCCCGTCGACGTTCTCCTTAAATTCAAACTTCGCACCCGTAAGCCTTTCAGCAACCCAAATCGCCGTCCTATCGAAGTATCAGCATTCTCGCGACACAAATATTTACATTTAATGTCGTTCAGCACTCACCTCGTATGCAACGTAACTCTCCCAGTCCTGACGACCGACCGACCCTTCGCCAGAGCAAGGAAAACGATCATCTGATCTTGCAACCACTCGTCTACGCATCCTCCTTCCTGAAGCTGTCTGACCAGCTCCCTCGCAGCCTCCTTACCCGTCTGCGCAGCCCTCACGCCCCTGGAGCCCAACGCGCTCCCAGCGAGCACGCATCCTGTGGAAGTGTACGCGAGGAGTATGATCGACGAGCCCGCTCGGCCTCGCGGGTTCGATTCGATCTCTATATCGATTTGTGTCTTGGGGAGAGAAGAGAGCTCCGGTGAGAGCGCGCGGAGCTCTGTCAGTGCGTTCTGCCGCATCTCGGACGCGATGCGCAAGCCTATCACGCCGCTGACGATGACGATCCCTTTCACGCTTACGACCTCGCCGCGGTCTGTGAGCGTTACGGCGCGGAGAGTCTGGCCCTTGAGGAAGGCGGGGATGGAGACTCGCAGGTGCCCGCCGCCATGTGGATAGAACCCGCGCTTTTTGATGTTCCTTCGGAGAAGGGCTTCATGGTGTTGTGTGGAGTTTGATGAGGATGAGGATGAAGAGGGAAGGACGTGCGTGTTGAGGAAGGGAAAGAGGACGTGCTGTGCGTAGTCTGCCTGCGGGGCGTTGAGCGCGTTCGTCCCGCCCCGGAGTGTGAGCGTCGAGTGCAACGCCGGCATATTCTCCGCGTCCACTCCAGTCTCAATCGTCTCTATTGCTTCGCTCCCTTCGCTCACCGCCTGCTCTGACGAATCCTCCGCCCGCTCCTCATTAGGGAGTGAGGACGAACTTTGCTCCGCAGGAGGACCATCTGCACGCTCCGGAAACAATAAACACGGCAACGAGACCTGCAAAAGCAACATGGTCGAGCCCGCCGTGCCCGGATCCGCCTCGTACTCCCCCGCGCGGATGTGTCCCTCACTGGGATCGAACGAGACGCATTGCGAGCCCTTCTCGATTCCTTCTGTGCGTGCGTTGGAGATTTGGGCGGTGAGTGCTAGCCCTGCACTGAGGGGATGTCATTAGCTATTACACGTCAGATGTGTGATTGAGGAGATGGGTAAGGAGTGGGTAGGTAATGAGGTGAGATGGCCGAGCACCGCGGTGTCGGTGAAGAAGAGGACGAGACGCGTCTGTGTAAGTATGACGCGACTTACGGACCTCACGGGACGCGAAATCAGCCTGGACTGTGATGAACAACCCCCATGCGTCCCCGGCGCCCTCATTGGAGGACATATGTCGAATGACGATATAAACCGGAAATGAAGTCCACTCCAGCAAGCGCTCAACTCGTCGTCATATACAAACAGTGATTACAACCGAACACCGTATTCGCACTCACCCGCAGCATGCTGGGCCTTCAACCCCGGCTGATCTCTGCCCTGACGCACGTTCGGGACCCGGACGGGCGTGTGTGTCAGTGCGGACAGGGCGACTGCGTTGCGGAGGAGCTGCCCACCACCTTCGAGCGTGCTGCCGTCGAGTTCGATTGTGGGTTTCGTTGTTGGGGACATGAAGGATATGGAAGAGCTGGTAATTCTGAGTATATTATTATATGCATTTGGATTGTGGTCACGCGTATTCTTGGGCGCGATCACGTTCGTTTCGCGTCTTGCACGTCGCTCGACCGACGACGACGACGACGACGCTTGACTAATCTTATGTATTTATTGCGCATAATTGCATCGATCGCCGCGGATGTATTTTGTGCGATGACGAGAAATGGTCCCGGCCTTTGTATTTATAGGCCTATGACGATGCATATATTCATCATCAAATTTTCTTGCAATATAAATGCAGCCGAGTCCCCGCGTAGTCCTTAATATCGTCCCTCAATCACCCCCATCATCCCCGCTCATCGCAGTACACTATGGCTCTAGCAAGGCACGTTAACCCAGACAGACTCATCCAGCAGGCAAAGGACAAAAGGGCTCCCAATCACTCTCACCATCTCACAAAAACAGATCCTACCCATACCACGTCTGCCTATGGTGCTCGTTATGGCACTTACTCTCTCCCAAAGTACAAAATACCCTCCAGTGTATGTCAGATCTATGCACTTTACTTGTGCTGTACTCACGGAGCTCCTAGGGTACCGATGCAGAGGCCGCTTACCAGCTCATCCACGACGAGCTCGCCCTCGATGGCTCGCCGCTTCTAAATCTCGCATCATTCGTGCATACTTGGATGCCTGCGCCCGCAGACAAGCTTGTAAAAGAGAACATGACCAAGAATCTCATCGATCAGGATGAATACCCCATGACCCGTGAGTCGCCATCTTAATCTCCGACATCATCTTCATATATCTCAACTTTGTTTAAATAGAAATGATCCACGAGCGCTGTAAGTTTGTAGATGCATCGGATTCACGCAGTGTGCTGATATCATCGTAGGCGTTTCTATGCTTGCGGACCTCTGGAACGCGCCGAACGGGAAGCAGGCTATCGGAACAGCCACAACAGGCTCCTCCGAGGCAATCATGCTCGGTGGTCTCGCCATGAAACGCATTTGGCAGGAGAAGCGCAAGGCAGCTGGTAAGAGCATCCACGAACCCGGACCTAACATCGTCATGGGTGCAAACGCCCAAGTGGCTCTCGAGAAGTTTGCTCGTTATTTTGAAGTCGAAGCTCGTCTTGTGCCTGTCTCTGTGGAGAGCAAGTACAGATTGGATCCAAAGAAGGCCATGGAGTTTGTCGATGAGAACACAATTGGCGTGTTCGTCATTCTCGGAAGTAAGTGTCCATATACAATCGCTGTAATTTTCATTTTTGGACATTGATTATCAGGTACGTACACTGGCCATTACGAACCGGTGAAGGAAATGTCAGATCTCCTTGATGAATACGAGGCACGCACTGGCCATCACGTTCCTATTCATGTCGATGGTGCATCCGGAGCTTTTATAGCTCCCTTCGCCACTGTAAGCAAATATATCTGTTCCGAAATACATACCTCTGATCCTGATCTGTATCTTTTAGCCTAAACTTCCATGGGACTTCCGCCTTCCTCGCGTTGTTTCCATTAATGCATCCGGACACAAGTACGGTCTGTCCTACGTCGGTGTCGGGTGGGTTATCTGGCGGGACAAGAAACACCTCCCCAAGGATCTCATTTTCGAGCTCCACTACCTCGGCTCGATCGAATACAGCTTCTCGCTCAACTTTTCTCGTCCCGCTGCGCCAATCATCGCGCAGTACTTCAACTTGGTGCATCTTGGATTTGAAGGCTATCGACGGGTTGCGCTTACAGATCTGCGAAACGCACGAGTTCTAGCCTCGCGCGCTTGAGAAGAGTGGATACTATTATGTGCTGAGCGACGTGCACCGTTTCGCAGATAGTACCTCCAGCGTGATCGAGGGAGCAAGACACGTGCTACAGGCTATCGCGGACGAGCATGATGTTGAGGTTCGTGTAATGTATTTGATTCTCTTGAGCATAGATGAAGCAGTTAGTTCCAGAACTACGCCCCGTGTCTCCCTGTTGTTTCTTTCCGCTTCTCTGATCAGTTCAGAGAGAGGAACCCGAATATCCAGCAAAGGTGGATACAGACTCTTCTGCGTTCGAAGGGATGGTGAGAACGACTCTTCCATATGTCATTTCTGGGAGTTCTAATATCCTTCCTTTGACCTGTAGGATTGTGCCCAACTACGAGCTCGCCCCCGACTTGCAGGACATCCAAATTCTGCGCGTTGTCGTAAAAGAGAATTTCACCGAAGTGGTACGTATCAAACCACAATTCCTTGATTAATCCTAAATTCTGACTTCGGTCCAGCTGATCGACCGTTTCGTCACTGACATCATCGAGCTCACCGAGGGTCTCATGAGAGATGGTTCCCCGACGCACTCACTGAGCACACTAGGCACGCATAGTGCTGCGCGGCGTGGTAATGGCACGTTAGAAGAGGGATCTGGCTCCGCCTCGTCTGGCACGTACGCGAAGCAGTGCTGATTGAATTAGCTTTGGGGAGTGGAATGTGAGATAGACCTTGTCGATATTTGCCTTGATTATCGCTGTTGGAGATGCTATCGTCGTGATTCATTGTAGACCACAGATTACTGTTACCGTGTTATATCTAAAGGAAGGAAGCCATTTATTTCCCGATTGAGCGATCGCCGTGGATGCACGTTCCGGTGTTCCGGTTGACGACGACCTGACAAGAATATCTATTTTTAGACCCAATCATCGTCATAGATGTGGACACTATAAATACAATACATATATATATATAAAGGGCAGCAGGTCCTCGTCTTCAACCTCCCATCACAAACAATTAATGGCCCTCGCAAAACACGTAAACCCAGACAGACTCCTTCAGGAAGCCAAAGACAAAAAGGCCCACAATCATTCTCACCATCTCACTCAGACAGATCCAACACAGACTTCTTCCGCGTATGGTGCGCGCTATGGCACCCTTCCCTTGCCAAAGTATAGAATACCCTCAAAGGTAATGCAATCCCTGGCAATTTCAGCGGTAGTTATAGTGATGGTTCTGTTGCTCTTGCTATCATAGGGAACAGACGCAGAGTCAGCCTACCAGCTCATCCACGACGAGCTCGCGCTAGACGGCTCAGCCGCTCCTCAACCTCGCGTCCTTCGTGCACACTTGGATGCCTTCTCCTGGCGAGAAGCTCGTGCAGGAGAACATGTCGAAGAACCTCATCGACCAGGATGAGTATCCCATGACTCGTGAGTTCAATGTCACTTCCGACTCGTACTTGTGTGCAGATTTAATTGGATGATCCGAATCCTGTCGTGATAGAAATGATGCATGAGCGCTGTAAGCCTTCGAATATATACATAATGTAAGCCTAGTTGAACGATATTCAGGCGTTTCGAATGCTGGCGGACCTCTGGAACGTCCCAAATGGCAAACAAGCCATTGGAACCGCCACCACAGGCTCCTCCGAGGCAATCATGCTAGGTGGTCTCGCCATGAAGCGCATCTGGCAAGAAAACCGCAAAGCCGCGGGAAAGAACATTCACGAACCTGGTCCGAACATCGTCATGGGTGCAAACGCCCAAGTGGCGCTCGAGAAGTTTGCTCGCTATTTTGAAGTCGAAGCTCGTCTCGTCCCTGTTTCTGTGGAGAGCAAGTATAGGTTGGATCCAAAGAAGGCCATGGAGTTTGTCGATGAGAATACGATCGGTGTTTTCGTCATCTTGGGCAGTAAGCGCGCATATAGTCAGTGAAGCTTGAGATATTTCTGAAGACATGTCTTCTAGGTACATATACTGGTCATTATGAACCTGTCAAGGAGATGTCTGATCTCCTTGATGAGTACGAGGCCCGTACAGGCCATCATGTCCCTATCCATGTCGATGGTGCATCTGGAGCTTTTGTCGCACCCTTCGCAACTGTAAGTAAGACTAGTCATTCACAAAGACACCTATGGTTCAACAATTTTTTTAATAGCCTAAACTCTTATGGGACTTCCGCATTCCTCGCGTCGTGTCCATCAACGCATCTGGACACAAATACGGCTTGTCCTACGTCGGTGTCGGCTGGGTTGTCTGGCGCGACAAGAAGCACCTGCCGAAGGATCTTATTTTCGAGCTTCACTACCTGGGGTCTATTGAGTACAGCTTCTCGCTCAACTTTTCTCGTCCTGCTGCCCCGATTATAGGGCAGTACTTCAACTTCATGCACCTAGGCTTCGAAGGCTACCGGCGCGTGGCTCTTATGGATCTGCGCAATGCCAGAGTTCTAGCTCGCGCACTTGAGAAGAGCGGATACTATTTTGTGCTGAGCGACGTTCATCGCTTTGTGGAGGGTGCATCTAGTGTGATCGAGGGAGCTAAGCAAGCTGCAGGCGTTAAAGATGAAGAAGACGTTGAGGTTGGTGTCCTCGATTAGTCCCCAGGCAGATTCTGAAAAGATATCCAGAATTACACCCCGAGTCTTCCTGTTGTCTCCTTCCGCTTTTCCGACCAGTTTAAGGAGAGATTCCCAGAAATACAGCAGAAGTGGATGCAGACCCTTCTGCGCTCTAAAGGATGGTGAGTTACATGGATACTACTTTCAAACCCGGGCGTTCTGAGATGGCTTTGATTATTGGAAGGATCGTACCAAACTACGAGCTCGCACCCGGTCTGCAGAACGTCGAAATCCTGCGTGTGGTCGTACGCGAGAACTTCTCCGAAGTTGTATGTTCACATATGCACTCTTCCTCCTTTTTTATTAAAACATCTAAATTCCGATATTCTTAGCTCGTCGATCGGTTCGTTACTGACATTGTCGAGCTCACCGAGGAGCTCATGAAGGACAGTTCTCCGACCCACGCGCTGAGTACTCTGAGCTCGCACAGTGCTGCGCGGCGTGGCAATGGCAGGCTTGAAGAAGGCTCCGGTTCCGCGCCATCTGGCACGTACGCGAAGCCATGTTGATCGAAAGCCACACGGCTCTCCGTCCGGAGATACAAGTCAATTGAAAAAAAAAAGTCCGTGGAAAATCATGTTTCGAGTATCGCACGGAAGACAATGCCGTTGTATTCCACACAAAGGAACATTATGTACAGTACAATACATACAAAAAGGACGGAAGAAACTTTCACAGATCGAATACAAGTTGATTCAAAAGAACCCCCATCGTCGTATACTTCTAAGCACGAATTCCAGAATTTCGACATACTTGATCGTTGTGTATAGTACATGAGTGCATATAGGCAGGTAGAAAAAGGAAGTACAGCATGTTATCACACGCGATCAAGAAAAAATGGATACAAATGGACTATCCACATCCACCATTTACCGATTCCAGTTCAGACCTTGAACGCCTGCGAGATGTTGATGTTGGCCTGACGAATGAGCCCAGCAGCCTGCTCCGAACGAGGCGTGATCGAGCACTTATACGAGACGGGATGTCTATCATCGTGAAAAGAAAAAATACGTCAATAAATACATCACGGAAAGAAAACTGAAATTGGATGAATGTAAAAGGGAGAGAAAAACGCGACATACGAAACGACCCCGGGAGCCTGTCGATGCTCGACAGGGATAGGCACACCATTTTCGTCCTTCGCAAGCCCGAAGTCGAACGTCGCGAGCAAGCGCGCGATAGCGAGGTGCAGCGCGCTCTCGACGTAGTAGTTTGCTGGACAGGCACTAGATATGATGAAGTAAATAAAAGGTGGGTGATGATCAGTATGCATACATGTATGGAAAGGGGGAGGCCCGGGGGGGGGGACACAAAATAGGGCCTACTCACCGTCTCCCGTACCCAAAGGCGTAGTCCGCGGGGTCCTTAGCCGAGAAGTCGAGCCGATCTTCAGCGTCGAAGTAGCGCTCTGGCTTGAACTCCATCGGGTCTGGGTATAGTGCCGGGTCATGTAGGATTCCCCTAGATGATAGTTACAATGTCAGTATTGAAACACAAAGCATTTGCATGACTTCAAAAAGGAACGAACGTATCCATGCACCGTATTTACGAGGGAAGAAGAAGTGACGTACCATGAGTTACCAAGAACGATAGCACCCTTCGGTAGGTAGTACCCATCGTACTCGTCGTCTTCTTTCAGCATATGCGGTAAACCTATGATCAAACGTGTTTTATATCATCAGCTCTCCTTTCCAGCCCCAGAAATCCAAGGCGGAATAAGCACATACTCTGAGGAGCAGAAACATGCCAGCGAAGCAGTTCCTTCATCACCGCCGTCACATACGGTAGATCTTTCTTATCATCAAGAGTAGGCAAGCGCGAAGTCCCGACAACAGCGTCGAGCTCCGCCTGAGCCTTCTTCTGCACATCCGGGTATAGAGTCATTGCATTGATAAAGCCCGACAATGCCGCAACACACTGCAGACGCATCGATCAGCAAGAACATTCACAGAAGGTAGTATGCATATAGTGGTCGGAGAACTACTTACAGTATCAGAACCAGCTAGCGCCGTCAATTTGATTTATGATGGTTTAGTTCGTAGGTTCTTGAGCACTTCTTATGAGGTCGTGACTACACGGAAATACTCACCTCCAAAGGCAACTGTCGAACAGTCCCGAATAGTAATTTCAATCTCAGAGTCGAACTTTTCGTTCTTCTCCCGTTTGTACTCCTCGAGAAGCTCCGAAATGAAGCATGGCATCGGCAGTGTATCAGTGGCCTACACACATATACAAACAGACAGCGGATTGAATTTCAGGTAGAACGATTTGATTAAAATGAGGAATACAGACAATTTTCTTCTTGGACTCCCAAAACGGAGAATCACGCATGCCTTGGACGTCGCACTGTAGTTGCTCAGCCATTTTCTGGGAGAAAGCTCCCGGAACCCAAGATGGTATCTTCTTGACTGGAAATATTCGTCAATGTTCCCGACAAAACCTGAAGCGAATCTCAAGAGCAAAAGAATTCGTACAGATAGGAAATATGTCGGCAAGAAAAGCCCCAGGGCGCGCAAGTTCCGAAATGGCCGCTAAAGCACGCTCGGCAAGCACAACAAACTTGTCATTGCGCGTCTTCGGGACGATCCCATATATCGACATCATAATCTGCTGCGCAATGTGTCTAGCAAAAATTGGTTTCGCATCAAATCAGCCAGCTGGCCATCGATTATAATTGATGCAAAGCACGCACAAACGAACATGGTCTTCGAATTCGTTCGGCCTATCCAGAAGAAGCTCGAGTAATCTCGTTGAGGCGAAGTCGAAGGCCGGATTGAACATATGCACGGTGCTCGGACCGAACTTGCTACTGAACACTCGACGATGAGTTCTCCACAGGTCTCCATAAGGCATCAATGCAAAGACCCAATCGAGACCCGTCCTATGTTTTCCAACAGAACGAATTCAAAACACGGAATCATTTCAGAAATGGAAGGTTACTCACAGTTCGCCGAGAAGAGGTAGCCGAGGCCGATCGGAGTAGATAGCAGACCGCTCTCCGAGGAGTTCGTTCACCACCTTCGCAGAGTTAAGGAGAATTATAGGCTGGTTGAACACAGATACATGGACAACTTCGCCTTCAGCACCATTAGTTGTTGTAGGAAAACACAGGTTACATCTGAAGGTAGGCATACCATATTCCCTTCCCCATTTCGTGAACGTCTCCCAAGAGTCCTGTAAGGGCATATGAAACGTGTTCCCGACGAGCGGGAGAGGCTTCGGGCCTGGCGGAAGTGGAAGACCGTGTCCCTTTGTCCTCATACTGGTCTTGGGACCCCGCAGGACTCGAAAAGCGAAATAACAGCCAGCTAGTCCAGCTCCACAGACGAAGAAAGTCACGACATTCGAAGGCAGCAATCCCAGTACAGTGTTCAAAGCCATGGGCGGTTTGTACGAGGTGTTCCTGGCCAATCGTACAGTGATCAAATGAGAGCGTACAGAAGCTACCTAGGAAGACCGCACGTTGATCCCTTTATATTTCCCTCCAATCGAGAATTGATAATTGATCACGGCACGAGAACTGCGGCGTTCCTTCCATTAGTGTAGCCATGGATTTCTTAAACTTATTGGACACTCCGGCGCTTCAAAAAAGAGAGCCATGCTTCTGGATACTACACAGCCACTCACCGACTTTGTTCCATTCGCACCTGTGCTATACGAAATCAAGCCGTATCAGACACAAAAACGAGGCAAGCTTTGGAAGTAGAGGAAAGCAGAGGAAAGCACGCTTGAGCCACGCGGACTAACGATTTGCGTAATTCGAGGAAGTTCATGCAGGGTCGTGCATTGGCTTCTATTGAACATTGATTTCGAAGCATTCGAAAAGAAGCCTGGAGGCAATTTTTCCGGACACGATGTTCTTCAACTTAAGTCTGTATGTACTGTAAGACGACATGCCGCCTGCATCATATTGGTTGACCTCTTTGACCTCCTGTACCCTCAAGCTAAAGCCTCTAGACCTGTTGCAACGTGTCAAACCTTGTGCTTGAACAATAGCAAAAGAAAGCAAACTAAGTGGGCAATCGATTTTACTTAGCTTGGTCAGTTATTCGGGAAGCCGGCTGTCGTTCCGACAGAGGATCCGTATGAAAGCATAAAAGTTGCCCCGAGTCAGTCGAATTGTATAAAGCAAACCAAAGTGCGTATTCTTGCACTTTCGGTAGAGCAAATCATCCGGCACCAATACGGTTCTTCTTGATATGTTGAGTGTCCTTATCGAATTGCCGTAATACTGAGGCTTGTGTTACGTTGAGCGATTTTTGACCGGAAATACCTGAAAACTTCCGACTCCAATACATCGTTCAGTTCCTTTGCGATATGGTATAGCGTATGTCATCACGAGGATAAAAAGGGCTGGAAAAATCAATCTCAACAAGTTCCTATCACCTAAATGAAGTCTACAAAGGTGTCTCGC
The DNA here is from genome assembly GCA_009806525.1 of Sanghuangporus sanghuang. Taxonomy (NCBI): domain Eukaryota; kingdom Fungi; phylum Basidiomycota; class Agaricomycetes; order Hymenochaetales; family Hymenochaetaceae; genus Sanghuangporus; species Sanghuangporus sanghuang. The sequence goes on along the minus strand of VVIT01000001.1, from coordinate 1,054,730 downwards.
TACGCCGCTCTCCAGGGTTGGCTAAGAAGCCGCTGCACCGAAATCAAAGATCGGTACCGCACATCCGCGTTCTCGTGTGTCATCAGCTGCATTACTCTCGTCTTCGCACCGAGGTCCGCCACAACCCTTTGACGGATAACCACGCGAATGAGTAATCAAGAGCCTCCCAAAGCGAATGAAGCAGCACGTACTTCTTTCCCCGATCACAATACTTGACAAACTGTCCGAGGTCGTGCGCAGCGACTGCCAGGACAGTCGGATCCGAAGACTCATTTAGAAGCTTCACAAGGAGCCTAATGCGTCGGGCGAAAATATGAATTCCAGGTTCATACAAGGAAAGAGAAGGACCCACTTGAGCTGAGCATAGTCATGATCACATAGCTTTCCCGCATTTTCTTGCCAGAAAGATTCTGACTCGTGCACAGGTGACCAATGTAAATAACCGGATTGTAGTTCTGCGGTATACTCCTCCCAAGTCCTAAAGGCAGGTATCATTATGAGATGAGAAATGCCTGACTTTCATAACCACGACGAAACATGGCGTACGTTAAGCTATCAAACCGTGCATTCAATTCATCGCGAAGGAATCGCACATCTTCGATAATGTCCTCATCCGTCCATTTTCGTCCGCACAAACTCTTCACAAAAGGAAGGAGCTCGGAGACTAGCATAGATGGTAGATTTTGTGAAGGAGCTTTTGAAACAAGATTCTATGACAAAGTTAGAAGACGAATGAGAATTCCTTACAAGAAAGACCTACTCGGAAAGTAGCTACAATCACCCGGATGACCTTCTCTTTTACTGCACCTTGAGCCACATCGGTCAGGAGTGGAATAATATCGTATTTCCTGCAACCACCGTTCATCAACGAGGAACATAATCAGTCCGATTGGAGACCGTACTTATTGATATTCTCTGCTATTTCCTGCTCAAATGACAATAACCAGAAGCAAAAGCAAACTTGATAGCTCATCTGAGCACTGGGCTTGCTCCGTAGGATTTCTCGGAGGCTAAGAAGTAACTGAGCATTGAACTAGCACGATTGACGACGACAGCACATACCCGATGATGATTTTTGAATGCGACCAGACTGCCTTCCGGACCTCCGTTCTGGAAAGCAAAGCTTCAAGGCATTGCACGGCTGTGTCTCTCTTATTGGACGAGGTGGACTGCAAAAGGCCAGATAAGACTTCAAGGAAAGGTTGAAGGTACTGAGTCTGGATGGGTGAGGACTCGGAACTGCAGTGGATTGTTGGTCAATAAACACAAACTGACTAGATGGGTGCATCCATTTACCTCAAGAGAACTGTGAGAATCTGGGCAGACTTGAGCTGAAGGAATTCGTCTTGACTTTCCAATGTCCTGGTCTCTCAATATGAGCTGGATAGCTGGGGAATAAGCAGGTGTGGCGTACCGCAATAATGGCCCATAGGGCAGCTCAGGATCCTTCTCAGCAGCTCTTCTAAACCATTGTGTACGCTCTTCATGATCTACATGAAGCCTTCAGCGGCACTCTAACAATCGACGGGGACGCATTTACCAGCAAGTGCGTCCGTAATGAGTACTAGGATCCATTGCATCGTATCCACTCGATTTAGCTTTTTGAGAAGACGGAGATACAGATGAGCATATGTCTGGCCATCCGACTGCAATAATGATTCTGTCTTTGCCCTCGGTTGCCTATCCACTTTCTTGATGAGTGCGAGCTCTTCTGATGTAACAAGACCAGCGCGTTGGTATGCCTAGATAAATACGCAATAAGCAACGATTCTGTATCTTGTCTGGACGGATTATTCACCTCCCATGGCACTGGTTTGCTTCTTATCTTCGCCGACGTCTCTTCTATATACGCATTTGAAACGAGTGAGAGGGACATAATGGGTGTTCGGAAAGAGAGATGACCAGACCAAGCAGATCCAAACAGGTTCGCCGCGCGCGGCTAAGTCGCGTCTCAAGGCCCTTCAAGTTTCTTACTCGCCTACTGGTATGTCGCCCTCCGCGCTGCTCACTCAATGTCAACGACGAATTCATCATGATATCGGTTTTCAAAATGGTAAACTCATCAGGCGAAACTATTTCACCCTATTGATTATGCTGATTCTTAATGATTCCAGGCTTCGCGAGACGTACACTCGCGACGATCGTGGATACACCAAAAAAACACCGTCTCGCAGTCGGTGTCATCGTGAACCGGGCACCAGTTCTGACACGCACACCAACCAAGTTTGAACGAGAGTTCTACAAATACCAGCAACGTATCCAACGCGCTCTACACAATCCATTTCCCTACGAATTCTACTTCAAACAGGGCTCATTACTGGAGGCTCAGTTCAACCAGGAAGAGATCCGACGCGAACGAAAAGCATTTGGCGACGATGCAGTGAAGCATATGGAGGACAAGTCAGCATTCTTGATGAGTGTGGACTCAATGACGGGCGAAGAGGAAGAAAAACCAATACCGCGGCGAACACCAGCAGATGAAAAACGGGATGTAAAAAGTCTTGACAGGCAGGGGTCACGAAATTTGTACCTTCTGGTGAAGGGCCTGCCAGGCGACAAATACAAGTGGAGGTTTCCGAAGGGCTATGTAGAAACGGGCGAACTGTTGCATGAGGTATGTCTTGTCGTTCGTCTCGTATACCTGCTCACTGAAAGAAAAATCGGATGTAGGCGGCAAAGCGAGATTTGCATGCTGAGTGCGGTCCCAATATGAATACCTGGATAGTTGGACGAAGACCAATAGGATTGTTCGAGTATAACTACGAGTCCACATCCGACCCTCAGCACTCGGGAGAAAAGGTATGTTCATATCACTGACAATGGTATCCTGCTAACATACTTCGTAACAACGCAGGTTTTCTTCTACAAAGCTCATATATTTGCCGGGCAAGCACGACCGATTGAAACCAGCGTCACCGACTTTGCTTGGCTTACGAAGGAAGAGATCGAGCCTTATGTGGACAAGGAATACTGGTTAGGGACGAAGGATATGTTATCTGACCTCTAATAGTTTTGCTTTTGATTTCATCAGACAATTATCATTGTCACCTTTGTAATAACGGCGGGCTTAGATACTCTTCTCAGGTGAAAAAAGATTAGACTCCTTTCAGTCTTTTGCAGTATACAAATCGGTACAACTACAACTACTCAACAAACCAGGTGTTTCTAATAGATATATGTAAACTCATCCCCAAGTATACCTCGCCGTGCACAGCCCTGTGAACGGCAGATGCACAATCCAGCGTGAGGTCCGCGAAGAGATGCTGACCTCCTTCATGAATTCATGGTACTTCGTCGAGCCCTGGTCGCGAAGTCGATGGAGAATGCAGATGAGGGAGATCCATCAGCGACAAGTTCTATTCTTTCTTCTCCATGTCCAAGTGGTCTACCGGGAGGGAAGGGAGCAGCCCAAACCGAGGAAAAGGCTCGCTAAGTCATGGTTGAACGAGTAATTGGACAATACCATGTCACTGATCTCGGCCAGTCTCAACACTTCTATCGAACCCATAGCTCCGCTACAACATCCCATTCTCGGAGAATTTGCGCATCGGCTGCTTGAACTTCACCCTGAGTATGCAGAGTAACTTCATCGCCACCATTCTGCCCTTCAGCTGAGCTACTTTCATCTTTCTCTTGGTCCTTCAGAAGCAAGACTCGCAAACCACCAACGCGCGCGAATCCGCGAGTGCGTGGAACATATGAAAGTGTGAACTCGACATTCCCCTCGCCGCGTTCGACGCGAATTGACGAGGGAGAGGAAGCTTCTACCTCTCCGGATGATATCAATGCAATGGGTGGCAGGAAGACTACAGAGGTACCCGAAAACTGCACACGTCCTGTCGCCTTCCCGCCTGGTCCCATAGCATCGGCCTTCAAAGTACTTGAGTATGGCGCAGGAAGTCGAACTTCCGATGACCCGGTTACTTCGTCACCATCTCCAAACGCCTCAGCGCCACCGCTCTCCGAGTCCCGGATGCCAAGAGCCTCGCTCAGTGCAACCCGCCTTAAGCGTTCCGTCAGTCCACCAACAGTTACGGTGTTCGCTGCTCGCGCGGCCACAGACGTAGGTGATGCGACCGTACTTTCTGCACCGGCCGAAATAGCATTGGTCGCATTAACACTCGCCGAGTTAGGAGGCGGAGACATGACTCGTCTAGGAGTCAATACATCAATGGAACCAGCGTGACTGGCCGGTGAGTGCATTCCTGAACCAGTTGTCTCGAACGATAGTGTCGTACTCGTTCGTTTCTTAAGTGTTCGTGTCGCCGAAGGAACTCGTGCCCCACCAGACGTCTGTTCAGGGATTATTGGTGGGGCAGGGAGTGTATGTTGAACAGCGAGTGTGATGATACGAGATTTTCGTGGTGAGATTTCTCCAAGTAGATTAGGTACAATAGCTGGTAATGTCGCGGACACCGCCAAGGAGAATCTCAAGTAAAACGGTTTCTCGACATGTACAGTGGCATCTTCGGGTCGGTCCAAAAGTACAAGATCCACCTGTACATCTGGAAGAAGCTCCACTTGCCCGGGAAGCGCAGGGACAGGCGGGGCCACCGCACCAGGAGAATGAGGCCGAACCGGTACACCTGGAGTCGTTGCACGCTTGAAAGGCGAACCTGGGCGTTGTGGAGGTGGTGTAGCCGTTCGCTGTTGTTGTGCTTGCTGCTGGAGGGAAGGAGAGCGAGGTCGTGGCATGTTAGGTAAGGCTGACTTCTGTAAGTAGGGTGGAAGTGCAGAGGCGGGTGCGACACCGGAGGAAGGAGGTGCAGGTAAAGGTATGCGGCGGGACAGAACCTGGTACAATCTCATAAGAAGCACTGAAAGTTAAATACGATTTAAACTTACGGAGGTCAAGAGTCGACCAGGCTCTCCCATTGGAGACCTCCATGAGATGTCCAAACGACCAAGTGGGATAATGGTACCAGGAACAGGAGGAACAGAGACACTTGTAGCCCTAGGAGTTAATTTAGGAGTTAAGATGTAGATATACTGTCGCATATCTTGCGGAGGCATAAGAGCCATGCTATCAGAGAATATGCTCTCCCTGATTGTGTTCGCAGTCTCCGACTTCTCCAGGGAAGAGGAAAATAAGACATTTGCATCAACTACGTTCCATCCTTCTACAGGCTCCAAACGGATTCTCTCAAACCAGAGAGGGCCCTGAGTAAGATTTTGAATGTGTACTTCCAGAAACACTTTATCTCGTTCGTCCCGGGACAGGAGGGCGGTAGGACTCTTTGGTACATGAACTTTTGATTTCACGGAGAGCGGATTAGTAACCTACCATTGACTTCAGTTAGTGCACTCCATTCGCACTAGACTTTGAGCGTAAACTCACCATGAATTTATAGAATTTGCGGAAAGTCTGCATGAATGGATCTCCTGTGTGATCACTACCGCTAGTGGCAGGTCTCATTCCGGGCGGCGTACGGTAAGTGACGGCACACCCAAGCACATGCTGCCCAAGTTCCTTTATTTCAGTCGACACGCTCAGCTCCAAAGAATCTCCCGCTCCTAAAGTTCCATCTGCACCTCCCGCTTCCTCATCCGCCGTACCTGCGGCAATCTCTGCAAGGACGACTTTGCTCGTCGCAGGCTGCATCTCAACTCTGGCCCGTACAGAATCAACGGGTATATCCACCTCGTTATTTACGCTCAATACGCAAGAGAACGTCTCGCCAAGTTGTATCGCGCCAAACTAAGCAGGTAATGTGAGCACATTGCTCGCATAAGTAAGATCTCGCAGAGTCTTGGGATGTCCGGCAAGAGGCTCTGCGCCTTGCAAAGAGAGAGGGCTTGCAGTCGAATGAGCAGAGAACGATGATGAGCTGGAGAAGAAAGGTTGCCAGTGCGCCGCGAGTGATGGGCGGGAGACGCGCATCACTTTGAGGGATAGCGGATGCTGTCCGACACCGTCCATGCCTGCTATTTCTCTTTGAGGTATCACAAGCTGCAATAAGAAGAGTCGGAAGTGGCCCGCAGGTACTCTAACGGTTCACCTCAGACGCGTGAATGAATTGGATTGAGAAGTGGTCGTGATCGACGCGTCCGAAACGCGTCGGATTTGCGGTAAATCAGATTTGGGACTCCGACCATGCGGAACGGTACTACATTAATGTAAACGGGAGTAAAACGATGTGTTCAATCTAATTATTCCAAGAAAACTAGAAAGCATTGATTAGTAGCTAGTGGCAACGTTATCTATCTAGCCAAAAAAAAGAGGCATTCCACACTGAAGCTTCCTCAATCAAACAAGCACAATCAGATGGACCAGCGTCAAGGTTGGCTGGTGACCATTTTGTTCTATTGCTTCTTCGACGCTTTGATCTGCTTCTGCGCATCATCGAATCTTCTGACGACTAACTCGCACTTTGCCGTCTTACAGATATACTTCGAAGTTTTCTTGATCTCATCCGAGAATAGGGTAAGACCCGCTGCGCGCTCAACCGCATCAACTACACAACGAAAGGTATCAGTATTGGTAAAAGCGGTTCTGCTGTTAAGCGGAACCAATGTACCTGGGACGGAGAAGCTTTCGAATGGTGTCGTGTCTGGTATAGCGGCATTCGGCAAGACGAAGGCACCAGTGGATATTTCCTGTACGTCTGGTGTAGACGGTGAAGATGGTCTAGATGCCAGCACAACCTTCGCAAAGTGAGTTGGAACTCCAATATTCGGTGGGTTTCCAATCACTTCATAGGTCTGTCACGAAACACAAGAATACGCTTCTTATGAATTGGCTCATGAATTATAAGAATCTACTCACCACCCGCCATTTGCCATCAGGTTCCTTTTTCGGCAAATAGAGAGGGACAGTGAACACGTAGACGTCTTTAAAAGTCGACGTTAATCGCCGACACCACTCTTCTACGTAAGCCCAATAGTGACGGTTGAAATCTACGCCCACCTGTGGCGCGATGTTCGTCAAGAGGAATGTCTCGTCCATCGCATCCTACACGACGGAGTAAGCTATAAGCATTCAAGTATTCTGTAGGTCAGGAAGTGACGCTCACCTGGGAAGCCTTCGCATCAGCTGCGGGCACCCTTTCAAAATAAAGTATTTCGATAATCGATTTTTAAAGAGAAGGCAATATGTTTACTCACATGTGCCCACGATCATATCCGCTCCGGAAGAAATCTTGCAACCGAGCCCTGAACGGCAAAGGAATCGCAGTATCTTCCGTGAACACAGACCGACTCCTATCGCCCTTATCGTCATCCGATGCTGGGGCTTCAAGTATCGACCTCCCTAAAGATGAAAGCGTTAAATGCTCAGCCGTCTGTCGTCACGTTCAGCACATCAGAATCAGAAGTCAAAATAAGTGGCGTAGATACGTACCCAGGCAGGATGTCGCAGTCGTCTGTCATACGCGGTCACATACGCTTTCCTCACAAGCAAATCCGATATTGGACCTATTCACGTTGAATATACATGAAAAAGCAAATAAAGACCATCCAAGTATCAAGCAAACGTACCAGGATTACCAAATTTGAGTATAGTCCCAGGTAGCTTCTCAGAAGTCTTTACCAAATCGGTGACTCCTTTCGATTCAACCTGAACCAACGGCGAAGGAGGCGGACCAGGAGCAACGACTGCCGAAGTGCTCTCAGGCCGAGACGGAACAGGTACAGGCTGCCGTTGTCGGGAGGCAGCGACCGCAGCGACCGTTCCACCGCCTACTATCGCTCCAATAGCGAAACACGCCGCATGCACGATACTCGCGCCAGGCATCCTCTCCTCCTTAATAGCAGTTTGCGGAAGCTCAGCAAGAGTCCACTACCCAACGTTTTTGGAAGATTTGGGAAGCCACGTGCTTGAGGACGCGTCGTGTTTGTTTGACTTTGTTGATCAATCAATAAGTAAGACTCGAGAGCAACTTTCAGTCACAGCATTATATACACATTATTTGACAAGAAATTTGCGGAGAACACACTGTGAAGGGAGTAGGGCGAGAAGCGGAGGGAAAAGAAAAAAAGAAACTCTCAAAGACACAAATAAGTCTGGTCAAGTAAGGTATTAAAATGGCGGCCATAAAGTCACAAACATAAGTGCTTTTCTTGCTCGTAAGGCTGGCAAAATCATGTAGTAATATGTCTCCTTGGGAAAAGAAGAGAGAAAAGAAACACGGGAACATTGTGTAAATGAGTATAATGGAGGTGTGCAAGGGTCAAGAGCGAGCATCCAAGAATATTCTGCATAACAAGTCGTGCTTAATAGTTCAGTTTATGAGTGGACACTAGGCCAACCAGTGACCCTTGTCCGCCATCTTTCCCGCGCAAGACCTCGTCACCAAATGGCAAATCCTTTATACCGATATAGCTATGACTTGACTTTTCTCCCACTGTCTAGAGCTCGAGCGGCTCGTGCGAACGAGCTTCCAGGCCATGGGTCGCACTCTCACTTGCCGACACGCGTTCACGGCGCGTAGCAAACCCACTTCCCGCAGAGGGGCCGCGTGGCTGACGAACGACGTTACTTGCCACTTCGCCCTCGCGAATTGTTCCGTTGCCATTCAAGTTCAAAGGCGTGGAGAGAGTGCTAGGCAGGCTTGGAACGGGCGGCACACCCGAACCCGAAAATGCGCTATTTCCGAAAAGCGAACCAAAGCCGCCAGGCGAGCGTCGCGACGGAGAAGCAATAGTTGCGTACTCGCGAATGTTACCGTTCGAGGCCCGCGACGTGAGACGCGGCGCCTGGTTATGAAGAGTCTTCATGTCAGGCATTGACTTCTTGGCTCGCAACGAGCTGGCAGACATCTGAGGCGCCGACATATTATAAGTAGAAGGAGCGCGAGAAAGAGTCTATACTTTTATCAGTATTTCTTCAGATGAATAAGCTCTTAACGTACCCTGCGCGGCTCTGCTTGCATCGGATGATTCACCCTTTCCGGATCAATTCTCGTGACAACAGCATAGCGTTCTTCACCTTCCCCAACGGAGTAATGATAAACTCCAAGTTTCTGCGCAACAAGATGAACAATGCGGCGTTGTTTGGGACTCAAGGTCCTGGAAAATGCGAGTTCATCACGCATCGGATCATCCTTAAACAGAAGGATACGGGAATATATTTCAAGTGTAGCAGGATCATTAAGATCGAGCTCGGTCGACGAGCCCCTCGTTGACGGAGTCGTAGAAGGAGGGGGAGCAATTGGCGATCCGACGCCCACGCCGTATTGCTGAGGAACCGGCATTGGCATCGATGGCGAACCATCCTGCTGTTGGTACGGATTCGCATAAGGAGTAGAAACCGAACGCGGTGTACCATACATTGCTCCACCAAGTGAGCCGAAATCATCAAGCGAAGGCTGATGCTGCTGGAGAGCGTGTTGCTCCTTCTCCAATTGCATAGAGCGCATGCGACGAAGTGCCTTTTCGCGTTCAATGCGTTCTTTCTCGCCTTGCTGAAGAACCTTCTTGTATTCGACACGCAGTTTACGACCTTGGACATCAAAGCCATTGAGTGCAGCAACAACTGCATCAGCATCTGATGCCTGCCGGAAATTAGCAAAAGCAAGCCCGCGGAAAGCACCCTGAGCATCAAGATGATAATTGAACGCATACGGCGTCGGGATGGAGAGCGAAGCCTATAACCCGGCCTCAGCATGACGCATACAGATTAGTCAATAAGTATAAAGAAGCATACAATGATATCCAACAAGGTCTCTTTCTTCACATTGAACGGAATGTTTTTGATGACGATTGCAGTGGGTATGATCTCGTCCTCGGGGTTGCTGACAGGCTGTGCCTGCGCGGGCGGCTGCGTTTGCATGGGAACCGGCATTTGGTGCAACGGCGGTGATCCACCAGACGAGATGTCCGAGTTGGACGGCGGCGACATTGAGCGCGAGTCATTCAAAATCTGGCTGTCAATCCATTGCTAATAGTCGACTGCGAGTCAAAACGCGTTAGATTGAATGAAGACAAGACACGTACCGCGGGCAGACCCGCTCGGATAGGCGGCTTGCTTTTGAGAGGCGACTGACCGAGACCAAGGGGAGTGTAAGGCATCTGGCCAGGGACAGCGGGACTTGTAGAGAAATGAAACTGCTGCCTCTGGTTTTGACCTGCCTGAAGGGCATCAAAGTCATAAGGCGAGTCGTGAGGACGATGCTGTTGCTGAGAAGAAATGGAGAGACTTGAGATGTCTGGGAGCGTCGGGGACGTGCTGGTCATGACTCGTAACGACGTGCTCGTGAAAGAAAGAGATGATTAGAAAATAAGAAAGAAAATGTTCTGGACGATGGACAAGGAGGAGGCAGACAGACGAAAGGTGCTGTGAGATGATGGACGATACAGAATACAGTAACGGCCGTCACCCCACACGAGGCATTCCTCCTGTCACGCTTTCTATCATCTCAGCAAAGCAAAGCAGAGCAGAATATAATATATATTTCCGTCAGTACTCACTGTATTCTTGCCTCCTTTTGGTAGCTTCAAAGCACTTAATGTCCGCTTCCGTAATTCATGTTCATTTCATTGTCAAAGAAATTGTCTCCAATCTTATGATCTCCGAGACTCCCTTTCTTCTTCAATAATCAGCTTCCCTTTAGAGACGAACAAATGCAAAAATCGCCCGAAAACCTTTCCTTCCCCGGCCCGGCTTATCCAAGCAAAGTGACAACTCCATCAATTTCAAAGCGATCATTTGTTCTTGGGAAGAATCCCTGATACATATACTATAAGTCTGCCTACCCAACGAAACACATGCTAGGTGCATAGACAACCACAATACGTCCTGTAAAGCAATCAGACCACGATATAATATACCAGACTTCAATCCTCATTCGCGCTACCCCAACTCCAGATCAAATAAATCGAAGAACGAAGTGCATCAGAACGCGCGCCCAGTCCGCTGTCAACGGCATCATGGACTGATCGCGACAGGTTTCGGCAGCGCCAGCACTGATCCAACATCGATCGGGAGTGAGACTGCGCGAGAGTGATCCCACGGGCCGCGCATGGGTAGTTGGGATGAGGGTGATGAGCCAGGAGATGGCGTTGTCATGGGAGACGGCGACGCAGCGAACGCATATCCCGCGCTCGAACCTAAAGTGGTATGCACACTTATGCCTATCCTGCCGCTCGTCCCCGACGGATTTGGAAGAAAAGGAGGTGCAAGACCAGATGTGTCGAGACCGCGTTCCACCGATCGTCTGCGAGGCTGCCTGCTAGCCATACCAGACGACACGTCCTCGGTCGAATATGCACGCGCTCGCGAGTACGCGGAGTCGTAAGGCGAAGTGATAGCTACTCGTGGCTCAGGTGCGGCGCGAGTTACAACACGAGAAATATCAGTTGGAACGTGTACAGGACGAGGGGCAGATGGAAGGGTATGCTTGGCTTGTCCACGACCTGGAATCGGGCCTTTGACAAGAAGAAGAGATGATGGAGGTGGTCGTCGAGGCATGATATCGTTTGCTAGGGCGCTTTACTGGGGCCTCGTTTGGTTCAGTCGCTTGTGATTATGGTTAGTGTGGATTGACAATAACACAGATGGTCTTGAAAAAGACGTTCAAGTCAAACAGTGCAATATTTGCCTTATCACTGAAACTCACCAGTCCGTCAAAGCTCCAAGTAACGATAACAACCAGCACAACCGCGAACACGAAGAATCCAGGAGACAAGTCAGAAAACAAAGAATCAGTCAAGTTTAAGGAATGCCCGTCAAGGGATGTTCGATGAGTTGTAAAGAATGTGAGTGTCAATGTAATGTGTTGCTCCTGGCTAGATGGTTGTCGGGAGATATCGATTAAAGTACTGCACAGTGGCCGCAATGACGGACTGCGCCAAGTTTACCAACGGCATCCGGTCGTGAAGTGAGTAAATTGATTGGCGATTGGCTTTAGATTGGCGATCACGGGACTTTGTCGCGTCAATTCGGGGCACTACGGGCAATTTAGTATTTTACATCGGATGATAAATGGATTGATATGTAATTTGATATTTTCAATATCATTCAATATCATACTGCATGTCCTCATTGGGGATATTTAGAATATCATCGAAGCAGATATCCCTAAAAATTATCCCGATTGGTCAATCAGAATATCTGCTTTGATGATATTCTAAATACTTTGATGATATTTTAAATATCCCTTATGAGGATATGCAGTATGATATTGAATGATACTGAAAATATCAAATTACATATCAATCCATTTATCATCCGATGTAAAATACTAAATTGCCCGTAGTGGGGCGTCGTCGGAGTTCAAAATATGAAAGGGAGTGCCGTTCAGACCTCAAGACTGTCTTCTATACTATTTGGCTGGCGTTTCAAACTTAATTTGCATGATACTTAGCTGAGAATCCGGTACAGTATGAGAAGGCACTAGCAAATATCAAGAAATGAGAGGCGTGCTTCTTGTCGTCGAGGAACAAAGCCTGCTTACGATGTAGATTTCTGTCGATCATATTGTGCTTCTCTATTGCCGCTCTGAATTACTGGAAAGTAGTTTTGCAAGTTCTGCTTCTCGTAGTTTCAGAAGTCTCAGCAAAAACTTCTTGTCTATATTTCCCAAACTCTTAGTCATAGAACTGACGAATATGGCGCGATATATTTATCTACATCTTAACATCCAACTTCTCGAAGTTTTTTTTTTTTTGGATGAATTTATTACGCGCGTCAGCAATTCTAGTTACAAGTGCGCGGTAGAGCTAGCTACGTGGGGTGTGTGGATCTCTAAGAGTGGTGTGGAAATAAACGCAGGGAGGTGGGGGTAGTATGGTGGTCGGTAGTGGCCACGTATCCGGGGAATCTGGGTACTTCTCGAAGTTACATCCCCTTTACAAAGTCCCATTTGCCCATTCAGAGAACCTGTAGAATGTGATAATCTGTTCTTCTTTAATCTCATAGTCCCGTCTAATCTTATCATCGGCATGCAATGACGGGTGCCGCGGACTGAAATACGCTGAAGTACTTCGCTCATGGGCACACGAGTTTGGTCAACAGTATCGAGTCGACACTTTGTATAATGATGAGAACAAGTTGCCGGTAAAGACACGAAAATCATGCAATGTTGATGTGCGTGCAAGCGGATTCTTGACTTAAATAATTTACCGGCTCTTTAAAAATACCTTCCGCAACTCCGCATTTGTGGCTTCGAGCTTCTCGATCGTCGTCTCCGCAGCTTGCATCTTCTTGAGCAGGTACGTCGCGCGTACCGTTGAAGGATTCCGCTTTCCCAGCCAGCTCGTACGCACGGGCACCGGTTCCTTAAGAGACGACAACTTGCTTAGCTCCTCTTCGCACGAACGCACAGTTGATTCAGCGCTTGCGATACGCGCTGAATTCGAGGACATTTCTTGAGTCGCGTAGAATACCGAGTCTACGAGAATTAATGTGAATGATGATTTGATGATAGAAACACTCCCACACATACCTGCTACAAGCCGTTGGAAGACGTATCTGTAGACTGGTCTACCAGCTCTTATCGTTGAAGGGCGGCCTGAAATATTCATTCGTGAGATCATTTGATCAGGAGTAGCGCATTGAGAGTGCAACGCACCGTCGTGAGTCCCGATTATTATTAGATCAGAATGTTCCATGTTACGTAGGGCTGCCTCGTCACCCTTGAAGGGGAAATCTAACAAAACGTCATGGTATGATACCTATATCACATTTAAACAAGCCCTTCGAATTCCTCGGATAGACTTCGACGAACCTCCTCAGTCTTTGCAAGCTGTTTCAGGACTGTCCAGGCCTCTTCGCGGCTCCAAGGAAGCGTCTTTAAATCTTCTGCATCCTCTCCGAAAGCGGTCTTGCGCAACTCGTATACTCCACGCGTTATAATATCTTCCACAGCATCCTCCACACGCTGCCCACTGCGTACCTTGTGTATCAGCTAAAACAATACAGCTGTCAGAATGCGGTGTTACTAATGCACAATGCTTAAGTTCACCGTCTGAAGGTCGCTAGCTCGTCCGCCTAGACGCTCAACCGCGTTTCTTTGCTCGGGGGTAAAGCTGTCTGAAATGCCACTTTCTCGGAGCCTCTGCTCGACGAAGTTCAGAGCGCTTGACGATTCTGCATCTGACAAAGCCACCGTATGGAGAAATTTCGAGGGAAGCGCTGAAGACGATGATTAATGATATGAACAGAATAAGCCCTAGCACCGCACCTCGAGCGAGCTCTTTACCGTTCTCGCGATTATCACTCGAAACAATAACGTGAGCGACACCATTTTCTACCAGCGTTGCAGCCCATTTTGCAAGCACGCTCAGGATATCATCTCGTCCACGCCTACTCTCAAAGTTCTTGATAATGACTATAGGCTTCGTCTCCAATTGCAGAAATTCTGATGGCGTTCTGGAGTGCATTGCATCTCCACCGAAAGCTAAACCAGATTTCTCATGATCTGCTAGCACAGAACTGAGATTCTCGGAGGGCTCGTCAAGGTCTTCAGGTCGCATAAGCTCGTCTCCAAGACCAAGCTCCGACATAACGCCAACACCTGCGACACAATCCAGACGAGGATCGTGCCAAGTACCGCGAAGCATTGCAGCCCTGCGTTTTGCTTCCTCTTGCTGTCGTAGCTTTACGGTCTCGATGGAGCTCCGCTTTCTCTCAGTATCCTGGACGGCATATGTGCTGGCCTTTTTCAAACCCGTGCCGACGACCTCAAGCATCTGCTGGACTTGTGTCTCCAGAGAAGAGCTCAAACCAGCTGAAGTCGTCAATTACTTCATGCTTCGCGAAGAGAGACATCTGACGAACTGCACCTTTTTGACCAATCACGCCCATACTTGCAACGTCAATCAAGTTGTTAAGAGAATTGATGAACGGGAAAACCGGCCAGTAGCCCGTCTGTCGTGCAAGTGAAGACAACAATGCCGAATCTGAATGTGCCTTGAATAACTCAGAGCAGTCGACTGTGAGCACTGGTCTAATGATAATAAGCGTTAGATATAAAATTGTAACACAGCGTTTTGATCGCACCTAGCATTATCTTTCATGATTACCGAAAGCATACTTGACTTGCCACTACCCTGTGGACCATGCACAAACGCGACAGTATCTAGATACGTAATTATGATTTAATCCAGTACGAGAATCAAGGTACGTACTTGGGAAGTCATTGAGGTAGGTTCGTATACCTTCCTCGGCGTCGCGACGTTCCTTCCAGCTATGTAGGTCGCTTTCTTGTGCCTCGTTTTCGTGAGATGTCAAGGCAAAAGAGAGTCGATCAATCGTGTTTGCTCTCAACCATTTATAAAAGCCGAACTCTGTAGCAGTTTAAAAAATAAGTTCTGTGATTGGAGACGAGGAGCAAAACACTCCTGACTTCGATAGTCAAACCAGTCCAGCAGTTTCCCTTCAACAACTAGCGCCCTTATTGGGTCGAAGACCTGAGGTTATTAGAGTCTTAGTGTAATGAATAATGACTTGACGTTCAGATTAACCGTATAAGTGACAGCACCAATGAGGAAAACGAAGACTGGAACCATAAGTCGCGGGTGTCCAGTGATCCAATCTCGGATGGCGTGAGCTTTCAACGGGCGTTCATATTGAGTATAAAGTCGCGTTAAAGCATTTGCACTTGAGACATTTAATCCGTGTATGCAATTTCTGGCCGTCGCCGAGGCGCGTGCTTGCCGAAAGGTGACTAGTGACGACCGCAGAGTACCAGCTGGTCCAGGCATAGGAGGAGTGATATCGAGTATCCGTCCGTAAGGCTAATGAAAACCGCGGTCAACAAGCCTACGCAGGAAATAGAATCAATCTTACTCTGAGAATCTCATACAAACCTTCCTCAAGCACATCGGGACCTTGGAACGCTACTTTGAGCATGGTTGATGGGAATCTTCGAAGATCCTACAACATATGAAGTTAAGCGGACAAGCAGCTGATTCAAACAACATCAGAGCACACTTCTCGCCACGGTTTGCCTCTGACAATCCAAGCACGTCCAGAGGTCTGCCTGAGCCCGGTCCAGGTCGGGAAACCTCCTTTCGTGGCACCGGCAGTGTTGAGTTCTTTAACAATATCATCAAGGGCATCCTGAGATCGCGCCTTGTAGGTAAAATTCACGAAGACACCACCATCTTTGTGTTGTGGTTCGAGGGAAAGGACTCGAAAGGAGTGAGTGTTGACAGAACAGAGAATGTCATGAAGGTTCTGGAGAAGATGGTCTTCGCGGAAAATACCAATATAGTGACGCAAACTATCGTAAGCTCTGAGCACAATTACGATTGTCAGTAGCGGAATCAGCTTACTCCCATGCTCCGAAGCGTACGGGGAAGACGGAGTCAATGAACAAGTATGCTTCCTTGCTCGCCGCAGTTCCAGTTCCATTCGATTCAAAAGATGCTTCCACCTCCACCGCAGAGCCCAGTAACCTGACGCGTAAGCATGGCAAAGCTCGTATCGGAGCGCCAAGAGTCTGACGGAATGGCCGCGCTCTTGACAAGATGTACATATTCGGCCTCAGAGCTGGACGTTCATGTAAAAGGAGCGTCTGAGTCGCGATCTCCCATATACCCGTCCGTCATCATGGCGAACTTCGGCTCAAAAAATCAGATCGACGCCGAACTGATACGTCATGACGCGTGACTCGCATTTCGTCACAAAAAAGCTCATTATTGGTCACACATGTGACGCACGAGTTTTTCCCATTCACCATCTGCTTCCGCGCCCGGTCCTCAAGGCCCTCTCATCGAGTCCGTCCACAGTCTGCGATGTTTGCCTCAAGGGCGAAGTCCAATGCTCTGGGCAAGCGCGATAAGCCATACTCCCGAAAGGCGGCGCCAATGTCCCGATCGAGCTCGCTTCTCGGTACCATCAAGAACATCGTCTCTGCTCCTCTGACGTGGTTTGCATCGAATCAGGAGGATTTTGAGGACCTGGGAAAGCGAAGAAGAGTCGTTGCTCGAGATGCTGAAGACCTCGAGGAGCAGCAGGTTGAGAGGACAGGCAAGCGCATGCGGGTCGACAGTCCTGAGCGTTCTCCAGAGCGTGTTCGACCATCGACCACAGGAGGCTACCTTGATCCGCCATCATTTAAACCGCCGTTTGACTCCAATGCTACTCGATTCGGAATGCATCGAGCAAGTGACGAGAAGGGCGTGACGGGCAGACGAACGTCAATATTTGGACCGCCGCCCCCGTCGTCAGGCAATCGCACTATGTCCGTAGACCCGGCATCTCGCTATGCTACCTTCAAACGTGATCCGACAACGATACCTTTACCTGCCGATTCACCGACTAGATCGAGTCCGGCACGGTCTGTCGCTCATGACGACGATTCGGATCGTCCCCGCACTCCACTTAGGCTACGGACATCTCTCACACCGCAGCCCAGTCCTTCGAGGCACTTACGTCGTGAATCATCTGCACCGCCTCCATTTTCTAATCTTCAAACTCGACCAGCATTTGTCAAGGCTCCGGAAGAAGACAAACAAGATCAGGGGCTTGGTACACATAAAACAATTTCGTTGGGTACACTTGCTGAAGTCTCTCGTGGAGTGCGTAAATTTATATGTTCATTGATTGTGCTCTCAATTAAATCACCTCTTTAGTCTCGCGGCCCAGGCCAGGGTCGGACTCTGTCCAGTCTTGGACGTAATTCGATCATTTCCGACCAAATTTCACCTTCCGATGGTATTTTCATTTCCCCCACATATTACTTCTCGTACACCATTTTCACACGTTTCTTCTCCCATTTCCTATTCAAGCTATCCTCCAACCGTCAAAGAGTCTTTCGGAGAAAACTTTTCATGAACTTGAACTATACAAGACGCCGATTCTACCGTCCAGGTATAAGGATGCAAGTGAAATACCAGCGTTCCTCAAACCAAAGCGTTCTCATGTGCCGGTTCCGATGTCTAAGAAGGGTAGGGTATCGAGACCCAGTCTAGGAATGGCCGAAAGGTATGGTGCCGACTTGGACGCACGTGATGACGGCAAGCCATACGCTCGCAAGAGCAACGTGCGGAAAATAATGACTCGTCGGAAGCAGGAGGAGGAGGAAGAAGATCGACAGAAAAAAATTGCTGATTCTGCTCTCACTAACATCGAGGAGGAGGAGGAAGATGAAATGGAAACTGACGTGGAACCGCCTGTTGTCAAGAGAGACGTTGGTGTCTCTGCTCAAATTCCCTCCGGATCCGAGGATGAGCGAATAAAACCGAACAGGAACGCTAATGCAACAGTCGATGTGCTTTCGGTACCATCTTCGAATGTTACCGATCCGTTTGGGCGGCAACCTATAACCACACCAGGAGGTCGCCAACAGCCATACGGGCGTGTTGGTCGTGCCCGTACGCGCGAGCCTGGACAGCGTTCAGTGCCCTTGTCACGTCCTTTAAATAAGTTTTCTGCAACACCCAACGATGATGAGAGTGTTGCTGTGGAGGACGAGATCATGATGGATGTTTCAGTTGCGAGTGAGAAAGCCCACGATGATGTCGGAAAAGCGAAAGCGCCAGCCTACGAGGCACCGAAAGGATTTTCATTCCCAAGTGATGTATGCATATCTTCATTCCAAGATCGTTCCTCTCTGACTTTCAATACAATACAGACTTCAATTGTCAACCATGATCACTCAAAGGCCAAGGAACCACCTATCCAGTCGCTGCCATTCTCTCTCGGGAGGCAAACGACTGTCCCCAGCACTAGCACGATGTTTAAACCTCCTGCATTTAAATTGCCTGCCTCATCGTCCTCGACATTTCAATCTTCGACTCTAGAAGGTGAAAAAAAGAAAGATGATTCAGGGATAACTATTCCATCGGTCCCGGTTGGGCCCGCAGCCCCGAATCAACAAGCAAACGAAGCAAAGAAGGTCACGACCGCAGCAAGTTTCTTCACGGCCCCTCCCGGTCCTTCTAAATCCGGTGATACAGAAGTCTCCAGCACTGCATCAAAGCCGTCAGGAATTCCGAACTTCTTCGCTAACTCTCAATTGCTAGCAGGTGACAAGCCCGCTGCTTCACTACCCAAGACACCTTCTCCATCTTCGTTTAATGTGCCTACGTCGAATCCGAGTCCAGCCACTCCAGTCAAGGATCCCGAAAATCCACTTTGGGATGGGAACAAGGTAGCACCAAATGCACCTCCAAAGCTCTTTGCGGGAGCGGTTAAACCCTTTGATCTTGGATCGAAGCTTGTGGAAGGGTCAAGTGCATCTAGTCAATTAGCAGCTCCTCCACTGTCCGGTGGGCCACCAAAGCAACCTGCTACTACTGGATCCAGCGAGCCGCAGCAGCCAGATGTATCGCCTGTTGCACAGCCTGGCAATACAACAACATCTGCTGACATATCCTCGACGGCCACTCAAGTGTCTCAGGCACAGTCTGCCCCTGCGAAGCAGTCTGAGCCAGAGAAGAAGCCGAATGGCTTTGGCCCATCTCCATTCTTCAATTTCGGTGCAAGCACGACCTCCAATGTTCCCAAGCCACTCTTTGGAACCGGTTCTCCTACGGTTTCCGCATTCCCTAGCCAGCCAGGCCAACCAGCTCAAAATGCGTCCGGGGACTCAGCATCAAAGCCAGTGTTCACTCTTGGTCAGTCCCAGACATCCGAAACGGCAAACAAAACATCTGCCGCTCCATCAACCCAGCAGGGACAGAATACACCTGCTGCTACAGAACAGAAGTCTCCATTTCCATTTGGTGCGCCTCCCATGTCCAGTTCTGCAAGTAATGCATCTGCCTCGGGTGGAAACGATACTGTTGCAGCTCCAAAACCTTTGTTTGGCGGTCAACCTGGAGGAACTGGGTTCACGTTTGGATCATCGGCGGTTCCAGCAGCTCCAGCTACGCCGAGTACGGACGCAGCAAAGCCTGCAAGTCCTTTCGCGTTTGGAGCACCCCCAGCGACGCCCCCGGCTGGTGAGCGCCAAAGCTCACCATTCACTTTCGGTACCCCGATACCACCTGCAGCTTCTACAGGTTTTACATTCGGGACACCTATCAAGCAGAATGGGGCTGCTCCAGGATCAGCACCGTCAACGCCTACGAACGCATCTCCGTTTGCCTTTGGAACTCAGCCCCCGCGCCCGGTTACACCGCCTTCTAAGCCAGATGAAGGGATGAACATGGAAGAAAGCCCGGTTCAGATGGATACAAATAATGGTCAGAAGAGGCCCGCTAGCAGCATAACTTTTGGTGCTGGGCCAACGCCTGTAAATCCTTTCGGACAGAGCACGAACACGGGACCCGCGTTCACCTTTGGGGCACCTCCAGCTTCCAATCCTTTTGGTCCGAAGGACGAGAACAAGCCGCCCGAAGGTGGTGGCTTCAATTTCAATCGCACAGCTTCTGCGCCAGCTATTTCGACGTCTTTCTCATTCGGTGCGAAGTCAGATCAGCCCGCACCGCCCGCGACAGCATTCGGTGCCGCTCCTCCGAATCCCTTTACTCAGACTCAACCTTCTGGTACATCGTCAACGCCATTCACGTTTGGACAGCAATCGTCTACTCCCGTGCCCAATCCGTTTGCCGCACCCTCAACGCAGCCTTCAGCAACGCCGGGTTCGACGCCAAGTAGTCCGTTCGCAAATACGCCTGCCTTCACGTTTGGTGCTCCTGCCACATCTACCAGCAATTCCTTCTCGTTCGGTTCCAGCGCACCGTCGTCTCCTGCGACTGGTGCGACTGGGTTACCACAGGCGTCAGCTACAAACGGAAGCACTCCGGCGTTTATATTCGGGCAGCCAAGTGGATCTGGGAGTGGATCCGGGGGTAGTTTGTTCAACATCGGCGCTCCACCTCCTAATACCGCGCAAGGCACATCTCAACGTAATATTAGGAAATTACCCAGACGTGCGAATGTGAAGCGATGAAATGTGCTTGTCCATCTGTGGAGGTTCTTTTCCCCTATTTCAAAGAGATTGTAACCCTTATTATTTTTTTCCGACCTGCGCAACCACCTACTCATTTACTCACATCGTTTCTGCTGTCGTTTTTATTTCATGTTTACGCAGAAGTTTGCTTTTCAGTTATTCCATCTCTTCATTTCCTCAATTCCCTCAATGCACATCGCAGCGCTCTTCGTGAGTATGGTTCATTATCAATTGCATAAGTCTCCTGTTGTTTTCATCATATACGTCCGGTAGGTAAGTAGGTAGGTAGGTATAGTTTTCTTAGCTAGAATGAAACGCTATCTCAGTGCATATATTTTTTTCGTACTGCCAGAGTGTGCCCTAGTGTGTCAGTGTGTCTAGTTACGTGTGACTTTCGGACGCGTCGCGTCACATGCCCAGTACAACTTCGTCTTTGACGCGTGCCCTTGTGAATTGACTCCGCTCTACGACCATGCCTCGAGAAATAGTGACCGTACAGCTCGGGCAATGTGGGAACCAAAGTAAGCAGAATCTCACCCAGCACACAATTACGTCTATAAGTGTAATTTTTAATTGGATCACAGTGGGTTCGGTGTACTGGCAACGCCTATGCACCGAACATGGGATCAACAACGAGGGAATCCTAGAAGAATGGGCCACAGAGGGAGGTGACAGAAAGGACGTATTCTTTTACCAGGCAGACGACGAGCACTACATCCCACGTGCTATTCTTGTCGACCTTGAGCCTCGGGTGTGTTTGTCTTTTGCGTATTGTGTGTGCAGATTAACCTGAAAGATTGGCGGGCAGGTGATAAACAACATACTTGCTTCGCCTTATCACAGCCTATATAACCCTGAAAACATCTACATATCCAAAGATGGTGGTGGTGCGGGTAACATTTGGGCACAGGGCTATTCTGCCGGGGAGCGCATTTATGAAGATGTTATGGAGATGGTTGACCGTGAAGCTGAGGGAAGCGACTCGTTGGAGGTATGTTCTTGCCATCCCCAAGCATAGATAATGTATGCCAAATGTCTTCCTTCTTTTGCATTGATGTAGGGGTTCATGTTGATGCACTCAATAGCCGGTGGTACAGGATCGGGTCTTGGGTCATACATGCTCGAGCGATTGAACGACAAGTTCCCGAAGAAGCTCATTCAGACATACTCGGTCTTTCCTAACGCGAATGAAGGGGACGTGGTTGTGCAACCGTATAACTCACTGCTAACACTTAAGCGACTTACGAACCATGCCGACTCAGTTGTCGTGCTCGATAATGGAGCTCTTGCCAGACTATGTGCAGACAGACTACGTGTCCAGACGCCGTCGTTTGATCAGACGAATCAACTTGTGCGTTATGCCTTTCATTTATAGGCATCGCGGTAGGACACTCAATGTTGTTTGTTCAGGCTTCAACTGTCATTGCTGCGAGCACCCAGACTCTCCGATACCCCGGATACATGAATAACGACCTCGTTGGCATCATCGCTTCTCTCATCCCAACTCCTCGATGTCACTTCCTCATGACTTCATATACGCCTTTTACTAGTGATCAGATAGACAAAGTGCGTTGTCTCATTCATCAGATGGATTATCGGCTTGACACGAGCCTTTGGTTCACACTTATAGGCCAAACCGATCCGACGCACGACAGTACTTGATGTTATGCGCCGACTCTTACAGCCCAAGAACCGGATGGTTTCAACCACACCGAGCAAGACAGCATGCTACATTTCTATCCTGAACATCATCCAAGGAGAAGTCGATCCCACTGACGTGCATATTACATACATTCACATCCAGTCTCACTCATGCCTTGTCTGATCGACTCGTTGCTTTCCAGGTCCATCAATCCCTTCTCCGGATTCGCGAACGACAACTTGCAACGTTCATACCGTGGGGGCCAGCGTCTATTCAAGTTGCTTTGACGCGCAGATCGCCATACGTTACTACGAGCCATCGAGTGAGCGGCTTGATGCTTGCAAACCATACCAGCATCGCTTCCGTTAGTGCTCCTCTATATTCTTCGCGACGTTTCGAGTCTAACCTAATGTGTGTGTCTTCAGCTCTTCAAACGCATGCTTGATCAATACGATCGTCTGCGAAAACGTAATGCATTCTTGGACCAATACAAGAAAGAATCGATGTTCCACAACGATCTATCTGAATTTGACGAATCACGGTACGGCTTCTCTGAAGCAACTTTACTGTAGCATGGCTCATTGACTTACAGAGCAACTGTCGACGAGCTCTTGAAAGAGTACAAGGCTTGTGAAAGTCCGGATTATATTTCTTACGTACGTAGTCCGCCTCATTTCTGTAGCGCATACTGACCATCATGTCAAGGGCACCTCGCTTGATGACCACGCCACTTGATCTCTTGATTATAATCATTTTTTGTATTGATCCTCTCGCCTTACCTTCGTATTATTACTGTAACCATGATGCTTTCATCTCTATCTGAGGGTCTTCTCATTTTTCCAATCCAAAGAGCAAATAGCATCTGTTGCATCAATGACAAGGACGATAAGAACAAGAATGTCTAAGCAATAAGCATTACACGTGGTAAAACAGAAGATTCAAATAGACTGGAGCACAAGCAGCACACTTTGTGGAGGGGACAAGGAACAGAATCATGCTTTCTTTGGCCCCTCCAGTTTCTTCCCAATCTCGCTACCTACATTTCTAGTCAGAACACACGATATCATTTCGTTATTCGAAATCGACTTACCCCGAAGCTTGACCTTGAGTGCACGCTCGAGCTTACCAAGAATCTGGGGGTTCGGGATAGCTTTACCCGCCTCATAGTCCTGGATCACTGAAGGCTTCTCATTGACCTTCTGCGCCAGATCTTTCTGAGACATCTGGAGCTCTGCGCGCGCAGTTTGGATGGCCTGAAGCAACAATCACATATCATCAGGAATCATTCCAAAGAAGCAAACGGATGAACACGTCATCCAAGAGAGACGCACCTTGCCGACTGTTGGCGGCACTTTTGGAGGTGGCGCAACCTCGTTTTCACGGTCAAGCTTGGCTATGCGCTGATGGTCGGGTCCTAAAAGGACATAAGTACGAAACCAATGGCGAAAAGCAAAAGCCTCATAACATACCGACGTGACCCTTGTTAGTACCAGCAGTGACCTTTTTGTCTGTCCCAACGACCGCTCCTGATCTTCTCGCCTATAAATCGAGTTCATGTCAGAATTTCATCCAGTATCTTCCATCGCAGTCAGAAAAAATCACGAACCGCTTAAAAACAGGAAAGCGAGTCAGTCCAATCAATTCGCATGTGTCACGCCCCATCAAGTTTGCACTCACCGTTCAATTCAGACTGTTTCTTCACAGTCGATGGACGGACAGCCTTGCTGCCGATGACAAGCTTGCTATCCCACTCGGTGTTGCTCATTGTATTCGAGTGAAATATGATTTTGTACGAGGATATTGAGGGGATGAAGAGCGATGATCAAGGGGTGAAATGAGTTGCGGTGAAGGTGCTAGACTGGCTCACTTATAAAGACTTGAGCCACGTGACTCATTTACTTTGCCCCCGTCATTTGAGCTCGGCACCGCTTCACTACCTCACCGAGTCACAGTCAGTCAATATTTAATCCTTGTATTTTTATTTACTCTTGTTATTTTATACAAATAGAATATTGCCTATACTGCACGGGCAACATCTTTCAATCTGCCATCTGCGAATGGTGTGATGACTGGCAAGTCCTCACTTTCCTCCTCATCCGTGCTCTGCTGTCGTTCTCCAGCCCGAGCCCGGGCACCATCAAAGCAATCTGTACTATCCATATGTTCTCTACGGGAAATACTCAAAGGCCCGCGATAATGTGCGGGGGAGTGCAAGATGGCTCGGACATGTTGAAGAGCCTGACTCCAATGATTCCGTGCCCGTGCTGCAGCCGCTCTGGAGTGCCGCAATATTCGTTCCGTATCGGCGTGTAATAGCTTGGGCCGTTCAGCCTGACCAGACTGAGAATATTGCTCAACAGCTCGGTTCATTTTGTTGATGTATTTGGAACCTATATGCACCATGCGTAAATCAGAAAAGATCATCTAGAAGGATCAAAACCGCTACATACCCAGAAAATATTTCCGTACAATAGTGCTCATCATCTGGCCCTCCTCATCATTGATGAGCATCTTCTGGTCTTTCAAGCACTCAAATCCGTCGTGGCCCTGAGCCATGTATTCCCGCGTCACGACCACGTACTTCCGTCCTCCACTACGTGGGATCTCTTCATATTCAAACAGAAGATTGGGCGTCGAGTCGCCACTTTTATGCTCATCTATGCGCTTGTGGATCTGGACTGCAATATTCAGGACGCGTTGACCTGGTGGCTTTCTTGAATCCCATGTTACACGAAATCCGGCAATTACAGGGAATCGTCTACGCGTCGAAGTGAATGATCTGGTAAATAGCCAGGGTCATGACATTGCTACATACCCTTCTTGAGCTGGCCAAGTAGCAAGTCCTACTTCAAATGCTTCCCAAATTGTTTTTCCCTCAAGCTCAAGAACCAGTATGCTATCCTCAAATGGGAGAATCTCCATGATATCACCTAGTGTGATATTCCCTGCATTATGCGGAAGTAATAATTTAGTAACTAATTCAGCCGGCATACTTGAGCTCTCACCTGGCCCATACATTGTATCTCCTCTCAGAGCGCCAGCACATAGGAAAACACCATCTGGACTCTCGATACCCATATTACATAGCGCATCATCATAAGCATGATGGATCACATCCGCGAACCAATCACCGGAGCCAGACTTAACCAAGAAATTGGCAAATTTCAGCAAGTCCTTTGAGTTCACTAATGGAGCTTACCTCTTGTGTCCGAATGATTTCTGAGCGGAGGTCAAGAGGTTCAGCAGCCTTGCATACAGACTTCTTCATTGTGTCAGAAACAGAATCCAATACTTTTGAAAGAATCTCCTTGAGAGGCTGGGAAGATGGAGATCCGGGTTTTGTTTCATGCCGTTTGCCTAAGCAGCATCGAATCAGCTTCTCGTTCAATAATCTCAAGAGAATACTTGCCCTTGACGCTCTTGATTATTTTCCGTCTTACGCTCCCTTCAGGAGCATCCTGTAGCTCCAACACAATCTCACCCAATTCGCGGAAGTCCGTTCCGCTTTTGATGACCAGAACGTCGTGGTCTTCTTCCGCTCCGAGGACTTCCTGATTAAGATCGTAGCCTTCCCATGAAGTAACTCCGCGCGATGCATAGTAGACATGATCGTGCCCGCCAAGGATCAAGTCCGCACCTTGCCTCGAAGCAAAGTCCGCGGGCTGGTGGGTTGGAGAGAACGCGTTAACGCTCTTCGCAAGGCTAACGTCCTGGAATCATATCCAATCGTTACTTGGTTAATTCAGAGAAATCCTGAAAGAACAAACATTTGGTATTCTGTACAGACTTTCGTTAGCACAAGTGTCAAAGGAAAGAAATCGTTATGCGCACCCACCGGGAATGTGTGAGAGCGATGACTAAATCACAATGATACTCTCCCTGAGGATCTCTCAAGCGCTTTGACAGGTCCAAAGCAACTTGCACCATGTCTTTATACTTGAAATTCGTTGGCCAAGCAGGAACAGTAGTAATCCATTCACTAATATCAAAGCACTGTAATCACTTACGAAGGATCAATGAAGGACGCTCACCTTTCAACAAGGCCGATGAATCCAATACGAATCCCGCGCCGCTCAAGCACGTATACTTCATGCAGATATTCTGGGATTTTTCCGGTTGTTTCATCCACTATATTGCTGAGAACCCAGGGCTGAGGAGCATGTTCAGAAATGTTTAGATGCCATGGTGGGATTGCACGTAGGAAGCTCACAAACTTGGTATCATTCAAGAGTTTAGTTAGATGAGGGTACCCTGCCGGTGTGTCGCCACATTACTTTGACGAGGATGTGGATGCATACGAGACGAACGAACCGAAATCAAAATCATGGTTTCCTTGATGACTGAATGTAGGTACATTGCTCCAAATCTCGCAAGAAGCACTCACCAGTCACTGCAACGTCCGGCGCGAGTTCATTAATGACGGGAACCTGTAGAAATTGAGAAACATCGGCTCATGTCAGGTTTCCTCAACTACCACCACCACATCTCGGAAACGTGCTCACCATATGGCTACCACGCGTCACCGAGCTCTCTACAGACGGGGCGAACAAATCGCCAGAAAACAACACGAGCCCATCCCGCTTCCCATCAGCAGCACGCGTCGGCCACGCCTCGCGCAGCGCGTCCAGCATGCACGCGAATTGTGTTACATCGATCGTCGCTCCTCCCGTGATCTTCTGCGAGTTGACGCGGTAGACGTCGTTGAAGTGTAGTATGGGCAATTCCACAGGCATTTTGGTTTGTTTTCGGAAACGGATGGATGGAGAGACGGTAGAGGATCAAGGCGGAAGCTGAAAGGGTATAATATGTGCATAAGTATATATTATAACGTGTTGGAAATATAATAATTATGTTACCGCGTCGGACACCCGATGACTACATCGCAATATGCAACCGGACCCACTCTCCGACAACTGCGCATGAATACTTTCAGAACTTGTTCATTTTACGTATATGATGGTGGAAGTGAAGTGGGTGATCAACATAAAGCTGCTGAAGCCAATCATATTTTACGGATTTTGCTAATCAATTTATACTCTACGTTATGAACAAAGGACTCCCTAAATTATATATAAACGATAATCGCTCGCTGAGAGCTCCGGATATCAATATTAATATGATTGAAAACTTTAGAGAAACTTGTGGTGAATGCATCGTGCTATATACAATATTCAACAGGAAAAGGATATGCAGTTTTGAGCTACACGTAATTCAATAATCGTCGTAGTCTTGATACCCATAGTAGCGCTGTCCTCTACGAGGGCCTTGATAATCTGAAAGAAAGATTAGGGACCAGCTATAACACCGAAAGAATTCCGAGTAAGAGGGTGATACGTACAGGTAGAGGTATCGCGAACTGGGCGAACCCCAGCTACGTGAGCAAGGTTGACGTATCCTTCGTGTGTTTTGCCTCCTTTACTCTTTGAGCCCGATAAAGACCACGGCGAACGACAGTACACGCAGTCCAAATCAACACCTTTCTTCCTCGCCCCTATAACACAGAACAAATTAAGCACGCTCATCAGTTGGAAGTCGACAGAGTCCCTTACACTGCTGGAAGCACTCTTTATGCAAGGCATTTCCACAAGTCTCGCACCATGTAAGCGAACTCCCGTTGGCATCTTCCATGCACTCATAACAGATGGCACAACTATCATCTGCACTGGGCATTCTCCGATTCTGCTTGGAGCTCGAGCTCGAGCTCGAAGGCGCCTTCCCAGTAGCTTGATTGTAAGCATCGCGGATCTGTGCGGCAGCCATCACATTTGGCGCAGGAGGAGCATTGCGGAAGACCTCTTCAAGTTCACTAGTCAAGAGTGCCCTACAAGTAGACTTTAAATTATTGCTACACGTTATAAGAAAACGCTTACTTCTGATACCAAACGTGTGAAGACTGGGGCACTTGCAATACTGAAACAGTCATCTGTTAGCCTCAGAACAGAATCAATCCGCTCGTAGTAATGATACCTTTGCAAAATATGAAGAGCTAACAGTAGTGCACAGTCAATAATGAGTACGCATAGCGAAGATAGAAGAGGGCGTACAATATGCTTGCAGTGATTGCCTTTCATCGCATCCGGGCCTGAGGTATTCTGTGATGAGTACACCACACCAAGAAACCATCGCGTGAATCCTTACATGTGCACGATGGTAACTTGTCAATCGTAACAACGTAAACCTAGCCAGCATCATTCAACACACTGATTCTCGTAGATAGGAAGCGAACACGTCGTACTTACATTCCCAGTAGATCCAAGCACACTGAACTCTTCTCTAAGTTCATCTCCATTCCGACGCCGGTCGATCAAGAAGAATCTTTGAAAGCCTCTCAGTATTGAAACCAATCGAGAAACCCGGTCCCTTCACCTTTGCGAGATGACACGCCCAAGACGCTCAACAATATTCTGCGGACACTTCTTTTTGAATATCGCAGCCCGCTTCTCCGGCGAGACCGCATCCCGGATCCTTCATCTTTGTCTTCCTCGCTCTCTTCGGTTTCGGTGTCTCAGCTGATGCACCGTCCTCAATACCCAATACCTCCTTCGCATGTCTCTTCTCCTTCTTCTTTGACGACGCAGCACCACTGGAAGAAGACGGCTCATCCAGAGCTTTCAAAATGGCAGAAGTCGAGGTGTTGACTTTGCCGGCCTTGGTTGAAGAGGCTGCCGGCTGAGACGCCATGTACCGGCTATAACCGCCATTCCCAAATCCACTGGTCTGAAATTCATCATCATCGTATGTACATGTATGAACAAGCCGGAGCGTCCGTTGTAGCTTTCCTGCGCGGCATCAAGGAAGTACGAGACAAATGTACGTCGTCAACGAACGTTGCTCCCCAAAGTGGCCGCAAGCGATCGGCATCTGCCGGATTATTGGTTACGATTCCGCTCCGCCAAGGGAAGGAATCGTCCCGTTCTGCGTGCGCAATTACAGGCCATGGAGTACTATTATAGCAACACCAATGTTCTTATCTTGTAAATTTATAGCAATGCTAGGCATCGCGAGTTACTACCTACCAAGCATAAGAAAGTATTTCAGAATAAAGAGTTCAAGTTGATTTGATATCTTACGACGTAATCCTTCAACTCTGTAGAAGAACTGGACATGTCGTACTGTGTGGGTCAACAACAGGGAAAAACGGTCCTCCAGAGACTAAAAGTATGGGTTGAACGTGGGATAATTGTAAGGCTAGGCTGTATTAGCATATTGGTATAAGGATGATCCGAGTACTTGGAATACACATTCGCCCTTGAAAAAATAAAAGCATGCTGGGAGCATAGCGATGAATAACCAGTAGATTGCTTCGATATATAAAGGTAGAAAAATCAACTCTTGTCTATGTAGTAATGGCTCCTCAAGCTCGCGATTTGCTCTGCCTTATATGCTCAGTCCGCTATGCAGAACTAGATCCGGTCATTCCTAGGAAACCTTTCAGATGAGGGAAGCGCAATCGCTCCTGTGAAGGAGAAACCGCGTCAAGGTGGCCTTATCAAAGAAAGCACAAAAACAGTGCGGAGACGAGGATGAATCATTTGTCGGTGCCGGTGCTCAAACAGAGCACACGGTCAATTTCAGAAGCCGTTACAACATCAAGTAACGGGTTGGTTTTTCTTTCTCTTTGAAAAGCGCGTTTGTTGAGCTTTATTTGGTGTGTGTGTGCGTGTAGTATCAATGTGACAGTGTTCAAATGTAGGAAGTAATTTCGTTCCCACAACGATGGGCCCGCCATCTGAAAAGAAAGCAAAAGACTGACGGGGTCGGACTTCTGATGGGATGCCCAGCCGTTTGTCTACCCAAGTTGACAGAGCTCTACTTGGTCAACCAACGATTCACCGTCTCTGTCGCAGGGGTCAGGCGGATCTGTGGAGTTGTTAAAGATTAGTTCCATAGTTTTCTCCCGAACGATGAGGGGAAAGAGAATACAGGCTGTGTCAGTGAAGTTATGGTTTGTTTGAAGGCGACTAGGAAGGGTCACTGGGAACGCGGACACGCGAGTGAGAAAGGTGATAGTCGATGAGACGCCGAACATTTCCGAGTCTCCTCAAACGGCACCCTTTATCTCTCCCATATGACTAGGCACAAGAGACCTCTCCTCCTACTTTTACGACCTTTTGGCTCCGAGCATCCCGATTTGGGTTTCTATCTCCCCTTGTACCGCACTTTTGTCTGCGAGAATGCAGAAGGAGCTACACTCGGAGTCATGATTTGCTTCGACATCAGCGGAAACATAATGGAGAATATATGCAAGCATTTTACTCATGTGCAGGTTCCGGCCCACCTGCATACTAGTGCTGACGTCTCCTGCCTGTTCTCCATTACATTCAGCTGAGGCTTGTCGGAGCAAAAGCGATCAAATGGAGAACTTGCGGAGTCATTACACCAGGAAACAGGGAGTTGGTCTGTCTTTTCTTTTTCCTTTGAAAGTGCGTGTCGACTGAATTTCCCCTTGACTGTGTGCAGTATAAATGCGAAGAGATTTAAATGTGGAAGATGCGATAGGTCCTACGACGATGAGGCTGCGCTGGAGTGGCATTTAAAGAGGAAGCACAAGGATGATGACGGGAGCCGTCGGTCTTTGGCGGATGTACAGGTGTTGTCGACTCGAGCTGTGAGGCTTCTGCGCGTTTGGCCGGATATCTTGTCACGCCGCCTCTTTCCCAGGACTCAGGCAGGTCGGGGGACTCTACCGTAGACCCTCCACACCGACCATATTTAAACCTCCTCGTATGCAAGACATCCGAATCCCAGTAGTTGCAGAATCTTCTGAAGACTGGCACCAAAGAGGTTTCCCAGTTGAGGGCAATTTCGGTCCATGTGCACCGGGTACACGGTCCTTGTCAGCGAACGAAAGCTCCCTTAACGGGCATCCGCATCATCAAGACCAAACGGATCACCATGCAAATGCATTTGCGACGGGTGATCCTGCCTTCGAAACGCATGCCCAATATAGCGGCGATTCATCCGTCGATATGGCTCCGTGGTTCGGGTGGGACATGCTTATGCCTCCTTACTACTGGCACTTCTTCAACAGCTCGGGAGTCGAAGATGGTTTCGTATAATTTGTATTAATGGATTATTGTGGATTGACGCGGTGTATTCATTGACTCGAACAGCCAGGGTTCTGCTCGTCCGGCCAGACGTCTCGCTACCCCATATCTCTCGCAGGGATCGGACCGGTCGGTCGACCCGCGCATCTCTACGGCCAGCCCATCCACGCCGACCGTCGTCGAATCTCCCCGAATGTGGGACAGCTCGAATCCAACAGAGGCCGTGGAGGTGGACTCGAGACAAAGCGTTATTGGGCCGAAGGCCAGGGAAGGACTTCCTGAGACCAGCACTTTTGAGCCATTCTAACAGTCGACTCCCGTCTCTCCCCCCTACTCGTACTCGAATGAGTTTCCATAGGAGAAAGAACGGCTGGCTTAAAAGAATGCCAAGAGAGCTTATTCCGCGACCAACATACACCGTCGCCGCTCATATAAAGAATCACACAAACCAAGGAGAGAGAGAAAGGGGGAGAGAACCGTGCAGCATTCTCACTACTTACCAAGCTTCAAAGAAGCTGGTCTGCAACCATACACCAGTATCCACTGTATACCAGGGCATTCAAGGAATGCCCAACAGCGAAGATAGTGGGAGAAGACAGAGACAACGAAAGCGAAGAGTCGCAGAAAGAGAAAGGGCCATCCTTTATACATCCCCAACCGGGAGGCTCAGCCTCTGAGTCCCACACCCCCGTGGTATCATTCAGGGCTGGCTGATCCATAACCGTCAGAAGTTCGACCGTTAAACAGCTGGCAAGCCGCGACTGCAGGCTTGCGTGCACAAGCACGAAACGCACTCAAGCACAGTAGGCACGGCTGTCTGCAGACTACTTTGGAACGGCTTCGCCGTCGTGATCACAGTTTGAGTTCGAGTTCAGGTTCGACTTTGTATTCGAATCGATCGACCAGATAAGCCGGGCACGTGTCATGTGCCAGAACACCCCCAATCCACGTGATCGCGTCATCCAGTCGCGTCCTCTCGCCTTTGTGAAAAGTTCGAGCCCACACGAAGGAAATCAGAGCGAATACATTATATTTAACGATACATTATACTTGTACAACATTCCACGAGATAGGATACACCGTGTCAATCCGCAATAATCCACTAATACAATTTAAACGATACTATCTCAGACTCCCGAGCCATTGAAGAATTGCGAATCGTAGGGCGGCATAGGCATGTCCCACCCGAGCCACGGAGCCATACCGAGGTATGAATCGCCGCAATATCGGGCAGACTGTGCGCCTGGTGCAGATGGGCCGAAAGTGCCCTCGTCTGGGAAACCTCGTCGGTTCGAGTCTTCAGCAGATTCTACTACCGCTGGAATATGGACGTTCCGCATTCGGGGAGGTTCAGTTACGGTCGGAGTTGAGGGGCCAGCGGTAGAGTCCCCCGACCCGCCTGACCCCTGGGAAAGCGGCGGCGTGACGAGACGTCCGGCCGGACGCGCAGAGCCCTCACAGCTCGAGTCGACAAACACCTGTACATCCGGCAAAGGACCTCCGCTCCCGTCATCGCCCTTGTGTTTCCTCTTCAAATGCCGCTCCAGAGCGGCCTCATCGTCATAGGATCTATCGCACTTTCCACACTTAAGTCTCTTCGCATTGATACTGCGCACAGACACAGACAAAAGAAGACAAACTCAGCCAACGCGCACTTTCAAAGAGGAAGAAGGAAGAAGAACCAACTCACTGTTTCCTGAGATAATGGCCCCTCAAATTCGCCAACTGCTCCGTCTTATACCTGCAACCCTCAGCAGGGCACGAGCTGGTGGGCCAAGAATGTAACGGAAAAAAGCAGATGAGAATGAGACACATCAGTACCAGTACAGTACAATAGGCGGGCCAGAACCCCTGGACAAGAACAAAACGCTTACATATACTCCCCATTATGCTTTCGTTGATGCCGGAGCAAATCATGGCTCCGAGTAAAGCTTTTGCTACATTCCTCGCAAACATAAGGGCGATATAGGTCAGCAGGCGCTCGTGGCATTGTGTGGATGAACCCGCAATGTGTCTGAGTCTCAGATGGATGGATGGATGATCGACGAAGGAATGTAATGGAACCAAGAAATACAATCCCAAATCGGAATCTTCAAAGCCAAAAGATCGTAAAAGCAGGCCTTTGACCGAGGAGGGGCCCCTAGTGACTAGTCGTGCAAGGAGAGAATGAGGATGCGGTTTGAGAAATCTCGAAAGTTGAGAAACGCGCCGCGTCTCACAGCGCACCACCCTTCCCGCTCACGTGTCCGCGTTCCCAGTGGCTCTCCCTTGGTCCCTAGTTACCTTCAAACAAACCGCAACTCGACTTATACCGCTTGTATTTTTCTACCCTTCTGGAAAGGCTGGGATGGTCTCGCCGTCGTCCTTTGGAATTAGTCGAAGAAATTCAGCTTGGGCAGGGAGGGGGACCGAAATGGTCCTTCCTTTGTTGATATTGACGTTGCACTTCACTTACACTGCTCGTATTCTTTCTTCTGAAAGGTTGGATGAGTCTCGTCCTTTGAAATAAGTTGAAATTCTGCTTAGGTCCAAGCGGGTGACATTGTCATCGTCATCTTCATTGAAAGTTGGCAAGTACCTTCGTTTGTCGTTCGTCCTTGACTCTACGACAGAAGCTTCAGAGTCCCTATAGCCAACTATACGAACTCGCCTTCGAAATTCGAATATGCAAGGATATTAACATTTTCATCGCCCGCGAGAGGACAAACAGGATGGACACGTGTAGCTATGCAGAAGAGCAAGACATCCCGCATGCCGACAGAAAAAGCGTGCGTCTCACGGATGTTTCTTCGGGTTATCATACTTATCCGGATAAAGCTGATACAAAAATAAATTCTCTCTTTAGCTGACATCCTACACGCGAATTTTGGAACATACATACCTTCCCAGGATTCATGATATGTTTCGGGTCGATAGCGTCCTTCACGCGTCTCATGAGCTCGACCGTTCCCGTCCCGAGCTCGTCATTCAGATACTCCTTCTTGCCGACGCCGACGCCATGCTCCCCAGTACCTAAAGCAATGTTGGATATGGGAAGAATGGAAAGGAAAGCGACTCAACGTACATGTACCATCTAAAGCAATCGCACGGTGCACGAGCCTGTGAACACACTCGCTGACCTTCTGGAGCTCCTCGTCATTGTGGAATAGGATGAGCGCATGGAAGTTGCCTGTGCGCGTTCACATCGGTGAGCAATGATGAAACTCATGAGCAAACGATTAACTAACCATCTCCGACATGCCCAATTACACCAGCCTTCAACCCACTCTGGTGAATGTCCTCTTTCGTCTCCTGGACGAGTTGCGGTAGCTTCGAAACCGGAACGCTAGACCCGCGGAATCAGAATCTACAGGAACGCTTATAGCTGCATACCTGAAGCACATACCAAACGTCCGTCGTCCACGCCCTACTGCCTTCTTCCGCAGCAATAACAGACATCAGAGCGTACTTCCGTGCCTCCCATAACGCCGACGCTTCTTCCTGCGTCGACGCATACGTGAAGTTCGATCCACTGTGACGCTTTACAATCCCCTGTATTAACTTGGCCGTCGCCTTGATGGAGTCATCAGAACCCTGAATCTTGAAGAAGAGCGAGTCGCGGACGGGATAGGTACGGTCGACAGCGCCAGACTTGTTTATCGTTGATATCGCTGAAGAATACAATCTCAAGTTAGGCCTCAGAATACGAGAATGAAAGGAACTGGCGCACTGTAATCGTCAACCAACTCAACGCATTCTAACAATAATCACTGCATCAGAATTAGATGAGAATTATAAGATGAAGAACTTACGAATATTGTTCCCATACGGAGATTTTAAGATATCTTGGACAGCATCAACAGCATGTTGTACATTAGGGAACTGCGCAAGTGCCACTTTCGTGGGAAGAACGGGCGCAAGCCTGAGGGTCGCTTTAAGAGCACACATAAATCAGCCTCATGAACTTCAAGTAAATAACGACGTGACTTAACGAACCTTCAGTGACTATACCCAAAGTACCCTCAGCACCGATGAACATTTTCGTCGTATCAAACCCAGCAGACGACTTGCGCGCTCGTCTCCGTGTTTTTACGATCTCGCCATTGGGTAGGACGACAGTCTTAAAATACGCACGTCTTGAGCAAACCTAGATATGACTCCATGCATGACGTGTTTGGACTTACGATGTTAAGGAACCATTCCCCTTTGGCCGTACCATAGCGAACGGCATTCGCTACAGAGAAATTACTCCAGCATCAGTAACAGACTGAGCGGGTCTCCACTTACTTCCTGAGCACCCGGTTCCAATCATCCCTCCAATGGTCTATAACATAACTTATTCAATACTGACATCCGGAAACAGGTAAAAAAAAACTGGACACACAGCACCAGGACCGGGATCCAACTGAAAACAATGAAATATCAGTAAACTGACGTCATCAAGCAAGAGATGCGGATCAGGAAGCCATACCGGGAAGAAAAGTGGGATCCCTCTTTCCTTCAGCGTCAGATTGATGTCCTCCCAGCGCGCACCAGCCTGGCACACAAGGTCTCCGTCCGCCTCTGAAAGTCGATAGTTTTAGGTGATTTTTGGGAAAGAAAGATAGTGAGGAAAATGCATACCGTCAACACGGAGGATCTTGTTCATCCCATCCATATCAATGCATATCGATCCTCCCGAGCACTGCCAAAAATTAAAATTCCAACTCTGCAGAAGTCGGGAATACTCGACTTACGCCGCTGAAATGCCCCTCCAAGCTAGTTCCAGCACCATACGCCGTTACGGGGACACCATACTTACTCGCAATTTTCACAATCTCGCTCACTTCCTCTGTGCTGAGCGGACGAACGACGACGGCATGCGGCCTGCTCGGGTGGTAGCTGTTCTCTGAGAACCCATACGTCTCCAGTACTTGCGAATCCTGAGCGCCCCGATCCGCAAAAAGTCAGTTCAACGCGATTTAACAAACATACACGAGGAGATTAATTTGATAAGGGATGAAAAAAATAAATTTAAAATACCTTTCAAAGGGAAGGAAAGACACGCACCGTGTTAACAGCACCTTCGCGCGGGAGCACCTTCCTAAGCTCCTGGATCGCAGCCTGGACGTCCCTATGCGAGGCATACGTGACATCTTCCCAGGTGCTCGCTGCGCCCTCCGCGCTTGCTCGACGGTCACGGCGCGTCCACTCATTCAGAGAATACCCCAGCACGCCGCTGAAGAAAGCGACCGAAGCAAGGAGGCCGTACGCATAACGCGGGGAACTACCAAAGCTCGAGCCTGCGGGATGACTGCCAGTACCAGTGCTATACCTGCTCATGGAGGAAGAAGACAAGAAACGACGCTGGGATCGTCTTCCCAACCGAGATGCGGCGTCCGGCACTCTAGGAGTCTGAGAGAATCGAAGGGACGAGGAAGTCGGGCCACAGCGTTGAATGCCCAGGTACGACATCTGTGTGTACAGGGATAGACAGAGACAGAGAGAGACGATGGAGAAAGAGCGGAAAAGCGAAGCACTTGTTCACATTCACAATTATCCTCTAACAGCTGCTTTTAAGCACACATACTCCCCAGAATAGACCCCGCCAGGACTCGGACTCGGACTGCATCAGCGGTGCTCCGTACCATGCACGAATAAGGAAACACCGATATAATAAAATATACATGTATTACAATAAAATACAGAAATTATTACACCTCTTTCCCTCACGCAGTACATCCTTCTTATCATATCGCACTCCTTCACCTTCAGGCTTTCCCCGCACATCCCCAGTACCAGTCTCGCCCGATCCATCACGGGGACAGCTACATTCCTTCCTGAACAGCCAATACCCCATCTTCCCGCCCTCCTTCCACCGCTCCCGTACCTTCGTAAATCCAATATACTCCATCAGCTTAGTCAAGTGCTCAAAAGTCAGATACCGGGAATTCGATACGCAAGGGAGTGG
The DNA here is from genome assembly GCA_009806525.1 of Sanghuangporus sanghuang. Classification (NCBI taxonomy): domain Eukaryota; kingdom Fungi; phylum Basidiomycota; class Agaricomycetes; order Hymenochaetales; family Hymenochaetaceae; genus Sanghuangporus; species Sanghuangporus sanghuang. The sequence continues at coordinate 1,017,329 of VVIT01000001.1, read as the reverse complement.
TAGCTATGTATAAGTAGAGGATATATCAATATATATCAATATATAGATAGATTCATTCTGCGGGTCTTGGACGTACCGCGAGGAAGAGCAACCCGTCTTGACGCAACATCTCATACGCGACGCGTAACATTCGTCCTAGAGGGAGTGTGTGGTGACATCGAGTCAATATAAATATAAACATCAACAGAACCAAGAAGAGCGGGATAAGTAAGAAGAAATGCATGAACGCATGATTCGTTCGGCAGAATCGGGCAGAACGGAGAGACCGCCGCCCTGCATGATTTAATTATGGGGTTTCTAGCAGTCACTGGCACTGGCACGCACCTCGCTCCCGCGGCTCAGGAACGAAATTCACAACCAGGCTCAAGCTAATCGCGTCCCAAACTCCACACGTCTCCCCATCATCATCATCATCATCATCCTTCTGCATCTCGAGGAAATCCCGCTCGGCGATCCCGGGATGCGTCGAGCGCAGGTCGATGGGCAGGACGTCGATCCACGAGCTGCACGATGCGTAGTTATCTGGCTTCAGAGCACCGACTTCTAGGAGTCTGTGAATGTGTGTATTTTTGGAAAAAATATACAGATTTAGTCTTGAGTTGGGATGGGGAGGAAGGATAGATACGATCGAGGAAGAAGATTCAATCGCACTTACTTCATCTTCCCCCTCCCTTTCTCCCTGACCACCTCCCTCAACGCCAGCTCCTTCATCCACCCAATAAACACGCCCTCGCTACCCCCGCCCCGATCCTTCCCCTGCCCAATCCGCGACATGCGCTGATACACCTCCAGCCCGCCCATCTCTTGCATCTCATCCTCAACCTCCCTCAACTTCGACTCCAGCTCCCCTCTCTCCGACTCATCGACGCCGGACCTTCCGGTAGCAGTACGAGTCCTCTCCAACTGCGCTTTCCGCTTCAACAGGACGTGGAACCGCCTTATGACACGCGCAGACGATCTCGGACTTGCCGAGCCCCTCTCGAAGCCGCCCCCTCCACCAATTCCACCAGATCCCTTCCCCTTCCCCTTCGACGAAAGAGAAAGAGAAGGAGAGGTAACAGGCACCTTCCTTCTTCTTCGTCGTGTCTTCGTTTTCATGTTATGTTAAAGTCGTGGACATCTGCAAGTGAGAATGACGGTCGATGATGATCCAATCACTGTGCTCTGTTCGGATTCCTTTCCCTAGGCCTCTTACATAATACTCTTTACTTCGTCCTTTCCTCTACTGTAGTAAGATTTCCTTTTGTTCCAACCCGCATAAAAGCCCGTAGTCTACAATATCGAGATATCAAACAGTAGGGTGTACGGTGAAAAAAAATAGGAAACAAAGTCCGTAATCTTCGTCCCTGGGACGGGCGGGGAGAGGATAGGAGACAGGCCAAGCAGTAGAGGAAAGGAACGACGAAAGGACGAAAAGGAGGAAAGAAAGAGACTCGCACAGTCGAAAGCAAATTTGGTTTGGTTTGGATTAACCGGCAAGCTCTCAGTCAGAAAGAAATGAAAAGAGAATAAAAAGATTCAAATTATAATTCATCATGAACGGAACCCGATCTCTCGGGTCCTCCTTCAATAACAGAGTCAATAAGAACAACGGAAGGTAATCTTTCAATTTCGATCGACCATACGAACACGAACACGAAAAAGTTAATAGGTGAGAGAAGTAAGTTGACGAGCGAGGAAGTAGAAGAACCTGCTTCTTCCGATTTGAAAGTAAAGGCGAACGAGCCAAATGGCGAAAGAAATCTTCGTCTTTAGACAAATCCATGTCCACCGCGCTTCTCGTCGATCTTCCTGAATCGCTCTCCTTCCTTCCTCTGTAACAAAGCAAATTCAGTCAGGGACAAATTCATTCGCACATGACAGCCGCGCATAAACAAATAAAAAAAACACGTACCTTCTTAATCACACAAAGCGAAAGAAGGATGAGCGAGATGATGATCGCCATATAACCATACACCGACGTGAACACATTATTGAGCGTATAATCCGAGTAACTCGTGATCGGCCCAACGCAGAAATTGCCCGTCGCGTTGTTCGTCACCTCGATGAACGTCGAGTTCGCGCAAAAGTTCCCGCCCACGACGGCCAGGTCCGTGCTGTTGAAGTATCCACAGCACTTCAGCCGGTCCTGCAGCGCGATGATCGTCTCGTTGCTCTGCTTCGACACGATATCGTGGAAGTTGGCGCGCTGCGTCAGACTGAAGTGCCAGATGATCGTGCCGATGATGAAGATGCCAATACCGTCCACCAGGAGCAGCCAGTTGGTGATGGCCAGGCCGACGGTAACATGGTTTGGCTGGATGATTGCCCCGACAGAGACTGCCCAGGTGACGAGCAGTCCAATGGCAAGTATAAGTCCGGCTAAAACGAAAGTCAACAACGAATATAACGCCAACAAGCAGATCAGGTGTACACACCAGTAAGGTATTCGTTAGAAATCACGAGGTTACGCAGCAAGTCTGATCCACGCCAGACGATCGAAAACACGAGGGTGATGATGCCAGCAGCGAGAAGACAAAAGTCCACAAACGCCCAGCATCCCATCAACTTCTTCGACGGCATCTTGGACAGTAACAGTTCTCAAAATTCAATCTATCCAATAGAAGTCTGTCAGTCAATGTATCATCATCAGCCATCATACTGGACACCGTACGCACCTTAAATCACGAAGAGTGTCTTTCCTTCCTTTCAAGCAAGGGCAGTTGAGGTACGAAGGGGCGGGCAGGCAGATAGGGCAGGCGTTGCTAACGAGGGGAATGTCCTGCTGGGATCGACGAAGATTGCGAGAAGAGGCCTCGATTCACCAGGAGAGCAATAAAGGAGCGCGACAACGACGGTCAACGTCGAACAAGAATATCCCTGCGCTCGCAAACAAGTAAGAACAAAAGAACGAGAGGTAAAAAGTCAGGCCCGCTGGTCGAACGAAGAGAAAGAAAGAAAGGGAGGGAGGACGAAAGAGAACGAAAGAGAGATAAACGGAAGTAGTAAGAAAGAGACACCGCTGGGATGGGAAAGAGGGGTGTGCGACTGGTCGCCTGAAGCAACCGCGTATTGGGGGTGGTGGGAGGGCGGTTACCAGCGTCAAGGACGTCAGGATCCGTTGATATTGATACTGATCACTTACAATCCGTGCGAAAGACTCTCGATACCGACACCACTGACCAGCAGCAGCAGCACTTGCTTCCAGTCCACAAAGAGCGACGAAGAACAGAAGAATGAATGAAGATAAAAGAAAGAGAGTTGTCAGTAGACGATATAAGAGCCCCGAATGCCTGCCTGCCAGTGGCATGGCACGGACTACGGTTGCGTTGAAACGAGCAATTGATTGTCCCTTCCATATACGGATGCCGTCATCACCCGTGTTCTTAACCTCCCACATACCCTGGCCGCCGCCGATTCGGACTCTCAGTCCCACTCACTCTCGACAACAGCCTGGGCGGCCTTGCCACTACTGTCAATGTCAATGCTAACAGTGTCACACACTCTAGAGCTAGTACTGCTTCTCTAGCCTCCGATTGCATTTTTAAATTCATGATATTTTGGCTTCCTTCACAAAAGTCCATCTCAGGATTCACCACAGTCTAGTGCTTTCTCATTGTTGCTATTAGTATCAGTCTTAACCTGTGGGTCCGAACGGCTGCGGAGTGTATTCTTAGAACAGCCGATTTATTATCAAATTCACTCGCTTATGCCGAATGGATAGTAACAAATTCATCAATATTACTTCACAGTATGATACACGGAAATCATTTCGCATTGGCCTCATCACCCTCCATAGTTGACATTGCTCTCACTAATTGTCTCCGCCCTTTCCATCATCACCCTTCTCTTTCTCTTCGCTCCTCTTCTTCAGCGCAACATAACTATCAGCAGCACTATTCGGCACAGCTTCAATCTCTCCACCAACTTTTCCCGTTCCCTCTACAACATGCTTCTTGCGCTGTGCTCGTAGGTCATCCAAATCATGGGTCTCGAGTCCGTGACCTGCGACGGGACCGAAGTAAGATGTCCCCGCGAGCGAGCCAATAATACTATCCAGTGCCAATCAATACACTGCTCGTTTGAAAGATAACAAAATGATGGCCGAATTTCAAAACAACTTACCAAGTGCCGACAAGGATGGACAGATAGAAGCGATACTGAGAATACCATCTCGGAGCTGTTAGACAGATGTCAACACTTCTATTCTCCTAACGACCTTTAGTTGAGAATGACTCACCCCATCCCGCCTCAGTGGCCTTAAGATCAGCCCACCACAATCCAGTGAAGCCGATCCACTGTGCAATAAGCGCATGTGTGGGATCAAGAGCCAACGTAGACCAACCCCAAATCACCGGGGCTGCGCCCAGCAAAAGCCGCGAATAGCCCTTTTGACCGCCATACTCTGCAAATTCCATACCCCAATGCAGGGCACCTAATAATCAGAGAACAATAATACAAAAACAGCATTAGCACCATTGCGCTTCAAAATGATCGGAGAACAACACAACGAATCCAAAGACCAGAAGAAGATCCGTGTATGCGAAGAGAGAAAAGAAATCCGGCGTACCCAGGAAGGAAAGCATGACAGCTCCGTACGTCACTTGGATACTTAGCGCTTGATCAAGGATAGTTAGCGCTACGCCCGGATCAATATTCGTGGAGTATCCTGTCCATAGAAGCATTGTAAGTAGACGGAATAGTGGCTGTACTATATTTGCCTACCAGCCGCGGCAATACCAGCTTGACGAGCGAGGTGAATTACCGTCGCCGAGGTCGCAATGTACGGCACACCACCTGAACGAACGATCGTCACTCAACCATATGCTAATATAGATGTAACAAAACGGGCGTACCGAGTAGACCAAAGACGAAAGCGGGTGTGGGCACGCTTCTTGCCACCGCGCTTGTGAGTCCAATCTAGAAGAGAGAGAAAAGGAATCAGCATCGACGAAAGCCCTATTCGGACCAGTACAAAGTAAGAAGTGAACAAATAAGCCATCTTGAACGTACAAATGAATCATCTTCAGGTTTCATTGGCTTAACGGAGTCGACGGTCACGTTCGCGCCGGCGATACTACGCGCGACGCTACTGGCAGTATTCTTAACCTCTTCCTTGATGTTCGTCGCGGCATGACTGGGCGTCTGGGAGCCGGGCTTATTGCTCACCGACGAAGCCACTCCGCGCATCGCGCCGACGCGAAGAAGCGGAAGAAACTTGTTCCTGAAACATGGCGAGACATGTGACAGACCAGGAGCAAGTATAGACGACGTCGAACGAGGCTGTACTAAAGAACTAGAACTAGTGTGCAAGTTAAACGCCAGCTGAGAACGAATCCGAAACGCGTGAGGAGCACGTTTGATTGTCGAAAGAGTTCCCAGTCGAGGTAGCATATTTTTATTGAATCTGAGTGCTGCTAAGTGGAGGATAGTGAGAGACAGAGTCTGAGTCGAGAATGAAGCATATCGAAAGTGGTCGGACAGTGGCGACTGGTGGTGCTCATCGACGTCATTCTTCAGCATTTGAATGCTTCCGCCGATCCCGCTTCATTCATATAACTCGCCCCCAGAAAGGAACTCGGTACAAATAATCCACAACACTACCCTACAGTCAATATTCACAACATCGTCAAGGCAAAGGCAAAGATACTAATGTTCCCCTGGCAGCCACGAAGGTATACATGAGGCATATGTACCCTCTCACGCGGGAAATGAAAGATGATATGTTAATTGGTCACAATATCATGTACATATTACATATCTACACTATCCAAACAAGTAATAGTGTTCTATATTAAGAATAAACAACTAATATCGTCCATTATCTCCAACCCTGCACGAGGATACGACCATGCACGAAGTCGAGAGAGTAATGTAGAAAGATCGAACATAATCCGTTTAGAAAACGCATGCAATAAATAATGAACACGCCTCGGCCGCACTCTCCAGCTTCTAACTGCACACCTCCTCGTGTCCGCGACTGAAGAATTGAAGAAGCCATGAGGCTATATTCCGCATGCCTCGACCAGCTCGGTAAATCAGCCGCGTAGGGAGATAGGCCGTCTCGAGTTCGTCCGCAGTCCGACTCAGGCATTCTGGACTTCTCGTCTCCGTACCTGCCGCTGGAGTCGTGGTACCCTTCTTCGGCAGAAGTTTCACATACCGATGCTTCTTCACCTCCGCACCCTCTGTGCCGAAGTATCTTTGACTCATAAAACTCCAGTGAAGAGCACCAACTATCCAGTCCTGTAGGCCTTGTACGTATCCGGCCACGTCTCGGTCGAGTTCTGGGCATCCGAAAGATGGCAGTCGTGCCTTGTTCGCGACAAAATTCTCCATCGTAACTCGACACATCTCACCCACATAATCCATCGCATCCTGCAACTCCATCCCGTAGCGTTGCTCAAGGATGATAATCATGTTGTGAGTGTCCCCGCGTGCCTGCTCAACATTGTACGAAAATATGTCCTGGATTGATCCGATCGTAAATAAAACGGCAAATAACGTTTCAGAAGAACAATCACTCACGTTTGACCATGTCACCAAGTCGTTGCTCCCCTGGTTCAAAGCTTTGATGATCTTATTGCAATTAGGATCATCACCTTATCAGTGATTGATGTAATATGTCACGCAAGTGCCAAAAAACTCACAGGATGATCGATGACGAAGTCTGGGAGGTTAATACCAAGTCCGTACTCAATCAAATCAAAGACGGGCTTGCATCCGCTCTCGTCACGGCGAACGTCAATGTATGTCTCTAGGTCTGGAATCTCGCAATCTTCTCGATGCGTTGCCTGAATATGCACTGCTTCGAAGAACAGCTGAAGATTCTCCTTGAAGCGTGCTTGAACATCAGGTCCAGCATCGGCGATGCAACGGAGCCAATAGCTACGGGGCAACATGTAAGTAACGAGGCGTGCAATGAATAAGCATATGTAGAGCTTACTCTCTTGCCAGCTTTCCGGCACTGATTTCTTCGGCAGGCTGGCCTTTGCAAGGCTTGTATTCATGAGGAAACCAGAGCGCATTCATGACAATATCGGCGAGCATGTCTGCGTCACGCGTCATCATACCGTCAGATATGTTGTCGAGATGAAACAGGTAGTTCATGAAGTCGCTTATAACCCGCAGACGATGAGCATCACAGGATGTGTAGCAATATGCCGTGAGTTCGCCAGCATGTAGGCCATACAAGGCTTTGCGCATTTTGGGAGTCAGCTCGGGGCATCCTTTGTCAAGCCATACGTCGGCCTGTGCCGCGACGACATCACCATGTGGATTATAGGAAAGTGGGAACTTGCAGTGTGAAACCAAGTCAGGTAGTATGAAGCCCTCAGGGGAGAGCCTGGTAGACGGTCGCACCGTGCTAGGTGAGGGTAAGGGGATAAGCAGAGGTGGTGAACTGGATGTGTTGACCATAGTGAATAGCAGAGTAGACAAGTACAAGTAATGGAAGTGGTGTTGAAAAAAAGAATCCTGGAATAAGGAAAATGCGAGCGAAGTCCGGGATGCTTCGTGGTGACCTTAGGGGGTGAGGCAAGGATGTTTTTATACCAGTTACTAGGTTATAGCGTCCAAGCGGAATCGGCTGGCCGGGTCCAAACCGAACCATCGGATTTCAATAGTCACGGTTCCCATTTCGTATTCATCTGTCATGGAACCTAAGCAAAAGCCGTAAATCCGTATGCAACCTTGTATGGCATCATCATATTTTCTAGTTCAGAGTGACTGTTCCTGAAACGATTCCTGCCGAGAGAGATACGAAATACGATGCCAATCATGTGGAGGTGAGTCTCGTAGCATTGGTTCCAAATCCTAGCACAGGTGACCAGATTAGCGCAGACTAACACTCATACACGACGCTGTGCACGCGGCATAACCTATAAATGTCGGAATGAGGATGACCGGGGCCGGTGGGATCGAAAGGATAAAGCAATAAAATGGTTTACGGAATCCCAAGGTGAGACCAACGAGAGCGAAGCCAAGTTTGGAGTCATGAACGAGCCGGGATGACATAGTTTATGCGTACAAATTCAGTACGGAAACCCCGGCAAATTTCAATGCGTGGCGTTTCCTAATCAATAGCCGAGTCATACATGGCCTAATGAGCGAAATATCCTCCTCGCCTGCGCAGCCATGCTGTTCATGACACGGAGGCAAGAGACGCATAACTGAATCGCGTCTATCGAAGCACTTGGTGGCACTGCTTGTGCGTGGACACCACGCTGTTGGTCCTGAACAACAGATCTCCAAAAGAGGAATTCTGTATATCCCGCACCAAGTCCGTAGTTGGAAAACGGAATCTGTGAACGAGATTTTGGCGCGTTTCGGCGAGCGAACATGGTTTGAGTTGAGACGAGCTCCTGTTTTGATGGACCACTTGAGCCAGGGACGCGGTCGCACAACATGTCGTCGGAATCCCAGTAGCATCATCAGCATCACCACCGCAAACCAGTGTTGCCTGACGGACTGTCTAACGAGAAAGCCGGGGCATCAACGACGCCATGAAGATTGGTTGCTGTCGCGACGTTTGATCAGCGAAAACTGGGAGGTAGAGAAAGTTACCGTAAAACGATTGGAAATGCAGGAGCTGAAGGTTGTTGCTGGACATCCAACGCATTGTATTCTTGCTACACATAGAAAGAATGCACAATCTTGTGTTGGAATTGAGAAGAATCCCCTCGATGACAGCCGAAGTCTGGTTTGAGACGTTTGCCATGAGAGAGTTGTCTACGTGACGATCGATTTCGTGGAAAGATCGACGAGGGCAGAACCGAATGCATCCATTTTTGGTCGACCGTCACAACGCCTGCGGAGTACCCGCAAATTTCTACCTCAGTCTCTTAAGATTCAGTCATTCACGGGCAGCCTGAGGTCAACTGCATCGGAGTGTATTTACTCTCAATATCCGCCTCCGTTTCTCATGATTTTTGAAATTGGATCCGTTCTGAAAGACAAATTCACTATGTATATACATCGAAATCCAGATCGACGCTTGCTATCATTAGACGCAGCCACCACAAGATCCATTTTCGTATTGTATCACGCCTGCTCAGCGCGTGACACAGCCAGTCTTGTTCCTCCTGAATCTCATTCTCGCTCCCGATTATCGCTTTAGCCACGGAGTTACTCCAACTGCGTATGATCTTCATGTTTGGTAGTGGATTTTAGACCACCACTCGCATCCAGATCCATGACTCGGCGTCTCTGGACGGAATCGTCCGATCTCAGATGAAAAGCAATTGACAATGCAAATCGACGATTTCGTGCATAATTAAACGTTATTCTTGGTTCAGGTCCTTGAGACCGAGAGGAACTTGGCTGAGACAGACGTTCCGGGTTTCAAAGAATAGGAAGGATTAGTTACTACATTTCATGAAGCACACACGGATAAATCGGGCACCAACCAAAGAATCTAGCGCACGGAGAATTTTCTGGGCAAGCGAGAATGGAGAGAACAAGGTCAGATATCCTCGACATGACGTAGTTAAACGAGAGCAGAATGATTTCGGAGCGATATGTTCCACTTGACCGAATTTCTTATATCTCAATAAAGTGGGGCTGAGAGTGTTGCCTCAGAAATTGTGACAGATTTTGCAAACAGACACCAAACAGAGAGTCGGCGGTCATGTTTCAGAGACCGACCACGGAAAGGCGCGAGAACATCGGATAGTGAGTTATCTAGCCAAGAGCGCTAACGTGGACCGAGTCGGCCGCCGGCGTGAAGCAAGACACCAGTGGCTCAAAATATACCCTCCTTCGTTATGGTCAAGAATGAGTGTCGCGGCAATTGATGAAACAGCATGAGGAGCGTAATATTCTGTGCTGCGGCGGCCGCCACGTATTCAAATGCGCGAAGACAAGATATCTGCTGAGAATGCCGCACGCCGGGAGGGACGCTTGGAGGCCAGGATATGCCGACCGGAACACCACCGAGGAAGAATCCGACGCCGCGAACAAAATTGATAAGGTACAACTGAATAAAAAACAACGAAGTCAGCATTCGAAGACCAGTATCAATACGTTGATCGCTCTCCAAGTTTTAAAGGGATCTCGATGAATTGAAATAGATGATGGTCTGTATGGATATTCATCTATCTATTGTTTACTTAGCCTCAGCATAGTCAGGCATAGTCGCGGATCAATTGACAAACAAATTAAAAAATCCTTACATTACAGATTAGGTTAAACAGCTTCGGAACCCTTACCGGACAACCTGGCTTTCGTAAATCCACTAGAGCAAATATCCTCTGTAAGCGCCTATTTTCGAGTTAATTAGAACGTCCATGCACTGATCTAAGAAGGTCACTGAACACGCACAAGTATACCTGAAGCCGAAGTTGGCATTTCAGCCTGTGCGCGGAAGCATTTGAAGTGAATGCCGTACGCCAATAGCGCTATCTTCCAATCCATTCTTGAAGTTTTCAAAGAAACCTGAGAAAAACGACTCTCCAATTAGTGATCTATCTCATTTCTTTACTGCGACGACTTGTGATGAAAACTGCATCCCGAATACTTACTTGTTTGAGACACGTCGCTCTTCTAACTGCAGGATCCAACGCTAGGATGTTTCACTAAGCCTTAAATATTTGAAAAAGGTAGGTCCAAGCTGTGGTCGCCCGAACTTTCCGCGCATCCGCCTTTCCTTCATCGTTCAAAACAAAGACGGAGATGTGTATTAGAATGCAACACACCACAGCATTTACTCTCGTCAATATTGCAACAATCTCCGGAAAGTATAAACTGAGCGTATAATCATGAATGGGCAAGATCCGAGATGAAACTTTCCAATCACCCGATTGCGATTGATTCCGTGTAGAAGAGTATTATCACCAGATCCAACTGCCCCTCCCCTTGCTTATCGCAAGGTCATAATAAGCACATAATACGCGCATAACTCCGTAAACCGCGAATCAATACATTGCACAATTAACGGCGTTTGTCTCGCACCTAGAGGAAAGATCCTGTCAAATGTGAAATCGCAGTTATGCTTCGCACAAGGCGTAATCCTGATAAGTATCTTGCACAACAACGTAAGGACGACCCATTCTACATTCTCATACCAAATGATCACGGAATGAAAAATTGTTCCTGTACGAGCACGAAGCGGCGCCACTATCACCGCTGGCGAGAAAGAATCACCGACCAAGCCGCGATCGGCGGTTCTGAGTCGGATGGGATTGATTTTGTCGGGGACCTGCAAAAGATGGGGTATCCGAATTGACGTAGTGTATGAGATTGAGAACTAGCGGTTATGGTTATATCATCGAGTTTCACAACTCGGATTGATGGTACGACATTGCGGTGCGGTGGCAGTCTGAAGCTTCGACGTCAAGGAACGCAGCTTGATCTTCTTTGTACACACATACATATTTTACATAGCCTGTCCACGACTTCGCAATGTGGTGACGACCAAGACTATACTACGAGTCTCGTGACTTCGGCACCCCGAATACGCCAGCACACGACACGACAGCACGAGATCTATCTTCTGTTATGAGCTCGATATTTGGTACTTCAATGTCCTTTGCTAGCATGCCCTGGAATATTCCCTGCGAGCTTACGGACACCATTACCATACAGGGTCCGTCCCTTCAGCTGCTCTCATAATATCGGGGGAATTGATGATCTGGTTGCTTACTTATCTAGCTTTCCCGCGAAATATAAGCAGGGGGAGATTCATATCAGACTTACAGATCTGAGGAGAGGACATCTTTGACCTGAACTAGCACGATGTCACTTGCAAACGCTCCTGCACCGGGTATTCCGTTCGTACTTTTTCACTTTGAGTTTTCCTAGTCGACGATAGATCAACTTATTTTCTGCCGGTTTATTCAGGTACTTCACACCAGCGCAAGTACCACCGTCGGGTACCGCAGTCTCTCCGCAACCGGATGATAAGCCGATCCCAAAGATATTTCAGCCCCTCAAAATCCGTGGAGTAGAATTTCACAATCGGATATTCGTGAGTGCTAATTTCGTCATGAGTAGAGTAGACGCAATCTTGATAATGTGTGCCGCTGCATCTAGCTTTCGCCGTTATGTCAATATTCAGCGGAAAATGGTCGTCTTATGCCTTGGCATATGGCACACCGTAAGTACACTCGTAGCAGTTTGCGAGAATGTTCTGATAAGCCCCTTGTACTAGTGGGAGGAATTTTCACTCGCGGACCTGGCTTGACTCTCGTGGAAGCAACTGCAGTCACACCACAAGGTCGGATCACCCCAGAAGACTCGGGCCTTTGGTCCGATGAACAGATACCACCGCTTCGCCAGATAGTTGATTTTGCCCACTCTCAGGGAGTGAAAATTGGTATCCAGCTAGCCCATGCAGGCCGCAAAGCATCAACTGTTGCACCATGGCTTGATCTCGGCGCAATCGCATCTTTTGAGCATGGAGGATGGCCGGATGACATATGGGCGCCATCTGCGATACCCTATAACGACGCGTCCCCGACGCCCAAGGAGCTGACTAAAGAAGACATCAAGGAGACGGTGCGAGCGTTCGTGGACGCGACGAAACGTGCTTTGAAAGCCGGATTTGATGTCATCGAGATTCATAACGCGCACGGATACCTTCTCCACGAATTCCTGAGTCCTGTTTCGAACAAGCGTACCGACGAGTACGGCGGCTCCTTCGAGAACCGTATCAGACTGACGCTTGAAATCGTCGATGCTGTCCGAGCAGTCATCCCGAAAGAGACACCTCTTTTCCTTCGGTGGGTTCTCGATAAAATTTCTTTTGCACAATTGTGAAACATGAAGGTTGACATAATTTCAGGATCTCTGCAACAGAGTGGTTGGAAGAATCACTGCCTGGCGAACCATCCTGGACTATACAGGACACAGTGAAACTCGCGGGTATTCTCGCTGCGCACGGCGTTGATTTACTAGATGTATCCAGCGGCGGCCTGCATCCGGCGCAGAAGGTCACCGTCAGCTACAAGGCATATCAGGCACCGCTAGCAGAAGCTGTCAAGAAAGCCCATGGCATTGATACTTCGAGCGGGCTTTTGGTCTCAGCGGTTGGCTTGATTACTACTGGTCAACTAGCTGAAGAAATACTCGAGCTAGGAATGGCCGATGCAGTTTTCGTAGGAAGGCAATTTCAGAAGGAACCCGGCACTGTCTTGGCCTTTGCTGAGCAACTCGGCGTCAAAATCAAGATTGCGAACCAGATCGAATGGGGACTGAAACTAGGGACGAGGTCGAGGCACCGTGGCCAAAAGCCAGTTATTGAATCAAAGTAATCAGTCAGCTTTCTTAGGCCAGTATGCGGATTTTTATGGAATAGTGCTGGTGAGAATCCTGTACTTGATGTTTTTGAATGTTGACCATACTGTTGAAGTACATGTAATAGAAATATGGCGAAATCGAAATTTGAAGTCTACTCATAAAAGCGAAGTTTTTGACTTTCCCTATGCGCCTTCACTCGTCGCGATAACGGTGAACTTTACGATAAACTGTAAGAGCGCAAGGCAATGAAGAGCTTGAGCCTGATTAAGAGGGAAAAGCTTCGTTCCAGTTTCTCCGAATTGAATATTATGATTGGCAGAAACTGTCTTGAGAAGCACTTTTGCTGTCATGGAACGTAGCATTCTGCTTTTGCACGGCAATTCATCTTTCGCTTGAGCATTGAGTATGTTTTTGCATGCTCTTCCGGAAAGATTAAATAACTGATGGTTAGAATTCAGGATCTCGATCTTGAAGACGCTGCGTCGCCTAATGCGAGGTAGGGAAGAACAGAAAGGAAAAGGAAAGTATTTCAGCTAAAATGTAAGAGAGCCGATGTCGACTCCATCCGCCCCCTTTCTTTTATTTATTTATTATTTATTTATTTATTTATTATTTATTATTTTATTATTTTATTATTTTTTATTTTTATTTTTTTTTAACTTAATTCTTAGGACGAGCTTCATTTCAGCCTTTGGGAGAAATCGGGAAAAAGACGAGCACCAGAAATGAAGCCGAGCTCTTTTCAAAGCAGCTCAGAGTCAGTCAGAATACTGCGAACCGCGAACACGTGAGCGGGAAGGGAAGCTCAAAGAGACGCGACGCGATTCCTTTTGTGCTCTCGAACGAACCCAATCGCGTCTTGTACAGCTTCATTCTCCATCGTACACATATCCAATCTTGAAAGCTTGGTTTTGAGTCGACGACAGACTATACCAGCCTCTACTTTGTTCATCTGACTCTGCCGATCAAGTACAATACGTCCATTCGTACTCTCGTCGGGATCCACATCTCACGTCGTTTAAGTCAGAGATGTCTGGACCGGATAGGCGTCCATTCATTTGCGAGGAATGTGGACAGAGTTTCACTAGAAGCTCTAGTTTAGATCGTCATGTCAGAGGTCGACATGATCCAAATTTCCGGTAAGCTGAATGAGTGCTCTTGTCCTCCTCTAGCCACCACCCTTCTCACATGCTCGCGTCCATTCTTGACCTTCAGCGGATACCCCTGTCCGGAACCCGAATGTTTCTATGTTGCGAAACAAAAAATCAATCTAAAAGCTCATCGTGCATGCAAGCAGTGTGTACTGTCTTAGTCCCCTTTGAAAGTATTCGTTGACTGAATCCTTTCAAGCGAGAAGGCAAAACCGTTCAAGTGCCCCATACTAGGATGCGACTTGTCGCATGCGAGCGAGAAGGAGTCGGCAAGGCACGTAAAAAGGCAGCACGAAAGGAAAGGTGAGCATTGTCGCTATGTGTCGAAAGTGCAGCGCTAAAGCAGCTCGGGGACTCGCAGTAGTGAGAGGAGGAAGCGCTGCTTCTACCCAGTCATCAATATCGTCACTTTCGTCGTCAACCCCCCCACAGACACCACCAACAACAGCCCCTCCGCCTCCTGCCGTGAGCCAAAGTATCGAAGCCGGAACGTCTACAGACATCTCGTACGATCCCGTTCGCAACACGGCCGTAGATTTTGCCGGGCCCACAGGAAGTTGGCAAACGACGACGACGGACAACGTGTCGATTGCTCAGGATAGCTTCTCTCAAAGTTCTTATAGCCACGCTATTCAGCGCTACAATACTCATTACCCAATGTACGGAGATCCGTCTTTCGAGACGGCTTCGTGGAGCAATGTGCCTGCTGATCCTGAATTCTTCAACTGGTTCTGAGGGATTTCGGCTTTGTGATTTTCTGATTTAACTTCATACGTGTATAAGAAGCATGTTCAGGATGCCTGTTGTAGCACTTGTTTTATTGTAACAGCTCTCTTTCTTTGCTGCGTGCGGATTCTTGTTACAAAGGAACGACACGCGTTGAATAAACGCGATCACGTGCCTCGTGCGGTTTGACCACCCTGCCGTGCATGATCGCTTCTTGCCTAAACAGTTGCCATGACAGTAACGTAGACCACTCGAACTTCCCCAGAAATATAATCGCGACTTCATGCTAGCATATAATTCTCTCTCTTGTACTCGTTTCTGAAAGCAAGAAGTACGAGACCGAGCTATCCAAGTCAGTCCTCATCTGAGTCCCTCCGAACTGCTGCCCTGATTTGCTTCAGACTGAGAGTCCTTGAGCATGGCATGAATCAATTTCCAAGAACCAGCCACACTGGATCCTGGAATCTATCAGCCGCGAGCTGAAATCCAAAGAAGGTGCGCTTGGGTATCTCTTCGTTCCTCCATCTCCATCTTCTCTTGTCATCTTCACTGTTCGCGTGCTTCGAATGCCACGAGACGTAGTATGTCCTGAGCCAGTAGGCATAATTAAAGTTTGGACTATGTCTAGCAGCGATATTTCACCTCGGAATCCTCTGTCCTCGTCGCTTGCGTCGACGTTACGCGTCTATTCAGCTGCAAGCCTTTGAAATTCTGATGTTTGGGGCGGTTGTGCTCGAATTCGCCTTTCTGAGAGCGAAGAAGCAAAGCTTTCTGCCCTCGCATACGAATTGATCCATTACACCATACGTTCTTGACGGTGAGATTGGATGAAATATTATTATCTGAGCTACATTGTTGAGCCTAGCTTGATATTCTCGTGTTCTCCCCGACATCCTGCAACGAAGCATACTATCAATTGTCCTCTTTCTCAACATCTCCCGGTAGGTATCAAGAGGAATTTCAATTATGAGAGCGAGAGGAATAGAATTCCCTTTCGCACTATATTCTCAATTGGTGCTTCTCTCGCAACATTTTTGGTAGGTAAACCTATATTATTTTGCTTCTGCGTAAAGGCGACTTACCCTTGATGACGGCTTGCAACATTCTCTGTCTTACGAGCAGGTCATGTTGTTATGCTGCGTTATAGACGGTGCTGGACACTTCGAATTGTGCGCTCTTTGACCCTCTTGGACACAGAACAATTTGCGGAACGTGCGCGCATTCCAGTAATATATCATCTCATCATTTCGCACTGCAATATATTCCGTGATCGTGGCTCCTTTGAGGGACAGGTGACTTCTCCATGCTGCTGAGAAAAAGATGCGGATCCGGTAAGGAACCTTCATGATCGAGAATCGCTTGTAAGTTGTGCGATCAACTATTTCTGCAAGTCCATTTAGATACATATGCCAGAACAATATGCAATTGGTTTTCTGAGAATCACTCGCTACTGGATCAAGATGAAAGGCATGTAGTACCGGTGCCGACAAAAGAAGGAGGTGAATTCAACTGAGATGCTTCCTCCGAGTCGGCAAACTGCATTCGTATACGCTTATAGTCACTCTCGATTGCCTGCCAGATCGCATCAAATCGCAAGCTCAATAAAACCCTTAGCCACATAATCATGAAATTGGCGAAATGGTACTTTTAGGAGGCTTTGTTCAGTGTTATTTGTAAAGTGTCCGAAACAAGAAGTAAGCTCCCACAATCGGGACGTGACGGACACACGATCCACAGTTCGTCGGTGCCCGCCTTCGTCAACCCTCCTCGTCGTCGTCCGCGTCCTCAAGATAGTGAGTATGCTGCGTAAAAGTTCGGATTCAAGATATTAATAGCCATCTTCAAAGTCTAGAAACTGACAATGGCATTTTTCGGACTTCGCAAGTGGCCAACACCGGTTCGTCGACGACTGATTGCACAACCTAGAGATACTCATGGATTCATTCAGGTCTTAAAGCCGATGGCACCATTCATTGCCGCTTCCGCCGTGACTTTCTACCTTGTCAGCTCTTTTCAGGACATGGCCGTACGCTGTCAGTTATATATACATCCGTTCTTCGAGAACCCTGAGGCTGATAGTGCTTTCGTTTAGCTGAGACTTACGCGAACGATCCAAAGAACCCGTATGCTGCGCAGATTGCTAAAGAGAAGGCCGCTGCACATCACTAGTTTACTTATCTTCCAACATAACTGCTGTGCAGAAAGCATGCAATAGAGAACATCAGTTCATACTTTGCAAGCAAGACACATATTTTTCAACACTCTGGAACAGCAATTCGTCATCTGGAAGTTATTTTGTGAAGTTCCTTGACGGTTGAGATTTGTCACACCGTCGGTGAGCTACTATTACTGGGAGATATTATTTTTGTTACTATTATCGCGCCCCGAGTTCAGTGCAGGATTTCGTACCTGAGGCTTTATTGGTTGTCAACGGCCTAGATGAACGGTGAAATTTCATATGTGATGTGAGTGAGATACGCTACATGGAATCTTTCCTATAGATTTTCTCCCGGCCGCCCTATCCGACATCCGCTACTCTCTTTCCTCTTCATCCCCGAGACCTCGCTTATTGGGGTCGTCTAAGCGATGGACTCGCTCTCAAACACTTCACACTCTCACCTTATCCATCTTCAGCATCCTGCCACGACTTACATCCAGGACGCCTTTTGTCCGACGTTCCTTTTTTTCCGCCATTCCTTTCAATCTAATACTTGGCCGTGCTTGAGTGCACTGGCTACAAAATCTGACCAGCCTGGCACGGATGTCTTCGCCCTTTCCCCACATGCGGGCATGCCTTTTCTTCGTTTTCTGTTATGCGTTCTTACTATGTGAGGCAACTTTCGACAATGGCACGTCCTACGTTCTTGAAGAAGACGAAAGTGGTGCAGTACAAATATCAGATCCGACTACGGGCGATGCAGTCGACCAAAGTCCCGCCAGCGATGGCTCTGGTGACGGCATGAACCTTCCTGCTCTCCTCTGGATAGTTTTCGCATTCTTAATAGGAGTCCCCTTACTAACGATGGGTGTCCGTTTGGGTCGCTTCACGAGCGGAGTCGGACTTGGACTTGGTTTAGCCGTTGCTTGTGCGTAATCTCTTTTGCCTAGCTATGCGCAGCTTACGGACAAGCTTCCCCGCTTCTATGTACACAGTATGGGCTTCCGTCATCAACACGGTCAGCGAAGGGAATATTCCCGATCTCGTCATCCTCGCTATCGCGGTCGTCCTTTTCCTCATCGGCTTCATCGTCGGTGTCATGACGATCGAGTACCTCGTAGGAGTAGTGGCACTCGGTGCAGCAGGAGGCATGTCAGTCGCAATGCGCGCCGTTCTCATGAGAGAGGATTTGCTAGTGCCGATCTATTACGTGAATTGGATCCTATGCGGCGTCTTTGGCGCGATAGGATTATTTTTAGCCGCATTGACGGATCGCTGGGGTGTCGTAAGTCCTTATTTGACCGGACGGGAAAACACTGTGCTGACACACCACTTTAAGATTATTGGGAGTTCGTCTGCTGGTTCCTTCCTTGTGGGCCTCGGAGTAGACTTGCTCATCAATAAACAATCCGGCATATCACGAGGGCTCCGTTTTCTGTTCGACCGAAATAAAAACCATCTTGCTGTACGTATAATACAGGCAATACCTTCTGTTCTGTAAGTCTGAATGATATGCAATTCTCACAGGACATCCTTGGAAATGGATATAAGCCCCCAATATCAACGATAGTGATCATGGCCGCAACCCTTGCTCTGATGTAAGTGCGTTTCCGCAAGGTATATCGAATATTCAGGTCACGAATCCATGCCTCTATATCGCAGACCAATATTTTCCTTCGCCCAACACAAAATCTTTCCACAGTCCTTCCGCAAAGCCCGACATCGGCCAGCTTCGCTGTTAGGTGACGATGCGAGCGTTCGATCACGGACCTGGATCGGGAAATTTCGCGGGCGTACACATCCACGGTCGAACCTATCTATCATAACAGATGAGCCGGCTCCCACTCGGGCATTAGTGGCGCATTCAGAAGAGGAAATGACATTGGCCACTCCAACCGGCTACCGAGACGAACTGAAGGAAAAGGCCTTAGCAGCTGCGGGCGTCCCGAAACTCAAGTACACTGAACATTAATCTGACTCTTGTACATATACCCTAGGAAGTCAAGCATGGACTTACACAGACGGACATACAGCATACATACCCATTTTTCTTCACGTTCGTCTTCTTTCCTCTACCACTACCCCACCCTCTGCACCGTGTCTACACTCCTATCATTCTAGGCTTACACTTTATATTTCCCTCCATTCGCATCGCTGCATATTTGCTGCATACACAATGAAGCTTGCTTCTTCGTGGAATAGCATATTCTTGCTTGGAACACTCTCCTTTTGCTCTGCATAGTAGCTGTCTGCCAGATGGATCAGCTTTGCCGCCGATCGCGCAGACAATCAACTCATCCCTACTTACACAACCTGCATGTGAGTATCAACCGTAATCATAACCCACTCGTCTTCAACATGGGATCACGAATTTGCTTAACTTTATTTCAAGTCAAGACAGTTACAGAAAGATATAACAAAAGGCGTCAGGAGAGTTCCACTACATTAGATCATGTAGGATAGTCAAATCTCCCGGATTTCCTATCGTTGTCCATGGTAACCCATGTAATGTAATTCATCCAATCAACAGGGTCATCTTGTGACTTATAGGCATCCGAGCTCGACGGTAGCCCCGATACAACTTGTGAGCCTCCGACCGTTGAGTGACTCTCTTGCGCAGAGGGCATCAAAGGGCTGGCATCGACTGCGGAACTGGTAGTTGGATGATATCCGTATGTAGACGCACTAATCAACTGCTCTCCTGGACCACTGTCTGGATACCAGTCATGTCGCAACCCGGATGTGCCCAATGGATAGACAGGCACGGTGGATGCCAAGAGACCGCCACTGAGAGAGGAACTCGGGTTTCCTGACATAACTGCTTGAGAATCGGCGTATCCATCAGTATGCAAATTAGGATCCAAAGCAGAAGATGATGTGATCATTGAATTGGCCGCAGGCCGAATCTGCTCCAAGAACAGGTCATTTGACATCGCCATCAATCCCCTGGTCGGTTCTAAATGCGCGATCTGCATGCTAGGCTGAGATGACATCTGTCCATTTCCAGTTGTAGCTGAGCTATCGCAAGAACTAGGTGTAATAGATGAGTTTGATAAAGTCCATAAGAAACGTTCCGAAACGCACTGAAATCTCGACATGTCTTCTTGCAACGTACTCTCCGATATAAAACCTATTAGCCATTGGTGACATACAGGATACTGGTATACAGGATGCCGGCATAAATGCGTTCTAAATCCCAATTGTTCCGACTTGTCAGTACTAAAGAAGAAAAGAGCAAGTACGAACGGTTCAACTGTAAGCAATAGACCACGTCAGCAGAGGTTGGGATTTTTACTAAGACCTTACCACATACCTGATGGTGAGGCTATAATAGAAGCACGCTGAGATAACACGTTGATGGAGTATGCGGGAAACACTCACATTCACTCTCAGAATTTATGCTGAGTATGACGAGGATGAGCTTTCTGGATAGTAGTAATCATACTACTTACTGTTCTCGAAAATAATGCCCCGTCAGGAAGTGTTCGTCCGTATATTCTCCCATGTGTCGCTCACAGACGACAAATTGACAACGGCATGGCCTGTCAGGTCTTTTGATTCCTAGCAGAAGGGCATGGAATGCATGTAATGATGATAACATACTGTTGGACACGGCTCATCGGAATGAGAATGTTCTGTGCGTCGAGTCTTACTGAGATTCGCCTCATATATAGGCTCAATGGCCCAGAAACGCATGAGTCCACGACGTAAGCGCTGGCTCAACTGGCCGCCAGTGGCCGTAGACAACCTCAGAAAGGCCACAATGGTTGTCGAGGATAGAGTCATTCCGTGATGTGAGGGTGGATTTCCTGTTACTAGGAGACTTCGATCCTGACAATGAGATGCTACATTTTCACCAAGTCACACAGTATTTGCGGTTATAGCCTACATAATTTTGGCAAAGGGCCAGGATATCACTGGCCTGAAGCAATGAATTTTCTCGATATTGACTTCTAGGCCTAATGAGAAGTCAGTGGCTGTAAGAGGGTTCGGCGAGAAAGGCACAAATTATGCCACATGGTAGACAGTGATGGGCCATCCGCAGTTCAAAAGACCATGCGCGCCGAGATGACGCGTAGCGAAAGCGGGATTCCGGAGAGTGGCCCCGATGGTCCACAGTTCAAGGCCAGGATGACTCCAGTTCTGATGTAGAATATTGATTGTCGCGCAAGATGGAGCGGCTTCATTGGGAAAGACTCTGATAGGGTTCTCGTCTTTTATACCACACAGGGAAAAGAGCTTCAGATTGGTCTGGAAACAACAATTTCCTGCAATGTCGGATTTGTGGCCTAGGGGAAAGCCAAACCTCGAGAAAGAAGGGATTCGGACAACGACGAGCTGCGATACACTGGCTGCTTGGCTGATAGGCATCGTTAGGCTGTCTGGGATTGATATATGACGAAATACCCGGAAGGGCTGGTACAGTGGGTGGAAGCAAGATTCTTGCCTTAACAATCGCGTTTTGCTGGGCCTCGATTCCTTGAGAATACAACTGCTGCAGTAGTTGATTGCGCCGCAAATCCACTCAATTTTGCGGGCCCGAGGCCTAGGGTGTCGAGAAATTTTAGATTCTGGCACAGAGAACCAACCCTTGCACCCGATTGCTAATACTCAGATAATGGATGTATTAGTCCGCAGAGGGATAACTTTGGGACAGCGCTCCTCGTTCACGGCGTCGCGAGAGGAAATGAGTCCGATAAGATAAATCACAATGACGAGCCACGATTCCTGCAGGCTTGGAATAAGCAGTAAGTACCTGAAGGCTGCCTGTAATCGATACAATACTTCGAAGCGAAGGTATGATGACAGACAAAAGCAAGTTGGATCTTCGCTTTTTGCCGAGCATCATTTCCTGGCCGGAAATTCACCCTTACCATGTTTACCCTCACCACAGATACACGTAATATTACACGTCTGGAGGCCCTTGGCTCCGAGCTCATTGGAAGCTAATCATCAGCAGATGAAGTACACACCAGACATACACGCAGAACGATAATCAGTAGTGATTACATATTCTTCATCGACACCACAGCTACCGCATGCAAATTAAAAGAATGATCGATCTGGGTTTCCAGTAAATGAGTGGGGAAAGCACGGTCAACAGACTATCTACGGGAAGAACATCAATCGCTTTTATCATACAACGCAGCAATTGTCTCTTGCTCGGTTGACATGGGGAGTACGATAGCATTACTGACGGTCCGATCGTTGTCCTGCGGTGATTGTTGCTGTTACTGATCTTCATTCTATTTCTGCTCCCGCCTTTCCTGGACGACTTCAGCTTGTTCATTTTGAAGTCGGCACTATAGCAAAGTAAGTAAGCCTAGCTCCTGCAAGATCTATTCAAAGCGGCTTAAACTATGCTCACAGCACGATCCCATTGATCCCAAACAGCTGAAAGAGCGGCTTCAGAAGATTCAAACTCTTCGTTAATCGTTCCTAGCCCCTTGCAAGAGGTGGGCCTTCAGTAGCGGCGAACACGACAGTGAAAGCAATGACGTCGCTGCAAACATCTGTCCACCCGTCTGTCCGCTGGGTGGTAGCTGTTGCCGATCCTCGCGCTCCTGCAGCCTTGCCTGAATGACCTATTCCGTATCACGAATCCGTCGCTGTTGCAAAATAAGTATGGTTAGCCTCCCAAAAGTCTCAAAGAAAAAAGCTCGAACACTGCTCACAGCCTGATACCACTGATCCCAAGTGGCTGAAAGAAGAGGCTCAAGCGAATCAAGCTCCTCCCTGATCCCACTCAGCGATTGCAAGAGACGAGCCTTCAAAAGCGGCGAACACGACAGCACAAATAATACCGTCGCTGCAAACGTCTGCCCGTCCACCTGAATTCCGTCAGGCCGGTGTGGAATTTCAGGATTGCTCGTTTCTTGTAATTGGGCATTCTCGGCCCTCGTAACTCCCCATTCAGCCATTCTCTTCTGCTTTACGACTGCTTGATGCTTCCCGCAGTCGTTCTCGAGCGGCCGCACGGACTTTCTCTAGGCGCTTCTCTTTCTCCTTTGTTGTTTGCAAACGGTCAACAGGCAAAGGAGGCTGAGGCAGTTGAATGGTATTGATGAACCTCTTCTACCTCCTTGAGTTACCGAAAGGAGTCCACCCCTACACAAAGCCCACGTCTTATAAAGAGAGCGAAGGTGAATCGTAGATTTGAGTTTATTTTGTTCTCCATGGGCACTAAACGGAGTTCAGAAGGTTTTCAGGAATTCCATTTTATGGATGGCGTACCGTTTTTTGTCACGGAACCCTTTACATATACCTGGTCCATTACATTGAAAGTCATTGCTCTTCAATCACGCATTCTAAGTGCCTGCAGATATTTCTTAGCTCTTCTAAATCGTCGACGATGGCACTTGTAATCCAAGGGCGTGAGGCTCCGAGTTCACCGAGCTCCGCATCCTCATCCCAATTCGTGACGTGGAGAACGCGTGAGCAGGTAGGATACATACTATTAACACGCAAGACAATATAAATACACGCAGAGCATCGATCATATCAGAGACCACCCGGTGAAAGACATCCTTCAGTAACGCAACACAAATACAACTACCAGAGGAGAAAGAAAGAACGATCGGGGAAATCGATCTGGGCTTCCAATAGGAGGGAAAAGTCCGATCGATGTAAACCGTCCATGAGAACATTAATATCAGTGGCTTAACTGTCTCTTTTCTCATTAAACGCAGACTTTACTTCGTTCTCGGCCGAGGCGTCCGCCTCTGCGTCTTCAGAGGCCGAACTACCCTTCGCGTCGGCATCACCGTCAACGTGATGCCCATTCACAGCCTGCTGCTGGCTGTTAGCGGCCATCGCTACTTTAGCAACAGCCTCGGCGAATGAAGTTGACGCGCCATTGAGATTGGGATCAATATGCCCCGGTGCGCCGGGCATGGGGATAGTCCCGAATGGTGAAGGTGCGGTCAATGGACGGTGGAAGCGGGAACGGAAGTCATTGGGGTCGTGTTGTTCAGCCATGGGAGGAGCACCAAATGGATGAGGCGGGGGCGCGGTAGAATTAGTGGTGGTCGGACCGTTCTGCTGCGGTTGTTGTTGCTGTTGCTGATGTTGTTCCGAATGTTGTTGCGGATCTCCATTCTGTTGCTGCTGTCGCCCTGCCTGGGCAACTTGTTCGGCATAGTGAAGTCGACGCTATTACAAAGTAGCTATCGTCAGTTCCCGTAAGATCACAAGGAAGATCACAGACACAATAGCCTGATTGATCAAATGATAAGAGATTGCACGATGCTCACAGCATGATCCCATTGATCCCAAGCAGCTGAAAGAATAGGCTCAAGCGAACAAAGTTCCTCGTTGGTCATGCTTAATGATCGCAAAAGATGAGCCTTCAAAAGTGGTGAACACGATAAAGAAAGCAACAACGTCGATGCAAACGTCTGACCGCCTGTCTGCCCTCCAGGAGGCGGGTACGGATTTTCAGGGTTGTTCAGTTCCGGTGGCTGGGCATTTGGAGGTAATACGGGTTGGTACTGGCCATCCGGCTGCAGCGTATAATGCACTTCCTCGGACATCATCCCGTTCTCGCCCATCGCAAGTCCCAACTCGGCCATTTTCTTTTGCTTTACAAGTGCCCGATGTTTCCTCTGCCGCTCTCGAGCGGCAGCACGAACTTTCTCTCGGCGCTCCTCTTCCTCCTTTGATAGATGCGGAGGCTCAACGGGTGGTGGAGGCTGAGGTGGTTGCACGGGCACTGATGGACCTGGGGTTGGTTGCGATGTACTGTTGAGGGCACTGAGGGTATTGCGACGATCCCGCTCTCGCTTGCGGCGTTGGCGTTCGGCCGCTTTGGCACGTTTAGCGGCTATCTTTGGGTCTACGATCGCCTCGGGCTGACGACCCCTCTTCCGTGGCGACGCGGTGGATGCATCTGGATGGACTTGGCCGACAGGGGCCGACACAGACTCGTAAGTGTGCTCAAAGGCTGTTGTACCGTTCATGGTAATTTAATGGGCGGGGGGAGGTGTGAGTACGCGTCAGTGACTGAGCGTTACGGGTCGTGTTTCGTTGGTAGCTTAGGGTGCGATGAGTGACGACGATGAGGGTCACAAAGTGACGGTACAGTGACAACAACGAACCAGCTCGAAATTCCCCGTTTTGTTAGCATTTCAAGCTCCGATTCAATTCTCGTGGTTTATTCACAATAATTATTTATTTTAGATTTATTTTCGTTCGTTGTGATTCTGAATATCATATGGCCGAAATATACTACAAAATACCTCGTACAATACAATGCCCCAGCTACTTGCGCTCAGAGGGAGGTGATGGAGGTTCGGTAGGCGGGACACCCCAGTCGGGCACGCCTTTTGGTCGTTCGATTCGTTTGGGCTCCCAGTCCTGGTCTGCTGAAGCTTGGAGTCGCTGAAGGGCGCGTCAGAACAAAACCACAATAAAACAGCAACATGAACTCTTGAACTCACAAAGTACTCCTCTCTAACGTCAATCTTCTTCCTATTCTTCTTCAAACCAAGTTCCTCCTCTCTCGAAACCTGAAACAATTATCAGCACTCTTGTCTTCCAACCGCTATTAAACAGTAGCACTCACGCTTGAATGTTTTTGATTCTGAAGATCGTAGCGAGTTTGCGTAAAGGGTGTCATTGCAAATGAAGCTCCAACGATGAGGAGCACGAATGGCACGCCGAAGAGCAAGGGGTTCTTTCGCACCGCGCGATTGAGAGCATCTTCATTGAGCGGCCTATTTGGGAAGGAAGGCATCTGTGTCGACTATCGCATTGAACCGCAATGCGTCAGAGTTGGTCAAGTTGCCCGTCGTCGTCGTCGTCGCCGATAGCAACTTGTAGTCGCGGACACGGCGTGGAAGGTGAGAAGACGGCGGCCGGATAAACCCGATACGCAGATTGACCGCTGGCGATCGATCGGTGACGCACGAGCTCTGGTTTTCTTCAATTTCTATTTATTTCATTTCATACTTTGTCTCCCACCGTCATCTTTCCTACAAGTAGTCGGGCATCTTGCCTAACATGAGCGGTCAGCATTCTCGATCGATCTTGGTCCTGGATCGGTCTTAAACTAAAATTTCTACGCGCATACAGTCACCGTTGTCCTTGGCACCCAGTGGGGTGACGAGGGCAAGGGCAAACTCGTCGATATCCTCAGCGCGGAGATGGACATATGTGCTCGATGTGCTGGAGGAAATAACGCTGGTCATACGATCGTCGTACCCGTCGGTCCACAGAAGATCGAGAAGAAATTTGCATTCCACATGCTTCCCAGCGGTGAGTTCATCATGCATATCACCTTTCGAGACAGAATTAATAAATATTTACATTGAATAGGACTTGTAAATCCGAGTTGTGTTGGTCTGATCGGATCTGGATGTGTTGTTCATATCCCGTCGTTCTTTGAGGAGCTAGATGCTTTAGAATCCGAAGGTGCTCTCAGGCATTCCACCTTTTTTGAATTCACCCTCAATCTATCTTCAAATCAGGTCTTGACTGCACAGGTCGTCTCTTCGTCTCCGATAGAGCACAACTCGTATTTGACTTCCACCAAATCGTCGACGGACTCAAAGAAGTCGAACTCGGCGGATCAAGGTACTTCAGCTCGAGCTCCTCCTCCATCCTTCACTCTTTTCTGAACTTTATCATCCTAACACTTCAATGGCGACACCCAATCTCTCCTACATTTTCTTCTAGCATTGGTACGACGAAAAAGGGTATTGGACCGGCGTACTCTGGCAAAGCTTCCCGCTCGGGCTTGAGAGTACACAACTTATTCAATCATGATGCTTTTGCAGCCAAATTCAGGAAGATAGTAGAAGGCCGATTCAAACGCTATGGTCACTTTGAGTATGATACGGAAGGCGAGATCATTCGTTACAAGGTAGACAGGAATTATTTAACTAGATCTCGCATCTTTACTCATATTACAATAGAAACTCGCGGAACGGCTGAAGCCATACGTCATTGACTCGCTCTCCTTCCTGCACTTGCAAATTGCTCAGGGCAAGCGCGTCCTCGTCGAAGGCGCCAACGCGATCATGCTAGACCTCGACTTCGGAACATACCCATTTGTCACTTCTTCCTCAACAACCATAGGCGGAGTCTGTACGGGTCTCGGTATACCTCCACGCCTCATCGGACCGACTATCGGAGTCGTCAAGGCATACACTACGCGCGTCGGTGGTGGTCCATTCCCGACTGAGCAGCTCAATTCTATTGGCGAGCACTTACAAGAAGCTGGGAAGGAGTATGGCGTCACTACTGGTCGAAGACGACGTTGTGGGTGGCTCGATCTCGTCGTCCTCCGCCACTCCTGCCTCGTCAACGGGTACACGTCTCTCAATCTTACAAAGCTCGACGTTCTGGACGACTTTGCCGAGATCCAAATTGCCGTCGGCTACAGGGTCAAGGGGAAGGAGCTTCTCGGCTTCCCTGCAGATCTAGACGTGCTTGCAGAGGTCGAAGTACAATACGAGACGCTTCCTGGATGGAAGACGTCCATCACAGAGATAACGACATACGATGCATTGCCGGACAATAGCAAGAAATATATCGAGTTTATAGAAAGGTTCCTTGGAGTGCGTGTTGAATGGATTGGAGTCGGACC
Source organism: Sanghuangporus sanghuang (assembly GCA_009806525.1). Taxonomy (NCBI): domain Eukaryota; kingdom Fungi; phylum Basidiomycota; class Agaricomycetes; order Hymenochaetales; family Hymenochaetaceae; genus Sanghuangporus; species Sanghuangporus sanghuang. The sequence continues at coordinate 989,491 of VVIT01000001.1, read as the reverse complement.
TAGAAGGAATAGTATGATCAAGAAGTCAAGTTAGTGAAGAACACTACTTAGTCAAACATAAATGCGAATGTAGACTAGAAATTTTTCTCCAACAGAGGAACACAATGAAATGCGCAAGAGAGCGTAGTAAAGAACAAGGAAACCAAATACTATGAAGTAGACAACTCATCAACTCGAGTCATCTTCATCATCCCCCTCCCGAATCCAGCCGCAAGAGCACTGTACCCGCCCTCCTTGACCTCCGACACAAACACATCATGTTGCCCAGCAAGCCGCTCGTTATTCCGCCGAATCTCACGTAGCATACCATGTTGCCTTGCGCAGTTGGGACATTCTTGCTCGTTCTCCACAAGACAACGCTGGTGATAGCTGTGGTTGCACATGAAGTGCACTGTCGGTAGGTCGAGCTGTGCACCACAGGCTGAGCAACGCGTTACGTGGAAAACTCGCGGGTGATCCGGATCGGAGAGCTCTGCCACCTGTTTTAGCTTCATGCGTGTCTCTTCGCGGTAAGAGTTGATAAGCTGCTGATCCTATAATCAAAAGAGAAGTGAGCACACATGAATACGACACAATACTATAACGCTGACCGCCTGAATCTCATCCTTGGACTCCCTAATCCGTGTCAGTAGCCACTGTTTCACAAGTCCAACGCTGGTCACATTGTTTCTACTCAGCGCCTGGATCACGCTTAGCGGAGGCATGATCTTGTCGCGCTCGATCGTTTCTAGTATCCCCTCGAGCTCCTGAGAGTGTCTACTCAGTAGTTCGGCACTAGACGTCAAGAACCGCAGTGCAAGCGGGTAGAGCTTATGGTTCTCCGGACCATACTTCTCCAGAGCGCGAAGCACTTGGGTCGATGCACCAGGGACGTGATCCTCTGTCTCCTGAGCCATCCAGAATCGCAACACATCCTCATGCATTCCCAACTTCTCCCAGAGTAGCACCAACCCGGGTGTGAAATTACGCGTCGAACAGAGAATGAGCGCGTGCGTCGGATCGTACGGTAAATCGCTTTTCAATAGAGCGAGTGCCTTTGCACGGAGAGGGCCATCTTCGCCTTCATTTTGAGAAAGGGTAAGATATAGCTCAAGTAATGTATTCCATACCGCGATTTGATCGCGCTTATCTACTTCCTCATCCAAAGGAGCCGGAAGCACATCGGTTGGAGATACCGAAGTCCCTTCCTCCGCCGTTTGACCCCATCGTCGTAAAGCGACGGCTTCCAGAAACACGACAAACTTGTCCATGTTACCGACAAAATGGGAGAAGTATTGTCTTGGGGAAGGTCGCTTTTCCGGTTTGGGCTTTACATTGATGGAGGTGGGAGCAGGAGATGCAGTCCGAGAGGTATCATGGACAGAAGCCGTTCGTCGCGGATGATGTCGAGGTTCGTCGCCCGGTTTGACGGTAGCTACAGTAGCTGTTGAGGGAGAAGGCGGTACACTATCAGAGGTGCTTGCCGTTCGGCCTAGGGCGAGATAGGATAGATACGAAGGAGCTGCAGGTGCATTTTTCTTCGCTGATGGGTCATCAGTGTCAGAAAAGTGGGGATTGTTACCGACGCAAATATCAATTAAAAGTTGAGTTGTCTCGTCTGGTAAGTTTGCGAGAAGAACACGGCCGTATCGAGCCAAGTTATTCTCCGTCTAGTTGCATCGTCAGTAAAAACTGATTCTGTAAAGTCATTTGATAGAACACACCGAATCAGGTTCAAGACGTCGTAAATATGCAAGCGCGTCCTTGTAATTTGCCGCATTCCGACTTGGATGCGCAGGTAGTCTTCGTGTCGTTTATATTTCTTCGCGAGGTAGCTCGCATGCTCGAAATATCCAGCTTGTCGACATACTCGGATAGCAGTCTCCAGATCGAATGGTGGTTCATCTCGAGCCACGTCATTCTCTAAAGAGGGTCGTGCTTCGGCCTTGATAAAGCTGTCAAGACGAGCCACGTCCTTCAACTTTGTGTAGGTGTTGAGGAGGAGCGTAGTGTGTTCTGAGTTCGCAAGACCGAGCGAATGGAGGTCTTGGAGATATGTAACGAGGTTATGGATACGTTGTGCATCGAGGAACTGCATGTTCATAATTAGTAGCCATTTGTGCCTGAGCGATGTGCTGGAGTCTGACCTTTCGAATAACGTAGCTAGGCTGCAAATATCCAATTGTCTTTGTATACTGTTGCATAGCCCCGTCATAGTCGCCTTTGCTATATAAATGATCCCCATATTGTCGGTGAATATCCGCGACACTCGATTCGTCGAGCCCTTGTGACTTGGCAAGGTTCAGTGCCAGCAAATACAAGCTTTTTTGGTAAAGCATTTCTAGCTTTTCCGGTGTGGACTTCTCTTCAAGGCACCATAACTGTGAACATACTCCAATGAGCTTTTAAACAGTCTCTCGAAGTAGAGACACACCTTTCCGTCATTCGTCAGTACGTATATGTGACCCCATTCAGACACAACGGCTCGCACACCCTCAACAAACGTACTAGAATGAGCGACGAACTTGTTCTCTAGGTCGAACACAGTGACCTTTGAGACGTCCGTTCGGTCAGGTAGTTGATTCCTGGCGACGAAGTTCCTCACGGTCGCTGAATTCGATGCCGCAGAAGGGAAGAAAGGAGGAGAAACGATGACCAAATAGTTAAGATGGGTGTGAATTGACGATTTATGGCCTGTAAGCTTGGTGTCAAAACAAACTAAAACGTACATGATTGAAATTATACCTTCGTACGCAACCGAAGCACCCCTGCCTTCTGTTCCATACATGTAGATAGCCTCGTCGCGAGCGACGATCATATCTCTCGCTCGCCAGTCCATTTCCACACAACCAAGAGCAGCTCCTACCTCATCCACGACCCGAGGTCCAGAACCGCTACCCTTTCCAGAGACCTGGAAACAGAGAACGCGATTCGTTGTCGTAGCGAATAGATGCAAGTGCGGTGATTCTTCCGCTTGCGTGGCGCTAGGTTCACGAAAACCGAGTCCGGTGATCGGTTCAGTTGGTGCCTCAAGCAATACACGTGCTTTAGAAAGCGCAGAAAGAGCTGTTGAGCTGGAAAGTGACTGATCAAGATGTCGGTATAGAAGAATGGTGCCGTCGGCGAGTCCAATAGCAAGATGCGACAGCGAAGCAGATAAGGCTATCGTAGATACCTATGAAACAATCAGAGACTTTCTAGGGTAACAATGGTCTCACTGACAGGATGGGGTCGAGTTCCGTGCTGAATTTTCACAGAACGAAGTAAAGTTGGTTCTCCAGTCTTCTTGTCTGTTCTGCCGAGGTCCCAGATTTTTAATAATGGAGAAGGAGTGCTCTCTTCTTCCTAAACCATCAAATGAATATACGTTAAGGCCGATCCAGTGAACGCTCACTCCTATCGTGACCAGAGTGCCTTTCCTGTCGACCATGTGCGTCACTCTCCCTCCAGCATGTGCAACCCAGCTCCTGGTGGACTCGAACTCTTTATTAAGGACATGAATGTTTCCATATATATCTGCCAGAAGCACTCCAAATGTCGATGAAGAAAGCACAGATATTTCCGGCGTGTTCTTAATTCATAGTGAGCAAGATCCTGCACCGGCCGACCGACCAGAATTCACTTACCTTGAATATTTCTGGCGGATTGGCTAAATCATGTGCATCCTTTACTAGGCTAGCATCGAAGAAAGTGAAATGCTTCCACTACCCGGGAACATGTCATGGACTGAAATGTACTGTTACAAGGAACTTGAACGTACTGCAGGAGGAGCATTGATTGTGCTTCCTTGGATGGAACCAGACATCTCTATGATATTGGCCTGTGACGTTCCACACTGTCATATGAATGTTATAAAACACATAGCTAAAATAAGCATTCTGAATCCTGACTTACAATTATTCAGAGCGCCAGGTGATCTGCAGTCATGGTTGTAAGTCCAAGTCCAAACGTGAGGAGACGCGGCGGCGTTCAACGCGAAGGGATGGATCACGTGTGTTACGCGTTATGCCCAGGTCGGAATTAAACTGCGGATCCCGTCGATCTCCCTGCAACTTGTCTCTAAACACAATCTTGTTTTCACACTTGGCGCTATCAGAATGCGCGTACTCGTCCTCGGCGGTACGGGTTCCATTGGGAAGCTTGTGATTCGGGACCTGCTTGAGGCTTCACATGCGGTCGTTGTTTACGCGCGTTCACCGGAGAAGCTGCCGGACGATATTACATCTAATCCCAACATTAATGTCGTCAAAGGAGAACTTGCGGATTCTGCTACCCTTTCCGATGCTCTGAAAGACGTCGATGCAGTAGTCTCGTCTCTCGGACCTTCACACAACAATCCTCCTGGCAATCCAATTGCGAAGGGTTATTCAGTCCTCATTCAATGCATGCGTGAGGCTGGCATCGAGCGACTCATCGCACTAGGGACCGCTTCCATCCCAGATGAGAATGACAAGAAGGATACGACGTTTTGGCTTGCCGTGCAGACAATAAAGTTCGGCGCTCATCATGCCTATACGGACATCGTCGCAGTCGGCGAGACGATCCGCAAAGAAGGTGCCGATCTCGACTGGACGATTGCACGAGTGCCAATTCTTACGAACGGTCAAACTCGTGAGTATCAGTTAGGATACCTAGGAGATGGAAAGCGGAACACTACTTTGACGCGTATCGGTTACGCGACGTTCATTGTTGACGAGTTGAGGCTGAACGAGTGGGTCAAGAAAGCACCATTCATATCTGTTCCTTAACTTCTCTCATGGACACTTTTTATGGACTTTTCTCATGAGCCTCCTTCGCATTCGGGCTTGCTGCACATTATGCTATTTTGTAGCTTTGTTACTGAATAACCACATCACACACTCTCCCAGCTATGCAATGCATTTACTTGACCTTGTTAATCCTGTTCTGCATGGCATTCTATCAGGACCAAACGAAAGATAACCATCTGGAGTTGCCTTCAAATCGAGGTAAATTGTGAATGACCTGATTTTTGAATATCTTCCTGATACTTTCTCTTTCAGGTGGATAACTTCCCTGGGATTTCCTTTACTGTCAGCCCATGAGGCGATGAAGAAGTGGTGACGAAAAGATGGTTGATAGTGAATGTTCAAAAGAGAACGAAATGTTCAATCAAGTTCTATCTGAGTATCCAATCATAACGCATCGCGTCGATGCCAGATGTAAACAAAAGTTTTTGGTTCCTAGCCTCTTCACTAAAGGCCACGCGAGAAGATCACACTCCTGGTATGGTCATGACGAAGTTTCCTACTCTACACGGAATGGCATTTTTTATATGCCGTCACAGTGCCGCATAAATCCCTGCTTGCTTATAGTATATGATTAGGCGCTCATGTGTCCTGGGACTCCTGGCCACGTTCCTCACTCGTGACCTATCTTGCTTCCAGACTCCTTGTTCATTTCATAAAAAAGCGTTTCCGAGTCCTAGTCCATCATCCTGTGTTGCAAGCACCCCATTGTCCTTATGGTAGCAGACAGCGAAGCATTTCACTCCCCGAAACTGAGGTGGGATGAGATTAATATTGTGGACAATACCCCCGTCGTACCCATGGGGTCCCAGTGCACTGCATCCACAGAGTCCGCATCGGCGACGTTTGCAGGACCTGAACCAATCATGACTGAAGAATTCGCAGTCGTAGCAGGTGTGGAAGAGATGGAGGAAGAGCCTGAGTCCACATCTGCTGAATGTGTGCCTATCATTGTTGCCGATTTGGAGCCCAGAGCAGTTAACACTACCATGGCTATTGCACATGGCGCCTCTTCATCCACTTTCTTCGGCAAACCACGAGATGAACGGTTCTATTTCAACTTCACAACGTTTGAGGTGATTAGCCCGAAGACTACATATCCGAGACTCCTTACTATGTCAGACAAGCTTGTTGATGATAGGTTCTTCGATTAGGTCGAAGGAACTCTGTTCAGAGTACCCCGCCATCCATTCGAGACGGAATCGCAGATCTTCAAGGATATGTTTGAAATACCCTCCGACTCATCAGCTGATGGGAGCAGTGACGAGAAACCCTTGATTCTTCCTGGAATTAGCGCAAATGATTTCCGTGCTTTCCTGAAAGTGCTGTTTGACCCGTAAGTGGAATACAGTTCACAGGAGAGGTGCTCCTGCTAACATTTAGTACTCGGTAGAGCTCATGCTCCACAGAATGACCTGAATATAGATGAATGGACCTCATTGCTACGCCTTTCGCACATGTGGTGCTGCGATAGATTGCTTGCACTTGCAATCAGTAAGCTCGACACACAGATCACCGATCCATTTTCCAAGATAACGCTTGCGAGGACGTACAGTATCAAGGGCTGGCTCGTCTCTCTTTACTTCAAGTTTGTGACACGGACAGAACCCCTGACTTCGGATGAGACGAACAAACTAGGTGTAGAATGCGCAGTGAAGCTGAACGAAGTACGCGAGTCACGCTACAGGTGGATTATTGATGAATTAGAGGAAGCCCGATCTCATCCTCATAACTATTCCCCATACTCAGGCAAGAGAAAGAGAAAGAAAAAGATGCGAGCACGGAGTCCCATCGACTTTCGCTACGTCAGAAGGGATGTTGGATTGCTCGATGCTGATGTACGAACCACGATCACGCAGACCTTCGACTTGGAATGATGGCATTTGGATTAAGTGCCATGACTGCATGGTTAATGTTACAAAGCCTTTGAACCTCCTGTACTTAACCAGACAGAATGAAGCAGCACTGTTTGTATCAACTCAGGTTCTCAACCCGCATACATTATCAGTCGACTTCCGCGGCACAAAGCACTTCATTGCACTGGTGCCTAATAAAGTTGATAGCCAGTGACTCGGATTCAGAACGTGCTCTGAATCGCTCCTTTTTCGTCCTTATAAACAGGGTTAAAGTAGACCGGAGGGCTATTGTGCTAAGGTATGTTTCGCGCGCAAATAATTTTGGCTGATACATATGCAACCACTGTGCTCTTGTAAGGACCGTTTCTTCTTGCCAGTGTTTGCAAAAGACTTCAAGCCAGCGGAACTTAGACCCCAGCTTTCAATATAGCTGGAACACGCGCCATTGCTTCTAGGGCACCTCGTTGAAATGGCATGCTAGGGCAATATATACCAGCCTCAACCTCCCTGTTAGACGTGCTGTAAACCCCCATCATGACCACCGACCGTGCTAATCCTGCTGGACCCAACTTGAAGCCGAGGCAGAGAGACGATGAATTCTATATTAACTTTATAATATTCGAGGTACAGTCTCAATGATTTCTCCTTGGTAATTGGCAAATGGATGGCTAAATTTTGACTACACAGGTTGAGAATATCCTGTTCAGAGTTCCTCGCCATCCATTCGAAGCAAATTCAGAAACGTTCCGAGACATGTTTGCGTCGATCCCTGCGACCTTGGTAGCTGAAGGAAGCAGTGACATGAATCCTCTGATCCTGAATGGCGTAACTGCAACAGACTTTCGTGCGCTGGTAAAAGCTCTTCTCAATCCGTATGTAATCAGAAACCGTCTACTTTGATGCGTAATCGACATTCTCCTAGAGCGTACGGGTCAAAGATCGAACTGATCGTGAAAGAATGGATCTCAGTACTTCGTCTCGCGCACTTATGGACCTTCGAAAAGTTATTAAACGCCGCGATTGAAGAGATCGATCGAATATCCAGCGATCCAGCGTTGAAGATCTCACTCGCGAAAAAGTACAACATCTCGAAGTGGCTCAGACGAAACTACTTCAAGCTCGTGATGAGGCTGGAGCCACTCACTACCGCGGAAGCGGAGACGATCGGTACACAGTGCGTTTTGAAATTGTGCGAAATACGAGAGTTGCGTTTCAAGTGGATTCTCGACGGGCGGATCCGAAACTTATGGGGTGAAGAGCCTCGCTCCGCTCATTGGGGCTTCGATGTTCATTCCAGTAGCCAAAATCAAAGCGAGGACAAACTGCCTGCCCTACAGATTGGCCTGGATCCAAACGTATTCGGCGACGAGATAACAGCAACTTATGTCATGCAGGCGCAGTCCGCCGTTCACGAGGCCATCACCAGAGTTTTTGAATTAGATGATTAAAGAGTGCATTTGTTAATTGATGTATCGAATTCAATACATACGTGATCCTTTCAACCATCTACGGCACAGTGCTGCAGCCTTCGATGAAGTTCATGCAAATGCGAAGGAATCATTCGTTTGCAAGGCGCCCAGTGCGCCGGATTGAGTGAGGCGAAAGCGTAGATCCAAGTATACGTCGAGAGACCATGCGTTGGAAGGAGAATGTTTCAGTTATTAGAATCTGCCTGCAGTTCTTCAAACTTTTGCCTGGCTAGCCGTATATTGATTTTTATGGCGGTAGTTTCTATTCGTATCATCAGTCAAGCCCACAATAAGGCCGGTGGAATTACTTACCTATTGTTGGATCATGCACGATAACCATGATGTACGTATTCCTGGTGAGCTCGTCCAGAACGGCTGTGTATTCGGGTAGCTCCATTTCCAGACATCGAAACTCCTCTCGTGATCGCATGCACGAAAGCTTGAAAGCTTTGACCAATTCCGATGTCCGTTCATAACGGGTCGGTTGCAGCTGGTGAGGGTCAGATTCCTGTGCAGCACTCCCGTCTGCGGTGGTCAGATCTGACGAGGACGAACCGTTACTAGTCTGATTGATGGTGGGCGCGGTGTTTGTCCGTTGGGAAGTTGCGATTACCAGGAATGTCGTTCGCTCGAAGAGTATAACTTCAGTCGCACTGCAAGCCTCCGCGAATGTTGTCAAATGCTTGCTGAGGATGGCAGCATTTGGAATAAGGGTATGAACGATGCGAGACCATGCCTGGAAAAGATGTGAATATATTTCCATCATTCAAGGCCTAAGAAAAATTTCACCTTGTAGAGGCTCTCATCATAGATGCTAGTACCGAAAACAGTGATACCGACATCCCCGCTTGCTTTCTGGATGGCTGCGGTCTTCTCCTCAAGTTTCTGCTTCCTTTTGTGACGTACGAGGTCCATTTTGTGGACCAGCAAGAACACCACTGCATCAGGGCTGAACTTCTTCAGAGATTCAAGGCAATCATGATAGTACACAAGATCCTTCTCCATTTCACGAGATTCGACATCAAAGACGTAAATAAGGACACCAACGTGTTGGAATATCGTGCTGCGCTGTGTGGAGAGATAGGAGTCCATGAAGGAATCTTGTCCGCCGCAGTCCCATAAGTTGAGGATCAGGTCACCTAAGAAGCGTACATGATTTTGCTCCACATCAATCGTTGCCCCAAGACGCGAAGTGAGGGAAGCTTGGTTGTTCGAACTGCAAATTCACAATATTACATCCATCTACTACTGAGAGGTGGGAGCTCTTACAAGATTACGGATCGCATTGAGGTCTTCCCGCTCCCCGATGCTCCCATCAAAAGTACCTGCTACCGCCTGAGTATGCCTACACTTATTTTGCGAGTGCCATACCTTCTTCTTCATGTTGATGCGAAATAACTTGCGCGGCGTCAGGCAGTAATAGATCGGACAACTTTTGAAAGAAGATCGGCGTTTTCATCAAAAAAGGAAACTGTGTGACAAAGTAACCCTATTCAGCATGATGACAAGAACAAAAATTCACGAAGCTTGCTTCATCAACTCCTGCTGCAACTTCTGCGCGGCTCGTCAGTTGTTACACGCACCAATTAGATCAATACTATCGCCATGTCTCGATTTTTCAGACCAGCCGGTGACTCCGACTCTGATACCGAAGAGTCGGAGGAAGAGCTCATGTCTAGCGACGAGGAGGCGCCCACGAAACCCACAGCATCAAAACCCACAGGCATGGCCCGATTTCTCAAAGGTGCAGCTTCAAGCTCCAGCTCCGAATCCGAGTCTGAGGAGGAGAGCGATGAGGATGAGGATGAGAAAGAGCATTCGCAAAAGAAGAATCGTTTTCTTGTTGGCGGTGATAGTGATGAAAGCGACGAGGACGAGAAACGTGTCGTTAAAAGTGCCATCGAAAAGCGTTTGGAGGAAATGGAGGCCGTCATGAAGAATATTGATAATGCTACCAAGATCAATGACTGGGTGGCAATCTCAAGTGGTGAGTGCTTTGTGAATGATTTCTATCCGTTCGTGGCGCTAAATTTATACTCATCTATTAGAATTCGACAAGCTCACGCGTCTGGTTGAACGTCGAACGAACCTTGCAGAGAAGGTTCCTGCATCCTACATTCATACTTTAGTGAGCCTGGATCAAACTTTGAATTTGGCTCTTGCGAAGGAGAAGGAAGCAAAAAAGAAGATGAACGCGGCGAATGCTCGTGCTCTCAACACTATGAAACAGAAAATACGGAAAACGAGTAAGGAGTATGAGAAGGAAATTAAAATGCTGCAGGAGGTAAGTCATCATTTTCGAGTATTGAATTTTCCTAATTCCATGCGTTGTTTGTGTAGGATCCTGTAGCATTTGAACGCGAATACGTCGTACCAGTGGAATTGTCTGCCGCTCCACAAACAGCAAAAAAGAGAGCAAAACCAGAAGCAGATGCCGAGGGTGGCGCGGATGATGATTTTACAACTGTTGGCAAGGGAGGCAAAGCGATGCAGTACACGTCGGAAAGCATTTTCACGAATCTACAACTTATTCAAGAGGCCAGAGGAAAGAAGGTAGGCTACATTACTTCGTAATTTCGATCCATCATTTTTGAGCTGACACGCTTTATCTCAGAATACGGACAGGGCCGAACAAATCAGGATCCTTGAGAAACTTCTCGACGTTGCCGCAACAGTATACCAACGTCTCCGGGTCCTCCTAGGTTTAATATCAGCACGCTTCGATTACAACTCGTCCATTGCAACGCACATGCCAATAGAACTATGGACGTCTGCCCAGCGAGAAGTGGATACGCTAATGAATATCCTCGCGGTGGAGCCAAAGTACTCTGTAGAGGAAATGGCTCTGGAATACGATGAGCTGGCCGAACGAACTCCAGATCAGGAGAAGGACGGGATTGTTCGTATCCGTGGAAGCATAATCAGCTTCATTGATCGCTTGGATGACGAGTTCACGAAAAGCCTTCAAAATATCGATCCTCACGGGACGGAATATGTCGAAAGGCTCAGGGACGAGAAGGGATTGTACCAGACGATATGTTTATCACAAGGATACTATGAAAAGACGAAGCAAGATGATCCGCTTTCACGAGTTATCTTGCGACGGCTGGACCATATCTACTCGAAGGTATTGCTCTTATTCTACCAATGATTTCGATTTGCGTACTTACGATTACTATAGCCTGACGCGGTTGTGCAAGCGTTAGAAGCTAACGTTGCTACATCTTCATGCCCTCCTCTCGTATCCTTGTCATCAAGTGGTTCAAGCAAAGCTCTTATTCAATCGCTCTGTGTCCATCTTTACAAATCCGACAGCGGAATCCTAAAGATGCGAGCAATGTTATATCATGTTTACCATCACGCTCTCCATAACGACTTCTACCGTGCGCGAGACATGCTTTTAATGTCGCACTTGCAAGAGACAGTGCATGGTGCGGACGTCATGACGCAAATCTTGTACAACAGAGCGGTTGTGCAAATTGGTCTCTCTGCGTTCCGCATTGGCCTTGTCCGTGAAGCGCAAGCTACATTGCAAGATATATTCAACACACAGCGAGTGAAGGAGCTTCTTGCGCAAGGTGTACATCAGCAGCGCTACCAGTCGCTAACGCCAGAACAAGAAAAGGCCGAGCGTCAAAGACAGCTGCCATTCCATATGCACATCAACACCGAGCTCCTCGAAGCGGCGTTCCTCGTTTCGAGTATGCTTGTCGAAATTCCGATGCTCGCAAGTATTGACGATGATGATCAGCGGCGCAAGGCTACGTCCAGGCCGTTCAGACGTTTACTGGACTTTGCAGACCGGCAAGTGTTTACGGGTCCGCCGGAGAGCACGCGGGATCATATTATGCAGGCTAGTAAGGCACTGCAAGTTGGAGATTGGGAGAAATGTCGGGATTTGATTCAAAGTATCAAGATTTGGAGCCTTATGCCTGAATCGGGTACCGTCAAGGAGATGCTGTCAAAGTAAGGAAACTACTATATTCCTTTGATAGACACTAACATATAACGTACCTGTTTCTAGACGCATCCAAGAAGAGGCCCTACGTACATATCTTTTTACCTATATCCCACACTACAAAACGCTATCCCTCTCGCTCCTGGCACGCACGTTCTCACTCTCGCCCAAACAAGTCAACTCCATTGTCTCTAAGATGATCTGGACGGAGGAACTCGCAGCATCTCTCGACCAGGGCTTAGGAGTTGTGGTCTTCCACCACGTCGACCAGTCGCGGCTGCAGCAGCTTGCATTGACTCTAGCGGATCGCGCGGCGACACTTGTTGAGCAGAATGAGAAGGCCTTGGATACGAAGCAGGGCACGGCGTCGTGGGGAGAACGTGCTGAGGGCCTTAAGGGCGAGAAACGCGGCGAGCAATCGGTGGAGAACAGGAGACGGGGCGAGAGGTCTCGTGGGACCGCAAGAGGTCAGATTTTTCCTTCTTTTTCTCTCTTAAGAGAACCATGTTTATTGATCGATATTTTCCTGTAGGTACAAGAGGTGGACGTGGTGCGCGCTTCGCACAAGGGCTCGGAAACCGAATGTCGGCCTCCCCAGCGGCAACACGCGTCCGTTGAATGTCGAACATGCTAAGACTCATATATATATAGTACGATTAGCATCTATCATAGAGCCTCATGCTCATGCGCAAGTGCTATATACAGTATTGTTGTTATTTGCGGTTCCAGTGGCATGCGAAAACGTTTGTACAGATTTTCCCGTATAATTTGTAGTCGTCGTTCGTTGTTGTAGCTATAGCTCGCAAAAGAATTCACTGGCTCCATCTCTTGAAACATCCTCTACCTACGATATTCCCACGGGGCTGTCCACCATCCCACTCATTCTTGTTCAATAATTGTTGCAGACCAGACAACAGACAAAGAGTCGCAAGCACATCGATATTCATACGGATACAGCGTAATACATCACGGCGGAACACAATTCCAGGCAGGTCGTAATTGCGGTCATTATAGACGCGGAACACAAAGTGGCCAAGGAAACGTAATTGAAGAAACACGAAGACAAAGAAAAGAAAGGAGACACAGGGAAAAGTAATTAAAGGCACAAGGAATACAATAAAGGTCTCGTTGCTCTGCGGATCTGAGCCGAGGAAACCGTAAATGAACACGTCTAAGGGACGTTAAGAAAGGCGAAAGAGGAAGAATGACTTCTGATACATATAGAGCAAAAGGCGTGAAAACGTGAAGGGGACATTAAACGTGTCGATTAAAAAGGTATAAATAGAAATAACTGCGTGAGAGGGGAAGAGCAGAAAAGAAAACCGTAGACAACAGCCGTTGTCTTTTCCTCTTTGTCCTTGGACGAGACGAAATGACGAAATGAAGAAAGCACAAAAGAGCCCAAAACGGAAGGAAGCGAGAAAGCGAAGACCCTTGCAGGAAGGCGCTACTGAGAGCTAGCTGGCAGCTGTATTGCGTGGAGGATCAATTGCCGAAGAGTTGGTAGTCGTATGGGACTTCCTGGCCCCAGAAGCTAGGGTCACACGCGCCTACATCAGCGCTGCCACCGGAACCGCCAAGGACAAGTGTATTGACGTTACTTCCTGAGACTGTACTCCAGCTTTGATATCCGAGAGCGTTAGGTGTTCCGCTTGCAAGGAATGACCTCAAGCGCGCCTGAATTTGCGTTGCTAGACTTTTTTGTTCGCGGGTCGGGGAGCTCGCAGTGCCAAAGACGACTTGGATATCATCTTCATGGCATATACCGCCGTCTTTGCAGAACGCAATATCCTCATTGTCCGGATACGTCACGCCGACAACGTACTTGCCGACGTATACTTTCCCACCGGCGGCAGCGAAAGCGCGAGCGAACGTCCAAGATGGGCAACGCCAGACCTGGTCTGTGCCAACTGTCTCCAGCTGTACTCGGGCATCAACGTCGCTCGTAGAATCAGATGCCGGTATAGCATAGTGCTGCGAGTTGACAACTTTCGATGTGCGATCGGGGCCCAAACTGGCGTTGCAGACACTGGCAAAGGCAGCTTCCGGCAGGGAGTCTGTGAACATCGAGTATATCGTCGGTCCGGCTTCATGCTCGACAGTCGATACAATGATCGTTTTTGATTGCCTTGGGAAATTCGCGGTAATGTCAAGCGGTGATGTAATAAGTAAGCCATCAGTCACAGGACGCATAGGCATAGCAGCGCCAGCAGAAGCGTCGAGTGATGATGCTGTATTGAAAACATTGGTGGAGATTCCCACAATGTCGTCTGTAGAGATATTGTCTAAGCATGCCGAATCACTTGAATCGCAGGACAGCTGTGTTTTCAAGAAATTGTTTAGTGTCTGGAACGTTCCAGGGGAGAGGAATCCGTAATTCTGTGAAAAGATGTCAGGTTCAGTCTTGGCGCCAGACAAAATACACTAACCATGGGATCCGAGTGGATGCTCGCACTCCTGAATAGTCCTGATGCAGATGGCGTGGCAAGAAGAGCACGGACCATAGTTGCTCCGCTACTTTGACCTGCAATCGTGACCTTACTTGTGTCACCGTTGAAACTGGGCAGGACTCTTTGCAAGAACTGGAGAGCATTTATCGTATCCTTCACAGCCAAGTTGCTTTGGCCGCCGGGTGAAAGAAAGCCCAGTGCTCCGAGACGATACTGTACCACGGCGATGATAGAGCCGGTGGCTTCAGCGAGCGCCGCGCCATCCAGGCCCGGATTCGTAGCTGAACCAATTACAAATGAGCCTCCATGAATCCTGTTGGGAAAAAATATTATTTTTAGTTAGATCGGTTGATCGGCGCTTCCTGATATGAATTGAAGATCACTGTGGCGTTTCTTTTCTTCAAAGCTGAAACGCGACGCACACACGACCGAATAGAAAATAGAAAACACCTACCACATCATTGCGGGTACCTTGCTCACCGCAGCGGCAGCCGGAACATAGAGGATCATCGACAGACAATCTTCACTCTGACCAGTGGTGACCAAGTCATTTGATGTCTGAGGACACGCGAGTGGCAGCGCAGAGGGATCCGTCGCGCCGTTCCTAGACGTATTGTCAGGCCCAGTTCGCGATTAGCAGTTCGGGGTATTCATGACTTACGGGAGCTCCCATTTCGTCGCCATCACCGACTCTTGCCATCGCGTCGCTGTTGCATAACGGACTGCGAAACGGGCAGCGGCCGAACTGTCCGCTGAACCGGTCGCGTCGCCGACTGGAGTCGAGATTGTGACAGTGCCATTTGCCAAACCTTGGAAGTTGCCCCCACAGAGGAGGAAGTTGAGTGGTTTGATGCTGCAGAGAAAGGAGAGCAACTCGGCGATGGCATGTTGCCGCCGCGTACCTGCAGGAGAGGCTTGAGGAACGGGCGTGGCTCCCAGTGGCACGGCACATAGTAGTAGCAGCAACGGCACGAACAAGCCCGGAAGCGCGACCATGATGTACCAGAGAGATGTCGAAGTAGTTTAAGACTGCTGTGGCAGGCCAGGAGGGATGGGGAAAGGACGGGGAAGGTGGGTTTAAGTATTGGCGGGGCAGCACTCGAACCAGCGAGGCTTAGATGGAAATAACGAGGGGCAGAAGTGATTCTGTGACCGAACATCTAATTTTCTTATTTTGAAATTTGAGCCGCAATAGATGAGGGCTCGGGAGAGAGCAGCATAGGCCGTCATTACCATATTTGGATATCTGAGTGGATACCCGGTAAAGGCCTCTTTGTTTTCCTTTTTCTCCGTAGCATCCCCTCATCCCCATCATGGCAGTCATCTTTCCGCCAATCTGATCCGAGCCATAATCCTTTCTCACTAACCCTCAGTGCCTGACCTGCCTCAAAGCAGCCTCAAAGCATATTTGTATCAGTCTTCTACTGCATGCGAGTCGAGACATCCAGCTAGTGGACCTTTGCAAATCAGAAGATACTCCGTTCGATCTTCCCATCAATAGCATCAATAGGGCCTTGGCCATGCAACCGACGGCTATTACTGTAACAAAAAGACTGTATACTTCGTACTCACGTTGACCTGTCAATCCGCATCATCTCTCGCTGACTCGTCTCCAACGAGACTTCTCGTCAACTTCGGAACTTCTCTCTTATTGTTTTCTTATCCGTGCGCACCCACACTTTACAGTCCCTCTGTGGCTCAAGTGTATGTCCCTGTCCCTGATCAAGGCTCTTACCTGATGCCTTTTTAGGTTTTCTTCTAATCGCAAATTTCCGTTATTCACGCTTTTAGAAGTAAGTACAACACCTTCCTTGGCTTAGTCGAGACCAGTTGAAATCTTATATTGTCTCTCTGAAAATGCCCTGATCGCCGGCTTCCGATCGTTTTGCTCGATATAAGCTCTCAAGAATGGATGCATGATTTGTTCGGCACAGCTCAACTCTTCTGGCCTTTATTGAGGCGCGCGCTTCTAGCATGTTCAATGTAGAAGGCTGTGTTTACTCGAGCAGTTCGTCTTCTGCCGTTGTATCCCTGCGACCATTTCCTCTGGATCCTTTGGTCAACCGAAAGGCGGGTGCTCGAGGACACGCATATTGTCTAGGCTCCCGTGAAAGGCAACCTTTTCTATTTTCATTTTCCTCTTCACATTACTGAATAGCCAGTATACGCCACTCGCAGGCACGGTTCATCGCATTCAGGATAAATTTACAATTCTCATAACTTCTCACTTGGCGGTCCGCCATCGCCCGTAACTGATGTGGAAGTCTACGGTCCTATCCTCGTATTGGTTCGCAGCGATCCCGTGTACCTGTTCGCTCCTGCTCGTGGCGTTATCGTATAGTGGTTTCCAGGACCCTTTCCTCCCGCATCCGATGCGTATCTATCGGATGACTTATCTATCGGATGACTGTCAGTATCGAAAAATTCCTGGTATTCCTTCGTGGAGATCTTGGATGGTTCCCTTTGGAAGTGCATCGCAACAATTCGGGGGGTTTTTAAGAATAAAAAATAAAACCAAGAGCTAAAGGTGCTGTTGATATCCCTGCACCCGACGATACCGACTAGACCGTGAAACGTGATCTATTGGACTTGGCCGGCGGGAATAACAAAAGAGAAGTACAAGGTACGTTGCCAGAAAAGAGTATTTGACTATAGATAGTGCAAAATGCTCTTCTGCTTGATGGTATTAACGCATAGATAGTTATACCTGAGAATTTTCAATGTGACTGCCTTCCATAGTAGTCGCCTTATGCACCTTTGGCACTCTACGAGGCTCCAAATCACAGCAAATCATATTTACCTGAAACATCATAGAAAGTACTCTGGACCGTGGACGCGGTATTATTCACACCTGTTCACCTCTTCATCCTTAGTAATTCTTTGAACAATAACTCATACGCATCTTCCTCCATCGACTTCAAGGCACACACCGGTAATGAACTTCGCCTCATCAGAGGCAAGCCAGCCAATTGCGGAAGCAACATCCTCAGGCTGGGTAAGCCGGCCCATGGGGACGGTGGCCCTGAATGCCGCCTCGGAGTTCTTCAGATAACGAATACAAAAACAAGTGACTATTAAAAGTTGAGGTAATAATGACTGGAAGTGTGATAACATTACCTTCCCAAGGAATGTCTTGAGGGAGGGTGTGTGTCCTGCGACAGGGCATACTGCATTTACACGGACGCCTGAAGTGGCATATTCCACCGCCAGGCTCTTTGTAGCGTTGTTTACTGCGGCCTTTGCAGCATCTGCATCGAGCAAATCGATGTCAAAAGGAACGGGAAAAAGATTATCATTAGACCAGCATCAGAGTGGGTTTGCGCTGATACTCGGCCGAATGACGCAACTGTACCATGTCAATCCTCCACGGGGTCTGCAACGTGCACGATTAGAACGAAATTCGTTTCTCAGAACGGGAAGCTCTTCACCGAATCGCCGCTGTGCTTGATACTAGAAAGATGTAAATTTAGAACAACGTCGTCAGCAGGTCGCTCTAAATAAATAAAAACAAGTACCGTTTATAATTACTCCTTGTTTTTGGGAGAGGAAATGCGGCATGGTTGCCTCAACGGAATGAAATAGAGAGCGAACGTTCAGGTTGATGCATTTGTCAAAGTCCGGCTCTGTCACTTCAAGAGAAGGCTAAAGAGTTGTTTCAGCCGAGAGCTTATACATGCCTAGGAAAGTAAAGCACCTTGTTAATATAGCTACCTCCTGCATTGTTAACAAGGACATCCAGTCCTCCGAGCTCGTCAAGTGCGCTCTTTACGAAAGACGACCAGGAGGTGGACTGCGTCACATTGGCTGGAGAAACTGGAACTGTAGACTCTCAATATGCAGTAAACACGAGATGGACATACCCTTGACAAAGAATGCGGATCCTTCAAGCTTTTCTTGATTAATCGAATTCGCGATGTCCTTTCCTCTCTCTTCGTTCTGAAGTAAAGCTATTCAGCAACGGCAACGACCGTCGCGCACAGATGACGCACGAGGTCAGCAATGACCACTTTGGCTCCTCTGTTGACCATCCATCGCACAGTCGCCTCGCCGAATCCAGAAGCTCCTCCGGTGACGATTACACGACGCTTAAGCCAACCACCAAGAACAGGACTAGAGACTCGCATGACTTGTAAGTGAGAGAAGAAGTAGGACGGTGGATGCTTCTGCTGCTAGAGGATAATGGTGCCGGAACCCGAAGCCATTGAAGGCAAGTCCATCATATGAACCCAAGCGAGAAAGTATACGCTGTGAAGGGTGAACAAATGACTTGAAGCTTCTTCGTTAAAATGGTGATAAGATGACTCTCAGGATTTGTCGATTGATTTAACGATCATCTGATATTCAGCCTTGAACGATAAGCTCATAATTCCCTCTTGACACGCGGCGTGGTAAAATCGAGTTTACCTCTCACCAACAAAACTCACATATAAGACATTTATTATTACGCCTCGGGGGAGTCTTTGACTTTGCCTGGCTTAATACTTTTGTTGTACGGGAAATGAGAATACCCGCTCATTCAGAAATCGCTATCTGCAGGGTCTTCAGATCAACCAGATACTAAGCTCATCTGAGATACTTCACTGAGTTCTTCGATCTGTCCCATGACTCGCCGTCGTTAGCCGTATGATTTTGCTCAGCTGGATATAAATATATGGTTATCTTGGGTGCTTCACTCTTCTGTCAGCTCAGTTTCGTGTGAGTTCACTCGAGTTAGGAGCAACGGTCTGTCCGCACCATGCAACGTGGAGATGGAAAAGCAGGATCTCTCCCTACGCGCTTCGCAGATCTAAAGCAAAGTATTGTACCGGACGAAGAGTCCAAGGCTCGCATGACGGCCGCTTGGAATGATCTTCTTGGAGAACTCCGCACGGCGGTCGGCGAAATAAAAACCAATAGTTCTTCGGTACGTATTCATCTATACATAGCTATAGCACAGAGATAATGACAAGGTCGTTTCCCCTAAGATCATACCACAGGTTGAATTCTCTGAATTGCAGAATTTGACTTTGGAACAAATTGACCTGATCAAGAGACGCGGAACGGTCTTAATCAAGAATGTCGTGGACGATGATCAAGCGATTTCTTGGAGGGAAGAACTGAAGAAATATATCAAGACCAATCCGGTTGAAGGTTCGTAACCTACATACCTTTCCTGAAAGCTGTGGTAAATACAGAATTTTGATCCCTTTAATCCAGGATTCCCGGAAGAAGATAAGCAATTCTTTGAGCTCTAGTACGTTCATGGCAGCTATCGACCGAGAAAATATTCTCTTATACTGTTCCAGCTGGACGAGACCACAAGTCCAGGCACGCGCACATCCGAATGTTCTTCAACTCGGCGTTTGGTTGAACAATCTCTATCATCTGGACGCGCCAAACGAGAAGGTATCGGATCTGGTGAAAGGGGTGGAGCTCTCTACCCCTTTGGCATATGCTGACAGATTCAGAATTAGGTATATCGTTTACTTTGATTTCTCGTATCCGTTATCAACGTATGTGTTCTTAAGACATCCTGGCGTGCAATGGGCTGCACATCCACCGCATATTGATGGAGCGACGATTGAACGCTGGGTAGGTAATCATGCTCCTCAAGCTCCGGAAAAGGATTTGATGAGCTGATTTTATTAGGAGGATATGAGCTTGAGGGACACTTTCGGTGATATTCTCAGGGGAGAGTGGAGAAAGCACGATCCGTACAACCTTGCGGGTAGGCTGCAAGCTAATTCTTCTATGTATGGGCGGCCAGAGCAAGTACGTGTAGAACTTTCTGCTTTCGAAAGGACTGCATTCTAACAAAAGCAATTAGGCAAGTGTTTTTCGTACTTTTCAGGGATGGCTTGCATTAAGGTGCGTATCCAAGTTTTCCTTGCTGCAGCCAAATTTCAAGTGGAAACAATAGCGAAACCTCGCCACACGAGGGAACACTTCAAGTCTTCCCTGACGTACTCCTTTCCAATGCATACATCATACTTCGTCCATTCTTCAGATTGAAGGACAATCTATCGACGGACGATCCTCTTGATCCTGAGAACTGGGTATTTGGTATGACTTGCTGCTTGATTCGGAAACGACGCCGATCTTACCGACTGTATTCCTTCTAGATATAAGCACTCCGGACTTCCCAGGCATTTTTGAGAAGGACGGGGGCTATTGGGGCCCTAGGCTGACATCCGAGTCCCATCCTCATATGCGGCTCGAAGAGACTATGACATCCATTCCAATGGTCAGGCCAGGCGATATGGTATTTTGGCACTGCGATGTTGTGCATAGTGTCGAACAGGAACACGCGGGAAAGGAAGACTCGGCTGGTATGTTCCTTTTCCATTCTTTCCTGGAAGCCTCATCAGTACTCACATACAATCGATCAAACGCGATGCAGTTATGTACATTCCTGCTGTTCCACTTACTCCGCAAAATATCGAATATGTCAAACGACAAAAGGAAACGTTTCTCAAGGGCACTACTGCTCCAGACTTTCCGAAAACCGCTGGAGAAGGCACCTTCATTGGCGTCGGAAAGGAAGGAGATGTTATTGGGGAATTGGCGAGGAGAGCTATGGGACTTGCTTGGTAATTTCTGAAGATCGGAATCACTGAACAGTTTTGAGTGTCACTGGCTTGTAAGCTGCCCTTCCGAGAGATATGAAAGGCCTTAGACTGTGACGTAGCCTGTCTTCTAGAAGGATTAATTGTACTATGATTTTTCTCCCAGTATGTGGTTGTCCTTCAATTTGGTCACCGAGCTGCTCTGCAGCGCTCGTTCTGCCTCGCGGTAATACCTCTCACCCAATAGGGTTGTCCTCGGAATAACGTTTTTAATTGTACTGTGAAGGACAGGGTTCTCATACCCATTCTTAAGCAGATGTTCTCATGGCCTTTCATTTCATTTCAGTATAACTTCTAATCTCAGAACAGATAAGACCGGTCTCATGATACGCGGACATAAGTAGCCTTTTCCGAACTGGAGATGTATAAAGGGATGGCTTGAAGGGCTCTATTCCCTTCTCCAACTTACCGACAGCAACTTTTTATCCTACGCGTCAGAAGATTGTACGAGGACGGAATATGCAGCTTGAAAATAAAAAGCCGAATTCTCTTCCACTACGCTTTGTAGACCTGAAGCGTAGTATTGTACCTCAAGATGAAGAGTCAAAGACACGCCTGACGACCGCGTGGAATGACCTCCTTGGGGAGCTCCGCGCTTTCGTTGAAGAGATCAAAGCTCAAGGATCTTCTGTGGGTATCTTCTCGACTATCAAATTGAACCATCTGCATTAACAATGTTGTATTCTTGAATACACTAGATTATACCACAGGTAGAATTCTCGGATCTGCAGAAACTGGAGCCTGAGCGGGTCGAGGAGATCAAGAGACGCGGAGCGGTCCTGATTAAGAACGTTGTAGGAGATGAACAAGCGAAAGAATGGAAGGAAGAACTCAAGAAATTCGTTAAAGTAAACCCGGTGGAAGGTAAATAAAATAAACTGATTTTATGCACTGGAACAATTGAAGCTAGAATATGTCTTCAGGTTTTCCTGAAGAAGACAAACAATTCTTCCAGCTCTAGTACGTTAGTTCCGGATCCTTCAGTTGTGTGTTTAATGGTCATATACAGCTGGACGAGACCTCAGGTGCAGGCTCGCGCTCATCCAAACGTTCTACAGCTCGGAACTTGGCTTAATAATCTCTATCACATAAATGCACCAGAAGAAGGCATTACAGACGTACTCAGAGGCGTCGAGCTTGCTACTCCCTTATCTTATGCCGATAGATTCAGAATCAGGTAATCCCTTTTGAATTCATGTCACTGCGGCTCTTCACTTGGACTGACATTGGAACTAGACATCCAGGTGTCCAATGGGGTGCGCATCCTCCACACATTGACGGTGGAGGAATTGAACGATGGGTCAGTCGTTCCTAATTACTGCTGCTCGTGGGACATAGCTGGAGTACACTGTAATCCAGGAAGACACAAACTTTAGGAGTTGCTATGATGGCATCCTGAGGGGCGATTGGAGAAAGCACGATCCGTACGACCTGGTCGGTAGGTTGCAAGCTAAGACCTCAATGTATCGCCGTCCCAATCAAGTATGTTCCAACCGAATCTCAGCCCAAACAGGCCTCGACTAATTCCTGACTACGATTGAATTACGATGCGTGAAAGGCTAGTATTTTCCGAACCTTCCAGGGATGGCTTGCTTTGAGGTAGGACATTATCTGTTCAACCTCCGTGGAGAACCTGAATGACACTGATCGCCGTAGTGAAACGGCTCCAACGCAAGGGACACTCAAAGTCTTCCCGAACGTACTTCTGTCCAATGCATATCTGATTCTACGCCCATTTTTCAAGCTCAAGAAGAGCCAGGTGACAGCCAATTCACTTGATCCCGAGAACTGGGAATTTGGTATGCTCTTCGTCTTATGCTTACGATGTGCATTACTCAATCGAATGAGTTCAGACGTGAACACGCCTGATTTTCCAGGCATTTTTGAGAAAGACGGCGGTTTCTTTGGTCCTCGTCTTACTCCCGAATCTCATCCCCACCTGCAGCTCGAAGAAAGCATGACATCCGTACCGATCGTGAAACCAGGAGACATGGTATTTTGGCATTGCGATGTTGTGCACAGTGTCGAGCAAGAACATACAGGATCGGACGATTCTGCTGGTACGTTCTCTCCCGCCGGCTCGATTTCTGGTCTTTGATTTTGACCCTAATACGCCTTAGTCATGTATATTCCTGCGACTCCACTTACACCTCAGAATCTCAGCTACATAGCTCGTCAGAAGGAGACATTCCTCAAGGGGGCAACACCTCCCGACTTCCCTAAGACCCCTGGCGAAGGCACTTTCGTTGGCGTTGGAAAAGACGAAGATATTGTTGGGGAAGTAGCAAGAAGAGCTATGGGTCTTGTTTACTGATCAAAAGTCAAGATAAAGTCGCGATAACTTGAACTATAGCGTACCGTTCATCAAAGTTTGGATAAGCGCAACTCCTTCATATGCTGATAAGTTAGCTACAGGCTGAATGGAATGGATGTTAGACGTGTTCCAGTCCCAGGTCTAATTGGTAAATTCGACAGAAAAAGTAACGCATCCCACCTCACATTCTGTGCAGTATGGCGGTCGCAGCCATGCCAGCGAAGTTGAGCCATTTAGCTCGTGAAAAGAAGGTATTTCTCATGAGCTCGGCGGCGTATGATTTTCCGAAAGCTGCTGGCGGAAGAGTGTTCAATAAACTTGTCAAGGTCGAGGGTGTCATTGGGGAAGCGACAAGAATCATGGAGCTGCCTTATCGATTCCTGGACTTTCGAAGAGTCCGAATAGTGTTCCAGGGTATGTACAGTCGCTATTCGACTGCGACTTCTCTAGATCTTGAAATCTGGGCTAGATGACACGACAGAGCAAAAAAATGGTTGAGTTTTCCTCAAAGCAAATTTCGCAACTGTGTCGAATGGTCGAACGACAACGATGAATTTGTCTTGCACGTCGGTAATCGACTCTGTAGTATGGCGTTTAACTGAAAGATCGACTTGACCCTAAACCCTATAATTTCGACTTCGCTGCTTCCGGCTCTCCCAATCCAGTAAGTATATCGAAATTGCGGATCAGCTGCAGTTGGCGGGGTAGCTATACGCAACGTCTCAGTAAATCTCATTGTAGTCAGTGGGAACTGGAAAGTCCTACTGACAGGTGAGTTCTTCCGCGGCACGAAGAGTATCCTGTGTAATTGGCCCTTCTTTCCTCCCCTAGTCTCGTCCCCTTCAAGGATGAGTGCTCGATTCCCATCAGAAGAAACTTCGAGGTCGGCACGAGGATTAAACTCCGTTCGACCGAAGTAACTCTTAGAAATTCGCTGTACTTGCTCGCGCTGAGTCGGGATATTCATGCCTGAGTCTGAGCCAGACTTAAATATATCTCGAAGGATTGATAAGATATAAAACTGAGGTGGCATCAACCCTATCTCCTCGCGCGAGAAAGCAGATAGTAGATCACACGGGTGAACAAATCGTGCTGACACGACCTCTGTCGGAGCTGAAGCCTCGCTATCCGGTGAGTCTGGGGTGGGAAGTCGATGGAAATGGGTTCCTGAAGACGGCCCGAACAGTGCGGAGGCCACGGGGAGGAAAGTAACGAAGAAACAGGTTCGAAACCGCCTGCAAGCAAAAGTGAATATAATATCATTGATAGCAGGCGAAAAGGTTTCACCTAGGGACCTGAGGCGGTGTTACCCATGTTGAGAATGGGAGAAGAGACACAATGTCCGGTACAAGTCGACTCTCTGTCAGGAAATCAGCGAACAGACGCTTTCCGGTATGAATAGCTTTGCGAGCCTCTTCGAACACATTTTCCGATATTATGGTGTCTTCAGAACCTGAAGCTCGTGACGCCAGAAGTATGCCGGTCTCCTCAAAGGTTTCGCGGATCGCCGTCATTTCTAATGAACTGTCCTGCGTTTGGTCAAAATTTCCTCCAGGAAACACCTTCATGAGAGCCCAGGAAAGCAATGATTAGAATGAAGGAGGAGTCAACAGACGAAGGCCTACATGCGCACCAGCAAAGGAGTGAGAATCCAAATGCCGTTGGACCATGAGGACTTCATTCTTTGAGTTGACTACAATCAAACTTGCAGATGGACGAGGGGCCTTAAAGACCATTTTGGCAAGTGATCTCTGCGTTTGTACGACCCGAGTTTGCTGACGGCAGCTTGTAAAGTGTACTTGTTGAGCAAATGTTACTCTTCTGGCGCTGCAGGATATCGCAGCTCTTGATGAACAAGAACCCGAAAGAGACACGTTGATTGCCTGCTTCGCATGTGAAAACATAAAAAAAGATTCCAAGTAGCCGAGCGTTCAAAAGCCCGAGATGATAAAACAGCCGAAAATGTCTTGGTTGAGTTCGATGGATTCTACGTAGCCAGCCTATTGCAAGCACATATGGAGACTACTGACAACAATCTCGAGTATGAAGCGTGAGTATAGGAGGCCTGACGATGTTTGATGAATGACCCTTTATGTACATGGCTGCCACGTGGGACAAACGGTTGTAAGGAGAAAAAACTCGAGTGTATTCTGCAACTAAACGATACACGAGATACCAAGGTTACTTATCAGCTGCTACATGGCATTCGGAGTGTGTCTCTCGGACCAGAGCAGTTCTCAGCTCGTGCGTATGTCTGGCATTGGTAACGTCCCAATGAACAGGCTCGTAGTGGACGTTTAACTACTGTGAATCATACTATACTAAACCTATAGATTGAAAAGAATCAGCACTAGAATCGGAAATGTAAGAAATACGAAGGAAGTTCAGCTGGCTGTTCTTAGGTTTTATATAAGAGTTTCCACAATCGCCTTGGGCGTCGGACGAGGTGGTAATGGTAGTCATCAAGTGGAAAGTGGGAAACGTCGAGAGGACACCACTACTCACCGAGATAATTCTGTGCAAATCTGTCTCATCCATCTACTCAGCCAGAAGCACTTAATTAAATTACCTGTTGAATAGCGGAGTCAGCATAAATTTTCGTCGAGAAGTCAAACCGATAGAAGGGCCTGATCAGTGGTGCAAAATGTTTGGCTATGGATGCTCTGCCGATCGTCACAGTCCTGAAACTACGACTGGGGCGGCAAACGAACTCATCATGAAGAAAAAAAAGATCAGAGTTATGCTTACCTTCAAGAATATATCCAAGTGGTACCGGTGACTGTCAAAAAGCTAGGCCGTGCCCGTGCGTAAGATTGCCCGATCTGGTGCCGTTCTCACGTGAGCTCACAATCATCTGTGAGTTCCTTTTGGCGAAGGTATTGGACTCATGGGTGTCCACGGTCTAACAACATTCCTTAGAGAAAAGAGGGCTATCTTATCCAAGACCATCAATTTCTCTCAACAAGGTCTCCTCTCAACTCCTCTGGTTGTCGACGGATGGTCGTACGTGCCACATATGCGGTCTCGCATCTTTAGACTGACCGCATAATGTTTTGCGTGGACTCTTGTTAGCTTCATCTATAAAGTGCTTGAAGACTCGGGTCTTCCATGGGTTTACGGTGGCGAATATGGAGCGCTCTACCACCTCGTTGTCAAGATTGTGAAGGCTTGGATAGCAGTCGGGCTTCGACCAATTTTCGTTTTTGATGGTCAGTGATTCAGACCTTCCGAGACTCAGAGATGAATGAAGCTTAACTGTAGCTTGCAGGCTCTACGCCACCTGGAAAGCTTGATACCGCTATAAGCCGCCTCAATCAAGCGCATGTACAGCAGGCGCTGTTGTTTTTTCGGACATCTGCCGCCTCCCGCAATACTCGTCGGTTTCTGAACGAGGCGCGTATCATACCTCCTTTGGCGCTCACGGTTTGTGTGCATGCCTTGCTCGATTTTCAACGCAATATTTTGGAGTCAGCACCTATGGAGTATGAAGAAGGCGCAACTGGAAACCAGATTGAACTTCACTTTGCTGACGAGGAGGCTGACCCATATGCTGTCGAACTCGCAGGACGCCTCGGAGCGTATGTGGCTGGTCGGGACTCGGATTTCGTTGTCCTCAATAGTGAGGGATATCTCGGATATGTGCCGCTGGAGGAGATGGTTTGGCTTGTCTCCGATAGCAAGAATGAGCAGACTGCCGGCGAGAACGCCGATGATGGGTTTCAATCCGTGAAGAAGAAGAAGAGGACTGCTCCGGAGCGAATGGCTGGCTGTGGAGTAATTCCTCCGGATTCAACAGACTTTTATCTATCGGTCTCGTTGTATGCGCCCGCCTCCCTCGCTCAACATCTGAACTTACCTGTTTCAATACTACCGCTTCTCGGAGCTCTTGTGGGAAATGATTATACTTTACAACCAGGTGATCGACCCTCTTACGCAGTAAATCCGAGGGCCATCACGAGCCTGCTATTCGAAAGGCGTTTGACCAACTCCCAACGGATAACGCATGCGAGTGCCACCTTGAATACCCTTTTGTTCGGTCGTCCCGGTAAACGGATCAAGAAGAAACCGCAGAGCGTTATGGAACTCATACAGACCACAGTCGAAGCACTCGCTGTGAGCAGCGGTGCACCCTCTGCGCTCGTTGGGCCCGATCAGCAAGCGGTTATGGTTGAGAGAATCGTTGAAGGCACTCTGCCATATGCAATGCCATTACGGCCTTCGGAAGATGCATTTCTATCTAACACTGTCTGTGCACTTCATTTACCTCATGAATGCCGACTCGTGGTGCAAATGGATCGTGCGGGAATGGATGGCTCCTCCACCTACGCAGAGATGGTTTCTGCACTATATCTGCGCGCGTATCGTCTGGGAAAGTTTTCGCCGTGTTTGATGGACATACTCTCAACAAGGACGTTTTGGCCAGATATATTTTTGGAGAATCCGGATGTGGAAACGGTATCGCGTAGTATCTCAAGACACATGCGCCAGTTCGCATATTCTCTCTTAGAAGATGGGATTTCCATTCCTGCTCCTCCAATACCTGAGAACGAAGAGGAAGGCGTGGACGTCTTGGAGGAAGACCTTGATGAACTGGTTGATGTCGTGGAGGAATCGGAAGACGAGTATGGTTATGAAGACGATATCTCAGCGGATGTTAGCAAACTGCGGGGTGAATTGAGACAGCTTCAGTTCAACGCTGACGAACGAATCAAGACAACTTCGTCGATTGACCAGGACAGCATACGGGATTTTGATTCTGTCAATGACTCCGTCGCTCCGAGTTCATCTGTCCGCAGTCCTGCCCCCCTGCAGCGGCCCACACTCGCGAAGAAACGTATTGCCGCCCGACGTAAGACTGTAACGGAATACGTTCGCCGTGGAGCACGTGTTGTAGCTGAAGAGATTGAAGTCACCCCTCTTCACCATTTTGTTGGCTCATCTCCACCCGATGACGGATTGCCGACGATGCCATATCAATTGCGATCTGAAGACGAACGTATCACGATTCTCTGCTCATTTCTACGCATCAACCCTCAAAATGTTCTCAATGTATCCGAAGATGATCGCATGCACATTCTCTGTCTACGTTTGGTGACCAGTAGGTTGCACGAACGCGCAGAGGAAGCTATCAATTCAAAAGAGCGACAAATGGAGAAGTGGACCCGAAAGGAGGCGCGAGCCTTCCTCGCGTCTATGTCTCGTTCTTCTGACCAGTTATCCCTTGATCCACCATCTGAAGCTTCCGAACGCTCTATCCAGCTGACAGCGCAAATCTTGACGGCGCTGGAGTGCATCGAGCACGTTGTCCAAGTTCTTCTTCTTACGGACGCCATTCCGGCTTGTGGCCACTTCTTTTCTGGGCTACGTTTCCATAGCCTTCTTACCTCCAATGATATCGCCGATGTGTCCCAGAATGTTTGGGAAGCAGTGATCGATGGTCTGGAAATCTGTTTCGCAGAGGAACGACAAGGAAGGAAGACCAGACGGAAGGCACAGTCCGCGGCTGCGAATTCCAAGATTGGTCCCGCTGTTAATGGCCGTGGCAAGATGACCGCCTCGGGCAGTTTATATAGTCTCTTATCAGATATCTCAGCTTGATTCATAACTTATATAGTCTCTGCATGTTTTTGTATTCCTTTGCTATCCTTCCGCATGCTATACATGATCTCTTTACTATGATTGTATATACAAAGTTTACTGGCACAGACTTAGGAAATGTTGGCACCGCGCTGAGGTTCGGATCGTAATGATCTAGCAATCTTCTTCCAATCCTTGCGTTAAAGCAGATATCTGTCAGATTCACGGACGGTCGATGAAGGATGGGCTCACCCTATGATCAATTGACTTGAGGTCCGGAAGGATCGCAATGTGCACCATATATCGAGCGAGCTTCTCCAGCTCGCGGTCTTCCGAGGCACGAAGAGTGTGCGCTTCCTTGAAAGCACTGATCTTTAGTCCTTCCCCAGGATTGAGCGCGAAATTCCGACTCTAGAGAATCAATATACAGCGTTATACGTCAGCACACGGTTTAAGAATAGGGACGGACGAGGTCATCAACATGAATCGTGTTTGAAGCATTGCTGTATAAGAAGTCAAGAACATCTGCAAAGATGGAAAATAATAGACTACGTACTACTGAGGAAATAAGTTCCAGATGATCTTCAAGGGCTTGACGTGGTGAGGGAACTGCTGTCCATTGCGCACCGAAAACACTTTGAACATGCAAGTTTTGTCGAGAACTATGGAAGGGAGCAAATAAAGAAACGCCGGCCATTGTTCGTAAATTCGGTCAAATAGAGAAAAGAGAAGCACACCAAAATTGATCTATTTTGAGTTAGAGTCGCAACTGCCCAAGATAACGCAAATTAAATCCGACAAACCTTGTAGTGGTTCCTTTCCGATCCTATCATGCCTAATTCGTGAAGTTTCGTTTCTAGCCAAACCCAGCTAGTTTGTGACCTGCAAGAGCAAAATCTATCTTGTCTCAAGGAACCAAGTAGTGCATCAATACTTACCATACGCAGATATCGTAATAAGGGTATATTGCCTCAAGAAACTCATGAAGTCCAGGCCTCGCGCATTCTATGGGTGGCAGCGAGCCCTCTAGAAGCGGTTTGGTATCCAAGATGGCTATGCTAATCCTCAGTATACATAAAACCCTTTGTCGTAACCCTCAAGACTCAACTATAGTCGATATCCAGAACCAGAAGCTTTTTCCCTTCTCGTAAGGGATGCATCAGAGCTAAATTTTCACGTAATCTCTGAGTGGCCTCCCTAATTTTCCGTTGGTTTCGCCTGTCGAAGATGTAAGCCCGCGACGCTTGCAGATTTTCAGAGAAGTCGAGATCGAGGTCATTGAAGACATCCGGGAATTCCTCCGATTCTGAATGTCATGCATGAATTCAAGGAACGAAAACACTGCGTGGATTGAAGGCCTACGGGAAGGATCCTTGAGCTCGTCACCTAAGGCAGTCCCAACGAGCGAGAATTTCTTTCCGGATGTAAGCTTAAGAGCTGATCTGATAGAAACGTAAGCTGCGGTCGCTTCGGGGAAGTAGCTAATAGAGCACGGACATTGTTTCTTCTTCAGGTGGAAGCTTGCCCTTCACGAGTCCCAGGATCTTCTGCCTATCTGGAGGCACGTTCGTCATACTGAATATCAATGACTTGAGATCGTAAACCCTTGGCAGGTTCCGGCAAATTAGTACATGGCTTCAAATATAATGAATTATGCAGGTAGATGGACTCACCGATCCGATTCTGCGACATTGAGATCATACATTTTGCCAGCCCATGTAAATCTGAGCTTTATCCACACTTCTGGAGGACCTGATTCGTCCTGTCCCAGCTGGACAGTAGAGAAGCCCACATGTGAGCAACGTAAACATAGGGGTAGAAAGCCTGATGTCCACCTGGACGTCTTCAACAACTCCTTCTGCTTTTACCACAGTGCCGTTGGTAAGATCATGTTCTCCTGAGGAAGCCACTGTGATTGATGTAGTAGTGCCTTAGCTGAAACTTGAACGATCTAATTACTCAGTGATTCCAGACGTACTCTTGTCGTATCAGACTCGCCGACGAAAAGCAGACAGGCCGTAAACTCAACAGTTCCCTAATAAGCGAGAAATTTCGACGAGATGTTGCGCCTCTATTAGTGCTGTCAATGGGAAGAAAGAGTGTGTTCAAACAGACTCAGGATCGGCAGATTTGCGCATGGCTTCATGATGGTTAATTACATACGCGTTGTTTGTTTGATTGTTTGGGTTTATTGACGCGTCATTTGTGGGAGGCTCATGAACTCTTAGTTAGATTGCTTCACGCT
Source organism: Sanghuangporus sanghuang (assembly GCA_009806525.1). Classification (NCBI taxonomy): domain Eukaryota; kingdom Fungi; phylum Basidiomycota; class Agaricomycetes; order Hymenochaetales; family Hymenochaetaceae; genus Sanghuangporus; species Sanghuangporus sanghuang. The sequence continues at coordinate 958,272 of VVIT01000001.1, read as the reverse complement.
GTAAAATTTACTTCATATCACGTAGACTAAAACAAGGCATATGATAAGACGATAGCAAACACTTGACACCCAGAGACCTCCTGTATACGACATGACACAGGTGAATCTATACCGCGGATTCTATTAGGGACGTTACACCAATCATTTGTCTTGCGGTTAATAGCGAAGAAGCTAAAGGAAAAATGAGCAAGGCCAAGAAAAGGAACGCGATAAGGTTATGAGGACATACCTGGTCGGCCAGTAGATGAGCACTTCCCGGCAGGCGGAGGATGCAGATGATTCGTCAGGGGATTGAAAGTCCATCCGAGCCGTTCCAACGATCTTCGTGCATCATCTTTCGGGACATTGAAATATGTTACTGCCAAAGACACCGGTAGTGAGGTGTATGCTTTTGAAATCAGCTCCGCCGTTTTACGACGGAATTCATCTAGGGACAGGAGCAACGTCAGATCTATGTCGGAACTGTTATGTTCCACCTTACGCATATGCCTTTCCAATAGTAGCTTGATGAGGGTGGCTAAGGGTGCACTGAAGAAATTCCCTTGCACTGCATCCAGAACTTCGTCTACGCGTTTGTATATAAGTGGATAATTCCTATCGTTGGTTGCTGAGACAAGCTTGGAGAGAGATCGAGACAGAGCATGCGAGGCAAGGGTGTCCGGTAGACGAGTTAGGGCGATGTGAGACTGTGGCCTATCAAGTATATCAGCATTTCCTTGAGTGGACATATCAACAGGAGTGGACGTACAAATCGTTTATGGTGATGTACGAAAGGACCAGAGGAGCTACTAGCAACAGTCTAGACTGGTCTACGCGGCTTCGTAGATTTGCCTGTATGTCTTGTTAGATAATTGAATTAATGATGTTTGATACATCCTACAGTCAACTCTGTGGTTTCTGCAAGGTCAATGAGTTCTGGAAGGCGTTTCTGAATTGCTAAGTTGGAAATCGTAGAGAATATATCCTGATATACAGTTGGAGCGGCATCTCCGAGCGAGCTTGAGGCGCTCGTTGACAGTGAAGTCTGAATATCTGAAAGTTGCTGGGCGTCGTTCTCAGTGAGCGGGGGCGTTGGTGGCGCGACCATGTTCTCGCTATAGCAGTGAGCACGCGCGGGTTAACTCTCGATGGGCGAAGGACGCGAGGCGCGTGATCACCGTAATGAGTAGTTATCAGGATTACATAATGGTGACCAGCTTGTGCGCTGCCCCGTAAACAGCTTCATCTCCACCATCAACTGGTCTGTTGAAATGGAGTCTCTGCATGACGAAGTCGAATCTATTTTGTATATCTGCCGGGAGGTTTCTGTTTACAAGATCCCGCCGTTGAAGGCAAACGAAGGTCACCGTGCTCAGGATTGGGGTGATCTTGCTTCTCCTTTATGGAAGGGACGGTTAAGAATCGTGGAGAAATCGAACGTCATGTTATTGTTTGAAGATGCAACAACAGGTATGTTCTGCATGCTCTGAGATGCTGAATTTCTCTCGAACGTGAATTATTCAGGGGAGCGTAAGTGGCCGGAGAGATCTCACAAGATCATCGGTCTGATCTTTCGCTATAGTGTTCGCAAAGACACCATATGATCCGCAAAAGCCGTCAGTTGAAGCAGTCCTGGACTCATCGCGGTATTTCGTCATTCGATTAGAGGATGAAGGCAAGAAGGCGTACATCGGCATGGGCTTCGCAGAAAGGACGGATAGCTTTGATTTTAGTGAGTCCGTTCAAATTTCGCGTGGATGCTTTGGCTGATCGCTACTTATTCCAGACGTTTCTTTGCAAGATTACACAAAGTAAATATCGGAGATTATTTCCGCTTGCTCCCTATTTACTCGTGGTTTTCAGACGTTATTTTGCAAGGCTAAACCCTCCATCACCGACTACGGAAAGCGAGGCTCCGAAGTCTACTGGCCCCAAGAAAGATTATTCTTTGAAGGAGGGCCAGACATTTTCTATCTCGATACCTGGAAGGAATAAGTCCGGAGCAAAAGGAAAGAGCGACCTTCTCGGCTCATCATCTGGGTCATCGACAGCCTCTGGTGGTTCCGTACCTCTTTTGCCTCCGCCACCAGGCACAAGTAATCGGAATAGATGAAGGACTCGTTATGCGCATTTAAAATTGACGGCCTTTGATAGAACGGCGTCCTCACGTTGTATACACGTTTCGCTCTATGTCTGCCGAATGACTATTGACATAATTATCCAATAAGCACTCGTGGACTCAAAAAGGAGTCGCCGTATCGACCTGAATCGTGTCCCCGGTTGATACACTGTCTTCTTATGAACAGTTTTTGCGTGGCTCAGCTTTTTTTCGGACTCTTCTTGGTGTCAATAACCAGCTCATCTACATATCCGAGATTGTGCTGTCTTGCCAAAGTTCGACCGGCTGGATCACCATGGAACAAAGTTACCTATATCAACTCAGATCACTTTGATGGTTCGATATGGGTCTACTTATAATGAGTCAGAAAGAAGAATCACCACCCAGTTTCTTCCACTCACCCGATTCGTCGTGATCTGTACGATTGTAGGATCTCTGGGCTAGTAAGTACATAATTATGGATCGTTTTGTGCATCTTTCGCTGTTCAAATATCTATCCAGGGAGAAACAATGAAATATGCATGCAAAATAAAAAAAGTGCACGAAGAGCCTAACATCAAATTTTCTTTTTTGAACCAGGTCCTGGTGCATTTAAAGCAGACTTGGCATTTCTATACTCTAGGGCGCGGCTTCAAATCCTCGCGCTCGCCGGATAAATCGGTGCCGCATGACCCAAATGATACCGAACGGATGCGAATATACTGCATTTTTACCCGATGCTTCCTCCGTCTGGACTCATGAGTGCATCAACCGGACTCGACGACAGTATGACCGAGCTTTGACCGCCGGATCAAGTCTAGACAAGGATGATTTCCTTTCTTCTGTGTCTGTTTCTTGGAGCGGGATCGGTCACATGCCCCTCTGATCTGTCTATATGTGACGCGCACACCGATTTTATTCACGGTGCCTAGCTTGTTGTACTAATGAGAGGTGGCAACGTCTGTGACGTCTTGGTATTCATCCCAAAGGCGCAATGACGCTCACCGACGTCTTTCCGCCTACGCTTTGCGGTATTAATCCGGGTTTTCGAGTCTCAAGAAATCCAGCTTGATGCGCGACGCCCGGGAAAAGTGCCATGTACCATGCTATAAAACTCGAGAGATAGGGCCAGCTGATTCAGAACGCAATCCACATTACTCGCCGACATGTTCAGGCTGAAGAAGTTCGCAGCTCTCGCATCCCTCGTTTCTCTTGTCCCTTTGGTGGTGTCCCAAGCCCAGGAGTGGGGACAATGTGCGTAGCCGTGACTACTTGTTCGCATCTATACATTCTTATTTAATTTTTCAGGCGGTGGTATTGGATGGAGTATGTTTTTGTTGCCACTCTTCTGTCGTTCTGTTCATTTAAGATTCATGTAGCTGGACCCACGACTTGTGTTTCGGGGACTTCTTGCGTTGAACAAAATGAATACTATTCTCAGTGCTTGTTAGTCTTCTCGTTTCTCTCATTGATTCGAGCCGGATTCACCTCTTTCTTCAGGCCAGGCGCGCAAGTACCGACTACTACTGCCGCACCCACTACATCTCAAGCGCCAACTTCTACAGCGCAGACGTCTGCGACACCTACCAGTACTTCCGGTCCGATCGCTGGCAATCCCTTCGAAGGTTGCGACGTACGTATGTCACTACCAGTAAAATACATATGCTCATTTTCATATAGTGGTACATCAGTCCATACTATGCAGATGAGGTTGACGCGGCTACAGCTCAGATCACTGATGCAACGATCAAAGCGAAGGCTGCTTCTGTAGCAAATGTCCCTACCTTTGTCTGGCTTGACTCCGTGTCCAAAATTCCGAGTTTGGATACCTACCTAGCAGACGCTGCAACGAAGAGCGGCTGTACTCTCGTACCTATCGGTAATAATTGCTTTTCTTTCTCCCAATGTTCTGGTCATTCACGTTGGCGATCTAGTTATCTACGATCTTCCCAACCGCGACTGCCATGCCAAGGCCTCTAACGGAGAATTCTTTGTGAACCAGAACGGTGTAGAGAACTATCAGACACTGTACATCGATAAGATCGTGGAGATCATCGAGAGTCAGTCATCCTCGTCCCTCTTTCTAGGCTTGCAAGCTTAGCTTACCTTTTTTTAGAGTACCCGGGCGTAAATATTGTGGCTGTCATCGAGCCGGACTCGCTAGCCAACCTCGTCACTAACTTATCTGACCCGAACTGTCAAGCCGCACAACAGGCGTATTTGACGTGCAGTGAGTCAGATGGAATGAGACTGTTCGGGATTTATATTGATTTTGGTTTCTAGCTAACTATGCCATCAAGGAACTTGCAGCAGTGGGAGTCACAATGTACCTTGACGCTGGCCATGCGGGCTGGCTTGGTTGGCCCGCCAACCTTACGCCAGCTGCGCAGCTCTTCGCACAAATCTATTCGGACGCAGGCGCGCCAGCTCAGCTTCGCGGGCTCGCTACTAGTGAGTTCTGTCTCAAATTGTGTTCATTTTATTTTTATTTACGGATATTCCTCTAGACGTTGCCAACTATAATGCCCTGAGAGCGGCAACTCCGGATCCTATCACCCAAGGAAATCCCAACTACGATGAGATCCATTACATTGAGGTGAGCTACGAATGTTCCTATAGTAGGTTATCCCAAACTAATCGGTTCATCCGCAGGCTCTTGGACCTGCTCTCGAGCAAGAGGGATTCCCAGCGCACTTCATTGTCGACCAAGGTCGATCCGGCCAACAGAACCTCCGCCAACAATGGGGTGACTGGTGCAACATAAAGGGCGCTGGATTTGGTACCCGACCGACCACGGTCACCGGATCGTCGTTAATTGATTCTATTGTCTGGGGTACGTGGTGTTGAGTTTAACTCGCCGAATCAAAGACTGATAATACCCTCTAGTCAAACCTGGAGGTGAAAGTGACGGTACAAGCAACTCTTCTTCGCCTCGATATGATTCGACTTGCTCTTTGGTAAGCTTCTGTATCTTCCGAGCACATATATATGTATAGAACGCTGAAGATCTTTTCAGTCGGATGCAAACCAACCAGCACCCGAAGCCGGCACTTGGTTCCAGGCCTACTTTGAGAACCTTGTTTCAGCTGCGAATCCGTCACTGTGAAAGATTCTATGGTCTTGCAGGGCAAGAATTGTATAAATGCACTTTGCAGGGCAGGAATAAAATACCAATTTTTATGACGTATTTGTTGTTTATATGTAATAGAAAGTTCATCACCATTTTCTAATTTCTCGTTGGATAATGTGACTCCACCGATTATTAATGTGGAGATCACTATCAGATAACGAGCTGACTGTGCACTGTTGTGCACGTGATGCCAGATAGTGAATTGTGTGCGGCAGGAGTGACGAATCAGCGGCTCCTTTCACTACTGCTCTCATCTCTTCCCTTTCTTATCGTCTTCATCGGCGACGATGCTGTCAAATATTTCCAAGGCCGCATTCCGTCGTTCAGCTAGACGTGTCGTCTGTTGCGGAGCTCGCAGGTCACTTGTTACACCTTCGAGTGCCGACCGTGCGAGTGTAGTCGACCTACCTTCCACCTTCCAAGATGATGGCCATTTTACACCGCGTGCAGGTACGGGGAGGCTCAATTAGCTGTTCTTTCTGTTAAGACGTTGTTATTATGTTTTTAGACATGCTCGGATTCAAGGTCGAGGTTCCAATGCGCGAAGGGTCGTTGAAAGATAAAACAAGGCCACTTTATCTCGATATGCAGGTATACATCAACTAGGAGCTTTCATCTGAGTGATAGTTATACTAACAAAACACAAAATCCTGCAGGCGACAACGCCTGTCGACCCCCGAGTCCTGGATGCAATGCTTCCCTTCTTCACGGATCAGTATGGTAATCCTCACAGTCGTACCCACGCTTATGGTTGGGAGGCTGAAAAGGCCGTGGACTCGGCACGCAAAGTGAGCACAGGCTGCCGCGCGGAGTCGCTTCAGACACTTATGATTGTCTAGAATGTTGCTGACCTCATTGGCGCCGAGCCGAAGGACATTGTTTTCACCTCGGGAGCAACTGAAACGAACAACATGGCAATCAAAGGAATCGCTCGATTTTACAAGGACAAAAAGAAGCACATCATTACAACTCAGACGGTTCGTCCATACCTCCATACCACGAGACCTGTTGGTCGGACTGATGTATACTATCAGGAGCACAAATGTGTGCTTGACTCGTGTCGGAAACTTCAAGAGGAGGGTTTTGATGTGACCTATCTTCCCGTTCAGAAAAATGGTCTCGTAAACTTGGATGAACTCGAAGCGGCTATCCGACCCGACACTTCCTTGGTATCGATCATGACAGTGAACAATGAGATAGGTGTTATCCAGCCCATTAAGGAGATAGGTGCCATTGTTCGCAAATATAGAGGGGTACACTTCCACACAGACGCCGCACAAGCAGTCGGAAAGATTCCCATTGATGTCAACGAGATGAATGTTGACCTTATGAGTATCTCTGGTCACAAGATTTATGGGCCAAAGGGTATCGGAGCGGCCTACGTGCGGCGACGTCCACGGGTTCGTTTAGAGCCCATCATCAGTGGCGGTGGACAAGAGCGTGGTCTCAGGAGTGGCACGCTTGCCACTCCCCTCGTTGTTGGGCTTGGTGAAGCCGCTAGGATTGCGCAGCAAGAGATGATGGTGAGTTGAATCTCTTGTTTGTATGTGTCTACGACGATATTTGCACGTCGAATCAAATGTGTGAATGAGGTGTCTCTTGGTTGCCTAAATCATGCGACCCTTCAAAGGGACAGCCTTTCTGTGACGTATCGTGCAGGGGTGCTGAGACAAATCAAGCTTTTTCAGTTCTTTTGACGACAGACAAGGCTAACCATATTGATTGCAGAGGGATCATGCAAGGATATCCAAACTTTCTCAGCGATTAATAAATGGAATTAATAAGAAAGTATCGCATGTCATACGCAATGGCGATCCCAACGGTTTCCCGGGATGCGTGAACCTTAGCTTTGCCTATGTCGAGGGCGAAAGTCTTTTGATGGCCTTGAAGGTTAAACAAATGACGTTATTTCATTGGAGCGAATAACTGACCAATGTTGTTAGGACATTGCTCTGTCGTCTGGAAGTGCTTGTACTTCTGCTTCTCTCGAACCATCATATGTTCTGCGTGCACTAGGTGAGCTCACATCAGCGGGGAGACAATAGTCTAAAGACTGAAAATAACGATAAGGTGCTTCGGAGGATCTGGCACACTCTTCACTTCGATTTGGTATTGGACGTTTCACGACTGAAGCAGAAATTGATTATGTTATCGAGAAGTTAGCGCAGACAGTGCAGAAACTGCGCGATATGAGGTTGGTGCATTTCTTCTCTTTCATTTTGTACCTGTCGCTGACACTGACTTTTTCAGTCCTCTCTGGGAGATGGTCCAGGAAGGAGTTGACATTAACAGTATTGACTGGTCTCAACATTAATTTTCACAATGCGAGCCGATATTACTCTTTTCACGTTGTTTTAATCTTTTCGATTCGCATTTCAAAACATGTACAAGTATGGTGCTATTCTTCTAACTTCGACTACATAATGCTAGTATACTCTCATGCAGCGTAAGCGTAAGGTTGTGCTGTCTTATATATATATTCACTATTTGTGGCTGTTTGGAGACATTGACTCAGCAAGAAGGGATGACATTGAAACTCCGACGCGGACTCTTACCGACTACCCGTCACATCCAAAATCAACTTCTCCTCTTGACGACTCCCACCATGGCCCGTCGTCTCTACCTTGGGAGTGCGTCTTATAAGTTCTGGCCTTGCACAGAATCTCGCTGATGACTTTCCCGTCCGATAGAGATTCCCAGCGATACTCGCACTGAGGATGTCGAAAAGTATTTCGATGGCTTCGGGCGTCTTGTTGATGTCCGTGTCATGTCTGGTTCGTCGTCACGTCGGCCAGTAAAACTCCTGCAGATGGACTGACGATTCTGCTGATATCTCAGGATTTGGTTTCGTCGAGTTTGAGAGCAGTAGGGTAAGCACCGCGCGACAGAGACGAGCTCCTTAATTTACCTGATCGACCAGGACGCCGACGACGCCTTGCGTGCTCTCCAGGGCAAACCCTTTTTAGGAAAGGAGTGAGGATCACCGTTTTTAGATTTTCACGAGAGTCAGACTGACCATAAATTTCCGAATCTGTTTATCGTTCAGTATTATCATAGAGTTTGCCAAGGAAAACAGGGGTAGTCGTAGGCCCGACTATGAGGAACGCAGTTTTGCGCCTCGTCGTCGTCCTGCAGGTATTAGGGTCCTTGTCGACAATGTCGGCAAGGAGACCAGCTGGCAGGTTAGTGTTAGTTGGCTTCGCTCTTTCGGAGTGTTCCTCAAGTTTTTGCATTGCAGGATCTTAAGGACTTCGGCCGTGAGGCTGGAAGCGTCTCGTTTGCTGACATTGACCGCTATGTTCCGGGTCGTGGGTGAGTATTTGTACCAGCTGGGTGATAGAATTTTCACGAGTTTGACTTGCAGAATCTTGGAATATTTGACCCGCGATGACGCGGATCGGGCTGTCGAGAAACTTGACGGTCACGACTTGCGCGGTCAGCCGGTTCGTGTCACTTTGGATGAAGAGGTATCAGTCCTGATAGCTACCCGTTAAAATCAGCTATTAACTGTCTACACAGCGCGCTGACCCTGATAACTTTCGTCGCGATGAAAGAGGCTACAAGGACAGAAACGATCGTTACAGAGAAGATCGTTACAGGGACGAACGGCCTCGCCACGGTCGTTCTCGTTCCCCACCGCCTCGACGCGACGATCGTCCCAGGTCCCCGCCCGTGCGTAGGGAGTTCGATGACAGGAGGGCTGCTCGTGACGTTCCTTACGAGAGGCGTCGCGATGACAGAAGGCGCGATGACCGTGAAAGTCGTTACGAGGACAGGCCTAGCAGGTCCAACGGCGATGCGGGATGGTCTCGTTAAGGCTTCTGCTGACATTGGAATGGCGTTTGGCGACGAATGGTCTCATTGAGGCGACTGAAAAAAATGGATTACCTATATGAATTGTCCTAGGCTTCGTGATTTCCTTGTGTTCCAGTTTTCCAGGCGAGGTTCCGTAAATGTGGCCCCGATACACGGATGTATATGAAGGCCTTTATTATTCGAATCATGGACATCTTGTCCTTTGGCCCATTGGCAACTTTAAGGACTCCTTTGCCCGTTGTTCGTTTCTCCTGCTTATGGTGGCCATTTGGTCGATTTATGGTAAACGTTACACGAAATTATGGACGAAAAGGAATACCTACTCTCGTAGCAGACGAGGTAATTGGCCAAGACCTTCAAGTTGGAGACTCAAGTCAGGGATGAGCGACAAGGCTAGACGGCTGTCAATTAGGAACCGCAGGAGTAAACGAAATGTTTTTACCAGACACGAATCATGTGACCTTAACGCGAAAGTGTAGTTTATTGTAAAAGGTGCGTCGGTTTACCCACAAGCGAGGAGATGCCATCAGTTTGTTCCTAATATAAATCTGTGATCGGCATTCCAACTTCCGTCCAGGTGAGTTGATTATCTATACGCCGAGAACTGATGCGTGTATATCGGGGACAGTACCTCATACGGATCTATCAAGGTAAGATTGGACGTAGAGATCGGTATATATTCATGTCCCACTACAGATAGACAATACATCCTGATTTACCGTATTGAACATTCATCTACGTGTCGTTGCGATCATTACTATCATCGGATGGATTAGTCGTGATCAATTTGACTCGTGCAGACGAGAATGTGTGAGCCATCCTGAATACCCCACCAAGAAAGATCCCGAGTTTTTTCTTCAAGCTTTCCGATTTTCCTTAATCCGTCATCGTCCATGACAAGCCATACAGATAGTTCAGGTCCTTGGCGGCGTGAGCGATCGCATGGAAGAAGGTTTAGACTTTTTAGCAACCTAGGCCGGAGAAGTCGAACCGGCATTGTCGGAAGGACGCGTAGGGTTGATGGTGGTGGAAGCTGCGCCGTGAGTGCCTGCGCCGAGGATGTCGCAGAGCCCAGTATTACGTGCGAATCGGACTCAGCGGTCTTCTCCTCGCAGCGATGGACGTAGATGTCTGTTGTCGTCGAATAAAAGTGGTGAAAGATGGGCGAGGTTGTGGGCGCCGGCGCTCAAGAATTAGCGGTCAGAGCAGTGGGGAAATGTGGAGTGAGCACGCACTTATGAGTCGGTCTGCCAGGATATCGCGGGCTCTTGCGGCATTCTTCTCGGGCGCACCATGCTCTAGACGACAGGGCACAAACGTAGATATTAGTTTTTAGCTTCACACAGATGGCATTCCTGATGCTGATGGGGCGTAGATACTTACTTGCGCACAACTCATTCCATCTAGGAAATTCGCGTATTCGTTCTTCAGCGGATATCTGACTATTCCGGGCTGTTTGGTTAAGACAATATATCTCGCTGTCTGTCCTTTCCTTGACGGATACCTAAGACACATTTGGAAAAAACGGAAGGGCGTTCAGTTGACGGTTTCTGTATCAGAACAAGAATTCTCCATACCGCAGTTCCATTGAGTATCTCAAGGTTTGGCAGTCTAGCTATCACTTGTTGGCGAAAATCCGTTGACCCTGCAGGCATAACGCCGTGAGCACAGGATATCGGAATGGTACAGCAGCGCAAATAATACTACTGTACTCACGAGAGAAGATCGGATTGCCGTCCATGTTCAGGGTCTTCAAGTTCGGGAGCCAAACATTAAGCGAATCGATATCTCTCCATTCCGAAATAAGATTGTCCTGAAGACCTAAATACTTGATGTTTGGAAGCGCGATCTGGATTGTCGGTGTTTGAGGGATCCGTTGAAGTCGGTTTGCTGTTATAATTAACCGGGCTAATCTGATGCGTCGGAACCGTTCGTCAGCATTAGATCAGAAAGAGCACATTGTACAGAATGCTCAACTTTTTGAAAGGAGCAATGGCTTCCATGACATCATTCCAATCATGCAGCTTGTTCTCATCGAGATTGAGCACTTCAAGCTTCGTTCCAGATAATTGATCTCGAAGTTCTGTGCTTCCTAATCGTTCCATATTGTTGTATCCTAGTTCTATAACCCGAAGCCTCGGCATTACTGTAAAGAGAAGAACTACCTCAGCCCAACTGATGAATGTTTCGTTGAGTCGGAGTTCTTCCAGAGACGTGAATGCCGAGCGTAAATTGGTGGTGTCGTTGAGGCTTGAGAGGCGATTAGAGCTGAAACAAAGGGATGATGTCTATAGAGAAAGTTATAGGCGCCATGATCACAGAGTCGCGCACTTGAGGCTCAATTCTCGCAGAGCTGGTAGCTCGTTTGCTATGACGGCAACCGCATCCCAGGAAGCAAGTAGAGTGTTTGACAGATCAAGGCTGCGTACATCTACATAGAATAGCAAGGTAAGATTGGCAAATTACAGCAGAGGCCTCCTTCCTTACTTGGACACGTTCTCATGATTTCCCCGGGCGAGTCTGCATATGCCACCTCGGCATCTAGACTGATTTCGCGAAGATGTTCGAGTCGAGCAAGTTTCCCGCGAACTTTATCCAGGCCAATCGCCTCGACCTCAATGGCGCCGCTGCTTGATCCAAGAATGACAGTTTCTTTCTGTCCGCTGCTGCGAGGAAGCTCGACGTATTTTGACACAAGAGCGCTAAGGAAAGATTGGCCGTACGATATGGCCGACGACGGGCGTATGAATGATCCTGAACCAGGAACGCTGAGACATAGATGCAGAATATCATAATCTGATTCACTGCAAGATCACTCGCACAGTTACCTGCAAGCGAAGTACTGTTTGCCGTTCTTCTCGCCGCTGTGCTTCCCTCTTGTTCGGTCGTCCCATTCAACTCCAAGCCATGTCCCATTTGTACCTTGCACTTCGCCGATATACTTTATTGTTCCCCTACTTCCATGCAAAGAAACGCGGCGACCAATTTTTGGTAACTGATAGTCATTGATTAACTGTAATTCCTGTGCGTTAGACATGGACATGAAGATTGAAGTCAGGACCTTTTTGTGTACTACGTGCGGAAGCGCGTCACGGGCCGTCGGAGTGACGCGGAGACGCGTTTCCCGCGCCTCTGAACCTAGCCGTAGCGTGACTGGCCCGCTCCTCTCACTTGATTTCGGTCGCCCCCAGGGCCCAAACTCGATTCTTGCCAAGCAACTTTTGCGTCTATGCTTGCTAATACTCTGAGGAGGATGCCGCGCTCGTCAGCGCTGTCTAGGGCTCGTGTTCTTGCTCAACATATGGCAATGTCTTCAGCTGCACCGGCAAACCAAGATGAGGTGAATAACCTTTTCTTCGCCTAGGGCCGACTGAGGCTGATGCTGATTGTCTCCTGTTTCGCCGCTTTGATAGACTCCGGTGCTCTTCGAGTCAGATGGTCCGTTAAGGCGATACATTCTCAATCGTCCAAAGAAGCATAACGCTCTGGACAGTGAAATGATTAGCTTTCTTCGTCCAAAAATTCAGGTGTGCATCAATAACTTCGTGAATATGCATCAACTTTCTATATTCCGTTTCAGGAATGGAATGAGTCGGAGCTCTGCAAAATCGTCGTTGGGACTGGGAAGGGCAAATCATTCTGTGCTGGTGGTGATGTTGTCGGTATGAAGACATTTTATTTTATGGTATTGCAGTTTTAATCGCATTCATCGCATATAGCTGTGATAAAAAATGCAGAAAATGAGGAAACGCAACCCAAAGCCGTGCAATACTTTAAACACGAGTTGGTTATTTGATCGTGTTCTTTTTGCCGTGGTGACTAATGGCTGTTCCGCAGATTCGAGCTCGATTATAGGCTGGCTCAAATCAAGAAACCATATATTTGTGTCTTGGAAGGAAACACGAGTTCGTGCATGTACTTATCGAAAGGAATATTGGAAGTTGATCTTTCTGCGTTTCTTCTATGATTACAGTGGGAGGAGGTGTCGGTTTATCCGCTCACGCACCGTTCCGGATTGCTACCGAAACGACGGTATTTGCAATGCCAGAAACAAAAATTGGTTACTGTCCGGACGTCGGTGCTAGCCATTTTTTGCCTCTCCTCGACGGTGAGACAGGAACCTACCTCGGACTAACAGGGGACACTATCCGAGGCCGTGCAGTCTTGTGAGACTTCCACATACCTCGGAGAATGCGCGAAATTTGACCGTTTCAATTGCAGTGAACTCGGACTTGCTACCCACTTCGTTCCTTCTAGAAGAGTCCCGCAGCTTCTTTCCTTACTGGCCTCAATGGATGAGCCAACAGTGACCATGATTAATAAAGCCATAGAGGACCATTTTGGGGAACCCCTGGCCGAAGAAGCACGGAATCCCTTGGTCGGTGATGTGCGAGTTGCCTTAGATACCGCATTTGGACATAAAACGGTGGAGGAAATTCTCGCGGCTCTGGAGAACTTAGTAAATTCCGCCTCGGCGGATGTCGGCAAGTGGGCGAAGAGCACGCTCGCATCATTAAAACTACGCAGTCCGACCAGTCTCAAAGTTACTCTTGAAGCAATCCGACGGGGAAAGAAACTATCTCTGGCCAATGCACTTCGAATGGAACTGGGGATAGCCACTGCTTTCCTTGTGAGACGTCCTTCTGCTTCCATCACGGATTACATCAGAATCGATCTGATTTCATCTTTTGTATAGACTGGTGCAAGTCGAGATTTCTTTACCGGTGTGAATAAAGTCCTAGTTGACAAGCTTCGGGACGAACGGCCACCGTGGGATCCCACAGATTTACCTGAAGTCACCGAAGAGATAGTCAAAAGGTTTTTCGATGATTCTCCATATGTGGCGATGGCGCCGACTCTCGACATTGAGGAAGACGTGGAGAGAAAGTCACACCAGAACCCGATGGCATTCGCGCTACCAGCAGAGGAGGAAATTGGAAAACGCGTTCGTGGCGAACACCCGCAAAGCGGTGCGTTTGCCCTTACATTGGACGACCTAATCCAGACTTTCCGCCGCCTAACAAAGGACAAACGCGGAGTGGAGGAAAAGATTCGGGAGGTCGTCCAGCGTAGGTGTGACATCATCGAGGACCCGGAACGCAATCAATGTTTGCGCTGGAAGTGATCTGAATTGTTTAGTCGGAATAGAATTCATGGATGGCTAACTCGGCGACTGTGTTTTCTCCATGCGAAATTCAAATCAATTGTCTATCACCTGTGTGATCGGCTAATGTGCATGCTGTGGATTGTCCACAGTACGAAGCTATAGGCCCATCTGGTATGTATCCCTGAGCAGCGTGCGGCGGTAGCAGCTCATATGGACGCCCTCGCCGCTATAATTTCAGGAGCGCGATCATTCTCGTTTCATAGCATGAATGATACTGCCGCGTTGACCAAATACGTCGTTGTCGCGTAGCCTCGAGGGCAGGGTCATCTCGTCCTATTCTCGATCATGGTAGAGGCTTGAGAAGCCCGTAAGTCCGCTTTTGAGCTTTGACTGCCACGTGTGTGATGTTAGCCGAGAGGATCTGTGGCTTGAGTAAACGATAGCCCAGGTGGTTTCAGGTTCGTGCCCGTTGCTCTGCAACTTGACACGAAATTCAGCACAAGGAAAATCATACTCTTCGAGCATTGAGCATCGAGTCCTCCGACCGACTCGGGTCTTCACAAGGTCCAACAATTAGATATTAGAAAATAAATATGCATCCAGGGATTTCATTATTCTTCATGCTAATAAAACCTTGCGCGGTATCCACGGTCGCCCCAACCATGGGCGGCATCAGATGGCATCAGTGTTGTTGAGGCCGACTCAAATCGTAAGCGTTTTGAGACGGCGTCGGACCAGTGGCTGGGAATGCGCTCTTAGAAGTGATTTCACCTCGCGCGCCGGCCTGTTGAGATCAATTTTCTAAAAAAAACTCTTAAAAAATTCTTTGCTTCTCATGCGGTTTGTCCTCCAATCTTTGTACCTCATCCCTCACACCAACAGGCGCATTTGAAAGATCTCTCTTGTATTATGGGATACCCAAGATTGGCAAGATTCCGCAGGGCTATGCAGAGACAAATGTTACTATCATGGCGGCCCGGCGCCATCAAAGAGCGCCGCCACCATAGCTTAACGATGAAATTAAAGACTGTTAATTTGCAAAATGATCAAGAGACCTTCTGCATATTTGGCTCAAAATAAACGCTGATCGTAGTTAAAGAACACTGAAATGAGAAAAACCAGACTTACGTCTACGTTTGAGCAGTAAGTATGAACGGCATCGCCTTTAAAGTAGCATCCAGTTCCGTGAGTTTGAGAGGCGGGACTAGTCGAGCGTTCGAAGGGGAAACCACCAGGACGAACACAATCGAAAATAAAAAATAAAAATAAGATACGAAGCGCAGATCTCTAATTTAACTACCATCTATGCAAATGCCTCCGTGTCCCCGATCCGCGTGACTAAGGGTCCACTATCGTAATTTCGGTGGCTGGGAAGAAACTCGAGGCTGAAGAGGATATAACACATCAAAGGGCACTGATCCGTGGCTGTGCACCCGGGCCTCTAAAACCTGCATCATTAGGTTGAAGAACCAGAAAACAAGGCTATACGATTCACCCAAAATAGTAATTCAGAATGATGAGGCCGAACGCGGGAACACAAGGGGTTCGTTCTGCTGCGCCTCTGCTCATATCACGGAGCTCCAGAAGCCAAACGCGAAAAGACCGATCGTATTTGGGTTACCTATGCATCCGGCAGAGTTCCTGGGTTTGTCAAAGACAGTAAATCGGAGTTCAAAGAATAGGCGAGAAAGAAGACGGATACGCTGATGAATGTCGAGGCAGCGTGGCTGAGACCACTTGGGGCGGAGTCATTTGTGTAATTCCAACCCGACCAGGAAAAATGGACTGACTTCAGTCGAGTCACCAGCTTCGCAGTGGCGGGGTGATGGAACTCATCAGCCGTGCTATGCTGAACGAACTGGACGGAATTCGTTCAAACTCAAACGAGATACTGACCGGCTAGGATGTCGGCTGTCCATAAGCTATAAAGAGTGCAGCAATATGAAGGCAGAAGTTCGTCAAGATCTTACTCCCACATACTCTCTTCGATTCATCATTGCCAAAGCATACCTTCACTCTTAATGGATTACTTTCACAACGTGTTGCCTCCCTCGGAGCTGCTTCGCGTGGGTGCATCTGCACTATCTGACATTCTGAAAAGGCTACGAGCATTTGGTGTCCAGCAGCCGAAATCTAACATCGAATTTGATATCGACAGGAATACAGGATTTATTCCTGCTTCTCCGTTACCACGTTTGCCTCTCGCCTTCGACTTTTGGGAGCGTGCTCTAGCAGAAGCTCCGGATGTGCTTAGCCTTGGGGACGACGTCTCTGAGGAGGCCGTAGCAAAGCGGGAAAGCAGCGAGTTATGGCGCCAACGGATCAGAGAGGTCAGTAAATCTGACGATCGACCATTACCATAAGCGCCTAATGACATGTTTATCTGTCGATGATCAGGGACCGATGATACCAACGCATACCATAGAGAATGACAGGCGGAGACTACAGCGGGCTCACCTCGTCCTAACCTTTTTGACGCACTTCTACGTGCACTCGACCCCGCCTGCGGGGACGTCCATGCCAGTCGTCGTTCCGAAAACTCTCGCTGTGCCATTGGTGGCTGTCTCAAAAATCCTCGGCATCGCTCCTGTCCTGACGTATGCGGACACAGTGTTATGGAACGCTTACCCAACGAATCCCGCACTGCCCTTGACACTCGACAATTTGCACTTTGAACACCTCTTTTCAGGAACAGAAGACGAAGCCGAGTTTTACCGCGCGTCTGCCAGTATTGAGTTGCGCGGTGTCGAACTTCTGACCATTATCGAGGAATATCACAGTATACCCGATGTCAAAGATGAGACCTCGATATGGAAGATCTCGCGGGACCTACAGCGCGTTGCAAGCCTCATAGAAGAGCTGAGTGACATACTGCAAAGCGTTCGAGCGGGATGCGATCCACACGTTTTCCACTGGAGCATCCGACCATGGTTCTGTGGTGCAGACGCGGGAGGGCCAACATCTCCCGGGTGGATATACGAAGGAGTGAGCGATTCAGACAGACTAGACCTCAGTGGGCCCTCTGGCGGACAAAGCACTCTCATGCATACACTGGATGTCTGGCTCGACATCGACCATAAAATGGCGAAAAGGAGATATCCTCTTCCGAGTGATGACAACAAAAAAGCGGACCTCGGATTTATGGACAGAATGTGAGTTGGATTTGGAATGTGTCCCCATTGCTCCATTCTCATCAGCAAATACCACAGGCGCCGCTACATGCCAGGTCAACATCGGGAGTATTTGGAGTATTTACAAAACTCACCTCGACCAATACGTGAGCTCGCTCGTCAGACGCCAGCTCTGCGGGAATCATACAATGCCGCGGTCATGGCTTTGAAAAAATTCCGAGGTACGTCAAGCCTTCTAGTGACTACGATGGCTTGACTAACATTCTGCTATTCTTTCTGAAGACAATCACATAAGAGTTGCCTGCCTTTACATTGTCACGATGTCCAAGTCGCAAAGATACAGATGTCCCGTCATGGCTGCAATTGCTAAAGAAGAATCAGGTGCTCTTCGAAATGGTACAGGGCCCACCCGAGGCACCGGAGGTACCGAGCTTACGACGCTATTAAAATCGACACGAGATGCGACGCGACGAGCAGCCCTCGAATAAATCAATAAAGCGAATCGGTCCTTTTCCCCTGGAAGAAAACTTATTAGCATCGCAATAATTATTTTCATGATCCCGCCGTTCTACCATCAATGGAGCATTCAAATCAGTACTATACGGAAACGCATGTAATCAGTAAACAATCAATAGATATACCCAGCTCTCAATTATTTGCCCATCATTTACTTTGCATTTTTGATGGATTGAGGAAAGAAGAAAAATCTAGAGCGAGCGTGGCTGTGTGATAGGGTTTGATACGTGATCAGTGACAGTACGCGACGTCACGTCACGCCAGTAAACACCTCTCTCATGAACCATCACGACAACGCACAACAACTCGAAAAGCAGGCGAACCAAGCTGGTAATGGAAGCCAGTTATCAAGGGCGGAAGCGCTCAAGAGATGGGAGGAATACGTAGACAAGTGAGTTCGCTCTCAACGACATCGATCAGGCTGTTGAGTGCTGACGCCTGATGATACATGTAAGAATACACTATTCAGAGCGTTATAGCGATGATAAATACGAATATCGACACGTCATTCTTCCTAAACCGCTTATGAAGCTCATACCAAAGCAGTATTACAATCCAGATCAATCAGGAACACTACGTCTCCTATCAGAGGATGAGTGGCGTGCTATAGGAATCACGCAGAGTTACGGCTGGGTTCACTATGAAGTGCACAGTAAGTCATCGCAGGTCGCTTGAGAGATCTATTGGTTCATACTCTTCATTTCGTTAGCTCCAGAGCCACACGTTCTCCTGTTCCGGCGCGAGCTGAACAAACGACCACAGCGTAAGCATTATCAACACTGATGTATATGCTGTCGGGTATGCTTAATGAGTGCCTATTTGTTCTCGTTGGTCCAGAGGGCAGACCAATAGCAAAATGAAATCTGCATTCCTTTTCTTCATCTGTACTGCTGTTTCCCTTGCCGTCGCTTTGCTTTCTGTCCATTTTTTTATCGCTGTCATAATACCATTTATTTTTCATACCATTGTTGAGGCGCCTTTTTTCGTTCCGTTTTTCATTTCTGGTTGAGTTCTCCGTCCATAGACGTATTCCCCTGACCGTATTTGCTGTGGTACCCAGCACTGGACCGAATCACACTCCCGATCCGAAACGATCGTTGCTTCGTGACTCGTGCTATAGCCCTGGTGGTGAGTGGTTAAATGGCCGCCTGCTGACACAGCGTCCATCCGTTGCCCCGTCGGGAAGTTTCGAGTTCATCGCAGTGAATTTCAGACTTCAGAACTTATGAAACGAGGACCGTCGGAGCGTTGTGATGTGGAAATGACTCTCTTGAACGCCGACGCATCACTATACACTGCCCCGAAGTCGAGTCCGACAAAGAAATGAATAATCACGTCCGTGTAACCGATGAACAAGGACAATAATTCTAGACATCCGGCTTGTGCGCCGTTGTGAGATATCATCGGCTAATGCGACTGAATTTATTTTGTTCTATCAGTTATAAAAACAGCTCAAACTTCATTATTCACCTGGTCGTGATGCCAAAGATCAATAATGATCACATATGTAAATTCCTCCAAGAGAAGTCTTTGTTCTTTCTCACTCATGATCTTATCGGCCCACATCTACTGCGTAGGGGCGTGTTTCGTTTCACTTGAATCAAAGGCAGATCAAGCATATCATAATGTCCGAGCGTTGAGATAGCCACGTGGATGATTGCGTGTAATGTGAAAATAAATAATATTAGAATATGTATAAGCAAGTAGCAAGTCAAAACTGTACAGCAGAGTCGGATAACATTCGGTCAGAGCGGATTTGAAACATTTGCTTCAGTCTATGATGCAATACTACAAAGTAAAGTACGGTACTGCAAGGGATTGATTTGATGACGATGATGGTGATTCTGAGCAGGGTCGCGGAGTGTGCACGGGCGTCGACGGCCCATAACGCCAGGAACGAAGTCAATGTTAGCTGGAGCAACCGAGACGGATCAGAACACACAGCAATACACTGATAAGGACGACACAGGCGCAGCGGCGTTGTGTGCAGATCAAAACGAGCGCCCACCTCGTCCTCAGCTCAAAACCTCGACAACGCCACTTCAGCTTCGTCCACAGGTCTGGCAGGGTCAGAAAGTCTGAGACTCTCCCTGAAAGCAGCGCCGTCCGTAATATACTGAACACTCGGATTGAGCTCGACAGCGCCCTGACCGACTGCGGGATGTGAGCGCACGAGCTCGTCGAATTTTGCGAGAAGCTCGCTCGCATTGACGTTCGGCTGATCTTGAAGAGCACTCTCCCAGTGCTCTCGGACCTTTGCAACTGGCGGCTCATCTGTGCAGAGAGAGTTGAATTCCTCCAAATCCACAAAGACGCCTGCACCGTGCAACGCGCTGAGGAAACCATCTGCAGCCGCCTGGCTAAGCTTAGCCGTAGGCTGTTTCTGTGGACGCATGTGGACAGAAAGTTTTGAACGCTTCGGCGAAGCAGGGTCGATGAATTCTTTGAACATCGCAAGGACGTCGTCCTTCGTCACAGTAGCCAATAGTGCAGCGTCATGTTCGCGTCGCGTGAAATCGAGGTATCCGGAATCAATATGTGTCCAGAATCGCGTGGCTTCCTCCTGCAGGTTCTTCAACTTCTCCGTCCACTTTTGCTCCAAGCTCTTCTTGTGCTCTTCAAACTGCTCATCGTCCATCGTCTCGATGACGCCGCGCATATGATCAAGGAAAGCCTCAATACGAGTCTCCAGATATTTTGGATCTTTCTCTGACTGAACGAGTATACGCAAACCTAATGACTCCACGCCCTGCCAAGCCGAGGTAAAGACAATGTAGCCAAGTTGTTCTTTCGTTCTCAGAATATTGAATGCGGGTTCATGAAGGATCTGCGCCAATAGCCTGAACGTCGTGCGCACTCGTGCATCTGATATGGAACCGACGTGACAATAATACGAATTGGAGGCATTGACTTGATCGGGATTCGGAACAGGCAGTTCCCAGATATAATTGCACGCTACGCACACTATGTCAGTGATAAGTTCATTACAGAATAATTAGCACTTACGATTCGACAAGAGGCGCGACCGCTCCACAGGAACTTGGTCCGCAGGAACAGCTTCTGAGCTAAGAATATCTTCCGACGTGGATGCGATCCGATTAGCGTCCTACGCAAAAACAGTAAGTAACGACCCAGACAACGTCCATCAAGATATCTTCTCACCTCCTTGCGAAGATTGCCATTCACCAAAACGAAATATTTGAATTGTGATAGAAGTTTTTGAGCATGTTTACGGAGTTCCTCAACGGTGATGCCTGTCAGATATGTCAAGATTCATGCTAGTGCATCTTAGCGGGGATCAACTTACTATCTATTTCAGCAAGTTTCTCCATCAAGGTATATTGGCGACCTGCAAGGAGGTATCTCCCGTAGTATTCCGAAAGCGAGTAGGTCTGTCCGAGGAAGAAGTTTTGCCACTGTAGTTTGACCTAGAAGACAATATGACACTTCAGAACCAACGTATTACACACGAAAGGAGTCGACTGGTGGCCTACATTTTCCTTTATCACAGCCAGTCTATCCTCGCTGATGTCTAAATTTCTGGTCTTTTCAAGAACGTGCTGCGCGAGAACGTGAAGTTTGTCGTTATATCCGCTGAGAGTCATACACAGTCCAAGCATTGACGATCCGAGATCGTACTGTAGCCCAGCAAGACTAGCATCATACGAGAACTCCGTCAGAGAATCTTTCACGAGATCCACATAAAGCCGAGTCATGACGGAAGCACGAGCAGAAGAACCAGCGAAGGGCCTGAAAATAGATGCTCATAAATCAGAACCTGTGTTATGGAAAGGCTCATAAAACTCACGTTCGAGCTTCGACTATGACCTGCGCACGCGGAACCCAGAACTGATCGTCCTTCTTATGCCAGACATCGACGAGAGGTGTACTCTTGATGAGCGATGGTCGCTTCGCAGGCTGCGGGACCTCGATCTTCTCAACCTCAACATTATCCGGGACGAACTCGTTCGGTCCAGGAAGGAAAAGTTCAGGAATATCATTTGGGGTTCGGGCCTAATCGAGTCAAAATCAAATGTCTGAATGAAGGAGAGAGGAACACAGAAAGGAACTTACTGCAGCCATAAATTCGGGATCTACTTTCTCTACAGTGTATTCCGTTCCATACCAAGGCTCTGTGGTCCAAGGTCCCGTCTTCCCTATGATACTATGATCCTTTGCCATCACAACGACACGACCACTGTCCACAGTCAACTGCCCGAGCATCTCGCGCACCAAGTGTTCGTCCCAGTCCCACGTGAGCTTCGGTCCGCTTAGAATGAGGGAACGAGGGATAGGCATCTTTACATGATCTGAAATCCATGTTGCATAGTTCTCCGGCCGTCTTTGCTTCTCAGCAAAGCGGAAGTTCAGCATACTAAGCGTCTGGATCTCGTCCTGGACCCATTGCTGAAGTTCCGTACTTCGCAAGAGATTGAGATACTTGTAACACGCGAGTACTGCCTGACGATAGTTCTCTGGATAAGTGAGTCAAATGAGCAACTTCGGGAACGTGGATTGGAAATTGAGGAACTTACGGAAGCCCTCTTTCGACAACTGGACCGAGACCTTGAATATCTCAAATCCGCGACCAAGACGCTGCTCTCCCGCACTTAGCGAGATGATCCAACCCTTGTTCTTTAAATACGCGTGTAGAGAGCCTGGACCTTCGTGCCCCACGAAATGAGCGAGGTAATTAGCAGGCTTCACACGCCAGTGTGGGGCCTGGTATGGCAACGGGAATGATATCTCAAAAGCGTAGAAATCCATGATCGTCTTTGCATGCACAATTGACTGTTAGGATATAGTTATGTATCAGCATTTCTCGAATATAGCTGATGCTTAGTATACTCACGGCGCGTTCGTCGTTTCCGAATGGATGCTCCAAAATGAGGGGCAAAGGATCTTGTTGACGGTTTCTGATCGGCGAGAACATCACAGCAGCCATTCGAGCCAGATCGTCAAGCGATTCTTCAAATGAAAATTAGAATCAGCACTCCGATACGAATTGATGATACAGACCCTTTCCGATAATGACCAAACTCATTCGACCAGCACAGTACTCTTTGCTCCACCATTCGATCAAACGACGCCTCGTCTCTCGACCAACGCTACCTCCATCAGCCTCATTTTCACTGTTCGTCGAATTGACAGATGGGGCAGGCGATGCGATACGACTCGGGATCGGCGAGGGTAATGTGCTGGCATTCCCATTTCCATTCAGAAAGTTATTCAACGACGGTTTCTCCGCGGGCAAATTTCCAGAGCGCGCCTTCGCCGACCGAGCCGCTTCAGTGAGAGTTGCTTTGTTACCGGTACCAAATTTCTTCCATGGATGTCCAGGACGAGTAAGGTGCTTGGTCAACTGGAATATACGCCACACATCGTTCTGGATGTTCTTCTTGTTCTCAGAGTCTACTGCATTGAGTTCGCGCAGGGTACAAGAAGGCGAGAACAGTGGCGAGTGGAAGAAACCTGAAAAACGTTCCAATGCACCTTCCAACGCGTTCGACGCGACTGAGAAGTAATAGTTCGTGTTGGAAGCAGACGTGAATGCATTTGACTCGCCACTGTTTTTTGCGAGGTACTGGAGACAAGATGAATACTCATATCATGTTCGAATACTTCGATATTTACCTCGGAATATTCATTTTCTTTTGGAAATTGCTCCGTTCCCTGTAGAACACGACGTATTTAATTACCAGTAACCTGAAATCTAAAGCTTCAAAATTCACCATAAATAAGAGATGCTCGCAAAAATGCGCCAGTCCTGGGATGTCATCCTAGTAATGGATCAAATCACATGTCAGTAAGGCTATTTCAAGAAACTTGGGATAAAAAAACTTGAACGCGGGTTGAGATCACTTTAGACTTCCAGGGACACCACATCTCGTCAGTACGAGCGCAAGGCGACTTCTAATCCACGTAACAGAATGTCAAGAACCCCGAGGAAATCCCACAATCGTAACCTAATCGTAATACGGGTACAGACCCGAAAGTTTCGACATCCCGAACAGAACGGAAAGGAAGGAAGGAAAGGAGGTTTAGAAAAAAGGACAACTCACAGGGTCAGAGAGGTGCCCAACCGCCACGTCCAAGCTCGCCGCAGCCTTGTCTGTTTTTGCGTCGTGTACGAGGACAGCTTGAAGGCCATTTTCCAGTCGTATGACTCTGTATTCCCGATCGTCTGCCGGACTCTTCTGGATCGGCGCGCCATAGAGGAAGTGTCCCGGCCTGTCATCTTGCGCGGGCACGTAAGACCAGTTCTTTGCGTCCTCCTCGACCGTCATGTTAGCGCTTGGGTGCAAACCGTTCAAGATAGAAGACCCGGGGGTGTTAGGGTGAGGCGAAGAGTTGAGGTCAGGAGCGAGAGCGGGCCGCGCGTAAGAGCGTGTATTACTCCCGAATTTGAGAGAATAAATAAGAGGAAGTCTAAAGGAATGAAGAGAGGGGAGGCTATGGGGCGAGAGAGCTAACGGTCGAATGCATGAACGGAGGTAAGCCAGGGGACGCATAAGCCCGAGTAGCCTCAGAATGCCAGTGGCGAGCGCAAACAAGGACCCGCTAAAGTTTAGGACACGCGAGATGAGCCAATTGTCGTCTCGCATTACGTCAACTTCAACTTGCGTGTGTCTTGGTAATGGGGACTCTTCATCGATGGGTGCATGTACATGTACATGGCTTATATATGTGAGATGTATGTAGAGTACCACTACAGTTACAGGAGATGAAAAAAAGAAGCAAGTACCGGCGCAGTCAACGAATGGTATTTATACCCGCCACATATCAGGCGAGGACAGCACATCTCCTTACTTGGCCCTTTCTGACTTCAACATATCTCGCAGTATCCCCGCTTCAACTTTATAGTCCAACGGAAGTATTTTCTGCACCCCGTATCGCACTCGCGTAGTTTCCTATGAAAGTTCGAAAATCTCATCAGCTTTTATCAACAAAAGAGAAAAACAAAACAAACATTGTACGTGTCCTGCTTGGCTCGGCAGTTGAAGTTGTACGTATTGCATGTAGATTTCGCCACTGCCGCATTGAATGCACTCTCATCACGTTCTTTCAGGTCGTGTAGTTCATTCGCAGGTCTTCCAAAGACAACAAGACCAACATCATTGAAACCCTGCAACCATAATTGACCCGTATAGTCCGCGACTGACATCGACATGATGTAACGATACTCCGGATCCTTGTAAGATCGATCGCATTTCTCGCATCGCCAGCCCTCGTTCGTCTCGATAATCTTCCTATTGCAGGAATCGTTGGGGCAAGCTGGATAATACAGGTTATCCGTCTTGATATGCACAATCGTACCCCTGCAAGAAAACTGTTCCCCGCCGTCTGTCATTCCAATTTGCGAATCTCTAACTTGAGCTAATGGAAGCATCTGATCTCTGCGGAAAGTAGCGGATCCACTTCCTATGCCGGCGGCGCCGGAGTGCGACTTGAATGCAGGCGCTGCATTCAATGAATCAAACCATCCCCGAAGAATGTGCGCTTCCGTAATATCAGGATTGACTGCCATGTGTGTTGAGTTCAGCATCGATAACGAGCGACCTACAAGCTTTTGTCAAGAAAGGCCGGAACTGTAATAACTTCGACATCCATACCTCCGAAGTCACTCACTCTTGCACCTTTGAATGCAAGAACAGCATGCTCTTCGGCATTGTAGGATTCTGCCTGCTTGCCCCAGAGAGTCATGCGCACTGAATATTCCGTCCGGTCCACAAGAGTTAATTCCCTCTTTTTCGTGGCTCTACTCGAACTCCTGGCAATGATTTCCGTAACTTCAGACACGTCCTTCACGATACCAATCACATCTGTACCGCAAAATGAGTACATATAATCCATACAAGACTTTCAGCTTACCACATGTCGCATCCTTCTGTACTTCCCCAAGTTCGGACAATGGGACAAAATTGTATTTGATTTGCGGAGCATCCGCTTGGTCTTCACACTGAAAAGATCATGAACTATGCGCCTAACCGAAAAAACATGAAAGTGCTCACCTCAACAATTTCTGTGTCTCTATTAAGCGAGAGTTCATATTCATTTTGCACATTGGTGAACTTCTTTTTCGCGAGATTCACGCGTGCTTTAGACACATAATAGACCTTTCCCTCTTCGAGCTTGTCGTAAAACTGCTCGACTTGCTGATTGAAACCCGTCGCGCGTATTTCACCTGATTCGTCCATGAAAGTCACGGTAAACAGCTGGCCTTCGCCTTTCTGGTTTGACCACTGCCTGATGTCGCTCTTGGCCGTGACACGGGCGCGAATAGTCCATTTGTTTTGGTATGGACTCAAGCCCTCGATAGGAAAAATGACAGGTGCATTTGCTCTCGCTTGCTGTCTCTGCACCGGCGCATTGTTTTGACGATTGGTCTGATTTGCTGGTGTGTTGTCGGTAGTAACGGGGGCTTCTGAGGCTTCCCCGTTAGCAGTACCACTGCGGCCAGGGACGTCAAGACTGGTCGGATCGCCGATTTTTTCCTCGGGGTGAGCTAAAGGCGTCAATGACAGAAGGATGAAAACCCTGCATAGCCCGATGAGAAACCAGACACTCTCTCAGATCATCACGTCACATTAATAAGGCCCGTGGAATACGCACCTTTTGCTCTGGACGACGTTACAAGTCAGTTTCTCGACCTTTACGATTGAGTTCTTCTTTAGCTCGCCATCCTCAACCATATGGTTAAGCTGAGTCGCGAGCATGGCTTGCGTGTAGTTGATACCATCTGAAATGACGATACGGTAGCGGTCTGGTACTGACCCTTCGCGCGCTGCACCGATCTTTTTCAGAGACACCAACTGGAAAACATGGCCAACTTCCCAAAGGCCACTGTCCCCTGGCGCTGCAGTGACAAGGCCTTTGACAGAGCCAGCAGAAAGTTCAGGAGTTGACATGTTGCAAAGGTGGTCGTCGTAAAAGTGAAGAGTGAATGAAAGTCAGGGGGGCGTGCAAACATTACTTAGGCGCGGTGTGACTAGTGACGACATAACGCGTTTATTACATAATGATCACCCACAAGAAATTCTTCGCCGCTTGGAAAAAAAAATACTACTCTCTGTTGTGCTGGTGTTCATGAGCACCTCAGGCGACAAGCCGCCGCCGCCCGCTTCGCAAGGCTCAAGCTCCAGTGGTGTTCGGGCCGCTCTGCGCTACACTGGTCTTCCAGTATGGCTCGCCAAACGGCCCAAACTTCCATCTCGGAACTGGTTAATTTTCATCGGCGTCACCTCTTCACTCCTCGGACTGTACACGTATGATCGCAAAAAATGCAAAGACATTCGCGAAGTATACATCAGGCGAGTCGCACACCTAGCTCAGGAGCCTATGGATAGCATGGAGCTGCCTCGCAAGGTGACTGTATATGCCTGTAAATGGCCAGGTGACGAAGACGTTAATCGCAGCCTAAAATACTTCCGGAAGTATGTCAAGGTTCGTTCACTCGGTATATTTATTCTATGCTCGCTTGGCTGAATTTTCGTGCCAGCCTGTTCTAGTTGCTGCAGCCATAGACTATGACGTGATGAATGGTCGCCGTCATGGAGATCTTGCCCGACAAATATCTGACAAGATCAATGCCAAGCGCAGAATTGATGAAGGATTGGAAGCTCTCACTTCATCACCTGTTCCTACGCCGACAAGGTACTCAAAGGAAGAGCTCGCTATACGTGAGCTCCAGGGCGGTTCAATCATCATTGGGAGAATGACCTTCAAAGAGTACATGGAAGGATTGAAACGAGGTTGGACGGAAAGTCCGGAGCGAATAGATCGGGAAGAAAGGCTCGCTCACGAGTTAGAAGGAGATGGACGCTTCGATGAGCCTGAGCCAGAAAACTTCATATCAGATCCCTCTGATGAACCTATTCCGACGAAATCGCGTCTCATGTCTGTTGAAAATGCACGGGCATTTTCTCCGTACAAGCTTGCTTCTCAGTCCAATGCTACTTCTCCTTCAGTGTCTTCCACGTCGGTCATTCCACCTCCTGAGACCATCCCTCCTCAACCTCCGCTTTTGCTGGTTCCATTCACCAACCGTATCGGTTTCAGGCAGATTCCCATGATGATTGTTGATTTCTTCAACCAACGAGCTAAAGTCAAAGCCGGCGCCGAGGCTGCCTATAGGCTAATAATGGCTCACGCACGGCCAATATCTGGCCCTCCACCCAGTCCTACAGGCGCGCCTCTCTTCTCTCCAGATGAGCGACTACCTGAGAATGATCTAGATTTCGATCGTCTGGGAGAATCGTACTACCAGAAATCAGTCCTTTCGTTCCGCGATAATATCTCGAAGGCACGCGAAGATTACTACAGAGCTTTGCCGGAGAAACTCGCGACTGCACGCGCTCTAGCGCGCGGTGAAAGGGAGCCAACGAAAGACGAGATGAACCACCCACCTCCGACTGAAGTTGAGCTCCGACAGGAACGTTTGACGAAAGAGATGCGATGGAGGAATAACGAAGAGGGCTGGGAAATTATTCGACCGGATAAAGACGTCGTATGGGACGAACGATTTAGAGGTTCACTCTCCATTTTTACGGATCCCCCCGAAGAACCCACTAATGAAAACCCGCAATGATGTTGAATCTCGCATCAATTTTCTTGCAATATTATACCTAGAGTAGCATACGTTTGATTTGTGTCCTATTCCACTATTTGCACCGCTCCACTATTCATGATCCAGTCCTCCATGTCTGCCCAATCATCATCCATGCGGTCGAAATCATTAGCGTCTTTGCCCTCAGCTTTGGCGTCTGTTGTTACAGTATGAGCCCCTGTTCTTCCGGATCCATTGTCTAAGTTAGCAGCCTGAGCAGTGTCTGTCTGAACGGTATTTGTTTGAGTTGTATCGGAGCGAGAATCCCCAGTCTGTGCAGGTAAGGATGGAGGAATGATATTAAACATTGAGTTATCGAGAGAGAAGAAATCTTCATCCAGGTAGTAGTCATTTGCTGAGCATAAATCACCACCGAGAGCAGTGGAAGTTGGCCGAGAGGAAGAAAGCGAAGGCGTATGAAGGAAAAGCGGATCGTTGTCAGACTGCGGCTTGGATTGTATATCAAGTCTCGTCTTCTTTGTTGCTGGCTCTCGAGACGACTGGGAGAGCGAAGAGCTCGATTCTCTGGTGTGTTTCGTTGTCCGCTTTGGCGCAACAAGGCCAAGTTCGGATTCGTTTGATGCAGTGACATTGATCAAAGACACATTTGCAGAGTCGAAAATGGGATTTGCTGTATCCATAGTCAGCATTATTGCATCAAGTTCAGAATCGCCGAAGCTGTTGTCTGAACAAGCGTCCTTAGCTCGCTTCTTTGGCTGAGTAGATCCCAGGAGATCCTGGGTGTTGGGCATATCATCCGAGCTATCTTCATTTTTTTCAGATTCTTCATTAAGATCGGCAAATTGCACGTCAAAGCTGGGCTTCACAGTGACCCCGGGTTTATGGGCAGCTGGAATTGGATCAAGCTTCAATCGTCTTCCTCCATCCAGGCGAATCGATTCGGCAACGCCTGAACGCTTATGGAGGGATTCCAATTGTCCTAGACTTGTGTCTTCCTTTGTAGCCTTCTTTTGCGCCGGTTCTCTGCTTTTCTTCGTTTCCCTACTGTTAGCTTTGACCGCCTCCTTCGCAGCTGTGTGGAGATGTGAGTATGCTTTGAGATACCTACAAGATTATATACACTTACTTCTCTTCTCCTCAAGTACCTTTTTAGGCGCGAGCGGCGGCTTTGCTAAACCTTCGCGGCAGCTAATAGAAAAGACGTACAATGATCTCTATCATATGTATGCATGAAAAAGACCGAAGGACTAACCAAAGATGGCGGCAGGCACTTTTATCTTTACAGTTGTGATTGCACCTGCAAGCAAAAAATATGAATAGAGGTAAAAGATCATTTGCGGAGTACTAACGCATAATTTCCGTTGGGCAGAGTCTTCGGCTCGAGAGGAGATCTAGCCTGCGAGGCTATCACATAGATTGCTTAGTTGAATAGACATACTCGAGGAGAAAGGAGGAAAATCGCATACCCAACGGAGAGAAAGAGCCTTTGGCATCCTGCAGCTCATCTTCGTACAGGTCGCAATTCGTCTCATCCCAAACTTTAGGAGGATCTTGCTGAGATGCTTCAATCAACAAATCATTCGCGGATTTAGGTTGTGTGTTCATTGTTGGATACTCATTTGCGGGTACCAAGGGCTTATAAACCTGTCTGACTGTCAAACCAGCGAAGGTTTCCTAGTTGCCTGTCCTGTGAGCAAATGTCAGATACATGAAAAGCGGACCTCACAGAACTAATGAGCACACAGATGCTCTGGCTCGGCTTCGTCAATTCTGCGTTTACGGTGAATATCCGCGGCTCGCTGAGAATCCTTGTCCTTTTAAACGGAAAGAAAAATACTGAAGGTACGCAATTTGCTTAGAGCAATCTGTACTCACGAGATGCGCCTGAAATCGATAAGGTCCAAGTCTGAAGTCGTTGTTAATACGCTAGTCATTCCTAAAAATTTTGCCTTGTGTTTGAACTTCTTCCGACCTGGCAACGCCTGGAGCAAAGAGCATTCAATATTGAGCTCAATAGATACTGCTTTCTTTCCCGAATACGAGGTCACCCCATTTCTATCCACAGATATGGATAATCCGTAGTGCGGCATGTCCTGTACTTGTTGCAAGACTTCGTGACCGTAGGGTGGACGTCGGCTCAGAAGCTCAATATCTCGCTTGAGCACCAGTATTCTTCTATACAAGTGTAAACACACACCATCTCAATCCTTGAAGGTTCTTGCTTCTCTAGGGATTTAAGGGAAGTTATGCCATGTTCAGCGAGCACCTGATGGAATTTCGTGTAAAATTCTTGATACAGTAAGGCGACAGGAGACCGACCTTCAAGCTGAATAGAATTGATCAACAGGGGAGAATGCAACAGCAAGTTTGTAACGTACGATTTCTCTCCAATGGACTCTATTTGCTTCAATACGACGGGCCTGTCTTCCCAAGCTTTAGCCATCAAACACCGTACTCTGTGGGATGCATGAGCTACGCTTGCTATCTGTCTGAGATAAGATGATACGGACAATTCAAGCCCGTGTTTCAACTGAGCACCATTCTTCTTGATTATGGCGACTTCTACGACAACTATTCGAAGACACAAGATGAAGATCGATCTGGATACATTCGATGCATCTCCAGAACATACCTCTCGCTATACGTGTCGCATGACGAAAGATTGATAGCGCATCTAGAGCAGGCTGACTATCTGCTGTCTTGTATTCTGGAGCACTCAAAGATATGCCACCGAGGACGGCCTGTACAGAGATAAGATGTATGAGTCAAAATTGACAAAGATCGCGCTCAAAATCGATATACTTGTATGAGTATGAAGATCTTGTCAGATGCCTTCTCAACTTTCTTTAACTTATACCGGATGTCGGGATGGTCTCTCATCTTGTTGTACACCTGATTTTGCTCTAAGATTGCCGGACTACCATCAAGGCGTGATTTGCGTACCTGTTTGTCACCACCGCGAAGTCTGACATCCCCAAGTCTGGTGCAAGCTCGGTATTTGCCACAAATGACCATTTTCACGATTAGACTTACTCATCGGCACAGCTTATGGCCTCAAGCTGAGGGGAGAGTGTCAAGGATTGCGTAGCGCGGACATGACAGCATTTACAATCTCACGAATAGTTGCTCGGTCTGAAATTTTAAGAATACCTCCCATCTGCAATGCAAGAGCAGGGGTCAAGCACATCACATGGCTGAAGAGCCTTGCTTACCGTCGACTGCCGTACATAGTACTAGAGTCGAAACAGAATTGTGAGCTTTGGGTTAGAGAAACAACGTACACGAAAGAAGACATACCTTACTCATAATATCTCCATACTCAGTCACATGCAATTCCATTTTGTCTTTGCCGCCACTATAAATCAGTTCATTCGTCTTTAACTTCTCAACCGCCTGCAAGACCATATCATCCATTTTCTCTTCCCATGTTTGTCCGGCTGTCTTCCCGATATGATAATGTCCAGGATTCTTTTGAATACGTTGACGAAGAAAGGAGTTCCGAAGCCAGTCTTTCGCACTCTGAAGGTCACTGATAGCACCTATGCCAATCTCAGAATTTACGTGTTCCAGTAGATTTTCGTGGAGTGAACTCTCAAGGATTGTTGAGCCCTGTGCGAGATTTCGATATTTGTGCTCAAGTTCTTGTT
The DNA here is from genome assembly GCA_009806525.1 of Sanghuangporus sanghuang. Taxonomy (NCBI): domain Eukaryota; kingdom Fungi; phylum Basidiomycota; class Agaricomycetes; order Hymenochaetales; family Hymenochaetaceae; genus Sanghuangporus; species Sanghuangporus sanghuang. The sequence continues at coordinate 926,281 of VVIT01000001.1, read as the reverse complement.
CGCATAAAATAATAGCTACTCCTTCCTTGTCTGTGAAACAGGGCAAAAGGAGAATTGATCTTGAATCCTGACAAGAAAGAAAGTGGCTCACCGAATTGAGGGCGCCCCTAGTGAAGATATTTCAGACAAAGATAAACTTTTCACAGTCGGAAAGCATACCGCTCGCCCAATCATTTGAATAATATCCAAGTCAGAATATTCCTGCCAACTTGTGCCGGAATACAATTTGACGCCCTTTATCACGACGGTATGGGCCGCTGATAGAAGAAATTTTCAGAGGTCAATGGGAGAGGAAACAGATGAAAGGACTTACGAAGATTGACGCCGACGGCAAGAGTCTGTATACAAAGGAAAAGAAGTCAGGAAGACTGAGCGTTAATGACTGTCCCGGCTTACCGAAGTAGCACAAACTACCCGCAAGGTACCGTCGAGGTAAAGGTCCTCTATTGCTCGTCTATCATCAAGGCTGAGGCCTGCATGATGCACCCCTAAACCAACTTTTGCGAGCTCTTTTCTATTATTTCAGCCGTGAACCCACGATGGAAAAGAGAATTCTCACTTTCAAGTCTCTTGTCATGAAACAAGTGATTCAAACTAAGTCTTCGTTAATGTATGCGCTTTTCTATCCCGAGGCGCTTACTGTTTCGGAGGTGCCCAGGCCGTCTTCTGCTTCTTCGTCACGGCTTCCTCATACTCTTTTAACAACTGCTCGGCAGTTGTCAAAGTGCCTATATTCATGTGAGACCAAAATTATCCAAACACATCATAAGCATACCCTTCCTAGTACTGCAGAAGATAAGGATAGGTTTTCCGCAAGCGTGCTGTTCAAGCACGGAATAGACTTTATAGTCAAGTGTCCGAGAAAATTGGAAGTCGTTCTGATTCTTGCGAGTAAATCCATATATGTGACGTGTTATCTTGCATGGTCGGTAGTCTTCCCCGAACTGAGGTTACGTAATTCATCTAATACTGAAGACAGAAAAAGTAGAAGGAGTCGAATATTACCTCAAAGACTGTGGCCGAGGCGTTGCCATCGATCGACGGGTTTCCAATCCAGTCGGCAATGTCTCGAATGTTTGGTACAGTTGCAGACACCATGATGAAACGAATGTTGCTTGCACGAGCTTTCATACGCGAAATGATCACTTCAAGAGTGCTGCCTCGCGGTTCATTCAGGACATGAACCTTGGTAATACTCAGATAACATCGAATCAGACGAATACAGAAACATACCTCGTCGACCAAAAAGAGTTTAACTTCGGATAGAAAGTCACCATGATCGTGCCTATATTGATATATAAGTATGTTTCCACTTGACGATGGATTCTTGTTTACCATCCCCGCGTGAGGCTGTCCCATTTTTCACTCTGGTACTTCTCTCAGACAATCTCCTAAGTGCAGATCAGGACAGCGTACCGTAGTGATTCTGGATGGCAATGAAGTGATCATCACAATCCTCTTATGCGCGGCCACGAAATAGACTTACATGACCTTGGCAGTTCTCGCTGCAGTCCAAGCACTTTTACCCATTTGAATAGTGTCACCCGTCATTTCGCAACCTGTCTGAATTTAGAATGTAAACCCAATCACTCGGTAAATTCGTTCGTACACTTGATGCCTAGTGGCTCGAACTTCGTAGTCCAATCCCTTGTCCGTTCTGAACAGAGAGCCTGGCGAAGGTGTAGAGCATGAGAAAGCCACATTGCTGCCATACGACCGAATTTACCTTCGTTGGTGCAACATACACGCACTTGAAAGAAGACTGGTGCCTTGAATTCATCAACATTGCGATAATACCGAGTTCGAAAAGCACGGTTTTGCCGCCTCCCGTTGGGGCTGAGGAAGTAGTTCATAATAAAGGATAGGCCGAAATGATCGACACACATACCGCTCACGACCTATATGCAACGTCATGAGGAGAAGTTGAAAAGGAAGAAACCAACGTACCATATTCTCTGTTGTTTCCATAATCTTGACACAAGTTAATGTCGACCAAAGACTTGGACTCGTACAAAGAACGTACAGTGTCATAACATTTTGATTGGACCGCGTTGAAGACTCCGAATTTAAAGATCCCTCTATAGATGTCCGCTGCAAACAAATCAATTTGAGATCCCTCAAACAGCAGGTAATAACTCACGAAGATCAGACACAGGTCGAAGACGCAAGTTATATGTGTTTCTCGGATTCGCCCCGCGCGTGCCAGCAGTTTGGCGAAAAGGTACACTAGTCGATCTCATTGTAACGGAGTCGTTTCCACCGCGTTGTAAAATCGGTCCAGAGTTATCTGATAGCATATATGCATCGAAATCTTAATTATAGATGTAGAAGAAGCTACAAAGACACCCGGAGCTCACACGTATGCATCTCAAGTTCATTTTGAGAGGGCGTGCGGACCTGGTATGGCGCAGACGCCCAATTGCCAGGCGTTGGTGCTTGAAGAGCAGTGGGAACAACAAAACCGCGAGACTGATTCGGCGTCGGACTCGACATGCCATACACAGAAGGGTCGGACGACCCGAATTCACCTATCTCATCGTCCAACTGACCGTCATATCTGCTCCGCAGCGTCGTTGGTGCTGTATCTTTAAGAAAACCAGAGTGGCACAGTTGTGTTGTTTGCGGTTAGTGCAGGAAGGTAACCTTCAGAAGATGCATCACCTTGGTACTCTGAAGCAAAGTGATCTTCGCTGTAGCATTGCATGTTCGGATAAGTGCCATAGCCATCTCTTCGCCCATAGTCGTAGGAATTAAATCCCACTCCGGAGTCGTCTAATAAGGGTTCTCCGTCGTCCCCGAACTGATCCAGGAACTCGTCAAAGTCAAAATCTTCACTCATGTCATCAGATTCGCGGCTACAGATAAGAGAATTACCGCAGCTGGTATATGTTTCCGACAGAATGTAATGATGGAATAAAGACAAGGAGTCGCGTCGACATTCACGCGTCGATCTTGAAGAAATAAGAGATCACGTGGACCCGTAAATAAAGTGTTGATATTCAGTGTAAGATGCGTTGGTGTACAGTCAGTACCATTTCATCGAGTTCTTCAAGACTCGGCCATAATGCAACGAAATCCGCTGAACGGCAGACCAGAACCAGAGGTCATCGTAAACGTACGCTCTGGAACGGCCCTTCCTATCTTTTGCCACCTGACATTATTGGACAGTTCGTGGATGGCCTTTCTTATAACAAGGGGAAGATGGAGGCGGCAATCTTCAGTGGCGAGCTATTTCCTCCTAAGCCTGCCGTAAAGGCAAAAGATGGTTTTGTTGCGAGGAGAGAAGATGTCGATCTGATTGTAATATTTTGTATTTTTCTTAAATTATCGGACCTCTCGTTAAATCATACATTTTCAGGTACGCGAACTCGAGATACCTCGAGCACAAGCAGAACGTGCACTTGCCGAAACGAAGGGTGATCTTGAGAAAGCATTGTTGGATCTGGTTAGTCCTGGACACAAGTTCGGGGATGCATGATAGATACATGTGGACTATCTAGACTAGACTTCCCCATTCCCTGTGCTATCGACCCGCAGCTACTTGTCTTCGGGATTTAGTCGCTGTGCTTTCCGATTAACGCTAATCTGTAGAGTATCCAGCAATGCTGCAGGGTTCCCGTCGTCCTTCGGCGGAGCTCTCTCTCGCTGTTTATACCTTGAGAAGCTGCTTCTCGGCTTGTCGGTGTACGGTACTATGGGTCGTGAATGCTGAGGATTATGTTGGCGTTCCTTGTGCTTAACATACTCGACAGTCCCAGGCTTGTGTGGATTGGAGCGAGCTTTGTCCGCATCGGACCAGCTAACAACCTGCATGTTCAAAACAGCACCCTGAATCCGTTGCGGGTACTTCCCGACCACATTAGGCGCATTGAATAGTAAACACCCCATCGGCGATGGCCTGAACACATCCTTTCCTGCATCTGGGTCCCGCCTTGGTTCTCCTCCCTTCGTTCCAGCGTCCGTCAACGGAACAGGACACTCTTTGCCCTTCTCGCCTTGTTTAAGAGTGATGTGTTCTCTTCCGACCCAACCTGCCAAAGCTACGTTCATCTTGCCCCGAAGCGAGTTTGTGGTTTGCCTCTCTAGGTAAATCCTCCGCCCCGGAATGGGCTTCGCAAAAACAGCGCTTTGCAATTCGTTCATATTGTTATATGTGAGTCCGCCGGTTGGATGAGGCATGGGGTGGATGAAGTTCGAGCTCTCTTCGCAAGATTCTAAAAACTTAGCCCCCAAGAACTGTTCGTGATGACGAGAAAGGCGTGAGTTGACTGTCTTTTTCTCCATATACTCTTGGAACTCCGGGACGAGGCGACGCAGTCTGCGTAGGTAACGCTCGAACCGCTTCGGTTTCATCGAGTCGGGATTCGGGACGGGTGGGTACGTTTTGATATCCAGCTCGACATCTTTGGGCTCCGCCCTGGCATAGTCAGAGTCGTGCATCCATTTAACCGGTCGCCTCGTATCATTTTCCGATTGTGAGCTCGTATTATCCATCTTAAACCGATGTATCCACTGCCCTCTGCGGTCGGGCTGAGGAGTCACGCCAATCTCTTCAAACTTGCGCACGGCGTTCGCGTCGGAATACGCGCTGGTCCATTCGGTTTGCTGGTATAAAGTATCGATGCTGTTGATGATGAGGCGACCATCGCGTCGTCGCACGGAGAGCGGCCTCTTTAAGCCCCAGTCACCCCTGTGAGCGCTTCCATCGTAGGTAGTGTAGATCTGCCCTATTTGCGGGTCATACGAGGCGAATTTCGACCGGCGAAGGAGGACGGCGAAATTTGACGGAGGGATCCTTGGTACTTTGGTCACCACAGTTGCCGCAGTTGCTGCAGACGCGGCAGATGCGGACATAGTGACTGGGGACCAATTGTTGTTTGTTGCGCGACCCGCACTCGGAAGGACTGGTCGGGATCAAGGACACGAAAAAAATCGTGACATGTTCCCAATTTAGGTATCGTCGATCGGCCATCTGACCTGACCTCCAGTGTGCTTGAAATATTTCCAAGTCAACCAAAATTTTCTTCATTCATACACAATGGTTCAATACAACCGCTCAGAGGGTCCCTCACAAGCAGAGCAGCTTCTCAGAGTTACCTCTGCCATCGCCGCAGAGCTCATCAAAGCTCACGACGCAAATCAGACTGTTTCTTTGAATGAAATCCGCGCCCGGCTCAGTAAGAAATATGGGTATCCAGGCGTACCGAGGCGCGTTTCAAAGAAATAGACAAATCCTTGGACTTCAAACTGAATCATCTACAGGCTGGTCGATATCATTAGCGCCGTTCCAGATGACTACAAAAAGGCACTTCTACCAAAACTCAAGGCACGGCCAGTGCGAACAGCAAGCGGCGTATGTATGCTATACTCTTGGTCATGACATCTCTACTTATGAAGCTCTTTAGATTGCTGTCGTCGCTGTAATGTGCAAGCCACATCGATGTCCTCACATTGCTATGACCGGAAATATCTGCGTGTGCGTCCTTTATGTCGACTGCTTCAGAGCCATGTTCTGTACATGACTCATTGTTCAATCCAGATATTGTCCCGGCGGACCGGACTCAGATTTTGACTATAGCACGCAAAGCTATACCGGATATGAACCGACTAGCATGCGAGCAATTCGAGCGCGTTATGACCCGTATGAACAGACCAGAGGTCGTGTGGAACAGCTGAAAAGTTTGGGTCATAGTGTTGACAAGGTGCTTCTACGATCATTCTCCGCACATGTCATGCGCTAATGCTTTACTACTAGGTCGAGTTCATTATTATGGGAGGAACCTTCATGAGCCTACCGGAAGACTATCGAGAGAAGTTCATCGCCCAGCTGCATAATGCGCTTTCAGGGTTCACCGGGTTGGATGTCGATGAAGCAGTAAGGTGAGTGGTCAATACAGACCTTCTTCTTGCAGGCCGACACTCAAATCATTATTCCTTCAGGTTTTCGGAACAAAGCAAATCAAAAGCAATCGGTATCACGATTGAAACTCGACCAGATTACTGCCTACGACCGCACCTAAGGTAAAGTATCTCTTTCTCCTAGCCTGCCTTCTGCTCATTCTCGTCCAGTCAGATGCTCCGCTACGGCTGTACACGACTAGAAATAGGCGTCCAATCCGTCTACGAAGACGTCGCACGAGACACAAACCGCGGACACACCGTTCGCGCCGTATCCGAGTCTTTCCACCTCGCAAAGGACGCTGGATTCAAGGTGGTTGCTCACATGATGCCCGATCTACCAAACGTCGGAGTGGAACGCGACCTCGAGCAATTCAAGGAGTATTTCGAGAACCCTGCGTTCCGCAGTGACGGTCTCAAGATATACCCTACACTCGTCATTCGCGGCACGGGGTTGTATGAATTGTGGAGAACGGGGAGGTACAAGAACTATACTCCGAACGTGCTTGTAGACGTTGTGGCAAGGATATTAGCGCTTGTCCCACCATGGACCAGAGTTTATCGAGTGCAAAGGTTGGTATTTAATTTGGCGAATGGACAGACTTGAAGCGAATTTGACCGCCTATGACAGAGATATACCTCTCCCACTCGTGACGAGCGGGTGCGAGAACTCGGGGAATCTACGAGAACTCGCACTTAACAGGATGAAAGACTTCGGCGCTGAATGTCGCGATGTGCGCTTCCGAGAAGTTGGCGTACGTTGTCCAGTTCTCATCATCTCCAAACCAGGATTTAAATAACACAAATATATATCCAGATCCATGAAATTCACCACAAAGTCCGCCCAGAATCCGTCGAGTTGCTGCGACGAGACTACACCGCAAACGGCGGATGGGAAACCTTCCTCTCATACGAAGATCCCGAACGTGACATCCTCGTCGGTCTCCTCCGCCTTCGCAAATGTTCCGACGAAGGTACTTTCCGACCAGAACTCGTACGCAAGGAAGGTACAGAAGGCGGAAGCAGCATCGTGCGCGAGTTACACGTTTACGGTACGGCCGTACCAGTGCACGGACGTGATCCGACAAAATTTCAGCATCAAGGCTTCGGAACGCTGTTGATGGAAGAGGCGGAGCGCATTGCACGGGAGGAACACGGAAGCGTGAAGATTGCTGTTATTTCAGGTGTTGGGACGAGGGATTATTATCGACGACTAGGGTATGAGCTGGATGGACCGTACATGAGCAAGCCATTGCTGTGATCCTTGAGTTAGACGAACGTACACGCTTCTTTCTGTATTTCTCCATAGATGTCCACATTCACAATGTAATCCGTACGAACGAATGTTCACTCGCCGAGAATGATCGTATGGAAGTTGGGAAAGACAAGCTCGTCCTCGACAGTCTTGCGTATAACATCCTGTATGAAGCGTTCCACACGCGTAACGTTTCTCAACACATGCTTATCTGCCTGTCCTATTTCGCTTTCGATAAAAATCGACGGTAACAAGCGTTTTCCGGCCGGCAATGGCTTTGCCGCCGGATCCGTTCCACCATCGCGCGACGCAGGAGAGCCAGCACCAGTCGCAAGACCATACGGATCAAGATCGTCCAGCAAGCAGAAATGAACACGACGCGGTGACGAAGCACCTTCATATGCTAAAGCGACTTCGCCGTTGAATTCTAAACCAGTTACGGCAAGCTTAATAGGGAGCGAGAGGAAAAGAGGCGAGGGATAGTTAATAAGTAGGGAAGTCGTCAGGGACAGTCGCAAATCGGAATGATGCAAGACGCGAAAATGAATCTGTATATTCGGATGCGTGCTTGTAGCTGGATTCGCGGTAGGCGTCGGCGCATTGTTTGAAGATGAGGTAGACGAGGCAGCAGACAGCGTCGAAGGCGCCTGAACAGATGAAGGCGGTGCCTGAGGGGAGAACGGACTTCTTCTCTCACCAATACCAAATGATGTATCCGGACTAAAGACGTTCGCAGAAGGAGGCGGCGGCGATGGATGCAGAGGTGCACTATACATCGTCGCCGACAACCCCATCCCACGCGCGTGCAAGCCCAGTCCCGGTCTCAAATCCGCCAAATTCGGCACGCTCGCTGCGCCGTTATATCTCATATGAGGTGGAAGCGGGTGGTACGTAGCCGAATCGTACGCTGCCGCCAACTCTGCATCGCGACGCGGGACCCACTCGTACTCCTCCTCTTCAAGCTCCATCTCTCCTTTCATCCTCTCGCCTTCAGCTTTACCTTTAGCTTTTCTCCTCCCATCCGCACCACCGCCACCGGCAGAGATCTCATCTTCATCGTCTTCTAGAAAATCTCGGTATATATCGCGCAAGTCCACTACCTCAATATCTGGAGGCACAGTGCCGAAGTCAAGGCCTGTAACTTCTACCGGTCCAATAAAGGACGGGCGCGGAGTATTAGCAAGGCTCCTATTGAGTATGTCAACCAGTCGCTGTGCAAGGACGTTATCGAGCTTGTCCCATGCTAGGTCCAACGACATTGAGGTGTGTTAAAAGCAAGCAACGCGGGCACTCGCGTCGATCACTTTGCAAACACAAACAGAGTAAAATATCAAACTATATATTCAATCCTTTCCAATCCACATTCCATCGTCATGAAAGATGCGTACATTGCCATCAAAGTTTCCGAGCCGTTAAGTACCTCTTCTACAAAGATGAGAGGGGGGTTCAAGTGTTGCCTTTTCTCTGGCGATTAAAGTTGAAAAGGAAAGCGAAGCGAAAAAGAAAGGTTCGACGACGAACAAACGAGAAAAGAAAAAGAACAAGTTTAACACGCAATATATGAGTAGTACCCAACCGAAGCAGATACACTATATAACAAATATCAATAAATTTTGAAGAGCCGAAGAATAGATGAATGGAAGCTATTGTAAAAATGACTCAATCAATCAATTGAATAAAGGTCCCTCGCAAGAGGCCGCTAAGTAAAAATCGAAGGTCGGGAAAACTGAAAGTTCCGGTCCAATAAACATGAAGCGAACGAGGAAGCAGGAATAGATGCACATGTCGGACGAAAGCCGATTAACAAATGTTTAAGAGTATCTACATGAATAAGAAGGGGAAGGGAAGTTCAAGTTGGAAACGGTAAGATGCGGGTATCGAAAGCACTCGTGAAGCGTCATTAGAGTCTTGCGTCTGTCCTGCACAAGGAATGAGATCCATAAAGCGAAAAAAAGGACGAGACCGAGGAGAGGATCGTGAGTAATGATGATGTGCAGGTTTCAGCTTAGAATCTTCGCTGGTTGAAGAATGGCGGCTGCAGCGTTGTTGGAGATGAGCTCGGATTGGTAGAAGCGCCCCCAGGGCCGGCAGCGGGAGCAGGATGAGGATTCAAGGGCGAGGGTGATCGTGAGACGAACGGCGACGGGTTCGAACCGAAATGCGATTGCGACGATGTGCGTGACACAAGTGACAGTGTCGAGAATTCCTCCTCGCGTTCACGTGCCAAGCGATCCTTCTCTGCGGACGCGCTCAATCCAAAAAGGTTTGAAAGTGATTGCGAGCTACCCGCTAATGAACTAAGGCCAGAGCTAGAAGATCGCCTCTCGACCTTCTCGCCAATGATAGGATCTTTACGACCGACCGGCATTGTAAGCACTTGCCCTGTATTCTTCTCGTCGCCGTATACAAATCCGATACCTGATGCGTTTACCGAAGGCTCACGCGGTGTAGGCTGGTTGTAGATCCAAGTGGCCGCAAGTACAATTGACGCGCCAAAGAGAAAGCTTGAGGTGATGTGGAAGTCGAAAAGTATGACACTCGCAAGGAAAGAGAGGATAATCGATAGACTTGTCGCAAACCCTTTCAAAATGTTGTCGGAGTATTTTATGACGACCGCGGTGATAAGGCCCCCGAACACTTGAATAGATACGGTCGCCCATGCCCATGCTCCAAAATTCTTGAAAAGGTCTCCGAAAAAGCCATTTGAAGGGTCCGTACCGCTCGGTGACGAGGAAAAGATAATGGGAAGCAATGCCGGAATAAGTGAAAATAAAGAAAGCTGTACATTGCGCACCCAAAGGTCTGCCTTGGAGTTCTTAAGCACCATTTCAAAGTAGACACCTGCAAGGCCGGACGTAAAGCAAGCAGCAATGACAGCCGCGAAGCCTTTCAAAGGGAACATAACGTGAAAATGCTTAGGTGCCGCGGCAGCTGCACTTCCAACTGCCTCGTGCACTTTGGGCGGTACAGCATTGACGGAGGCAGTTTGGACCTGCACAATCCCCACGCCAACCGCTAGCAAAAGCAGGGACATCCATTTTGCCCTGGAAAGCCGTTTTCCAAGAAGCATGACGGAGAATGCGGCCGTGGTCATAATCTTCATTTGATACGCAACTTGGAAGCTTGCGACGGGAAGATTGCTGATAGCGACGAATTGGAGAGAGTTCTGGATGACATAGAGAATCGCGGGAATGGAAAGTTTCCAGCAATCCGGCGCGAAGATTTCTCCGCATAGTCGGGAAAGCCGCCCTATGCAAGACGCCGGAGCTCGTGCAAGCCCTCTGGACGACCTACGCGGGTTCAAGCCGATGGGCGGGGCGCTTGGTGTTCGCGCAAAAGCGATAATGAAGGAAATCGTGCCTTTGAGAATCTCATTAAGCAATACCGCTGATGCAGGCGAGTAGGATCTTGACGCAGGTGTTGAGACCCTCGAATAGTGCATGACTATCGATAGGGCCGCATTTTGAATAGCGAGCGTGAGCAGTCTGTCTCGAATGGTCAATGCCTATCTGAATTCGAGAGAATGTGGCAGCCTGGCACTCACGAAACGTATTTCAGCGGCACACCACAGAACAACGCCTGACTCGTACTCTCTGACCTCCCAGTCCCACTACCGCCATTCAGTGTAGATTTTGTCGTTGACGGCAGAAGAACCTCTCTGCTGGACGCGAAGCGAGATGTGAAAGAACTGAGACCGATCTTCGACGGGGTATGTGCCAGACGAGAGGGAACTGAGTCCATGTGTGGCAATGAGGAAGAAAGAGGCAGAGGGCGTTTCTGCATCTCAGACGGAGGAGCGGGCGTGAAACGGGGCCTGGTTTGAAAGTCGGCTACCCGACAGAAGTACTAGTTAGTGTTACTTTGAAAAAAAGTGCCAGCCAATAAATTGGCAGAGGGGTTCAGATTAGCCTTTTATGGGGATGCAATGGCGTAATCGGAGGTTTTACGAGAATTTTAGGGTCAAGGAATGCTTCGCTAAGACGACTTAGCGGTGTGAAACGAAACGAATGACTGGGCAAGATGAACACGCTCGCAGGCAGCAGACGAAGACGAGGAGCAAGCGCAAACACATAAAAAGCGCTGAGGCTGCTTGCATTCGTGACCACCCACGTTCTGATAAGGTTACACTTTCGTCTATTATTATTCTACTCCTGACATAATATTATTAATACAATACACGAAAAAGACTATAAAAATCTCGCAATTTTATATTCCTGACGAAGAAATGCAGTCAGCATCCGATTCGAAGCACATTCAAAGAGACAGAATAAAATGCACGCCTCAGACTCGCCTTTACCTCAGCATCCGCTCCCATCCGTACGCGCTCCAGCTCATCAGAACTGGCACACGACGCCTCTCCATGTGAGAACCCCAAAAGGAGCGCGGGTGCGTACTTTTACCAGGGTTTTCGTCATCGGCATGCACTTCGAGCACGGACATAATACAAGGAAGAAAGAAAGACTTACCATCAGTCTTCCTGCGCCATCCAGAACAGGTTGCTAAGGTAATGTCGGCACTCGACAGGTGGTCCTGCTTCATCACTCCTCGACCAGTGGGAGAAGCACTCAGCTAGAACTGTTTTAATGAGTCCAATAAAGTCACTCTTCGACGCTTGTCTGGACCATCTCCGCCATCTGAGAATGCAACATAGCAACGGGGCGAGATAGTAATTTGGACGCCGTGGATCAAAAGGAAAAGGAAAGACCACGACATCTGGTTGTGTTCAGAAATTCAAGCTCCGCTTCAAGTCGCGTCTCCACGTGATGGTGCTTCTGCAGGGGACAGAAACGCTGAGGACGCTGAGCGCGTCGCCCTACCGCGACCGACTCCTCTTGACCGTTGACTACCATCATCCTGCAAACTGCACGTCCTCCATTCTTCAGATCTTTATGGCGCCGGTGACGCCTCGAAACGGAGCATTCTCTCCTACCCTTTCGTCTGCCACAAGCTACACTGGAACTGGACCATCGAAACTAAATATTGTTTCGCGACTAGCGATAGAAGGCAAAGTAAAGCAGAGCGTGGATGGCGCGTCAATCAAGCTATACTTGAAGGTAAGCTCTGTCCTGTATACATCAATACAGAAATAGACTCCTTTCGTTCCAGATCGGTGTGCCAATCGATTCTGTAACTCCAGGCCAGATTATCCCCATTTTCGCTGGTATGTCCGAGTGTTGCTACTTTTGGTCTCTGAACTGAGGTATCCTTGCAGAGGAGAACATCAAGATTCGCGACTACTCTGTTCATCCACTGGATTCCGATTCCGTGCCGTATAACTTCTCTTCTTCCAGTCATCCCCTTCTCCACAATGCCGCCCGCGCTCTTAATCTTCCCGCACGCTCAACGAAATCATACCTGTCCCTCTTTGATACCACTCCACAGAGTACACCAGGACGAGGATCTGTGAATGGCTCAGCCGTTCCTGCTTTAGAAGAGCGGTATACTGGCTACTTCCTCATTAGCGGATACAATGTTTGTTATGTTGTTCCCAAAGAATTTCCTTCGAAATATAAGATAAAGAGCGGTACAGACAGCGAGAGCGATGTGCGCTCTGCACGCGGTATGCACAGAACACCGTCGCATCGTTCCGGAAGCACTGGAAGACGATATTCAGTCGGTGACCGAAACGCGATTCAGTTTATGGCTGGTTTGTCTTTATGGGTCCCGTTCTCGTCAAAGGTGAGGGCTTCGACTTTCATGGATGATATCGATTGCTGAGTATGGAGTGTAGCCACCAAAGGCACCTTTCATGGTATGAAGCTATGTCTCCCTCCAGCTCTCAACCACTTATTAGTATTAAAGGTCTCAATTCCGATTCCTAAATGTCTATCAAACCATATCAAAGTACGATTGCCCTCGCCCTCCTCGATTTCAACGTCGTTCGCCTCCTTAGAATCAGACGAAGATCTTAATGGTTGGGATCTCGCGACGGAACCGCATGTCACTCGGACGATACCTATTCCAAAGCTCGGTGGTCGAACAAGTGCATACACAGAATTTGCAGACGACGAGTCATCCGAAGCTTCCTTTACCGGCAGTGCACTGGATAACTGCTTGATCCACGGTACTTTCACGAGCACAGATCGTATTCGTATTCGTTGGGCAGCGCCACTGCGCGTGCAGGATTACCCTGACGGTAGACGACGCGTTGGTGTGGATGAAGTCGCAGCCAATATGACATGCACTATCCTCGAGACTCGGGCAGATGGAGTGAAGATGAGACTTGATTATCAGGGCACGTGTTCTGGCGTGTGGTTTCCCGGTGTCGCGACGATGCTCGGCATGGACGTCGGGTTGGATACGCAAGGCGCTCGCGTGTATTGGCCACCGGATGCAGACGGGCAATGGACTATCGACGGAGATCCTGCCTTGACCGGGTTTACTGTCGGCTTGCCACAGACAACGCTTTCTCCTCAAGCTACCCTAGATTTGCCATCAGCAGATGCATCGGGTTTGCTAGGGGAAACAATCCAGAATGGGCCGGCACGCAATAACTCTGACAATTCTGCATCCCTCCTTCGAGCTCCGCTCCCAAATCGTCGCATCTCTACCGAATATTCTTTTGAGGACTCGCTGAATGGGACGTCTATCACAAGTTCAATAGTTCGCTCAGATCCCGAGAGTGCTTCTGAAAGCTTCGCTCGGCCTCCTGCAACGCCGATCACTGTACATATCAATATGACTGAGCTTGCGCCTACAAGAAACAAGCTTACTTTAAATATTTCTGGAACGGTACTTATAGCTCCTGGTCCTGGGATGCCGAACTTGAATGATAGCGGGCAAACTACATTACCTTTGCCCACCTTCCGGGTCTTCTCCGCCGCGAAGGACGATACCATCACGACGATCCGCAATCAATGTGACACTGCAAGTGTAGAGTTGATCAATAGTGGCACTCCCTCAACAAGCGGCCAAAGTCACAGTCCACGTTCCCGCCACAGCCTAGGCGTGTTAGGCAGCAGAGCAAAGAGGACGATCGTTCCGAGCGGGTCGCAGGCGAAGTGTATCAGTCCGGAAAGTAGTGAGATTCTCGTAAAGCCGGTCACCCCACGAACGCCTGCGAGGGCGCAGGAGTTGTCGCCTCAGATGCTGGGACGAAGTGTACCGCGAGTAGCAGCCTCATTGCCAGGTTCACCTGAGCCTATAAATGCAGTCTTGCGCTCACAGTCTGCTCGTTCGACAATGTTCCGTGATGGTCCGCTTGTCATCCCCTGGGTAACTGCGGACGTTGTTCCAATAATAACCGTGACCTCGAGGCCTTACAAGTCTCACAGCGTATCGTCGAATTCAATCCGGATGTGGTCGTATGCTGTCACACTAGCGCTTCCAACTCCCGTGGATGCAGGATCTGACTGGCTTGAATTTGGGCTTGTGGTGCCTCCGAACGCAAGCTCGTCGGAGCCAACTCCCGTCGTCGAAGTCACTTGCGCAAGTGTCAACGGCGTACCCGTACGCTACGAGGTAGTTGCGAATTCTCGTATTGACTCGTCTACGTCCACCTCTTCTTTGACCGGTGGCTCGACGGAAACCATCGGCTCAATCGATGCTGGTGCAGAGAAACGGAAGTGGTTAAGCTGGGTGCGCGTTCACGTTGCTCTGGCAGGAGCACTGGAGGTGGTTTATATCGTGAAGGGCCAGGCCAGTGGAACGCCAGCTGATAAGAAGGGGAAACGAAAGGCGGGCTCCAGTGGAGGCTTGAATAAGGACGAGATCCGCGTTTTTGTGCCCGTGTTCTCGCTGCCTGTGAGTAGGTTTGAGATAAACCTACGACGATCGTCAGGTAAGCATCCATTAACCGTATAGTTTCTGACGCTTGATACTGACTTCATCCCAGACATTGTCTTGCCGAAAACGACCAGTGACGATCCCGAGAGTAGTAGTATCCTGTGCCGCAAGATATTTATTTACGATGTACCAGCTTTGACGCATTCCCGCGCTGACTTGACGATGACACATCCTGTACTCGCTGACAAGACGAATCCATCTCGTCGGAGGCACACAGCTAAACGCACCTTGCTTGCTTTAGCAACTGTTTTGCCTTGCATTCTATCCGCCGTCATGCTCACACAGACCATCAATACACGCAGAGAAGTGCAGAACCTGCGTGCTCTCATTTCTCCGGACTGGGGTGACTCTGACGAAGGACGAGCAGGAGGATTGGCAGATTGGAGGACACAGACGGTCACCGTAACGAGCACTGTCACAGAAACTCCTACCAGTAGACCAACGTCGTCGGAACGAAGATGGTTTGGGGATACGTATACCGTATCATACTCTGCGCCTACTCCAAAAGCCAAGCCACCGCCTCGGGCGTCAAGAGACGGGGACGAATCTGATATGTCCATCGGAAAGAGCGGTAATGACGATGATGACAACTTCGGAGACGAAGGCTCGTCCTTCCCTCCAGTTTTTTCTGCCCCGCTTTCCTGGACGTCAAGTTTCGACTTCGACGAAGCTAAAGCGCAGGTATTGAGTGGTTGGGGCCGTGTCTGGCGAGTCGTCGAGATCATCCTTCACTGGCCGTTACCCGTCGACGATGCCGATGCATAATCTCTTCTATGATCCTCGTCTCGTCATTTTTGTTGTTGTTACCTGTCGTTCACTGATGTCATTTTCTTACATAACTACATTCGTCGTTTGCTTTTCTCTTTGTTGTTTGCAGTTTTGTTTTCTCTTGTTGTTGTAACAAGTTCGATACCTTGTCTAATATGTTGCATACGAGCATGTGTGATTACTGTACATACTGACGAAGATACGCTATCTGTCATGTAGCAGATATGCCTTTGTAATAAATTTCGTGTGTGATGTATGCTGATTCACTTAGGGCATAAGTCATACGGCATGCAAACATCAAGATATTAAATGGAAACCAGCCAAGGTCAATCTATCCATTACATTGGTTTAAAAAATGCAGCATATCTGAAAGTCTACAAGCTTATGCAAGTATCAACAGTTCGCCCACAGTACTCTACAATCCAAAAATCTGCTGGATTGAGTTCCGCACATCACCATCGAGCAATCTAACATCCTTCTTAACACTGCAAAAGTTGATCGGGCTTCGGCCACGTGCTGACCTCTTTCCTTTCTTATTAGGAGTACCAAAACCAAACGATGAGGAAACAACAGGCTGTAGTCGTGGCTCCTCCAGATCATCGATAATCCACCTGTAGCGCGACTCGCGTACTTCGGTCAACTTCATCGTAGTCTCCATGCCCAGCTTTTCCGCCTCTTCCAGTGTCAGTGGTTCTGCTCGTGTCACGAGGCTGAAATAAGCAGGAGGCAACCAATCTCCAATGTTGTATGTCTTGGCCAGCGTGATTTTAAGAATCGGATCGTCCTCGACAAAGCTGAGCTCTCTGACTGCGAGAGCGAACAATCTATCGCAGCTCCACATGTGTGAGAGCCGTAGCACGGAGATCCAATCATCTTGTTGAAGTTCACTCCGCAAACCATAAGCACTGTAGAACACACATATATATTTGATTTGTAAGAGAAACGTGACTGGAAAAATCTAACGCAAATAGACCTACGGATCAAGCAGCACTCTCAGAAAGGCACGGAAACCCTCGACAGTGATGCCACTCAGGGTCAACGGTTTCTCGTCCGTGTTGCCATCGGATGATCCATCGGAAGGTAGTTCGAACATTTCTTTGAATACTGGAGATTCCAACTCGAAGGGACGACGAGGAACTCTGAACAGAATGTTTTCGACCTTATGGTCAACTCAGCTCTGCTCTAGATGTATGCGTTTTAAAGAAAACACACCTACCTCGAAAGTCGTCAATGTATAATAGAACTGCTCGTCCCTTTGTTTGCCAGAGGTTGTAGGTGACGAGTCATTGTCAGTCAAGATAATCTCGGTGCTGGACGCCTTGTTCAAGTCGTTGATTTCTGTAGGAATACTGGGCTCGTTTTCTGGTTCAGCAAATTCATATTGCTCAAACGATGGGGATCTGGATGTATGGCATGATGGTGTACGACTGCCTTCAGGTATAGCATCTCCACGAACACCTGGAGCGGAGCGCGGAGCTTCCACAGGAGGCCCAAATGACCAAGATGATTTGAATAGTCCAGAATCTTCAGTCATGATGGATACAGGGTAACCTGGGGGATACTACACGGATGGACGAGGAGCCAGAAAGATAGAAGGACACGAGACTGGAAACGTGGCCAGGATATGAGCGCCTATCCATGCTGATTGAAGATAGAAGTCTTGAAGAATTTGATTTGGTTGGCATACCAAAAATAGTAAACATCCAGATATAATGTGGGTGAGAAAGAATGCATCAGATAGAGAGGAACTAGCAATTCATGCTCGTTCTTGATGCACAGCAAAGAAAGAAGAACTAAAAAGTGTATAACCATTGGGATGAAGGGAAGGGGAAGGAAGTTGCTTACGTTATCTATTGCCACATACTTGCTCTCTTCACTCACGATCTTAATTGCTGGCTGCTTTGATTCATATGTCAGCCAGACTACCAAAACTCACGCTCTTCACGGGTCGAGCCTGTTCTCTTTGTGACACCGCGAAAGCCGCTCTCTCTCAAGTTCGAAAGACACGTCCGTTCGAGCTGCAGATCGTGAACATACAAGACCCGGGCCAGGAACGCTGGAGGAAGAAATATGTTTATTGGATCCCGGCGCTTCATATCGAAGGGAAGGAAGTGGTGAAGGGAAGATGGGGAGAGAGCGAGGTTCTGAAGGCTTTGGACCAATGGGAGAAGAAGAGACCGGGCGAGAAAGATATCGAGAACGTGTCGGCTGCACAGAGCAAGTAGGCTTGGGAGGTGGTCCGAATGGATGGATGTTCTGGCCTGATGCAAGTGGAATGAGCGCTGCAGAGGTCTTTTGGAGAGAAGAGGTCGGCTTGCGTGAGTATTCGTTTGAACGCGTCGGTGAGCCAGAAACAGGTCTCGGGGACGAGTCTAGGGACCTTAAAAACGAATCGTTCGGGTTTTCGTACGTTTCTTACTTTAAAGATAAAATCACGCGATGCTCATCAAAACTCCCTTCTAGACGATGTTTCAACTGTGGATCCCCAGAACATGTCGTATCCCTATGTCCAGAGCCACTTAACCGGGCGCTTATCGACCTCTCTCGTGCTCTATTCCGATTTCATCGAGAATCAAATATCGGGGATACAGAGCGCTTTCACGTCGTTGAAGATTGGAAGCTACAGCGCCTTTGTTGGCTTCAAGAGTTTGAACCAGGTGAAATCCGAGGCGAAGCCTTAAGAGACGCACTGGGCCTCAAAGACAATGACAAAGGCGAGAACGTTCCTTGGCTGTATAATATGCTAGAATGGGGATATCCACCTGGATGGGCTACTGAGGAGGATCCAAGAGAAGCTATATTCAGGCGAATAGTCTCAGGGGCGGAAGATGAAGGTGACGAAAGCGTGATGGATGACTTTCTGATATTCGGTGAGGCCGATGAAAAGGAGATTTTGAGCCTTCGTCCTGAATCAAGCCGTCAGACACCGTCGGCTAGACAAAGTACTACGCCGGAATCCCCGACGAATAGCGTATTGGATGGCGAACCGCAGTGTTCGCCTGAAGGGAGGCCATTAAGGGACACGAATTCCCGTCTGAGAGTTCACCGATGGGCAGAATATCAAACTGCACTCTTCTCGTCTGAGCTCCTCCCAATTTACGCTGGGAATCCACTCCCACCTATCGATGGCGATTCGGCATACCCAGCGATCAACATATCCCCGAAAATTACGACGAAGGATGCTACCTCGACCTCGACCTCGAAAAAGCACGACCTATACATCGAACATCCCTGGCGACATGCGGACGCATTCAGCGCTTTCGGGCCCGTCGAATGGACAAAGAGATACGAAAAGCTACTCGCACATCGGGCGCTGGCCTTTCGCGAAATCGCTACCTACTCCAATTCGGACACCGAAAAACGTGCGACTGTGAAACACTCCGAAGTATCTCGCTTCGATAAAAGTAGTGGGAGCCCTTCTTCTGCTTTGATGGCCCCCGAAGGTGCTATCTATGATGGCGATGAGTTCTCCAATGATGATATGGATCTGTCCGACTAGAGCACTTCGATCGGTAAAGCTCTGTTTCTGTACATCTTACTGATCACACTACGTCGAGAACGAACAGGGTTTGTGTGAACGCATTCATTTTTATTTTCTCTTGGTGCACACATCATATATACTTCACAGATACCGTGCTTTGCTTTGTTTGCCATCAGCTCTATCTCAGACCTTCCGAAGATGTAGCATACCCCGTATTTTCTTCCTTTTCGTCTATCCCAGTCAAATCATGTATCATACACCAACCCGCACATTCTATACATCCACCCTGACGACCCCAACGTCAAGTTCAGTCCCATCATCCAGAATGAGTTACAGGAAAAGCGTAAGCAGTGAGACTCTCATTGTGAAGCATTAAAAAAAAACCCCGGAAAGGTACACGAGTGAACCTACTATTACTACTTCCAGAAGAAAATTTAAAGTAAAAACCCTAGAGTAAGAGTACGCATACATATATACGATACGAACTGCGAACTATGTACTTTCGAAGAATTGGCTGAGAATAACTCAAGAGAAGTTCTAAAAAAACGGAAGACTGGTTCTGGTTCTTTGTGTGTGTACCTGGCGCGTGAAGTGAGAGAAAAGGTCCTTCTGTTTGCTCGACAGCAGATGCAAGAGAGTCGGATGGAAGGGACGAGAAGAAAGCGAGCTTTCGACGAAGTGGAGGACGAAAGAAAACGAGAGGCATACTACACTAGAGTTGTAACGTTTTACGGATAAGAAATGATTGGCCAGAGGGGGGAAAGAACCCACGTGAAGTCAAGTATCAAATCTAAGGAGCGACAGCAGTTTGCAGGTATGCAGTGAGAACGTCCAAAGGAAGGAAGGATAGAAAGAGGCAGTTTTTGACGCAACGTAAAGAAAAAAGAAAAAGGAAAGAATGTCCGATCGGATGGGGAGAGCGCTGATGCATTGCGTTTGATATTATACATTGCGAAAAGAATTCAAGATGAGAAGGCATGATCGAATAGGCTCGAGTGTAGAAAGGAGATGAATGAGGAGCGTCCCAGTCCGTCAAGTCCATTTACTTCGAAGACAAATCAATCAATCAGTGTATGTGAATCGAAGTCACAGAGTCCGACGTGGAGGAGGAAGGATCGGGATCATTAGAGCAAATCGTCGTCATCGTCGCCAGAAAACCAAGACCGCAGTAATTAGAACTGTCTAAACAGAAAAGGGCAAAAGACAAAGTGAAAGTTGTAAGAAAATTCTGAAACATCGGAAGCAAATGAAAATATGTACTACGTACATTTTAAGATAGGGCCGTTAATCTTGATAAGCAGGCGGCTGATCATTCGGCTCCCTCGCGACACGTCCCGCATCGGTATGCACGACCACATCAGAATTCGTTCGCTGCGCAGAAGCCATGTTCAAGGCCTTCGCAGGAGGTGGAGTCGGCGCCCGCGATGGCTGCGAATACACGGAGGTCGACGAGACCGTGTCACTTCGCGCTAGCTGCTGACGCTGCTTCTCAGCCAAATACGCGTACGCAGCCGGAGGAGGTCCAGTAGCTGTAGACGAAGAAGCCACTGGAGCACCACCGGAGAATGATGGTAGCGAAGGAGCTGAAACGACATTACTCATCCCTGTACTGACTCTTTTTTGTGTCACTCCTGCAGTAGGGGTAGCGGGAGAAGCTGGTCTAGGCGATCCGGGAGGAGAAATCGGGTCGAGCTGATTTGCGATGAACAGTGGTCCCCGAGAGCCCATGACGCTCGTTGGGCTCTCGGAACCGGATTCAGGGAACATTGAGCCAGTAGGGATCTGCACTCCTAAAGGCCCCGGGCTCCCACTCCTTCCACCAGCTGCGGACGGCGTAAACGAAGGAGAAGGTGACACGCCGTTCGCGCCGCTACTAACGTGGTTGCCATCCCCAGAGCTACCCGGTCGTGAAGCCGCTGCATTATTCATCAACGGTGTCGTACTCGGAGTGCGACCATGGCTCGATAGTGATGCTCGACTTGCGTTTCCTGCAGGTATGAGCCCAGCATCCAGCGATGGTGGGTCGGCGGTCTTTGAACCGACAAGTCCATAAATGTATGGCTTGGGTTCTGTGTTTGCCTCAGCAGGATGGACAGGTTCATCTTCCAGATCAAGCATTCTAGCTCGTCCAGGCGTGAGAGGCTTGCCTCCAGAATATTCCTCGTAATCCTTTTCGAAGATATCGTCCCAATTCGTGCGACGTCGACTAAACAAAAAGTAAACGAAGTATTAAAGTAAATTTGAGTTTACATGGGCATGGAAAAGAAACAAATGCATACCGGAAGAACCATATAGCACCTACGATAAGAATAAGGCCAGCAAATCCGCCAAGGGTACCTCCAATGATCGGCCCCAGCGCAATCGATGAGCCACCGTCATTGTCATTCGCTTGAGTTGTCGCAACTGCCACTGACGAACTGAGCACGGAGCTCGTGGGAGGCAAAAGGCTTGTAAAAGTGACAACGATTTGCGTTATTTGACCGTCGCTTAAAGTGGTGTCTTGAGAGGAAGTTAATGTAGTAGTCGGGGTAACGACGACAGTTGTAGACGTTTGGGAGAATTCCGTAGAAACTGTGGGAGTAGTCGTGGGTGAAGTTGTGGGCGAAGTTGTGGGCGGAGTCGTAACAGGACTTGTATTATCGGTGCATGGTGCAAACAGAGTATTTGTAGGCACCGTCGACGTGAAACTGTCTGTGATCTCAAACGGTACTTGAGTCGTACTTACGCCGCCTGAGCCCAAAGAAGGTATTTAAAAAAAATCAAAGCTCAATATTAGACACGGTACGCACCATCGATGACCGTAGTCGATGTAATCACAGTTGAGGATACACAAGTGCCTATGCCAAGACCAGAACTCCCAGAGAGGGAAATATCCGCCGAAGAGAGACAGGAGGTGATGAGGTCCGTGCTCGTCGTGCCGGGTAGAGTCGTGACCGACACTGAAAAAGACGTGGAGACCGAGGTGGATGTGATAGTCTGAAACTGCGTCGCAGTGGGCGTCGAGACGCAGGACATTGCTACTAGACCGCGTCAAGGTAAGAGTTGAAGGAAACAAAAAAGCGCAAAGACACCAAAGGCAAGCCAGTCAACAAACAAGAGCGAAGACGACGATGCTTTGAATTATTGAGCAAGGCCCGGTGTTAAGCGCCGCAGTCGTGTGGAACGGCGGGACGAATGAAGAGACGAGGCCAGTAAGTAAGAGAATGAGGACAAGGTCAGCAATGAGATGACAAGGGGCTGCCCGAGCTCAAACGGGAGGAATCAAGCGAGGCAAGTGTGGCAGTGCTCCCCTGTAATTAGCCGCATATGGTCTTCGCGCCGATCATGATCATCATGACAAATCTACGTCTTCCAAAGTTCCACCTACGCAGATCTCCATCCATCACAAATATTCTAGCAACTAGCAAATAAACACATGGATGGAAGTATTCTGAAGTGAAGCGGGGGAATATTTCTTTCAGTATCATTTGCATTTCCGCTCTCACTCACTGCGGCCTGTTCCACTGCACATTTCTTAATTAATTCCACTCGCGGGCCCTGCACGCCGGCTGGGGGAACAATCTGGACGCGCGGCGCAGCGTCCGTCAATTAACGTGACATCACGGGTCACCTGAGTCCGGTCCATCACCTGTTGCCCTTCATTATATGTATACAACAAGCTCTCAAGACTCTAAAGGCAAGGCCTCGCGGTCGTAGACACGGTTAGACCTATTTGTTGAGCGCTCTTGGCAGGCCTGAACTTTAAGATGGTACTCATTGATTTTGGAAATCATGTGGGAATCTCCGCCCTTTGCGGAAGAGGGTATATTTAGTATCGGCGTTGATATTTCGGCGTTTGTGGCTTTGGACATGCGATTGTGGCGCATATAATCTAGATGAACGAGCTAAGGTTCGCCTTATTATAATTGCTATACTACTGTGAGCACATCTGAAGAACCACCTTCGAACAGATCAAACAGCAAGGGAAATCCAAGAAGAACCGACAAGTTACCAAAAACAAAGCGAAAATGAAAGTAAACGAATGGATAAAGGACGGAGCAAAGGATGAGAACGAGAAGAGAGGTATAAAAGTCCCGCAGAAAACTAAAAGCCATGCAGCTAGGAACGACAAATCGCCTGCGCGTCCATCGGACGGAAATAAGCAACGAAAACGAAAGAAATTAGCAGCATGTCGAAGGATTATAAAGATAACGAGCGAAGCCTTAGGTCATGTTCGTAACAACAGAAAGAGACAAAATTTCAAAGCTGCGATGGCCTTGACGGCTCATACACACCCGCACGCGAAAGGATCAGGTGAGATCAATCCTCCGAATCCCCCTCAGTCGCTTTGACAAGATGCACCTCAACTGTCGTACGCATCTCCTCGTCCACACGGGCATTTGCAAATTCCTCTTCTTCCTCTTCACACGCGGGCATGGTGTCATACGCGAGAACAAAGTTTTCGAGACCGTCGTCGGATCCTTCCATGATCGTCTTTGTCATCGGGTCTTCATTACGACGTCGAGCCCACGGTCCGTCGATCTCATCCTCGGAGTCATCGTCCGAGTCGTTGCCTGACTTCCCAGTCGAGGACTTGGATTTGGATCGCAGGCGCCCACCCCAAGTAAAGCTTCTGGATGGTCTCGGCCGCTTCTCGGATGAGTTTGCCGCGTTATGAGAATCATTGCCGTCTTTGGGTTTGGCTTTGGAATGCGCCACTCGCTGCCAAAAGGCCTTCGTCGCTTCTCCTAGCACTTTTCCGAGAGCCGCAATAGCAATCTCCGTATCTTCCAGGTCGTCTCGGCAGTTCTTCTCGTTGCCGTCTCTGTTCCTTCCGCCAACCTTTTCACCACCAGGTATTGTATTTTCTGGATGATCATCATAATAAGAGAGATTGTCCTGAGCAATCATCATGCGCCGCTGGCGGAGAATCTGACCGCGGGCCGCGATCCCGAGCGGACGAGTACTTTTCCGCTTCCTGGGACCTATTTCCGGAAGAGGGGCAAAGGTGACGCATGGGGCAGACAACGTCGTCGCTCGCGTGCGAGTCGAGGATGCGGCCGAGTCAGGTTCGAAGCCTGAAGTACTGCAACTTGAGGACAGAGTCGTACGTGAGCTGTCATCCACTCGTAGACTTTGCGATTCGCTCTCAGATGACGAAGGCGACGACGACGAGTCGGACTCTGTAGATGCGTACTGCGATTGCGCTTCTGCGGCCGCCTTAACTTGAACGGTAAGATCAGTAGAAACAAGGATGCTTCGAGGACGGGATCGACTCGAGCTCGAGGATACGACTCGGACTCTCTCTCCCACAGATGCTGAGCGGCGCGGTCCCGGTTCTCGTACAGCCTTCATCGAATTCTCCAAATCCCCAGAAGAGACGGGGAAGGGAGTCGAGTTTTGATCGTGAGCCCCAGGTGATTGCACATGTACTTGACTATCGTCGCTGATGCTAGCGATCGATGACCCTGGAGCTATCAACGTATCAAGTGCAGCTGCCGCCATCGTAGGCAGTGTAGAAGCTGAGATTGCCTGAGCGTCTGTCTGATCAGTACCCGGGTTAAATCGGCAGTAATGATCCGCTTCGAAGCCAGCCATATAAGATTTAGAGCCTGCTAGGAATAGAGATTGTGTAGAAAGACGTCGTGCTGCACTGCAGACGATGTAGAAAAACAGCAAACGGGCTTGAAGGACGTGGAGAGGGAGTAGGAAAATTAAGGAGACGGGCGCGAGAATGGGTGCAGGGGCAACAACGCCTAACACTGACGGAATGAGCTGCCCTGGAAACCTCAATCATTAAACAAGGCGGTAGAATTAGACAAGTGGGAGAAGGAACTCACCCAGTAGACAAGGAAAGATGCAATGATTCCTTTGCAGACCAGAACCCGTCAACGCCGACGCTCTTGTGTGCGGTCGCGAAGTCGAAAGTCTGAGAAACCGCACACACAAATGTTGGAATGAAAATCAGAAAAGCTGGCCGAGGCTTGCGGCCCCACGATCACATGATGCTAATCATGCCGAGATCGTTCCTGTCGATCTCCGAGTCTCACATCATTCATTCCCAAACCCAAAAAACGTTATAACTGACCATGAGCACACTCAGAGCCTTCAGAGCGTCGGACCTCTTCAAGTTCAACAACATGTAAGCGTATATCTGAATAAGTTATGCTAGTGTATTCACTGAATCTTTGAAGAAACCTTGATGTTTGGACGGAAACATACGGCATTAGCTTTTATCTCTCCTATCTCACTCGTTGGCCCGACCTCTGTTGTGTCCAAGAAGCGCCTAATGGCCGCCTCATGGGTTATGGCGCGTAGCTGTATCTACCCCCGTAGATGCCCTGCTTGACTTTTCTTCTCACATAGTCATCGGCAAAGCTGAGGGCCAAGGTCTCGAATGGCACGGTCACGTCACCGCTCTAACGGTCGCACCCGAATATCGTCACCTTTCCCTCGGTCGCAAGCTCATGCACCTACTTGAGCTCGTTTCTGACGAGATCTACCGCGGATTCTTCGTAGACCTCTACGTGCGCTGTAATAACACCGTCGCCATCGGTATGTACGAAAAACTCGGCTACAGTGTGTATCGACGTGTGCGGGAGTATTATGGGTCCGTCGGACCTGGAAAGAAAGATGAGGAAGATGCATTCGGTGAGTTTATATCGTCTTGTCATAATGATTGAGTGTGTATTAATCGACACGTCATTTTGATACACGTGAACCTCTTAGATATGAGAAAACCGCTTTCCAGGGATCCGACAGGCCGGTCAGTC
Organism: Sanghuangporus sanghuang; assembly: GCA_009806525.1. NCBI lineage: Eukaryota > Fungi > Basidiomycota > Agaricomycetes > Hymenochaetales > Hymenochaetaceae > Sanghuangporus > Sanghuangporus sanghuang. The sequence goes on along the minus strand of VVIT01000001.1, from coordinate 900,342 downwards.
CGACAGAATGGTAGAGATTATATCGTCAGCGCACATGATGTTTCCTGAAAGCTTACTCTAAATTACACTGCCTATTACATCGGAATACACGAGGAAAGATAACCATGCTTTAAGACAGATCAAATCGACAATGGAGGAGGCTCTTCAGGGACAGTAGGTAGAGTCTCCAACACCTTGTCGTAGAAGGTGGATAACTTTTTCCGATCCTGGCAAAACTCAAGCATCTGCAACCTGAGCTCTTCTGCCGCATCAACCGGACGTATCCCTCTATTCTTCAGGTTTGGACCCGCCCGACCTGTACTCATTAGTCGGTTAATGAGGAATAAGAAACCCTCTGCGCCACCGAGAACTTGAATGAAGGCAACACCGGAGCGATGCACGAATTGTGAATGGGTAAAAGCGCTTCGGCGATAAGAGTAGAAGACGTCGACGTTATCGGGGTACAGTTCCTTTGCTTCGATGTCGAGAATGAAGTTGAAATGTCGAAGTAATGCATATTCGAAGAAATATTGCGCAGGGGTCGAGGACTCCGCAGCTGAACTTTGTAATCGCTTCTCCATGTCCGGCACCACAGGAGGCGGTAGAGCGAGGCGCAATGGAAAACAGCTTTGGAAAGGGTTGCGCTCTCGGATGTCGCAAATCTGCGTGACATATGCCTCAACCAGCTTGAGTCCATGACGCTCGATCTTCGCACTCCATGCTCGCAATTGCTCCTCAATCAGCCGTGCTGTTGTGCCGAGCCAATGCAGCTCGAAATGGAAAACATTCGCAGGATTATGAATCAGGTCATAATGTAGAACGACACTTTCCGCCTGATCACTTTTCTGCTAACAGGATGGATAAACCTTCGGAATTAAAGAAAGACGATTAGCATACCTTGTTTGGATCCACGTCTATGACCATTGTCTGACTCAATACGAGCCTCTTATGATTCTTCTTATTCGATATCCCGCTCCTACTTGCTCCACCAGGATAGTAGCCTGAGGGCCGACCATCCCTTTCTTCGGTAGAAACATGTCGCGCTACCGATCGGAAGGTCCAGCCTCGTGCCGACCTAGGCGTCCGAGGAACTGAATATTCACTCTTGAGACGATAGAAATAATGCCTTGTTATAGACATTGAGTTGCAGTCTGCACGAGTTCAAAATACAGGAACACGCTTACCCGTCCAGGAAGCCGTGCTTGCCTCGACAATGCTCAAACAAGCCCTGTTCAAGTAGCTTCATTCCCCATTCCTGTGCCTGCTCTCGTGTTGATACATCTCTGAACTCCCTGCACAACCAACTGGCGAAGTCGTAGCCAGTGAAGGAGTCTTCATAAAGCTTCGTGTGCCATCTGTGATCTTTGATTTGCAGACTGCGATCCTCACGCATAAGTTTTGCGATTGACGCGAGACTCATGTCAGTAATTTCGCGTTCGCTCTTCATTTTTTTCTGAAGTGGTCCAGAGGCCATGATTTCTTCTAGCAGGGATACAAGATGCTCATCCAGAGCACTGGCTGTTGGACTCAGATACGTAGGCAAAAACCGCAATGGCGGATAAGTAACCCCTTTCTCTCGCTCTTGTGGTGAGATCCAACGAAGTTTCGACCACATCTCAGCGAGCTTGTCAGAGCCGAGGAGCCGTGTCTCTTCATCATTGAGTTTCTCTCCAGACGCACCGAGAGTAGGAGGTGGAGCTTCCAACGTCGGAATGACAATGAAACGTGTTCTCCAATACCGCAAAGAGTCGCTAAACTGATATTCGTAGCCCGCGATAAGCATGTCAAGTCGATTCCAGCCGTAGTTCTCTAAGCCATTTGCCCCGAACGTTGTCGAGAGTTCCGTATAGCCGACACCGTCTTTAGGCCACACAAGACACTTGTAGTCGAATGACCCCGATGGCGGCATACGCCTGACATATCTGCGAACCTGGATAGATTCACCGTTGTAAGAAATGCGATGTATCTCGTTGGTGGTACTGAGGAAAACGGGTTCAATGCTTTCCTGGAAGATCTGTGACACCCCAGCTGGTTTCGGAGTGCAATTATCGTCCAAAGAGAAATATCTGACTTCGAAGTCCTTCTTACGATCCTCCTTTTCAGCATCTCTGGGACGCACAATGAATTGGAATCCTTGTACAAGGCGAAGGGAGGCCATTCCTCTCATTACTACCAGTGCATACGCTCGTCTAGCCTCATCCACGGTTTCCCTTCCGCTTGTTGGCTTCCTTACCAGGAAGGACTTCATCTCCGGAGGATGGACAACGAAATCATAGGAGAACATCTCGTAAGACTGTGAATTTTCTAACTCCGATTTCGAGGGAAAATGCTCAGTCGTTAAAGGAAGGCATCCAGGTGTGACCATTGACTTCCATTTGATTTGGTGCTTATACAGCGGCTGCGGGAACATATGCTGCCATCTGGATGCAAGAGATCTTTGCGCAGTAGGCACAGCCGCACTTGGCCGCAAAGGGTTTACCCTAACAATTGGCGAGGAAGCTGCAATGGACATGTTCAACGAATTTATCGTCGAACGGCGCTGGAAATAGATTGGATCTTCTCGCGACCTTGGCGAAACCCCAAATCCAGAATGACGGACGAATGTGTTGCTGCGAGAAGATGTAGAAAGCTCTTCTTCCGATTGCTGACTGAGCATTGAGCGAGTAGGGGTATTCCGTATAGCTACAGGACGGGGAATCCGTGCTTGCGGCAATGATACTGCAGTAGATACCGAAGATCGAGCTGGTTGTACATGCTCCCGAGTGAGTGATGGGCCAGCAATTGCCGCTGACTGGGACACAGCTGTAGTAGAACTACTCGCGGATTGAGTTTGACGAGAAGTAAAGTTCCGCAATGGGTTAAAGAGCCAAGACGATGTTATCTTTGAACTCAGGGAAGTCTTGTTTCCCAAACCTTTCTCGCCATCCTCTATCTCTGGCCGACGAGTCTCCTCGGACTTATTTGTTCGGATCGAGGACGGCGGCGATGTGCTCAATACAGTCGTCGTTTCCATTTCATCCCTTTCTTTTCCTTCGGGAGGGAGTTCTAGAAAGATTCTCCTCGGACTTTCCTCGATAGGCGCGACCCTGGGCAAAATCGATGACGTACGGTGCACTACGTATGATGGACGTTTATCAAGCGGGTGAGGGCGAAATGATGATTCCGTGATCATTGTTGCACCTGATGATGGGGCGGAATCTCTGCCGAGATGAATAGGAGGGCTCTTGTGTAAGGCAAATCTCTCCAGATCAAATCTTTCAGCTTCGAGGCGCAGAGCTTCATAATAGTCGTCGGCCTCCGCATCTGACGGAGGTTTTGCGGGAGATAAGCTATCTGGAAGAAATGGAATTTGGATGCTTGAAAGGACATCATGTTCAAGAAGACCCAGCATCTCAATTTGGTGCATTCTAGCACGGGCTATGAACCTAGGTAATCCAGTGCAATCTCAGTACCTTTTCTTTGCTCCGTTTCATACCGGATAGAAACGTACCTGTCCTGTCGGAAGGGCTGGTCCATCTGCTGGTCCCAGAAGGATATTGAAGTCCAGAAGGGCTCCCACCAGAACGTACTCTTCTCTCGACTCGCGAGTTCTGCAGTCTCAACATCGCCTCCCCAAAGTGGATCGTTGCTTTTCCATCCGTATTTACTCTTTTCTCCCCATTGGCTCTTTTCATCAATTTGGCCTCTTTCAGTACGCGTGTCTGGTTCATACCCTTTAAATGCGAAGATAGGAGATTGATGTAAAGGGTGTTTGGCAAGTGACACCACGTCTACTCCGACGCCTTGATCAAGGAGGCGTAAAGTCGTCAAACGGAGAAGTCTTTTCGAGACTTGATAGTAGCCAGTCCCGGGAGTTATCAAAATTATAGCCGCTCCGGTGACAGAAAGCGATCGATCCACGTAGTGCGTCTCCATCGGGTTAAGTGCAAGGTTAAGAGCTTCGAGAATAGGGCCCTCATGAGCGAAAGAAATGCGTCCTACCAGTTTCACCTCTGACGGATTTACGAAGTCTGAGCCGTACGCGCCCATTAAAGTGGCACGATGGTAATGATGCGTTAAGAGAATGTCGCGCTGAAAGGCCACGAATGACTCCTTTAGGCTGACGAGCGTGGGCTTCCACTCTTGAAGAATTTCCAAGTCAGTAATGACTTTGAAGAAATCCTTGTACCATCTGCCGTCATCATCCTTCCGCAGCGGACCTGCTGCATAGTCAACCTCCGTTTCAAGGTAGTAGACCCGCGAGATCAACACAATCGTCACAATATGATTGGTGTCTGCCTCACGCCATCGACGGAACAAAGCAGGTAGGAATGAATGCACGACTTTCTCTGTGTATCGCTCGCCATCTCCAGCAAATTCCCAGAGCTCTCGACAGACCTGTATGAAAATGGTTATTTTTGCAGATAAGGAGCGGTAGATGCATTTAGTCAGGGAAGTAATTAGTCCAGTCGAGACCTGATAAAAAAAGGCGATTGATATCTTAAATCCCGAAGGGGGAGGTAATAATGCATACCTTTCGGCCGCCTATATAGATGCTCTGTATTTTCCCTGCAGGCGATCCGACAAAATTTATTTCTTGACCGAGGTACACACACTGGCCCTGGAGCTGCTGTCCAAGTCTCCACATGTCAGAGCGGCCCAAGTATTGATCTTGGAACATGATCTCGATATACTCTGCATGCATCTTCGAACTATCGACCTGGCAATGCATGCGATCCAGAGCTCAATCTCGAGTGGCACGGATGAACGAGCATACCCTGGTCAAATTGACTGTGCTATGATTCCTCAGTCCGAATGCATCCGCAATAGACTTTGAGACGGAGATCTGTATCAATCGATTCAGCAATCCTGAACCTCTGAGCCTGAGTGTTTGCTGACTTGTAAGGCGTTTGAGAAGCGCGCATCCTCCGGAGACCGCTTCACCTTGAAGAGAAACCCATCCTTCTCCCAAGAGCCGTCGTCGTCATTCCCGTTTACCTCCGTTACTCTAACGTAATCGCCTTCTGCGATTCCAGGCCAGTATTCCGGATTGAAGATTACGTCGGCCGAAGCTGTCTTTGAATCGTGGACCCACAGGGTGAGCTCCGTCGAGCTTCCCACTGCGAGAGGTTCGAGAATGGGAGACCTCAGTACGGACTGCACAGTATTTGACCGCTTTCGACGATATGGAGAAGCATTCTGAGACTGTGAACGCGACGATGACATAGAGTCGCAGGAGCGTATGATTCTTCACTTTGCCGTACAGTCAAGTGCTTGAGCAGAAAGAGATCTTATATCCCAGGTATATAAATCGCTCGCTAAAGAGACTTGAGTGTGAAGAGACGTCCAAACGCGACGCGACATGCTCAAGTAAAAGAAACCATAGCTGAATTTGGTGATGCGTCGATCCTACATCATGAAAAATGTATATACCGTAGACCTTAATTCCGAGAAAGTATTATCCCATCACGGGACTGATGCATTATCGTATCTACAGCATTCCTCCAACCAGATTGACCAGTAACTTTGTACCCGGTCTTACTTTCCTTTCTGTACCTCTCCAAGGGACGGCATGTTCTCTAAGACCCTCAACCTCATCGCGGAGACTCTGCCGTAATTTCCTCATATTATCATTTTCTGTCGACGGTATCGCCATGATGAAGGCAAGCTCTACGTCCAGGTTTGCCGAGCGCGAATTTAAGTTTGTCGAACCGAAAAGCGTTAGAACGGGAGGTTCTGGTTTATCTGCCGCCTCAGGCGGTGGCGATATCCATAGACCTTTTGCATGGTAGGTCCATCCATCCTTCTCCCACTCGCGCAGCTCAATCCCATGCCCGTCCTTCCAAATTCGGCCTACGCGCTGAACGCCTCGCCAGAAGCGTTGCTCTAAGAAGGTATATCCTTCTGGAATGCGACCAGACACTCCGGAAGACCCGAAGAATCCGTTGGCCTGATTGCAAGGCATCAGTCATTCGCCAGGAAGTTTTAGAAAATCAGACAGACCAGAGGACTTGCACAAAGGATGCGACAGTCCGCGTGCGATCGTTGTAGAAGAGTTTGGTATGGCTTTGCAAGGCTAAAATAGCCGCTTGTAAAATCAACTAATGGCCTTGAACCACTCGATATCGAATACTGGTCGAGACGTTTGAAAAGCAAATCAAGACAGGCCTCCTCTTCTCGCATGCCAAATTGTCCAGCTTGAATGATTGGGAAGATAAGAATTTCTTTGCCCTCTTGTTGACCAGCTTCTGCAAGATTTTCTAACGACGATAGCAGATTACGCGTCTGGAATGTCTGCAGAGCTTTCCCGGCTTCAACTTCAATGCGTTCTGGATGAAGATGCATTGTAGGCCAGGACAAAGTGTATTGGGTTCCCAGATTTCCTGACTCTAGTCGATAGCAAAATGGTTCCATCGTCCGAAGGAATGAGTGGCAATAGTCGGAGAGCAAGGATGATTTGAAGTGTAAGTATCGGTCTTGCCGATCTATAAAGTACGATTCGTTCAAGTTTGCGCTATAGCATAATGAGCACACGGACTCTCGATAGACTTGAACGGACTGTACTTACCCGGAGATCAATACCTCATTATCAACTCCATATATCTTTGCATGCCAGGTTCCCCAACCTTCGTCGAAACGCCTAGGGACAAGCTTCGCCATTAAACCCTTCAACTTGGGGCTCTTGAAGAAATAAGCATGTACTCGGTCAGGAAATGCTTCCATAAGGGGACTGAGAAGCGAAGTGGTCGAAGCAGGCCCAGGTCGAGTAGACCGATTATAGTCGAGATGAAGATGCACATGGAGGCTAGGATTGTTCTGTAAGGATTCTTCTAAGGCGGCGATCTGGCTGGAGCATTTGTCAACGAGTGAGAGTAACTGTATGAAACGAACATACAAGATACTGTTCCGAGGTGCCGATATACAGAGAAGATAAGAATATCCTCTTCCGAGCTCGATGAATCATTTCCTACGGAAAAAGAACTGAAATTGAGCCACGAACTAAGATGACATAGAGCAGCGACTCACTAGAAGTAAAGCGAGAAATTCTTTTGGCTGAGATAGAACGACAATATCCTTAGACTGCAGAACGTAACATGGCTGCGTATGGCCGAGTTCCAGAGCAAAGTCGCGTATGGACGGATGCAAATGTTGAATGGCAGGCAATTTTTCCAAAGTTTTGGAGGATAATGAGCGTTGCATTGGCCGAGATGGCAGTGATCTCTTCGCGGCTGTCCACCATACTCGCATTTCTCAAGCCTTTTCTTTGGTGTTTCGCAGACGTACTCGCTGCTGATGATGTTCCCGCGTCGCGTGGACTGGAGTTGAGCCAGCCTGAAAGCACGGATCGGACATTGCCGAAACGTGATCGTCATAGGCCCATACACTACGGGCAATTTAGTATTTTACATCGGATGATAAATGGATTGATATGTAATTTGATATTTTCAATATCATTCAATATCATACTGCATATCCTCATAAGGGATATTTAAAATATCATCAAAGTATTTAGAATATCATCAAAGCAGATATTCTGATTGACCAATCGGGATAATTTTTAGGGATATCTGCTTCGATGATATTTTAAATATCCCTAATGAGGATATGCAGTATGATATTGAATGATATTGAAAATATCAAATTACATATCAATCCATTTATCATCCGATGTAAAATACTAAATTGCCCGTAGTGATAGCTTCCGTAAGTGATGAAAGCGTGTTGCCAACATCCTCCTTGTCGCCCCCGTCCAGTCTCACGACACAGCCGTGCCCAGGCGGCGATGGACGCAAAAGATTACCTGCAATACAATCTCACTATAAGGCTGGGATCTTTGCTTGCTTTGCCTTCAAAGTTCCTCCACCGACTTCGCAAAATCGATGACCTTCTAAATCACGACCTAGACATTCAGTCAGCGGCTCTCGACTTACCGATGCCAATGCCAATAACAAGTACCGCTCATGCCGTGATGTCGGATGTACCACGACCACCTCCTTCACGGGCAACTTTAGCCTACGAGCTTGCCAGTATGCCAGGGCCTTTTGCGTTTCTCACTTCCGGCTACGCCCTTGGTCTGGTCACATTGGTGCGTTGATATTCACATGTGCGTATATTTGGAAGCTAGAATCTATCGTAGGCTCTCCTTCTCAATCGCATTCAGCACATCGTTGTGCCATCTCGCCGTACCTTAGCCTATAGGATCCTGCGAAGCCGACGTTCCCTTTTTCATGCACTGTTTTATTCATTCTTCCCGATTGACCTTTCTTCAACTGCATACCGCTTTACACTTCGCATTCCTTCGTTATACTTATTATATAAATCTCTCTTGCTCATAATCGTTATCCTATTGCAAGTTTCCAATATCTTCCCATCTACGAATATTGGTTGGCTACGAGCATTGGACCATTGGGCAGGCCGGAAGGAGATGGAGGACATTTGCTGGTCCATATTCGGGACCGTATGTATAGCTCTCGTGATCGGAGCTCTTACAAGAGGCCTTGAGGGATTCAACTCTTCAAATACGCAACCTTTCAATATTGTAGGAGGTCCTGTTAGATATGATGAGCTCTTTCGTCGTTGACTCTTCTGTTCTTTTCAGTTCGGCTATGCAATGCTTTTGCATATTTATTCCATGCCAGTGACCCATGCGCGCAGAGGCCCACCGTCAAGGCCAGACATCACTGTGATCCTCACACTGTTCTTCCCGTTACTGCAGGTTTGTAATTACAGCTGCGAACTGTTTGCGACTCTTACAATTGCTAACAATCGCTTAGCTTACTCTGATCCATACTCTCGGTGTGAAGAAGGGCTGGGCGAAGTATCGGCTCGTGCCAACTTCCATATGCTCTTTAGCGACGATCATCCACTTTAACTACGTTCTTTTTACGAGGCCAGCCTCTTATCCAATGCTCAACTATCTACCATGTTTGTTAGAGACCATGCTGCTCCTCATCACAATCCTCACGATCGCTTTGAACGGGCTCACGCAGCTCCTTCTCGAAGGCGAGATTAGTCGACCCTTATTCGGACATGCGCAGACTTTAGCTCCAAAATGGGACGAAGATTTCGCAATTGCACTTCTGCGGCTCGGAACCGCAAGTCTGGAAGCAACACATGTTGCGGGTCTGGGAAACGAAGTTGGTTCCGTAGCTGTCGGAAACTCCCAATTGGTGGATCTACGCGGGAAGAAAAACCCAGCCATCAATGAGAGCATCGTCGAGCTGAATGGCGCGGGAGTCGTAACCATAACCCCCGTACCTGTTGCAATAGGCGGAAAGGATACAAAAGGAGGATTTGCTAATGAGATCAGGAATGTGAAAGTGAAGAATGCCGAGGATGATTGGCTTATAGACCATGTATGGTTGCGCGAACTCACTCGATTCGGATTGAGCCTCTTCTCTGTCATTCGGGGATTTTATAGGCTCTTTCTTTGGCTTATCTGGTACAAATGGAGAGGTGTCAGTCTGAGGCTCCGTCCATCGGAAGTGGAAGCTTCAAGCAAAGTACCGGAGCGCCAGGCCACATCCAGTGGGTCTAATAGAAGCGATGGATACGAGACTGTATATCAGCGCTTTCTTAGGGGAGAAGATGTCGGCGACGATGATGACGACGAATACGTCCCTCCGCAAGAGCAGAACGCTTTGGAGGTCTTCCAGGATCCTTTCGAAGAGAGCTCAGACGAGGAAGAGGAGAAAGATGTTGAGAGCGGAGACGAAGATACTGATAATGGACTGGAGACCGCAGGATTATTCAAAGATTTACTCTCTAATTCTGTGGCGTCCACATCTTTGTCACCTGGACCTGTCCTTATCGCTCACATGACTGCTGACCGCTCTTCGCCGTTAACTCGACGTCGTTACAAGGAGTTTGTCTCACGGTCTCACGGCCAGGTCTCGTCAAGTCAAGATAGAGGACCACTTGGCGACGAGATGGCGCGGTTCATCCATGACAGGCGTGTGCGTGCGAGCGCGACAGAAACGGGATCCAGCTCATCGGAAGAGATCTCTTTGGAAGGACGCATGAATTGTGTGATTTGCACATCAGAACCTCGAGACATCATTTGTTGGCCATGCAGATGTCTTGCGCTTTGCAACGACTGCCGGGAGAACCTGGCTTCGCGAGTTTCCGGGTCAAAACACATCTGCCCGTGCTGTCGTCGAAAGTAAGGACTACTTCCTGCTGTGTTCTTACACTGACTTTCTCTCTTTCTTTCTTTAGTGTTGAAGGCTTTTCAAGGATCTATATACCATGATAAAATCGTACCAGACGGACGAAATCATTGCGGTGGACAAACATTGTATTTTCCTGTAAAGCTGTACTAGTAACTTACGTGTCGCACATCGCTTTGTTCTGCTGTTCGACCCCTTGAATTCAGTGCGTAAAGTTATGATTAATGGTAATGAAGCTATAAGGTTCAAGCAAGAATGCTTAGTCATTGACGCGTCTTGAAACGCGTTGATCACGTTGATCGCTCTTAACTGGTTTCTACCACGCTCTCCGACCTGCTCGTCTTTGTATTCGCTTTCATTCAGTCACAAAGACAAAAAGACACGCGATCATCTATTCGGGTGAGATTTCATCTGCGAGTATTTTGCGTGTTTTCATTTGCCGATTCCGTAGAGTAACTATGAACGTGGAGTTTGACAACGACTCCGACCTCACATCACTAGCGGACGAAGACGAACAACAAGTTAGTGATGTGGCTGCTGTCACCGGAGGGTTGAGGTCAGACTCTGAGTCGAGCCTCACGTCTTTAGAAGACGAAGCAGAGGTTGAACGCACTAGTTCTCGAAATGGGTCTTCGAATATTTTCCCTCCTACCCAAGTCTCTCCGTCTAGAATAGGGTCCAGTCTGAGCAGACCGTCACCTGCTAAGGGTCTAAGGACCTATGGAGGGCGGAGGTCACGCATGGATGGAAATTCGAAGAAGCAGAAGGCTCCAAAGCACTCTTCTGAGCCCTCGCCTGAGCCTTCCGGCTACGAATCGCCTTTAACACCACTGTCCTCTCCTTCTCCTTCTCCTCGAAAAAGACGAGACCCCCCTTCCATACAACAGCCTTTGAGCTCACCCTCGAAGCGATCAAGGAACAGGAAAAGTCGTGAGCTAGGATCATTACCTATATCAGATCCTCCGACAGAGCCTGTCTCGGCCCGCGGAATGCCTGTGAACGGACATAGTTCTTCGTCGAACTTACCGGTGACCCCGACGAAACGGAAGCAGGATGGAAAACATGTACTCCAAAATAAAGCTCCTGCATTGTCTGCTTCTACAGGTCCTCGACGACGTATATCTCAGCCGAAATCAAAGCACGTAATTGACAGGACTTGGTCGCTCGAAGTACTAGGAACCCTGGTATGGCTACGTGTGGATCGCAAGAACAATGTTGTTGACGACGTCTCGACTGAATCATTCTGGTGGCCCGCGAAGGCGAGTATCTTTTATCTGTTGCTCTTCTCTACCTAACCAAACGCTAGATGGAGCCTAACGCTGCTTATCAAAAAGCTGTCCGGGTGCGCCTTTTTTCTCCACCTTGCGGATCTGTAGAATCCCTCCTAGTCACCTTGGCAAAACCATCATCATCAAGCATTGCCTCGTACACAGACCGTACATATACGGCCAACTCTTTTTGGTTACTCCCACCTTCATCGACCAGTACTTGGCCTGCAGGGTTTGATAAGCTGAAATCTCGTTGGGAAGAAGCATGCAAAAGAATCGTAGAGGAAGATATGCGACTCAATGATGGCTTTCCAACCTCGCTGACCGCGCTGCTTTCGCAGCCGCAGGTCTACACCGAGGATGACGAGGACGATAGTGTATCTCGGGCTTCTCCAAAACGTCTTGATGCTCCTTCTTCTGCGTTGACGGAAGAGGAGTCATGGTCTCCTCCACCTCCGGATCCTAATATCACAATCCCAGGAGAGTATGTACTCTGCACGACAAAGACTAAAGGATATTTCGGAAAGTTCTATCCAGCGAAAGTCATTGCTTATGTGCCACCATCAGGACCAAACGATCGGTCTAGGTACAAGGTACATTTCATGGACAATTTTGATGAAGATGTTACGCGCGACATGTTCTACATTTATGAGCAAGAGGGATTCGGGACTTGTAAAGTACGTGCTTTGTCTCGAGATGAAGTAACTGAGGATGATTATTCCACTTGAAGTTAGGGGAATTTGAGTCCGTGGAATCTTTATATGAGAAGGACGGGGAAGCTGAGCTTGAGGAGGATATTCTTCCAGAGACAGGTAGTCATGTAGTCGTTCCCGAGATCCCCTTGCTTCCACCTCCGCCTCCCGGGGAATTCTGCACTCTCACGATGCCTGAACAGTCATCCTATATTATCCCGATCCTAACGAAGATCATCGAAAATAACTACAGACCCGCGGAAAAACGTGTCTCGGCATTTCTGAGCGGCGGCCGTGAGCGGGCGAAAATGTCGAAAGATGCGCCACAGAAGGGACTCCTCACCCGTTCGGAGCTCAATCAGCTGGCTAGGATCCTCAGATGTTGGACTTTGAGCATTGATCCGCCGAACGGTGAGATGCGAGATGCAAATATCTCACCTGAGATTGATGCTCACCATCGTCCGGAACGGGCTACCGCCATACCACCAGAGGAGTTTGATACGCTGCAAGAAGTTCCATCGAATCCTGACGATCTATCGGTCAAGGAGGTGAGTTGAAGTTCAATGGAGATAGAGGGCTCATGCCACCCTGGCGTCGACCCCATCTCGTCTATTCTGGTAAATGGTCAATTTCGATGGCACGGCTTCTGACTGCTTCTTCAACAGACTACGTGCCTCACTCAAGACAAAGAACAAGAGCCTTCTTTACCGCCGTCGTCCTTGCCGCCGTCGTCTACTATCGTAAGCATCCGTCATGCTGCTGATGGACGCCTGCTCATCTTTGATTTAAAGGACGAGTCTCCCAGCAGCACACCAAACGGAGTTGGTGATGACGATCATGGTATTATCGTGGCTGAATCGCTCTTCGACTCGGCATCGCAGCTAAATAGAGCTGATCAGCGGTCAAACAATGGCCTGCCATCTAGCGCAACTTCGCAGGTTTGATGAATAGTATTTGATAATGAAAAGCGATCTGAATCATGAACCTTGACAGCGTCTACTGTCACCTAAGCGGACATTTAAGGATCTGCTCAGCCACGAAAAAATCCATGTGAGTTCCCCATTCTGCTATCCTAAATCTCATCTGGTGTCGATCTATCAATTGACCTTCCCCTGAACAAAGTTCTGCACAGATGTGCTCTTGAAAGAAGCAGTAATCCAATTGCTCCTGTGGCGAGCAGGCAGGCGGCGTTCCATTGATCTCCTATCGGAGACAGAGGAACTGCTTCTTCACGAAAGCGGGTCCAATTTGGCAGGCGAATTCGACATCGCACATACAGTCCAAGATCTTCGAGCAAAAAAGGAGAAGTTTCTTTCAACTCGGTTGCAATCAAAGCAACCAATTCATGCAGGAGGGACAAGGTCGCGGCCCAAGAAGGTTTAATACTCAAGAAAATATACCGTAATGTGGATCTTTGTAACTTGCAATGTATTTCGTTATCCTTGGAAGATTCAACTTTGACGCCAGCGGATTTTCCGAAAATACATTATGATGGAGAAAGGACTGTAAGAGAAGGTTTATTTTAGAGGTTCTGGCTTTTCCTCAGTGGCTGTTCCTCATTCACTGCCTCCTATCTACCCATGTGCTGCGTATGTGCTCCCGCAGCAGGATCACGTATCGTTGTTCAACACTGAGAACGTTCTGACTTCTCACCGCATTTGCACATGGCTTCGCAATAAAATTAGAGAAGTCTGTCCGAATCAAGCTAGACAGGCCCCACGACTATTGTATCGTCAGGATGCGTAGTTGTTAACGCAACTATTGACTATATCTGATAGTAGTCGTGCAAGTCACATAGATTAATGCGTAGATCAAAGCGACTATCTGACAGAGAGGTGACAGGTATGAAATGAAGTAAAACGCGAGATCCTGCTAGAACCGTATCCTAGAGTAATAATTTAAAGCAGAAGAACGGTCGTCTGGACATGCAGTACAACAGTCGCCAAATTATGCTACTATCGAATTTACATTTTGTTATTCTCCATCAAAAAAAATCTTGGTAGGCGTTTGCTGCCCACTCCCGGACCGTGAGATAGGCTGGCGAGTTACTAGCATCGTAAGGTTCATTTGCGAATTGTTACGAGATCGAGGTAAGGAATACAACGACGGACTTGAATGTCCGTTCGGTTGTGATGGATCAAGGCGATGTGAAGGTGGCGTGGACGATCTCGGAGAGTTCGACGCTCCAAATGTCGAGTTAGCATAATGAAGAGTTCCTGCAGAACCAGTCTGGTTGCGCAGTAAGGGGGATGAGAAGGACCGCCCCGGAGAAGCACGGGAAGCTGATGCTTGCATATGGCGCCCACTAGGCAAAGATGAAGGGATCGAGTTCGTGGGACGACGGAAAAATGTTGCCAGTGCTCTGGACAAGGATGAACGCGCATTCATCCATATCCGAGAATTAGAATGCGATAGGTGAAAACCAAACAACAAGCCCGCAGGAGAAAACCGTCCGCCCTTCGAGTTATATGTCATTCCTTCCTCCAGATCATTGTCACTCATTAAATCCTTCCCAGTGATCCTTTTAACGTATCGGCGTACGAATAGTAAAATAGGATGGCGAAGGCGAAAGGCGATAATAGACAGCATTGCAAAGCAGGTGAGATAGGAGAAGAGTACGAAATGGGACAATTCTATACTCTGTTCAGTAGGTAATGAGGTGGAAATAGATGATGGATAAGGATCCGTATCGGCGGAGCCGTGTGTAACCTTTGGATGAGTATCGACAATAGGCTCGGGGAGAGGCCGTGTATCCTTGGATAACGGAGGAACTTCCCGACTGGCTTCAAGGACCATCTTGCCGAGAGTCCAGCTGATAGCCCTGTCGCCGATGGAGTCGAGAGACTGCATGGTCGGTTTTCCTAATCCTTTCTGATCGACCTTCTCTTTCACATCATTCGAATCCTCATTCAAATTTCCTCCAGGATCGACGATACGAGGCATGCCAATGCCATCATGCAAGACATTCACAATCCATGCCGATTTGAAACATTGCATCCGGAGTCTCGGAATCTCGACTTCGTCTCCCCATTTATTCTCCGCAATAAGTCGCTCGTCCCATTCCAAATCCGCATCTCCGTCCACGGAATCGATCCCCTTGGATGACGAATGTTGATGCATGATATCTTCCCAATCTCGGGAGCAGAACTCCGACGCGGTCCTTTCGAACTCTTCGAAATTATAAGGTCCTCCAAGTCCAAATACATGTTCTGACGAATACCAATATTCAGAAACGCCAATAAAGTGTGAGACCGAGAAGTCGATTTGAGGAACGTGAACGCCATTGAAAAGGCAAGGGACGTCAGGACATGGTGCATCCTTGTTCAACAGCGGTGCCACTCGTTGCAAGCACTGTTCGAAACTGCCCGTACCGATGAGCATATGCTCGTTCTTGTCATGTTCATCGTTATGATCAGCTAAGACCACACTTTCCACAAGCTGCAGATTTCGAGGTAGACACGGATCAGGGATGGGAGCATCCGTTGAACCTTCGACAGTTTCATTTTCCGTGATGGTCTTTTCAACATAACGTTCTCTTGCTTGATTGGTGCCATATCCTAGCCATGTAGTAACAAACACTTGATGATGGATATCTTCTCCCCCAATAAGACGCAGTCGAACATCAATCAAGTTCTTTGTCTTTGAACGTTCTTCTGCGCTGGGCTCGAATGCTATCTGAGTAGAGGCACCTCCCATGTCTAAGAACCCGTAAGTCGTAGGATCATCGTCATTTCCAGTGAATTGATCCATGAGATAGTTGACGGCAATCCAGCCAAACAGACCCTCCTCCTCGCCTGAGATGATGCGAACACTTGAACCACAATGGCCTGATGCGGAGACATCTTCGACCTTGAAATGCGAATGAAACCTGATGAAATCGCAGGCTGCATTCAAAACAGCGTCCTGTTGTGCAGGTGGCAGAAGGCGCATCCCCGCTGTCGCTAGCAAGAATATAGGTGTCTCACGATGCAAAGAGGGAGGAATTTGTTCTCGGGCATGGTCAAGTAGCGGCGCCAAGTGGCCTGCAACATCATCAGGATTGTCAGCAAAAGATGATATACCTGTAAATTCTGATGATGAATAAACTGCACAAACAAGTCTGCATTGAACATGAGCTCACCGGGTTCTACCTTACGTACCCAGTCATCAAGATTCTCCGTTCCCTTTCCTACCTGTGGAAGGGAGTAATATGCTCTTGGGCCTTCCTCTTGGCGGACGAGGCGAGAGTCTCGCCAACTGTAGATCTGCAATCTTGAGCCCGATGATCCAGCATCAATGACAATCCCAAAACGCCGACCATGAAGCCAACTATCGACGGTGTCCGGCGGTGGCATCGAACGGCACTTGAATGAACGAGGATGCGAATCACGTACACGCGACGTGTCACATTTCTTCGAAGTATCCTTTATTTAAATAATATTATATAATACTCTTTATCCCGTCACGACCGACGCGTCGGGGTCACCAAGCAACAAATGGCACTTGCCAGTGGACCTTGGACCTTGGACCTTGGACCTACCACCATTGTAGAGACCACCTACGGGCATAGACTCTGGGATTTTGAGAGGTAGCAATGCATTCATCCCGACCAAGTCCGACGTCTTCTCTTGTTCAAATGCCAAAGCCATGAAGAATCAGTGGGAGATCCCCACGATGCTCGAACTGGTCCTCACACCCCGCTCGGCCCCACCGAACTCCTTGTTCAGCTCAACATGGTCCGCTTTTTGCACAGCTATGCCGGCGCTTAAACTCTTGTCGACCCTTTTTCTCAGATCTCTTTCAATTCCGATAGTTCTTGGCCCTTCCTCTATTCATCTCCATCACTCTTCTCCAGCTGTACCGTCTTCTTGGGACCTGAGTTTTGCCTCTTTCACGATAACCTTCGCCTAACATATAGTTCCTAAGGCTAATTAAATCTTTTTCCTCAAGGCTGTCCGTTGTAGCTGCCCCCCCTTGACTCTGGTCCGAGCACTCCCTTGACCTGACCTGACATGAAATGAAATATAGACTGCATCAACGAATACAGGAACTCGGCAAGCACCATACGTGCCTGCGGATGACACGAAGAAGCGAGTCAAAGTAATTATATATCTGTCGTTAAATAAGAGATTTTTGTGGCTTCCTTGTCGGCCCGCTCGCTAGCTACGTTCATTTCTTCGTTGTGTCTCCAACTGTTTCAAAGAAAACTCGCCAGACTCGCTGATATTATCCACGCGCCGGAGATGTGTTAAGACCTCACTACGGCCCAGCCTCGCGTTGTACACGAGGATGCGACGTATGCCGACTTCTTCAGGGCCCATCAAAGAAACAAGATCGTCCGTTGACTGTCTCTTCTGTGCTATTGCGATCGGCTGGTGTACTCCTCCCTCTCTTTTCGTCTGCGATGATCATACGTGGGCCTTGTACTCCTGTTCGCTGATCGGAATAGCGCGAGATGCTGGGGAACGGAAGAGAATCGTTGTTCTATCCTTACGGTTTTTAAAAAAAACGCTCCGTGCTTTTCCCGGCAGTAATGATCGAGAGAAGGCTGAATGAAGTCTTCTGCCCTTTCTTCTTTTTGTGCCCTTAATCCACGCATGTAGGTTTAATTTGCCGTACTAACTACGCACCACGCGCCGTTGACGAAGTTCGGCGCTACACAAGGTTGATTTAACCATTGGCGAGTCTGGCCAGGAGGCTTGGGTTCGTGGAGCCAGCTTCGGATTCTGTGTTTGTAAAACATTCTTTGCCGTAAAGAAGAGAACTTTGGCGCCAGCAAGGGATATTTTGACCGCAGATTTAATGTCACCAAGTATGGTGTCTCTTCGACATGAATCCACAAGATGCCTGCTTCTCTCCCGCCGGAAATGACAACAAATACAGGAACTTCTAATCGTGCCTGGAATCACGATTATAACATCAATGTTACACAAGATGAATTGACAGATACTATCTTCATAAAGAACACAAGTCATTACGATTAAAAGAACCAGGAAAAGTCGTCCGGCGCATGACGGATAATTGGAGAGAAAATCAAGATCGCAGTCATGTACATGGGAAGCATAACAATCGAACGCTTGGCATAAACATGATCATGATTCAGACTTCTCTGCTTCTGCAGACTGACCTTCGAAAGCAGTATTAACGGTACCCTCAGGTACTGGGGTCATGCGATGGCCCGTCATAGGAGTATTTGCCCCAGATTGTTGCGGCGTGGCAATCCTTGGAGTAATAAGACCACTTCCCCCTGCACCGTAAACAAAGCCACCGCTTAGACCCTCCAGAGAATTTGAAAAACCTATCGTGGGGACACAGTCATAAGTTTTTCCGCGCCCCAGTACAAGCTATGTCACGAACCTGGAACGAGGACACTGTCCCAGAATCCTGTACTTAAAATACTATCCATCGATAGCATCCCCGATAGATCCTCCTGGGGATTGTTTGGCGCCATTGTCGGAGGGAAAGTAGATATATCCGCAACGGGGCCCATTTCACTGTTCGCCTGGAAAACGCCAGTGGTTGCATTTTGTGCGTCGAAATGGGAGCCAAGGAAGCTCAAATTGGAATCTGCGCTATTATGGCCGCTGGTGGCTGGATTCTGCATATCGTCTCCTAAGTGTTCTGATCTGTGATGATTCGGATCATGTCGGGGAGAACTCTGGTTCATCGGTTGTGCAGAAATGAGTGCTCTGAGGAACGCGCTATACAGGGCAGGTGTATGCGTAGGACCTGCGGCAATCTTTTCCAGAAGATCCGCAATGTCCTGGACGAGCTCAAGCGTCTTGTTCTCATCCACAAGGAATCTCCGGAACGCCGGTCGGGTGAACTACGACCATCTATAAGTTCACAATTCACAAAAGCTATGAATAACAGAGTTAACGAACCTTCAGAAGGCTAAGGACTGCATAGGAGCACTGCACGAAGTGGGAATCCGGGGAATATCTCAAGAATCCCTGGGGGCCAAGCTCATCACGTACAACTGTCACGCAGGCGACGGCAGAAGAATGACAGCGAGTGAAAAAGTGTCCGATGTCCACAGGTGAACGATCGAGAGCATTCTGAAGGCCAAAGGAGTTCACAACGAGCATTGCATAATTGAAGTAGAATTTGCCAATCGACAGCCAGTAGACTTGATGCCGAGATGTCGTCTCCGCTGGGGGACAAGTTGTTAGAATTGATGATGGCATCGATAAAGAAAGAGCCTCTTACTTGGATCAACGAGTTTGCTGGCCCATTCTTCATACCAATGCCGCAGTTGGGATTCGATCGTGTTTGTGACCAGATAGTAGTCACAATGGGTGATCAGACCTGAAGCCGATGTCGTACTTGAATAAAGTAGATCAAGACCTCGGGACAATATGCGTTGCAGTTCCTATCGATAGCGACAAAATTAGAACGGTTTGGAAAGAGGCACCGATAACCACTTACAGCGTAAGCGGCTACACCTGCATCGGCCTTCACCGCAATGGACTTGGTCCAGAAAAGCTCAGTATTCTGTATGATGAAACTGACACGCCGTGAGAAAAGAACCAGTTTTTTGAACCGGCGCCACGACGTACTCTTCCTTGATTGAGTGTGGCTTCCCCATTTGTGCACTCATGCTTCGATCAAGGATATAACAAATAAGCCATGTCCTTTCTCGGTTATGTACTTCCTTATCGCGTGCCCGCCCTTCTGGCGTATCTTGGCCCAGGATCGTGGTTTTGCGATGGAGATTCAGGTCCGTGGCCATTCTATAGTGAAGTATTACACTGAATACTTGATGTCCATAGCAAAATGCGAAAGTTGAGCGTACCGAATGCCCATGCCTAGAAGTAGCCACGTCTTGTCCTGCTCGTATCGCTCGACGGGATCGCAGCCCCATAAAGCTAGTAAGATATATGCTTGCACTATTTCCACAGATTTGAAACCTTTCTCTGGTACGCTGAATGCAAGCTTCCGAGAAAGACTCGAAAGTTTCTGATGCAATTCTGGACGTGCATCGTAGAACTTGGAAGCAATTGCGCAAACTGAAAGGGGATTTCATTAGCAACCCGTATAGAAACACTTACAACGTGTTCTCACCAGTTGTTAGTAGAAATGGTGATCTGGAACAAACAAGGGAAGGTGTATGAAAAGTAGGATCCAACAGCCCGCTGTGGATCTGCAGATAGGAAAAAATGAGGAACGATTTCACAGGAGAAGACAGTTTACTGACATTCATTTTCTCGAAGAAGCTGATTGAACAAATTTAGCAGGAAGTTTCCTTCAACGAGCAGTAAACTCACATTTTAAACAATGCGACGACTTCTTCCGTAGAAACAAAACTAAGCATCTCTGGTTGGATTTGTCGTTCGATATACAATCGTCGTAGAGGAAGAATAGTCATTGGCCCTGTTGAAATCTTCAGAGTCCAGTCAAAGCAAGGCTTCAAGGAGACGAACCCGGCTTAAAATAGGCGTCACTAGCTACGCCAATGTTTCTTGTTGCATTCGGCGAGGAATTTTCGGTTCTCGTATTATTCTGAGCGTGATATTGGGCTCGTCGATTCGCTAGACTGGCTTCAGCCAAGAGACCAAGCGGGTTTAACTCATTGTCAGGAAGTGAATGAAGCCTTGGTGAGCCTGGATGATGTAATGAATGCATGGCAGAGGGAGGAGGCGGAGATGGAGTTTCGAGTAAGGCCTGGGTCTTATTCGCCGTATTGGATGGAGAGGGAGATCGTGAGACCATTCCTGAAACTATGGAAGAAAGACCCGGGTTTCCTATGGATCGGAGGACGGTATCTAACGTTTTCTCCATCTTACGAAGTGATCGAGTGAGCTGTTCATGCTTTTTGACGTTGGTACTATATTTCTTGATCAGAATTCGGATCATGAAGTCCGAAGTCGCGATCTTACTTTGTAGAACGTTTTCCGCGGTTGGATTCCTCAAATATACATTGATGATTCCCAGCTTCACAGCGTTTGCAAGGAGGGCCTTGTTCTGCACCAACACACTTCATCTTGAGTCTACGGCAGACTGTGCACGCCCTATGAGAAATATTGAGATGAAGCAAACTATAACGACAAGGGCGCGGGAAACGTACCTCGAGCCCCGGGTCGCCTTTACCTTTCCTTCAGCTAGTTCTGCGGTAGGACTTGGTGCATCTTCGTCCTCGTCTAGCCTTGACTTTTTTCTGCTTCCGACCACGCTGTCATTTGCAACCGACGACGGTCTCTTTCCATTGACAAACGCCTCAACAGGTGGAGTACCAGAATACTCCGAGCCCCGCGATGAGGAGGACTGAGGTGATAGCGCTGGAATAGTCAAATGTGGATGCATTGGTGGTTGCTGGGGAGGGACGGGGGGACTCGGCTGATGATGTTGAGAATGTTGCTGGCTTTGCTGGTAAGAGCTGTAGGTTGGGTAGTAAAGTTGAAGGGAAGGGTCGACGGGGACCTGTGTCTGAGGGGACTGCAAATGATGATGAATATTCTGTTCTAGATCGTGAGGAGACATCTGCGCCTCGTACGGTGACGAGGACATCAAGTAATGTTGGGGGATGTAGTACTGGCTAAATGCCATAGAATGCGACGACATGATGGGCAATGCCAATGAGCAAGGGCAAGTCCAGAGGAGAAAAAGAAATGACGGACTAGGACAGAGAGGACCAGTATACTGTGACGGCACCTCAGTTAAATACAGAGACAGGTGCAGCACGTTGGCTATGGGAAACACGAATCGAGGAGAAGAAGACAGGACGGATATAGAACCGAGTGTTCGGCGAGCATCCACAAGTAAGGTTGCAAGCAGTTGGAAAGAGGACACACAGAGACGTATCAGGCTTCTGTACATGAGCTATTCACGAAACGGCATGGCTCACGGATAATCCGGTGGAGGGACCCAGTTTCCTAATTGACAGAGAGAGGAATGAATAGACGACAGTTGCTACTGATCATAATCTACTCACCGATTCTCCTCGCGCTCGTCGCAGTACACGTCCAAGTCTACCTCGGCCAACTTTTGGTGGGCGTGGTGAGTGAGCATTACCATTTCTGTCCATGTGACACATGATTATCCGTTGCGGTCTTGTGGCCCGTGGGCTCCTGGACCAGGCATGAGACCTCATCCAAACAAGATTATGGCAGTCTGGCTTGGTCCGAGTCCGTCCCCCTTAGAATTGTCACAGGCGTCGTTTCGTCTTCTGTTTCTTTTCCTCATTCCTCCTGCTTCTCTTTTCCAAAATATACATTGCTTCTTATTTCCGGGCCCTCTGCGCTGGATCCCATCGACTGTGATGTCCCGATTTGTTGGTTCGTTCTTCCTCAGTCGGCTGAGTCGATAAAGTGTTTGTTTAGGTAAAAGTGCGTGGGTCTAGCCTAAACTGCTCTCCGAATCGCTCTCTTCTGTCCAGGTGCTTCAGATAATTGCTTTTGTGCTCACTTAAACATCGCAAGAGCACTACGCGATATTCTTTTTCTGGAACGCGGCCCGTAACTGTATTCGAGGTGCTCATTCACACGCCTCAGACACGTTTATTATTGCCTTGCCTACTATGACATATTCCTTCGATGGCTTCGTTGGACGCCTGTCTTGCGCCATGAACGCGATAAATGTGAGAGTTTCCCTTATGTTCTAGCAGTTCGTCCAGACCATGATGACAATTTGCCACAGCCTTGTTGCAATGGAATTCGGATGAAGTTACGGCTTTGAATAAAGCAGAAAAATACCATAAAGCGGGAGGCGGTGTAGCTCTTTATCTGCTGCCGCATCGCGCTAACCTCTTTCAATACATTATTACCGTGGGTGATGCAATTCCTTATTCTCCCTTAAAATCGTGAGTGCCAACATACTTAATAGCGGCCAAGCCTTCAATGACCATCTTTGGCGTCCCAATACGTGCCTTGCATCTAGCTCCCTCCTGAAACCCTGATTATCAGGATTGAGGTGTACAAAATGAGTTGCGCCTTTTGAACGGCGAGGCCTGCGAGAAGTTCCCTGCTATTTGCAAGAACAACCCAAGACTGTTTTTATAATAAGCTGATGCGCCGTTCACATGCGCCCAATTCAAAGACGGATATCAAGTGTCTGAGTTGATCCTATTCTGTGTTTACCAGGGCTGGATTATAAATGGCTGAAATCAGATCAACACTGCTTTCGAAACGAGCTGACTCTTGCACGTGGTGGCTTTCGCTACCCTATCTTGGATACAAACTCTGTTCAAGAAAAGCTAAGTTCGGGTTTAACAGTGCTCAAAATCCGTGAGTATAATTTACCTTTACAGAGTACACTGCTCTGAGTTGCCACGCTCCGGTTTGATCTTTTGGGGTAACCCTGGCTCAGCAAGCTAATTCTCCAAGTCCTATGCGAGTATGTTTAATCTAATTAAAGTTTTCTCCTCGGCCCGTTGGACAGTTGGACAAGCATTGGGACGAAACGTAAATGGATATTCTCCTTCTGATCTCCGTCAGCTATGCATGAGAATGCTAAAGACGGAGAGCTTTCGTCTTCGAAGGGGGTGGTCGTAAACGAACCGTTCCATGAGCGAACGTACTTTCGTGCTGCGGAGTAATACCGAATTATATGACCATACGTTCAGATGATGTCTTTCATCGAGCTACCTGAGTAATACGGTGAGCATCGCTGACAAAATGAAGAAAACCATTATGCGAAAGCGGAAGGAAGTTTGTCCATTCCGCCTGGGCTCCATTTTGCATCGCGGTTCTATAACGGCAGCTACGTTGTACGAAGGCCCAGCTGGGAGGAAAGTAATAAGGGATGTGGTACCCGACCCTAGGAAAGGTATTGTTCACGTCGGCTTGGTGCCGCCGCCGTGATCCAGGGCCTTACGATGGGAGCTCTCGATAATCTCATGTTTCATCATACTTGGCGCTTGTCCAGTCCAGAACTTCAACCGGTGACAGGATTATCAGCCTATCGAAAACTTCGGAATTCAAAATCAAGTTCTTGCATTGCCCCCTTTGGTATGGCCCGCGCAAGACTGCGAACGCCCGCATTGGTTTGCCTTACCCATTTCCTTCATCGCGATCCGTAGTCCTGTCTTGGCACTTTCGCATCTACTTGAAGAGGGCATGTCTTGATGAAGCACAGCGCAAAAGTATGACAACTCCGCGGCTAGTCAACAAGCGCCTGACGTTATACAACGGTTCTCTCTCTGCGAAGAATAATTGTGATAACCGGCTCTGCAACTTGTGGTCCCGTACCCTGCTACTTGAACGTTCTTCCCAATAAGTCAAATGGTGCGAACTTTGTGCATCCATCTCTTGAAGATCTGGTCGGTCTAATGAAAATCCAGTGCTCCAATCTTTGCTAGCTTTGGTATCGCTTGAATTATGAGATCGGGATCGGTTTGGTACTATTTCAAGGATCTCTACCTCCTGACTTCTCTGATGAGATTAATGACGGTGTGTCCGTTTGCATCTATTACACATGAAAATCTTCGCGCAGTATTCTCAACACCCGCGCTGTTACCTTATTCCGAATTGAGGTACGGAACTAACTTGAATTTGGATTACTAGCCAATCTTGAGGTACTCTGTAAAGTTGATGAGTCAGTCGTTATATGTGTAACTATTCCACTCAGCAGACTAATTTTGCAGACGTATGACTCTAAGAAAGCGACGCCTTTCGATCTTATTTCGTAGTGCAGTGTTACGGAAGCTGCTCTCATTTAGGATATCTGAAAGGCGGGTTTCAGTCCGGTTTTGTACAAGGAACTACCTGTGAGACCGTCACTTCAGCACAAGCTGTCTCTTGCATATGGACGGATATTTGTTGTAGCTTCTGGGACTGAGAAGCACAGATATGGGGTCAAGTGAATACCCATTTTCATCACGATAGAGCAGACCTAATGCTGTATGTTCCGATTTGTGTGCTATTGACGGGGCACCATTGATTGGCTTCACGCAGTTTGATATTGATATTGTATTGCGGGTAAATCCACAGATCTGTACCTATGATATTTGGTGCCTTCAAGGTCTTTATGGAGCCTTTGGTTTATCCTGTCCATTCAAGTCTTGTCGTTCCCAGGTAGACCTTCTCCCTTCTGACCCTTAGCTTTCGTGTTGAACCCCGAATGAATGCAGGAAAAGCCAATGCCGCTTATTCTCCGGATTTTTTCTCGATCGGAGATGATTTCTTTCCTCTATGACCGGTCATATGAACTGCTTGATCCTACAAGCTCGTGGGACCATCCATTTGCCACCTCTGAGACCACAGTCCGAAATGTATGGCAATTGTTATCAGGAAGTAAATGGGGTGATCCGGAGCTGAGATCCATCCGAGGAATATTGCGACGAAGAACTTCGTTACTATCTGTATCACCCCTATAATCTTCGTTCGGAAACTCGTAGACTTTCGTTCGTTGAAAACAATGGAAGTAAAGTTTTCAAAATCAAACGTAGTACTGTTACTCAATCAGAAGCGAATCGTGGCCTGACCCTATGGTGCGAATAATAGAAAAGTCCATAGCCGACAATGTATGTGAAAAGACGTCTGATGTGGAGAAATTGGAGTTGGTGAAAGTTCTGATTATTTCTCAGATCATGTCCGTTCAAACAGCATCTTTCTCCCGAAAAGAAAAGCAAAACACTTGTTTGGGGGAAAGAGGTTGAGAATGCATCGCCTACACACCGCGCAATACAGAAACGCGGGAATCTGCAAGGGCCCTGAGGAACGCCCGGGATATGTAAATAGGCATTTTTCTACTAGATCTGGTCGTAGAATCTGTCCTACGAAGTCTCCGAAGCGGAGTTTTACGACTCTCCTTGATGTTAGTTACCATTGTTGCAGACCACGGTACCCTTCTTTTGGGCCAAGAAATTCTACTCAACTCGGACATTTTTGCCTAATTTACCTACTGGCTACATCAACGCATGGTCTTTTTGGTCACCTCTGTTAGTAGTCGATCGGAAGGCTGTCGAGCTACCATAAATCCGGTCCTATACAGTCGTAACCCTCGAACGATGGAGCTATTCTGAAATGGTCGGTGCTTGTTGTTTGAGCTGCAGTTACGGCGTAGACGTAGAGCTAAGGTAGCTGGTTTGAACTGCCAGCTGGGACTCCCAATGTAAGGTGCTCACGCCAAGATGGAGTTCCGTAAGTCCAGTTAAATGACCAATGAATGAGTTCTTGAATAGCCAATTTTGCTCAACTAGCGATTGCTCAGCAAGTGAGAAATATTCGGTACACCGGGCCACTCAGACTGCGGACTGATCATCATATGCATGAGAACTTTCGCGCCTTGTCTAGCTGAATACAATCGACAAGTATTACACGAACGCTTCGCAGACACTTTATTTTTAGTCCGATCGTCGTACAGAACCTACCATTCTGTAAGAAACAGAGAAACGATTTAACAAGATTGATCGTACCCACGATGACGGGAGACATCGCCGACTACGCAAACTTTATGCGGAATGTAACAACCTATGTATTCCGGGCGAAGACACGTCACCACAAAGCTTAACATACAGCAGATTGTCTCGTGCCGTTTTCAGCGCATAAGGGAAAGACGATGTAGGAGGAGGTTGAAGACAAAGAAAGATGAGCACATGATACAAAATCGGAACCATCGTGCCAAGACAGATACTGAATACACAGAGGGAGAGGGGTGCCTTATAAGCGGAGAAAATCAGATACTTCCGCGTACTCGGCGACAAGATGCAACGCCGAGGTCCATATTCACAAGAAATCCTCTGCGCGCGCACGCTTCTTTCCCCGCATCTCCTCCTGATTCGCCATCGAAGCTTGCTGCGGCGGGAAGAAGTATTTTGGATCGTAAGCACGATTCTCTTCCTATATTATTACGTCGAAATCTCGTCAGTATGGGCACAAGTTGAAGAAAAGATGATCAGGATTCACAGGAGAATAATTCGCATCAGAGTACTCTAAGATGAGTCCGGACTTGAGACCAGGATTTTCCTGCTTTAGAGTCGGGTTAGGAATAGGAGGTTTCTGCGGAACAACTGCGGTAATAGGTTGCTGGACAGAAGGAGATCGACCCGCTGGAGTAGATTGGAGTGGAGTATTCACCGTGGGTCCAACTGAACCTGGTGAAGGAGAGAATGCAGAAGTCTGTCCTAACGGTGGAGGCACAGCTCCTGGAACCAAAGGCGGAGCACCAGGTAAGCCCGGTGGGGGCATACCAGGCGGGAATGGCGGAACACCAGGTGGCAACATGCCTGGTGGAGGAAGGCCTGGAGGAATAGTAAACCCAGGTGGAGGTGGACTGGTAAAATTGAACATCAGATCAGAAAAATCGAGATTCAATGAAGAAAATACATACCCTGGAGGGAATCCAGGTACACCAGGCAGAGGCGGGAAGGGAGATTGGCCGGGTAATGGAGCAGGCGGTGCTCCGCCTGGCATAAAAGGTGGCATTACCGACGGAGCGCTTCCAGGAGGGGGCGAAATTTGAGAAGGAGCGGCTGCATATGTCTGAGGTGCCGCGTTAACCACGGGCACCGATGGTGCATCTGGAGCAACGGGAGGAGGATTATCCACTGCACCCATGAGAGCTTTGTGAGCCTCTAACTGAATTCGAAGTTCCTCCTGGGTGAAAACACGATTCTCAAACTTCGGCCGCTTAGCTTGGGGTTGCGTTATAGTTCCGGGATTGAGCCCAAGTTCAATTTCTTTCCGACGTTTGTAGTCCGCAACATCAGGTGCTGGGATACCTTCCATTCCAAAAATTTCGACCTCATATCCGTCTCGCCCAGGAAGGGCATTTTCGATACGCGGAAGACTATGGAGTTACTCAGTTAACATTCCCAAGGAGTCCAAAGATTATTCATACTTCTCGGGCTCAAGTTTGTGCACTTGTTGAATGTGAACAGCCAGACCTCCTGCTGTATTGAGACGACGTGGACACATTTTGCATTTGAAATGTTTCGCCTTTTGATGTTGCATAAGGACTAGAGCAGCGCAAAAGTGAGTCAGTGCCAGAGATAACTCAACATCAAGATAGCAGCCGAGACCTTTTTCATCTTCAAACTCTCGCTCACAGTACCAACACCATGGCCGGATGATCTAGGATAAAACCCAGTGAAAAATCGTAATCATGACACAAAGAGAAAGACACATACCACCTTGCTCTTCCTTTTCTTTCCCATTTCAGCCGATTATGCGTTTGCACCCAACTGTACGTCAATAAGTACTCTGCCTTCCAGTTGTACTGGACGTCGCACACCAAGGGCTGAGGACGTGACCGTTCAAGTCAAGTAATCCTGTGGTCACAGATCACGAGCTGACAAATGAAGGATATTCAGACTCCGCCCCGTGCAAGCTCGACGCGTCGCTCAGTCGGCCAAGAACATCCCCTTCAGTGAGCCAAAGCTCCTTCGCTCTCATCATGAGCCCGAGTCAGCGACCGTCACTCTTACTCGCTCCATCGGTGTCAACCACAAAGTCGGTACACATTAATCGACTGTTTCTCTCGTTAATTTCTGACATGTTCATTGACTTTTCAGAGTGGTGACGACCACAACGACGACCACAACATACGCGCCCATCCCTTTGCCTTCTCTTCCACCGCCTTTATCTCCGAAGGATCCAAAGGCCTATCCGTTGCTAGATGCCCAACTACCTCCTTCCCTGCGTCGATTTCCTATCACTTTTCCTGGCGGCACACGTGCCACATTCCATGATGGAGACGACGGAGCCGACGATATGCAACATGAAGAAGAGGTCATGAGTGGCAGGGGATGGCGACTGGTCCGAGAAGATGAAATTGGGGATGATGAAAAAGCTGTTGGACTTCAGGAGGCTGTAGAGCGCTTTGGCAAGAAGCGATCGCACAGTAATGATATTGTCATGCAAGGCATCGAGGAGGCCACCAATAGTCCCCCGCCTCGCAAAAAGCCAAGGGGAGCGCATCCTGGCGCTATTCAAATCAATGCTACTGCTAATGCAGCCGCTCCTCCGTCTCCTCTTCCTTCACCGACTGCGTCGCCACCTCCTCAAAGTATCTGGCCATCAGCACCTCCTAGTGGGCCTTCGTCGCCCCAACCCCAGGCGCCAATCCAACCTGATGTGGCTTTGACGACTTTGATGACCCTTCCCTCACTTCTAAGTCATTTCTCCTCATTACCTCCAGCTCTGCAATCGCATGTCCTTCTGACATTCCTCCGCCATTCGCCATTACCTGTTCTTCGCACCATTCAGTCAGTGCTCACTCCTACATTGTCCCGCGACTTCATCACTCTTCTGCCTCGTGAGCTAGTATCACACATCTTGAGCTTCTTGCCGTTTTCGACTCTTGCACGTGCCTCGCGGGTATCAAAAGCGTGGAGGGCGATTATAGACTCTGATCCTGTTCTTTGGCAGGATCTTATGAAATCCACAAAGATATGGTTTGGAGGCGAAAGTGAATATCTTTTCGCCAAGCATATCATGTCTTTGCGTCGCAAGGCTGGACTCCCGGCGCCTGGAGCACTGCCTCTACCGCACCCTTACAAGATTCTTTTCAAGTCTCGCCATCTCACTCGTACGTCTTGGCTCAACAACACTAATCCGAAACGGTTAACGTTCCCTGCTCACGGGTCACACGTCGTGACGTGCCTAATTTTCTCGCATGGGAGGATAATATCTGCCTCGGATGATAATTCTATACACGTGTACTCACCGACTACTGGGCAATTGATCCGTTCTTTGGAAGGGCATCAAGGTGGTGTTTGGGCCCTCGCTGCAACGAAAGATACACTCGTCTCTGGATCGACTGACCGTACCGTGCGAATCTGGGACCTGAAAACGGGACGATGCACTCACGTATTCGGAGGGCATACGAGCACCGTGAGATGCCTATCAATAGTCAAACCTGAGACGGTCGAATGGACAGATGACGACGGCATAACTCGTCGCGAGCGTTGGCCCAAACGACCTTTAATCGTTACTGGAAGCCGAGATCATACGTTGCGTGTTTGGACTCTACCTAAACCTGGCGAAGAAGAGTACCGTTGTTACGGGGCAGATGATACTGAGGGTGATCCTTCGGAGGTAGGTAGTTTTCCGTTCGATTTACATCATCTACTGATAATTCGTCATATTACAGGAGGATGTCGATGAGAATCCGTATCACAGACTGCAGCTCGAGGGACATACCCATGCGGTGCGGGCTTTAGCTGCTCGTGGTCGCACGCTGGTTTCTGGAAGCTACGATTGCTTGGTTCGTGTATGGGACATCATCTCTGGGCAATCGAAATGGGTTCTTCAAGGCCATTCACAAAAAGGTTTGTTACCTCCAATACTTCCGATTGTAGCCTGATCTGACATTTGACCTAGTTTATTCTGTTGTCTTGGACCCGAGCCGCAATCAGGCTTGCTCAGGCTCTATGGACGGTACCGTGCGCGTTTGGAACCTAATTACTGGACAATGTGTGCATACTCTAGTTGGGCATACATCACTAGTTGGGCTCTTGGGACTTTCGCCCTCTTATTTGGTTTCGGCGGCGGCCGATTCGAGTTTGCGGGTCTGGGACGCCAATACCGGAGAACTCAAACATTGTCTGCAAGCCCACACTGGAGCCATAACCTGCTTCCAACACGACGAGTTCAAAGTGCTGAGTGGCTCTGACGGAACTTTAAAAATGTGGGACATGCGGGACGGCTCATTTGTTCGTGATCTACTTACTGGGATTAATGGTGTCTGGCAAGTCGTCTTTGAAGGCCGGTGGTGCGTCGCTGCGAGCAACCGTGCAGATGCCACTGTGCTGGATGTGTGGGATTTCGGACGTGATGGGGACGACGATGACTGGATCGGCGAGCCAGCAGGTGGGCTGTACGATGATAGTTCAGATGAGGACGAAGATGACGAAGACCATGACCAAGCGGACGCAGATGCCATGGATCAAGATTTAGAAATTCTGCCCTCAGGCCCTGATATGTGCGATGACGAGTTCGATGTAGCGGACGGTGAACAGGACAGACGCCGTGTACCCGCTTGGGAGTACGAAACCCCAGTCAACAGGAGGAAACCTTCTCAAGCCCTGACCAGGCATGTTTGGGAGGATAGTAACTCAGGAGAGGGCTCAAGTATGCCTGCCATGCCCATGGCTATGGATGCCGATTCCTCTCAGGACGACTCCGTCAAAATTCCAGCCCGTATCCTCCCTGTCAATGAGGAGACGCCGACGCGGCCTCGTGTTCGCGGTTCACGGAAACGGTGAGCAAGGAGATTGCAGTGCCATGGTCGTACTACGCGCTTTCTTTTTTCTACGTCATTGACATTGTCATTTTCGACCCTTCTCATGCTGCATGCTTGCTGTGCGCTTGCTGTCGTTATCTGCTCTCAAGGACTTTACACGCAACAACGCATTGTGGTTTCTATTAGTATAGCTCGTTTAAGACATATTCTTCGGTAGGATTTATTCATATGTAGCTTTTCAACGTTCATCGGGATCCAAGACAAAATGTAAGAAGTGTAGACAATAGAGAGAATCACGGGACATTTAAATCTGTCAGAGAGGAGAGGCGATGGGGAAGTTAGGGGAACTTGGCCGTTGCTGAGGTAACGGACCTTCTATCTTACGCGAAGTGCTAGTCCAAAATACTTCCCTCAGCTTGAGAACAGCGCGGAAACTCGACACTAGGTTCGACAACAAGGTTATACTTCCAGGATCGAAACCGCTAAGCAACTGATGAATCTATCTGAACTACATGCGTGGTGACTTCTCCCGAAGTTACTAAGTTCAGTTCAGCCATGATGCTCGTTCTTTAAATTCATTGCGCGACCACAGTAAACTAGATAATCATCGAAGCGGCGTACTAATGTAAACAAATCGGTTTGCGGTCATATTCCTGGCGCGAAAACCTTCTCTGCGGCACCGCTCCGGGGATATAGTTCTGCGTTAAAGTTGCAGGTCCCGTGATCATCGATAGTTGGGAGGAGTGACGTTCATCCATGTCCATGTAAATCCATATCGGCGGATATACGCCTACGTGGCATTTAAACAACGCGAGCTTTGTGTATCTTTACGTCTTCCAAGGGCCTGTACAAGAAGAGTGAATCATGAAGGCGATGGATCCTAAACAAAAGAGATAAAGACGAAAAGCGATGCACACCTGTCCTGTGCGTTGGTTGCGACCGCGCCAAGCCGCTGCACGACGCGCATTCCCGAGCTGACACGGCCGAAGATCGTATGCTTGTTGTCAAGGTATGGAGTTGGTGCCAAAGTAATGAAGAATTGAGAGCCTTTGTATCAAGGTTAACACGCGTTAGGGGCACCATGAATAGGAGGAAGAAGACGAAGAAGTAGCTGCCAGCCCCGTTAGAACGCGGACTTACCGTTCGTGTTGGGCCCGGAGTTAGCCATAGCGAGGATTCCTGCGCCAGTGAAGCGAAGATCAGGATGGATTTCGTCCTCACTATTAAAGTTAGCGTGTACTCCTTCATTAGCCACCGCCGAAGGGAAAGATCAGACGGTCTGACATACAACTTTTGTCCATAGATACTCGTTCCACCACGACTTGTCCCAGTGGGATCACCACCTTGGACCATAAAGTCCGGAATGATTCTGTGAAAGATGACGCCGTTGTAGTAACCCCTTCGTGCCAACTCGGCAAAGTTCTTGCACGTCTGTTTGCAAATTCAGTCAGTCCGGTACAAAATAGAACAAAATCAAATTATGATTTATTTGCCTTGGGCGCATGGTCCCAGTAGAGCTCGAGCTGGATGTCACCCATGCTCGTCTCAAGAACTACAGAGTCCGTGCTCGACATGGTTGTATTTGGAAGAGAAGGTCTTTCTATAGCAGAACCGTCGATCACCTCAAATTGACTTTGGCTCTGACTTCCATCACTGACTCAGTCTGGCCAGTGTTATACTCATCAAATATGCGTGCTGTGATACAACGGGTGGCAAGCGCCTCAGTGACAGGCAAGGATACCATTTTCAGTCGATTTTGCACATCAACGAACTTAGTAACTCAGGTCGACTCATGATTTATAGTTGATAGTGATGTGATTTCAAAAATATCCCGCGGCCTTATGGTTCTTGTCGGGATCGATGTAGGTGAGCTACTCTGTCAGTCTATAAATGCAAATAAAAGTGATGAATTCAATACTCTTTTAGATGACACGGAAGCAGACATGCAACGAATAGCCAACAAAATGTATTTTCTTCATTTGGCGAATAAACCGCTCAATTGAAACAATCTCTTCTCAGCATCTCCCTCCGCGTGTTTAATGATACGGATAATCCATCCGTCATGTGGAAGAAGAGCGTCAAAGACATAAATGGAGAAATTCTCTGCATCTCGCAGTTTACCCTCATGGCCAACACGACAAAGAGCAATAAACCGGACTTCCATCGCGCAATGGTATGTACAGATGTCCGTCTCCCTATGCATTGCGTTCTAAAGCCAGCAATAAAGGGTGGAGATCAATCGAGACAACTTTATGGCTCGTTGCTTGAGCGGCTGGGTGCACTCTATAGTTCGGACAAGATCAAAGGTACTCAGCGGTTTATGCATTTACTTTATTATCCTAACACGGTTCCAGATGGAAAATTCGGCGCAATGATGGACGTCAGCCTAACGAATGAAGTTTGTAGCGTTGAGCTCAATTTTCTGTGGTAAAGACTGATTTTATGCATTCACTAGGGTCCCGTAACTTTTACAATAGACTCCCGAAAATTCGAGTACGTGAACCGAGGCGACCAGACGCCCAAGGGATCCTTGGTCAAGCGTTCTCTGAGCTCCAACGATGAATCTACGCAATAGCTTCGAAAGCTTCGACCTTGACGAGTGCAAGCTCCGGTGTACAATTCACCGTCTGGTTACCCGGTCAAAACGCAAGGTATCGCATACTGTTGAAGCCTCGAATCAATCTCCTATCAATCTGCCAGACTAGAATAGAAATTTGAGTACAAGTTTTAATGAATAGATTTGCTTTGTTCTCTCTTTATCTGAGTTTGCTTATGTAAAGTTGCTATTCGCGTGAAAGCCGGCCCTCAATGAATGTCATTGTCGTGAATTCGTCTTCAACGCTCAGATCTTTCCTCATACCTGCTACGCACTGTGCTATGGCATCCACCTACCACCAACTGCTCTCCCGGCTTTGTGGCAAAGATGAGACGCTCAAGAATGCTAAGGATCTTCTAAACATAGCTAGGGCAAAAACCGGTCCTGGCTCTGGCCGGGACTTGGGCGGTAACGCGACTGCCTTGCCTGCTATCTGTGCATTCCTGGCTTCTGAAAGGTACATATTTGTTCGTTATCACCTTCAATTTCATAGCTTATGGCCATTGAAATAGCTTAGGAAACAATGACGTCAAGAAAGAGATGGCTCAGCAATCATCGTGCTTGAGACCACGAGAGTTTGAGTCAACTCTGAACACGGTCCAAGATGCTCTCTCGACTTATCTAAACCGAAAGCGAACAGGAAACGTCTCCTACGAGAGTCTTTGTCAAGTTCATGGGTTGAATGAGGATGCGTTGTACTGGATGGATCAAGTAGACAAGGAACTACGTAAGAGCGGCGAGCTGAACAACTTAGAAGTGGATGAGGAAGCTGTACTTTTGATGGTGTTTTATTGGACATGCATTGCGCTTAATGTAAGTACCTTACCCTAGCTTTTACTCTAGAAGCTACTATTTTCTGATTCTTGTCTCGATACACTAAAGATTCGTTCCGTAAAGCAGTCGACAATCATAGCGAAGTACGAGGTTCCTCTAGACGTTTTTCAGGATCTTGAAGAACTTCTGGACTCTACCTGCTACAATCTCAAAGAGAACATGGACAAATTTGTTAGTGAATCTCGTGGCTCTAGGTCAGCGGCTCCAAGCCCCAACAAAGCTCGAGGCAGCGGTTTACGAAAGCGGTCAGGAGCCTCTCCCACAAAAAATGCAATGAATACATCTCTCGTGTCCGTCTCGTCCCCAACAAAAACGCCCACGAAACCAGCGCCTCTAGCAAGCATGCTGGGCGACACACCCTCAAAACGAAAGGCTGTTCTTCCCCCTCTTCCTTTCATGACGCCGAACAAGAAACAGAAGACGACTTCTCCGATCAAGCTTAATCGGATACCCGTCACGGGTACCTTGTCGACGCCGTCTAAAAGCAGCGCTGAGGTGTTTGCTCCAACACTCTCGCCAACGAAGAAGTACGGAGGCACGCGATCATTACTTGCTTCGCCGACAAAGCCAGCTCCGGCAAAACATCTGAACGAAGCCGAGCTAGTTCATTATCCGACAGAAGCTCAATCGGTGGAGTTAGAGGAAAGCGTTGATGCAGGAACCGCCTACTACTCCCATGAAGAATCGCATAGGGCAAACGATTGGGAGTAGAGCAGAGTACATCCAAGTACGCCGTCCCCTCGGAAGGCTGTACAATTGCAGGCTTCCCTCGCGGACCCCTCAACACCGACAAAGGCTAGAGAGTGGAAAAATACTCGCCCGCATCTCAGCCAGTTGCTTGGTGTCGACGTTGAGATGGTGAACACCCAGTTAAGGGAAACAGAAGACGCCTTTTCTGAATCATCAGAGGATGAGGAAGGTCAACCACCTCCATGTCGACATGGTATACCTATCTTCGCCGACCGACTGTTCTATCGTTATCGCGATCCGCGAGTCATACGAGAATGGGAGGATTGCGAGAAGACATTAATCCTGCAACAAGGGAATGCGCTCAGTGATTTAACTGTTTACTGAGCGCAGCGTGTTTTTAGCGTGTCTTTATCTGTTCTTGACCCCGGATTAAGTGCAGCATTCAAGAGTGTATATCAGACGTCAATTCGTGGCGTTGAAATTATACAGAGGAGAGGAGCCAATGGTATGATACACAAGCTAAACATTAATCATCCCAGTGATGCTGCCTAGAAAATTCAGACAGTTTTCGTTCAACACTCGCCCAGATACCCGTCTGATATTGAGATTCAATCTCGCTGATTCTGGTCCATGTGCTTGTTGGAGCGAAACGACAGAGACAAAAGGAGGTATATTTTTCATTCCACAAGACGGAAAGTATTCTTGTTAAAGTAGGCCCAAGCTGCGTCACTTCTCCCGGTGTGAGGCTGAAGGAACCCTGCGCCAGTAGACAGAGTTCTGGTTTGTACCATTTGCGGATATCGTGGGTACGAGCAAGCTCCAGTTTACGTGCCGACGGAAGACCTAAGGACTCGAGATCCTGCACGAGAGCTCTCTCGAAACCTTTGAAGCACCACGTTCTTGCTAGACGTAATGCCGTGTCCAGCTCTTCGTCTGTGCATTTTTTGGCGGAAGATAAGCCACGTCTCCAATGCTCATAAGAAATCACAAAATGCTTGCAGACAGAAATGCTATTTATATTGGGAATAGAGCTTTCAAGAAGCTTCGAAATTCACTAGTCGTGATGTCTTCTAGTCGT
Source organism: Sanghuangporus sanghuang (assembly GCA_009806525.1). Classification (NCBI taxonomy): domain Eukaryota; kingdom Fungi; phylum Basidiomycota; class Agaricomycetes; order Hymenochaetales; family Hymenochaetaceae; genus Sanghuangporus; species Sanghuangporus sanghuang. The sequence goes on along the minus strand of VVIT01000001.1, from coordinate 863,956 downwards.
ATTGGATGCTCCTCGTCTCGTCCGTCTTCCGTGGCTGCGTCTGATGGCAACGCAAACATGTCTGCTAAAACCTCTGACTCGACCTCAAACTCTCTCCGAGGTACCTGAAAGACAGTGTCTTCCACCTATTCAGCTTGTCGTATTGTGGCTCAATAACTTAGAAAGGCCATATGTAATTACCTGAAATGCAACGAGACGGTCAATGAAATAGGTGTCGTCTCTCTTCGGCTTCATGCTGTGCTTGATGTTCGACTTGATGTATTGGACAACTTTGGGGGTGTTCCTGAGTCATTCTGTCAGGGTGTGCTAGTATAAATATGCAAACGCTGCCTCGAGGACGCCGCATGGTTTCTGCATTAAATATAGTAAACTTAAGTTAGGCGCCCACTGGCACCGCAAACGGAAGAATGTGACTCAAACCTGATACATATGAGTCACCGTTATCTGTCCATCTGAACAGCGATTCGCATGGTTACCCCTTTGTCGTGATAGGAAGCGCTATGGTTTGGATGTGGATGAATGCATTTCAATTTATGTTCTGAGCGCCAGAGGGCCGCGCCTTTCTGAAGCATTCATGTGATGTTGATGCGTCAACTTATTTGCACTTGTTTCGAAATTCAAGCGCCGAAATATCATACCTGTCAGTATTAGTGACTTACATAGTAATTCCCAACCTGGGTGTCTGTGACAAGAGTATGTCCTCTGCTACGAGCACTACATGAGAGATTCGGAAGGAAGCCGCGTCGATAAAGTTCATAATCAACTCGTTCTCGGGTGAATGATATCGAGCTTCGGCGCCACCGCCTGTTCCTGATGCAGAACAGGGACGTTCTAAATTTCTCGTTGTGAAGCCTATACGCTCCTCTTCCTTATTCACGACAAATTTCCAGAGGAACGAGCTCCAGCACCTTGCGAACGCCACCCAGTATGAAATATAGGACCAGAGGCAGTTACCTCAAGCTACTCTGCGGAATACAGGCGACGGGGTATACATTACAGGCAGGCAGTGATGTAAATACAAGAGACACCGATCTTTAGTCAAAGATGAGAGCACCCGCATATCTACGACATGATCAGTAGTACAAGAAACGAGTGAATGGGAAATTTAAAAAAAGAACGTCAAGGCATGGATGAGTGGTGCTGACGCGAACCGACAAAGCAAACATGACGAATCAGGAGACAAAAGAAAAGCAAACACACTCACTCAGGTTCCTTGGATGACGAGTGAGTTTATTCGTACAAGCAAAGTCCCCTACAGTGTGATCGAAGTACATCACTCTGTCGCAACCTCTCCACCGCCGGCACTTGAACCTGCAGCCGCGGCCGCTGCGTTCTTCTTATTCTTACTGCCCTTCGGACGCCCACGCGGTCTCTTCACAGGTGCGTCCGTAGCGGCAAGGTCCGTTGCTCCGCGCTTGGGAGCTGATGACGCAAGTGTCGCGCTTTCCGTGCTGGCAGGTGCGCCGTTAAGTCGGCGTTCGTTGAGGTACCTGTTTTGAGAAATCGTGTGTAAGCGCATCGCACGTGAAGAAACTTGTGAGATACGAACGCTCGGCCCTTTTCTTCAAGGGTTTGTTGTAAACTTGGCAAAGGTGGTTGCCCTAATTCCGCCCGCAGTGCGTCGACTTCCCGCTTTGCGGAGGTATACTCGCCGTCGGTGATAGTCTGGATTTTTGCACGCAACTCAGAGCATCTGTGCGAAACATATCAGGCAGAAGAGATGGACATGGAATAAAGTTGCGTACTCCTTATTTATTGTCGACTCCATTAAGTCTGCCTGGAGAAAAGAGCATCAGTCATAAGTGATTGTAGGTAGTAAAATGCCAAGCAACCTTGTCGCGATCTTCGTTCACCTAGGAAGGAAACTTTAGGATAAAGCATGAATACAGAAGCTTCTTGCTTGCCTGTCGTAAACAGTTGAGAAGTCTAGACCGTTCGCTTTCCAACCTATAGGCCACCTTGTGACATGGGACTGTGTGGAAGGCAACATAATATGCGTACCGGTTCTTCTCCTCCTTGACATCCTGTAAAGCTTTGTTCTTAGCTTCGAGCTGAGTATGCGCGGAGAGAATGTGGGCAGTATGAAGCTGCAGAGTTAATGAATGCTTCCTGTGGAAGTGACGAGTGACGAGTCAGTCGCAAGGTGGAGTAGGCTAAGTCGAACGTACTTCAGCTCTGCCGTTTTAGCCAGATGCACCAAGTTTTTTGTCCAGTCTCCTTGTGCAACGAGAGGCGTCGAGTGATTCTGATTCTGGGCTTGTGCTGGTGTCTGGCTCTGAGTTGAGCCGCCTGTGGTGTGTGGCCGTACCTCCCGTGTATACGTGTCACTCGGAGCGATTGTTGCTGACGACAGTGTGGGAGTTTGCTGCTGCTGCTGCTGCTGCTGCTGAGGCTGTTGTTGGTGCTGTGGTGGTAATACAGGCGGATGTGCAGGAGATTGAGGAGGGACGTAGTGGTGCATGACTGGCGGGTATTGGAGGTAAGGATTGCCTTGGTGCAGCGACATTGTTGTCAGAAAGACGTGGGCCGCGGGGGGCGGCAGTGCGGAAAGCGAAGCTGGATAAACATTGTGCGATGAGTGTCAGTGGCAAGTGCTCGGAGAAGAGGAGTGGACGAGATGGACGCGCCTGTGGGATTTGGCGACTGTATGTATGCGTTCGTTTCTGTGCGAATCAACAACAGGAATATGTCCTTTCGTCACAGCCGTCAGTGTAAAACCAACACCTGTGCGTATCAGGGGTCCCCGGCAACCCCCGAAGAGTCTTCTTTTGGTAATTTCACTTTTCAGCGTATAGCAACGAGCAGTCGCATAAGTTTCTCGCAACTCGCTCACTAAAACAATCTAGGCCCGTCAATCGTCGACAAGTGCCTCAAGGAGCAGAGAGCAAATATCAAGTGGTATAGCGCCTAATGATACGCAGAAGACAGCTCCATTGCTTTTCGCATTGTCGTTTTGTTTCGTTTCAGGGAACAGGCCGAGGGAGACGCGGAGCGTCGGTGTTGCAATGGCAAAGCGACGTTATCTTGCATCATACCTCGAGGATTCAGTCCAGGAATTGAACTCCGCCCATTTACTTTGCCCTTTCTGATTCTGAAGAGGTGCGTCTTTTTGAGAACGTTCCATTGTGACAGCGAAAGAGGCCCTGACCTGAAATATCAGGACATCTAAGCCTCTACAGTTTATGCTCAGGTGAACTGGAGAAGTAGCTGGTAGGAATATTGTTTAAATCTTGTTGTACTCGCAAACCTTCTGGATCTGCTGTTGCTCGCTACTCCCCGTCAATTACCACACGAACGCACGCCTCTCTTCTGAAATGCAGAGCACATTCGATCCAGACACGATTACTACGTGTATTTCTACCCACCCGAATACAGGCCTAAGCACACGTGTGCAGGTATCGGCTACTTCACAAGACGTGGATGGAAGGCATTCTGAACATGGATTTCGAACGAAACCCAGAGCTCAAGATTAACTGAGGTCTTTGGATGTATCATGATCTCAATTGACAGGATCATTGGTTGACTTTGACTCGGCAAAGATATGTAACTTGTAAATGCTTTCGTATTCGTTCTCTCGACTAATAGCATCCATGCTTTGTCGGCGACAAAGGAGGTCCATGTACAAACCCCTGCCCCAAATGCTTGGACCGCGTTATCAGTTCGAGTCATGCCTGCTACAATTTGAGGGTCCCGAGCACAAATATTTGGGACCAAACCTTGTCTCCGCCGATGCCAAGCTGTGGCCGACGGGATCATGACGGACCATGGCCACCCACAACGCAGAGATAGAGCATCATAGTTTTAGGACATGACCGAATGCACCGAGAGATCAGGCTCCTCAGAATCTCAATAATATGAAGGCTGCATGTTCTTCAAAGGTATCGAGGGGTCAGAAGTAAGTGGACGAGAATAGAAGGCGTCTCAAAGAAGGAAGATGCGGTCACATGACTTCAAGACAATAGATGTCCCGATATAGAAACGCGTTATGGACCACGGTCACACAAAGGGCATAGCGTGTATTGTCCTTACGACCGGGCCACGAAGGTCTGTGGTTATAGGTTTGCGGCTGACGCGTATATAAGGCCCACCATCTCCCCCCCTGCATCTCCATCATCTTTCCTTTCTTCCCTCATCATCTTCCCTCCCTCCTTCCCTCCTTCCCTCCTTCCCTCCTTCCCTCTTCTCTTTCCCTTCCTCGCCCCTTACTTCTGTGCTTCGCGAGTCGCATGAGGAGTAGAAGTCTACTCATCATGCTACTCGAGATGAGGTGAAACGGCCACCTCATCTACCCCTGTTGGATCCTCAAAGTGCGCACAATATCTCAAGCGCAGGCGGGTCTCATCATGCGTTCATCCCCTCATCATCGTTCTGACTTGACACCTTTTCCATTAGACAATCATTGACCTCTATGGTCAATCTAAAGCCGTGAAGAATCACAGTACCTAAGCGTGAAGGACACCAATCACAAGTCAGTACTCGAGAATACGAATCGTATTCTCGAGTACGGCACAAACGCGTATGAGTCTAACACAAGAACCTCATACTCAAGAGGCGTTTGGAGCCACGAGAAAGGCGGCGCCATCGGGGAGGGAGGATGGGTAGATGGCGCCGCCCGGAACTTAAATAGGTGCGTCGTACTACTTTTCTTTTCATTAAACTCAATCTGATGCCTCGATTGCGGCTCACAGTTGTAGTTGTGTGATCATCGGTCTCATATGAGACGACTTCTGCAAAACGTCAAGATCAAGGCGGCTTCCTGTTCAAGACAACGCAAGGAAAGAAGAACTCGAAACTGAAAAAGAACGGCATGAAGGTCTTCATGCCATATCGTACGTGCTTCCAAATGCACTTCTTCGCGAAGACTTATCTCGGAGACGGGTGTCACTGGACTACGTCGATGATGAGATGATCAGACTGACAGCAGCCAACTCGTTCAGGTGGTCTCGGAGGCACCGATGTGCCAGTGATGAGACGAGCCTCTCACACGACGACCACAAAGTGAGGAGCCACTCCCACTTTGTGGTATAGTGGCTCTTCCTCTCGAGGAACAGCCACGACGGCTCGGATCGCGCTTCGTCGGGTGCGTCCGACAGCGAGTGACGTGGTTCGGCCATGTCATATACTTTGCTGAGTTCCGCATAATCTTTTCCACCGCCTCCTTCGCGGGGGTATCTTTTTATATGTACTTTTGTGTTGCCTCTCCTTTCCTAGGAATAGCGCCCATGTCTGCCAACGTGAGTCGTCCAGTAAAACTTTCATCATATCGCGACTAAACATTATGTATTTGGTAAAGCTAAGAAGTATTGTCAAGACCACCGTGCTCTGTAAGACACTACACAACTAACTGTACACGATACCGAGTTCATCTGGCCCGATGATACCGGCATCAAGGGCTAGAATTTGAACTCGAACCCGCTCGACAGTGAAGACAGGTCGTCATCGCTCGCGTATGCGGGCTTACGACGTACCAATCTACGACTTGATCTCACCCTTGGCTCTCTGAAGCGGTCGCGAGGATTGCTTCCAGATGCTCCGGTCTCATTGATGCGTGCGCGAGATGATGCAGCCTCTCTCGGTCCCTCTGCGTTACGCAGCGTTCTTAGCATTTCAAAAGCGTGCCGCTTTGCTGATTCCGAAGTATTAGGATCTACCGTATCCGTCAGCCCATGTCTGCAATGCAGCAGCTCAGCTTTCTCAGTGCTTACTTCTGAGCACCGCCGCATAGTCACGTCGGAGTCCAATAAGATGCTCCTCAGCCGCCTCCCGCTCGTGTTCTATAGGTGCCTCAATCTCAATTGACTCCTCGCCCTCGCTGATGCTTCGTCGACCATCGTAGTTAGAGTCATAATCGTAGCCGTACGAGCTCGCGGTAAGGGAACTCATGGAATCGTTTATGCTATCCGGCCGGCTTGGGATTCTTATGTTTTTACCATCTCGTACGCTTTGCTAATGGGCACTCGTCAGACTAGCTGTTGCGAATTGGTCATTGCTCACCTTTGTCAATGACGAGAGAAGAGAATCTCTGTCCTCGCCCTGGAACTCGTCAAGCCAGGCTTGCATCGCATTGATCATTTGATTTTGAATCTTTGACTTTTCTGACATGAAGTATGGGTGGTAGAATGTGGTGAGGACCTTTGATACGAATTCTCAACAAGAGGCGAGCGATGAAAGGCCAGACACTCACTTCATTGATGACATGGTCAATGTCTTGCTCATCCTCGTACCATGCCTTAATCTTCAATCAGCTTACATTGTAGAGCGGAAACTAGGCACTGACTGTTACGACAAGGCTAACTGTATGCTCGACTACAATCTTTGCGACTCTTCCGGCTGGCTCGTTCAGGATCAGGTCAACGTGATCCTTCGCGAGGATGCTATGTGTTGGATCTGACGCCTTCGGGTTGTCAAAGACCTGACGAGTGATCATTTAGAACATACGACGAAACGTCAGAGACAGAAGCATATTTACTTCATATTGTTGTTCCACGTCGATAACTGCTTGACTTTGCTCTTTAAGCGCTAAAGTTACTTCCTTTGCTAGAGGCTCAATTGTTCGCATGAGTCACCCTGTCGCACAGCATTGCTCGAGTTACCTACAACTATTATGGGCGAAAGAAGTGTATAGACACCTGCTCGTCACCGAGATAGTAAGTCTCTATCATTCATCAGCTAGACTGCGCTGACAGCTTACATTCGTTTATTGCATCCATGAGCTCGTCCAAAAGATCCGAAAGGCCTGGTATACTCTCAATCGCGGATGACATCGTACGGACCAAGTCATCTCGCCATGACAGAACATCCCATATGAATTCCTGCGTCTCCTCGGACGGTATGTATTCTGTCAGGTCTATTTTACTCTCATCATCAGTCTTCTCTTCTACCATCGGACGATGGGTCTTCGATCGCTTTTCGAGATCTTGAGATACCACAGCCTTCTGTCCTAAAGCTTCTGGAAGCCGAGCAAGAAGCTCACGAAGGCTTGAAAACGACGTTCCACTTTCTGCCTATAAAAAGATGGAAGTGATTAGCTGGCGAAGTCGTGCCCGCAAAATACCTCACTTCTTCCATGTGAACCGTGAGGTCGACGATGCTGGCCTGGCTAAGGTGGCTATACGGACAACTGAAGTCAGATTGAATCCTTATGTGGCTGGAAATACGCACTCAGATGCTTCTCCTAGCACGGAATGGATGAAGTCTGCGCTTCCGAACGTCCCTGTGACGAGGGGCGGTGCCATCCCCGCCGACGTACGAATCAGAACTATTATTCATCATCATCAAGAACGTGCCGCTTAGTATCCTTGTATGAAGTTCTTGGTACATTTCTTTACCTTCATCCCCAACATGGCAATAGACCTCGGAACACCCCAGTTTGCGTAAAGCAATCTCGCACCAATTGCCTGAGGAGAAGGTCAGTTGACATGGAGAAGGCGTATTCGAGTACGCTCACTATGCGCAAAGAGATCTTCGAGCGTGTGGAGTGCTGAACCGAGGAGACGGAATGCTTCCCACCTTTCTTCGTCGCCTTCCGGGTCCTCTTTCTTGTCCGACTCGGATTTGGTTTCCCGCTTGGAATTACCATGCACGCCACGTCCGAGTGTGATGCACGTTCGGAGTGTTCGCCGGATGTGTGCGGTAGAGGTGTCCCAAGTGTGACCTTCTGTTGCCATATATTTCTATTTGAGAGTAGATGAATGAATGCGTGCCTGTCAATGCCAAGACAAACGACGAGAAGGAAGAGATAAACCTTCATGCCGTTCGTTAGATCAACCTCGAGCTCTTGCGGGTCGACTGGCGGACGGAGTCGAGGATCATACTTTTGTGCATCGTCGGCGTAACCTCTGTATTCAAATACCTTTTAACTTTATGCATTATGAAATATAAAACCTATCTAGCCTTACTTTGGGTTATCTATATGTTCCTATCAAAATTGAATCATATCACAGTAAAGGAAATGCCATGAGCAGAAAGAGTAGTGAAAGGATCATAATGTTACTCACCGCCGGTAGATAAACTCCGAGCCTCTCAGGGGTTATATGGAACTCGCGCGTGGAGAAGCCGAAGCTCTTGTGTTGTTCAAATTTCATTATAACAAAGCCTTGACGGAAATCTAAGGAAGAATACTTGCCATGAACCCGAGAACCTGAATGATGAGAATGAGCGTATCATGCGACATCTTGCTCAATCCCGCAACGTCCATCGCTTGCGAGTAGTCGCGAAGCCAGTTTCCCTACAAACAAATACAAGCATACGTTAGTGGTCCATAGAGTATCAGCAAGTGATATGTCCCTGAAGATCAAAGACAGTCAAAAGACCCTTACAAAGTATATACGCCGCATGTCGGATTTGGAGAAAGTTTGCGCGGCGCTGCCTCTTAGAACGGCGAGAATGCCCTTGGTGAGGAGCGTCGAGAAGAAATCGGCGATTCCGCCGCTCCCGCCGGCATGGTGGTGCGGGGACTTGGCGATCGTCGTCAGAACTTCTGCAATATCTGTATATGAAACAATAATATCCTGATAAGTGATTGGTGCCGTATGATGAAAAGCAGTTGTATTGAATCGGATATCGTTATCCGTACGATCAGTTCAGCAAAACTTTTTTTTTCTGAGTGATATGAAAGGGGGTCAAAGGGGAAGAAGTTTTGGATTCCGAAAGTTGGGAAGAACAGAATGGAAGATGCGAAGAAGTGGTGGTGGAAGGAGGGAAGGGCGGAAAGGACGGAAAGACGCGTACGTACCACCGTGTCTGAATGCCCGATCATTGAGATACGAGAAATTCGGAATGGAGCCCGCGCCGAATGCGTACGTGCCAGTTGGCAAGACCGCGAGGAGGATAAGGACCGAAAGGAAGAAGATGGATAATCGAGGCATGAGTACGTGCGACTGTTTGTAAGGTCTTGGAAAGGAAAGATATGTAAGTATGTATGTATGTGGACGTGATTCCTGTGACTGTTTCCAAGATGTTCTGAGTTTTCTTCGCTTCTAATATTTGCAGTCTAAAGGTATGGTAGTACTGTACACGAGTAGAGATCGGCTACTTCCAGCTCAGATTTACACGCCGATGACGCAAGGTAGGACTCGGAAGAATGCGAATGCGTGCAATGTTTTTTTCTCCCAAGCGATAGAAGAGGTGTAAGAATGCAAGAGAAGCTTAAGAGTAACAGGTTTCAGGTGACTTGCGTACTGCAAAAATGAGGCAGTCGTGAGGTTGAATGTTACTCGTCCCGTCGTCGATTATCGCGGATTCCGTTCCGATGATCCTTGGACGAAAATACTCGATTGCAGGATCCGACCTCGGTATCACCAGAAGAAACCTATAGATGAAGATGCAGAAGTCCCTTGCGTCAGAAAGTAGACCTCATGACTTGATGTGTGGATTGAGGTGGTGGGGGAAGTTTGGGACGAGCCCGACGGATGCGGATGCCATGTGTAACTTATAAGTGACTGACTCTTTGGCCATCCGAAAGGAAGTCCTGACCTCATCACGATTATCAAATAGAGTTATCTAATCTGACCCCTCTCAGACATGCTGTAGTAGAATTAACTGGATGAAAACCAAAGCGGTCGCACGAAATGCCAGCTCATTTTCAACAAGAAGACTATGTAACATAGGCGGAAGAAACGAAAGGACTGAAATGAGAACGAGTAAAACGTGACGCAATGTCACCATCATATCACATCGAAGCGAAAATCGAAAATGTCTGGTCTGGACCGCGACCCCAGTCGACAGTGGGTGATCTAGGCTGTCCAGACCGCGCCTCGACACTGTCTCGACCTCTCCCTTTACTACAGCAACCACACGCGCAACGGAGTGCGAGCTAAAACGTCTAAATAAGCTCCGATACGTGACGATCAGGCTCGGAGACGCCGAATATTGCGTGTGTGAGGACGGAAGTATATGAGAATATGTATGCTTGTAGCCATTTAAGGTCGGTAGACGGGGTTGTTCTGTACGATGGACTGGCGCTTGTCGGCGATTCTACTTGTGTTGATCGTGTGCTAAAAGGAAGAAGAGCTGAATGATGTTGTTTCAGGTTTGGCGCGCCCGACGCTGTCGGTCTACAAAATAAAATAAGATAGCATGACGGATCCTCAGGGACAAGCGAATCAGCTTGGGACTCCGGTAGAATGCACGCGCTAACGCTAGTGAAGATGAGCGTATGGCTATGCAATTGACTTGCTCGACATCTGAAGGTCCAGACGCAGATAGTGCGAGCTGAGTAAGTGATGAGTTCCGGCGGTGAGCTGGCATCATAAACAGGTACGCAGTTGCGAATGATACGCATGTGCTGCAGTGATTAGATGCCTACGAGGCGGACGATCGCGGCGGATGAGATCCTTTGAGCCATTGCCACTCCGGCGGCAACACCGTCTGATGCGAGCATTGACATTTGCAAGCGGACAGAACATGGTTGCGCGAGCTGTCGGTGATGATTGTGTTGTGCCTGTTTGGTAACAATGTACCTTAATTCACCGGCATATACTCTTCCCATTCGCCAGAACTTGCTGGATTCGAACAAGTTGCGCAAGATCGATTGGACGCTGAAAATATAACTCCCGAAAGTTCAGCTGGAGTGAGAATATGATGACATTCATCTTGGAAAGAGCGATCGTATTCCGAGCCGTATTGAGCGAACGACGAGCCGGAAGGGGTGCTCACATGTCGGATAGCGGGTATACTTGAGAAATTGCAAGCCACCCATTTGGCTCATCAGGGAGGGAAGGAGACGGAGAAGATGAGAGGGAGCAAAGATAGAAGGAAGCTGACAGATGGCGGAGATGGTGGGATGAGATGGGTGATTCCGGAAGTACCGGGCAAGCACAGCTATTGGCAAATCGCAGATAGGGGGGAGCTGGAGGTGTAACCTAGAGGCGTGGGAAAGCGGGGAGGCAGGGCAAGTTGCGAAAGCTAAAGAATGACGGAAAGATATAATGAGAAGAGGCGCATAGGATAGGCTTGTTGAGGAGCGGGAGAAGGTCGTTGGTGACGATTGGCGTTGTGTGATGGACTGTTGGCCTGGACCAGATACAGCTTCCCGTGGATCGTCGTCGTCGATGGGCTGGAACACACTGGACGGTCTGTGCGGGCGGACAGCGGATTGGGTGGAGGATACACTTTCTCGGACGCAATCGAAGGCCAGGGTAGCGAGATATCTGATTAAAGTATCAAGTTCTAGGGGTACCTGTGACACGGATATCATGCATTGCTTCACTTTGCTCGGCCTGATGAGATAAGTTTTTTACGGACGGAGGGTATGTACAGTACTAGTACTTGCAGTGCAGTAGTATATTTGTTTTCCGTGTGTGTTGTGTTGTGCAAAGAAATGTCCCGAAATGGGAGTCCGTTTCCGGATGCGGGGCCGGCTAACGGCATATATACTCGTTATGTATATCTAAAGTCAGGCCTTGTGGTCTTCGCGCCGGACACTAGTACTACTGCTCTTGCTCTTGCTCTTGCTTTTGCTCTCTCTCCCCCTCTTCCAATCTCTTCTCCGTCGCATTCCACACATCTTCCTTTTTCATTCACCGACGGGTGCTCGACAGCGTGCGCGTACCCGCCCCGACGCCCTTTACGTAGTATCGACCTACAGTTTACCCGCATACGCCCCTTGTGAGTGTCCGCACCCCATATCGATCGGTACTATTCTCGTCGTTCCTCGCGGACCTTCGGAGTATACAATACACAATGGACCAATCCGCCCAGTACCATCATCATCACCACCAGTCTCACCCGAATCATCATTCTCGCCAACAGCAGCTCTTCTCACATAGCGGTCAACTCCCGCCCCCCTCTTCGCTCATGCAGTCGTTCTCCCGTTCAAATACCCTTCCGCCGATACCAGCAATGTCCCATCCTTCCGACTCCCGGTACCCGCCGCCGTCCTATCATCCCTCGTTAAACACGCCTTCTAGTTCTGCAGGCACGCTTGCGAGTCCTACCAGCTCAAACCATGCACCCGCGCCATGGTCCGGCCATCGCACGAGTAGCTCGCGCGACGAGACGCATCCAAGCGTCAGGCGGCGCGAAAGCAGGGGAAAGGTGATGGACGGCCCTTCCTTGCATGATGGACTACGCGAACCGCAAGGAAGTTCGCGGAATCAATCCCTCGGAGCTCCACAAGAGCAGGGGAAAGACGGGGACGACGGAATGAGCTCGACAAGCGACTTTGTGAAAAAACTTTACAAGTCAGTATTTTCTGTTTTCTGGACATATGTTGTGCCGATAAGGTTTATGATTATTTCCGTGTTCGTTTAGAATGCTAGAGGATAGCTCATTTCAACATGTTGTCTCCTGGAATTCGACTGGCGATGCGTTTGTAGTCAAGGTTCGTACGCGATTTCAAATGTGAAATCGTGCAGCAATCATTGACCTCTGTTTCTGCAGGACATGAACGAGTTTACAAAGTCTATTCTCCCACGGATGTTCAAGCATTCTAATTTTGCAAGCTTCGTTCGACAGTTGAACAAGTACGACTTTCACAAGGTAATTGCAAAGAACTGGGCAGGGCTCTTTGATTGCTGCGAATCTAACATTCTTCTGCATCCGTAGGTCAAGAGCGCCGATGACTCTCAGTACGGCGAACAGGTACGGTTGTCTGGATTCAGAATTTGTCGCAATCATTCTTACCGTTCTTATATCAGAGCTGGACTTTCAAGCATCCCGACTTCCAGCTGGATCGGCGAGATGCTCTTGAGAACATCAAGCGCAAAGTCCCTGCTCAGCGCAAATCGAATGTCAATGCAAGGGGACAGGGGAACTCTCCTGCCGTGTCACCTTCCGATGGCATCGATAACGCTGTCGTCCAATCATTACAAGCCCAAATTGAAAGATTAACACAGGCCCACGACGAGATGGCTCAGCATATCCGACATCTTGAAAATAATTATCAGTCTGTTCTCAATGAAATGGTCAATTTCCAACGAAACATGGCCCAGCAGGATGGTCTAATGCAAAACTTAATACAATATTTTTTGCAACTAGAAAATGGTGGGTAGTGTCCTATGTTCGGACTGCCTCAGTCAATTTCTTAAACATGAATTGCTCATTAATTCTCTTTCTATCATTTTTTAAAATTTCTTTCATATGTCCGACTGTTGAATATACCCGATTAATTCTTTCATTTACATACCATCTCGCGCAACACTCGCATTCAGCCAAATTAAAGGAGGAGCAAAGCCGAAGTAATGCTAATGGCAACGCCAACGGAGGGGGCGGTACTTTCGCCGACCAGAACCCTTTCGTGGTGGCCAGAGAGGCGCAGAGAATGGTCGGGAATTATCCGGAAGACGACGTGGCGCGAGCTTCGTTGGAGCAGCTAAACGAGATATCGAGGAGAGCCGCTGCTGCGGGTATGAGCTTCGCGAACGGCGGGGTCGCTAATGGCAACAGACCAGTGACCCCGAATTCAGCGAGCCGAATTCTGGCTGCTGCAGCGGGTATGGTTCAGAATCCGAACCAGCAGCCTGGCGCTACTCAGCAACAAGACCAGGACCAACAAACAACGAGCCAATCACAAAGTCAAGCCCAGGAACAGGCGAATGCGTCGATAGCGAATCTGAGTCGACAAGACGCGCTTCAGCGGATCGAGGAACTTGCACGTCAGAGGCCTTCGTCCGCGGCTGGGATGCAATCTGGCAGCACACAGCAACCAGCGCTTCCAAGTGTACAATACGCGAGTGGACAGGAGCCATTCATCATGCCTGGACCAGAATCAGGCGCTCTTGACTTGTACTCTGGTGGTGCAATGAACGTTGGTGATCCAACGGGCCTTACACATTCGGGCCTTCAAGTTTTCACGCTCGGTCACCTCATGCCGAAGTCGACGGGTGACGATAGCAGTGCGACTTGGAGCTTCGATGCTTCACGATCGGGGCTTGGCCAGCAACAACAGCAAGTATCCTCCTCGGCAGTCGGTCAGGGTTCTGCAGCGTATGCATCCACTTCGACGAACGGTGCATCTTCGATGGATGGTGGTTCGTACGATTCTTCCGCGAACAATGGTGCAGTTGTACGTCCTGGGAGTGCTCAAAGGCTACGTGTACGACGCTCGACGTTCGTCCCTGGGTGGGCAGTGCCGCCACGTGTTCTTCTCGTCGATGACGACGCTGTGAGCAGAAAGCTCTCAAGCAAGTTTTTACAAGTTTTCGGTTGCACGATCGATGTTGCCGTTGATGGTGTCGTCGCTGTCAATAAAATGAACCTCGAGAAGTATGACCTGGTATTGATGGTAGGACTTTGTTTGACTTGACCTTTCCGATGTTACTGATGTGATCCGCTCAGGACATCGTCATGCCGAAGCTTGACGGTATATCAGCGACGTCGCTTATCCGACAGTTTGACCACATGACACCGATCATCTCAATGACGAGCAATTCAAAACCAAACGAGATTATGACATACTACAGTCACGGTACGGAAGTTTTGTATACGCCTAGTCATGACTATCTATTGACGTAAAATTACAGGCATGAACGACATTCTACCTAAGCCGTTCACCAAAGAGGGGTTACTGAGCATGCTTGAGGTACGATTTGAGGGTGCTTGGACCGAAGTCATGAGACTGAATTAGCTCCGCTCATAGAAACATCTCACGCATCTAAAGACCATTCAGCAGTTGTCAAAGGTTCCGCGATCCGTGGGGATACCTCCGCTATCCGACAGCCAATTTGAACAAGCTCTCACAGTCAGTGCCGCGAACCCGCCCGCACCTGACGATGAGGGCGGAAAGATCAACCCGCTCGCGGGGATGGGCTTGTCAGATGAAGAATATGCGCAGATCTTACAGGGGATTGTAAATGGAGAGACGTTCCAGGGTTGTGACCCGAACTTCACTCTTCTCGAAAAGCGGACGCTTGACGACTCGTCAGACGGCCGAGACGGCAAACGTAGTCGCTTTGAGGTCATCGAGTAATCGTCATACCTTGTTAGACTCGCACTCGTTGTCTTCGCGCCATCTCATCGTGACTTTCTACGCCTATCTGTGCATCATGTGCATCTATTCCTTCGTCCTTCCCATGCCTGACTTGTTTCTACATCCCTTCCTTTTCACTCCACTCTTCTCAAATGACGCTACTGTTGGTGCAGTTGTTTCTGTAACTCCTCTGCTCCTGTTCTCGTCGCTCGCTTTGCCGCACGTCCACTTCCATGCGCTTCTAGGAACAAATCCTCCATTCATCCTTCTTAAAGTACTCGTATTTGTGGAAGTACTGTCCCCTATTACCCGTTTGTTAATCTAATCGATTCCCGTCCCCAACAATTTCGTTTTTTCTTCTCTCTCATTCATTTAAACTTTTCCCCTTCCTTTTTTTTTTCACTTCGTTCTTAGTATATTCCTTCCTTCTGCCCATCACCCGCTACCATGAGCCTTAACCCTATCAGCTTCACGTGTTTGCATGTAGCAATTAAGGATGTATTGTATAAACTGTACTGTGCCCCTCGATATGTGACGCGAAGAGATATACGGATTGGTCGTCGATTTATTTGTATAATTGTATAGAATTCCGAATGCTACCTAATAATTACACCAGATCGTTGCAGACATATACTGATCTTTGTAGTCGAAGTCATGCTACTTACGTGCTTCCATGAAATGGAGACCTATTGCAATTTGAAGCCAAACGAGATAGCTGAGATTATAACGTAACCAGTTAAATACATTCATATATAGGGCTATAGCAAGGAAAGGCACAGCAGAATGGAAAAGAGCAGAGCAGAACAGGTATCATTCCTCCTTGCAAGGCTGAGGCACCTCCAATTTCCGTCGTTTCCATATTTTCCGCTGGTAGGCAAGGACGATCGGAATGAATTCGCGCATGCCGAAGTCCGGCCAGTAGCACGAGACGAACTGGATTTGGGTGTCTTCGGAGCATTGCCAGAGCATGTAGTCGCTTAGGCGTTGTACGCCACTTGTTCGGACTAGGATGTCTAAAGGCGGACTGCCCGAGAGGGTGGTCATGAGGTTTGCCTCGATTGATTTTTCTGAGATGGAGCTTGGAGGAAATGACAAGGTCAGATGGTGGATTTGTTGGACGACCTGCGAAAAGAAGACGTACTCTATGTCGGTATTGTTCTCGAGTGTGGATTTTACAGTTGTTTGAATGGCTGTCGTCATTTCGTCACTTGAGGCGTATGGTATGCAGAGATTGAGGATAGCCCTGCGTGTATTTAGAGTAGGTTTGGCCACAGCTACGTAGCGTGTACACACCTATTATTGTGCCGTGTCATGCTTTCAGCTTTATGCACTGCCTTGAGAACATCTGGAGGTAGCAGCGACCTTCGACCGATCACACAGAGGCGGACACCATGCTTGTCGAGTAAGTTACTAGATGCGGAATTTGTCAATTTCAAGACCAGAAGAACCGGCTTCGTAGCATGCATACCCCTTCTCGCACAGTTCATAAAGCTTCTCCTTCGCCAGGTTCATGAGTGCTTGCACCTCGTCTTGGGGCCGTTTAAAGTTCTCAATGGCAAAAGCATACACAGATACACATTTAATGTCCAAGTCTAAGCATACTTCCAATAGCTACCTCACTCTTCATTAGCTTTCTTCGCAAAGAAAGAGGTACCTTGTACTGTTTAACACACCTGGCGCAGCGTCTGAAATCCATCAACGTGTCCCCGAAAGGTCTCCATATGCTTCCCTCGTGCATACCTCCTATTTCCATCCATGATAAACGCAACATGTCGGGGGATAGGTCCTGCGGCAAGGATAGCGAGCGTAACGCGCTCGATGCGCCGTCTTAAAGAAGCGTAGACCCAAAGTATGAAGGTAAATAGCGAAAACATTACCCGTGGGAAATTCTTGGCGCACAGACGACGTGTTCTTTGTATTTGTTTTGACCAGCGCACGTTTTGGATATCAATATCATTCTAAAACTACCAAAGTATAAGCAAAACTCGACGACAAAATAATTTAACATGTTAAACAGTGCAGATTAGTACGTTCTGAGTTTTCTCTATTTACTCTGGTCTATCATCGAGCAACACCTCATTGGTGTGCTTATGCAAGTCTGAAAACATTCATGATGTGAATGGATAGTGATCGCGGACAACTCAGCCACCAACCTTCATTATCGCGGTTCTTGAACAGGAGGTAGAATATATTCCCTGAAACGAATGTGACAAGTGCAATTCCAGCATAGTTCTTCACGAGGTTTGGGTCATGCACCAGCGGCGAAAGAGCGGCATTTATCAACTAGGAGGGGAGAGGCTTCAGAGATATGTACTATCGGTGCAGCTGATAGGAATAACGCACACTTCCGGCAGCGGATGTCAGCATGAATACGCTCATGACGACAGACTTCATTCGTTTTGGTGCCATGTTATACGAATACTCGAGGGAAGTAATGGAAGCAAAGATCTCGGCGATAGCAATTAGCACCTATAACTGCGTTAGTGTCAAGTGGCAAGGTTTATATGTAGAAACCACTGACGTAGCACGGAACTTGTGCCCAAATACTGATGGTACTCGGCTCAGCGCAGGAGCCGACGAACTCGCCGCATGGGTTTGTCCGATAAATGCAATACTGCAGGATAGCACTGTAAATCATAGCAAGAGACGCGATCATAAACCCGAGCCAAATCCTGAAGATGGGCTGTAATCCGAAACCAGCTCGGCGTAAACCGGGATATACAACAATATCCATCAAGGGAATGAGTATTATTAGAGCAAGAGGGTTGAAGTTCGCAAGCAGATCGTTTGGTATCCCGTGAGTCCTCATAGTTGCACCCATGGATATAAGGTTGGTCGAGAGTTGATTGTATGATATCCAGAAAAGAGGGAAGAAAAGTGCAATTTGGCATACGCCCGCGGTGCGCTTGACTTCGTCAACGAAAGCATCATCCCAAGTAATGGATGACAAGTGCGCCTCTGCGTGCCCACGACTATCTGAATCGGTAAGAAAGCTTGGCTTTGCTCTGTTCCATATACTAGTCGACCTTGCCTGATCGCTATTAAAATATGCGGTACACAAGTCAGAGACACCAACACTCACCATGCGTAGGAACCTGCGAGGATGCGAAAGACATCCTCTGAATACAATTCTGACCACTCCGAACACCTCTAGCAAGATGCTTCCCCTCGGAGGGACTTTGTAGTAGAGTTTGGACCCGGCTACGAGTACAACAGGTGTACCAAGAAATATACATGTCGGTAACGAGAATGACGCCCAGAATCCAATACGCCTTTCCAGCTGTGTGGTGACGATAGAGAACAATGCTCCGATGTTTATGCACCAGTAGAACAGGTTATATATGCGTGATATTGTGATGTTTGGGTCTACAATCACACGTTCTCCTGACTTTTCTGTGCGTAGAAAGATCTCTGTCTTTCTGCACTGGTCAGCGATGAGAGGAGAGACATTCGCTATATTCCAATCAGCGACGGGACGTAGAGAAATGCAGTATCAACGAGAACCTGCCTTTGATGCCTCCAGTGCCTATAGCAAGAACCAGGGCTCCTACAAGCCATCCGGGTAGTCCAAGACCAGCTCTTAATGAAGCAGGAAATGACGTTGACGTAATAATTAATAGTCCAGCAAAATAGATTACACAGAAAACTGCGATGGTCTTGTAACGACCCCATTTCGCGTCGGCTATTATAGCTCCAAATAAAGGGAAAATAAAAGCAAATGTTGCGAAGATTTGTTGGAGGCCAGATGCAGCTGACTGTCCGAGGTTCAAAGCACCTGCAGGAGCAGGGTCATCGACAGACGCTGGAGCTCCAGTTCCCTTTCCTCCAGGCGGAAGAGGGTTTTGGAGGTAGTTCTGAAATACTCCAGCTAAGCCATAGAATGCCATACGTTCACAAAGCTCGACGATGACAACGATAAATGCTGATACAGGAATGTTGTCTGAGACCCTCCGCAATCCCCTTTCGTCCTCCTTCGTCGGAACGTCAACACTGTCCGAATTCTCCCAGCTTTCTTGAGTATCAATCGCCTCGGCATTTTTATGACGAAGATTCGGTTCAGCTTCGGTGATCGGTCCAACGGACGTCGCATGCGCTGCTGGCTCCGCATCTGATAGAGGGATGTAATCGATAGTTGCCTGCCGGTCGCTGGTGCCAGCTAGCCAACGTCTCGCATTCCGAAATAGGCCTGAAGCGGGCATGTGTATGTGTACTTTGGAGTAAAAATGACGAGTCAATTGCATCCATAAATCTTCAACCTGATGAACTAACTACCTTCAGGCCCTATTTGCTGAAATTGATGAATCTAGACGAAAGCACGATGTCATAAAACAAGCACGTAGGAAGGTCAAACTAATGACATAGATATTAGATGTCAGGATGATATGATACTGCGAAACCACCACTAGTAAGACCTTACGGGCGGAAAAGTTAAGTTGCTTTGTTGATTACGCAATCGTCCAGTTGGTGTGACCGTGTCGTGTGAAGTTGTGACACCTCCACGGCCATTTCCGGGATTTGTCATTCATCGTTCCCCACACTCATCTCATATACCTACCATCATCATCATTCCCATTGTCAGTTGGTTATCCGCGGAATTCGTCCAGAAGCCAGTTCAATATGAGTTACGGAAACTATAGAAGCGACACTTACTCCAAGGATGCTTACACTAACGGTTATAGTGGAGGCTATGGTGGAGGATTTGGAGGAGGATATGGAGGTGCATACGATAAACAGAGCACCCTTGGAAGCCATCTGCATAGTATAGACTGGGGCAAACAGCAACTCACGAAGTTCGAAAAGAACTTTTACATCGAAGACAAGCGTGTCAGTGCCCGAAGCGACAAGGAAGTACAAGACTTCCGCAGAGACAAACAAGTAATTGTATGTTGTGGTATAATTCATCATGTGCATGCATTAACCTGTCTTCACGGAAGGTTTCTGGTAGAAACGTCCCGAAGCCAATTTTTTCATTTGACGAAACTGGCTTTCCGGAATATATCATGTCTAACATCAGTGCTCAAGGCTTTCCGTCCCCGACCCCGATTCAGTGCCAGGCATGGCCAATGGCTCTGAGCGGAAGAGATATGGTTGGTATCGCTCAGACTGGTATGTGTGCTCTTAGACATGTGTCTGTGCTACATCTCACATCTATTTAGGAAGCGGAAAAACGATTGCTTTTGCTCTGCCAGCGATACTACATATAAATGCGTAAGTTAGTTCACTCTCGTCGGGTTTCTGTCGTTTGATCTTGCTCTTTAGACAACCTCTTCTGGCGCCTGGTGATGGCCCAATTGCGCTGGTCCTTGCGCCAACTCGCGAGTTAGCCGTTCAAACTCAACAGGAGTGCGCGAAGTTCGGTTCTAGTTCGCGAATTCGTAGCACTGCCGTCTACGGTGGCGCCCCCAAGGGCCCTCAGATTAGAGATCTCCAGCGCGGCGTCGAAATTGTAATTGCCACTCCGGGGCGACTGATTGATATGCTTGAAAGTGGAAAGACCAATTTACGCCGTGTGACGTACCTCGTCATGGATGAAGCCGATCGTATGCTTGATATGGGTTTCGAACCACAGATTCGGAAAATTGTTAGCCAGATACGACCAGACCGTCAGACTTTAATGTTCAGTGCGACTTGGCCGAAGGATGTTCAGAAGCTTGCAAATGTCAGTTCCGTTTCAATCGATGAATTTAATCTGCTGACGTTATAATTTCTTCAGGACTTCTTGCATGATTTCATCCAAGTTAATATCGGTTCCACCGAGCTCACAGCGAATCACAGTATTCGTCAGATTATTGAGGTCTGCACGGACTTTGAAAAGCGTAATAAACTCATCCAGCACCTTGAACGTATCAGTACAGAGAACGCTAAAGTTCTTATCTTCGTTGGAACGAAGCGCGTCGCGGACGATATCACTAAGTACTTACGACAGGATGGTTGGCCTGCGTTGGCTATTCATGGCGATAAAGAACAGCGTGAACGCGACTGGGTTTTAGGAGAGTTCAAAGCTGGCCGTTCTCCTATCCTCATTGCCACGGACGTTGCATCGCGTGGTCTTGGTATGTGCATTATCCGTATTTTTTTAGCTCAGTGGTGGGCGAGTTGCGTACAGCGGCAACCGAAAATCTTCAATATCGTAGACTAACCATCTAGCCGAGCCGCTGTATATCTGGTTGCATCTCCTGTTGCAGCACCTGCGGTGCATTATACAGGGTGCTGCCAGTCCTGGGGTACGTCTTCGGCACGACAGGTCTCGTGGTCTTGACCGATGTCCTGTGATGTTCTTCTGTTGTTTCTTGCATCCCTCTGACCACGCCGGCGGACATGACATGCTTATTTTTACTTCTTCATGTCTGCTCGAATGCATCTCGAGGACTTCGGTTCTGTTCTTGACATGCATCTGGTTATGGACTGTAAGCTCAATAGACAGACTTGGAAGCCATCACTTTAACTGGACCTCGTTATACCCTTCGCCTGTTTGTAGCTTGCAAGTCGTAGTAAGACCTCTTGTCCTAGCTTTCCATCTGGACGTCTCCTGGGACTCGCTGCACTATTGAAGCTCTTACTTTAAATGTGTCGTAGTGCTCATCGACATTTATTTGTATGCTATCGGAACGTGCAGACGTCAAGGATATAGGATATGTCATCGTGAGTGCGCTTCTCCTATATTCATTACTTTTTTTATGCTTACCGATATTCGACAGAATTATGACTTCCCGAACAATCTCGAAGATTATGTTCATCGCATTGGCCGTACAGGCGTAAGTGAACCTGAAGAAGTGACGAATTCTTAGTACTGATGTTGTACTGTAGCGCGCCGGGATGGAGGGTACTGCATTTACGTATTTCACCACCGAGAATGCTCGGTCTGCACGAGATCTTATCACTATCCTCCGAGAGGCTAAAGCAGAAGTGCCATACGAACTCGAAGAAATGGCTCGAATTGGCGGAGGCGGAAGCGGTGGTGGCCGAGGTTCGTATTTTGCTCAAGACCTTGTATCGCTAGTTTGGGCTGACATTTTTTTCATTTCTTCAGGTCGTGGAGGAGCTAGGGGACGCGGTGGAAGGAATGTAGGCGGAAGCCGCTTCGACGGAGGATCCAGCCGAGGTTATGGTGATCGTTGGTAGATGGCGCTCTATCACTCTAAGTGATATAGATATTTTCTTTTGTATGCATGGTCTTGGTCTTCTAGCGTGGCACCTTTCTGACCGTGTAGAATATTTCAACCAAGAGGGCACTGTTCATTTATATTGTAAATTTCGCGGAAATGGAGAGCGCACCATTCATCTTCTCTAAAATATAGTAATGAAAGTTCAAGAATGTACATACGTCTCCATGTCCATCCTTGGGCCGATTCTGTCTATAAGAAATTAATGATTTACCTGCCACGGAACTGAGGTAGCTTGTCAGAGATTGGAGGCATTTCACTGCCCCTTGCTAGTTCACGCGTAACATGCCTTAGCCGCTTGACGACCGGGCATCAAATGGATTGATGCGAGGGCGTGTGATCCCAAGATTCTACCTGCCATTTTAGATTTCACAATGATCGGCGTAAAGCATTTGATGTTTCCTTTCCTAATTGGACGACTCGCATCTTTGACCTGAGGGCCCGTTCGTGTTCTCATCAGGTCTATCAAAGACAAATATAGCTTGGAATGCGGGTTAGGATGTGAAGCTTCTCATGATATACATTCCGCATCACTGGAACGTCCTAGCCCATCGCCCGTCATTCTCGTCAGGATCAGATAGATTGGTTGGCGACTCCGCACTGGCAGAGACGCTCAAGGTTTGCATTTCATCATGTTCATTTTAATTGGCTATCAGGATATCTAGGATTAGGCACTGATGACCGCTTGCCGTCATGTTTGACTTCGCGTTGAGTCGGCGGAGTGGACTCAAGATGATTTAAGGGCCATGTCGTTCTCATTTTGATTCCGTCTGACTTCTCCTTTCTCCCCCCAAGTTCCCTCCTTCCTTCAGTTTTGATTGAGGCCATGGCTCCTCTTCAGCGCTTTGAAACAGCTGAGCGCGGGTTCGCTCGTAATGTCGTTGAGCGACACTCGCCTCAGGCAGGCTTTGATTCAGATAGGCTTGTTGAGTCTGGAGCAGTTCATTCTGTTTCCAGTCCTGTTTTGCTTGAGAGGCGCGATAACACCAACGGCTCCTCTGATACCCCAGTTGTCAGTATGCCCTCGATAACAGAATCTACCAAGGCATTAGTGGGCATCATCGTTTTTCTCGGTATTGTCGTTTTGGGTGCGTTCAATTATCTGTTGTGTGTTACTGGACGCAGCTGACTTTACCGTTTTAGTCGTGGCTGGACTTCGATTGAGGAAGTTCTTGAGAAGTCGAAGACCGAAGGGTTCCAGATCTCCATGCCTTAAACCTCTTGGGCTTTGTCATTCACCAATGCCAGAGAAGATCATTTCCGAGAAGCGGAATCCCATGTATACCCAGACTCTCCTTGATTTCGGTTATGATGGTCTTCAGCCGCCTTCGAAGGCGTGGTGTCCAGATCCAAAACCACGCTTACTTTATTCCAACTCCGAGGACCATTCCGTCGGTTGGAGACCTCAGACTCTGTCGGAGCCGGAAGATGCGAAGGACGGATTAAGCCCTGACCTTATCCCTCGTCCGTTCCTTCCTCCACCGCCTCCGGCACACGCAGCGAAAAGGCTGTCGCGTTTCCCTCGTCTTGCGTCCGTGTTCGCACGATCACCGAAGCCGTCGGTAGTATCCTTCGAAGTTGATGTTGCTCCGCCATATACATCTGCTGCACCTACTCCGAAAAGCAACAATCCGATCCTCCCTCCGGACTCTTCAGTTTCTGCGTCAGACACTAGCGCAGAGGTTAAGCCATCGCCGCCTCCTAAGAAAAAGCAAAAGAAGAAGCTTCCTCACATTTGCGTCGACGCTCCAAACACGAAAGTTCCGCGTGTGCCTGTACCTGCCTTTGATCCTCCACCTGTTCCCGACATTACTGTCACAGAAGCCCCGCAGACAGTCACTGTCCCGGATGTGATTGTGCAGGGAAGAGCTTTGAAGAGCCCGATTCGTTCGGATTCCGCAAAGCCGGATGCGAAGGGGTTTGAACTTCAAGGTCCGAAGTCGTCAGCGAGGCGCAGTCGGAAATCGCTTTTCTCGCTGAAGCACTCGTCATCGAGCGCTAGCTCTTCCGGGTCAGACTCGGAGGCAGGAGATAAGTTCGATGCCTCAGGAAAGAAGCTTCCTCGGTTGGTCATCGTCGTCGATACCTTCACCGCAAATCTGCAAGACGAATTGCGCATACGGGTCGGCGAAGTTCTGCGGATGACGCATGAGTTCCGCGATGGATGGTGTGCCGTCGAACGCATCGGGAAAGAGGACGAACAGGGCGTTGTGCCACGTTTCTGTGTCACGGACCGTGCATCGATTATTCCGGACGGCCCAAAGGTGCAATCCTTGATCAACAACGGGCCTCTGGTCTTTACCGGTTCGTCTGCTATAATCCCAGCAACTCAGGGAACGAATTGAATCTTGTAACACCGGATTCACAAGCCCCCTTTTCTCATTTTGTATTTTGTCATTCTTCCTGAAACGTTCCTTACATCTTCCCGACAATCCCTCTCTCTCATTCCTTCTTATTCTATTTTCTTTCGTCTCGACCTCAGCCTCAACTTAACTTATTATTATTTACCGCCCGCGCGTCTCATCACCTCGCCGAGGCTCTTTACGAAGCTATGCGACATCATCCTCTCACGTCCTGAAGAGCGCCCAGCCAGCGGCCACGACGTCTGCGTGCGGTAAAATTTCTCCCGCGGCGCGAGCGCTGCCCGTTTAACTTAAAACCTGCGACCTTCCACTATCGGAAACGCTGGCGCTTTTGCTTGTCAACTCCTTAGTCCTCATAAGTCCACTCGACTTTCCCCCAATTATTTATTTGTATGTTGTGTAGTTTTGTGTGTAGTTGTTACTTTTGTTGATGAAGAATATCAGGTGGAAAATTAGGTGATGAGAAAATGCTGAATTGAGCGGTGTTTTAGAAGGCTCCCTCCGTGCGTGAATAAGTCTATCATAGTTTGCGCATTTGGTGACAGCGAAATAATGTAAGTAAATGCGAAAATGCGATACATAAACGTGCTATAGCTTGTCATCCTCGATCCACGTTGATTTCCGCTTGTAACGTGCCTGATCCCGCAGCCATTGACGGTATTGGTGAAGAGATCCGATCTTCTCCCCTATACGGAGCCGAAAAGGATACATTCAATGGAAGTGCTTGACAAGTTAAAGAGAATATTACAAACCATAGAAATCGGGTACGGGGTTCGTGGCACTTTGTGCTCTTGGATCGACTCGATTTTTCACTATATGATGATGGAACTCGCGATCGCGCGCTTCGATCAGAGCGAGAGAGCGCCGATGAGTTAAACGCCAAAAGCCTGAGCCAATGATGGGTCCGAGTAAATAGCCAATGCCTTCAATAAGCGACGCGTGAGCCGCGTGCATCACACGAAGAGGAACAGATGACAAACCTCCGCACGATAGAGTAGCGAACCCATAAACGTACAAGGGGTCGAAACCCTTGGTGAAATCACCGACAAGACGTGAATTTACTCGTCTTGGACGCGAGGATGTGAAGAGGACTCACGAAAATAGGTTTCGTCGCATCAATCTCTTGCCCACCGAAATAAGCTGCCCCTGCGCCGAACCCAAGAAGAGTACTCGGAATTGTCGCAGCCTTTCCGCAGTCGAATGAGTCAGATGCCGCATATAAAAGTATCAGTGCAGATGTAATTTACTCACAATCTCCCATCTGCGCTTGCGTCCTCGGATGGTCAGGTACTCTGCCCAGCCGAGCGTGTTCTTCTCGGGGGACACGTTTGCCTCGGCTTGCGAAGAATACAGTCGCCTGACAGCTATATTTTGGGGTCGTTTGAAAACGCGACATGGCGTTGGCAAAGCCTGAGCGAGCGGTCTTGAACGTGACGAGAGGGACATCTTGGGCAAGAGCAAGAGCGGAAGACCAAGCTTTGGCTTTGAGGACAGACCCCGATCACGTGAAGGATGTAAAGTGAAGTTAGTTCGTCATAAATTTAGACGCCCAAACCTCTGCCGTAGCTGGCTTGTCTTTCTGATGCTCTCACTTGCGAGCCCTATTGATGATATCAAGGCGCCATCTGGTAGCATATGCTCAAAGATACTCTTAGATCAGTGTCCGACGTGTTGTTCATCCTGTTCTCAAGGAAGAAAGGAGACTCATTTCGTTCAGAGGTCTAAGTTCATCTCGCTTGACTATCTCCTTGCTGCTGGATCTTTGGCTCTATCTCTAATACCAGGCGAATCTATATGCTCCCATCAGCATGCTGAAGATGGTTTCCATGCCCTCTATAATGTCCATTTTTTACGACCTCGCGTGGCAGCACAGGACGTTCCGGCACTCAGCGCACTTTCTTTTCTGGTGCAAAATAGATTCGTACAGATAACTTACATGGTGACCCACTCTTCTTCAAGAATTGTTCTTAGACTTTACCTCGTCCCGTACGATTTGCCAGGAAGAAAGGCTCTTCTACGCATGCGAGACGAGGACAAGATCATGAAACCAGCGAGATCTCACCTTCGGACGATCTTGCCTCGGGTCAGTAAAAGACTGTCATTATGGAACGGACAAGACGATTGCTCTGTTCAGCCGTATCTTGACGAGAGCTTCCTTCCCGCAGATAAGGTGAGCTGCTTTCCTCAAGAAAAATCGACTTATCTCACAAGAATTCATCACAAGGACCGGCGGTCGCTATCACAAATCTTCAATGATCTCACTACGACCCACAATGGGGACAGTCTTCCAGAAATAGCCCATCTGCGTACTTCTCTATACGAGTATCAGAACGAGACTGTTACCGCCATGCTAGCAATGGAGAAAGCAAACAGAATCACTGATGATCCGCTGTATATCCCGGTTGCAGGGATGACAGATCGACAGTTTTACTTTCAACCTACAACCATGGAATTACTGGCCCAACGTCCGCGATCATACCAAGCTAGAGGCGGTCTTCTTTGCGAAGAGCTAGGTTGGTGATTTCTTTCGTCTCGTGACACATTTTAAAGGGATTCATCAAAATGATCTAGGAACTGGGAAGACCGTCATGACGCTTGCATTAATACTCGCAACCTTGGATGATCTCTCGGATCCCCCGGAGGAGGATGGCTCAGAAGTTCTGACTCCACTTGCACTACGACATTTCCCTCAACGCAGGTACGGCGAGCTTCGAACATTGCTGGCAGGTAACAAGCATCAGCACAGACTCATTGCGAGTGAACGGCGCACGTCATTTCCGAGTCTCGTTGAAATTCTTTGCGACTTTACCAGAAGGCATCCATCATCCACAAACTTACGGAGTGCCGAGGACATTCCGCTCTGGCATTGCATGAGAAGAAATGTTCCGTTTTTCTTCCATTTTTACGCGGATCACGAACAGGCGAGTCTGGTTAGACAGAAAAGATCGCGTTTGCCTCGGTTGATGTACCTTACTACTGCAACATTGGTCGTTGTCCCTGCGGCTCTTCAAGCCCAGTGGTACTCCGAGATTCTGAAGCATTGTTCGACTTCTGTCCGTACACTTGTCGTCAAGTCTAAGAAAGATTTGCCTCCTGTAGTATCACTGGCGTCCGATTATGATGTATGTTCCTCTCTCGCTGTGACTATGTATGTCGGTTAATAACATGCAATAGATTGTCCTCGCCAATTTCAATGGTCAGTCTCTCGTCGCTGATAGTTGATTAGAGGTGAATATTGAAAGTGTGTGCAGTGATAAGCATGGAAGCTGTAAATAGCAAGGACTTGTCTGCGCTAGACGCCGGCTATACATGTCAATGCCCGGAGTTTAGAAACGTTCGGATACCGGACTGCTCATGCGAGGCTCCTGAGACCGTTTCTCCACTCTTGCAAGTAAGGTGGAAACGTCTTGTTCGCGACGAGGGCCATAATGCCGCTTCACGAAGTACCGAACTAAACCACTTCCTTCGGATAATTAGCGCAGAGAGGAGGTGGATCGTGACAGGAACGCCAACGACGAACTTACTGGGACTCAACTTTGGATCCTTCACAGACGTAGAGTCGCAGGCTGATGAAATGGTATTCGACGGATCAGTCCCTCAGGAACCTGAACTCGATGTTCAAATCTGCAAGATGCAGAAGCTAGACTCGTCACGAGTGGCATCTGAGGACGATTCCGAAGGATCTGAAGACACTGCAAGCAGTAGAACTTGGAGCAGAGCAGACCGCGCCGACCTCCGCAAGCTCGGCTCGATGCTATCCGACTTCCTCGGTGTTTTGCCGTTCGCTGCTAACTCAGAATCCTTCTCGAACTTGGTCGTGAATGGGCTAATGCCTGAGAGTGGACCCTTGCCAGGCGCTCTGCGCGTACTGGAAAAAGTCATGTCGGCTAACCTGGTGCGCCACCGGGTTAAGGATATTGAGCGATACGTTCGGCTTCCACCCTTGAACGAAGAGCTTGTTCTGTTGGACCTAGAAGAATATGGACAAATGACCTACAACGTACTACTGGCCTTTGTCGCCGTTAATGCTGTAGATTCTGAACGGAGAGATATGGTGCGTATTTTACTGTCTTTCTGCTTTACTTAGCTGACGAATAGCAAAGGACTACTTGTTCCACTCCTCGGTTAGTTAAGCATGGTTGGCTTTAAAGTGTTCGTTATCAATCATTTTTTCCAGAAAACCGCGGTTTTAGCGTCTACCATCGAAAACATGTCGCAGTAAGTAGCTCTTCCAACTGTTTTACTCATTGCAGACTCAGATTTCATTTAGTTCGCTCTTCTGGCGCTCTGACGAGAATGCTTTCGACTACGAGTTGTCGGAAAATATTCATCGCGCTGAGAATGCAATTAAGCACGCTTTAGAACGTGACCAACCTGATGAAGACATTCAACTGGTACACAAAGCTATACATCATCTGTACGGTCATATACTGCCTCTTCTTGTCTGGAAAATTGAATTTATTGGAACGTAGGCGCAAGGCTCTCGAGAGCAGACAATACCGGGATATACAGCACGGTCTGGAAGTGCCATATCGCATTTCTAATGCTTCGCAGAGGCTGAGGCAAACTTGGGGTCTCGTACATGAGCCTGAGTATGCCCTGGACAGTTCTGTTCCTTTCCTTGTCTATCCATCGTACGCGCTGGAGCTGCGAGACACCATTTTGCGACAGCCACTGATCAAGGAAGATTCTCTCGCTACTCGCGCAGAAATTTTGCGAGACAAGAACAGGGCTCTGACTGCATTTATCGAAGCGACAAAGTCGAAGGCAGAAAGACGATCTGATTCCAAGAGCTCGTCTGAGAAACGTAAGCGGCGAGAAGAGGTGCAAGTTGACCGAGTTAAACTCGATACGGCGCGGCGTACTGCGACTACGCATCCGAAGGAGAAGCTGCAAGAATTACAGAGGGAGTTCAGAATGGCGCAGGAAAGACTGAAGACTGAAGCCGCGAAAGCGGACCTCGGGGACATGGAACCTGACACGTCTTCTGGATCAGCACCATCTCAGGACCAGGTTCTCCTGGATTTCTCGATAGCTCATAGACAGTTGCTGCTAGGATCTCCCAATGCGCAATTGAGAGTCGGAAACTCAGCGTCCTCAAAATTGAATTATATTCTTGAAGAGGTACGTTGGGAAGAAACGTTGTTGGAAGTGACTGATTGATCGTTGAACCAGGTGCGCAAGTACTCTACGACGGAGAAGTTTCTGATTTTCTCGAGTCAACCGTTCAACTTGGTGCATATATCTGAAGGACTGGACTTGATGGGTGTCAAGTACTTGCATTTCATGAATGAGGTGTCTAACACAAAAGGGAAAGAGATGCAGCGTGATCAGTGGCTGACCACCTTCGAGACGTCCGAGACGTACAGAGTATTCCTCATGGAGCTCAAATACGGAGCTCGTGGTCTGTGAGTGGGCCGCTCCCATTTTTAATGGTTGATAGTATCTCAAGAAGGATTGTCACAGAAACATTGTATCTGCTTCTCGCGTGATCTTTTGCGAGCCCGTCTGGCGTGCTGACGTCGAGAGCCAGGCCATCAAGGTGATCCAACTAATGTAACTAATTCGAATCCTGCCGGGCTAATCCGTTCCAATTTGAAAGCGTGTACATCGCATTGGACAGACTCGTCCTGTTACTGGTGAGTGTCGTGTATCCTCGATAACATTGAATGTCGCTGATCTAGACATCTAGTTAAAACTCTGGCTATTCGAGGGACCTTTGAGGAGTACATGATCCAGCGCCGACGAGACTTGAAGGGTTTGGGAGGCAAGCCTCCAGGGTTGGCCGAAGAATGGGGTGTCCGAAATTATTTAGAGGTGTGCATCATTGTATTCACTTGTGCTGCCTTTGCACGGTTACATGACAACCGACGCTATTTCTCTAGAACCCAGTCTTTCTGGAAGCACCGCCACAGAATATGGTGAATCTGGATTTCCCGCTTCTACCCGTTCCTGCAAGTGATGGACCTATTTCGGAGAACGAGTCGAAAAGGATTGACGCTATACTTCTCGAGCAACCCGAGTTCGAACCGATGGGGAATGCGAGTGTTGCTGTTGGATTCGGTGTTGATCAGCTAGACTTATTCGAGCGGCCGTCCCCGAAGCGCAGAAAGGTGCGTTTCAACTGAATAAAGGACGGATATCGATACCTGCATTTTAGATAGTCGTCATTCCTAATAAATTGATGTATTTATATGCAATTTATATAACTATTAATTGTTCCTGGCGA
The DNA here is from genome assembly GCA_009806525.1 of Sanghuangporus sanghuang. Lineage (NCBI taxonomy): Eukaryota > Fungi > Basidiomycota > Agaricomycetes > Hymenochaetales > Hymenochaetaceae > Sanghuangporus > Sanghuangporus sanghuang. The sequence goes on along the minus strand of VVIT01000001.1, from coordinate 833,293 downwards.
GGGAGGGAAATGTACTTAAAACAGGATGGCAACGAACTGTCAGCCAGATATTGTGGGAATTAGTGACCGAACCTGACCGTTACTCATTTTGTCGCTCGCTTCCTATCCCCTTCCTTCACTTCTTCCTTCGCTTCACCCAGCTCTCGTCCTTCACGCTACCCTTTCCACCGTACCTCAACGTTCTACATTACACGTCGCCGGCGCTGCGAGGCATTGCGCAACGGCATTCCATTCTTTACTCGTTTTCCACGCTCTTTTTCTTTTTTTGCTGTGCTTTTTGCATCAGTCTCCATATCGACCTTGTGCTCAAGCCCGAGGTTCGATTTTAGACGAGAAAACATAAGAAACAAGCAGTTACTAGCTCCCTCGAACGAAAGTTGAAGCAGCAGTATGCACGAATTCCAGCGTGTGGCCCGCGCACATCGGGAGGTGTTCGGTAGGCAGGTTCGAGATGGTGATGACGACGACGATGAGACAACAGCGAGGAGGGCTGCGACGACGTCGGACGCGGAGACAACAGTGAGGACAACCACGACGCCCGCTGCTGCCAGGACTACAACGTCTGCAAATACGGTTGCAACGACGACGTCTGCAGCGAGGGCCGCTACGACGACAACTTCTGCGGCGACAACTACGACAACGCCATTGATCAATCTATCGTCGATTCTCGGGGTAACGAGCTCCACTAGAGTCACGACGTCGTCTTCTACTTCGAGTTTGCCCACGACTACGTCGTCGTCATCGTCGTCGACATCTACTAGTTCGGCGACAAGCACCAGCTCAACATTGACTCAGGAGCGTCAGCTTTCTACTTCTACTGCTACGCGCACGGCTTCGGGAACGGCTGGTGCGGCGACTGCGACCGAATCAGCTAGTAATCATAGCGGCCTGAGTGGAGCTGCGACAGGTGGTATCATCGCCGGATGCGTTCTAGTTGGTTTAGCGCTCCTCATCTTCGCGATCCGTAAGACGTTCATGGCGCGCCGCAAGCGCAAGCGGAACACGTGGGGTGCTGGCGTTTATCCGGACATCAACGACAAGTTCGGGGATGGCTTGTCGGATTTGCCGCCGCCGCTTCCTGAGAAGGCGCCTTCGTCGAATGGATATTTGGAGCCGCGCACGCCGGTTTGGGCAGCACCTCGTCCTGTCTCACCGAACCCAACGCCGACGCCTGTGCCTCCGCCACCTAGTTCATACTACATTCAGCCTCCCCAAGCAAGTTACAACAATGCAATTATGGACTCAGCTCCGAGTATGGCACCGGTCGCAGTTGGAGGTGCTGCAGGGTCGTTTGGAGGAGGACAGACTCCTCAAGGCGAGACTGCTGTAGTCCGCGTGCTCTATATCCCCACTCTACCGGACGAGTTGTCGATCACGACAGGCGAAGTTGTTCAAGTTATCAAGGCATATGACGACGGTTGGGCTCTCTGTGCAAACGCGAGAGGCGAGCAAGGCGTTGTGCCGCTCGAATGTCTGGAGCGAGGCGCGCAAGGTCAGTCGGACAGGCTTTCCGTCGGGAACGGACAGCAAGAAGGCGGCGGTGACTGGCGCAACATGAAGCGGATGAGCAGTCTCTCGACTCAGCAGCAACCGCATTACTGAGGTAAGATGGCTATTGTAATCTTAAGCGCGAGAGTCATTCTGATTGAGTTTCTTTTCCACAGCGCTCATGTCTGGAATATCTATTTATTGAAGTACCCTTCGTCAGAATAGTCCAGATTTTAAGTGCTCTTGCGAGGTTAAAATACGACTTCTTCGTCTTGTTATTCAAGGGCCACTTAGGACGTTCGGTATAGTTTCGGGAGAGCGTCGTTGCTTGCAACTTGCAATCAATTTCCTTTTTTTTCTCTTCCATACGTTCTTCGGCGTTTGTGGACATATATCTTACAATTATCCTTATACGCCATATACCCCTTCAGAATTATTGTTCACGCCGTGCTTTGCCTTTCCTTTTGTTTTTCTTTTTCAAATTCTCTACGATCGACGATGAACGTGCTTTGTATGCGGTTTTCTTGCTTGTTTTTTTTTTCTTTTACTTTGCATTTGTTTTCTTCTGGTTCTTAGAAGATAGCGCCATCTCGAGCGAGAATCCAGGTGTAGCTACGCAAATTGAATTGAATTTATGTGAATTTTTTTTTTTGATACGGAGAGATGCGATAGGTTGATTGAGAAGGACTGGGACGGGAAGTGATTATTGGTTACTTGGTTGCTAACGCGTTAGGCCGATACCGATGGCCAATCAAGCGCACCTGTTCCTTATGCTCACCGTAGACCACGGTTGGGTTGGGTCGCTGCCGGCCAATGCCAGTCCAGGTTGCTCCCTCTGTCATAGCGACCAGTAACAACAACCAGTACCAGTAACAGTCTTTTCCTATCAGGCTCGTACTGGTCAGGCGTCCGGCAGCCTGTCCCCCTTTTCCTCCCTTCAGTCCAGTAAGGAAAAACAAACTCTACTTATTTTCATTCTTAAATACTCCACGCCAATAACTACTTTGCCCCACATCCACCCGGTGGCAACCGTTTCGTTTTTTTTCTTCCCACTCGTAGTCGTAGTCGTAGTCGTAAAGTTCCCCCGCTCTCCCAGTTGTTTGGGCTGTCAGAACATGGTGAGGCTGACAGACGAGGGATACACTGACGATGAAGAGCTCGTCGCGACAGGTCCTGGTGTTGTTGTTGTTGACCAACTCCCGCTGGACCTGCGTGAGGGTGAGTACTCTTTGTCCCCTTGTGGCGTTTCTTATCTTTACTAGTACTGATTGGCTATAAACTTTTTGGTCTCGTCGTCTCGGGTCTCTTGTGCGGTCTTGGTTGGCTCTTTATTTAATGTGTGTATGTAGAACTTGTTTATAAACTACTTGCGAGTATGCCTCGCGAACAGATCGCGCGCGTCCATAGGGCGATTGCGCCGTCCGTCCAAGTGGACATCGTCGGTGTGAGTGACCTTCCACTCGTTCCCTTCGCATTAGTTTACTGATATTATGAGTGGTCCTTCCTTTTGCTCTGACAGTCGCTACCATCAGAACTAGCATTGCACATTTTCAGTTTCCTGCCTTGGCAAACTCTATTGACTGCCGCGCTTGTAAGTCGGCGGTGGCGTACAATAGCGGATGACAATTCTTTGTGGAAGGAGCTGTGCGCGCAGAAAGGATGGGCATGGCGGTGGCCGCGGGTGCCGCACGATCCGGTCCCACTCTTCTCCGTCGGCGCGAATAGTGACGGAGACGAGGAGTTCGACGACGAAGGCGTGGGCGAGGATGAAGACTCCGACGGTTCGGGCTCAGGCTCGGATTACGCATACGGAAATCTTGTCAATGTGCATAGTGGGAGCGGGAGCGGCGTTTCCCTTCCGGGTCCTAGTAGTATCCCTTCGCAGCAGCAGCAGCAGCAGCAGACGGTGGTGTACACTGGACAGCACCACCCGCATGTCTTTGGTTTGCCTGCGACGCCGCGGATTAACCCGCCTTCGCGCTCGAAAAGCTCGCGCAAGCCGAGGCGATGGCGAACCTCACCTCCGCCAGTTGCTTTCAAGAACAGTGGTAGCAATGCGCGGTCTCGGCCGTCTACAATCCGACACTCTGCTCCGTCTGTCTTGCCTGCAGCTGAACCGCCGAGGCCGAATTACAAACTCTTACACCAGACACGTATTCTGTTGAAGAATCGGTTGGTTCATGGATCATTTCGGTTCTCGACCTTACAGAATCGGGGCACGCCAAACGCACATACTTCTATAATCTACTGCCTGCAGCTGTATACCTACGAGGATGACGGTCGCCAGGTCCTCTTCACTGGCAGCAAAGACCAGACGGTGTGCGAATGGAACTTGGGCACTGGAACCGTTGAGCGCGTGTTTGAAGGCGCGCACGATGGAAGCATTCTCAGCTTGTGTGCTTACGGAAACTACCTCGCGACTGCGGGGAGCGATTTACGAGTGTGCCTCTGGGATCTCCGGGATGGGTCGCTCGTGAAAACAATAACTGATCATCACGACAGTGTACTTTGCGTGCGCTTCGACGCGAAGCATTTGGTCTCGTGTTCAAAAGATCGGACTGTTAGGCTCTATCATTTCAGGAACACGACCAGTGCGAAGCAACAACAACAATCGCCGTTGAGCGAAGGCGTTATTCTTGGCACGCATCGTGCGGCTGTGAATGCCGTTGCGCTATCCGGACCACTTGTCGTTTCTGCATCGGGAGACAAGTCGATGCGCGTATGGGACGCGGACACCGGTGCCCTACTTCGTACATTTGAGGGACATCACTCCCGCGGGATCGCCGCAATCGATGTCATGCATCCGCTCGTGCTTTCCGGTTCGTCTGATAAACACATCCGTCTCTTCGACATCGAGAAGCGACGCGGATGGAGCACTGCACTGGAGTTCCACGATCCCCTGCCTTCGCACGGTGGTGCTGAATTTGCAGTATGCCAGGCCTGTGGAGGTACAGTGGGTGACAATGCTTCCGCCACGGGTCTGGAGAGACGATGCATGCAGAGCCGACGCGCGAGCAGTGTTGTGAGCGAGATGCATACTGATCTCGTGCGGAGCGTCGCACTTGGACCTGATTTCGTTCTGAGCGGGAGCTATGATCAATCTATCAAAGTTAGCGTTTTTTTTTTGCCCCTCTTCTTTTTTACTGACTGATCGATGTTACTGGTGATTGACCTTGTCGTGATCTTTGCACTGTAGGTTTGGGATCGCGAGACGGGAGTCTTACTCGCTGATCTGAGCGGGAGGCATGAAGGACGCGTCTTTTGCGTTGGGTTTGATTGTACGAAGATTGTTTCGTGCGGTGAGGATCAGGTAAGCACCCCTTCCTCTGGTTCTGATTCCTCTAGTCCTGACGTCTGGCTGTAGAAAATTTGTATATGGGACATGTCCTACGGGATTGATACATCCTTCATTCAGTTGTAATTTCATTGTCATTTCTTATGTATGACTTTTCGGTTGAGAAGTAGAACGATTGGTACTAGATAAGCAATTGTAAAATAAACATGGATTTGTTCTTTCGCTGCCTTTTTGTATTCAGTATTCAGGCTTTCAACTAGTTTGTCCCGACTCGTGTCAAACATGGACCCACAAGCCAAGGTAATAGGTAATGATTTTATCTCTTTACATGACAACGCGAATCAAGTTCCCACGCATGCATCCGAGCTGTATTTGGTAAGGTTCCCGAATGCAGTCAACCGGTTTACTTACAAGATTTGAGTAATTTATCCGCCCTGAGCTCGTTCCGCTCTCTTCCTTCCTTCGTCGTTCATCCTTCTCTTCCCCCCCGCGTTGTGTGCCTTCCTGGTCGCTGTGTGAATAAGTGCTGAGCTGCAACCGTTCACGGCGCAGCAGGCTTATTTAGTATCTACGACGAGAACGCTGTTTTGAGTTTTTTTTCCCTTGCCTTGCCTTGCCTGATGCATCGCGTTGGATGGCTGCGCCCCCGCCTTATTGGAAGAAGAAAAGTAAGTCGGATTCTTCGATATTGAAGGATGGAAGGCGTGGATTATTGACGAAATGTCCTGTTAGCCCGGCCATGTCCGTTTTACTCGCAAGGCCGCTGTCTCTTCTCCGATGCGTGTAACTTTGTGCATAGCGTGAAGGTTACGCATGAGGTTTCTCCTGCTGGTGGTGGTGCAACGCGTCAAGAGGATAGCAATGCGATCCAAAATATTGGGAAGGACGAGAAGCGTTTGGATGTTGAGGAGGTGACGATGCAAACGCCTGTAGCACTGCGGAGCTCGCGTAGCTCGCTCAGCCGAACTCCGTCGGAGAAGAGGCGGCGCGTGGTTTTGATGTCGCCTCCTCGATCCCCGCGGATGTCGGGACTGTTGAGCGCTCTTGAACCGCTCATCGGGCCTGATGTTGAGGAGGTCGAGGTTACGGACGAGGAGGACGAAGGGGAGGATGAAGAGAAGGCACAAGAGGAGAGGGACGCGAAGCACGATGAGCTGGCTGGTGAATCGGTGCTGGAGCTCGTGACGGAGTCGTCCCCTTCACTGTCAGCGTCAGCTCAGCCTTCAAGGGAGTCTGCTTCATTGGCTTATTGTCTGGATTCTCCGGCTTTGGCTCCCCCTTCTGAAGAACGGGATAATCACGTCCTCCCTTCGGGCAACCTCCAGGCTCCGTCTACCCCGTCAGCATCTGAGCCTCATGCTCCTGACAACAACGCGCTCGTACAGGCCAGTCCGGATTTCGCACCCTCCCCGAGTCCTCTGCCAGCTCCTCCATCTTCTTCCTCACAACGCGTTACTCTTCGCTCACGCGTCCCGTCGCCAATCATCACACAGCATCTTGATCGCACTGACCCGACTGCTATCACCACACTCATCTTGGATGACAACACGCTCGAAGTTTATTCCCATTCGCACCATCAGGATCATCACAACCACCACAGCCGACATCAGCACCTCAATCACACTCAGCATACTCACAATTACACTAGCGCTAGTACTGACGATCCTTTGACCCCGTCGCGTGGATCGCGACGACATTCAACGTTCGAGTTGCTCACTTCGCCGTTTGCCTCCCCTGCGCAGCGACTATTATCTTTATCGCCTCTATCACCCAAGTTATTTCCTGCGGTCGACCCGAATTCTCCCGTGTTCAGTCATGGTGCCTTTGCTCAGCATCAACACGAAGGCCCGGGAAATGAGGCAAATTCGAAAAGGCCCTATGCGGATGACGATGTGGATTCCCTCGTGACGCTCGAGACATCGAAATCGCTTGAATCATCGAATGCTGAAAGTATACGACCCGGTTCGAGCTCTTCGTCCAGACATGCATTCGGATCTGACGAGACCTCGATCACGATTGATTCATACGAGGCTTCGCCAGACGAGAAAAAGGAAGTTGAGGATCAAGATATTGGATCTCCTCATGAGACTGAACGACCTTCCTCTGAGTACTTCCGGACACCAAGGAACCGACCGAGTACCGATGGGCAAGCCGCCGTTGAGAGTGAGCTTCAAAGTCTTCCTCCGCTGCCTCCTTCCGTGTTGGATGATAGTGCTAAGACGGAGGAGTTATTACGGCCTGACCTATCGGATGTTGATATCGCATCTTCAACGGCGTCCACGCAGTGTGATCCTTCAAATTCTGAGCCTGTGTCTTCGTCTAGTGCCCCTCCAGTCATCATTGCAGATGAGGCCTTCAATGAATCTCGCTCATCCCAGGATAATTCGGCGCATTCCGAGAAGGCTCTTATATGTTCGCTCAACGCAGCATCTCGCGGAAATGAGGAAGTCGGGCAGCAGCTTCGACTAAGGCAAGAATTATCAGCACGCTCCGCGCTTTCTGAGCATGAGACTGAACAGGAGCGTCAATCGGTCCCATCCCCTAGGAGGGATCGCGCTGTTGATGAGTTGGAAGAGAGACGTTGTGGGTCGGTCCCTCCGATAGCAGACATAATTCTCCAGCCACTACGCACTCGGAGTTCGTTGCGGCTCAACCGTCTGACGAAACTCAATCTTGCGCCAGAGGAAGCGAGTCTCCCGAGCAGACTCCGGTGTATCATGAAAGTGAAGAATTCAAGCAGCGTTCACCCCAGACGAAGGAGGGAGAGTCGACTTCCATTTTGGACAACACATCACGAGCAGACCCAATTCATCCTGCAGCAACGGCGCAAGGGACTTCTATTCATCTCGCTCCCATAGCCACGAATGGAACTCGCAGCAATTCTCTTGAATCTCCGGCAACTCTTTCTTTTGGTCCATCCCCTGTGACACCAGACTCCGTCTTTGCGCATGCGCGGGAAAAAGTGGTCGAATCAGAAGATGAGAACAGGTCTGTACACGAGACTATTCTGCAACGCCGAGCAAAGCACACGAGTGGAAGTCCCAAGCGTTTGGCTGTTGTGTCGTTAACATCACCAACGAAAGAGCTTCGAGAATCGTTCTTCCCTGCGTCTCTCGAGAGGACAGTCCGACCTTCGCCTTCTCCGTTGTATGAGGATTCGCAACATTCGGCCTCTGATTCGGTTGCTTCGTCTTCTGTTGTTTCGAGTCCACGCCCGTCTTGGGCGGAATTGCAGAAACGTTCTGGTGTTTCTAGCAAGGTTCCCTTCGGCTTCCGACAATCTCTTCTTGTGGTAAGTTCAAAATGGTATCGACAGATTTAAGTATCAGAGTTTCTGATGTAATATCTATTAGGGCCAGGAGGAATCCTCGTCACTAGCTCGGAAACTGTCTTCTCAGTTTTCCTACGACAGCTCGATTTCTCGGACTAGCTCGACATCGAGCTTAAGTCCGACTTCCGCATTTTATGCTAGACGGGCCTCCCGAGTTGACATGCTTTCAGGCCGCGCACGCTCTGTTTCTCCAGCGCTCATTGCGGCCGGACCATCTTCATATCGTCATAGCGTAGCTTCCCACTCCAACTCAGCCCCCTCTTTTCAAGGTGGACCTTCTACTGCGGCACCGCGTTCTGCTTCAGAGGCGGAATTCTTTTCAGACCGCACGCGCACTGCTTCTCCTATTCAGAACGGAGAGACTGGGCCTTCTTCATCGGCTCGACGGGCATCATGGATGAAGCCTCTTCGACTTGTGAGTGTCAAGCGAATGAAGTATACGACGAGATTGTAATTGATGCTGATCGGTTTTGCAGTCGCAAGTATATAGTTCTGCCAGCTCGGATTCTCGATGCTCTTCCTCTCTTTCCCAAAGCGATCGTCTTTCGACTAGTGAGCTACCATGGCTGACATCATGTGTATTACATCGACTAATTTATATTGTATCGCAGCTTCCGTTCATTTATCACAATCTCATGTACGAAATATATCACTAGGAGCAGTTGTACAAAACACACAGGTTTGCCTTTTCCCTTCGCGTCACTAATCTACGAAGCACACATCTAACGTATCGCTTAGCCTTCGTCCTCTAGATCTTCCTTAATTTCTGCATATCTCAACGACTCATCTATACCCACTCATAACGATCTCACTATAGTTCCTGGTGGGGAGTCCAGGATGCCTTCCATGGAATCAGTCTTAGCTAGTTGTACAGCCGTTGGTCCCATTGACAGGCAAGAAGCCGCCCATCATCATTCCCAGTCGACAGAAACAGTCGACCAGGAAACTGGAACTACCCTTGATCTTCTAAGTCCACTTTCCGGATCTATGCGTGGGCTCAACTTTGAGGAGCTATCGCGTTACCAATGGCCCGACTCCAATCATGATTCTGTGAATGGAGACGTTACGCTGACCGAAGACATTCCTCCTAACCAACCAGGATCGTCGACTTCATACCAGAACACAAAAATACCACCTACCCCTACGATACCTGCTGCTGCTCATGCTGCCGCATCTGCGCCCTGCCATGCGATCGCCACTCCTCGCCCGACACTCATGTTTGCTATCGCCAGCGATAATCCCGCAGAGGTCGAGCGCGTTCTTGCTAGCGGTGAAGCCCGCCCGAACGACGTTATTGGTCCGCAGTCTGCACTCGAGTTTGCACTGACGAACGATGCACTGGTCAACAAGACAGAGATCGTCAAGACCTTGTTGGCATTCGGTGCGGACGTTTCGACTGTTTCACCTGAGTTGCGGGATGTACATGATCAACCCGAGCCTGTGGATGGAGGGGAGGAGGATGACGTCCTCACTAATTTGCCTTCTGAAGGGATCAGCGATACGCTCAGCAAGCGGAAGAAGCGCGAGAGTACTTTGAATCCCTCAATGAAGTATTATCTCAATCGTGCGACCGCCGGACCTCAAGCTGCACAGCCGAGCGCAGCCTTGAGAAGATCGGACTTCCGATCTCTAGCGCGAATGCGATTCGACTTTATTGGACAGGACCGTGCTCTTGAACATCTTTATTGGGTGCTTGGGATGCATTCTCAGCAGCCGATCGGCACACCCCTGGTTGTACTTTGTTGTGGACCCTGTGGTCATGGGAAGAGTCTACTGGCCAGAAAGTGTACGTATCCTGTACTTCGTGCGACGGTCTGGCGAAATGTTTACATGCTTTTATAGTTGGCAGCTTGCTCAATGTGCCGACACATACGGTCAACATGACAGTCCTGAAGACGTCTCATGATCTCTGGCAATGCCCTTCCATGAGTCCCTATGATGTGAGTGAAATTTGTTCCTCTAATCTGTAACCCATATCTAAACTTTTACTCCAGCCGCCCTCGGAACGAACATTAGCTGAGTTCCTGGAAGAGAACGCGGGAAAGCGTTGTGTTGTCGTTCTTGACGTGAGCATTCGCATCGAATCCGTCCCGCTTCGCGAGTAACTTATTATCTCTTAGGAAATCGACAAGAACGAGGATGAACGAACGCTGTGGTCCCTTCTCGCTCCATGGGAGCTAGGTATGCCGCATTCACCTTAAATGAACTAAGACGTCTTTGACTAAATAACGCCGAAGGTCGATGTTCTATTGACTCAGGACGAAGACATATTGATGTGCGCAATGTCATCTGGCTAGGAACTTCGAACATTGGGCAGGACCTTGTGTTCGAGCACCACGCCGCGCGAGTCGAGCCAGATGCAGTCATGTCAAAGGCGGAATATCGCGAGCTCATGAATTCTCTCCGGCCGCTTGTTACGGAAAAACTTGGAGTAAGTTATGCTTTGCTGAAGAAAGACAGATAAGTAAATCTGACTTTTTGGTATTCGTATTTGCATTTCAATAGACTTCGTTGATGTCGCGCGTAACCGCTGTACTTCCCTTCGTGCCATTTACTCCTGAAGAAAAGCTCGCCATTGCGTCCGAGGCTATCCTCGCTCTTGGCGGGGAAGAAGCGTCCGAACTTGCTCCAGAGGACTTTGAACGTCTCGCGCTGCGATGCGTGTCGGAATACGTTAAATCGGACGGTGCTCGCTCGTTATACCGAAGTGTATCTACTCACCTTATGGAAACATTATAATTGTATAGTCGCCTAAGTAAACTTAACAGATTTAAAGGAAACTTCGAATGCAATGTCTTCTTTGCTTTGATCTTTGTCATCTCTAAGAAAGTGTGCGGAAAACTTGCTGTACTTGATGCATAGTTTGTAAGTAGAACCGCAACTCAATCACATTCATTAAAGTAGACGTATTGTGCGCACATACATGTCCAATATGTAGGTTTGGAGGAGGGAAACGCGAAAAGCATGAGTGAAGTCTAATCCAGTCCAATACTTGTGCATCGTGTGCCTTGCTTTGAATCGAAAAAGTAGAAAATTGAATGATCTAGAGAGGAAGGGGGAGAGATGGTTTGCTAACTTACGTAATTTTTTTCTGTAGCACGTAATTCAATGATTGCCCATCAATTGATCACACTCTAAAATATCGATCCAGACCTGGACACGAAGACTTGACTACGATTCTTTCAGTCTTCCTATATGGCAATGGGATACTTGATGAAATCTCGGGCTCTGTAAGCTTCTGCGGGTGCTACCTATTCATCTATGATCATCTCAGGACTATTGGAAACAAGGAAGCTGCTAAATGTGCTTATGTAACACACATTTCGATCTGAACAAACAAACATGATGGTTCTTCATTCTATCCAGCCTGAGCACATAAGATTGTTGAAGCGTCCAGTAGCTGGCTCCGCGATGACACCATCCATAGCTGAATTGAATGTCTACAACTCCCGGCGCTCGTACGTCAGCATCGAGCAATACGGCCGAGTACAGCAATCACTGACATTCAATCCGTTGGTTGACAACTTGAAGTCTGTCATCTTCTGAGGCCACTTCTCCACGTTGAGATTGGCTGGAACAGGCCCATTCCTATTCTATATTTGAGCAATGCGATCTCTAGTGGGTCATGAGATTGTTCCCTCCTTTGACTCCTGGAGATCTGTAGCTACTCGGCTGTTCATCTCTGTCTGTATGAGTTTCTCCGACCGGAACCAATGGTATCCTGGATAGCATATTGCACGTGCACGTGCATACACCTGATCTTTGACACGAAGGAGGTGGCCGATGAGGCGCACGCTTGTCACTGCACAAGTCGGACGTGTACTGCCAGGTCCACTGGATTCAGGCTACGGTCTGGAGTAACCATGTACTGAACTGAGACTCCGATGCTATGCCCAGACCCGCCGAGTCGGACTACTCAACCAAAGCTAAGAATAGATCTCCAATTGCTGGCAAGGGAAGAGGACAATGTCTCAGAAAGTAGATGTTTTCATTTTCATTTTATTTTATTTTGTAGGATGAACTTTCTTGGTCTGTCAATCCAACCAAGTAAATAGAAATATTCTTGCTTTCTTACAGATAACCTTGGCAGATCTCATCCTTCAGGCCGAGCAAGTCTATCTAATCTAGAGAAGTAAAGTCAGATCTAAGACCCGTACCTATTCCGCATCTTGCAACGATCGATCCTGACTCAATTTCTGATCAATAATGACGTATACTATGACTCTCCTCAATATTACGATGCTAGTGAGACACGCACGTGTCGGACTGATGGTCCAGACCACCGACCTACCTGAAGAAAGAAAAAAAGCAGCTTGTACATTAAAAAAAATTCAACTTTCGCTTTTTCTATTACAAGCCTATTTAAACGGTATATCCGTGAAACGGAATAGAAGGACGCAGATAACGTTACACGTATTGTTCTTCGAAATCAGTACCAGTTATATGTTAGAGGGAATCAGAATGCGAGCGATATCGGATAGCGACAGCATAACAATAAGCGGGGCGAATATTTAAAATGACAAAGATGGTATGAATTAATCGTTCATTTTTTCAAATGCTTCGGCGTCGAAGTATTGGGCGAAAATCTCGTCCGTAGTGTCCTTAGCCTCGTTCCCTACAATCGTGAACGGAGCCGGTTTGCTTGCATTAGGCTCGGTCATCTCGTAAACGGCACCCGAAAACGCCTGCATACCGTCGAGGAAGCTCTGTTCGTTCGAGCGCATATTGTACGCGCCAGGATAATTGAGTAGATTCATCATCTCGTCACTGAGCTTCGAAGCAACGTCATAAGACGGGGATGGTTGATGTAGCCCTTGACCAACAGACGAAGAGTGACGTGACGAGGCGATTGAGAGCGAAGGCTCGCTTTCAGACGTGCCTGATGATACGGTTGGGTGGATCCGAGAAGATGGAGGTCTGAAGCGCTTTATGAGTCAATGGCAAGATAGAAGGTAAGAAAGGACTTACGACGAATCGTTCTTGCTCTCGTGCGTATATTGAGGAGCAGACGAGTAATTTCCGGATAAATCAAAGAATTCCGGTACTTGGTCTGTAGGCACTATCTGATCCTCGCCTTGGTTCCGGGCGAGAGCAAGATGCGCAACAGATACAGATTTACGGCGCTCTGGAGCTCGGATTGTGGCCCCACGGTCTCTGCCAGAAGTCTCCATTTTTGCATTTTCAACAGGGTACCAACAATCATCGACAGCACTAAGCGGTCTGATTGGTTCACCCATAATGCTGAGGGCATTCAAGCCACGAGCGACCCCGCATGGGTAAAAAGCACCTTCGTGCCAGCTCTGTCGTTTCTGCTGGTCCCTCATAACGAGGTGACTCGGAAGTGAAATCGCAGGGAATGTCGTCTGGAAAGCTGGGGCAGAGCTGACATAGTTGCGTCCGTGGAATACAGGGGAGGACTCCCCAGACGAAGGATCAATCAGCGGCACAGGCAACACTGAGAGGGGTTCCCCAGTGTTGCCACCCGCTTCGAACCTGGACTGACGCGGATGCCTCGAGGGCCCTCTGACGCGGGTATCTGGAGCCCATACGCATTGAAGTCCTCGATCAGCGCAACGCTTACAAGTTGGCTTTGTCCCGGAGCACTGAGTGACAAACGGTCAGTTGACGGGGCGAATAAATCAGCCTGTTTGCCTTACTTTTGTCTTCCGATCACGACATTTCTCGCATGCTTGCGCAGTGCGCTGGCGTGCACCGTGATTCAAGCGACCGAACGACGTGATCTCGGCCGGTGCGCTCTTTGGCGAACCCTTGCCACTACCGCCGCCGTCGGTGCGGCGGGAGAAGGAGGTGGTCTGAGGACCATGTTCAGAAGAGGCGGATGACGGGGACCTTGATTCTGGGAGATTGCTTGCAGAGTTCAAGCTGGTATAGCTGGTATTCATACCGTCGCCCATCGATAGCGGGACTTCAACGTTATGCAAATTAGTCCCGTGGTCCGAAGATGGGCCCGGAAGAGAGGATAGGTCTCCAGTTTGCTGCAACGGCTGCGAGGCGCCTTGCATTAAGAAGGATAAGTCAAGAGGCGTCAATGACTGCAAGAAGGCTCGCTGTTGGAGTGGAGACGCCTGCAGCGAACCATTGTCACTCTGACTTTGAGCGTCAATGACGCTTTGGAGGCCAAAACGATGCGATTGCGCCGGGTGGGTGACGAGCTGCGATGGTGAGAGGTCCATGCCCATGCTCAATGCTTTGTTCATGTCGCTTTCTGTAGCAAAGAGATCGCGAGGAAGTGGGTGTGCAAGCATGACCGGCGGGAAGTCAGGTATCGTCAAGTTACAGGCAGAGTGCAAAGAGAGCGATGTTTGTCAAAGAAAGTGGGAGGTGTTCAACTATGATGTAGATACACCAAGCAGACTGACGCATTTAAAATGGGCCGTCTCGGCACATTCAGATTACGCTTGCAACTTACAAATCTTAGCTGGTCCACAAAAACCTCGTGAGGAAACAATTATTTGAACGGATGATAAACGCTGTGTAGGTGCATCCGATCTGACGAAACAATGGATCTGACCCTGGTGACAAAAGACGAGGGAGAAGCCGGGTCTTTAGAGGTGGTTCCAGTGTGATTCCATCGCACTGAGTTTGCCGTGTCTCAGGCTCTATCCGACACTGGTATCAGAACGTTTCTCAAGCCCATACAGCGTCTCGACCGCGAGCTAGCGATTTTTGTTCCGAACAAAGTACAGAGACTATTGTTAAAGCAAAGACCGACGTAGACAATCACGGATGTCGTTCTAGGTTGGAAAAGAAAAAAGCAGGAAAGGTGGTCGTAGGTCCATAGTGCCACTTATGGGAGACATTGGCTTACCTCAGCTTTAACCAAGGAACCGAACCGTATCAGGCGCACCACCATAGGAGATGAGGCGTCCCTATACGCCAGATGAAGCCTAATCATGCAAGCGAAGGATCGGGAGAAAAAAGTCCAGTAGGCTGAGTTCACCGCATCTCATTGACACCAATCAGGACCAAATTCAGACCATACATTGAGAATATATGCCTAGTAATGAAATTGTTCGCAGTAATAAAGGCTGCTTACATTCTTCAGCGCAACATGCCATCCAAATCCAAATGTATTGAGCGACCAGAAGTCTCAAAGCTTTGGTCATGAGACTGATGCCTCCACAATTAATGTAGACATCTCATTGAGCATGGAACGCATGCGATTTCTGGCCCACTGTAGACTCAGGATCGGAATACATTATTGAATTCTCGCCCGATGAGCATGCGTCGAATTTCCTGAGTGCCTGCACCAACGGCATACAATCTAGCGTCACGGAGGAAGCGGCCCATGGGAAATTCTATAGTTGCACACACCATGTTTGGCACGGGGAGGAGGGTGGTGACGCAACGACGAATCAGAGACATTTTTGCGTAGGCATCACAATCAGAGAGAAAACAACGTATAATCAATAAGAGAATAAAGGCTATGCTGCTGATCTTGGGACTGACCATTGATGTATCCGTTTCCGCCAAGGCATTGCATTCCTTCGAGTGCAACTTCAATGGCTTTCTCGGTCGAATACAGAATAGCACCAGCACAGTCCTGCAATAAAATGAGTGTCTGGAGCATCAAGAATACAGGGTAACTGACACGTCTCGATATGTAGCCTTGATCGCATGCTCGCGCAACTGCGTAAACATATGCACGACTTGATTCGAGCTTGGTGTACATGTCCGCAATTTTCCCTATACAAATTATCGTCAGCAAATGTACAAATGCTACCTTATCAATTCGTCTGAGCTACCTTGCATTAACTGGAAAGTGCCAACAGGCTGACCAAATTGTTCTCGATTGTGGACATATTCAACTGAGATAAAATTCGTAAATGTGTAGTCGAGCACAGAGATTCTTCACTTACCAGCATAATCAAAAGCAGCCTGCATAAGCCCGAGAGGCCCACCGCTGAGCACTAGCCTCTCGAGATCAAGGCCAGACATTAGCACTGCTGCCCCCTATTCACTTCGCCCAACACATTTTCTGAAAGCACTTTCAATTGCCTGCGATCACTTGAGAAGAAGAAATTATACCTTCTGGTACAAAACAGTCTTCGAAGACAAGCTCACACGTATCGCTGCCTCGCATGCCAAATTTATCCAGCTTTTGGTGCGTCGAAAAACCCTTGTAACCTTTCTCGATGATAAACGTTGTGATGCCCTTGGAACCTTTCTCGGGATCAGTCTTCGCGTAGACTACCAGCGTGGAAGCTACCGGTCCGTTCGTGATCCAGAACTTATTCCCGTTAAGAACATAACCACCGTCGACTTTTGTTGCGCGTGTTTTCATACTGATCACGTCGCTACCGGCGCCAGGCTCGCTCATAGCGAGACTCCCGACTTTCTCACCGTTAACAAGATCAGGCAGGTATTTCTTTTTTTGCTTTTCAGTACCATGTCGGTGAATCTGATTGACTGCAATTGCATTAGCGAAGAAGCATCCTTCGAATCAAAACATGACTTACCACATAAGTTCGAGTGAGCGGCATATGACAGTCCAACGGAACCAGATGCGCGAGAAATTTCCTAATAACAAATTAATGGTAATAATCAGGTATATTCGCCAAAGTATCAAATCGAATCACTGACTTCCATAGCAAGAGTGTGATTGAAGTAACCCAAACCAAGACCTCCATATTCTGGCGATACAGTTACTCCAAGAAGGCCCATAGATCCAAATTTAGGCCACAGATCCTGACGAGAATGCGTCTGTCAGCGGAAGTCATGCCGGATTCGGGAATACCTACAATAGGAAAAGTGTTTGTCTTGTCTATCTCATCTGCACGATGTGCTACTTCTGTGTCCACAAAACGTGTCACAGCGTCCCGAAACTGATAGAGTTACACCGTAAGAGTCATGACGGGCTAGCGTTACTTGGAGAATACCTCGGCCTGCTCGCTTGCCAGTCCAGCAACGTGCTGATTATACTGTGAGGCATATCGACGAGCCAATACGTAGTCGAATCTCTGACGAGGTGCTGCTCTCCTCAGAGTCCTAGTAGCGAACAAGGACATGATCGTCGGAGAGCAACCTGAGAACAGCCGAATCATAGACAGCATCCTGATTCGCATGATCCGAATGCACGTGCCAAGTTTATGCCCGTTTTGCCCCCCTTCACTATCTACTACGACGTCCTGGTCTGCGTTATCTTGCTATGACCTTGGCAGACGAATCAGCCTCAGATTTCCAAGATCTGTGGTCACTGCAATTGCTCAGGATTTTCTACGGTCAAACATGCATACAGCGTTTTCGAATGCTTCGATATCAATTGCCTATCCTATGCCAACTGATCTGGCTTACATCGACTCAGCTGAACCCAAGCGCAGGAGGTCAGAGACATGACATGCTATGGTTCTTGACCGCTGTCATGTCACGGTTTCTGCTGTGTATAGTTTGTTCGCCCCAGTTTTTTTTTCTATTGCATGTATCCAGGAACCCATTCAGTTTCATGCTTATCCAACTGCTTTTTATTTAAGGATTATGAGTTCGGTACTGTGTTTCTGCCCCTCACGCACACTGACCCTCTAACGCACACTCTTGCTATTTCTGCCTTCCTTATATCACACTCTATCTCACACGGCATCTTGCTATATAAAGTGCCTGCAGTACCAACGAAATTGCACGTACAATATATTTCACATATAATAATGAGTAAAAGTGGGAATAAGCAAAATTTCGCATGGTGGATACTAGTGTTACAAAGTAAGGACACTCAGCGATTTAGGCGATTTCTGACCTTTCTGGACCGTCCGGAGATTATTCGCGTCATGGTACGTGGAAAACACGAGACCATGGAGCGTCAGCGGAGGCAATCTATTAGCCAAGATTCGCTCGAGTCAGCAACAATTCATCGTAGCAAACCCGTGATCCGTTGTCGACGAAAGACACAGCAATGTCGTGGTCAAGTTCAGCCCATTTCCTCAACCGCTTCATGCTTTTAGGGTCAAGGTCAATGACGGTGATGCTATCCGGCACTCCTGGGTTCCGACCAAGGTGGAGCATAATCGAACAGTCTTTGAATGTCGCGGAAAGCAAGTACGCCATCGCATGATGCCGTAAATGTTCCGGATCGAAATTCGCGATAAGCTGCTGGGATTTATAGGCTGAAACGAAACGATCCCAATCGTCTAGCGAAGGGTCAGGAAACAGGTCTTCCAAGAACGCAATAGTACCGGGCGAATCTGGGAAATGAGCCTGAGCATAGATTGAATGTAAAGACTGAAGGCCCTCAATATCCAATGCGTCAAGTGATCGTTGCAGATGAGCGATGCGCTGAAGTACTGGGGTTCTCGTGAGAAGAGGCAAGAGAGTATTGACGAATCCTTCCATCAGCTCGTCTACTTCGATTCCATTGGATGGCCCTGATATAAACTTCCGAAGTTTCTCGGACTTTTTGTCCCACATCAGAAGTCCAGTCCTCCAAAGAAATAGGAAGTCTGCTCACAGATTCTTGCGGAACCACTAGTTCGCCTCGTGCAAAGATTTTCAGATTGTTTACAGTGCCGTTACTTGTTATCCATGCCTTCCAAAGGCATCGTAAAGCGTATACTACCCGTTCTTCGTTTCCAGAAAACAAATCAAGAGGACAGTAGTCATGGGAAGCACTTTCGCCTTTCCCACTCCTGTATTGCGTGTGCATACAAAAACGACAATGACGCGATTTGTTTTCGCGAGTTTCCGATGATAAGTACTTTGTGTTCGGAAGGAAGCCCCACTTCGGCTTGTATACAAAAAAGATGAGTGTATGATGGAAGACGGGCGAATGCGAAGTATTCAGAAATATGAAGACATACTTTGATTTCCACTGCCCAGCCATCACCGCCTACTAGATCGGTTGCCAGGACACCCTTCCGGCGGTTCACATCTATGTCATCTTTGGTTCTTCGCTCCAGAGGACGATCGCTCTCGGAAGAGACTCTAAGGGTTTCGAGCCAGGTTCGCTCGACAACCACAGTCTCCAAGCGGGGAAGAAATTCTGGCTCAATCAGTCGGGAAGTCACTTTTTGCTGAAATAAGATCGATGGGTCATCAGGTTCCTCCTCTTCCCCTTCGGCCAGAACCGATTCGGAGGAGACAACTGCCTTGGAGTCGGGTTGCCACGGCACATCGATATTGAGTTCATGCCGCGCTTTTCTCAGTCTGAGAACGGTGCCAGAAAAGACAGGGTGCGGTGGACCTCGATAGGAGAAAACGATGGTTGCACCACCCTCCGAGACGTATTTCCAGTCGTCTGGAGACGTAGAGCTTGTAGAAATATGTCCATTAACTGGTGAAGGCATTGGTTAAGAACAACGACTGTCCGATCAAGTTCCTAGACCCAGATGCTGAGATCAGATCTTGCGTATGCATAGGCGCTGATATTAAGACAGATTCTGCAATGTTTTTTCTCTCTCTTTCTTGCCTACTAGTAAACCCAGCAAAGTGGTATTTGCGAGCCGTCCTCTGCGATGCTATATCCGTTGAAACTTCCCAAGAACCCGGCCACCAGTAATACGTAGTAAAGAGGTCAACCCCAAACCCTAAAAAATTTCTGACCTTAGTAAGTACCGATATTTTTGACGAGCGCTAGGGACGGTTGTAGAAAGGGGAAACATCAAAAGGGAAAAAGATGAAAGATTGTTAAGTGATTACTAAGCATGCCAAAGCCGGAAGGTTTCTTTCTTTCCTGGTCGGGTGCCTTGCGACTTTCTCGACAACAACGTCCGCCGCGCACCGCGTCCCGCCTTCCTTTCTCTTCCACGCTCCTTCATGGCGCCGTCCTCCAATGCGGGGGCGACGACCTCGGTCCAAGTCGGTGAGTAGCTGTCCGTCTCTCTTTGCTGAGTTCAGCCTAGTAACATCCCTCGCCACAGCCCTGCGAATACGACCGCCGACCAAGCAGGACACTATCTCAATCCCTACGCGCTTCCAGCGTACAGTCGTTCATGCCATCTCAAATCAAGTTGTTTCTGTAGACCCCGCGAATACTGCACAGAATCCAAATAGCAGTAGTACAGGTCTGGCGGCGACGAGTACGCCGAGCAGGAAGCAGACATTTGCGTTTGATCAAGTGCACGGTCCAGAAACTTCACAGTATGACCTGTACAAAGAAACTGCTGCGCCACTCTTGTCCCGTTTTCTTGAGGGTTTCAACTGTACCATTCTCGCGTATGGCCAGACATCAAGTGGAAAGACGTAGGCGCCCACTTACATATTGGAAGAGTTTTTTCTCCACGCTAACCATTACATGCCACAGATACTCTATGACTGGTATGGATCTTGAGGCTGATCCTTCCGATCCTTATAACGGGATGGGCATTATTCCTCGTTCTATTCATGAGATATTCTCCCGAGCAGCGGCGTTAAAGGAGGAACGTGGCGGCGCTTGGTCATACAACATCAAAGGCTCTTTCATAGAACTCTATAACGAGGAGTTGATCGACCTCCTGAGCTATGATGATGCGGCGGGAGGGCGGCGGGATGTTCAGATTAGGGAAGACAAGCATGGGCATATCATTTGGGACGGTCTGCGTGAAGTAGCCGTACGAAATACAAACGAGGTCATGACTTTGATCCGACAGGGAACGGCTATTCGTAGAACGAATGAGACCGACATGAATGCGCAATCATCACGGTCTCATGCTATCTTCTCTTTGACTCTGACCCAGAGGAAATATACGGGATCGGGTGCGCCTCCACGTTCCGCAACTCCTGTATCGGGTGGTGGTGTACGTTCGCCATCGCGTCTCGCGCGTCCTGTATCACATCAGTTAAATGGTACAGGGAATTCTACTCGAGTGTCTTCGCCCACTTTTGGCCGACCTCCGACACCGAGCTTTGCGACTGCCATGGGACGAGGAGGAACCTTGCGTCCATCGAGTGCTTTGGGCTCGCACTCTGCCGATGGACGAGCTAAGAACGTGGATGATGAACCTGGGGAATGGGTGACTGTCGTTTCCAAGTTCCATTTCGTGGACTTGGCTGGCTCTGAGCGGGTACGTAGATTCATTTCAGTCGCGAAGATTATCATTCAAGCAAGATTATCAATTAGCTCAAACGTACGGCCGCGGCCGGAGAACGTGTCAAAGAAGGTATCTCTATCAACAGTGGTTTGCTTGCGCTAGGCAATGTCATTTCTGCCCTCGGAGATCCATCCCGTGCCAAGTCTCATACCGCGTCCCACGTTCCTTACCGGGACTCGAAACTCACCCGTCTTCTTCAAGACTCTCTCGGTGGTAACGCCCACACCCTCATGATTGCTTGTGTCAGTCCTGCGGAATGGAATGCTGGCGAGACAGTTAACACTCTTAAGTATGCAAACCGAGCTCGTAACATCAAGAATAGAGCAGTTGTGAACGAGAAAGAGGAGGGGTGGGATGATTTGGAATGGCTGCAGAGTATGGTTACGCGTCTCCGCAAGGAGGTTAAAAACTTGAAAGAAGGCGGTGCTTCTGGTATTCATTCAGATGCAGGAGAAGTCGAGGGCGCGAGCAGGAAGGTGCTTACGCAGATGGTTGAATTGCAGTCCAATTACGAAGATTTGCGTGCAAAGTTTGTGGAACGAACGGAAGAACTTACACGACTTCGACGCGAGCTTGGCGAGAGACAGCGAAACTCGATCGGCAGTGCCGCTTCCGCAACTGCAAGATACGAAGAGATTGTTGGACCGGTTATCGAAGAGTATGAGAAGACGATCAGTGCAATGGAGGCAGAACTTAGCCTGAACCGTGCTGCCCTGCGGCATACGAATGACTTGGTAGAGGAAAAGGAGGAGGAGCTTTCACAACTTACCGAGAGGCACTCGGCGACCGAAATGTATGTGGAAGAGTTGAAGAGTCGAGTGAGCAAGTTGTCCGAGCGGGAGGCGTCCACCGAGGCATATATCCGGGACCTGGAGGATAAGATCAAACAGCAAGAGGACACTACGATCTCATCCAGCGAGTCCGTCTCAGATCTTAAGCGAGAGATAGCACGGTTCAAGGAAAGCGAGGGACAGTCCGCCCAATACATCGCAGAACTCGAGGCCCGATTAGCGCGTTGTGACGAATCAATCTTGAACCTTCGTGCTCAGGTGGAAAAACTAGAGAACGACAGCGAGGCAAAGCAGAGGGAAGTAGAGATTCTGCAAGCACGCCTAGACAGCATTTTGCAAGATGGTGATTCGTGGCGGAGTGATCTTGAAGATCGCGAGAAACGCGTTCGTGATTTAGAGGTGAGGATGGAGGAATGGCAAGCGAAGCGATTGGAGGCCAATAGTGATCGTGCACGACTCGGGGACATCAACGCTGAAGTACAGAAAGCCCGTCGCAGTCTCGAGGTTGATATGGCTCAGGCTGCTAAAGCCATTAAAATTGTGCACACGGAATCAAGCGATGCCGAAGATGAGCAAGGTGATAAGGGTGATGAATCGCTGCACCATCAGCTTAAGAGCTTGCGCGAGACCCATGCCGCGACTCTTGCTGACCTTTCTTCCGTAACGTCCAAGTACCGTGATGCGTTGAAAGAGATATCAGATCTGGCAGCGCAGATAAACGAGATCAAGCTTGGAAGCCCAGATGGATCAGATTCTCCAGAGCGAGCATCTGAGACCCAGGTGACTCGACGTCGTCCAGGTATGAGATCTCGCGAGTCAAATGATGCCCAGGTCAACGCGGCTGGACGCCAGCTTTTTTTCCGCCAGGCGGCCTCGACGGAGTCGCTACGTTCGAGGTCGCTGTCGCAATCGCAGTCGCTTTCACAGGAGCTCTATTCGGCGCGCTCGCGCATGCTTTCCTCACCTGAAATTAATGGACCAGGTAGTACAGGTGTTGGTCACGTATTTGGTCATGCTGGGCGGCATTCTCCTGGTGGATTGCGTCCGAATCTCTCAATATCTTTGCCTATTGGACCTGGCCATGAACGATCCGTACCAAGCCTAGAGAAGGAAATAATGCGTCTTCAGGAGGTGTTAAAAGAGCGTGAGGCCGAAATTACTACTCTTGAGTCTGCTCTTAAGGATAAGGAGCGGCATCCTATGGAGCAGAAAGACATTATGGGCAACGGTCATCGAGATTCCCGTCGCGGATCGGACCTGTCGCCACAGATCATGAACCAGATCAATGCCATTCGGAAGAGTATGGAAATCCGAAAGCCACCAAGCGACCTTGCAGTAGATAATGAACCACTTGACAGATTGAACGAGCTTATGCTGTGAGTTACGTATTCTGTTTATGATTGAACGGTGATGCTGATTGTTTCTTCAGTTCGATGGCACAGAAAGAAGCGCAGCACCATGAGGAAGTAGAAGAACTCAATGATCAGCTCAGTCAGGTTCGTCGGCAACACGATGAACTGACCAAGCTTTCGCGAGATCAGGCATGTGTATTGTTCCCATCACTATTTCTATTCTGACGTTGAGGATAATTAGACATTAAATATGTCGACCGAGCTCGAAGCACTGCGAACAGAGCATCATGATGTGCTTGCTGACATTGATGCCCTGAGAAAACGCGAGGCGTCTCTTCTGGAGGAACGTGCACTCCTCGAAGAAAAGCATGAAGAAAGTCTCAAGCAGCTCAAGGAGGGGCACGAGCAGGCTCTCCGTGATAAACAGGCCGAGATCGACGCTTTGCTTGAACAGGTCAAGGCGGATCGCGAGCAAGCGGTCAATGCGAAGCAGGCAGAGACAGACGCACTTGTGAAACGCTCAAATGCCGACCATGCCCAGAAGCTCGTTGAGCTTCAGAGCCAGCTTACAGTGGCATCAGACGCTCTGACGAAGGCTCAGCAGGATCATGAGGAAGCTTTCGGGAAGTTGAGGGCGGAACATGAGGAAGAACTCCGGAAACTCAAGGAAGATGTGGAGAGAGCGCTTTCTCAGACAAGGGAGGAGCATAGCACAGAGCTTGCAATGCTAGCTTCCGAGCACGAGGCAGCAATCAAGGAAAAGGAAGAAACTCTCCATCGTACTGAGGAAGAATATTATCATGCCTTGAGTAAACTCCGTGCAGATCATGCTGATGTGCTCGCGAAGAAGGAAGCGGAAACTCAGGCTACAATCGAACGTCTAAAGGAAGAGCACGCAGGTGCACTTAGGATGGGCGAGCTAGCGAGAGAAGGTTCACTTACGGAGTCGCAGTCGCAACAGGCGAATCTTCTGAAGCAGCTGCAAGATGAGCATTCCTCGGCGATCGATAAAAAGGAGGCCGCTTTTTCCGATGACTTGCGCAAACTCAAAGAAGAGCATGTTTCGGCACTCGAAAAGAAGCAACTTGACCATTCAGCGTCCGTCGAGCGGCTGAAATCAAAGTATAGTTCTCGTCTCGCGGAGCTCGAGGTGTCCAAAAACTTGGAAATCGAGGCTTTACAGAAGACTTTGGCGAAGACCTTGGAGCAGCATGATGCCGCGAGGGAAGCTTTGTCGACGGAGAAGGAGGAAGTGCTTCAGAAGCTCCAGGAGCAGCAAAGTGCTTTGCTCAGCGAAGTTCAACAATCTCAGGAAGAGAGCTTATCTAAACTCAAGGACGAGCACCGCATCGCTCAGGAGCAGGCTGATGTCGCCCATCAACAGCAACTGCAGAAGCTACAGGAGCAACACGCTGAGATTATTTCTGAGCTCGAGAAGTCGCACGAAGAAGCATTTCAGAAGCTGAAAAGCGAGCTTGAGGCTTCGCAAACACAGAAGAGCCAACTGGAGTCCTCTCACAGTCAGATGGAGCTGGTTTTAAAGGAAGAAAAAGAGGCTCACGAGGCAGCGATTGACTCTCTACTGAAGGCGAAGACCGAGGAGATCTTGAAGCTCAAGGCAGAGCATCAGCGCATCGCGGCCGACCTGGAGAACGCCAAGGTTGCTGCTTTGAACCAACACCAGCAAGATCTAGAGAACATACGTAACCAGTACGATTTTCTGCTCGTTGAAGAGCGCGATCATTTGTCCAAAGCCTTGGCCGAAGCAGAAGCGGGTTTCTCGCAGGAGCGCGAGACACTGCATAAGGACCACGAACTCTTGCTCGAAGAAGTAGCGTCATACAAAGCAGCCGCAGACGATTACATTATAACTCAGGAAGAGACAAGGCGAAAACATGCTGATGTCCTTGCGGAAAGGGACAAGGTCATTGCGTCACTACGCGAGAACGCAGACTCGTTGCAAGTGGAGAAGTTGCGATATGAGTCCGAGCTCGACGAACTGCGGAAGGCTCTCGAGTTATCGCAATTGGAGAAACAGAAGCTGGCACAAGAGGCAGCGCAACGCGGACAACTCGCACAAGAATTAGATCGGCACCGTACATTGCTCAATGAAGCTCAAGCTGACCTTCAAAAGACGAAGGAGCACCTTACATCTGAAAGAAGTAGACAGGAGATTAATGGCCGTGACACCCATGTCCGCTCACCAGAGCCGGTTATTCCTTCACGAGTGACGCCAGAGCGCAGGACTGCGATGTCTAAACTTCCGCCTCTCACGCCACCGCCGTCTGTCCCGCCTCCTCCCGCTCCGAAGTCCGTTCCACCCTTACCAACCGCGGTACCGCTCGATGTGGCTAATAGCGTCTCGACGCAATCAAATACCACACTTCGAAGCTCTGGGTCATCTCGGGAGTCTAATCCCGATTCTCCCGCAACTTCGATGGCTGGGACTTCCATCGCGGGTGCTGCAGTTGATCCGAAAATCGCGGCCCAGCTTGAGGAACAAGCAAAGCATATTGAGGAGCAGGAGGTCATGATCAAGACGCTGAACAAGCAGCTGTCTCATTGTGAGAGTGATCTGCAGGCTCACATAGATCTTGTGTCGACGCTGGAGACGTCTCTTGGAGACTCAGAGAAGAACTGTGAGTCCTATATCTTTTGATCGTTTTATCATGACATCTGACTATCACGTTTCAGTACGCAAAGCCCGGATGCAGGCTACTGAACTTGCAAGAGAACGAGATAATCTGAATACCCGTATTGAGGTTATGCGGCGCGAGCTTGAAGATGCTCGACGCGAAGTTACTGCTGTGCGACGGTCCGTGATTGAAGAGAAACAATCCCTAGAGTCGCGTCTAGACGAAGAAAGGCGAGCGAAGGAGCGAGTTCGACAACAACTCGACATGCGCGTGGAAGAACTCCAAAAGCGTAAGTCGAAGTTTGTGTGCTTATAATCACCCGCTCTTCGTGGCGCTGCGCTGTTTTTGTTGCTTTCGCTATGGATCTCGGTTCTTTCTACTATATATTTCGATATTCGTATGCTAGTTCATATTCGTGCCTGTCACTCTTTATTCCTTTTATTCGTATCTCCGCTCTGTACATCTGGGTCAGCAGGCTCCGACGCAGTGCTAGCGCCTCGCACACTCCTTCATACCGCTATATGCTGCCCTCTTTCCATCCGTCTCACATTCTCAACTGCCCTTTCTACACTGTGGTGCCTCTCAGATTACCTGGGTTGACTGTAAACAAGCCTCACATTTCCACTGTCTTCAGCTTTTCCATATAGTTCGACGTTCCATGTTCGTTCCTTTTTTCCTTTGCGGAAGTTTTCTTTCTTTCTTTCCTCCTTTATTTTATTATTCTAGTGTGTTGCCAGTACTGATTTTGATACCCGCTTGCCGCTGAAGCGGTCTATCTGTATATTGTCGTATGTTTTCCCTTTCTGCTGCGTATTTATCTGGGCGTGGCTTTCTTTATCTACGGAAATGCAAAGCACAATTGGTAGTTGAAACGCTTGTTTATGGAGTGAGTGATTGATGGTGAGCGGAAGAAAAGAGGTGCTTTTAAGCAATTGATAGTGATTAAGCCGAGGAGGACGGCCGAATTGAGCATGACCTCGCTTGGATGAATGATACGTGTAACAGAACTGAAAATTAGATCCGACCGAACACTAGCGTTTAGGATATATGCTCACACCACAGGGAATATGATGGGCCTTGGGAGAGGTGTCTGGGTCGGTACATGTGAAGATCAAGATAGTAAGATCTGAATTTAATTTAGAGAGAAGATAAATCAAGGACGAGAATGTAGAATACGTTTACGGGCCGTTGAGAGACCTGGTCTGGACAGTCTGGACTGAGATACGGGCACTGCGTCCCAGGGCTAAGATCCGGCCAAGCGGATGTCCGGGTCGGTCTCATCTGCCTTTCTGGAACTCTGGAAATCTGGGGAAGTGTGAGAAAGGACTGCCATATATACGCAATTTTGCCCGAGGATCTTCCCGAAATGGCAAAAATGGTGGGGATATGAAAAAAAATGGCAACCCCCGCACTACTAGAGAAAGTAACCTGGCGTCGACCGCCTGGGTTTTAGTATCTCAATATAAATCGCGCAATGTCCGTTCTCAACTCTGCTCTCCTTTCTCTCACAAACCATGTCCTCCTTTGCCCATCTGCGTTCTCTCGCCGCCCGTGGCGCTCCCAGAGCCGCCAAACATGTCTCCTCCAAGGCTCCTCTTGTTAGCCCAAGGGCGGGTGTCCTACGGCTGGCTAGTACGGCCGCAGCCAAATCTCCCATGACTCTCCCCACATTTTCGATGCAGAACAAGGTTGGATTCTTCTCCTCTTCCCAATGTCGACCAGACAACACTGAATGCGACGCGTGTTAGGTTGCCCTTATCACTGGCGCAGCAAGGGGTCTTGGAAACGAATTCTGCCGCGCCTTCGTCGAATCGTACGTGTCTTTGGGGTTTCCCATTGTCCCCCACACCGGGATTGTGGCATCTTTCTGACACAGCTTACAGTGGTTGCAATTCCCTGGCTATCGTTGACCTCAAGGAAGAGGAAGCCCAAAAAGCAGCCGAAGAGCTTAAAACCGAGTTCGGTGCGTTGCTTCGCGAAGAATTTTATTTTACGTGTCATATCTCAAACGTGCGTATACAGTGGATAATGGAACATATTCCAAGGGCGAGCTCAACGTTATCGGTATCGGATGTGATGTATCCTCGGAAGTATCAGTGCAGAAAGCCTTCAAGGTCGCGACCGAGGAATTCGGGAGAATAGACTTCGTCGTGGCGTCAGCAGGTGAGTATCGAAAATTAAAGTGAACCGTGGTTTGTACTGACGTAATACCCAAGGAATCGTCGAGAACTACGCAGCGTTTGAGTATGTCGTCATAGCAAATTTATATTTCAAATGAAACGTCTAATCATCAATCAATTACTGCCTATTCACAGCTACCCATTCGACCGAATCAAGCGGCTGTATGACATCAACGTGCACGGCTCTTTTTTTACTGCGCGCGAGGCCGCCCGTCGCATGATCCCAGATGGCGGAGGTTCAATCGTCCTTGTCTCCAGTATGAGCGCGCAGGTGCGTCCACAGCACGTGGCGGGACGTAGTATATATGTGCACCAGCTGATTTGATCACACACAGGTTATCAATGTTCCTCAGCCCCAGACTCCCTACAATGCATCCAAGGCCGGTATGTAAAAGTTCGGGATTATGTACTTCCGCAGTTCCGCTCATAAGTATGTACTTTACAGCTGTTAGGCACATGGCCGCGAGCTTGGCAGTCGAATGGGCAAAGAAGAACGTCCGCGTAAACAGTCTCAGGTGATTCATCACTCGCCGCCACATGCGGAGTTCGATCGCTAAACAATGCAAATTAGCCCTGGTTACATGCTAACGAAATTGACGAGAACTATTCTTGAACATGATCAGGAACTAAGAGTACGATTACTTTCCCCTCTGAACTCGATGACGATGCTAAATTGCTTTCCGTTCTAGCGCACCTGGGAAGCGCTGACGCCAATGGGCAAGGTAATGCTTCCGCTAAGTTGCGTCACCTCTTACAGTTTGGCTAATATACCTCCGTCATAGATGGGTGAACCAGAGGATCTCAAGGGTGCTGTCATCTTCCTTGCCAGTGATGCCTCCAAGTTCGTCACAGGAACTGA
Source organism: Sanghuangporus sanghuang (assembly GCA_009806525.1). Lineage (NCBI taxonomy): Eukaryota > Fungi > Basidiomycota > Agaricomycetes > Hymenochaetales > Hymenochaetaceae > Sanghuangporus > Sanghuangporus sanghuang. The sequence goes on along the minus strand of VVIT01000001.1, from coordinate 804,345 downwards.
TCTGCGTGTCGACGGCGGCTACTGCATCATTTAAAAGAACGTGTCTCTCAGGTCACACGGAAGCTCTATTTATTCATCTATTCTTGCTATACCCATAGACGACGCATCTGGACAATGGCTCGCTGTTTTCAGGTTCGCAACACAGGTACATACTGGTACATACATGATACACACTGCACTCTTTCTTTCACTCTTATTCATGTCTTGTCTCTGTCTGCGTAGCATATTTCCTGTTCAGCCGTAACTTTGGATCAAACACCGAATAACATTAATTTATATCTTTTTTTCCCCTCTTCATCAACTCGGATTGTGTCTATGATTGCAACGTATCCAGCCAATCGCGTAAAAGCTTTCCAATTTCTGCTTGTCGCTCATTGACGATGAAATGACCGGTCGTCTCGTCGCCGACTTGGTGGACTGTTACTTTGTCTGGGTGACTGAGGTTGCGCCAGATCCCGCCGACATCGAAACGCCGGCCGAGGTGGTGCGAGTAAAGTATTAGAAGAGGACAGTGGAATATTGGCGGTGCTCCCGTAGCGGGTCGAGTGAGGGGATTGATCCCGCTGATCTTATCATCATCGACATCGTGGGTTGCTCCCGCACGATACTATACAGTACAATCCAAGCACATATCAGTTTGTTCCAAGATGAATAGAAGGACAAAGGGAGAGCGAATAGGCGTGCGTACGTACGTCTTCGCAAGCAGCGGCGATCCTGTCATAACCTCGTTCCGGGTCAAGATATGGATTGACGGAGTCTTGAATCCATTCAAGGGAAGGATCTTTCATGCTCGAGCCCACCCAGCTTGTGATCGTATATTCGTAATAGAAGCGCCTGTTAGCTGAGATCATCGTTTCCGGCAAAGGGCGTGGAGCCGATAGGGTGATCTGTTCAACGAACAATGTCGTTTAGTCCAAATAGGGAATTTGATCTCAGTGCATATGTAGTGAGACAAGAGAGAGAGGAAGAGTCCTCCGGAGCGATAATATATTAATATCCTTACCCAGTGATGTGAACGCATAGTCTCTAAATGGTCCTTCTCAAGGCGCATGGCGTCCCAAACGTTGATCGTCGGCACGATATCGAGACACGCTGCTCCTCGTACGCGTTCGACACCATAATCCAGTGCGAGTCGATATGCAAGACGCGCGCCGCGGTCGTGACCGAAGACAATAATCGGTGTGCCTGCTCCGAAAAGCGCGTCGACGACATGTATGATGTCCTTTGCCCACTCTCGTTTGGAGTGTGCTCGTGAGTTGGGTGAGATGGGTTTCGTGCTGCTGCCGTAACTGTTCGTTTTGCGATAATGTGGTAGTAGGTCGATATATGCGCAATGATAAAAGGTAGTATCCGAGAAAATAACGATAAGTGCTTTTCTTTTCTTCCTGAATGTATGCCGGGTTGTAATTACCCTGGAAGGTCAGGGATAAGCACTCTCCATATCTTCGGTATCTCGTCGACGAAGCCCTTGTACATGAGGTTGTTTTGTGGATATCCATGGAGAAGGACGAGCACGGGAAGCGAGCTGTCCGTTTCCTGATTTCCCTTGTGGTAAGAAAATATTCGAGCACCGGACGGACAATCTGTGTAGGCCGATTCGTAGTCTTTGAAGGGGCTCATCGCAATAGTATTCTTTCTGTGTTAGACAAAGATTGGATGGTTGTTGAGTATCAGGACCTGACTCAGCACCTACTGTACAAGGCTCTGAGTTACTGTAAAATGGATGTCCTAGGGAAATGTCCCAGAACGGCGTTTGATATAGAGATAAGATAGGTCCTTGACAATCCTTAGGATCCTTGATAATCAGCAACTAGGAACGGGAAAGAATATTTCCGTGGCCATAATGGAGAAGCTGAGCCTGAGTAAGATTACTATTTTTGGCCGCATAAAACGTCGATCACGTGTGATCGATCAGCAATTTCCTTGTGATCGACGCGACGCGTTGAGGGCAACCGAGGCCGACACTGAAACGCCTCTCCATCCACAAGCATGGCGAACACGGATTCGGGCAGCGATATATTCGAAGTCAATCCATATGAAGGACATGCGTCTCTCACACAACTAGAGGCAGAAGTGCTCTGGGAGTACGCGAAGCTTTCGCAACACGTAAAGCTTGTAAGCGCTTCTCTTCAACTTCATGGCTCAATGTTGACGTTGGTTCTACGTTAACAGCTGGTCACGAAGACGCGTCAACTGAGCGAAGAGCCTGATCACCGATTGTTGAATCAGTTACGCGTACTGGAGACGAAGATGGGTCTTGTCCTGACTCTGGTAAGTATTATCTGTCTATTTTGAAACGTCGTTGCCCTTATGAGGTTTCGCAGTTTAAAGCCTCAGTATGGGGAGTCATCAACGAGCAACCAATATCAGAGCCTTCTGTATCCTTTGAGACGGAGGCAGACACGACAATTCAGCGATGATTGCATGATGTCTCATTATGAATTCGCATCCTTGTATAACAGAATGTGTACTATGTACTTCATATTGTATACCCTACACACGCAAAGCTTCCATTCTACCCGCAAGCCCTCCACCAGCCGCAGCAGCAACGTTCCAAATAACGAGCTTCCCGTCAACGCCGCTAGTGCTGACGCGCGTAACTTGGTAAGGAGTGCCTTCATACGGACGGACACTTAAGATCGTGTTTTGGTGCACCGTTGGGAGTTCCGCTTCGCTGCTGCTTCCTGCACCTGGAAGGCCAGGGGCGGCTGTCTGACCACGCATATCCGCATTGCGGAACGTGTTGAAAGCCGCGCTGTTCAGGCGACCGACGGGCGATGCACGGCCAACACCAGATGATTTCGGTGCGGTTGTATCGTCGAGACTACCAACGGCTCTCCAGCCCGCCTCGGAACCTTGGAAAAGCACCGGCTGACAGTCATGACCAGCAGCAACAAGCGCATCTTCTGAAATCCAGCAGAGGGATACATAAGGTAGAGTAGCTTGTTTAACATTAAAAATGACGTTGCTTCCTGGATAGACGATTGAGATGGACGAATCGTGGCCTTAATCCAGTTTTTGTCAGAATTCATGCTAGAGCATTTACTTATTCTTATACTTACTTGCAAAAGCTAATACATCGCCTGATGGGGAGAAACCGACACTGTGAACCCAACCGCCGTTGGGACTGCTATATTCACCGCAAAGTGTATTGAATGGTAGTTTCTCTCCCCAGACAGATGGCTGAGGCCTCTTATCTACATCCTTGATAAACGCAGAGAAAACGCGGGCTTTCGCGTCTGCACTTCCAGCAGCAAGCAATACATTGTTCGGATGCCAGTCCACGGATAGAACGGTCGATCGGATCGGTTTCTTCAGTTGCTTGGACACCCACCAGTCACTCTCGGGATCGAATGAGCAGATGGCAATGGCACTTAAATCCAAGAAAGTCAGATTATACACGGCCGCTATTTAAGAATCAGAACTTACCGGGCACCACTCGCGACTGCGAACTTATCCTCGTTGGGACTCCATCGTACGTAAGTCGCAGCACGATTGATACGCAGAAGGACAAGTGTTGGCTTCCACACAAGCTGGCCCGTCAGCGGATCAGTGGCCTGAGACCATACGTATGCATTCCTGTCTTGTGACGCGGTAACGATTCGATTCGAATTTGGTGCCCAGTCGATCGAGGTGATTACTTTATCGTGCTACGATATACATTGTTCAAGTGGACATGACTCGTGAGGTTCATGCTGTCACGCACCTCGGAGAGAGTCTCTACTGTCTTCCATTCATGTCCTTGCTTGCGCAGAATCTGCGCTTCGTTCGAGTTCAAGCTCAGGCAAACCTCTGCGAATACAGTCAGGCCCAATCTACATGAACGCCATGATGAAGCGTACCTTTGCGATCAGCGTTGAATGCATGAGCGGAGATAGGCGCTTGGGCAATGAAGTATTCTTCAGGAGTAGACATTCTGACAAGGAAATCAACTAACTCGCAGAGGACTCAGCAGTCGACTACTGCGGAATTGTGAGTAGATGAGAGTCTGAAGCAAGTCTTGAATATCCTTCTATAGATTACACGTGATCGACGCGTCGGCCTCGGGACGTTTTTGCGCGCGCGCTTTTGTTCAGCTTTTCAACGGTTCTTTGCCCACTTTCTTGTTTTTGCTGCTTCCTGTGAACTCGAAAAAGAATGATTTGACATGTTGAGGATATTCTCTCATTCTCGAAAAACCTGTGCAAGGATTCCGACAGTGTTTATATGGACGCGTACTTTTTCCGCTTCAAGCTCCGCTAGCGAACAGCGAAACATTGTTTCTCTCGACGAATTCGAGAAATACTTTCAGCGATGTCTACCTCCTCAATCCAAGGAGGATAATATAGGTGAGCTTCATAGAAATTCGAAATTCTAATGGTTGATGGTGAACTTGCTGAATAGCCGTTGCTTTCTCTGGAGGACCAGACTCTACTTGTCTTTTATACCTCCTCAAGCAGTTGACCGTCAATACAGCGAAAACACAGCATCCATGTAGTGTTACTGCCATTACAATAGACCATGGTCTACAAGCGGCATCTAGCCAAATGACTATGAAGTGTGCCTCGATAGCTGAGTCTCTTCAAGTCCGACATGTAATTCTTAGGATTCCTTGGGGTATCAAACCGTTTCCTCCTGTTCCCTCTAAAGGCTCTTCGTTTGAGAAGCTCGCCAGAGAAGCTCGATATCATCTCCTTCTTTCCGCTTTAAAGAAGGAAGGTATCTCGACAATTGCCTTTGGACATCACGCAGATGACCAAGTTGAAACTGCGCTTCTTCGCATAAGTCGAGGAAGTACTGAGGCTGGAGTTGCTGGGATGAAAGCTCGACGTTTGTGGGGGATGGGATTCGGCTCATCTCCTGAGAACCTGGGATGGGCAGGACAAGATGGAATGAGCCGATGGATTATTCGTCCATTATTGCATTTTCCGAAGGTGAGAAGAGGTATTGGTCGGGAACGACCCATTAGATAACTTTACTGACAAACTTGGTTCATATTTAGGAAAGGCTGGTAGCTACCTGTCATAAGGCGGGTCTAGATTTTGTTGTCGATAAGACAAACTTCCAGCCTGATATCGCTCTTCGTAATCGGATCCGACACCACTTGGGGAATGCTTCTTCGGTCAGCATTCATGCTTATTGCTAAATCAATCTTATCAACTCCGTACCCTGCAGACAGACCTTGCTGAGGGAACAAAGGCGCTGCTGGATATGGCAACGAGGGTAGCATCTTCCGAAAGTGACGCTGGGTGGGAACATGGCTCTCGACAAACAGATTGCTCCCCTTCTCTGGCGCGATTAAGGACCGCGGTTGAATCGATTTCGGACTTCGTCGAGAAGGTTAACTACGAAGGCAAGGTCCAGTCATCTTAGGATGAAGCGATGTGCTGAATCTGTCCTATCGAATCTAGCGTCCATTCAATTAGCGAAGTGCCTGCATCCTTCGCCAGTCTCCACGATCCTTCTGTCGAAAGATGCATTCTCGCGCGTGACAGATAAGTCGGTCCGACTTGAGATCATTCGACGTGTTCTGCGATTTGTATCACCACTTCCTTGGGGTTCTCCCCGAGCCGAAGCCGGTCGACGTAAGGACAGCTTGCAGAGAATCTCAGACACGTTAACCATGTCTGGAGAAGGATCAAGGGAAACTGGTCAAACCCCGCCAAAAAACTTTGTCGCAGGTGGGGGTGTCATATGGTCGCCAGTGCGCATTACTCGAAACGCTGTAATGAAATTCTCGGGAAAAGGGTGCTCGGTCTCAAATGATACGGCCTGGCTAGCATCCCGCCAACCTCCGATCCAACGCTTCAGGGACACTGAGGTCAGCCCAGTCAAGCTCGATATCACTTCGTCCTTCCTTCTCGCACTCTCACAGGATTGTTCTGCGGAAATACTATATGACTGCCGCTTCCTTATTCACATCACGCCGCGCCTATTCCCGCCCGATGTTCTAAACGTGTTTAAGCAGATAACCGCCGAGCGTAGTAGGATTTTGAAAGACCAAGCGTCTGTCAGACTTCTTGTGATCCCACACACGCGGTATTTCCTACCAAAGATTGTTCTGCGACGAGCGGACGCTCAAGCGGAAGTACTTAGTAGCGGCGACGACCATTACAGGTCGCAGGGACAGGCCAACGCGCGTGAAGATGAACACGAGATCGCGCGTCTTTTGCCTGATGGTTCTACGAGAACGCAATCCTCAATAGGCGAGAACAATAAGAGCGGCATATACCCGGGCTGCAACGGCGAAGCCGTCCGGATAAAATGCATCCGGATACTAGATACAGATGCTACGAAGGAATACTTGGGTCAAAAGTCGATGTGACACTACCAGCCGGTAAATTTGACCAGGGTGTCTGGGGCATCGTGATGCAGCTGGGTGTAAAGCACTGTCCTAAGTTGACACGGTTATCTTCTGAGCCGCTACCCCTGACGCCGCACTTTTGGAACGACATTGACGCAAGCATTGTAAATAGGAGATCACTCTATTTGGGAACCGTTATATCAGTCCCTCTCGGCTTGGAGTTGAGGGTGGCCCAGCAGTGCAAACTAGGACACTGGCTTGAAGAAAGGGCCTCTTTCTTGGTATGGGCGCGCGCTATTCCCGAGCATAGCGATCAGATGCCTTAAAAAGCTCTCCCATCACATTAACTTATCCTTTTCTCTGGTCATATTTGATGGTGTAGCTATCAAATGTGCTTCAACAAACCAGCGTCAGCGAAACTACAGTACATTGCAGGAAGGTCTTGCCAAATTTGCACGCCGATCACATGTCCGATTGCCAAAACAGGAAATCAATTTTGACGGACAAAACCAGAAGATCCATCGCCCCGTTGTACACTGCGAGTAATATTATGACATATACAGCTAGCGGCGAAACGGGGGAGAATATCTGTAGATTGAGGTCTTTAATGAAGTCGACGGACGACTTTAAGCCGAGGTCTGGAGACATGATCGCGACTTCCAAGGCGACTTCTTCGAGAGGGAAGCCCTCTTCGTAACGGACGGGAATTCCGACGCGGGACCTCTTTATCGCCTGTATCTCCTATCTGTCTCAACACTTCCTCAGTCCTTCGCGTGGGCAGTGATTCGACTCTTCAACAGGCTTGCAGATCGATACAATCATAGCCCCCCGAGGTGATACCAGACGCCTGCATTTGTCTATCTCGTATGACTTCACTCCGCTACCACTTCACAGTGAGGTTCAGGCATTACGTGTATATATCAAGACTTTGATCGGACATCTCACAGCCGAATCACTTTCTCAGAAGTTCGCCGTTCAACAATAGAAAGAGCAGGGAACCTACCGTATATCGTGAGTGAATGGTCAATCAGTTGAGATGCGTGTACTGATTAATAGCTGATGTAGATGATCAAAACAAATTGTTCAGTGTAAATACAAGAATTTGATATAGGGGAGTGTATTGATCATACAGATCTGGGTTGACTTCGCGTGGTTACCGTGGACTAATCAAGGAGTCTCTGGCGGATCGGGACGGCTTGTCAAAAATATCTGTTCGTCAAATTGACCATGAATGGAAATAAATGGCGTTCGAAATAGGGAAAACATGCCTCTTGTGAACTCGCGTCGACTGTATCGTCTCTACGGCGTTTCCCTAGAGTTGAGGCAGTGCTCTTTTCGTACTTCGTAAACCAAGTTCTATAACGAGCATATGCCAGTTGGAGCCTAGTCTTGGCGACTACTTGAGCAAGCCGTCTCCAGTTGAATGCAAATCGCCTGAAGCCCTCCAATGAGATACCGTCAACCGCTTCTTCCCATATCTCGGAGAAGCGTGTCTCGAAGCCTCTGAGTTCTTCCGTGGCTTCAAGATTGAATCCCCGATCGGGGACGATGAATTCCTACGTGTCATACATAAGGTCAGTATCTCAGTTATCCCCGCATACGGACTGTTCTGACATAGCGTTTTGTCATTGCACAGGCGCTCTTTGTGCTCTAGATACTTTCATTAGTGTGATCACCGGCGGTATTCAAGAAACGCACAAGATCTCGCTCGTAAAGTTCGAGAGCGCAAGTCATGGATCCAACCCATACATGTTCATCGTAAGTAACGGGTTTGGAACAGTCAAAAAGATCAATCTTTTCTTCATTGATATCCACGATGAAGTTGAGCCAAGCCCAAGAATTTATGAGGAGGATTTCGCCATCCTGCGGTCGGAAGGTCGGTTTCCAATATCCATTGCCTTCATTCACGTGAACAAGAAGCACACTGCTGATCGAGGGTAGCAAGAACCACTTCTTGACTTTATCTTTGATAGATGGGTAGGAATGCCGTGTGGCTGTCTCAATAGCGAATACTGGCCCTGAACCTGTTGTGATAAGCACATCTCCGACGAGCCGGTATCTTTCCTTCTCGTCTGCAGGACTTTGAAAGAGATATGAAACCGCATTCGTGTGGTAATGAGGACGATCGTCAATGGTGGAAATGTCTTTGATCGATTCTTGCATCATGTCCACTAACGCATCTACGATGCACGTTTGGATACATCCGGAGTAGGTGGTGCTGAGCTCTCTATTATGCGTGTCATATACGAATCTGGGAGAAGATGCTTCAGTAATAGTTATCGTACATGATGACCGTAAGACTTGCTTTTGGACTTCTCTGTCTCTATCGGTCTTAGACTCTTCTTGATCCTTAACATGCTTCTCGTTGATTTCCTTGAAGTTCTAGCCAGATGTTCAGCATCGGTAATCAACCAGAAAGGAGAACGACGGACGTAGGAGAAATACTGGACATGGACGTCCTTGATACTGTACTGCTTCCAGAGAGAATAGCCATAAGCAGTGGGTGGAATCTTCGGTTTGGACATTACCACGTAGACGAGAGGCTTCGATACTGATGCCGGGGGGAGAGTATACTATATAGAAGTAGGTGCAACTTCGAAGATAGAGTGAAAGGCGCAAAAACGCAACTGTATGAGGTCCAGCCACATAATGCGCAGCAATTCCAAGTGTGGCTACTCGTTGCGCAGTGGGTTGCGTGCCACAAGTGACGAGGTGAAGATGTGGCCGAGGAAAATTGCTCTAGAACTTGAAAAATGCAACTTCCCCTTTTCGGAAGAGGCGGACTTCCATCTGTAACTGCAACATCATTGTATTCTTTCGAATCGTCTGACGACTGGATTTAATTCTAGCTAGCATAATATGTACAATACATCAACGTACATCGTTTCCTTTCAAATGTGCGAATCAAACTGAGGTTGGGGTACTAAGCAAAAATCACTAAAGGGAAACTGGGATGGAATCAATCACATCGCGAAGCACAAATAAAGGCAGCAAAGTTATCAGTAAGCCGTAAGACTACCAAAGGCAAAAGCGAAGCGGAAAAATCGAGACGAACTATGGACTATGTAATTACTGGAGTAGAGCAATCATCAGAGCTTCAAGTAAAGAGGAACAGGAAATTACTGAAGAAGACTAGCTGGTTTGTCTGACTGTAACAAGATGGAAAGGTAAGCTTGGATGCGAGGGGATGGGGTATGTCAAGGTGTATACAAATTGCATATGTATGTGCCGATTCAAGAACAAGCGGTAGTCCACGTCCATTCATGAGTCGACGGCAAGACATGACATGACAAGATAAGACAATCCAGGGAGAGTCCTTGCAGTATGTGTGAACGTAAGCGTGAGAGAGGAAGCAATACAAGATGTTTGACTTCTGTTGAGCATAATGGGAAAAGAAGTGGGAAAAAAAGAAGTAAAGAAGAGGAGAATAAATATAAGATTTCAGCGGGACAGGATTAACCCACGTTCGTTCGTCGATTATATCAGAAAGAAGATGAAAGAAATCAGCGAGATTCGTGTGTGCGTGCGAACTCTCCTTCCAGATCCAATTTGCTATTCTTCGTCAGCATTCTCGTCGTTTCAATTGTACCGGTCCAAATCCAGAGATCGAGAGGTTCACTTCGTTTGAGTACCTGATCACATTAAGTCCTCGATTAATCGAGGGAAGGAGAAATTAGAAGTTGCCGACGTAGCCCTGGCCACCCGCTGCATTAACAGGCACAGGACTCGGGTTGCGCATGATGTTGCTCTGAATCGAGTACTGCGAACCCAACTGCATTTGAGGTAGCATCTGGTTAGGCATCCCGAGATGCTGGCCGTACGAGCCTGGCAGCGCAAAAGAATGCTGCTGGGAGAGCTGGGGCTGTGGAGACTGGGATTGTGGTGGAGAACCCGGGGATTGAGTCGGACCCTGCTGTTGCTGTGCTTGTATCTTCTGCAACGATTGAAGCTAGAGCAAATCGAGAATGAGCTCATTACAAGAAAGCGTAATATGTTTCGGCCATACCTCATAATAGGCAAAGTCTTGCAGAAGCGATGTCCTCGCTGGATGAGTAAAGAAGATACGCAGCATCTCCTGACCAGCATCGGGCAGTAATTCCTGTGTGTCACGACTATTTGTCACAGGTTTGCGCTCCTGTGTGTTACTAAAACACAGCGGAACCGAGATCGTCAGCTTCCGTCATATCCGCATAACCCAAATAGACAAAAGACAAAAGAAGGAAGAATTAAAAGTGTTCTCAAACTCACTTGAGCTTGATGTGACGCAAGTTCGCGTTTGGGATATCACGAACAAAGATCCACCGGACCTTGAAGACGCCCTTCCACTTGTCAGATGCCCATACGGTGCTGCTACGGGTGTAATCGACCTAAATTAATCATGGCAAAAAATTCAGATACGCCAATCTTATTGGAGATAGAGCGAACAGAAGACTCACAGGTGTCATCATCTCGGCCATGCCACAGAAGTGACCGCTCGCATTGACGCTAAAGAACAAATAAATGGGACCGCGTCCGGCCGTTTCTTTAAACGCCTTATCCAGACGTTTGTTTCCGGGATCAGTGGAGCTCCAAATTTCGTACTTCAGAGATTTGTGAACATCATCTTCGGTGTAAGACTTTATCACAAAGTACCGGGCCTACAGTATATTACAGAGAAAAGTAATTAGATCAGTCATAACGTCATGACGTTGAATCGAACGAGACTTACGAAAGCGGGTTTACAATCGAATGTGGTTGGGTTATATCCCTTTGCTGCCACGAGCGAAGGAACATCAAGCGGTGTAGCAACGAATCCTGAAGGGATCTGAACTCCGTTTGGTGCTGGACTGCGGATGGTTTGACCGAAGGAACCAGTCGGACCCAGACGCTGGACGTCCTGCTGACCCAGATACTGCGCCGGCACAGGAGGATTCGGAGGCAAGCCAGAAGCATCAAAGTTACCCCGCATATTCTGCTGCAAGTTTGGATTAGACGTGCGAGCTCCGAGTGGTCGCTTGTTCTGTTCCCATGGATCATTGGAATTGCGCTGGACCTGGTGCATGAAACCGTTTCCATGCCCGACACTCGGGACATTGGTACCAGCGCTGCTGGGTCCACTCTTTATGCTACTTGTATCAAGGTCCGTGACGAGCGATAACTTGTCTGGCCCTCCGCGTTGGGCCATACCCATGCCTATACCGATTTCATTACCGTTGCTACTACCATTCCCAATGCTGTTAGAAGAACGATGCAAACCAGCTCCCTGGCCAATAGCGCCGCCATGCTGGTTAAGACGCGGAGGAAGACCTTGATTAGCCCCGCTATTGGCAAAGTTTTGGTTCTGCTGAGAAAGATTGGCACTGGAGAGTTCCAGAGCCGACATTGCGCGCTGGACATCGTCAATAGCGCTCGAGCCATTGTTATTGTTGCCATACTTCCATTCGTTGGCATTGTTTGATGTACTCCAGGGCGAGCTACGACCAATCGAAGATGTGGGTGTGTGACCATATGACTGTTGTTGCTGCTGATGCTGCTGCTGAAGCAAGGCATATTGATAATCTTCTTCACTGTAAACTTCGTCCGCAAAGTCTTCCTCGTTGTCAAGTGGGCTCGGAGGTGAGGCGGAAGAAGCCGCGTGAGGACGCTCCATATGAGCTTGAAGCGTTCCGGAGCGTCGTAAGTTGACTGCCATGCGACGGACATTTCCGGCAGCCGCACCATAGGTCAAAGATTGGTTACGTCTTACATTAACTTCAGCCGGAGGAGGCGAAGTCGTATGTACAGGAAAAGACGGTGACAACGGCGAATGTCCTTGCGAGGAGCCTGACTGGGAGTCCACTATGTGCTGGTAGTGCGCCATATCAAGACGCTAAAAGAGATGAAAATTTAGAGCTTCAGTCAGACATGATTGATATTACGGAAGTAATAGCATGATGCAACTACCTCGTCACCGTTCCAGCCTTTTATGTCGTTATCCCATTCCTCTTCCTCGCCTTCCTGGCCTTGCTCAGCGGTAATCGCAGTAAGACTGTTCAGTGTCCTAGGAGTCATCGCACCACCCTGGCGATTTTGATTACTGCGCGGAAAGGCTGCGGAAAGATATATATAGATGTATGTCAGAATACTACCTTACTAGATGGCAACTGATAATGCACGTACCCCTGTTATACCTTGTTGGGAGAGACGCCTGGCGATGGAGACCCGAGCTCTTCTCGCCAACAGCACCGACTCCGCCAACCCACTCTTGATCGACTACCTCGTCATCGTTCCATGCTTGTTGCTGTTGTGCCTCTTCAGATGGCAATAGGCGTGAACCAGCACGGGCGGCTCGCGATGCAGCTGATATAGTATGTACACGTCGGACGCCAGCAGCGGGCGGGGAGCTGGGCGGGATAGGCGGGGGCGAGACAGGATGATTGGACATCGTGTGCTAGTATTATCGTATACGGATCAATACCTTTCAGTAACGTTCGATAGATTCTATCAAGCAGAGAAGATAAAGAGTACTAGAGAGAAAGGCTCGTAGGGCGCAATGAGATAGCAAGAAAGAGAGAAGAAGATGAGAAGAAAAGGACGCAAGCAAGGATTAGTAGACGAGACGAGAGGAGACGAAGCGGTTGTCAGGCGGTGTCAACGAGTCTGTGCCGGCACAGCAAGTCTGGTGTCTTGTAATACACGCTCTCTAAAGCCCTCTTGCACTTCGTTATTGCTCGTCCACAGTCAGTGCGTGCGCTACGACGACGACGAATATGGGGATGATAGTTAGTTGGCAAGGTGTTGTCGAGAGGAAGTAAGCCAAGAAACGGGAGGAACTCGCACAAAATTTGGTAAGGAAGATCAATGTCACATCATTACGACACTCGGCCGCCTATAGGTAACAAAAGCATTTAGCGTCACACTTGTATTTATCCGTAATTTCTATTGGCCTCATGCACTTCGCAAGCAAGGTACATGAAAGAGCATTTCATCATCGTCTAACATTACCCTACAGCTCCTTTCTGAAAGGCGAATAAGGAAAATACGACAAAAATGTAATTAGAAGGCGTGACAGCCACAAATAGCAGCCAGATCCCACGATGGCACGCGTCCATAATGTAACGCAACAACAGGCTCCTCGTTAACATCAAGCTCAGCAAGTTAGACTCTTCGTTCTCGACGTTAAACGCGCTCAGCAGAGCGCTGCTTCAGCGGGCTGCTGTTAATTACAAGTTTTCAATAGTTTACATCCATTGTCCGGCGGACAGACGCTGGTTGGACAAGCCAGATCGGCCGTCATGTCCTTGCTTTCTGAAAGACAGAAGGATGAACTGTGAGCTAGCCACAAACATATCCTATCGGCACAGACTCTTATGAAATGGTTTGATACATGCTAGACACAAGTCCATCCTCGAGTATCTCCATTCTCAGAACTTTACTGAAGCTTATAGTGCGCTTAAAAGCGAAGCAAATGTTGACTATACCCCGGATCCAAAGTCTAAATATGCAATGCTGTTGGAGAAGAAGTGGACGAGTGTTATTCGATTGCAGAAGAAGGTGCGTTTGTCTTGCATGCTGCACGCGAGTTGAATGCGGATGAACAGTGTCTTGATCTCTACTTGACATATACTTTCAATCTGTTCGCTCTATGACTTCGCGACATAGATAATGGATTTGGAGAACCGTAATGCTGCTTTACAAGAAGAAGTATCGATGTCCCCTGCTAAACGCGCTGCATCTCAATCCGACTGGATACCTCGAGCTCCGGCTGGACGCGTCTTGACTGGCCACAGAGGAGAAATCACGAAAGTCACGTTCCATCCTTTGTATTCTCTACTTGCTTCCGCTAGTAATGACGCAACGATCAAAATCTGGGACTGGGAGACGGGCGAGTTTGATCGTACGCTCAAAGGCCATACGCGAGCGGTGAACGACATAGACTTCGATTCAAAAGGGAACCTCCTTGGTGCGTGTCTCCTTTTTGTTGTATTTACTTCCGCCGTGTTGACAATCCGATTCAGTGTCTGGCGCGGCGGACTTATATATAAAAATCTGGGATACTCAGAACGACTGGAAGAATACAAAGACCATGGCGGGTCACGATCATAGTATATCATCTGTACGATTTATGCCTGGGGATGATTTTATTGTAAGTGCTGGACGAGATCGAACCATACGTGTTTGGAATGTTGCGTTAGGGTGAGTTTGGTACCCTCCTTTCTCCATTTGGCTCTGATGAGGTTTGTGCAGGCATCAAGTACGATTACTATCAGGTCACGGCGAATGGGTGCGATGTGTTGCCCCTTCTGACGATGGTCGCTTGCTAGCAAGCTGTTCAAACGACCACGTTCGTGCATGTTTTCTGGCTCCAGTAATCAACTTACGAATTTCTATCTGACAGACTGGGCGAATATGGGACTACCAATCCGGAGATACAAAAGTAGAATTGCGAGGGCACGAAAATGTCGTAGAGACGATCGTCTTCGCACCTGTAAATGCATATCCAGCAATTCGAGAGCTGGGTGGGATTACTGCCGATCGATCAAAACAACCTGGGTTATATGCAGCGACGGGCGGGCGTGACAAGTTCATTAAGATATGGGATACGACGACCGGACAACTAATTCGGAATCTTGTTAGGCTTATAGTTTTATTTTGGTCGTGCATCGGATACTGATGAATGTGTGTCCAGCCGGGCCACGATAACTGGGTGCGTGCACTCGTGTTTCATCCGACCGGGAAGTTCCTGCTTTCGTGTTCGGACGACAAGACCATCCGAGTATGGGAGCTCGCGACAGGGCGATGTATCAAAACCGTCGAGGCACACGGGCATTTTGTACAGAGTATGGCGTGGGGACGGGCGACAGCAGGCGGAACAGTACTGAATGGGGCGGGAGCGGGGCCGGATGGTAAGGGCGAGGAGGAGAAACGGGTAAATGTAGTCGCGACAGGGAGCGTCGACCAGACTATCAAAGTCTGGACACCCTAACGCGACGTTCTTCGCAAATCCGTGTGTCCATGTCCGTTTTTTCCGGTCACCTGGGATCGTCAACCCTCTTCAACCCTGCTAGTTTTCTTGCTTTGCCTTTTGCTCTGCCGTTTCTGCCGTTTGCATTACCACCCCACACCGCCCATCACACCCACGAAACCGACCTTTGCTTAGTTCCCGATCGGGTGCCATGCAAATACAGTCTATCTCAATTTCAATGAAATACCCACACAGCCGTTTCTTCTCATCTGGAATTCGAAGCGTCAGGGAGAAGGGGGGTCTGTCGAGACCATCCCAATTAGGCCGTTGCTTTGTAGCGCTCGTTAGGTGGGTACTTCCGAATTCTCTCTCTGATCGATTGATCGCCAAGTAACGCTCCCCTATCATTTCTTGACGTGATTCTTCGATTTCTCGCTGCTTCTCCTGGGACCGTCGACGCTCGCTCGACAACGGACAACGGACAGAGCAACGGTATCGTTCGTTCTGCAGCAACCGCCCGCGTAGATATAACCGTCGTGCCTACTTTCGACCTTTTTTTTTGTTCTCAGTTTTCATCACTCGTTACTTTGCAACCAAGTGTACACTGACAGGATCCATTCCACAATCCTTTTATTTATTTTCTCCAGAGCTATCTCTCATCTCGCCTCCATTTTTTCTCTATGGCTGAACTGACTGACGTTCCTTTTCGATTTCATTTCCTTTTTTTTTTTCGAATTTGCGTGCATTCGCATGGCATGGCATCCCTCGTGTTGCTTTTGTTGTTGATGTTGATTGTTAAGTAATCCAGCTGAATGGCGAAGCTACTAATGAAGGAAGAGTAGTGTGAGTGTGTAGGACTGAATAGATATTTTTCCTTTTATCGAACGTTCTTTGGAGCGTAAGGAGATGTGGTGAGATTGGGTTTTCTGTGGGAGGAGAAGAGAGATTGGATATTTGCCGGATCTGAGGGTGCCTAGCCGTAGTGAGCCGGGGGGAGAGGATACCATGATTGGATGGGGGTGATACGGGGTCTATGAAGATTGAGCAAAGACAATAAGATCTGAGCACAGCAATGAAGCGAGGAATGGAAGGAAGCACGTGGTGAGCCGGCGAGATAATCTGAGATAAAATAATATAAAATAAAATAATATCACGCGTCACGGAGTACATTAATATTATATTATACCACCACTAGACCTGCTTGCTGCTGTTTGTCGTGTGCTTGTGCTTGTGGCTAGTACTCTTTCTCTCCTTTCTTTCATCTCGTCTGCTACTTATTATCCCATCCACGCCGCTTTCTTACTCTTCCTCTCTCTCTCAAGACTGCCTCCCCTCCTCATCCAGCTATGGTGGCAGACAGTGACCTCTTCATTCGCGCCCAGGCTGGCCGACCTTCTTCCTCTTTCGTACATCCACCCGCCTTCGCCCGCCCTTTCCCTCCCCCTGCGCTCGAGAACGTTCCCCTGCCTTATATCCTCGACCAGCTCCATAATCTCGCTGTAAACTACTGGGACAAGCCACACACTGCCGACTGCACAATCAGTGAGTAGCCTTCATCTTTCCTCAGCAGGACGCGACACTCACACACCGATCCTCACCGTGACAGTCGTGCCTATCGTCCCTCAGCGCCGTGTCGCGCGTAATTCTACCGATTGTTCATCTAATTATGCCACAACTGCTCAGCCATCTCTCCAGCGTGGTTTAGACCGTCGAGCCACGGAGCCCAATGCGCCCGTGGCACGCCCTACTCGAATGACGAGCAAGGTACGTTAGCGCTTATGCTCTCAATTCTGGGGTATCGACCTTCTTACGTACGGGTTATTCGCCTTATTATTTGCCGACAGCTTCATCTGGACTACTTGCTCGCACAGTCTTCGCTTTTCCGTGATCTGTTCAGCGGACGGCCTCCGTCAGACGCAGATGAGAACGGTCGCCCCGATTCCCCCAATACTCCGCCTGCGGTCCCACGGAGTATGCTGCCACCGCACCGGCAGCCGTACATCATAATGCCCTCCACGCCCTCCCATCCCATCATCCACCTTCCACTTCCGGATCCGTCATCTTTCCCACACCTCGTGCATTTTATGTACTTTGGTACGTTTGACGCTCTGAAGGGCGCACTGGATGCGGGGACCGTACAGTGGGCGGATGTGGTAAGGAACGTAGAATATCTTGGTATGCGCTCGCGCATGAAGGCTTTCCTTGGGCGGTGGTACTCTGAGCGAGTAGGACCAGGTGTTCCGCCCATTGTTTGTGGAGATGATGGAGACAGGTGTTTACCATACGGGAGCGATGTGGACGAGGATAGTGAGTCGAGTTCGGACGAAGGGGAAGACGACGAGAGTGACGCGTATTCTGATTATGACGACAACTCGGATGAGAGTATGTCGGATACCGATGGTTCTTTGGAAACGCTTGCCGATGACGAGCCTATGGGCGTTCCGGTGCTGTCGAGGAAGATGATTCGTGACGTACCCATGATGGACGTGGATATGGACCAGGAACCTCCCCGTGGTCGATCACGTACACGAAACTCGCCCAGAGCAGCGACGTTCTCGCCAGCTCGCAGACACAGGTCGTAATTCCATCTTAATGGCCTGTTCTTCCGTTCTTCCCTCCCTCCCTCGTGCATTCCCGATAATCAATCTAATGACGGCTTTCTTGGATACCTGCATTTTGTTGTGTCTTCGACCGCGAGCCTAATACATTGGCGCTGATTTTCGACAAACTTCGACCTTCGACACTTTTCGTATCCGCGTCACTAAACGAGTTTCGATTTAATTTTTTGTGTTCTGTTGCGTGTCCGTGCTGGACTCGTACGCAGGCCGAACGCTCTCTATCCTATCCGACTCGATGTCGCCAGCGATTCCACCTTGGTCCACTCGCTCCTTTGAAAGGTATTCTACAAACTCGCTCTGTGAAAAAGGCAGCATTTCTTGTTGGGAGATGATTCTAGATCTTCTCTCCTTCTCGCTTGTTCTCATTGGACTTTGTCTACATTCTCCATTTCGTTTTCTCTACGTTTCGTCTTTGGTTTGGTTGTTTTTATTCGAAAAGTCTGTTTTCTTCTCCACTCGCCTCCTCATCTTGTTGTTTTATTGGGTCTGCTTTGACCTCTCAATCTGATTTGTCAGCTTCGTTCTCGCATTCGAGTTCTTCGTATCTTGTCAATCATCCTTACCTACGTGTAGAACATTGCTCCCTAACAACTGTGCACATCCGCACGCTTCTCATCAAACGACGATCCTTACCTCCCTCCGCTCTCTTGTTTGACACAAGCCCTTGTCCTTCTCTTTCATTCCTTTGCTCACTCAACTCATTAGGCGGCGCGAACGCCCGCCAGGTGAAACGAGAAGTTGGAAAAGATGGATGGAAGTGAATGGAAATTTTTGAAACGTTACTTGATTTGAGTTACTCCCAGACGTACGCACGTCGTGCTTAACTCTCGAAATTTATATAGTCGCACAGACGAAATGTTTGTAATTGTAGATAAGATGAGCTACTACGCTGAAAGCAGCTCTTGTAGTCAATCGGTGATATCCTGGGCTGTAAACCTTTGTGTATAAGTCTGGAACGAAACTCTGTGCAGGTTCATTCTGATGATTATTGTTTTATTTCATCCCTTTCAAACTAATTTGCCTCGCAGCACAGTCTGAATCGCCACCGAGTGCACCGAGCGTCCGTCGAATCCCTGGGTGACGATACGCGATTCTCTAAAGCGAGTAATTATCAGCGCCTCGAGGCGGGCCCGATCCTTGGGCATCGAGGCGCACTAACATTACAAACAGACCACAGCCAGGATATCTCCGAGCGAGTATCAGAATACAATACAAATACTCGAATTGAAATCAAATTTGTTTTTATCGCATTCATCACCGCTACGCCTCCTTCTGTGCAGCCTCGAGGAGAGCACCACCTCCATACCTACGCACGCGAGTGATTTGCCTTTCATAGGCATTCAGAACGATCCCACTCCCACCCCCCCTTTTTTTCATCTTTCTTTTTGAAATTTATTGTTGAGAATTAAGATGGACAGACAGGACATGAGGCGGACATGAGGCGGATGGATGATACGGCGGTCTTTCCAACGTCCGGATTTCGAGACTGTCTGTCTGCTTCGGAGTCCGTCCAATGTAATGAAATAACAATGGAAGTAAAAACGTTGATAAATGCCTATGGAGCAATTTCTACGCTGTAATTGTGAAAAAAAAAAGTAACGTTCTGATAGAGATAGACGTAGACTTGGTTCGGGCTTAACCTACCTTAGTCCTATCTAAATTTTTTTACGAGAATATGACGAGAAGCCGATAATTACAATCGCCTATTCTGTTTGACCTAGAATCTATGGATATTAGAGCTCTGGCGCGTACATATTGCAGTAGAGTAGAAGCCCCGCATTGTTTCATGCAGATAAATGCAGACAATAAATGGAAAGGATCATCAGAAGTCGAACATTGGCGCAGAAGTTAGCGACGAGTACTTCGCGCGAATCCGACCCCCAGCCCAGAAGTATCGTTTTAGAGGATTAATAACACCGGTAGGTTTTACAATTTAGCTTGATATGCATGCACAGTATTTGTTTCTTCTGCGCCTTCGTCTTCTACCGTTGCATTATTGGAAGAACTCGAAGAGGATCGACATATTCATCGAATATAGAATCCCCTGCCTTCCCCGAACTGCCGAAGCAACTTGGATATTCTAGCCTAGCATGATGGCAGCTTCGGAGTGTTGTGTCGAGCAGCACGGAAAGCACAGCACACAACACAGGAGGGACAATAATCCGGATCCACGTGCTCCTCTCTCCATCCCTCCGTCCGTTCCGAGGCTGTCAGCCATGCCCGACTCAACAATTCAACCGGGTAAAGATCGTGGGCCTGGAATGCATACGCATGTGGTGGAGGAACGATCAGGTGTGTGCATGTAATGGGATGGGCTCACAGGCAATTAAACAAAAGAAAAGAAAATCCCAAGAAGAATGTCGGAGTGGTAGAGAATGGTCTATGCACTCTCGCCAATAGTCCCTATTCTACTACGCCGCCCTACACATGCAACGCGAGTAACGGATATATCAAAAAAAGGATATAGAGCTGGACAGAATAGAAAGATCCCCGCCCTGAAAAGAAAGTTTGAAAAGAAAAAAGGCTTTGAAGAACGTCGAGGAGTTCTCTTGGATCTTGGAAGATCTCGTCCTGGAATGGAGAGAGGAGTTAGTATACACGTACAGGGACGTCATTAGTGCGTGCATGACGGGAAAATAGAAACTCTTTACCGAACTGCTCTTGTTCAAGTACATCTGAGACATACTTTTCTCACTTAGTTAGCGTAGGAGGGGATTAATAAAAAAAACCGGTGCCCGTTTGGGCAACGCCACGCTTGACCAGGACCGCACGGGCACAGCACACAGACAAAAGCCAATGCCAATCAGCCCGCCCTAGACATGGAGGAAGAAGATCCCGAGAGGAAGAGAGAGAGATCTGGGAATGAGAGGGAAATGAAAACTTGTCGATCCCTCCTGTCTTTCTTTTTAAGTTTGTCTTAGATCCTATTTCTTTGTGTCCTTTCTTATCGCGTGAACTTGCTGGGAGAAATAGGAGTGAAGTAGGTTGACTTGGATCTTGACGTAGATCGGGTGGGAGACAGCGTCGAATAAGGAGAATGATATGCATAACCACCCTAGGTTCTGGCCCATTCTTCGCTATCTCTGTTGCGTGTCTGTGTCTGGAAGGAACGAAAGCTGATGCAGTCCAACACCTGAAAGTAGAGCGGTGGAAAAGTTTCATTCGAAATCGATCGCTGTTCTGTTCGCCATGGATCCATTTGAGAGTGAGAAATGGACCTATACAAGATCATACATTGCACCCAGGGATCTAACAATGATGAATCAGGCTGAGTTGTCGTAGATCGTGTGGACGTGCATTGACGAAGTGTTTAGTTTAGAGTGGTAGCATTGACTGATGAAGATCATGAACCGTGAATCGATCTTGTCCTTGTTTGAGTTTAGTCAGCCATTTCAGTACCTTTTCTTTTCTGATAGTCAGCGTTAGCATTGACAAGACGCGTCAGCCACTAGGGGCAATGGGGGCATGAGATCCGGGGACGATTTGGATCTGAGCAGGGCATCTCTTTATTGTTCTGCACAGCCCATCCTCAGTTCTGATGTCAATCCGATAGAAAACAGAAATCGAGGGACGTACAGAAGAAGTGTGACAGATCTGTATATCCTGTAGCAAATAAAATATGGGATTAATTTATCCATGCGTCCATCCATCCAGATTTCATCAAGATACTAGTATATGCCAGCAGTTGAAATGTTCTTGTTCTGTTCTTGTGTTGTGAAGCGATGATTTGAGACATGATGCGTAGATCACTATGGGGAAAGGAACTGTTGAGTGTCGAGTATGGCGGATGCATTTGATTGATCAGCACGACGCCTCGACGACAGACAGACGCCAGACGAACAATAAGACGATACCGAACAAGCGACGATTGCTTCCTATGATATTTGATTCGTCACACACTAGAGTTAATCCGTCGTCGTTGTGGTGGAGATGATGCCGATGTTGATGCTGAATGAAAGGACTAATTGATAGGGACAGTGATCGGTTAACCGATTTCACGCACTCGCATCCCTACGGAGTTTACGGTGATTCGGCTGTTCCGATCCTGCATCTCAGTTTTAAACTCGAACGCAATGTGCGGCGGGACAAAGAGAAGAAGTAGGATAGAGCGGGGGCACCGTCGGGTAGGCACGCGCATACGGCGTCCGGTGGCAAGATGTTGCGTTGGAGCGTAGGCGCCAGTCCTCCGCCCTGACTTACAATATCGACCATACTCAGACAACACTTTCAGTGCGAACGGCTCCTGTTCGCTTCTTCTTCCAACATTCCCTTAATATTCTCCGCTTCATCGTCCTCCGCGTTCAACTTCCTTGCCAATGGCACTCCAGTCACCAGCTCTCGCGCCATCCGAACCACGGCAGCAATCTCAGCAACCGCAACGCCAGGCTCAGGTGTTCGAGTTCACAAAGCGCAAGAAGTGGGCAGATATCCTCATCTCTGAACTACCCGACACGGTAACTCTCATCCTCGACACCGATGGTCTCATTCAGTATGTCGCTCCGAGCGTGACAGAGGTGCTTGATTGGGAGGTAGAGGAGTTATCGGAGAGAGATGTTCTGGATATCGTTAACGGTGTGTTGCTATCCCAGGTTGTCTCACTTGTTGGACGGTGCTCATTTACAACTACAAGACGTCGATAAGAGAACTTTTGATGACCACCTACAAAAGAGCCTGGGTTCGCAGCAGGATCTCTCATGTTACGCTCGTTTGAAGTGCAAACCAATGGGGAAATCAAGCTCGGAACAAGGAAACAAGGAACTTTTATTCGAAATCCGAGGACATGCCCTCTACCTACCAGACGATAACGAATGCAAATGTTTCTTCCTCGTTGCAAAACCTTATCCAAGCAGGAATATGGCTGTGTGAGCTCGCTTTGGTATTTCGCGCGAGCTTCTTCGGGACTGACGAATTGCCTGTGGTAGCTTAAACACATTTTTGGAGCTGAAGATTGAAAACGAGAGGTTGACTCAGCGTCTTAAGGACCTGAAGGCTCAACAGGACGTCATGCCGTCCGGAGTCATTAGCGATCTCCCTCTAGGGATGTCTTCATCTCCGGCGCAGTCTCATCAACCACAATTCGCGACCTTTGAGTTCCCGGCGAGCTCGCGGGACGGCGGGGTGCAAAGTCCGTCCACTGCCAGCAGCACGATCGGGAGCTTTAGTGCGATGCAGACTGGGTTTGTAAACTCCACTGTGCCTGGAGCGAATGCCAACAGCACCAGGGACGAAGAAGTCGAAGATGGCGGGAAGAAGAAGAAGGTGAGCGGGCCTTTTTTTATTTTTTCTTAATGGCAACTAATGTTCATCCAAATTTATCAAATCAATTGTTATCTTTTCTGTTTTGTTTTCTTACGCTATATACAGCAGAAGAAGGGCAACGGACAGCAATACGTTTGCGTCACCTGCGGAAGGACGGATTCGCCAGAATGGAGGAAGGGACCGAGAGGCCCAAAGACGTTGTGCAATGCGTGCGGGTTACGTTGGGCGAAACGCTCAAAGCGGACGGACGACGTGCCTGTTCCCTACGTGCAGACCCAATCGGGAACGCGCGAAGGAGGGGGATTCGATGGGAACTCGTCGTCTGGCAGTTCTGGTAGAAGTGCGAGAGGCCCAGGTGCTCCTGTTGCGAATGCAGCACTCTCGGTTACGCCGCCGACAGAGATGATGCGCTCGCCGCCTCAAAGTCAGAATTATCATCAGAGCCAAGGCCAAAGCCAAAGTCGATTTGAGAATGTAGTTGCTGGAGCCGTTGCACCTCAGCAGGTGCCGACGCCTTCACCTACACACGCGACGTTCTCGCAGTCTCAGACTCAGAACCAAACTCAAATGCCAGTGTTAGGCACCGGGCATTACGCTGCGCACCCGATGATCTCTACGTCGTTGCTTTCGCAGAGTGCGATGCAGCCATCACCAACATCCTCGCAGTCACATTCGCATGGTTACATGCACGATCACAGTCAGGCTCAGGCTCAGGCTCAAGGTCAAGCGCAACAACCTCCGAGGCAAGATCATTATCAAACTGTTTATGGGCAGTACCAATGGCCAGCGAACCAGCATCATGGCGAGGGTGGCTATGGATATTGAGCCAGCCTGGTATCGTATTTACTATCGGAGTTGTTGTACTTTAAGTAGAATGGTTTACTTGTGTAGTATTCTCGTTTCTTGGTGCTCGAGCTCAGCTTTGGCAATATTGTATATAGTGTACGTTTTGCGATTTGGTCCGGTATGTAGAATGTGCCTTCTTTGGCCTGTGGAACCGATCATAATTTGAAGTCTCTCCGGCGAGTGAGCATTCGGACAGCGTTTGGGCGTGTTCTCTAGAAATGTCGAAGGTGCCGTTTCGCAAAGGTCGGAAACACAATATGATGAAAGATAAACATTGTTCAGAAAAATTCTTGGAGTGAAGATCAGAGTAGACCGACAGATGATAGTAACCTGGTGTAAAGAGCAATATATAGATAGTCAAGCGTATTTGGAAGGAAAAGGATAGAGTAACGAAATCGTTGATGACTATTCAGCTTTCATCTCTGATCCTTCCCACTCCCAGACCTCTATTGTGCGTTCCACTCGCTGCCGCTCGAGACCGCGTTCCGTCCTGCGCACGCGCGTCATGATTTCGCGTTTCACGACGACTTCTGGCTGCACGGTTTCAACGTCTACTTCAATCTCGGACTTCGTGTTTCCGTTCTCTTTGCTTTCGTTCGCGTCGTCGAAGTCGAGCCACGTCTGAGCCCAATCAGCTCTTGCCTCAGTATCCGAAGAAGGAACAGGAGGTGGCTTTCGGCCTTCAGGAACCCGTCTTCGTACACGATCTTCTACCGTTGACTGAACGTTATACGCATCCCACCTCTTAGGTTCGAAATTCCTAAATCGCGGTTCTGGCGATGGTTCATAATGATTACGCCCGTTTTCAGTGGGACTGCCACTCTCTGCATGTGCGTCGATGCCTGCCTTTCGTTTTCGCTTCACACCCGCACGGATAGAGCCCTCTACGCCCCCATCGTCCTCGGCATCGCTCGAGCCGTGAGCTGCGAGTCGCACTCGCCATCGTAACTCACGTGCGAGAGCCGGAGCGTCTTTGACGCGATCGCTTGGTACGGCTTCTTTGGCTTCTTTCCGTCGGGGTGCGTCAGCGGCTTTTGTACTCCCAACTGAACGGCTGTCGCCGTGCTCTATTAGCCGTGCTTCGTTTACGAGGAAGTGCGCGAGTGCTTCGAGGGATGATAAGACGCGAGGGGAGAATTCTTCGCGCGCCTTGAGGGCGCGTAGAGACGCCTCACCGACGTACCAACATAATCTGATAGAATATTTGCTTAGTAAATGAGGGAGGGGTCTTTGAATTAAGACGTACCTTGTGAAGAATGGGAATTGGAATTTTTTCGGAACACGCGTGGAGTTCTCGATTTCCCGTACATGTAGCTCTGGTAAATAAAAAATTGTGTATATAAATCATTAAAATACAAGAGGATGGACTCACGAGTACCAACGTTATACGAGTGGAGAAAGTTGCCTCCGAACACAATTGTATCCACGGGAGTATACACTGCGTGGATCCAACCTGTCGGAATAATCATAGTGTTGCCTTGTACGAGGTCGACTTTGTATACGGTATCGACAAGGTCGCCAAGCCAAGTGCTCGTTTGAAGCTCAGATCCGGACCATTTTTCATAAGCGGCGAGATTGGTGGTTGTAGGTCGGATGAAAAAGAAGGTCTTTGCACCGCTATGAATGTGATAGTAAACTGATGAACCGGCGAAGTCGATATGCCAGTCGGTCCATGCCTTTGCCACTCCCATGAGACAGTAGAGTTGGACTTTCGGATAGGCGTGACCGGATCCTTTTTTGTTCGGCGGCCAGTATTTTTCTACCCAGTCAAGTTCGCGAACGAGTCGGGGAGGAACGACCTGGTCGCCTAGAGGTGTACCAGAGATCTCCAGAGATATGACATTGCGGATTCGATCCCGGGAACCTTCAGGGGTATCGAAGTAGCTCGCCCATTTTCCAAGCGTATATCCTGGAGTATTCGATTGAGTAGCAACATCCATAACTTCCACCGGTGAGTCTTCGCCTACAATTCGGGCTATGTCTGACACTGTCAGACCAGCTGGAGGCATCGACATACCAAGACCCTCAGGGCTTTCAACCAGCACCGGTTCCAGTAATGCGTCTGGATTATGGTCCGCCCAATCGCTAGTGAGTTCAGCACCGTTCATACGCTTGAACGGATCGCGAGCAAACGCGCCTGACAACTCCTTTGCTTGGAGAAGCGCGTGCCATTTGTCCGCGCCGGCAGTCGGTATCCCGTTGTGCAGGCTTGCATAGTCGCGTGTGGGCTTTTTCCGAGCCGACTTGCGCGCTGGAGGCTTCAACGTTATAGTACGCCTCGGGTCGGCTGCTAAGCACGGTTTACAATACCTGTGTATGAAATGAATATACATCCTAACTAAGAAATCACAGTTCGCAAGTATTGCTCAATCTGCGTACCACTTATCTATCGCTTCGAGGTCGCCCCCTTCACCAACGCATCGCCAATGAAACCAGGTTTTGCATGGACCCTCACAGCGCACCCAATGCTCTTTGGCAAGCGCAATCTCATCGTTGTCTTGGTCATCATCCTTACATTGCGGACATCGTTGCTTGTCATTGTTCGCTACTGCTGGTGCATCAGTAGTCGAGCTTGCTTCGGTGCTGTCTTTACTTCGTCGGCTTTTGCTAGATCTCATCGTTGACACGGTTCATTTTCGCGAATACGCCCTTGATCGCAAGAAATAGGGATCAATCACGTGACGCAATTTGCAATTTCCACTTTCAGACGTCGAGATCAATTCTTATTCTTTCCTGAGAAATTACCTCAATTTGACGGCAGGCTCGACTGGTCTGGTTACGGCTTCAGTGACGGCCTGGAATACAAATGCAAGAATTGTAAAGAATATCAAGTCCAAGATTCATAATGACGATGAATGAAGAAATTGAATGTTATAAATTCAGGCCACTGGTTAACCGTGGTGAAAGGAGCTGAGAAAGCGAATAGTATGAACAAATTCTATCTACAATATGACCCTTGTCAATTATCGAACAGCTGATAGTCATAAGAAACGGCGGATCCCCAGAAATCCGATTCACAAGCGCCGACGGCAGCACTATTCCCATTGTTGGCGCCTCCCAGAATGATTGCATTCGTGTCATCCCCAGATACTGTGGGCCAGGAACTAGCCGGAGTGCCTCCAGAGAAGAAATCTCCGTAGCTCGCCTGCATAGATGCGATAAGACTAGCTTGCGCGGTGGAGGGAGAGCTCGCAGTGCCGAAGACTATTTCTATGTCATCTTCATGGCATACACCGCCGCTAGTGCAAAATTCGATCCCGGAGTTGGACGGGTAAGTTGCGCCGACGGCATACTCCCCAACGTAGGCCCTTCCACCGGCACCCGCCCATAATCGAGCGAACGACCAGGACGGACAACGAAACATCAAGTCCGTTCCTAGCTTTTCGAATTGAATGCGAGCATCAACGGTGGAATTACTTGCGTCATACTCGGCAGGAACAGCATAGAAAGAGGAGTTCACCACCATCGATGAGCGGGAGGAACCTAGCAAATCCGTCGTGAAGTCGCTCCATTGACTCTCTGCTACTGCATCTGTGAATGTTTCATAGATAGCAGGACCCGCCTCGTTCCGAACCGTGGTAACGATGATTGGTTTAGACTGACTAGGGAACGACTCCGTCAGATCGAGGGCGTTCGTTATTAGTGACCCATCCTTTACAGGCCGCATTGGTTCAAAGGTACCCGCTGCCGCATCTAAAGAGGCACCGGCCCCGAAGACGGACATCGAAGCGCTGAGAACTTCGTCCGTAGAGAGGTTCGACAAGCAAGCGGCGTCTGTCGCGCTGCAACCTAGTTGAGAGACGAAGTAGTCGTTCAGAGTGTTAAAGGTATTCGTCGACAAGAATCCGAAATTCTGAGTGATAATAGAGACAGTCAGGTCTCTCATATCATTGGGATACTTGCTGATGATTTACCATGGGATCAGACTGCAGGATTGCGCTCTGGAATAAACTAGAAGCCGAAGGAGTAGCGAGGAGTGCCCGAACCATCGATGCTCCACTGCTCTGTCCAGCAATGGTGATTTTGTTGGGGTCTCCATTCAGGCCAGGTAAGGTCTCTTGCAGAAAATTTAGTGCAGTAATCACGTCGTTTACTGCAAGATTTGTTTCACCATCCGGCGAAAGAAATCCGAAAGCTCCAAGCCGATATTGGATGACAGCAACTATTGAACCAGTTGCTTCCGCAAGAGCAGAACCATCGAGTCCAGGACCTGACGCCGATCCAACGATAAAGGACCCGCCGTGGACCCTGCAAAAGATTGTATTAAATTCAGACCAGGAACAAGAAAATCTGTTTACTTACCACATCATCGTCGGCATATTTGTGCCAGATACAGGTACGTATAAAATCATATTCAAACAATCCTCATCGGTATCAGCACTGTTCTCGCTGCTTGATGGCTGTGGACATGCACGGGGAGTTGCAGTTGGATCCGTTAGGTTGTTCCTTTCAAAATGTCGGCTTGGTACTCATTCGGATGCACGACAATACGGCTTACGGTATCTCCCAAACATTGGCAATCACCGACTTTTGCCACCTACTTGACGTTGCGTATCGAACAGGAAGGCGTGCTACGAAGGAGGTGTCAAGAATCCCGGGTGCTGGTCCAAGGCTGGTGTTGAATGATATGCCTCCGCCTGAAGAAAGAATATATGAGTTTACTAGCACGTCTACGATCTCTTCCGGCATCGTACCTTGGCGTGCGGACAATGGAGATTGTACTGGAATAGCTCGCGAAAGCAAAGGCAGAGATGTAAACAGCCAGAACATACAAAAACGAGCCCACACCATGGCTAGGTCACCGCACAGTTGGTGAAGGGAGATAGATGCCAAAGACTCTACGGCAGAGCAAGGAAAGTGGATACATTGTGCTCATTAAATATGTGCACGGGATGAAAGTAGATGAGAAAGAAAAGAGGTGTTGCAATTGCGATTTAGGCTTCCCTTGTTTTTTCCTTTATCACCTTTCCTGTACACAGTTGATCTTCGGTAAATTCTATGATCGCGTGGCTGGTGTATGGCAATCTCCGAAATACCCTTTTATGGTCGCATACTGTGATTGTCGCAAGCCGAGCTTCGCATAAAAGGTGTGCAAAGACCGGAAGCACAAATATATGCATATGGTAGGGAACGCAGGTTCAAGCGCGTCCGAAAGACTTCGTACAGGTGCAGTCAGATGTGTCCCTGGTACCTAGCTAGGAATTGGGAAAATTACAAATATCCTATTAACCGTCCAACAACACACACTTTGTAGCTTACCCTCCTTGTAATCCTTTGGCAGAAGCCCAACCTTCAGCATTCCCCTTGTGCCTGAGCAAAGGTGGAGATTATTCGCTCACTCACAAGAACAACTTCCGAGCTGCGCGTCAAATACATCGGGCCGGCCGTTATAATTCCCTCAGCAGAACCTTGGTCATGAGAGAATGTCCACTCAAACTGACATGATGCACAAGTCACAGGCACTTCCTGATATTTCTAGAAAGATAACCGTGTCTTATTTGATCAAATTCCAGGGGACTGAATAGCTTATGGCATGTCGGAATGATCTGCCCTTGCTGTTCGGAATATTAATGTCGCTCGCCTGGGTCGCATCACAAAGGAGGCAAGTTGGTAAACTAGTATACCAATGGCTCGAAACCAAGAGTATGCCCGCATAGACATTCGATTGAGCCAATCCATAGATATGCGTTGCGATAGCCCGGTCATGGCGAGAAGCACCCTTTGGCGAGTGGCGACTACTGGCACTGTTACGTCCCATATAGACACTCATGAAGTTCGTGATTGACCCTCGATAGAACAGGCTTGCCAGAAACCTTAAACTACAGATTTTTGCCCTCGATCTTAATAGATAGTGCAAGGTGCGAAGAGTGGCTTCAGTTGGACTATGCACTGCCTCAGAGTCCCCGCGCCATTTGAAATCTGTTCTTGTGTCTTAACACCCGATTCATCTTCAACTCCTCACTGCCACTTCGCCCAGGAATACCGGACCACAGGTCCTACAAGATTTGCCTGTGCTGAAATTCAGAACCTCAAGATCCAGGCGACATCTATTGTGGATCTGGCGAATTTATCTCATGTGGATTCATCTTGTGAAGGCTACTAACAGATCGCAAGGACGGCTTTCTCAAGAGCCTCGGTGAGATAAAGGCAGTTGAGCTGCGAACTGGCGTTATCTAGAGGCCAGAATCTCAGGACTAATCGCAAGAACGAAATTGTTATCCTGAGCCTGCTCTCCCTTCTCAGCAGTAAGGCACATCGAGAAGCCATGTGTACCTCAAGAAGGTTCCGCGTTAAGACCGTTGAAGGGATCCGACAGCAATAATATGAGAAGTCCGGCGGGGACTCAGATGAAGCCGCCTCACTGCACCACATGCATCAGCATCAGGCATTCCGACCGGTATACAAACACCCCGCATCGTAGACTGGCCGAAGTCCAACAGTGGGCCAGTCTTTCAGGAAAGACGTCATAAGGGAGCCGATGAAAAATATCGTCGCCCGAAGTTCCATGGTTCGCGTGGAAGGCCGACGATTTTTACGCCACGACCAGCAAATCATAGAGAAGCCCGTCAGAGCGAGGGAGTATCAACGTTCGCTCCTTTCAAAGAGTACCTGGATCTTGGATCCGCATTCAGCAGCGGAGTTTGCTGATGCACGCCGAGCTTGTCCAATAACGCAACAATACAGCGACGGCCGCCTGACGATCCATAGAACGAGCATCCCAGGCACCACAGAAAATTAGCGAAGTACCCGCACGGATCAGTAAATGTAGCCTCAGAACTCTCCCGCCGGTCCAGAATACCAGAAGTACAGATTTATCGATTTGATTCATTGTACATTGTCATTATCTAGAACTTACCGTTACCCCACTTCTTCGACTGTGCACCCATCTCTATTGCAGCTACAGCCCAGTCTTCCCCGTGGTTGTGTCCCTTTAAGTCCCCGTGCCCAATACCGGCCCGTTCCATCGCTTGAGATTCGTTCAATGCTGTGAGAACTCCGAAGATAACAGGTACTCCAGAATCCATTTGCAGGCGCATGAGCGCATGGGAAACAGCATCCGCGATGTATTCAAAGTGCATAGTAGCGCCCTTGATGAGAACTCCAATGGCAATGACTGCGTCGAAGGGTTGATTTGACGTCGAACCGAACATCGGTGCAGGAGTACCCGCCCGCGAGCTTGATTTGACGATAGGTGATTGAACTAAGCCACCGAGAAGGTCAGTTGCCGTCGCTCCGGCTTGTACATGCGCAGCACCAATCACTCTATACGGCCATTTAATGGATAAATTATTTCGTTGCACCGACCAAAAGAAGAAGTATCTTACTTGGAACAAGCGAGAGGAAGCTCAAAACTTCCTGGTACAGATTGTACAACAATATTTGTAGGTTTTACACCAAATTCTGTTAATTTCTTGATAGCGCCGTTGACAAGCGCATCTATGATGGCTTTGTTCCATCTCGCGTGTACTATGGCAACGCGCAGTGACGATCCATCGTAAGTCTCTTGCCCATGTTAGACTCGCTATCCAACGAGCAATGGACTCGGCTCACCTCCTGAGAAGGTGTAAACCCCTTTATTGGCGACATTATCTTCTTCTGCTTGATTTCTCGCAGGCCTGAGGTTGGCAATTGAAGATGACAAACTCAGACTCGGAGAGGAATCGCGTGTCCGAGGTGTACAGTGTACGCGCCGCGTAAGGGATCACGTGACGAGTACCACAAAAATTTCATTTTTCTCTCAATTTTCTAACCGTTTCGACACTATCATGGCGAAAGACGTACTCGAACCTGGCGTGAAGGGTAAGTCTCATCTTGTAGTTACACCCTGCCGTAACTCATCAACGCCTCAGAGATCTTTAAAGCGCTTTCCGAAGTGGCGAGTAACGAAGGGAGGCTTGATGCTGTGAAAGACGTGAAGAAAGCCTTGCAGGAGTGGATCGAAATGAGCGATTTTTTAGACGGGCAAGATGCTCCGTTGGGAAACATTATCGAGCGGTGGAAAAGAATACAGAGATCCACGTCCTCTGTACTGTATGTCTTATCTACTTTCATTTCATTATGAAGACTGAATTTACGCGTTATGATAGTTGTCACAGCATTGCCGGTATGTATGTCCCTTGGACTGGCATTTATATCGTGTTTTAATCCCTCCGTAGCATACTTCTCCCCAGAGGACAGCGTTACTATTGGGTCAGCATTGAATTCAGAAAAGGGACTTCGATCCACATCAGGTTCGAGTTCAAGCTCCAGTGACGAGTCCAACTCTAGCGAGCGCAGCGAGTCCGATTCGGACACAGAATCAGATACTTCTTCACTTAAAAAGTCCAAAGCAATCTCGTCATCTAAATCCTCATCTTCCAACTCGAACTCAGATTCAGACTCTGGGTCGACTTCTTCGCCTTTTGTTTCAAAATCCGGATCGGAGCATAGAATGCCTCCAGCGAAAAAAAGAAAGACCGAAGGAAATCAAAGTCATGTCGGAACGGTCCAGGAATCGCTTATGACGCGAAAGCTCGACGAGGAGAAAGCTGACGAGAAACCGGCTGTAAATGGAGGGTTCGATGCGACAAAAGCCCTGGGTACGCAGCCGTTGTCACCAAGCACTCATCCCAAGTCGAATCGGCGAGGGAAAGAGGCTCGGAAAAGCAATGCTCCGTTCCAGCGTATAAAGACCGAGTTGGTTACGTTTACCGATGAACGACTCAGAGACAACTCGTTTCATTCCCGCGTTCGTGACGATTTTTTGACTCGTTTGTACTTTATTGAGCTGACGGACTCTATTCATCACTTAGGGAGCGAAACGTGGTGATTATGGCGAGCGAGCACATGCGGACTTAATTGTTACACGAGGCGGTGGTTTCCGTAAGGAGAAAAATAAGAAGAAAAGAGGAAGCTACCGTGGAGGAGAGATCACAGTATGTCTTGGGGAACGTGTATTTGGACATATGCTCACCATTTCTTTCGCGGTTTCTTTGCAGCTAGAAAGCCATAGCATCAAGTTTACATAGACTGTTTGATGACTTCCCGCTTCAACCCACGTCTGATTGCTATCCACATTGTTTTCCCAGTCACGATTACAAGCATAAAATACACAATCTTGCTTTGCCATTTGTTTCGCTGTTCATTTAACCTGGCCCAAGACCGAACACACCAGGTGTTGGAGCATTCTTTTCTTCCTCTGTTGCGCCTAACATGTCCAGCCATTCCAGCTTCCTGAACACTTTCGCCGTTTCTATTGCGCTTGGCGTGCCGATACGTGGGTCTGCGCCTAGCTCAACCAGAACGCGAACAACTTCTTCGTGATTCTTGAAAATGGCACCTGCGAGCGGCGACTGTCCCCTATCATTCAGGCTATTTGCATCCGCTCCTTTCGAATGAAGCAGTCGCACGATGGATGCATGTCCGCTATATGCAGCTAGCATGAGTAGTGTATTACCTATGATGGTCCGGAAATCAGTCAGCGGAGCAAATGGCCTGAGCAAGCGACGTTTATCCACCCTTATCGTTGGTGAGGTTTGGAGGTAGACCAGCATCTACATATGCACCCAGCAGTTCGTCTTCTCCGTTTCGCGCAAGATTAAAAACTTTCGAGGCAAAATCAAGCGTTTCCTGAGGGAGATCCGACACAGAGGGTTTTCTTTCCTTTTGAGATGAATCGGAGGGTGCCTTTGGTGACTCCAAAGCCATTATCGATGTGTCTTTAACGGTACCAATCAGATTTGGCTGTTCCTCTGAGGTCATTCAGTATGAAGGCACGTGCCCGTGGAAACCATTTTCAGTCTCCGCATAACGCGACGCGTCGAAAGCTCAGACGCGTCGTTCTCCCTTTGTTCCCCTCCACTTGACTTTCAAAGCCCTTCTTCATTCTCACACAACCGTAGCCTAACAACTTCGCTTAATTTGTATTTCTCACAATGCAGAGTCAGTCCGTACGCCAACAGGTATGCCAGGGTACAGACACCTGTCACCCACGCACTGAGGTTACTGCAGACTGCGATTAGCTCCCAACAGAGTTTGGCCGTAATCAAGACGCTTCTTAGTGCCAGCTTCGGCTGCGTGGCTTATCTAAGGTGGGTCAAAGTCTGACTCAATTGTCAGACGCATATACACAGGCTACTCTGGAGGATGTCTTACCGAATGCACATGTCAGGAACTTACTTCCTGAAGAGAATTTCAGCGAAGGTGCTGCCGGCTTGTCCATGAGATATCTGAAATTTCTTATCCTATCGTGAAGGCAGACTAATGGCTGGAGAACGAGGCTCTATGGCTTACGATACTCAAGACTCTCCGGGAAAGAATTCACGTAATATAAGCGGTATTACTATCAAAACGGTCGCTCGAGGATACTCAACTGAGGCAGACAAACTATTAAACTATCTGGTGACTGGGCTTCTCAAACTGCTCATCCAAATGCTGATTACAACAGGAACACGGCATTTTTGACGCCATTGAGCGTCAGTACCTCAAGAGCTTTATATTCGCAATCTACCTTGTAAGTCACACAGTCTCTAACTCCGCTCTCAAATGTCCACTCCCTTGACAGGACAATAATGACCCTAAAAAGTACCACCATTTGTCCCTTTATTACATGCCTTTCTAATTGCTGTGCTACCAGCATCATAGAATCCTACACTTTCAACTTTACTGTGCGTACTTGACGGGGCTACTGTTCCATAAGCCTCATCTCTCCCGCAGTATTATGTGGTTCCCGGAACGGCAGTCACTGTTCCGATCATGTCACTCGACGATCAGCTTAATAATCTGTCACTGAATCCTCGATTAAGGGCCGAATATTTAGATCCAGTCTCTCAAGCCACTCTTAAAGGAAGAGCACCGACGCTAGGAGACGTCAAACAAAGTATCAAGGTATGTGGTCTCTTTGCCGATGCATGAGCACTGATTGATGCTCTTCAGTCGCTTATAAAAAACTTGGTCCTTATCACCCAAGCCTTAGAACCGTTACCGAGTGTGTATTGCAACTTGTGAGTACGGATCAACCAACTGACCCAATGCATGCAGAACGCCGTTTCGCTACGTTTAAAATACTCTACAGAGAAAATACTCCACCAGATTATGAGCCGCCATATTTTCGTCCTGGTGATCCGGAGAAGGACCGATTCGTCTTCACGACGCACAATAGCTATGAGATTCCGGAGAAGTTTAGCATAGGCGCCGTCGCGACACCTCATCATGGGTTCGGTTCCTAATCTAATTGGGAGTATTACTGTTGACAGAATTGTAGTATTGATGTTCAAGTACAGTCAATCGCTCGCTTCATACCGAACGATGAGAAGGACGATTCACAATATCTTGGCATTGGAAAAATCTCAAAGAAGGGATTTTCTAGTTCACAAGGCCAATCGGATGCCGAGCTGAGAACCAAACAAGTCGAAATCCAACAGAAGGATGCGGAAATTCGCAAGCTCGCGTGGAATGTCGAAGATTCCCGATGGACGGATGACGACGCAGAAGGCGAGAACGACCCGGATTACGCAAACGACTCGGGCATCGCGATTATCAGCCCATTGGGTTTGAGGCAGGCGGATGGTAGCATAGTCCCAGACCAGGATGGAAAAGATGACGCAATGGACGTTGAATGCCCTGCCCAATTCTTTGGAAAGCCGGACATCGTACCAAGTCGAGTTGGTGAACTGGTACGTTATTTTCTCTATCGTATGTATCAAATTAATATGTTTCGGAAGCGCGCAAGGAGGAATGCTCAGGAAGAGCTCGAGCCTACGCAACAGCTTGATACCTCTCAAGTCATTCTTTCCCCTAGACCCATCAACAATCGGAGCGTGACGGCCACAATTGACACGCAGATGCTACGAGCAGCCCTCGATGGGTCGGCAATGGACTGGACCACCAGCAATGAAATGCTTGGTTCTGGTATATAAAATTCGTATCTAAGGCGTTGAAACTGATTTTTCGTCTTGATAGACGTGGAATCTCAGGCGGTGAATATACATGACCGACAGCCCATTCGGGACAAAGCCAGAGATGATGTCGGTAATATCTCTGAAGCTCCTACCTGCAGGGTTTCGGACAGAAAATCCGTATCAGGAGAAATTTCTTGTGTTTGTGAGCACGATGTGAGTGAATTTGTTTATCAAATTGGATCCGCTGACAAGAGACAGGATGACGACGATGCCGTCTTTTGTGAGGTTTGCCAGAAGTGGCTGCATATCAGGTGATCATATTTATCAGACTCTTCACGCATATTCTAACTTGTATGAATAGGTGTATGGGGTACGCGTATACATTCTGGCGCATACATCATCGAATAGCGCAAACTGAATCATCATTTCTAGTTATGAGTCAACCAGTGACCCCCGCCTACCCATAAAATATGTCTGCATTCCTTGTCGCCTGCAAGGCGATATCAAGTTCGACCTCATCAAGGACAAGTATCCCGAGATCCTGGCAGCTTTCGTGGACTTGACACACTTTCGGTCTGAATTTCTTTACGTGAAGCGATAACAGCTGACAAGCTCTTCTCTTGCTCGGTTTCTTAGGCGGGCTATTAAATTTGTGGAAAGTCATAATCCCGGAAGTCTCAAGGAGTTCCGGCAACTGACAAAATGCAGTGCCTCGCTCTCCGAGCAGCTGTGGAATCGCTTGGAGCGAGAAGGTAGGTTACGTTTTGTACAACATACTTTGTGACGCCCACGCCGCTTCACCCGTAGGATTCATTTTGATGGAGGTCATTGAGATGGACAAGAATGGGCTGCTTGAGACCCGCTCTCGTGCGACACGCTCGGCGAAGAAGGTTAAAAGCGCGAAGAGAGTGCAGAAATACGTATTCAATGTGGCATGTAAGAAGACGGCACTGTATCGGGATTACTTCCGTCCAGATAGCGAGGCCGAGAAGACCATGATAGGATTGGTATGAGAACGCCACAAACTATACATGGTGAAGTGCTAATTCGCTATATCGCAGGGTCGTAATTTAAAAAGACCTAAGAATCAGAAATCTGAAAAAAGGAAGAGAGTCGGATCAGATTGTCGCCCAAATACTCCTTTAGTAAGTTCATCACTGTGACATGCTCTCGGCTTTTAACCAATAATGTCCGTTGGCAGTTACAAGCGAGGTCAGTCTTCTTCTCTTCAAACTTGACGTGCTGTCACACAGCGCCGACCATTCGGACAGGGACGCGGCCAAGGAGAACCCTCTTTCTATGGGAGAGACACACGATGCCCAGTTGCAGGTTGAATCTCAGACGCAAGACGAAACCCAGTTTATTTCGATGCCGGTGGGCGCAGCCGACTTGAAGAGACGATCTGGATCGTCATCGCAAGAAGAGATGCTGAAAACGAGAAAGAAAGTGAAAATTTCTGTTGTGGAGGAGAACGTGGACATTGAAGAATGAGGCGAATCGACAAGTGGACAACTAGACGAAGGACCTTGCCGGTAATCGAGTGGATAGATGCAAGGGAGCTGACTCGCGCCCAAAACTGGGGTATGACTGCTTCTGGAACTTGGTACCCCGGCACGTGTATCTTGAGCGAAGGATGCTGAATGACCTAGACCTGCTACGTTTCGTTTGCAATTGTTCTGAATGACTCTTCGGCTGGCCCACGCTATGTGCTTCTCGGAGGAATCGTGCACTCTGTGATTATTTCCGAGCGACTCTTCCGAAACAAGAGCTATTAAACTACTCTGGACTCTGGACTTATTCTGTTCATCGATTGCTGTGTACCATACTTGTGTGCTTTGAAAGATATGTAGGTATATGAATAAAACGAGTACTACATAGTGCTTACTGTTAGATCGCCTATATCGAGTGAAGTCGGTGCCGGCCCTAAACAGGCAATAATATAATAAAAGGAGAGATCGCGGAAGAATAAACACGAACGAACCGCTCTTCCTTTGGCAAATCGTCGAGCACGGGTACCACGGCCGATGAGCTGCTGGAAGAGGACTCGCATGGAGATGAAGTAATGGAGCAAGGCATAGAGCACCTTTGTATCTCCTGCGGCACTGGGTATCTACCGGTCGGAGGCTCGTTAGAAAGGTGTACATAAAATAAAATAATATGGATATGAATATGAATATTTATTGAATGTATTGAAGTTTGCTTCGAAGGAATAAAGTTTAAGAATGCAACGCTTTTTGAACGCGGGAGCAACTTGAATTCAGACGACACTGAGCAAGGTGATCCAGGCCAGCACCAGGTAGAGCAAGTGCAAGTGCAAGTGCAAGTGAAGCCCC
Source organism: Sanghuangporus sanghuang (assembly GCA_009806525.1). NCBI lineage: Eukaryota > Fungi > Basidiomycota > Agaricomycetes > Hymenochaetales > Hymenochaetaceae > Sanghuangporus > Sanghuangporus sanghuang. The sequence continues at coordinate 766,204 of VVIT01000001.1, read as the reverse complement.
GATTCTCTCTCTTCCATCCTCATCCGGCTCGCCACTCTCACAAGACTTATTCTTACTTCTCTCTTTCTCTCCATAACAATGCCGTATAAGCTCTCTGCATCCCTCAGCGAACATTCCTCAGACGTGCGTCCAAATTCTTATCTGTGCATGCATTCTGACGATCCAAACTTACCAACCCCCCGTCCACCGTATAATATCGTTTGGACATTCACAGGTTCGCGCAGTGGTGTCGCCCTCCAACTATCTCGTCCTCTCAGCATCGCGCGACAAGACAGCGCGCTCTTGGACGCGTACTTCCTCCAACGCGTTCTCTCAGGATTTCACTTTCCGCGCAGGCAACAAGTTCCTAAATGCCATCACGTACATCCCGCCTTCTTCAGAAGCGCCCAGAGGTGCGTCGGCTTCGGTTTTAATGTTTCGCGTATCGGAAACGAGAGCATTGACCGAGGATTGTTTCATTTTTCCTCTTCGATGTGTGGCGTGTAGGGTACATGGCGACTGGCGGCAACGAGGCCGTCATCAACGTCTATCCACTCGACGCGCCTTCCGATGAGCCGCGATATGCGCTGGTCGGACATACGGACAATGTATGCACGTTGAACGCTTCGCCATCGGGATTGCTTATTTCTGGTTCTTGGGACAGGTACGTGTTCATTCAGTGCTTTGCCCTACCTTGTTCCTTCATCAACGAGCTTTGTTAGGACAGCAAGAGTATGGCGTAATTTCCAACAGATCTACGAACTCAAGGGCCATGAACAGTCCGTCTGGGCAGCTTTAGTACTCGACGAGGCAGAGGAGACTTTTCTAACTGGTTCGCTCCAATAATCACCTCAGAATTGATCTTTACCTCCATGCTAACTTGGAACTAAAGGCTCCGCTGACAAAACAATCAGGTTGTGGATGAAGCATAAACTCATTCGGACGTTTAGTGGCCATACTCAGGCCGTCCGTGGTCTTGCGCTGATCCCCCATATTGGTTTTGCTTCGTGCTCCAACGATGGGTATATTCATATCCGTTACACTTATTTTAGCGTTTGCTTATATGATGTTGACGACTAACTTAGGGAGATTAGAGTATGGACCACCGAAGGGGACGTAGTATCCACGCTTTCGGGACATACTTCATTTGTTTATTCACTCACGGTCTTACCTACCGGTGAGATTGCTTCAGGCGGAGAAGATCGCACACTTCGTATCTGGCGGAGTGAGATATTATGTGACCTTTCTTCTTTTCGCCGTCTAACGGTAAAAATGCGACTTTCATAGATGAGGAGTGTATACAGACGATCGTCCATCCTGCGACATCGGTATGGACGGTTTCTTCGATGCCAAACGGCGATATTGTTACTGGATCGAGCGACGGAGTCGTGCGAATCTTTAGTAACGCGGAAGAGCGGTGGGCATCCTCAAATGAGCTAAAAGAATACGACGAATTAGTTGCCAGCCAAGCGCTCCCCTCGTAAGTGCATCTAGACCCTGCTTACCGATCTCTATCTTTCCCCCCTGTTCGATAATATCGGCAAACTTTTCTGAATCCGATAATTTTCCTTTGTTTTCTCTGATCATCTGTCCTGGGACCCTGCCTTGCATCCGTGTGTACATGTGTGTGCATGTAGCCAACAAGTCGGAGATGTGAAAAAGACCGACCTGCCTGGACTCGAGGCTCTCACAGCTCCGGGTGCGTATGATCTCCTTGTTTATCTTCTAGCTTTATCGGGCAATTGATTGAATCCTCGTCTACATGGAAGGTAAGAAGCCTGGAGAGGTCAAGATGGTCCGGAACGGAGACAGAGTCGAGGCTCACCAGGAAAGTATTTTTTCCGTGCATTCTATGCGCTATTTATCTCGCTTCCCACTCGTGCTTATTGAACATCTAACGTGTAGTGGGATTCGGCTAGCATGACATGGCAGAAGATCGGAGATGTCGTTGACGCGGTTGGGTCTGGACGGAAGCAATTATACGAGGGGAAGGAATACGATTATGTATTCGATGTAGATATTCAAGACGGCGTCCCCCCATTGAAGCTACCCTATAATGCGAACGGTAGGTGCTTTCCTTACACCACCCCATTTATGAATGGATTGAGTTTCGACTGCTGTCGATAGAGAACCCGTTTACTGCTGCGCAGCGATTCCTTGCATCACACGACTTGCCGATGAGCTACCTGGACCAGGTGGTTCAGTTTATTCAGCAGAACACGAGTGGAGTGAGCCTGTCAACAACGTCCGAGTACTCCGACCCTTTCACTGGTATGTGCTCATCCCGCGTCATTAATTTATGCTCACTTACCGGATTCCGTCGTGGAAACTCTCAGGAGCATCACGATATCAAGGCGGTGGTAACTCTGGTCCCGCAGCGTCGCCGGCGTATGCTGATCCTTTCACTGGAGCCACTCGTTACCAGCCTCCAACCATATCTACACCCTCAGCACCATCCTCGGGGTACGGCGATCCGCTCACGGGTGGTTCGCGATATGCGCCACCTACGGCGGTACCTCCACCCCATACAGCTACGCCCGCACGGTCAACATCGGTTGTCCCAGTGGTGAGTCATCAGCCTCGTCTCGTATCGCTATAGAGACGTCATACCTAATGATCATCATGCACAGTCAACGTTCCTGTCGTTCAAGCAAGGAAACGTAAACGCCATGCGCGGCAAAGTTAGCGAACTCGACGACGGGTTCCGAAACGAGATTGTAGGTCTGTTTATCTACGTGCAGTGAGATGTTCTTATCCGAGAATTCTCTCAGTCAACGACGGCAGTAGCGATCTATGGCCCGGAAGCGGAGAGGCTCGACGAAGCATATGCATACTTAAATCAGGCATTGACCTCGCCGGGTAAAATAACGGCGCCCCCCCTTAACAAGACACATCTGGAAGCGGTAGAGCTAATTTTAGAGCGATGGCCATCGTCGTCCTGCTTTCCCAGTGAGTTCTTCAAGTATTGCGATCAGACTCATGTCACCTGAGCTCCTTGGCGTTATTTCTAGTTATCGATCTAGCCCGGCTGATCAGCGGTAACTGTCCGTCCGCATACGCTGACTCGAAAGTAGCGCAGCAGTTCTTTACCTCTCTGCTCAAGGCGGCCGAATGGGATGCACCGTGGGACGGCCAGATTCCGAAGTCTCGCGAGACGAATATGCTGCTCACCCTTCGAGCGTTGGCGAATTCAGTCAATGAGAGTACTCCTGTGGGTCTCGGGGACTGGGTCGGTGCCATACTGGGTGAACTAGGGCGTGCTCCGTATGATGCGCTGGCGAAAAACCATCGAGTGGCCCTGGCTACGTTTTTATTCAAGTAAGTGCAATTCCTCGGTGGCGAAGGCGTGTTGCTCATTGCACCCGTTAAATAGCATTTCATGTGTACGGCTGAAAGGTCCCGTCGTATCCCCTTCAATTGGCGAGCAGCATCTATCTTTGATCTCTATGGTTCGTGCCCAATCTCACACGATCTGTCATGATATGTGTCCGTTAACTCCGCATTCGGTCTAGATCCTACGCCAAGAACAGAAAGATGGAGAAACTGCCTATCGAGCTCTCGTCGCGCTCGGGAACACTGTGAGCATTCTTCCTTCTTGCTCTTTGACCTATTATTTGGCTCTATCGAATTGAACTGATGTACCTTTTTTTTTTTTTTTGAAAAAAGCTATTCGCACTGAAAGCTCAGAGCATAAGTCTGGCTCCAGGCCAAGTCAGCGAGCTTCGACAAGCCTTACCAGATCTGAGGTCACGATTCTTGGAGGATAGAACGAGCGCTGTTATCAAGGATGTAGAGGCCCTCCTTTCTAGCTAGGTAACCTGAGGTCGGACGGATGCGAGCAAGTCATACTTCAAAAAAATCAATATCAAACTGAATGGGACCGGGGGGCTTTTACATACACGCTATACACCTTACCATGCGGTTTGCTCTCGATCTACAAGCGCAAAGATTTGGCATATACAATATACAAATAAGCCAGACCTAACTTTGTTTTTTGTCCTTCACCCTTCATCGGACGGTTAAGTGGAGTCATTTCAGAATGGATATATGTAAGCTGATGGCGAAGGTGTTTGTGATGATTCTGTTTGTACCGGTGGTTGTAATAATGCAAGAATGTAGCATTACGGAATTTGACGAACAATCTCCACCTGAATGCAGTTTTTGTGTGGCCTTTTGAGCCGTCGCATGAAAGAGGATTGATTTTACACCTGAAGAATCTTAATTGGTTTGCTGACACCCACTCTGACGACAACGTTGGAGTTTCTCCTCTCTTCTCGCAGGCTGGATGAACTACGGATGAATGCGGATCCATATTACTTATTTACTGAAATTATTAATCAAAACTACTAGATGTTATCCTCGGGCTCCCCCTCAATGAGCTTCGCGTAATCTTCATACGTCGCGAAAGTGGGTAAAGAGCGCAACTTCCGACGTTTGTTCTTGTTTTGTTCTCCTTTAGCCCTCTCACTCCCTGTCTCTCGCTTTCGTTTTTTGTTGCTACCAACTTTTGGCTTTCGTCCTATTGCGTTATCGGGATCAGAGTCGGAAAAGCCTTCCCATTCTGTTTCTGCTTCAGAAGAGGAGCGAGAGGCTTCAGGGTCCGACGAGGAGTGGTATGCGATGAGGCCTTCGGGAAGCTCGATGTCGTTTAGCGAGATAAGGTCCTCTGCGTCGGAGGCTTCGGCGAGCGAGAGAGCTTCGTCGTCTTCTTCGTCTTCTTCAACTTCAATCTCATGTGTCTTTTCGTCTGCGTCGAGATCTTCTTGCTCCTCTTCGTCGTCTTCTCCCTCGGAAGCAGATACATCGTTATTCCCATCTGCTTCGGAGTCAGACTCGGCTTCAGAATCGTCCGAAGGGAGGTTGTCCTCTTCGTCGTCGAGGTCTGGATTAAGGTCCGGGTTTGTCGCTTTTATCGCCTGAGATAATCGAGACCGTTAGATCAACTTAAATGCCGAACGTAGGAAGGCGATACTGACCTCCCAGATCTCAGCCTCTCCTTCGCTCTCGTCATCATCATCATCATCATCATTTTCATCTTCACCTGAACCTTGTTCCGATCCTACATCATCGGCCTTTTCATTCTCTTCATTCTCTGCATCGTCCTCGTCCTCGTCCTCATCTTCGTCCTCGCTGACCTCGCCGCCTTTCCTCTTAGAGAGTTTCTCCGCCTTCGCGTGTTCCTTCTCGTTCTTCTTTGAGAAGTACTTGTGGAAGAATACCTATGCAGCAACAATAGGGATGAATGGGGTGTCCAGACAGACTGGTAACCATATACTCGTCCTTACCTGATCAACGGGCACATTCCTAATATCCTTCTTCCAAAACTTCTCATCATTGATCACAGCAGTATCCGTCGTCGCACCCTTGACAAGTCGAATGCTCGTGCCGTCCTGCGCGGAAGCAGCTGCAGAGGGCTGCATAGCACTCGGGCCCTTCGGTCTCGGCTTCTTTGGGTTCCTGTATACGAATCGGTCGAGGAAGTGTGAGAGGGTGTTGAGTGAGAGGTCGGCGTCCGCCGTGAGTTCTACGCCTGAGAGAAGCTGGGAGACATGAAGACGAATGGTTGGATGGTAGTGTGAGAGGAGGGGAGTCTAGAAGTCGGTTTTATAAGATTTACTATATGCTCTAAATGATGAGCGATCACTGACTAGTTCCCATAGTGGACTGGCACCTGCATTCGCGTATTGAGGATCTCGCTTCCTAGGATCGTATTCGTGAGGCTCTCCTTCGCCAGATGCTTGAGGCCCTCCCAACAAGTCATTCAATGCCGGTTGGGTTTTGAAGAGCTAAACCAAAATCAGCATTCCCTGGAAGGAGCAACGGAACGTTGTCGAAGACATACTTCTCCGAGTAAATAAAGTCCACCGGCGACGAATTCCGGTCCTCCATTGCCCGCGCCAACAAGCAACTGCACAAATCGCCTCACGAAGGCTTTCACTCTCTCCGGTTTTGTATCCACCTTCAAGGATCTCAAAAGCAGGTTCAGGTACATAGCATGCTTGTTAGAAGAGTTGAGCCGGATGTCTAGTAAGGATGCGTATAGGGCTTTGTAGTATCTATCCGTAATGGACGTGGACAAGGCTGAGAACGAGGTGGAAATTAATGGAGTTGACTTGAGGGATTGGCAAATTAGCATGATGAGTCGGAGAGCCTGAAGGGAGATGTTGAAGGTAGATTTGTGAGAGATGAGGAAAAGTGTGTCTATATGCTTGCTGAATCTTCACGAAGGGAGATCAAAGCTCGTCAGAATACTCAGAAAAAAAGACGAAAGAAAATACTTGCTCGACATCGTCCAGACTCAGCTTTGCGAATGGCAAGGCTCGGTTGACGCCAGTCAGAATTGCAGAGATCAACCTCGAGTTGGAATCCTCTACTTCAGCGAAACCTTCACGATCGTCCTGCTCCTTCCCCTTCCCTTTTCTTTCTTCCTGCATCTTCCTCTTGTCTTTCGCATATCGCGAATGATCCACGACACTCTCGGTACCATCTTTTTTCTCATTGTCGTCAACCGGTCGCCCAGGAGTTCCCAAGATCTCTTTAAATAACTCGAAATACAAGCTGATGAGCTGTCTGGCGACACCCCTATCTGCTTCTGTCGTAGAGAGCATGATCTGGTTCAGCGTGATCGATGCGTAGTACCTGGAATGTTCCTGCTGTAGATCCTTCTTGTCATCCTTGTCTTGCAATTTTCGCTTGGCTTTCGGAGCTGAATTCGTGGGACTGGTTGTGAACTTTAGATGCGTTGCTCCTGAAGCGGTTTTCGAACCGCTGGTGGCAGCAGCAGTGCTTCCTCGCGCGGGTTTGAGAACAAGGGAGGTTATCTCGCGTACGACGACTGCTTTCATGGATGGATGAGCCTGGAGCAGTTGAAGGAGGTGATAGGAAGCACGAGAGGCGACTGAACGTTCTGAGTCTCCCTATCATCCGGAATGCATGTAAGTAGAACACCGTAGTGGAGTAAATTCAGCTTACAAGTTTGTTAACGAGAAGTCTGAGAAGGTTCTGTTCCTGTTCTGGTTTATCCCGAAGAAGGGTGAAGATCAAGGCCATTGCTTGAAGTCGGACGTATGGTAAAGGGTCGAGGGAAAGGGTCTGCGAACCGGAAATCCCCTTCAGAATTGTGAGATAGTTCAACACTAAGGGATCGTACCTCAAGAGTCTGAAGAATGGTGTAGAAATACTTCTTCAGCCAGTCTTCGAAATACCATAGCAGAAGATATTTGTCGGTAACGCCAGGATGATTCAAAGGTTGGTCAACGAAATATCTTCGCAAACATCAGTAACTTCTCAGACCACGCGTAATGTACGACTCACTTGAGCTTCCTGTCAGGAGCTCCGCCGCCAACCCACCAGTCACAAATTGCTCGCAATGCCTTCAAGCTCTCCTCTCTCCCCTTCTTATTCCCCATTGTTCTCAATGTCTCCATCGCACGCGTGTTGTGCAGAGGACTGCTCTGCGCCAACAGAGTCAGCGCCGAGAGACGGTCGCTTAAGGTACCACCCGTAAGGATCTTCTGAAGAAACGCGGCATCCGAGGACGAAGCAGTAAGTTTACTGGCCGAAGTTGCGTTTTCGTAAGCTGTTAATTCAGAGGCATGTAAAGAGGAGGCGTGCGTCTGCTTTTGGGAAAGGGTTTGAGGCGAAGGTGGACCAAGTGAAGCTTTGCTCGGAGGAAGAGGAGGGAGGAGAGCGTACCACTGGGGCGACGGCTCGAGTATCTAAACATGTATCCTGTAATTAAGCTATGATAAAAAAGTTGGCATAATTTGACTCACAAGACGTGCATTTGGTCCAACCTTTGGTACTGTGAGATTCTGTTTTTCTTCCTTCTTACGATCTTTTTGCTCATTAACGTCTGAGGAGGCAGAGTCAGACGACTCATTTTCATCCTCGACTTCAGATTTCTCCTCGTCCTCTTCCTCTTCACCCTTTTCAACGTCGGTTTCTTCGATATCTTTTGGTCTTACAGATGAGAAATTCAGCTCCTTCATAAGTTTCTCGACGTCCTTAGATAATGTAGCCTTGCGTTATGTTAATTCACCTATGAAAAGGGAGTGTTGATCGCGTTACTCACATCTTTCTTGCCACTACCAGTCGCCATTACATCCTCGTCGCTGTTGACATCCTTCAAAAGCTCGTAATCTTCCTCATCTCCGCCTAAAGCGATGATTTCGTCTCTGAGACCATCGTTTTGCTTGTCTGGCTTCGCGGGCGATTTTCCCTTTGATTTTTTGGACTTTGCCTCCTTCTCGCCAGATTTTTTCGGTTTGCTATCTTTTTTAGGGAATTTTATGCGCTTATCTGAGGGACCATGAAAGGCCTCCTTGACCGTCTGTACGCGAGCCATGGACACTGAGACAGTGGAAGGGAAAATTGCTTCCTAGCAGATTTGAATCCGTAGAGTAGAAATTGTTGATGATCGACTTGATCGACGTTTACCTTGCCGGACGATGCCGATTCATTGCTCTATAATACAAGGATACCTGGACCTAATTGGAGCAGTTGAATGTCGTTCTGTAACTCTCTGCCATGTCAGGTTCTCATTCTAGTCCAGTCCCTGTCCTACGCGTTCTCATCGTCCGGCATGGGGAGACGAAGGAGAATAGGGAGGGGATAATACAGGGTCAGATGGACACCGTATTGAACGAAGATGGAGTCATGCAAGCACATGTATGCGCAGATGCGCTGAACGATGTGGACTTTGAGGTCGCAATTACAAGTGACTTGAAACGAGCGGTTCAGGCGCGTAAACCACACTCCTTGATGTTAGTTTACATGTATGAACTTGTTCTGTAGACTGCCGAGATCATTTTGCTCCACCATCCCAAGACGCCGCTTTTTAAAGACAAGGGCCTCCGTGAACGCGCAAGTTTGTTCTACTCCGCGGCTCTGCGCGACTCTTATGTTTAGTATAGTACATGGGGGACCTACAAGGCGCTAAAATTGGACAATACGATAAATCCAAGCTCCCGAAATCCGTGGAGACTGGCCCTCAGTATGTCGTTCATCTTATCTTACTTGAAATGTTCGCTTGATATCAAATAGATTCACTCGCCGTGCTATCAGCTGGTGGATGGAAACAATCGAACAAAAGCTTCCTACTCTTCCGATCCAGTCCCGAGTATACAACATCCTGATCGTCTCTCACGGCGCATTTATATCCACTCTAATCCGGGAATTAGTGTTGTCGAAAAGGTTAGATGCTGCACCGAATGTAGCCATTGGACCTTGCTTTAACAGCTCAATTACGACGATTGCGATGCGGAGAGATGGGAGGGGCGTACTGGAGAGATTTGCTGATATTTCGCATCTCCTGACGCCTGCAGTAGCCTCGAATGCGGACGAGATATCTCAAGAGAGTGTAGAAGATACCAACACCTTCAGTTTAGATTGAGAATAGACCCGAGTAATGAATTTATTTGAAATACTCGATTATCTAATCTCTAATTTAAATTACCGACAGCCGAATGTAAGTATAGATTCCGGTTCGTCATCAAATCAAATGAGAGATGCTTCTTCGATTCACTGTTTATAGAAAGGCGGTGCCTTCCGGATTGGGTACGTACACTTTGAACATTAACACACAGCCTCGCTGCTCCTGGTCTCAACACATTCCTTTATCGCTTCCTCCCATGTCTGCTGCATCTTCTCTCAACGAGCGGACAGCCCTTCTCAACGGCAACGGTGACGCCCTCGATGGCAGTCCTGCCCGTATTCCCTTCGCTCGGCGCATTCTTCGTACTGTAAAAGCCGAGGGAGAGCCTACTTGGCTCGAATCTTACAAGTTCTATTTCTTTAGCTCTTGGCTTAACATTCTCCTCGTCTTCGTACCCTTGAGTTTCCTTAGTCACTGGCTTGACTGGGATGCCGGTCTTAGGTTCTTATTCTCTTTCATTGCGATTATGCCGTTGGCGAAGGCAAGTTCTTTTTTTGTCTGTCTCACCGTCGCCCCATAATGACCGTGGCTCATTGACGCCACGCATATGTCCAGCTCCTAGGAGATGCCACGGACCAGCTTTCACTCAAATTAGGTCAGACGCTCTCCGGTCTTTTGAACGCATCTTTTGGCAACGCCGTCGAAATTATTGTCGGCGTTGCGGCGCTCTTTCAAAGTAAGCGTACTCTCGCCACTCACCTGCAGATTTCTAACTACGGTTGTTAGATCAAATCCGCATTGTACAGACATCCGTAAGTCCAATCAGCTATAAAGACATGCCTTATAAATAATCATAACCGAATAGATGTTGGGTTCGATACTGTCCAACTTACTCCTTGTGCTTGGCTGTTCCTTTTTGGCTGGTACGTATCGCCTCGTATATTATCTTAACCTAAAATGTTCATCAGAATCTGTCAACAGGTGGTATCAAGCGGAAAGAAAACAAATTCCAAGAAACGGGTGCTCAAGCGTAAGCGGTCCCAGCCAATCCGCGTAGAATTCAGACTGATTTTGAACATTTATAGTTCGGCCTCTGTAAGTCCAAGAGTAAAGTTCATTATTGCTTATCTGATTGATTGTATGGATCAGCTGATGTCACTGGCTTGCATAAGTATGTTTTTTATGTATCTTCGAGCAACCTAGTGCTGCCTTAACTGACGTTGTTGTCTTCGACTAGCTCTGGTCATCCCTGCTGCTTATCACAGCTCTAAGATTGCCGATGACACCCCCTTTGGTCACGATGAAGGCGGGTTGAATAATCTCTTCGGTTCATTTCTCGCAAGTGATGGAGCTATGCTACCTGCCCGTGATCCATCAAGAAAGGGTCTGTTGGCTATATCGCGAGGGACAGCCATCCTACTGCTTATTGTCTACGTCGGGTATCTCGTATTTCAGGTGTGACGATCACCGCCTGAATTTCGGTGCTGAATGGAGGGACTCATGTTTTTGCGTTCTACATAGCTGAAGACGCATGCGCACTACTTTGAGACTGAATGCGAAGAAGAGACTGAGACGCCGAGGATGAGCGTTGTCGCGTCCTGCTCGTCGTATGTGTTGCTGGTCCATGATTATAAATCGTCTTCTAATCAATACGCTTCAGCCTCCTACTTTCCACTGTGGTAACATCCTTTTGCGCCGATTACCGTGAGTTTTGCTGTACCAACTTTGCAGGACTATATTACTAATGCTCGGTCTTAAATGAAGTGGTCGCATCGATTGAAGAGACAGCAAGCAAATATCATATACCCAAGGCGTTTATAGGTATCATTCTTCTTCCCATTGTTGCGAATGCTGCGGAACATGTCACTGCGGTATGGATGGCTTTGAAGAACAAGACTGAACTCACCATCGGTATCTGCGTGGGGAGCTCGATCGTGCGTAGCACCAGATTACGGCGCGCATAGTATTGCTGACTTGGTTGGATTTAGCAAATTGCAACATTTGTCGTTCCGTTACTTGTAATCGTTGGCTGGATGTGAGCTTATTTATAGACACTCTTCGGGCCGAGTGCTGATTCTATTTTCCTTTTTTAGATCCGGCCACGAGCTCACATTGTTCTTTGCTGACTTCGAGGTTTGAACTTCGCTTTGATCCATTGTTGAATTAGTGGGGTACTGACTTTGGGCGCTCCGCTCTGCTTAGACCATCACATTATTTGTGTCTGTGTTCCTCGTGAATCTGTTGGTTATGTACGTTGTCCCTTTGTCATATGCTGTGGTTCGAGATTTTAAGACGCTTCTCTAGGGACGGGAAGTCAAATTACATGGAAGGCGTCATGTAAGTCGTTCGAGTCATGGTCCCTGAGCGATTGTGAATAATATGAATGCAGGTTGCTCACCCTGTATATCGTGATCGCGCTAGCATGTAAGCCGAAATTTGTTCACCCTTTTCTCATTTTTTGAACCCGACTGACTGTCTCGCATAGTCTGGGTTTCTTAAATACAGCTTTACCAACAGGTACTCATACCAACGCCTATGCACCGTTATTTCTTTATCTCCTTTTTCAACCTTTTACATGTTCTCCGTCACTCGCTCTATCTCTTTCTCCCGCGCAACCTTATCCTAAACCCTGGATTTATCTGATATTCTTCGTTGCCCACTCTTCCTCTTCGATCTAAAAATGTTTATCGGATCGTGTCGAGTGTTCATTCAACTTGTTTGATGTTTTGCCCCCATAACGTGGAGTCCGATCTGTCTGTATTGGATAGGCGCCCGACTAGCTGCTTCTTCAAAGATCGACGCTCAAAGAACTTGGCAACTCGGCGTCTTCTTCGAAGGCGCCTATGCTGCTTGAGCGTCTATAGGCGTCTAGTATGTATGAGAGCGTCTAACTGTGTGGCGCTCATCAAATTAGTAGCTTGATCTACATAAGGAGCAGATAAACTAAGATGCTCGATACTACATATATCTCTCATCAAAGTACAAGAGTCAAAGATACTATCAGCTTTGGGCAGTGTCAAAGGGCGCGAAGGCCTGCTTAAACGCCTGTGCGTCTGCTCGCTCTTCTGCTTCACTCTGAGCACATGCCTTCCAGTCGAGTCGATCGGGCACGCCGAGGATTCTACACAGTACTTGCCTGCAAAAGAAGGAAGGGGAAATCATAATCAGACAAGCCAACCAACCACACGGAAGTTGAAGAGTCGAAGATCCAAAACAATAATTATAATGTTCCTGCTTACCTCCCAAACTGGATGCTAAATGGTACCTCCTGCCTGATCAAATGCACCATCTTCCGTCCATCGGGCAAATCAACCCTGAAATAATTCTGCCTTCCACCCGAACAACTCTCAAGCGCCGTATCTGGATCCTCCTCGAATGTAATCCCAGCTAACCCGCCCTCCGAGACGAACGCCTGTTCTATGCGAGAACATCGGCTGTTCGGGACGGGTACGACTTGCACGTGTGCGTGCCCACCTCGTCCACTCAGGATCCCCACCTCGAAACTGACGGCAGAGCAGTGGTGTTTGGCGTACATTGCACGTAACGCGGATTTGTATTGCTCGATTTCTGCTACGATGGGTATGGAGAGGTCCGGGGGCATTGAGGAGAGCGTTGGGTAGTGCGTGATGGGTACGATGAGGACGTGCCCTCCACCTGGGACTTTGGAGATGTCTGAATCTGGTGAAGAATGCGAGCCGGTTGGTATGATCTGTCCTTTTGGGAGCGTGAGGTAGCATTCCGAGCCGATTGAGACAAGGAGATGTTTTCTGCGGCTAAGGTTAGCTTTGGGAGTATGTGAGAAAAGATGAATGTTCTTACGCGACGCTTGGATTCGATAAGCAGAACCAGCATTCATTGGCTAACAACATGATTAATATCCCTCTATAACTGTGATCAGAAGCACTTTGAAAAGCACGTACGAGCAATTTCTTTAGGCGGGAATTTATGACGGCCCTTTGGTTCTCGCTCATGTCGTGTCTGATTAGCAACAGGACAATCCTGAATCAAATGCGCGTCACTTCCGCATGCTCGACAAACATATCCTGGTTTTGGTTTTCGCCCTCCTGTGTCTCCCGTGGCGTGCTTTTCGGGGCAGTCGCGGATGAAATGCCCGGGCTATATGGCAACGAGCGTTAGTCGTGACCCGAAAAAAAAAAATGGAAGAGGAACTTACGGTGTTGCAAATCTTGCAAATGTAGCCTTCTGGTGGTTTACTTCGTTCCGGACATTCGTTTATGAAGTGCTTGAAGAAAGCTTAATCAGCATTTTCGATAGGCGTGGACAAGTACTTGCTTACATCGGTTGATTCACATATCTTGCACTTATACCCTGGAGGTGGCTTTCCGCCTTCGCCCTTCTCTATAAACGTTGTCAACAAGAGCGGTAGGGCATTGATTCAAGGTGGTAATCTACCCGATCGAGGTTTTTTCGCCACTGGTTGAGTGATTGCACCGAATATGAAATTGTCAATATCATCCATATCAGCAGGTCTTTTGATAGATCCGGCTCCTGAGAAGGTCGGGGAGGTGAATGGGTTCGGGGTCGCGTTTGGAGGTTTTGCTTGAGCAGATGATAATGCGGATCCGGGACTGATGGAGAATGCATAAAACCACTAGAAAGCGGATTAGTCGTTGAGAATAAACATAGCATAAATCAATTCGAGTCTTACTCTAGGTTTCTTCCCTGACCCGTGTTCGCCGCCAAAGGCCCCTAGGGCAACGAATCGCGACACTCTCCCATTCTCATCATCCCATGCATAAGGCTCACGTTCCCAGTATTGTGGAGGGTAACCCGCACCAACGGTGAAGTGATACTTAGGCTTCGCCTTTCGTTCGATCTCGTCCACCGTAACTACTCCATAAAATTCGCTAGGCGGAGAATTTGAAGCGCGGGTGATGGATGCTGGCCAGATGTGGCTGATGAATATGTCAATGAGGTGCGATGAAGTCGAGGTTTTGAGGAGGTCAGCAAGAGATGAGGATTTTGAGTTCGTAGTGGAAGAGGTGATCGTTATGTTCGAGATTAATTTCTCCACTGTTTGAGCAGAGAAATAAGGATCTGAAAAGCCCTACAGAACTCTAAGTCTGCAATAAGCAGACATGCAATATGCGACATACTAAAGGTGAGGTTGCAGAAGCGTAGACTTGGTCGTCATACACTCCTCCAAGGCATGCTATTCGTAATCCATGCGAAGTAGTGAGAACACCCGATTTACCTGCGAACAACTTCAGTATAATTCGGGCACAGCACACCAAACTTCTTACTCAAAAGAAACAGATTCGTGCATAAATCTCCTCCTGATTCTGCATATTTCTGGATCACGGCTTGGGGAAGTGGGTTGTCTCCTTGCATGATATAACATGACAGAGGAACTGCGTAGGTTATAATGAGCATTTGGTGCATGAAGCACAGTAACTGTGCTAGCATACCTTCAATTTCCCCTCTTAAAAGTTCATCGACTTCCTTTGATACCTGCTCACCCTCCACAGGCCCGAAGAAATCACCAACGCAAATGACGAGGTCAAACTTGCCATGTTTCGCGTCGATGGCTTTGACTTTTGCAAACAAGTCTCGAATGGCTCCGACAGCAGGCCCTACAGTCAGCCTGAAGATTCTTCAGTCGGATATCCCTACGAATTGAATATAAAATTATATGCCTTACACTTTTACTTGAGTCTGTGTCGTGGACGAGGCCATGTTATTCGGAGGTCACGCTCGCGACCTGGCGTGAAGAGACGCGCCTCGGAAGCGTGGTAACTGGCAAGCGCCGACTCGTACTGTACTGTACTGGCATCTTCCGTTCTTTGATTCCGTCTCTTCCTCAACGCCGACCGCGCAGTGGGACACATGAACACGCTCGCAAAACTCCTTGGCTCGCTCGTCCGCATCATACTCTACCCGCTCACATCCTCACTGAGCACCATCCAACGTCTCTTTCTTTATTTCTACACATGGCTGCCAAGCTCGAACAGACGGAACGTCGCTGGTGATCCTGCGAGCGTTGCCGACCGTTGGGTGCGCGAACTTGAAGAAGAGACGGGTGCTATTCGAGAAAGCCGGCTGAGTGATGATGTTGGCGTGACTACTGCGAGTGGTGCGGACGCACAGGCTGGACCAGGTCCTAGTACACTCAGTAGACGTACTGAAAGCGCCCGTGCACATCACGCCTTTATTCCCGAGTTTTACTTGGGAAGCTATGAGAGTGCACTGAGGGAGTCTCAGAAAGATACAAGGCTCTTTTGTGTGGTCCTTGTAAGCGAGGAGCATGAAGATGTGCCAGAATTCAAAAGGTGAGAGTGATAAATTCTTTTTCAACTTCTTCAACTCATCCTTTCCTAGAACTACTCTTATTGATCCAGAGTTCAACAAGATTTTAAGGACTAATGATTTTATCGTGTGGGGAGGAGACGTTAGAGACTACGAAGCTTTTCAAGGTGAGCAACTGGACGATTCTGGCAGTTTGCACAAATATCCTGAACGACAGTTTAGCTGCCCAGAAGCTCGGAGCAACAACATACCCATTCGTCGCTTTCGTCGGTGTCCAACCGCGCAGAGGGTCGCAGTTGTCCGAAGCTCCTATCCTGACCGTCCTCTCTCGGCACCAGGGCCCTTCAACGCCCAATGATGCCGACCTCCCAGCATCAGAGCTCGGACCGACATCACCCCGTGCCCTATGTTTACACCTGACGAATTCACTTTTACCACGCGTTACTCCGTTCCTCGCGCGTCTGCGCGCCGCCACTGCAGAACGCGAGGCTCACCGGCGTCTTCGGGAAGAGCAAGACGCTGCGTTCGCGCGTGCGGCGGAAGAGGATCGATTACGCATAGCGAGGAAGCAGGAAGAGGAACGGCGACAGAGGGAGGAGATTGAGATGCAGGAGCTTGCTCACGCGCGTGAAGAAGCGGAACGAAGGAGAGTACAAGAGGAGCACGAGGCGCGAGAGGCTAACCGTTTACTATGGTACCGCTACGCTAGACGGACACTCCTTAAACCAGATGCCACGCCTGGAAAGGACTCCATCCGTATCGGTGTACGGTTCCCAGACGGACGTCTACAAGTCCGTCATTTCGCCTCTTCCGATTCGGTGACGTCTCTATACGTTTTCGTCGCGTCCCAGCTCATATCCAAAGACCTATTATCAAACGAGGATCCGACATCCCCTCCTCCAGGATTTGCCTCCTCTGAATCGGGCATCTCAGAAGAGTACTGGTCTTTCAAGCTCGCGCTTGCATACCCACGTCGGGAAGTGCCCTGGTCGGCATCAACCCCTTTGTCGACGATTGATGGACTAAAAGGCGGAGCACAGTTGGTTTTGGAGACGATACCAGGTCGAGCACTTGTTCCAGGAAGCACGCAGAACCAAGGCGATGATGGAGATAGTGATTATGATACAGAGGAAGAGTAGCGCACGTTGCTTCGATGCACTTTCCCTCTCTCTAAATGTGGACATTCTACAGCATACAACTTCATTTGTGTATCGTATACATAGAGCGCCGACACTCCTCTGCTGTCTAATCTTTAACCTTTCATCGTGTCCATATCAGAAATACAATATAATGTTGTGACAAACGAAATATCGCGAAAGATGCAAGATGACGAGCTACTGAGTGAGAATCGTGCGCACGAAGCTTTCATAATTGACGTTTCCGTCCCTGTAGACGGGAAGAAGTCCGCATAAAAACCTCGTTAGAAAGTGTATCGTAATAGGTGAATCAAGGGGACAGGGCGGAGAAAGGAGGCGGGAGATAGAACGTACGCTCCGATTGGAATTCCCTTGAGCAGTTCGTCGACTTCCTCGTCTGTCATTTTCTCCCCGAGCTGTGTGAGCACGTAACGCAGTTCTCCAGCACCGATGAAGCCGTTCCCTTCACGGTCGAATACCTGGAACCCTCGGATGAACTCCTCTACTCAGGAAAATGCCAAATTTCCCATAGTCAGACCATCGTGCAACGGTGAGTGTGAAATCAAAGGTCAGGTTGACTCACCAGCTGTCCCTGCAGGCTTGAACCCATCTGGTCGGTTCAAAATGGTCAAGAACGTCTTATAGTCAACTGAAGCGTATCAGAACGAAAATTAGTCAATCACTTCGCCGAAATAAGGACAACAACAAGGAGCGTTCGGCACTCACCTTCTCGCGGTGCATTAGCAACAATATCCGCAACTTCCGCCTGCGTTGGATTCTGGCCCAGAGCGCGTAGAAGGTCACCCAAAGTCTCTCGGGGTACAGCCCCAGTCCCTTTCTTGTCGAAGAGCGCGAAAGCTTCCTTGTATTCTGCGGTTCACGACATGAACGTCGTTGTATGTCCGTCGCGTCGATTGAATGTGGTTGTTGCGACATCGGAAAAGAGACAAACAAAGCGATATCAGGAATTGGAACATGCATGCCGCAAGGGAAGGATTGACGCGTTACCTGCGTTATCACTCTTCATTCCATCAGAAGGTCAACATCAGTCCGTTTACCAAATTTCCAAGTGATTTATTTGCTAACCATGTTGTAAAGTCGTCGAAGGAGATGGAAGAGGACGACCGCAAAAGAGGTGGTGAGCTTAGGGGTAGGAGGTCGGTCAAGACGCGCGCGACAGGAGATACAGCGCGTAAAAGGAAAGAGGTTCAGGACGTTGAATGACTAAGCAACTGTCTATTCCCAGAGTTGTAGTAAGTATAAGAAACTATTAATTTGGCTTTGAATTTGTTTGGCTCGTGAATACTAAGTAATAGCTGGTACTGGCTGGTCGGCACACAGGAAACCAGACATATTTGTGTAATCAAGAGATACAGTCTACCTTTCAGCTCTACTATTTGTACGGAATTCCGTTCTGGAGCTGTAAATCAAATATTTTCATTTAGCTCGGGGGCAGAGGCAAACGAAGCGTATGACCCACCCGCTGGAACTCATCGTATGCAGTACTTCTCATGTTTTCATGAGCGTTTCTAATGATGCCCGTCATGAAATCTGCGGCTTGTCTCTCATTCAGGTGCAATGCAAATCTATCTCTGAGACGTCTGATCGTCGGCTCCCCCTTGAACGAAGGTAGCTCAGTACCAAGCATCAGTTCCACCGTGCTAATGATCTGTTTCGCATGAGGCCGAATAGCAAGGAAGGCCTTGATCGTCAACTCTTGGAAGAGAGTATATCCTCTTGAATAACGGCCGCCCATGAGAATGACCATTTCGTGATTCAATTTGAATGAGCTGGGCTCAAATTTGATACCCTAGAAGTAGTCTTTAGCATCTAATCATGCGAGACGAAAAAGCAAACTTACTCCCGGACGTGAACATCGGGCGAAACGTCAGTAAGTACAAATTCATCATAGTGTAAGAATTTTAGGTACTCATCTATGTCGAAGAGGAAGCCGAAGTCTGAATCAAAGTTAAATAGGATCGCAACGGCAGAAGCACGCTCAAGCTACATACCGATATGAACTATATGCCCTTCACCGTCTATCATGATATTACCGTTGTGCCTGTCCTTTATTTGGAGGATGTAGCACGCAACCGAATACGCTGCCATGGACTGAATGAAGTTAAGGCGGGCACGCTGAAACGAGATCGTGTCTTCGCCACCATATTTGGCCGTGAAAAATCCAAGCAGATCGTTGATCTTAGCTCGACCCATTTCATCTCTCGATGTTGCGTTTGGTACGACATCTATTACACCGCACTAAGAAATGTTCGGGCCGTTCATTTCAGGAGACACAGAAGATAATGCCTCAGGACTCACCCCCGGGCCTGTGGCTGTAACTCGATACGGAAAGAGGTACAAATTTAGCCCTACACTTGTGAAGACATTCTTGAACATGGCGATGACTTGAAGAGCTAGCACATCCTGTCGGCAATCATCACCAACTTTGAAAATGGCAGCCTGCCAGACGTCTTGCTCTTCGACCGTCTCCTTCCCTGCCGCGCCCTCATCGAGAACATTTTCAGAAGTCTGGCTAACCACAACACGCTCCTTTCGCACTTTGAACGAAGCCATGAATGGAGCCTGAAGTATTCTGCATGTCAAACTGGTGCATCGTATCATTCATCGGACATACCTTCGCGTGACTCTGAAGTGGTCGTCCTGACTTTCTGTCAATGTCTATGACTATGCCGTCCGGATTACTAGGCAAGTAGACGCCGACTTCGACTTTGATCTTGGCCATTTCTTCGTCGATCTTCGCCTTCGAAGGTTTATTAGAGCTAGTCGCGTAGATAATGCAAATACATACCTTTTTCTCCGGCTTGCTCTTCTTGATGAAAGGCCTCAACTTCCCGGATATAGAGGTCACTTCATTGAAAAAACTGAATTCTCTGTCATAGAAGGTTCTTGCATCGCCAGAAAGGGAATTTACGACAAGATCTGTCATCTTATCAAGTGAAGGTTTGAGTGGATCCTCCTGTATCGATATCAGTTTCTTGTCTTTAGTGTGCTCTTTCGGACTTCCAACCTTCTCTGCTGCGTCGTCTTTATAGCAGTTTGCCTTCATGTTCCATATTATCTGGTGACAGAAAAGCTGGGATATTTTGGCTGTCTCAAATATGAACCTCTTGACGTATCCTTTTGTGACTTCAGCGATGGAGAAACATTCAGGAGCTTCGCGGCACTCACCAAGAGGATCATTTCTAAGAGCTTGGACTATTTGCGGCACGAAGAAGAAAGTCAGTTCAACAGGGTGTTGCTCGAGGACACGATGGGCATATTGGAGCAGCACCGGATCATTGGAGTATCGTGGTTCGAAGTAGGTCACAGCGACAACCGGAGTTACGGGTGCCCATAGCAAAACAAACTAGGAAGGAATCAGTACTCGACCATAAGAACAGTAGAGATCCTAGACCTTCAAGTCGCGCTGGATTACGGTGCTGAGACCCTTGCCTACGACGAAATTTAGGGCTTCAGGATAATCAAGCACCTCCTGTGTATGGGCTCGAATCCATCTTCCACATTCATTTTCGACAGGAATACTCTTGAAGCGTTCGGGCAGATAAACGACAAGAGCAGGATCGATTTTCCAGGCTGTCCGAATCTCGTTTATCCATGCACCCTTTGAAAGTATAAGTCAAAAAAATTGAATGAAATGCTATAATACGTACTTCGACCATTATCCGCTCCAAAGAACCATACGGATCAACGAATCGTTTGACGTCACTGAGTGGATTATTCCATACGGTAAGGCGGAAGATTTCGTTTTCCACGAGGAGGCGTAGCAGGCGATTCGCGTTCTTCATCTCGGATTCTTCCTGTGTTTCAGAACCGGTAGCTCCACCGAGAAGGAAGAGACGTACCTGCTACGCTCATAATTGGTACGAACGACGTACTTGAGAGCTTATTGATGCCCAGAATAGAGTCAGTCTGAAGTATTGTTAAGAAATCCGAAAGAATTTGTATGTCCGCCTCCACTTGTACTCGGTTTGCGCCATAAGACCATCTTGCAATTTATGTGAATCCAACAAAAAACCGGCATAAGACGTACACATACTGAGGCCGTACTGCAAACCAAGAGAATGCTGTATGGTATAACGCCTTGCGAAGCTTGTTTTCGCAAAATGCATCCATCCTTGAGCTCTTCAGAGCCTCAAATCCGAATAACAGGAAAGAAAATCTAGCTTCACGAGCTAGAGGATGAGTGCTAAAAAGGCGTGGTCCTTAGTGCAGCGATGATCCATGGAAGATACAGATGTCACTACCTCATCTCTCGATGCTCCCTGGCTGAGCAGAGTACAAGACGTAGAATAAGTAGCATCAGACCAGGTTTTTGATACCGAGCAGCCTGAAAACAGCTGAAAAGGAACTGCAGGATTAGGACATGCGGCGAAAGAAGCTTGCGTGCAGCAACGTTTGCCAGGTCCATGATAGACTTGTCCGTTGGGCTATACTCTATGGGATGCATGAAAGGATCGGAGGTGCTGCAGAGATAATTATCAGTCTCCGTACAAGCTTCAAACAAGTGGAACAGGGGAACCTCATCGTATCACAGAATAACCCTGAGCCCTTTTTGATCGTTGTAACCCATGAATTGTTGATTTCCGTCATCAAAGGGATTTCCAACTCAGGACGTTCGGCCACTAGCCATGTCCAAGCTTCAATACTTGCCGTAACAACCAATGGGCTAAAGACAGCAAATGGCAGAGCAACAAGATGATGTAAGAGGTCATAATCGGCCTGAGAGAAGATATCGTGAAACGCTTTATGCTCGAGATGAGGTCGCCTACCTTATCACAAGCAAGACAAGCAGCACATTGGAACAGGAGCTCCTTCATATCTGACACAGTCATCGAACTATTCTTTGCTTGCACCTCTTTCAAAGCTTTAGTAATCTTCACTTTCGGATGCATCTGCCCGTAGTCGAAATCTCCTATAGCACATGAAAAGATGTGGTTAACGGATTCATGTTGACTTCAAAGTTTAGAGATTTACTATCGCGTTCATGAAGAGCTAGATTCTTCATTCCTCCAGCACACCTCTCTTCACAAGCGATTTGTGAGACCAATTTTCTTGAACGATCCGGGCGCCACGCTGAAGTGCCAGAAATCGATGCTTCACAAAGTTAAGTCTACATGCGAAAAATAGCTCAAAGAAAGGTTCCTTACCGAGTTTCCGCTCTGATGGTCCGATTGCGGCTGCAAACTGGAGCGCAACAGAAGCGCCGAGTTCCGTGGATTGAATTGAAGTGCTCAATCGACCGGTGACCAAATATTTCTACAAACTCGATAAGCAGATGCTACATTGCAGCAAAACTCTAGCCACCTGAAGAGTAGACTGCAATTCAATCGGAGCGCGGGCCAAAGCAAGGCCGAGCCAGTTGTTGGAATGACTGTGCAAGGAAGCCAAAATATCATTCCGAGTCTTATATGAGTCGGACATCTCTAGGTCGATCCCATATTGCTCGGAACGGAAGTCAAATACTGGATCGTACTATTTCTGGTATTAGCACAAAGTCTGACAAGATCGTGATCAAGGGAGAAAACAATACCTCGTCAGTAAACTCGCCTTCGCAGGCTCGTCTCAGCATAGTTAGAATCTCCAGAATAGCAAATACAAGTGGCTTATCACACATCAAAGACGGGAATGATGTGATTAGACGGTCAATATAATTTAAAGCAATATCGCGAACGCGTGCGACACGGTGACAACAAAGCACAAGCAACTGCCGTAGTTCACTGGACATTGTCTTTGGTAGGCTATGTTCAACGACTCGCTTGCTGAGTTCCCCGATCGTAGCCTGGATAACCTGCGCCCTTTCAACAGGAAATCATGCATTTCGTTTTGACTACTCACCTTCTCCGTAACTGAGTTCATACACGAGGAAAGGGCATCATGGGTATTAACGCTTTCATTCACGAAGTACAGTGGCAAGGACGAAGGGTATCCCGCGGCTGATCGCATTGCTTCCAAATCATGCATCGTCAAAAGAAAAATGATTTGGCTGGGAAGACGATATCGGATTTCGCTGTGATGGGAAGGAACGAGTTTTAAAAGCAAGGAACGATGCTGTTGGATGGCCTGGCCAAGACACTGGCGTCAGACTTCAGATATAGACCAACGAGAGCTGAACGTACTATCTGCGCATATTCTTTGCGAATGATCGTGTTGTATTCCAAAGAGCTTGTCACAAAGTCAGGAACTTCCTCTGGCACGATAGCAGGCGTTTTAATCGCTATCCTCGTCAAGGCTGCAATCTGCCACTCGGCAGATGGTACTCCACGTTCTTCCGGGTTTGTGAATTGGAACAGAACACTTAAAAACCAAAGGTTTCGGAAAAGTGAAACGGCATCCGCGGAAGCATTCTCAGATGGATTGAAGTCGGATTGGGTGAGTAGTGCATCAATTGGTAAAAGAAGGGAGCCCAACTGATCCACCATATCATCGGTCTTATTATATTCATACATATCGTTAGCATCTGAAGTGCACAGGGTCGCTTAGCTTACCTTTAGATGATGGTTCGAAATTACGGCGTTCTGGATCGCAACTCCCTTGTCGATGAAGAGGTTCAATAATTCGAAGAGATAGATGTCACGAAGCTCGGGACGTCTGCGGAGTTCTTGAGCAAGTTTTGTTTGAGCTGCGACGACCTACGGACATCAAATTAGACGACGCGTGACAAAGATCATAGTCACTGACAGTGTTATACGAGAAGCGAGGGTCATCGCGATTTCCGGAGCGACTGATCGTTGAGAGTACCCTTGTTATATCTATGAACGTGGTTTTTGGCGCGATTGTCGCAAGATCAACGAGGTTGTAAACAATGGCTGCCTCAACCGTTGGTTCAGCCGAGCGGAGTCTTTGTAGAAGCATCGACGTAGTGAGTCGAGTGACCTGTAATACAATGAGTAAGCGGGTCCTGAACATTGAAAATAAAGTGCTAGACCTCATCAAGTTTGAACTCCATAGCTAGACAGGTGACCACGGAGATCGTAGTGATCCCAATGAGCCGCTGCTGGTCTTCATTGAACACTTGTAAGCCGGTCTTCAACGATTGGACAGCATGATCCTGAGAGTGCACGGATGGCAATGGCGTGACTTGTGTACTCCATGAACTTTCGTATGGTTCTTTGCTCGTAGCGGAGATATAGTTCAGCAACGAATACATATTCGACATGATGAAATCGTCTCCTGGCGCAAGCTTGATGCATAGCGACAAACATTTCGCCGCCGCTGCAAGGGGCAAAGGAGCCCGTAACTCAGCGGCAAACTCGTACTCAAAGATCGGTAAAGGCGATGTAACAAATCGTCGTAGATGACCGGACATAGCCGACGCAAGTGAAGGGAAACTGACGGAAATCATGAGCTAAGGCGAAACCTGTGAGGAAGGCCCTTACTTCTGAACGATCACAGTTGTGGATTTCAGCGCTGCTTCTTGAACCATGTGATCAGAAATCGGAGACGCTTCGCTGAGAAGTAGTCTCAGCCGTGAAAGTAATTCGTCCATCGGCTCTTGCAGGGCAACGGAGCATACCGACTCTAGTTTCTGAATCCATGTTCAGATCAAGCGCCAGTCTTTACATCAAATTCGCGCCTTACCAGTGACTCCGACATCGTCTCC
Organism: Sanghuangporus sanghuang; assembly: GCA_009806525.1. Taxonomy (NCBI): domain Eukaryota; kingdom Fungi; phylum Basidiomycota; class Agaricomycetes; order Hymenochaetales; family Hymenochaetaceae; genus Sanghuangporus; species Sanghuangporus sanghuang. The sequence continues at coordinate 741,825 of VVIT01000001.1, read as the reverse complement.
CACGCGTAGGTATCGAGTGAAGGCTCAGTATCCATATCTTCAATCTGCTGTAGCAGATCTGAGAAACAACGGATAGCATACCCAGCGACCTTCCTCAACATCTCCTGGGATTCCGAAAGGGGTTGTTGCTCAATAGGCATACGTATCAGTCGCTCCCAGACTTCGTTGGCGGCAACAGCTTCCTCTTCAGCGAGAACTTCCGGCCCGAGGTCCATCGAACCTTCAGCTGGAGGAGAAAGCGTTTGTGCCAGCACAGTCCATATAATTTCCATGACGCAACAAACGATGAAGTATCCGGTTAACGGACGCTCCTGAGAGACATAACGGATAAGAAAGCTTTGAATGAACCTAGCATCCTCAGGATTTGATTGAGTAGACTGCAATGACTGCGGAAGCAAGTCATTTAAGTGATCGACGACCTCAGGTAGTAATAGTTTGTTCATATTCTCTGTTAGCCGGCTCCACTCGTCCGCAGACCATGTGAAGGGCGTTGAAATTATAGCGCGATAGAAGCCGTGGAATGAAGGCGCATATTGAGTAAGTACTATATTTGCTAGAGATACCAAGAGAGAGTGAGATCGAGCTCGTCGAATAGATAATACAACTTACGGTGCTCGGTTTTGAGCTGCTCTATTATTATCGATGAGAACTCGAGAATCGATGACGTTACAGAGGACCTATGTCGAGGAAACGAAGAAGCCAAACGCAAAAGAGTGCATACGGTTGCCGATACGATCTGGTCGGGAAGTGCCCACTCTAAGCGGCGGTTCGTGATTCAGGATTGGTCCAGCGCGTTATATGAAGGATGAGCTTACTATGCCAAAGTAAAGTACGGTCAAAGTCCATAATGGGTATTTCACGCAGTATCTCCAGGAGAACTGGCACGGTACTGTCGATCTGCGAAGTGGGCAAATTCGTTGCGAGTTGAGCAAAGCCGACGTGACAAGAAACTTTTGAAACGGTCTGCGAGCGTCGTTAGTGACCGGTTGAAAGTCGTTGAATGTATACGGACCATGAAAATTCGCTCTGAGGGGTATCCATTTTCCTTGCCCTCTGTTTCCTCGTCCGAAGGAATATCAACACTAGATTTGATTAAATCCACAGCTGGTTGAATAGATTCTTCATCCTTGCATTCACCGATATTTCGCGCTAAATCGGCATAGATGAGTGACTGCAGATTACTAAAGTCTAGGCTGCAGAAGCATGAGCTCCCGGACACTCGGAAATTAGACATTTTTACTCACCAGTCCATGTCGCAAATATTGTGTGTTGCTCATGCTCAACAGCTCCTTTGGACTCCGGACTTACTTTCTGACGACACGGCCCGACTGGCACGTGATCGACGGATCAATTTACAATCTCGCCGCGATCGGCAATCTCTTGAACTTCGACTTCACATAAGGCCAAGATGTCCGCTAACTCGTCGTTTCTTCGTACTGGAAAGAAAGTGCGTACAACCCTGGATAACGTCTCTTGTATTGGAGCGCTGAATGTGTACTCGTTAGATTATTGCTATAGGGAGAAATTATGTCGAACATGTCAAGGAGCTGAATAACACAGTTCCAAAAGAGCCATTCTTCTTCCTCAAGCCCACGACGAGCTATTTGCCCTCTGGTGGAAAGATTGAAATTCCACGAGGAGTGTTTGCACACCATGAAGGTATGCAATTTTACTCGTTTCAGCACTTGATTTAATTCGTTACTGAATTTCAGTTGAACTCGGTGTGATCATTGGTAAATCCGGAAGGGACATCGATGCACCTCAAGCGAACTCGTATATAGCTGGGTATGGTACGCGCATTTATCTTTCATTCTGGCAGAGATACGTGACTGACTATGTTTGCTTGCTTTGCAGCTCTTGCCATTGACATGACGGCGCGGAATATGCAAGAAGACGTCAAGAAGAGGGGCCTGCCTTGGACAGCATCCAAGGGGTTTGATACCTTCACGCCCATTGGGTGAGAAGTCTGCCAGCTTAACACCGCAGATTTCCCCAGCTTACACTGCAAGCTAGGTCGTTTATCGATCGTTCTGTAGTTCCTGACCCCAACAAACTGAACTTCTGGATAAAGGTAAGGCAAATCTTTCGTCCTCTTGACGACTGCTAAAAGTATAACTTATCATTTCAGATTAATGGTACAATTAAACAGAACGGGACTCCGGCAGAAATGATCTTCCCGATTTCAAAGCTCATAGAACATGTGTCTTCAATAATGACACTAGAGGTCTGTGTTACTCGTATGCCTACGTTGCATTCTAGCTGATATACACAATACACAATACAGGAGGGAGATTTGATTCTGACAGGGACACCTTCTGGTGTTGGACCTGTGAGCCCTGGGGACGAAATAACAGCTGAGCTCAGCACGGAATCGGGAGTCGTCCTCAGCAGCATTCATTTCACAGCGATACAGCGCGAGTCGGGATATCAGTTCAAGCCAGAATGACTCGCAAAGGCGGTCGGTACTACTTCTAAAACCGCCGACGCAACGACACTGGCCATTGACAGTCTGTTGCAAGCCTTCTTTAAGAATTGACTGTATAGGCAGGCGAAGCTGGCATGTGTCAGCATCTGGAGAACGGGAGCGAATCGGATTAATATGCATGATATAAGAAAGGTCTCGACAACATGTATGTAGCTACAACTTTTGTCAGAGAAAGCAATCTACTTTTGAGAATCTGTCCGATGGTCCTGAGGCGAGTGTGTGATATCAATTACTTCCGTGTCATCTGAGCCAGAACTAATACTTGTATCACTAGCGAATGACCAACTACCACCAGAAGCTGTGACGTCGCTGTCGGCAGCCTGGAATTCGCCAAAATCACCGAAGTCATCAAAAGAAGTCTCGTCCATGTCTTCCGCGGAGCCCGTGAATGAAGAAAAGGGGTTGCTTTCCGGAGCGGCTGCCGTATCAGAGAACGGACCGAATTGATCATCCTGCAATGGAGTGGATCAGTATTTCTCCGTGTCGTGACCATAGTACGCACTTCGAATGCAAAATTATCATCAAACGCATTGGCACCAGAAGAGCTTGAAGTAGCCTCACGAGGCGTGAATGGATCCTGCAAAGCTCAATAAATACAGGCATTTGACCTGTACTAAACGAATTTACCTCAAGATCCCCGGGATCTAATGGTCTACGATCTGAAGAATGATTTCGTGCCGTGATAGGAGGATCAGAGATATCAAACTTCTGGGCTAGCCAGCCTCCATCCTCGTCCTCTTCGTCGGAATTATCGTCGGATGACGTTATATGTGTTGACATGGCCTGAGCAAGATAGCTTGCAAACTAAGGGACTATCAGTGCTGAATACCAGAAATAATGATGAAAAGACTTCACCTGAGGAGGACCGTTGTCTTCTTCATCGTCATTATTAAGTGGAGCGGCACCAAAATCTGCGCTCGATTCACGCGTGATTCGATTAGTTCTCCTAAATTCACCCCTCATCTGAGAAGTCGCTTCAGGAGAGGATACTGCCTCCGAGCCATTGATTGTAGGCAATGGCGTGGGCCCAATTTCCGCTTCGTCCACCTTCCACTTCGCAGCTCCTCGTTCGGTACCAGGTGCGATAACTGGTTTGCCTCCGCCGAGAAGACTAGTGTCTTTCACCTTCGTTTCATGGTATCGACCACTGACATACTCGTCCCAATCTGGCCGGGGAGCATATTGACTAAGAAGAAGTTTGAGGTCTGGAGGGTAGTGCTCAAGAGCTCCGATCACATCTTCTGATATTAACGTCAGGTGGCCCATATACCCCAGTCGAACATGCCCAGGTTTCGAACTGGACATGTCATATAAGCATCAAGTGAATTTTAGCCAAGAACGCACTGACCTATCCGCGTCGTTCCTTTTCTGTGCTTCGACGATTCGATAAAGCAGACGTGCATCTCTGAATAAGGCAATTGTGAGCTCCCTGTTAAGACCGTGCTCTACTCGTCCAGTCAATATTTGGTGCAGCACATCGTACACGACGCTATGCAAGAAGTTGTTCCAAGGAAAGAAGAAAAACAGATCCTATCATATGATTGTTAGTATAGAATTATACAGTTTTTTTTTTAGAAGAACGACTACCAAAAGAGTGGAAAGAACCCTCGTTTCCGTGAATCTTTGCTTCAGCTTGTCACCAATAGGCAAATGTCCTGAAGTTTCTAAAAGCCCGGACCGCCTCATACGCCTCGAACCCGCAGAAGCAGGACGAGACATAATGGATGAGCGGTCAGAACTCGTCAAGGAAGGTGAACGGCTCTTGCTTCGTATCCGATTGGATTCCTGTCTGGACGACTCGCTCGTCGGCAAGGTAAAAGTTATTGGTGCAGATGGCACCGCCAGAGAAGGATGTTCGCTCGATGAATCTTCTTCACGAGGTGAAATAGGTGGAGGCGAGGCAACATGCGTTTCCTCAGACATATCGATTTCCTCCATGCCGTCTGCTTCAGAACTGCTTGCACCATCGCCCGTGCTCATGTCCTCGTCCTCGTCTGAATAGTCGAGAGAGGAGAGGTCAGTTGAATGGACAGGCAGTTCCTGCGCAGGCTCCATTTCGTCTTCATCGGCGTCCATGTCGCCTTGGTCATCTGTTCCCGACCCAATTGCAATTACCCGAGCTAGAAACTCCATCGCTGATAATCCTCCCTTGAGGCGACCTTCTTCATCGTACAAATTATCATACTCTGGTGGACGGTTGAGTAGGGACATGTTCGAGCAATGCAGAAGTTCTGCGTAAAGTTCGCAGATCCTGAACCTCTCAAACGTCAACGGAACCAGAGGACCAAGAGTCGTCGGAACAGTCTCGTTCTGGAATCACAGTAGCGTCAGCACCCCGGCCGTGAATTTGGGTGAAAGTGCATACCACAGATCGAGGCTTGTGCAGTAATTGCTGGAACCTCTCTAGCCGATCGCACATAATTTCTAGTAAAGGTCCAAAATGGACGACACCCATCCTATTCACCATGTCGTTGAATGCCTGCTCCAAGGATTCCCGCCCTTCATCGCTTTGTACGTGCATGTACTGCTGAATCTGAATAAGCCGATTTCGAATGGTATGAAAAAGATACGGCTCAAAATAATCGGAATTATTTTTGCGAATAAGCTCAATAATAATAGAAATTGCATGCGTGCCCGATGAAATAGCAGTGTCGAGATTGGGTATCAACGGAGAAGCTGGTGGAAGTGGTGCGGTGATTTCGGAAGTCGTTTCTGTGTGCTTGGGACTTGGAGCATTATTAACGTCCTTCTGAGCCTCCAGCAGCTCAATCTCGAACGAGAAGTCGTCAAGCATGAAACCGACCAGTCTTTCGATATTCTCTCTCTTGGCAAGCTGTCGGGCAAACAGGTTTGACGCAGGGCCATTTTGCAAACCATCGGTGATGCCCGCACCGGGAGATGGAGCCGACATTGATATGATCCCTTTGACCAGCTCAGACACGACGGCATGCATGGAAGACGAGTGAAAAGGAGAAAGAAGCTCCACGAGCCGAGGGATTAAACGCTCCGTCGAGAGCCACTGCGTGCCGTCTTGTCAAGAGAGCTCAACAATGAGCAAGCTATATATGACATACTTCTAGCACGCCTATGTCCGACGCGTATTCATCCAGCTGGATGATTCGCACCAGTAGGTCAACAATTGCAGGTGTTTCTATGTGGCGAAGGATACGGTCCACGATATTAGGTAGGGATTGAATGAAAGAGAGCATCTGCGAAACATGGTCTGTTTCCAGGACATCTAGTGCAGTATACCAACGTTACCTCGTGCGGTTTCTTCATCAGAAATGTGGCATTGATCTTGGCGAAGTGAGACGCCATGATATTGTGATCTTTCGTGTCGGTTACTGTCCGGTCCAGTACGGCATCCCAGAAGGGAGCCAGTAACCGGTCTCTGTTGTTCAGACATGTCTCAACAATGGACCAGATTTCACTGCACAACACTTCTGTTGCAACATAAGGGTATCTGTAAACATATTAAAGGCGGATGGAAAGGTAAACAAATGCGAGGAAGATAAATGTATATGACAGACTTGTATTTGCTCGGCCCTTCTGCTTCTATGTTTCCAGACACATAACCAAAGAACCGTTGGAGGACGTCTACCCTTGAGAAGTAGTCAACCAGACGCGTATTCTGTGATTTACATTCCTGCAAGAGGTTGTCTTCGTCTAAAATTGCCTCGAGCGATACCTCGGCCTTGTCAAGCAGCGCGTCTATAGTCGAGGTATCATGGAATCCAAATCTATGGGGTTGGAAGCTCAGCTCTCACATCAGCAAGTCGGAATCGGCAACGCACTTCCAGAACATGGGGTACTGCTAACTGGAAAGTTGCAGCACGCCCAAGAGGGGAGTGGGAGATAACGAAGCAGCAATTAGGGACTCTATACAAGCTCGAGGCACTTTGACGGTTCTGTCCAAGTGCAGCGCAGCGCGTCCCGACTTGCCCGGTCGGTCATTACATTACATAAGCCTACCGCACATTGATGTGCACACGACCCTCCTTATATCTTGGTGCTAAATTTATCGACAAACATACAACAATACAATACAAAAGTATCCTGATTAAATTTATGTGGATCGTCTGAGCTAGGGTATAAAATGCAAACATCTACCTCTTCAAAACTACAGGCTAGGCGTCAGAACAATCACGCTCATATGAATACAGCGGCATCTAAAACTCACTCGAATCTGATATCCACCATTAGCCTTCGTCAGATACCGGACCCACTTGATACTGTGATAGTTGCTCTTCTCAAATACCTTCAAGAAACGGACGAGAAGCCCGGATGCAGTGAACATTAACACTTGGAAATCCACATCAATAGGCGGTCGCGCCCATGCTTGTCGGTGTGTCGTTGCTGTGAGCTGGGCTGTTCCGGATAACGTGCATTCCTGCCCTCCCTGTATTCGCGGGATTCTAAAATAATGATGAGTGAGAAATCAACATCCACGAAATCTGTCGACGTACTTCCAAACAATGACGTTCTCTGCAGGGACATATTTTGCCTTTCCGTTTTGTACTTTGCAGTCAACGATCGTGGTGTTCAACGGAGTAGGTATCCGAAGAACCACGCTTGTTGCAGATAGCTTCGGATTGAAGTTTGTCTTCACACTTACGATATAGGAGACCTGCGTTGTCCCGATTTCAGTCACGGATGGTATGACCTTTATCGGCAGATTTATGTTGGATGTACATCGGTATCTTCGACAGTCAGTAAGCAACAGTCGTTAGAATGCAACACAGGACTCACTTCATTAGCTCAAACTCCCCATCTGGAGGTATGAAGCTGATTGTTCGATCGGTGTCGAACTCGTTCAAGCGCACACACTGATGGAACTGACAATCGTCAAGTTCGACAGCATCGCTCATTCCTCGTTCCGAAGCATCCAGTACAAGCTTGTCATTCAATCCGAACTTGCATTCAGGAGTTCCAGATAGATATGCTCGCATAAGGATGTGTCCATCGACGTCTGCTCGTAAAACCGTGCCTAGGAAAAGTCTTCTGGAGCCGAGCTTTGAGTATTGTAGCTTGGTAACACACCTTTTGCGCTCATGATCAGGTTGACTGTCTCCACAACATCCACAAATGCTTCGTTTTTCTTGTACTTGACGTCGGGTCGACGCCAGCTAATAGCTCCGGTCGCCTGCGTTGTGATCTTCGAGGACTCCTCCTTCGCGTGTACGTTAGCAACAGCAGGTCGCGTATATGGCAATAACTCACCAGAGCCGCGGGAGAAGCGCGAATACTCTCAGTAGTGATGTAGGCTTTTAGAGTATCCGTCTCACTGTTCTGAGGATAACCGAAGTCGATGATCTCTGTAATAGTGAAAGGTAAGTCATGCATCAGAAAGTTATCAATGTTGTCTCGGCGCACCATCAATGAGTTCGTATATCAGCACAAAGTTGCTCTTGACAGACTCTTCATCCACCTTCCCAAAGTAAGCCTTCGCAATCGAAATGAATCGGTAACAAAACTCGAAGACAAGCGCAGCATTCGCGTTATTCCTGGCCACATCATTAGCACAGAAGCCCTTTGGAAGATTAAGCAATTCGAGATACTTCGTTACAGCCATAATATAGAGGTTGTTGGTCCGCACATGGAAGAAACTCGTTGATCCAAGGGTGATTATGGGTGACCGCACATCACTATTTGATACAACTTGTATCCGGAAGACATCAGCGATAGAGCGTCTGTAGTATACTTATCAGCTCAATTCCACTAATCAGTAGTGTCATTTCTTGCCGCACTTGAGGTCTGCCCGGTACAGACGGGAAATGAGTACCTTACGCAGGAAACGGACGTCAAATGTCAAGACACGGTAAAGAACGAAACCTCCCACAAACCTCGCCCTTCTGATTGAATATGAAGAACGCCTTCAGAGGTGTCAACGATGAGCAGAGGATGAATTCAACATATTCCTCACCGAAATCATTATACCGGTGTCTCTGTACTTGAAATGAATGAATGACCAACCAAGACGCGTCCATACGCGATCGTAACAAGATGCCATTACGTAAAATTCTTTTCATCCGTTCTTGGCTTGTTGTCCCCTTCAACCACTGCCATGGCTGAAAATTCGAAAGCGAGATTCTCCTTCTATACTTTCATTATCCTAAATCCCTTATCCGACTGTCCAGCTCTTCTCATGAAAGTCCATCTATCTAGCAAATCTGTCGGATCGTCATTTTCCGACACATGACCTTTAATTTGTGTCTTCTGAGTACCAGTACTAGTCTATACTCCTTCTTTCTGAAGCAATACCACGCCTCCTCGCAATCCGGATGCAGCTTTACTCTACTCACGAGATGCCAGCAAGTTTAAGACGGTGTACTGTGCCGGTCCTTTGTCGGTCCGGACTCAGTTGCTCCGAATGCTTATGAGTGACAAAAATACCTGTGGATGGTGTGGATACACGTATATGAAGCCGGGACTCGTCAAGTAATAGTTTGAGCAGCCTTGCCGCTAAACCTGATTACCATGCTTCGCCTTTTGCCCGGACTAGTTGTTCCTCTGATTGTAGCCACCTGTGTAAACGGAAAACTAGCATGGAACTCGACTCAATTTCTGTTCACTTTCGGGGACTCGTATACCACGGATGGTTTCAACATTTCCGCGGGAGTTGACTCGTCTGTACCAGGATTTGTAAGTTTTATCTATTCGTATCGTATATGCCATCCGGATTTGACCATTACTTGGAAAGACGTCGTCAAACGGTCAAAACTGGGTACAATTCTTAGGTCGGTTTATTCCTTCATCATTAGGCGCTTTTTTACTCATTTTCGCTTGCAGGCAGCACATATAACATTACGGACACCAAAGTATTCAATTTGGCATCGGGAGGAGCAACCATTGATTCTGCGCTGGTGACTCCTTTTGAACCGACAGTACTGTGGGCAACATCTCTAGTATTTCTATGTACGTGATTTACTCACTGTGGTTCAAATAAGGTCTATCGTGGATCAGGTCGCACAATTCGACCAATTCCTAGCTTCCAAGCCCATAGATGCGGAATGGAGCAGCGGTAATTCTCTTTTTGCATTTTGGATTGGAATAAATGACGTGGTGAGTTTTATTAAAGAAAAATGGCCCCGTTATTCAGAAAGCTCTGACGAGTTGAAATAGGGAGACTCTTTTGGATGGGTATAAGCTTTCTCATACTTCTTACTAAAAAAAGACTAACTAACTAAACTCGCAGACGAATATAACACAGTCGGATTTTCATCAAGTCTTGATGGCAAGGCTGTTTGGTCAGGTTAGTAAACTTCATTAATTGGAACTCAAATCGTTCTCACCAGTTTTCCAGGTCGAAGATCTCTATCAAAAAGGCGCTCGGTCCTTCCTCTTCTTGACTGTACCACCGACCAATCGCGCCCCGCTTATTATTGAACAAGGAACCGGCGCAGTCGCCTTGCTTACAAGTGCTTTGGAAGACTACAACTCTCAGCTTGTTGAAAATGTTCAGGCTTTCAATGTGAATCACACAGATGCCGACGCTCTGGTTTTCGACACAAAGCCTATCTTTGACACGCTTCTGGACAACGTCGAGACATTTGGCTTCGTAAATGCTACCGGATTCTGCGATGCATACCAAAACGGAACACCCGAAATAACTATGCAGATTCCGCCATGTGCACCGGTTTCTAGCTATTTGTACGCCCAATTTCATCATTTCAGGTATCGGACTTTGCTAACTTAGTTTGATTCTAGCTGGTTGAATAGCCTACATCCCCTCTTCACTGTGCATAAGTAAGTCGAAAGCTTTATATATCATACATATTATGGCTTTTAGTATTGACTGATTTCGCTCCAGTATTCTCGCACATTCCATCTCCACTTTTCTCAGTACCTGAAGAACGATTGAGCAGAGAAGTGTCGGTCCAAGGTTAATACGCGGTATCAAGAGGATAGGAAGGTTTTTGAACAAATTATCATGTAGGCAGAATAATATACACGCACCAAGTAGAATTAGGAGTAACTCGGGATATGAGTCTGAAATGATGGATATAAATGACGGATAAGGAAGTGGTCGCGTCGATCCGGAGAAATTGATCGACGGAAGAAGTGCCATGTGTTATCCGAATAAAGCCGATCGAGCATTTTGACTCATTCGGCTGCTAAAAAAGATCTCTGCTTTAGCATATAGCATTCCTGACTTCCTTCCCTCCCCTTCATTCACTTCCTGCGGCCCTTGCACCGCTGAACACGCCGCCGTACAGCGACGACGACGACGACGAAAATGTCCATAACCGTCGCACGTAATATTCGTGTGCCCACCGTGACGCCTAAAAGCCAGCCCGTCCAATGGTCGCGCAGCAAGTCGACAATACCTAGCTCTATCTTCGATGCAAAAGCCCGTGTCAGGGATGCCCGTCGATCGTCTTCTCAAGCAACGACGACGCCTGCACCGAGCGTGTATGTACAAAGCCTCGATGAATATCAATTATTTTGCTGAGATCTGTTCTACAGACGACCAACCCCCGCACCTCAGTTCCAGCAAAGACCAACGAGAAATATTTTGCGAGAACCTCTTCCGCTCATTCGTCAGGCTGCACGGGAAGTTCTCGATTCATCATTCGTCGGAATGTCTGGCGGACAGATTTTTCATGAAATGATGCTCCGACATGGCGTCAAGCACATGTTTGGCTATCCAGGAGGCGCGATTCTTCCGGTCTTTGATGCTATCTACAACTCAAAACACTTTGACTTCATCTTACCTCGACACGAGCAAGGTGCTGGTCATATGGCCGAAGGTTATGCGAGTGTAACCGGTAAACCTGGTGTTGTTCTCGTTACTTCGGGTCCTGGCGCGACCAATGTCGTAACGCCTATGCAAGATGCGTTAAGCGACGGTATTCCAATGGTCGTATTCTGCGGCCAAGTAGCGACCTCGGCCATTGGTTCAGATGCTTTCCAAGAAGCAGACACAGTTGGAATCTCACGAAGTTGTACGAAATGGAACGTCATGGTAAAAGACATTGCTGAGCTCCCAAGACGTATAAACGAAGCCTTCAAAATTGCGACCTCCGGTCGTCCTGGTCCTGTCCTTGTTGATCTTCCAAAAGATGTGACAGCTGGTATCTTAAGAACTCCACTCCCTTACAAAGATACCACCCCTGGCTCTCCGCTCGGCCTTCCCTCCAATCCGCTCCAGTCAATGCAGCCGCCGATAGACATGCCTTTGATCCAGCAAGCCGCCAACCTCATCAACAATGCGGAAAAGCCGTTGATCTACGCTGGTCACGGTATCTTGTCGTCGCCTCTCGGACCGAAGTTGCTTTCTCAGTTGGCCAGAGGAGGCAACATCCCGGTGACGACGACGTTGCAAGGTCTGGGTTGCTTTGATGAGACGGATGAGAAACATAGCTTGCATATGCTCGGTATGCACGGAAGCGCGTATGCTAACCTCGCGATGCAGAGTGCCGATGTCATCATTGCTCTCGGTGGTCGATTCGACGACCGCGTAACGGGCAAGATTGACAGTAAGTTGCCGGTTCATATTAAGTGTCTTGGACTATTTTTTTATCTGTCTCAATAGCTTTCGCGCCTGCCGCTAGGGAAGCGGCTCTCCAAGGCCGGGGAGGCATTATCCACTTTGAGATCCAGCCGAAGAACATCAACAAGGTCGTCGAAGCAACCGTGCCCATCCTCGGCGACGTCATCTCGAACCTCGCCGCCCTCGTCCCGCTCATCGAGCCCTCCAACCCGCGCGCGGAGTGGTTCGCGCAGATCGCTGAGTGGAAGCAAAGATATCCGTTCACGTATGTGAAGAGCAAAGACGGGGAACGCTCGAAGCCGCAGGAGGTTATTGAAGAGCTTGACCGTCAGACTCGGGACAAGAAGGACAAGGTCGTTGTTTCGACGGGTGTTGGGCAGCACCAGATGTGGGCTGCTCAGTTCTTCCGATGGCGGACTCCCCGATCTCTGGTCACATCCGGCGGACTGGGTGTAAGTCCACTTCCTAGCAGTGCATTAAATAAATTCTAAAATCGCTATTTCCTATAGACAATGGGCTTCGGCCTCCCCTCATCCATAGGCGCCAAAGTAGCCGCGCCGGAGAAGATAGTCGTCGACATCGACGGCGACGCCTCCTTCAGCATGACCGCAATGGAGCTGCAGACGGCGTCGCAGTACAACATCGGCGTGAAGGTCATCGTGCTGAACAACGAGTTCCAGGGGATGGTGCTGCAGTGGCAGGACCTCTTCTACGACGCGCGCTACTCGCACACCGCGATGCAGAACCCGGACTTTGTCAAGCTCGCGCAGGCGATGGGCGTGCATGCCATCCGCGTGCGCAATGCGCAGGAGCTGCCGGGGAAGATGAGGGAGCTGCTGGAGTATGATAATTCGAGGCCCGTGCTGATGGAGTGCCTGGTCGAGACGAACGAGCATGTCTTCCCGATGGTCCCTGCCGGCAAGGCTCTCCATGAACAGATCCTACATCCCTTGTTGGCCAAGGCGGCGGAAAAGGCGTAACTTCTTGGATTAAAAAAAATGCAGAGCTACCTTTTTTTTTTTTTTTCATACACAAAAACGCCGTGGTGTAGCCCCATTGGCCATTTTCCTTCTGTGCCCTGACTGACATACTACGGATATAGCGTGCCTCTCGTTACATTGACGCATTCTTTTGTATCTTCATACGATTAGCCTTGCCACAGTTTGCAGGCGTGTACATGTATCCGTTTCGCCTCGGAACGAAAAATTCCTTAAAAATACAGTATCATCTCGCTTGAGATAACGAAGGGGCAAATTAATTGCCCTTTGTCTTTTGAGTCAGACAGATTCACGAATATCAAGATCATTGTCAATTATATTAACTGTTCTCATTCAGCTAGATGTCTACAAGCAAGAGAGAGGGTCGTTAGTTCTATGTAGTCTATCGTTCTATAGCAATGTCTCTCCTGAAGTCAAGGGTATGTCAATCAGTCTATAAGACGTGAGAGATGCAGACCTGGTCGACGTACCTAATGCAGAACGAACAAGGGAGCATCCGACAGCGACGGTGGCCTCCGCAGCGTCAGCGTCAGCGAGGGACGGGTTGACCTCCATGATGTCAAAAGCGACGAGGAGACCCGTCTCGTGTACCGCTTCGCAGATGTAGTGCCCTTCGCGGAAGGTCAGTCCTCCACGCACCTAACAGAAGTTACGATCAAGGGGGGGGGGGATTCAATCAATCAGTGCTTGGAAAGGAACGAGTTCACTAACCGGCGTCCCCGTGGATGGTGCAACACTCGGATCGAGCGCAGTCGACGTCGAAGCTCAGATGAATCGGCCTGTCTCTCTTCGGGTTGACGGCATCCAGCGCCTTCTCCACGACGGCACCGATGCCGTACTTGTCCACCTCGTGCATCGAGAACGCCTTGATGCCGTTCTCCTTGAGCAGGTGCTTCTCCCCGGCGTCGACGTCGCGCAGGCCGATGTAGGCGATTCGGTCTGGGGTGAGTCGCGGTTCGACCCAGGCGTATTCGGGGATGGAGGTTTTGTTGAGCCCGAGGAGGAAGGAGACGGGCATGCCGTGGATGTTCCCTGTACGGAAGTGAGCAGGTTATGTAGGATAAGTATACATTGACAAAGGAGATGAAGGAAGAACCGACCTGATGTGGTCGTTTCGACTGGTGTTCAGATCTGCGTGCGCGTCTACCCAGATCACACATGCGTCGGGATGATGGCTGAGTATCAGTGGTGAGCGCATATAGCAAGGTCAATTATCATAAACACAAAAAGTAGCTACCTCAACGTCCCAGAAATCGTACCCATAGCCTACATCGAGTATCAATTCCCATGATCCCAAGACAAGAAGAATAGAATAAATAGCTCACCAACGAATGATCCCCACCAATCGTCACCGGCAGCTCGCCCCTCGCAATATGGGACCCGACGACATCCGCAACGGCCTTGCACACCTTCGACACCAGCCTCGGGTTCTTCAGTATCCCGATGGGCGGGTCCTGCTGGGCGTCGACCTCTTCGAACTGGTGGTGCCCGTCGAAGTTGACCTTCCAGCCGAGGGATTTGAGCTGGTCGCTGAGCCCTGCGTTGACGAGGTGGATCGGTCCTTGGTCGACACCTAGTTTGGGCTGCGAGTAAAGACAGTTAAAGCCAATGAAAGAGAGGAAGAAAAGCGCTGAATGTACCTGGCCGCCGCTGTGAATGAACCAACGTACGTCAATTCAGAGAACGAGAAAGGAGAGTTTGAGTACTGACCTGAACGGACAGCCTACAATCTGTCCTCGCGCAAACTCGACATCAGGAAAAATCCCAATTCACACACGTTATTAGAGACTGATCAAGAACGCACAGCAGCAGTCTTCGGAACAGGCAAGAACTTGTGTTCAGCAGCCATCCTCCAATTAGTCTCAACTTCAACTGTTCGATAAGTCCTACTGGTATTAGAAATTGCAAGTCTTCGTCGTAAGCCAAGATGTCCTAGTGGTCTTGAAGATCGTAGTACCAGACGCCTAGAAGAGGCACAGCAGGGGTTTATATACCGTTCGGCCGGGACACAGTCAGAGAATGTAAGCGATGCAGAAGAAGGACTGAGAGAGGATAGAGGGAGAGGAGAGAGAGGAATAGCTCACGAGTGCAAAGCCATCGCCATCGGATTCGCCATCATCACCGCCATTGCCATTATTTGGATCCTCCTGCCGTTAACTGCAACTGGGCCCACACTTTCGGAATTTGCATATGCGCGATACGAATGGGCAATCTTATACTGATTTTTTCAAAGAGATTCGACGCCATTAGCTTCAGCTTCAGCTTTGTCCCCCTCGCCACATCCCCAGTTGGACGGGAAATAGCACATATATTTTGATCGCCATTGAGGTATTAATTTGTCCCCAGATGCCTTTGGTCTGCGGACTGCGCGGAAATGAGGAGGGCGTGAAATGAGTCAGCGAGAGGCCCAGTCTGGTCTGTGTTGGTCAGTCTCGTGTTGTGTCGGACTCCAGTACTCCGAGTCTCCGTAATCCTCTTCAGAATCGGACATACAGCTACATGCACACAACATTTACATACTAATAAGCATACATCCATCTCTTCTCCGAGTCCTCATTCCATGGCACTCCCAAACGGACTCGCAACAGCACATGTCAACGGTAGTGGAAACGGCATCTCGCAGAAAAAATCGGCGTCCGCGCCCGCATCGGGATTCACAGTGAACGACCCGACGTATCCAGTCCTTCGAGACCCCTTGCCTTCACGGTCGGAATTCCAATTCGACTCGATGGAAGACGCGCTCGCTGCTTTCCAACGAGGCGAGTTTCTCGTGGTCATGGACGATGAGAGCAGAGAGAACGAGGGCGACCTCATTTTGGCTGCTGAGCACTGTACGACGGAGAAGCTGGCCTGGATGATCAAACACACCAGGTGCGCTTGTCTACATTTACTCTTTCTCTGTACGAGGCTGATGATGGATGGATTGATTCAAGTGGATATATCTGCATAGCGCTACCGGGTGAACGACTCGACGAACTCGACATCCCCATCATGGTCCCCGACAACCAGGACAGGAACAAAACGGCGTACACCGTCACGGTTGACTACAGACACGGTATGTGACCAAGCACTTTCCAAGATGCATTTTTCTTATGCGCGGTTAATAATGATTTTTTTTTGCAGGGACGACGACAGGCATTTCCGCGCACGACCGCGCACTTACGATGCGCTCGCTCATCTCTCCGTCGGCACGGGCGAGTGACTTCTCCAGACCGGGACACACGATCCCCCTGCGCGCGCGCCCAGGCGGGGTGCTCTCTCGCCCGGGGCACACAGAAGCGGGCATCGACTTGTGTCGGCTGACGGGCAAGGCTCTGGGCGGTGTCCTGTGCGAGCTGGTCAACGACAATGCAGAGGGATCGATGGCGCGGAGAGATGACTGTCGCTTGTTCGCGGATCAGTGGGGATTACGGATGGTGAGCGTGGAGATGCTGAGGGAGTGGAGGCGTGTGCATGAGAGCTAGTCGTCATTACTGAAGGGTGAGTGGCTATATGCGGCGGAGATGAGCATGACGTGCATATAATACTACTAGTATGTATAGTATGTGCTTCTATTTCATACGGTACATACACATACACATTATGCCATTCGCAGAACACCAATAATGCTCATGTCTCTGATCTCAACTGAAATTTTACATGTCGCGAAATGAGCGCATGAAAGCACTGACTGGGTATACGTATGGCTATGTGACTGTCGTTCTCGAAGGTTGATTGAGGCTATAAATACGCGAGAACGAATGACCGCATCGCATTTGCAATTGTATATATACTCCTTCTCGTCGTCGTTCTCAACAACGCGTCTCTTCTTTCCTTCTTCTTTCCCCTCGCTTTCCACTTTTTTTCCATTTTTTAGAAAAGAATTTGGCCTAGTAGAATAGAAAAAATGCTGAGCAACCCGCCTTCCCAGCCTCCTTCGCGTCCCCGTACGCCGATGGAGCATTTTAGGGACTTGGTAAGGTTATTTTTCAATATGTCCTTCATTCGTCGTGCTTCATGGAAGTAGAAGTTGACGGGGATGGAGGTGGGCTTGGCTCGGTGTTAGCCTTAGTTTCCCCGCGACTTCCATGCATAACGCGAGAGCTTGGCGGGATCGTCGTCATCTCTGCCCCCGACCGTGACCGTCTAAATGTGATTGCTGCTGATGCTGACGCGCACCCTTAGATGCATGAAGCCATTAAGCACTTCAAGCATGAAAAAGAGTCGGAAGCGCATCAAGTGAGTAGTACTTCTTTTCTTTTTGGACTGGCTTACGACGAGTGCTGCGTAGATCTTCCGTGCTGCGCCGGGCCACAAGGCCCAAGGGATATTCCCGCAGACCGTCAATCCGGAGGAGGTGCGTACAAGCTTTTCTGCGACGTGGCATACTCTGATGTACTGATGTACGGACGCGCTCTGACGTTGTTTCATCATCCATGACCTTGATGATCAGGAAACTGTCCCGGGTATTGAGCACCCTGGCTCGACGGGTGTGATTTACTGTTCTGACCGCGCGATGGCAAATGGTTTCACTTATGCGTGCGTGATCATCTGATTTAACGAGCTGTACCATCTAATTTAATTGGGCATGCACGCTTAGCTCGAGCCACGAATGGGCGAACCTCGGGCAAGGTGCGCCTGAAGTTGGAGACATCCCGGGCGCTGCGCCGCGGCCGACGCACCTGGATCTCCCTCTCGACGTGTGTGATTTGATTTTAATACAAAGCGCACGCGCTCACTAGTGTTGTTTCTAGAGTCTGGAGTATGCCCCGACAACAGGTGTCAAGGGTGCATCTATTTTTATCTCTGTTTTGGTTCCGTTGCTAAATTTACATTTGTTTGATTTGCAGCTCTTCGCGAAGCCGTAGCGAACTTGTACAACGTCAGCTACCGCCAAGGCAAAGCCAGTCAGTACACATACGAGAACGTCTGCATCGTCCCTGGTGGACGTTCGGGCTTGTCTCGTATCGCTGCAGTCATTTCCAACGTATACTGCGTCAGTGATAGACTTCTGTTTGCTTGCTTTGTTACTGAGATGAGTATGACGTAGGCGTATCAAATTCCGGATTATACGGCATACGATCAGGTCCTTGGGGCCTTCAGGCGCCTGGTGCCAATCCCTACCGTGTAAGCGGGCCTTTTGTATTTTCTGCAATAGAATTGCTTACTTCCGTAAATTTGCAGCCTGGATGCACAGGTGAGGCATATACTTCAAGGGACTCAGGGTCTTGGCGTACCTATCTAATATTTATGCCTAATTTAGGACAAATATCGCCTTAATATCGAGCAGACGAAGGTTTGTCGACTCCATGCAATGCTTGGTTGGCGTGTCTAACTTATCATCTCTTGGCAATGGCAGCGAGATGTCCACGCACAGGGTCTCTCAGTCATCCTCGCATCGAACCCGCGAAACCCGACTGGCCAAGTTATCAAGTAAGGTTCCCTTGCTTCCCATTTGAAATTCGGCGTGACCTCGTTGAAATATCTTCAAAGGGGAAATGACTTGAAGGAACTTGTGGCACTCAGTCGAGATACTACACTCATTCTTGACGAGGTCAGTTCCAAGTGGGCCTTCCCAGGTCCTCATTCTTTCATCTGATGTTCTTTTTTGGTAGTTCTACTCGTGGTACTTCTATCCCGAGAAAGGCGAGGAGTTTGGTAGATCAATCTCCTCCGCCGAGTACATCGAAGGCAAGTCGGTCATTTCCACTCCGGCCGAGAAATCCTACTAATGCGTTCACGGACAGATGTGAATGAGGTATGATTCTATGTGCTCAAGTGACCAAGAAGTGAAATGCTCAGGGTGTTCCAGGACTCGGTTGTTATCGTCAATGGATTGACAAAGGTAAAGGACATCTTATGACCGCGAAC
Organism: Sanghuangporus sanghuang; assembly: GCA_009806525.1. Classification (NCBI taxonomy): domain Eukaryota; kingdom Fungi; phylum Basidiomycota; class Agaricomycetes; order Hymenochaetales; family Hymenochaetaceae; genus Sanghuangporus; species Sanghuangporus sanghuang. The sequence continues at coordinate 722,999 of VVIT01000001.1, read as the reverse complement.
GGTCTGTTGAACTGACTACTTGAACTTTAAAATGTAAATGAAGAACTGGCGTCTTCCAGGATGGCGTGTATGCTGGGTGCTTGGTCCTAAGAACCTCATCACTGCACTCTCGCAATCAGGTGAGTTGAAATAAGAACTCACTGACGTAGAACTTGACGCATATGCTTCATACGCAAGGTTCCTTCCTGGATGGAGGTGCTAATCATCCGTAAGTCACATTACCAGAGACATCATAGCTTGGCAAGGCGTGTTCAACATCACTTTCATATTGCTAGCTTGCAGCTCGCTGCCATTCCACTACTAGATCCTCAGCACTGTCTCCAAGAGAAGGTACGTTTTTCCTGTCTCATTCTGCGTGCGTTCATTTGGGGCACAACATTAAAGGATTGTCTTCTACACTAAGATCGCCTTGCAAAAGCACTTCAAGATGAAGCGCGACCATGTTCTGAAGCGGCTTAAGAAACTCGGGTTGAAGGTGGACGTCCCCCCGACGAGCACGTTCTACATCTGGCTCAACCTCGACCAGCTGCCCGCACCCTTGAATAACGGTCTTGTGCGTCTCTTTATACCATCGTTTCATGTTTAAGATAATGAAACGTGATGTCCTGCATGATACATAGACGTTCTTCGAGGAGTTGTTAAAAGAAAAGACGATCGTCATCCCGGGTATCTTCTTCGACATCAACCCTTCGCACCGGCGCAACCTCTTCAACTCTCCATGCCACCATTTTGTGCGCATCTCCTTCGGTCCGCCGCTCGAAACGCTCGATATGGGTACGTCTTTCACATGTCCTCCCCCTTTCACAAGAGATCAAGAACTGAATGTCTGATTTTCTTTTTTCTTTTTCTTTGCCAATGTCTCCTCAGGTATTGACGCTATCGACCGCGTATTGAGGAAGGCTAAGAAAGAAGGCATGAAGAGCTTCGGACACAGTTACAAAAAGAGTTTGGATGACGCGGAGGCTATCGAGGTTGGCTCTCCGCACGTTTGAGCGTGTATTCATTATTCTGTAAGGAGGCTTCCCTGGTGGATTAGTTATTTGTCCCCTTCAGTTGTTCGTTCGTTCTCTTGTTAGCGTCGCGTATAGATCATTTGTAATCACAAATACAGTACAGTACATTAGATATGCAGACAGACAGCACCTTGAGATCGGAAGAGTGTATGTATATAAGAAGATCAGTATAATACTGACACGACTTGCTCGAAGCTTCCTTCAAAACATGTAACTCAGTATCGCCTTTCAGCCTCAAACCTGTCCACATAGGGGGATACAATGACCGATCGATTGCCAAATTAGATACTGATACTTACGAAAGTGCAATGTAATGCACCATCCAAGAAAATTTCATAACCTCCTCAAGACTCAACCTTTTCACATTCATGTAAAGTGATATATGTAGCTGACCTTCTTACGAATAAAATTTCTTTTATCCCAAGAAAAGATGGTGAAAATTGAGAGAAAGCCCCTAAAGATACGAAATAGGTCGATTTTCACAAAAGGAGTTTTATTCGTAGGAAGGTAAGCTACATATATCAACACTTAATAGAACGTGAAAAGGTTGAGTCTCAAAGGAATTATGAAATTTTCTTGGATGGTGCAATACTTTTGTCGCTGTCTATAAATATTCAGGCTCCGATAGAAAAGTTGTCACGCTACGATAAACGCGAGATAACACTTAGCCACTTACCGCTACGATAGTCGTCTCTTGTTCTTCTTTCCTTTACCTTGTAATTCCCTCAGCGCGAGGAAGATATTTAGTCTCCTAGGTTTGATAAGCTGGCAACTATTCCCTTTGTTTATCTGCAATAATGGAAATCGAGCTCATAAACATAAGCTTCAGAGCTGATCTGTACGATGTAAAAGAAGAGTTCGCCCGAATACTCCACTCTGACAATTTTAGGCTCATGACCCGCAATAATGGACAAGAATTTCGTCCGTTAAACTTCCATATCGTTCTTGGAAGGTTGGAAAATGGACGTCATGATGGAACAGGCACACTCACTCTTCCGAATAAAAACCTCGGACAGGTGCTCCTTCGTCTCGCTATAGATAACAAAGACTTTCCGTGTGTCAATTCTCGTCGAATAAGAATGAGAGAAAGCGAGAGGAAGCCGAACAAAGGCCTCGTCGAGACACTGCGCAAAGTGCCCTATCAAGATCCGAGCATAGACCGAGAGCGGGACAACATCCGGTTTGAATTGAACGTTTCCTGGCGCATCGACAAGTTACAACTCGGCATTTGGATATCTCGCCCGACACCTCACCGCCGAACAGGGTGTGAGGGCGTATTCGCTGTCGAATGGGAGAAAGATTATACCGTTGCGGGCAATGCGCAAGTCGAGTTCAAATACGACCGTAAGATGTTGAGACTACGCCTGGGAGACCCTTTTTCGGACGAAGAGACCCATTATGTCGTTATTAGATACTCCAATATCCAACATTTGTGGGTTGGATACGAGTTCAAGCCCTGTGTGTGCATTGCTGTTTCTCAGTTGTTTAAATGGCGTTGACCTTCGATTGCACTAGACATCTGCTTTGATTTGTTGACGCCACCGATATTTGAAAGTCAATGGACAAACCAGACGCAGACGGGCATTGCATTCATTGACACAAGGAAAATTCGTCGAAGAGTCGGCGCTCTCGATGATGCTCATCGTTTCATTGGTCCATACGCGTATCAGGTTCGCGTGAGTCTTTACGCGGCAAACGACCTAGAAGACTTCATTCGCGCTTGCAAAGTTGCTGGACTCCGAACTCCAGAGATGGCAGTCATCACCTCTGAGCGACATAATTTCTTCAGTCAGAAAATGCTACTAGAAGTCCGAAAATCTTTCAAGGCATTTCGAGAGTTACCGTGGACAGTCGTGTTTCAAATCGAGAGTTTCTTATATAACGGACTTCTGTCGACCGTCCAACTCTTGGACGGTCTTCTGCCAGAACTCGTAAAAATGGCCGAGCCTTACAAAGACATCATTGGAACTTTGCTCCGGGATTTCTCCCGGATGTTGCCTACTGGAGTCTACAATTACACCGCGCCAACTGATGTTGCTAGACACTTTAAGCAATTCTGCAACGATCGGCTACGTGTCAGGGGGGTCCTGAAATCTGCTACTGTAACAACAAATAGCAATGACGAGCTTGAAGGCTTGATGGCGTGCCACCACGTCACGTTCACTCCTACCCGTATGCTACTTGAAGGGCCGTACGTCATCCAATCCAATCGGATCTTAAGGCGTTACAGTTGCTTTCATGACTATTTCTTGAGGGTCGATTTCCGCGACGAGGACCATCTCCAATTTCGCTGGGAGCACCAGCTTGATGGCACGACTCTCCTTGAGCAACGTGTTGGCGAAACTCTGAAAAACGGATTTGATCTGGGAGGAAGACACTTTGAGTTTTTAGCATACTCGACATCTGCGTTGCGAGAACATTCCGTATGGTTCGTCTCGCCGTTCTTGGATCCTAAACGTGGCTTGGTCAATGCGGCGAGCATCCGTAGAGAGATAGGCGATCTCTCTGCTGAGTTGGCGTACCCGGCGTTATTTGGAGCAAGGCTGGCACTCGCATTCTCTGGTACAAATCCCTCTGTGAAAATCAGCAGAGACCAATGGGCTGAAATTCCAGACCTTGGGGGAAAATCCTTACCTTCATACAGATGGTAAAGTTAATTACATCGAGGAGAATCTTCCTGTTACTCATCGCTACAAGGGGTTGGTACTATTTCCAGACAACTTGGAGGACTTATATGGTCAGAAGAGTGTAGACTGAACCCTCGCCTGAGGCAATATGCCGAGCCCTCTGCAGTAAGTTCTGTCGAGAATTTTGTTGACACAGGTTTCTGAGAACTACGCCCTTCTCCAGTATCAAATTCGTTTCCTCGGTTTCAAAGGTGTCGTTGTGATTGATGATAACTTGCAAGGAGTCAAGATGAACCTCCGGCCATCCATGAGGAAGTTTGCATCGCACGATGTTGAAACCGCAGATATTGAGATCGCAAAGGCTTTCTACTGTCCTTCTTCATTGTATCTTAATCGGTAATCATTCACCTGAAACGTGCATTTACAGATGTTGACTCCATCGGCCTAGTCCTCTCGTCATGATTCTCGAAGACCGCGAGGTTAAAAAGGACGTATTCCTAGAACTCTTGGATTCTGCGATAGTCGATGTTCATTTAACTCGGGAATCAGTGACCCATTTCGTGAACGTCATGAAATCTCACGGGTTAGGTTCGGCATTCGGTGTCAACTCTCTCCTGCAAAAGTTGTCTGTATATGGATTGGACCTTAATCCCCGAAATCCGGCAAGGAACCTACGGAATCCTTTCATAGATAAATTGATTGGATCTACGATATCAAGCGTCCTTCGTGACATTCAGTATCGTTGTCGAATCCCTGTTCCTAAAAGTTATACTTTGGTAGGTGTTGCTGACGAAGGCCCCGCATACATAGAAAGGGGAGAATATAGAGAAGATGAAGTGTTTACATTGGGGGAAGGAGATGTTTTTGGCAAGTCCTGAAACCTTCGTTTCTTTTCGCAAAGCAGCTCATCGAGAAATAGTCTGTATTCAGGAGGATGCGGATTCTGAACCTATATATCTTGAAAGACGATGCTTGGTTTTCAGAAGCCCGACCATATATCCTGGTGATTGTCAGGAAAGTCTTGACGCAACTCACCTCATACTTGCCTTGCGCTTACCTTCCAGTACAGAATGTATATGCGATTGGAAAGCCTCCGCCGGACAAAATTTGCGCATTCCGCAACCTTGTCAACGTCATTGTGTTTCCTTCCAAGGGTGAGCTTTTGCACCATTTAGTGACTGATCAGCTCTCATTCTGATTTCGAATCTTTTCTAGGAAAGAGGTCTCTTGCTTCTTGTCTCAGCGGAGGAGACCTTGACGGGTGAGTGTTTTGTGATTTATCTGTTCATATGCACTATGGATCACTGATTTACCTTAGCGATATCTTCAATATATGTCAATACCAGCCCCTCTTCGGAAGCATTCATGACTTCCCTGCCGAGTTCCCTGCTCCCCCGAAGTGGAAGATTGAACTGGGTGATCTAGAGGAATTCGACCAAGAAACAGGACAGACAAAGTTAGACCCCGAGAAGATTGTCCCATTCGTATGCGACTTTGTTGTCAAGTACATAAATTCAGACGTTATGGTAAGGATTACGGTATATTACTCAACGTCTACGAATTACTATGTGCTCCTGTCCAGGGTGTCCTGGCCGATGAACATCTTATCAGAGCAGGTACGCGGTTCGAATTATCATGCACCAATGATAAATTTGCTCACAGAACCTCATAGACCAATCGGCGGTGAGTGTTGAGCCTTCAAGCTGCGACATCTACTAATAATGGGTATAGGATGGTGTTCGTGACCCAGGTTGTCTCTTGCTGGCTAAACTTTGTAGTCAAGCAGTGGATTATCCTAAGAACGGGATGGAGGTTGATATCTCGCGTCTTCCTCCGAAACTAATTCCATTCAAGCCGGACTGGAAGAAGAATGAAGCAGAAGATGAACATCGTACTGACTTTTATCGTTCTGAGCGGGCAGTAGGTGAGAATCAGCTTTCTTAATATCCATGTCTTCTACGGTCTGTCAAAAAGTGAATAGTTTCTGATTATATTTCTCGATAATGAATTGGATTGTAGGTGAGATTTTTCGACGCGTTGAGAAGGTCGCGTCAAGCACAGATTTCGGCGATCGGGGTGAAAGCTCATATCTCCAAGTCTCGGAACATCCAGTCTACAAGGCCCTCAAGTCGACTGTCGACGCCAAGCTTCGGGATTCATGTGTCCGGCAGACCACGGAAGAGGAAGTCAGAAGAATCTTCCGCCATTATTACAACGAGCTGCAGTACATTTGCGCGACCCATACGCTTACGGACCATGTCGACTCGAAGCTCAAGGAGGAGGAAGTTGTGATAGGAACTATTCTTGCTCGATGCTCCCGACTTCGCTGGCGGACCGAGCGAATCTATCGGATGCGGGTGCACGCTTCAAACCTAGTGAAGGAAATCAGAGAGCAGTTCATACCCGAGAAACTGCAGACGATGACGAAGGTGCAGGCGACGCAGGCACTGGAAGTTGCTTGGACATCGTGGAAGCTAATCACTGACAAGTTAACGACAGCGGATGCAAGAAGGAATCCGTTTGGCTTGAATAGCTTCAGTATCATTGCTCTGAATGCCGTCTTGGAATGCCTGGAGTACCTCAACAGTTGAAGAAATCAGAGTCTCATGTAAGTATGTAGAATACAGCATTTGAAGTCACTGCAACGAGACACCAAATTCTGCCAGATCTACTTTAGATTGCAATGTGTTGAATTTGAACGTAGAGCCTAAGCTTAGCTCGGCACAGATCCTAACAAGGCTCCTATGCGAGTATCAAACTTGTCGCTGCGAATGGGCATTTCCGGTGTATGGAAAGGGTTCTTCATCCCCATGTCTGCGTATGCCTCATACACCTTTTGAAGCAGTGTCTCCGCATTTGCATCATGCAGAGATGTCAGTAGCACAAATTTGGTGCCTGATAAAAGGACCGTAAGTTCCGTTCTTGACAATATAAGCGACTATGGGAACGAACCGGTTGCAGTAAGCAGGATGGTCATCTTGAAAGTCTCGGCCTCGATTACTTGAGCTCCTGAGCTTGGACCTGTCGGAGAGAGCCTGCTCGTAATGGCATGAACACCGTGTAAAGTCCCCGCCAATACGAGGTATTCATTTGATGAGAGCAGAGCGAGTCCATCTACGAAGCCAAACGGCGCGTCAAAGTCTACAATCTGAACTTTCATAATGCGTCTAACCGGCGAAATTGCGCTGATATACTAAGCCTCCTGCTTTGTTAATCACCTGGTTCGGCGAATCTTGGTTAGCACAGCTGAGCAGTGAAACTTGAATGACGCGCTTACCCATAGACCGAATACGACCATGTTGGTCAAAGGGAGAGAAGCTTGGCACGACGCGTCGATTTGTCGATCTTCAAGATCTCACGCTACTCACGTACTCAGCTTCACCAGATCTACACCTCAATGCGTCTCTGCTTCAAACCTTGACGGCTACATGGCCGGAGTCCCTCACTCTCCTCATCGGACATGGCTGGCACCTAGAATATCTATGGTATGGCTATTGTCCACCTCATTTTTGTTTCTGAGCTGGTTACGTGTCACACTCGGCGCGCAATTGCTCGGGGAGCGTGCGTTCAGGGAACTTTCGCCTGGCCAAATATCCTCCCTTGCATCCAGTCCGGACCCACTGAAAAATCTGGACCCTGACGATAGATCTTCCCACTTGTCCAAAATCCTCATCCCTCGACCGCGTGAGTAGCGAATTTTTTTATTAGCTTGGCATCAGTCTCTGAATAAAGTTGACTAAATTCTAGCGGATACCGAGAATAATACGCTAGTGAAGAATTACATTGTGTCTGTGATGAATCGATTAGATTGGGACGTGGAGGAGGATTCGTTCGTATCAGATACGCCTTATGGGCCGAAACGCTTTACGAATGTTATTGCTACAAAAGATCCTGAGGCACCTCGGAGAGTCATAGTAGCAGCGCATTTCGACAGCAAATTCTTCTCGTCGTATCCTCAGAATCAAGTGAGATAAACATATCATATAATATTCGGGACTGCTCACCGAGAATGCCTACTCAGTTTGTGGGAGCTACTGATTCTGCTATGCCTTGCGCCTTGATGCTGGACCTTGCGGAAGCCCTGGATCCATTATTAAATCGCAGGAAAGAACAACTTGAAGAAGGATTATTGGAAGATGAAGATGTGGCTGATACCACGCTTCAGCTTGTGTTCTTCGACGGAGAGGAGGCTTTCAAGGACTGGACAGATACGGATTCGGTGTATGGCGCAAGGTCCGTACAAGCGTCTATTTTTATTTTATTTATTTTATTTTCTTGAATTTATTTTGTTCTCTAAAAAACGGACATTCCTCTACACAGGCACCTAGCAGAAAATTGGGCATCTACATACTTACCTCCACGTTCAAAGCGAAGATTATCCACAACGACGACGGAACTCGCTTCAATCGAGCATCTCATCCTACTCGACCTGCTCGGAGCGAAAGATCCGCGCGTGCAATCATTCTTCCTCGACACTGCCTGGCTCTTCGACGCACTTATCTCGTCCGAGCAAAGATTAGCCGATTCTGGGGCTCTAGGTTTGAATGTAGATGTGAAGGGCTTCAAAAGCTTCTTCGTCCCGAGAAGGGATACCCTACACAACTACGGCTTTATTTCAGATGACCATGTCCCGTTCATGCAGCGCGGAGTGAGCATTCTGCATATCATTGCCAATCCTTTTCCGAAGGTCTGGCATAAATTGAAGGTATGTTACTTATTTTCCGGCATTTATACTGTACTGGCATCTTTATCTGACTGGAATTTAATTTTCTTCTGCAGGATGACGCGTCGGCATTGGATAAGGACACGATGATCCGATGGAACTTGATTATGCGAGTCTTCATGAGTGAATATCTAGGACTCGAGCCGGACGAAAAGAAGGGAAAACTAAGTAGGGATAACGGGGATCTCGTAAGTCCATTTCCATCGACTGTTTTGAATTTGTTGTTAAGAAGCTTGCCGCCTAGTAGCCGTTACATGAAAGACACCATTCCATCGAGCTATAGATAGATTCTCTCTTTTCTTTGGGACGGAATTTTGTTTCGGTACTGTACTGTTTAAATTAGGACGCTATTTTTCTTGTGAGTTACACGTGGCACGTGAGCTATGAGAGCACGGTTTCGAACTCCGATTGAACGCGGTCATGACATTTGACGCGTATTTCTCGCGTTCTCTTCTTCTGACTTCACGAGTACTCCCAGCTCATTCCACAGGTCAAAACTCGTAAACTGCTGTGATAATGGCGACGCGAACGAAGCATGCTCGTGCAGCAGCGCCTGTCCGCTTTGCTCCGGACGAGATTGAGGATTTCGACGTGGGGGACGTGCAGGATGACGATGGGTGCGCTCGATTCGTCTGACCACACTTGGTAGCGATCGCGTAGCTAATGCACTAACGGTAAATAGAGTCATTGATATAATCAGTATTATGCAGGAGCTCCAAAGTGAGTCGTCTGTTTTCTCTTAAGGTCATTGCGACTTGAATGCAAATGTGACTTATATGTCAATTTTCAAAAACCCATATTTAACGACAGAGAAAAAGAACGCGAAGACCTCGACTCGCAGTGCTGCTTTCCAGACTAAGAAGAATGCACTCATCTCGGGAGCACGTAAGGAGGCGGAGACGATGGCGCGAGAAGGGCGCGCATATATGTACGTTTTCTTATCCTCCAGGCCTTAATTTCGTCGCTTGTTGTAGGCCTTGACGTGTCTCCTATCTCTGCCCCGTCTTGTGGTGCGTGAAACCTTAATAAATGCGCGCATATATCCAGCGAACAATGCAAGACGCGTATCGACGAGATGCGCGCCCAAGAGACGGCAACAGATGAGATGATGAAAGACGCGATACAGCTTTGGTCTGCGCATGAGGTGTGTATCAATATATGCAGTCTTCTTGGTTTACTGAATTTCTGATATTTTCCTTTAGGAGTCTTTCCAGGCTCTGCTTTCTGTTTATCCAGAACTAATTGAGGATCTTTCGCCTCAGCGCGCCCAGATAGTCAATGCCGCCAGCGAGATGCGTAAGTACCTTGCATTGCAGCTTCATTTTTTATACTTCGAACTGATGTTCGGAAACGTGGACTGCAGTCGAGACGCATCCACTTGCACGTGAAGCCTCACGCAAGCGTTTGATGAAGAACGCGCGAAAGAATATGGAGGCAGGGATAGAGGCTCAAAAGGTGGGAGTAATCTCAAAGATTATCCCAAACGTCTAACTGGACTTACGCTGCTTTGCAGGTTGCGACTGATGCAAATGCACTATCAAGCATTACAAGGCACTGCTTTTAATCTGAAGTCACTCGTGATATGCTTTCTGGCGATGTGCCTTAGATTAATATTAATGTTCTGAATTACTATGTAGAGTTTACTAGAAGTATAGTCTATATTACACTTTCGTATGTTAATCGAATGATGGATTATGACGTCACGAATGAGCGGAAGCAACCGACGGGATGGACGACCACGTTAACGTCAGTCAGCTCGTCGTGTGTGCAGCGCTCAATCGTAGATAGGGATAGGGTGCTTTGTCACATCCAATCCAGTCACGCGCTTCAGCTTGCCAAGACGGTGAGACACGCCTGAAATGAGTCAGATGGCTGACACAAATGGGCGCTCGCCCCGCTTGCGATTGATACGATACGATACATATCAAGTCGAGTCGGTGTTGGATGGAGAATCAAAGAATGGGCGTGAGTGGCTGAGCGAGTATTTTGATGCTGATGAAGGATGTGCTTATGTGGTATGCGGTGTGCTTCGGCTAAATGGAGAAGCGGCGCGTTGAAGACCGATGGGATTTGTAAAGTATCTCAGTAAATACTAGAAAAAGACAGTCAGCAGATTAGAACGCTAGAGAGAGAGTATTGCGGGGATTGTTGAGCGTAAATAAAATAAAATGAAATGAAAAATGCATGCGAGACCGGTCGGTGTGCATCATAGAGGACGAGTAAGCAGGATATAATATTGGTCTCAGCCTCAGCCGGAGCACGGCACCTCTTACTCTTACTTACCTAGCCAGGCGACGCCTTCCCACTCCGCCTTCCTCTCTCATCTTCTACCTCGCACAATCTCACTCTCCTCTCCTCGCCGCCGTCGCCGTCGTTCATCTCGACGCAGCGCACAATTCATGACTGCTCACAGGGCAGATGGCCGCCATGTCCGCCCGAGGAAGAACACTCACAAGAGCGGCATCGTACGGGCCTACAACAAACTCGCTGCTTGGAAGGTCGAGTCTCTCTTCATAAAGAGCAAACAGCCCGGCCCGCCCCGCACGGTGTACATCAACGAGGATCTGCCACCCGACTACTTCGATCACAAGGGTCGCATTAAGAAGGAGCATGTATTCACCTCCAACCAGGTCATCACTTCCAAGTACAATATCGTCACTTTCCTCCCGAGAAATTTGCTCGAGCAGTTCAGACGGATAGCAAATATGTGCGTCGATACGTTTCTTACTATTATATTTCTCATTTAATCTGTCGGGATCATGCTAGTTTCTTCGCTTTCATCGCTATCCTCCAGTTCTTCCGCATATTCAGCACAATCTCACCCGGGCTCGTCATCCTGCCTCTGCTCATCGTGCTCCTCATTACAGCGTGTAAGGATGGGTACGAAGACATCAAGCGACATCAGTCAGACCGGCAGGTCAACCTCTCTCGTGCACGCATTCTCAGCGGTGGGAACTTCCACAACGCGAACGTCACCCAGGCGAAAGGGAGGTCCTTTGGGCAGATCGTACAGGCGCTGGGGCTGGACAAGAAGACGAGGCTGAAGAATGCGAGGGCGAAGCAGAAGGCCGAGGCTTTGGCTGAGGGTGCGTTAGGGGGACTCAGCCTGATGAGGACCCCCATCGTGATGCCGAGCTTGTTTCGCGTGGCGCCCCGCCTGCAGGCCAGAAGGGCGCTCCATCGTTTGATGAGTCGGAGTTACATGATATCGAATTCGACCATGATCACGAACGGCCTCTGTCTCCGTCCGTCGACTTCCGGCCATCGCAGGAGTTGCATCGACGGTCACATTTCCTCCACCGACGTGACCCAACGAAGCCGCACTGGCGACGGACAGCGTGGGAGGACGTGCGAGTAGGCGACTTTGTGAAAATCGTGAACGAAGAGGCGTTTCCAGCGGATATTCTGATTTGTTCGACATCCGAGGAGGAGAACGTCTGTTACGTGGAGACGAAGAACCTCGACGGGGAGACGAACCTCAAGTCTCGCAACGCCGTACCCATGCTCACGGACCTTCGTTCCGCTGATGACTGCGCCGACCCGAACAAGACTCTCTTCCGAATAGAGCTCGACCGCCCGGACCCGAATATGTACAAATTGAATGGCGCTGTCGAGAAGGACGGAGTGAAGCAGCCGATTGATCTACAGACGGTGCTTCTTCGTGGGACGGTATTGAAGAACACGAAATGGGTGATTGGCGTCGTCATGTACACGGGTGAAGACACGAAGATCATGTTGAATGCCGGTGGGACGCCGAGTAAGCGCAGCAAAGTGGAGAGACAGATGAACCCTCAAGTGTACGTTTACTTAGCCCTTGCTCTGGTTGTGCTTGTCTAACTCTATTTCTTTTATTTGCGCATCACAGATTCGTCAACCTTATGATCCTTGCTGCAATGGCTATCACCTGCTGTGTCGTTGACCACGTTCTGGAGAAACGATACTATCCGAAAGGAGCGCCGTGGTTGATCGGCGCCAATCAAAGCGATGATAATCCAAACATTAACGGTCTCATTACAGCCATCTTCGCGCTCATCACGTTTGTGCTGTTTTGCCTATGTCCAAAATTTATATTAAACTTCCTTATTTCTGTCTAGGTTTCAGAATGTCATCCCGATCTCGTTATACATCTCCATAGAGTTCGTCCGAACAATCCAAGCTGCATTTATCTATTTTGATAAGGAGATGTGGTATGAAAAGACCGACCAGCCGACCTTGGCGCGTTCGTGGAACTTATCGGATGATCTTGGTCAGATTGAGTACGTGTTCTCGGACAAGACGGGAACGCTTACGCAGAACGTGATGGTCTTTCGTAATTGCTCGATTGGGGGAAAGGTGTACAATGGCGAGCAGGGGTCTGAGGTGCCCGCGAAGGAGGAAAAAGAGAATCCTGAGATCGAGAAGGTTGATGTGAGGTTGTCTGCTGCGACTTCTACTTCCGCTGAAGGATCGGCATCGAGACCTGGCTCGAGTGGTCAGGATACGGAGAAGAAAGATGACGACGTCGTACCTGAGCATATACCAGTGGATCCTGTCGAAGCACCAGGTGTAGAACTTTCACCAGGTGTAGAGAATCACTTCCGTAGCGAGGGACTGACGAAAGACCTGTCTGAAGCGATTCATGCTGGAGCAGAGTCGGAGAGCGCTTCGCAAGCACGCACTTTGAACGGATTCTTCACTGTGCTCTCGCTTTGTCATACCGTCATCGCCTCGGTCGATCCGCAGACTGGCAGGATCACGTATCGCGCTCAGAGTCCCGACGAGTCTGCGCTTGTCCAGGCCGCTGCGGACATGGGATTCGTATTTCGCGGACGCGAAAAGGAGATTCTCCGACTTCAAACACCCTTCTCCGAGGAGATTGAGCTATACGAGCTGCTGAACGTACTCGATTTCACGAGTGCCCGCAAACGCATGAGCGTGGTCGTGCGCAAGTTGAACAGTGAGGACAGCCGGATCTTCTTGCTCACGAAAGGCGCAGATAACGTCATCTTTGAGCGGTTAAAGCCCGGGGTTAGCGATGAGTTGAAGGAGATTACGGGCAAACATTTGGATGAGTTCGCGAGTGAGGGACTGCGTACGCTGACGTTGGCGTACAAGGTCGTTTCTGGTAAGAGAATTCGGATTCAGTTGGCTCGTACATGCTGATTGCTCACCTTTCTTTGCTTACTCTTTTTCAGAGGATTATTATGAGCAATGGGCAGAACGATACTCTCAAGCCATTGTTGCCTTGGACGACCGTGACGAAAAGATCTCAGCCGTATGCGAGGAAATTGAGACGGATCTACGTTTGCTTGGTGCGACAGCTATCGAGGACAGGCTGCAAGACGGCGTGCCCGAGACGATCGCAGACCTCAAACTCGCAGGGATAAAAGTCTGGGTCCTCACAGGCGATAAGCTCGAAACGGCTATCGCAATTGGATACAGTACTAACCTCATCGGAACGGAATCCAATTTAATCGTCGTGCGCGGAGACGAGCAAAATGGGTTGAGTGTGTTCGACCAGATGTACAATGCGTGTGAGCAGTTCTTCCCTGAGGCGATGATTATTGAGGACGAGGGCCTTGATATCCACGAGAAGCATGGGTATGCGGAGAAGAATGGGGAGCTTGCACATGGACTGGCGCTCAAGAGGGTCAATACGGGTGTTTCGTCCATCGTTGGTCCGAACAACGGTGACCGACCTGGAGGATTTATTCTTGTCATTGAAGGAACGGCTCTTAATCATGTCAGTGTCTCCGCACCGTTTTCGCATTTGATTGTTTTACTTACTGTCATGTCTCCTAGGCATTCGCTGATGAAGACTGCAAGCGACTACTTCTCCGACTATCTATGGAATGTGAGGCCGTCATCTGTTGTCGAGTATCACCTCTGCAAAAGGCACTCGTCGTGAGGATGATTAAAGAAGGCATTGGCGCGATGACACTCGCTATCGGTGACGGAGCGAATGATGTCAGCATGATCCAAGCGGCGGACGTTGGCGTTGGGATCATTGGTGAAGAAGGTTTGCAGGCGGTGAATTCGTCTGACTACGCCATTGCACAAGTTCGTCTGCATGATCTTTGTTTTAAAGAGAAGGTATTCACAGATTGTATAGTTCCGATTTCTCAAACGGCTGCTCCTTGTCCATGGGCATTGGTCGTATGCGCGAAACGGTAACATGTGAGATCCTTCCTTCCTTATCAATTTCCGACTGTCATTGACTTGTCATCATAGGATTGTCAACTTCTTCTACAAGAACATCATCTGTATCGGCGCTCTTTGGTGGTTCATGATTTTCTGTGGATGGAGTTCACAATACGTTTTCGAATATACGTACCTGTTGTTCTGGAACGTGTTCTGGTCGATTGCTCCTGTCATTGCCATTGGTTTGTTCGATCGTATGGCTGGTAAGTTAAATTGTGTCTCGAATCTCTCGTTTCTTGCTGACTCGTTTCTTGCTGACTTTTCTTGTTTTGCAGATGATGATATCCTTATGGAATTGCCTGAGTTGTACCGCTATGGTCGTGAGGGTCGTTGGTTCAACTTCAAGATCTTCTTGATTTACATGCTCGATGGTATCGTCCAGGTAAATTGAACGGGTAACTTCCTCGTAGCTTTTATATTAATGCCCATGTTGTAGTCCGCGATCATCTACTTCCTGATTCAATATGGTTACTTCTCGCCAACTTCAAGAACCGATGGATATGAAGTAGCGCAATACGAATGGTCGACGGTTCGTGATCTTCATTAAGCTGTCATTAAACTCTGTTTCGCGGGTGTATTGACGTGACTATTTTGTGCAGACGATGGTGATTGCCACGGTCATGGTTGCGAATTTGTTCAATGGCTTGAACACGGCCGCGTGGACCGCATGGGTTTTCTTTGCCGTATCTCTCGGTATCGTCCTTGTATGGGCGTACACTGTAAGCCGCTCACTTCGGGCTTGTGTCAGCGTTGAATGCTCATCTCGCTTCAGGCTATCTACTCGCTCATCTCTCCCGGCTGGTTTTACGTGCCTGTATAGTGCGTCATTTTACGCCGAAGCGTCGTTTGAGCATTCATGACTAACTGACGACTACAACTCAATTATAGTGGGAATGATCATTATCTCTTCCGTTCAGCTCTATTTTGGTTCTCTATTCCGCTCGTTATTCTGCTGTCGCTTCTTCCGAGATACGTTGTCAAGGCTTATATGTTCAATGTCCGGCCGACGGAGATCGACAAAGCCCGGTGGGTGCGGAAACTCGACCCGAGTCGGAAGACGCGCGATCAGTTGCTTGGTCAGGCTCCGCCGAAGAGCCACGGACTTGCCGCGTTGGCTAGTTCACGGCGGCCTTCAGGGCTTGGGAGTCGAACGGACATGGCTACGGGTATCCGGAGCGCGCATCGTGGCTTTGACTTCGCGCAGGAGGAAGGAGGCGTTGCGATTCAGCGCATACAGACCAACCTTTCGGAGCGCCGACAGCATAAGATCGAGGAGCGGAAGAAGAAGGATGGAAGGTCGCGATTGCGGTTGTTCTCCATTGGTCGGAAAGACCGCTCGCGACGCGAGCGGAAGTCTGAGGCGTTATCGACGCTCTCGCAATCGCAGTCTGAATCAGATTCGAGGCCGCAGTCATCAGATAACCCGCAACAACAACAGCATGATCACCCGCAACCTCCAAATTCATAGCCATGCATCTGTCGACTGCTTTCCTTTACTCATTTGTTTATCTACGCTACGACCTCTTCACGCCTGCTTGGTTAATACATTTGCCTTTTTTTTCCTCCGACATCCTCTTTGTCTGCATGGTCACCCACGGCCAGCCCGTCCCTGTTGTTCTTTTAGTCCTGTTAAGTAGCAGTCTCACCCGCAATCCCTACCCTGCATCGAATACATTTACTCTCACCATGCCTTACTCTTTCTTTCTTCCATGTTTTCATACTATCCGCGCTCGTTTGGTTTCGATTTCGATCTTCGTTTTTTTTTTCCGTGCCTCTTCTTCCCCCTTCCTGTAGCTTTTTTTTTTGTTTAATTGTATCATGATAGTTTGGTGATCAGTAACTAGGAGGATTCTTCTCTCTCTTCCCGATTCAATTCGAGAGGGAGAGAGTTTCTTGGTTGTAAAAGTGTATGCTTTCCTTCTCGTATTTTGCCTGGTAGGCGGTTGGACTCCGGCTTGGTATATTTATGTAGACTTTGATGTCGAGTCGGTTCTTGATTATCTTTTTTTCACGCAATATGAATCGAATAAATAACTGGTTTCAAATTAACAACGATAAAGGAACGTGACAACAAGTAATCTAATTCTATAATATTTTAGTTAAGAGGGGGGACTGAGGCGATGCTTTATCGAGCGTTCAGACAGAAACGAAGAACCTTGCCGAGTGATGCGTTCAATCCGACAAGAAGGGAAGCGATGCCAAGTCCAAGCATACGTGAGGTGAGGATGACCAGATATTGTCGCTACGGATTCTCCTGGCATTCTTTCAATCGTTGGAGATCCGCAGCGTATGAAGCCGTGGCTATGAAGCTGGACGGCTGGGACGCGCGTCGCCTGTGTGCGCGCGCGCCTGTTTACGCTAACTATGCACGTGTGAATAGCATGTCGAGGATCTCGAAGACTGCGGATAGACATGGACTAGAAAACCGTAACACCGGATTGCTTGCCTGTGTACTGAGACTTCATATCGTCGAGGTCGCCGTGAACATCTTGGCTCTTATAGTCAAACTGCGAGAGGCTGCCCATATCCGACGCGCCGGCCATAGATGACAACGATCCGCGACGACGCAGGCGGTCGGACTGTGAGTACGAGATATTGCTTGCACGGTCCGAGGGCATTGCACCGCCGACGACACTTCCAGCGTCAGTGCTAGGTCCGACGTCCTGCGAGATAATCGAACTTGCATATCCACCGTAGACGCTTCGCTTCGAACCGTTCGCAGAGCGTGGCATACCTGCCCCGAATGGTCCGTTCGTGGCCGCGAACATCGGGAGACCAGACGAATAAGTCGCTTGCGAACGTAACGACTGAACATCGGATGGGATATAGCCTAGCGGATCATGCGTGCGGTAGAAGCTGGCATCGAACCTACTTGGAGTACCGGACCGTCCTCCGCTCGGTGCACCGAGGAGGTCTCTGGCATTGATTTCATGACGACGGTACTGGTCAACCGATTTGTTCAATGCACGTCTTGGCTTGCTAAACTGAATCATACTTGGCTGAAGATTATTCAGCGGCCCTTCAACAAGACAGTTCTTCTCCTTGTAGTGGGTTAGCAGATAATGCCAAAGCGGATGCTAGGAATTTCTCGGAATCAGTCTTGCTCAATGTGGAATATCAACAATAATCTACCTTGCTCAAAACCTTGGGATTACCAAGAATGACGACTCCATACTTTGCACGAGTCAAAGCGACGTTGAGACGCCTCGGATCGTTCAAGAAACCAATGCCCTGGTGCTCGTTGCTCCTCACGCAGCTCAGAATGATGTAATCCTTCTCACGACCTTGGAAAGCATCGACGCTAGCCACCTCAACTTCCTTATAGAGATCTTTCTTCAAGGAGCCACTAAATTGCATATAACTGACAATGTACGAGCGTTGGCCTTCGTAAGGTGTGATGACACCAATCTGAGCAGGAACGACGCCAGACTTGAAGAACTTTGTGACGATCTTCTCCACATTGGAAGCTTCGGTCCTGAGCACTTATTTGTTAAAAGGTTTACCTATATCTTAAAACTTGAACATACCTATTCAAGAAAGATGTTCCGCTAGACGAAATTTCTTCCTGACCAAGGTTCTGATAGAAGAACATGGGTGTATCGGGAACGGGCCAGGGGAAATCGACGTTCTTCCTCAGGCGCTCAGGCGCTGTCACACCATTCTGAAGCGTCCCTTCGTAGAACATATTGGAGGGGAACTCCGAAAGGCACGGGTGCATACGGTACTGCACTTGGAGACGGATTGGTCGGTTTCCGAGAACAACAAGACGCTCGAAGAGAGACTGAGTAAGACCGGCACGAGCAGCCTTCTTGTTCATGATGACAGGCCCGAGTTGCTAGACGAAATGACGGTCAGAAAGCACCAAAGAATGCTCAAGTATAAACCTACCTGGTGATCTCCGACGAGAACAACTTGCTTACATCCAAGGACGAGAGGAATCATACACTCTAAACAGATAATCAGCAAGATTCGGGGATACTTTACTGGTATTGCTCACCGGGCTCAGCGGCTTGAGTAGCTTCGTCAATCAACACCGTTCTAAACTTCAGCTTGCTCAACCTCGGATCACCACACCCAACACAGGTCGCGCATATCACGTCAGCCGCGGATAATATCTCTTTTTCACATTGTCTAATGAGCGTCTTGTACTTTCTTTCATCATTAGAACTCAGTTCTCCTTGCTCGTTCTTCAGCTGGATAAGCTTCTGGAGCTCGATGTTTGTCGTGTTATTGGCGACTTGACGATGCAACGTCAAGAATGCGATAGAAGAGTCCAACGCTTCACGAGACTTGGCTGTCAAACGCACAACTTTCAGACCAGTCGCGTGGATCTTCTCGGTGAGTTGATCAACGGCAACGTTTGAAGGTGCGCAGACAAGGACCTGACCGGGGTTCATCTTGGCCAGGTGATAGACGATCGAGGCAGATGTGACCGTCTTTCCGGTACCTGGTGGACCCTGAAAAGCTAATTAGGAACTATTCGTCACGGATGTTTTCAGAGATCACTCACCTGGATAAGGCTGAGGGGCTTTTGCAGCACGCTCTTCACGGCGTACATTTGCGAGTGATTCAGTTCTGGTAGGCCAGGAGCGGAGAAGCGTTTCGGCATCTGTGTCTTGAGTACTTGTGGTTCAAGCTCATGGCCAAGAAGTTTATGGTACTAAAAAAATAATTAGAGAATTGGTTAAAACAACTCAACGAGTTTGACTTACGATATACCCGCTGACACTCTTCTCGTCGACGGCAAAAGTCTTCATTGCAAGCTGCATACGGTCGAAGCTTGTAGATTTCCAAACGAAATCGACAATGAAGTTATGTGTTAATTCCGTGGGTACGCCTTCGCTCTTGCGGAGTTCAAGGCCGACTTCGTCAGACACATCTATAAATATCGATAAGTATAACCTTCGGACTACAAGAAATTTATACCACTGCTCACTGTTGGGGATCTTGAGGACGTGTCCTACCCCCTCCCACGGCTTATGCAATTCACCCTGGTATCTCAGACGCAGCTCATCACCAACAGCAAGCCTGACTTCTCCGCTTTCCAGCTTCGGCAAATTAAACCAAGCGATGCGTTTGTGGTTGAGACCCATATCCCAGCGAATGGTAACATCCGTTTGCGTCTGACTCTCCTTGAGACGCTTGTCGTAGTCCGCCTCAATCTTCACTAGAGGTCCAAAAATATTTTGGTATTGGTAAGCATCCTCATACCGAACAAGAATCGGCTGTGGCTCGTCATCAACACCCGGCTTATCGAGGTCTTCAAGGGTTGCATTCGCGTTCTCCCGCCACAGGTCTTCAAGACGATTTATCTGAGCGAAAGAGATTTGACGGGAACGTAATTGCTCTGCTTCACTGGGTGGCTTCACGAGCCATGACAAGAATGACCGATCATCGATGAGTGGTGCCCAAAGGGCAGAGTTCCAAGAAATGTCCTTTGATATTGCAGCGCATGGTTGTCTGAAGGAACAAGATAAATAAAGAACCCATTCATCAAGTAGACACACGGGCGCTTACCGGCACAACAGTACCACAACGGTATCGCTCTTTGCAGGAATAAACCCGAGCATAAAAACATTCTTGCTGCCGCAGTTATAGCATTCCGGTGTCGTCTCGCCCAGAGGTGACTCAGCATGCAGAATGACCTCTTTATGTTTGGCGCGCACGAGATGATTTACAATATGTGAGGCTGAGGTGTTTCCGCGCGAGTTGCAGAACCATTTGCTGCAGACTAGGCATTTCACGACGGAAGCTGGATTATGAATCCCACAGTAGCTGTTGTTACTCGTGAGCGCCGGTGAGATACTTAATACAAATTAGGGTTGCGCACCTGCATGCATGTGGAGGCAGTTCCACAGCACTCTCATCCTTCAAATCGTCCAAAACGCCATCCAGCTCTTCATCAACGGCGTTGGCTCTAGCTACAGCCTTCTCATCTTGGCCGTTTTTCGGAGCATTGTTTCCTCCTGACTTGGAGTCACCAGAGATGGAGAGACTTGAAAGTGATTCAAGGTTTTCCAGGAGTCGATTCGAGTCTGTGAAACCGGAGACAATGGAGGAAGTATCGTCTACAATGGGCAAACCACCATAAGTCGAACCAGTTTCATATTGAAAGTTTTCGAAAGAGTCCATAATCGTGACAAAATAGTAATAGACGATGAAAGTTGCAATGAAAGAAGGGGAGGAGACTGAACAATGCTGCATATGACTCTTGTATATGGCTTACGTAATGCTGAGGCTTCGCTTTGCACTGCACTGCACTGCACTTCAAAATCCCTTCTACCAAAACTCATGCAGACGAGGTCAAGACTAACGCTACATTTCTTCCGCTACCTGTCTCCTGGTCGAATAGATTGACGATGTCAATATTACGTCTCCCACCGCTACTACCCAGTTCCTCCTGGAGCCACAAGTATCGATCTAGAATTATTAAACTTTCGACGGGCGGCCCTAGGAGGCATCGTAATGCATGAAGGGACCTGACTCGTCTCGAGAGCTTATCAATATCAGCAGCCGCATGAGCTTGCGCTATGATCTCCTTGAAGGAGGATAAAAGGTCTATTCCCATCTTCCTTCCGGCCATATCCAAGAAGCCTTTAAAGCTTTCGTATGCTTTCGAATTAAGCTTTCCCAACTTCTGAGATGTTCCCGTTTCGTCGAAACGATCCAGAAGAGGAGAAATCAATGCTCGATAAAGGATTTTCTTCATAGCTAGCTCTATTGCTGAGGCTGCGTCAGTAGATCTGAACCATATTGACGGAACTTGAGCTGCTAATTGAAGATGGTTCGAAGACAGCTCGAAGCCAGGATAATGCTCTTGTATATATCTCCTCAAAGTATGCGAAAGAGGAAAGTCTGGAGAAAAAATGAGGGCGCTGAACATTGGTGCTCATATGCTTGTTACGCACCTTCTTTCCTCATTAGATTATAGCAACATCCAACAACGACAGCCGCTGCGACGAACCATTTTCTGTTGGCAGAAGCTGCACTCTGTCGATGACTCAAGACCTCTTGCAAGATTGACGGAGTAAGAGATCCGCATGAGTGCAGTGCGACGAACACTACAGGGGCCGGCTTTCTCTCACTCCCGGAGACGCGGATTTCATCCTCTTCATTTAATCCATTCATCCATGCATCAATCACTTCCTCTAGGCCTTTTGAATTCTCCACTTCTGAGCCTTGGAACCCAGGGTGGCTCTCAAAAGACGGCCCTTCTCCAAGCCAGATCATCCGATGGGTCAAGGTCCCATTGGATCTCGGATTTTGTAACTTGCGATAGGAGCCTTCCGCCTGGTTCTGAGAAGAATCGAGAGCCAGAACATGCAGGTTTCTTGCATCACCTTCAACGCCTTTTGTTATCATAAACCTCAGAGTTCAACTTGATATTCGACTTACACAAAGCCCTGGATAAGTAGCCCTAAAGATAAATGTTTTTCAGCTGCAAGAGTCAAAACCACTTCAAAGCTGTTACTATCGAACCTGTCCTGCACCAATGTCAACGACATGCCGTACTTCGGACTCGTAGTGCTCGCGTAAAGTTTCCAAAAGATTCAGTACATAGGATGCCATTCGAGAGACTTCGTGAAATTTCTTCGGAGACATTCCAATGCGTGATATAGAAAGTGAACATCCTCGTGAAGAATACTCGGGATCGGTTTTACGAGGAAGCGAAAGCGTCTTAGCATCGAGTAAAATTCGGGAGAGACCTTCCGGAAGCCCGTAAATATCAGACTGGCTGTCAACTTGGTCTCCAATATCCGGGTCACATCTACCAAGGCTGCCAATAGAGTGGCTCATCTTCACGAGAGCACTCCAGCTGTCTTCTCGTTCACCGCTCCACGCCCACCAACCATCCCATTCAGGAGGTATCGGAAATGACTTCTCATCAATCAACAAGGCGCCCAAGGTATTCGGGTGTGTATTGTAAATAGACGTCGCAAATTGGCTTGATATGAGTTCAAGAAGGCGCATTGCCTGTGACTTTGCCTCATCTGGAGTCATGTTCATTATCTCGTCAGGAAGTCTTGTCAATGGTGGAAATGAAGTTTTGAAGAGGGAAATATGAACACCGGAGACAGCCGAACAGGTTCTTCGCCTGATGTGGACATCGCCATCAAACCGCACACCTTCTCCTCCTTGAACTCGGTCTCTCGCAGACACTGCGGATATAGAAAACGGAAGGATATATCACTATTAATAATGATCGTTCTCTGATTTAGCAAACTACATCATCAACGGTAGTATAAAGTATCCGGTCGATAAAGTCTCTTATCCTCCACAAATCTTTGGGAAGGCTTATCTCCACTCTCGGGCGAATTCTGCTGAGCTAAGAATAGTTCCATGAATGAGAGGTCGCAATCACTTGCCAGCCGGGGGGATATAGAACCCGCACAATACCCACGACAATGAAATCAAATGAAGAACGTTATCTTTCAACCTGGGGCATGAAAGTCTTTCCACTCCCCACCCCCTAATACACAGAGGTCGAAACATGTCGTCAGCTGAAAAAGGGTCATCGTCTTCAGTCCACGATACCTCTGTTCCAACGAAGGCATCACGGGAGGAAGGCAATGGATTATCTGCGGATGAAGCCCTCCTCGCTGAACTCGGATATAGGCAAGAGGTGATTTGATTTGATTTGCCTGAAGTTGATTTCAGAGTCAATTCGCCTTCTAACACAACGCTTAGTTCAAGCGTCAGTTTAGCAAAGTTGAGCTCTTCGGCGTCTCCTTCAGTATCATTGGTGTTCTCCCTTCTATAGCGTAAGGCGAAAGAATCCGAAGTGTATCCGCTGTTCTAAACTTCTTGATAGATCTGTCCTTGTCTATGCTATTCCAAACGGCGGAACTTCAGCCATGGTCTGGGGTGTAAGTGAATCCGACCTACCTGAATTTTGTCCGTCGAAGCTAATCAGTCGACAGTGGGCGGCATGTGCTATTCTGGCTGTATTCATAGCTCTGGCCATGGCGGAACTAGGATCTGCAATGCCGACTTCCGGTGGATTATATTACTGGACATTCTCCTTTTCATCGATACGCTGGAGATGTCTTCTTTCGTGGCTAGTGGGATGTGAGTAACATTCTCAAATGTCCGCCTGATCCACAAATCGACCAATTCGCAGATGCCAACACGCTGGGGCTCATTGCTGGTGTCGCGTCCGTGGACTGGGGTCTTGCCGTCCAGGTCATGGCCGCTGCCAGCATTGGTTCAGACATGCGATTCAGCGCATCGACAGGACAGATATTGTAAGTCACTGTTTTAATAAACAGATTAAGTACACTCGCTAATACTGGCTCCCGTCAGCGCTGTATACACAGTCGTATTGTTCAGCCATGCCATGATCTGTAGTCTCGCAACTAGAATCTTGGCGCGCCTGCAGAATCTCTACATTGCTTTGAATCTCTTGTCAGTTGTCCTCGATTCGTACGTTTTCTCTTTCTAACCGTCTAAGAGCAGACTGTGCCTTGCTGTCATCATTGCAGTTCCCGCTGCAACTCCCAAGGAGTTTAAGAACACAACAAACTACGCATTAGGTGGCTTTGTAAACTGTAAGTGTGTCCAGAATGTTTAGTACCTGATCTACTACACAGTGACTAATGAGTTTCACTGACTTAGTTAATGGTTGGCCAAACGGTTACGCGTTTGTACTGAGCTTCCTTGCTCCTGTATGGACGATCGGTGAGTCCTCAATTGATGTCACCAAGAATTGTATTGTTGATTACTGACGATCTGACTGTTTTTCAGGAGCGTATGATTCCAGTGTCCATATCAGTGAAGAGGCAACAAACTCCCGTACGGCTGTGCCGTTTGCAATCATATCTTCTGCCGCCATTGCTGGGATTGTTGGCTGGGGTAAGTCTCCAAGGACTGAAGTTACTTTGATCTAATAGCGGCATCCGTCCAGCGATCAATCTGGTACTTGCTTTCAATATGGGCACCGACCTAGAAAATATCATGTCGAGTCCGATAGAACAGCCTTTGGCGACGGTATTTGGGCTATCGAATGATTCGAATACCCACACCTGACAAATTATAAGATTTTCTTCAATAGCTTTGGCAAAGGTGGAACTCTTGCCTTATGGTCGTTGATTATCATTGTACAATTCATGATGGGATCAAGTATTGTCAGTTTTTCAATTCAGATCATAGGATACGGCTACTCATATCGGATCTTCCAAAGCTTCTAGCCTCTTCTCGCCAAACCTTCGCCTTCTCCCGAGATGGCGGTCTCCCTCTTTCAAGGTACATATATCGCATCAACCCGTACACGAAAACACCCGTCACAGGTGTTTGGATGGCTGCTCTTGTCTCGCTCATGCTCGGCCTCCTTGCATTCGCCGGTCCAGCAGCTATTACGGCGGTGTTCTCTTTGGGCGTTGCAGGACAAAATACGGCGTACTCGATCCCAATTGCTGCACGTTTCTTTTGTAAGGATGCATTTGTTCCAGGACCGTTTTTCTTAGGCAAATTCGTAAGTCTTTCCAGAGCTATGCAAGAGTACAGTGAGCTAATGTAATACACGCCAAATGCGGAAGAGTTTTCCAGTCGCATTGATTGCGGTGCTCTGGATGACGTTCATGACCATCGTAGTCATGTTTCCAACCACGTCGAGCCCGGATGCCGCAGGGATGAACTACACGGTCGTGGTTCTAGGAGGTGTTTTGTTACTAGCGCTCGCTTACTATTATTTCCCGGTGTACGGCGGGGTCTATTGGTTTAGAGGGCCACAGAAGACACTTGAATCGGGCACCGCGAGCCCTGATTCCCAGGAGGCAAAGATGGACACGAATGTGCAGATGGGACCTTCCGTGAAAGCATCAGAAAAGAACACAGATGGTGTTACTGAAGTAAGAGTGGTTGGTGATATCTAGCGTTGTAAGAGTACTGTATTTTTTTGTAAGACTGGAAGTCTCAAAAATGACACGCGTCGTGGGAATAATGAACGTGACATAACGCGCGGAGTGTGAGCTATGGCTATGTTGCGCGTCAAGCTTGAGACCACCCGGGGGTTCTGGTTCTCTGCTGATGCAACTCATGAGCTTTTGTGTTAGCAGACCGAAAAGCCCTTCCATCCGTTCTTGAATGCTCGCTTTCTATTTACCTTTTATATTTTTTCTTATATTTTCTAGGTTGCCTCTTGTTTCGAACCCCAAGATATACTGTACAAAATGTCTGCTGACGACCTGATTTTCTGGTGTGCTCCAAGTGTGGACGAGGATGGGGACGTCGGCTTTGAGGATGAGATGCCTACAGAGGAAGAGCAAGATATTAATAACGAGACGAAGGAGAGAGGAAAGGCCAGGGAGTCGATGTATGTGACATTGGTCGAAGGTGTGTATTGATGAGCAGCTAGCCTTTATCGCCTATACTCATCCGTTTCCAAGGCATGGTCAGGACAGTCCTTGAGAACGAGAGTTTTCTTTTCTCTGAAGAGGAACTGTCGTTCTTCACCGCCTACAGCACGCTCTCGTGTATGTTTCAGTTCTTGCATTACCGATCGCATTTGACGCTGAGAGGTTCATAGATAACGCAAGGTATCTTCTCGCCCGGCTTCTAGTTCGCAAAACAGGAAAATGGTATCGTTTTGACCAACTCAAATATGTCGCAGAGTTAGGAATGGAGGGTATAATGGAGGCAGTGAAAGAACTATGCGGTACCTTAGGTTCTGGGCCCGATTCTCGGAAAAGCACGTCGCCCAAGTCTTCACAATCGTCAAAACGGTCTCTCAAAACTCGAAACGTGATCGATCTTATATCGGATGATGAAGACCACATTATATTACCCGAAGCAGAGGCTTCAACTGATCCTTCGTTGTCTCAAGCATATTCTAATGTTTCCGGTTCCAAACCAGGTTTTTTTGGCAGTGGCTTGCTGGATTACTATGCAGAGGATGAATCTCGTGCTTCCCTGTCGGAGCTGTTGAAATGCTTAAACGTCGATGAGCTGAAAAGTCTAGCGAAAACTCTGAAGCTCTCAAACGCACTTGTAACGGTACGGATTTTTTCCCCTGACAGTTTGACACATCTTAATTTTCTTGTCATCAGCGAGCAGCGCTCATCGACGGACTTCTGGCTTGTGCATCTGCACAAACGACTCTTGGCGGTTTTGCTTCCCCTGGTAGTTCGAAGTCTAGGAAGTCTGCAAGAGATGCAAAGTTTGTTCATCTGAAACAGACATGTTTGTCGTTTAAACCCGCGAACAAGGCAACAGTACAGGCGGATGTTCTGAGAAGCTTGGTGATGAAGAACCTGAGTAAGTGAATGATAATTTGACCGTATTGCTCATACTCATGTTTATTGCTTTCAGAAAGCTGTATCCGTGTAAATGACGCGATCAATGCTCTTTTCCACCGACTTCACATCATTTACTTCCGTTCGTAAGTACCGGACGTTGCTGCGTCTAGGAATCAAGTCTGATCATTTACCTTAGAACTGAACATCCAACATCCCTTCTAACGCCAGCTCTTCTGAGACGATGCCGCAAGCGTTATTATCCTCTTTATACGTACGTTCGAACACGCGGGATATTCACTTCCCGCGAAGCTCTTATTGCTTACGAAGAGGCGCTCCGTATGGAGGCAGCGGTAGACCTCATGTTGGAGGGTAATATCGACGTCGAGCTTGCAGAACAACATATCGATGCATGGACTCATAATCGCGAGAAAGATACAAACACTCATACCCTTCCCCCGCATACTTTACGTCCTCGGGCAGAGTCTCATGATGATGCTGGAGACTCCGGAAAAGAAAATGCGCCTTGGCGCTTTCCAACGCGTCCGTGTAGCCGGAACATGAGCGTGCCAACAAAGTTGGAGATCGACGACGAGCCTATTGCACCTCCAGCGAAGGTATCCCAGACTGTCACCAATGCCAAATACGTCGTAAGCGTGTTTGAACGTGTCTATCCACGTTGGCAAGAACTCGTTCGTCTGCGCGGTGAGGAAGAAGCACGACCCCACGGCCTTGAACGCTTTGACGAAGGGTACATCTTGACGCGCATCGTGTACAAAGGTACTGTATATACGTAGATTGGACGTTATTCCAGTGCCAACCATGTTCTTCCAACTTCTCAGGTGCAACCGCATACGGCAAGCTTAAGGAATTTGAACGCGAAATTGATCTGCTCCAAGAGTTGTTGGCACAACGTCGCTGGCGCCGCGGCAAACGCGGCGCATGGTATGATCGTTGGGCACTTGTACTCATGCATCATGTCGTGCGCACCAAACGTGAAGTTGACGGTGATCAAGTACCTTTATCCAAAGAGGAGCAAAAGAAGGTGCTCCAGGAAGCCATGAAAGTTGTGACAGAGGGGCTTCATGATGATGACACACATATCGGTTAGTTGTTTTGGCCTTAGCGGTTATTATGTGCATCCACCATTCACTTCTTTGCCTTACTAGTGCACAGACAAGCTCTTGAACGACGTTTGACACGGTTGGAAATGCGCCTGAAGGTCCCCCTTAAGGAACGTCACGAGTGTGCAGGGAGACTGAAGAAAGCGGCCGAAAGAGTGATTACAGGAGACCGCATTCGACAGCGCAAATCTGCTATTGGTTTAGGTGGGACTAGCAAGAATGCCAACAAGGCCGCTGTTCCTGTGTCTGTACAGATACAAGGAGAGGAGGCTGTGAGAAGGCATCTGGATCAAATGAAAAAAGAACGCGCAAAAGAGAGGTGGACCGGAAAATCACTCTGGTATGGTAAATGTGGAGAGGAAGTTAACGTCGAGACATTGGTTCTGCATCACTACGAGCTCGATGGCTATAAAGGGTATGCTGAAGTGCGGCTGTTTTAGGCTCATTGCTGAACATTGAGTCACTCCCATAGATTCCACTCAGAAGCAAGCATTGTTTCCACTATTTGGGGACTTTTGTTTTGGGATATCCTGTTCTCCTCAGTGCCGGGCGCATTTGAAACGCCTTATCAGTCGGCACCACTTGATATCGCATCTGAATGCTTTTATTTCGCCCGCAAGGATGCCGTCGAGGAACGCTTACAGGAAATCAATGATGGGAAAGCTCCGGAGATTCTAGCTTCTGTAGATGACAAGTACAGGGAGAACAATACAATGTGCGTCGGTGTCCGATGGAACAATTACTCCAAACAAGACCTTGTGGAGATTGTCACTGTAAGTAATAACACTATTTTTTTCTACTCAACTTGACCTGGACAATCCGGTAGTGCCTGGGCGGAGAAGGACTGTCGGTGATTTGCCGACTCTTCTGCGAGGATTACGGCGGCCGCCACAGTGGTGTACCAGATCTGATTGTCTGGCGTATGAAGGACAAATTAGCAAAATTTGTTGAAGTCAAAGGTCCTGGAGATAACCTGTCTGAGAATCAGAAGGTAAATTTCTCATCCTAATCCTGCCTTCCAACCTTATGTCTTTATCTAGGTGTGGATTGATGTCCTCCGCCAAGCTGGTATTGACGTTGAGGTCTGCCGAGTGGTCGACCGCGAGAAAACGGAAAATCAATCCATGCGCAACGCCCCGAAGAAACATCGTATCATCAGAGTCTATCGTGTTAACGACGGAAAGGCATGCTCTCCAATTGACGTGGATGAGGACAGTGCGTGTGAAGCAGAATCAGAGGAAGAGCTCCGTAATGAGAAGGAAGAAGACGATGTTGAAAGCCATCTAGCAAAGAAACGACGAACAATGCATTTGAAGGACGAAGATCCGAGGGAAAATCTACTTGGTCAAAGTAGGTCGGCTGTTGAATTGTAACGGAATAGAATTTGTGAATTGGGTGGATTATCTATACCAAATTCCATGATAGTTATGTACATTACAGATTTTTGTAATTAAACAAAGGATTTTTCCCTTCCAGAATACGTATAAATGATACTATTCTGCACCATTAACCAGCTTCGATCGCAATGGTACGTGCAAAGCAACAGCGTTAAGCAATGCTTTTACACCCGAGACACTAATGTCCTCGTCAATATCTGCTCCCCAGCAGCCCAATTTTCTGGGCTGACCGCCCTCATCGACTGTGTACACCAGTTCCACGTAGGAAGCGGCTTTTACGCTAGCGCCCTCACCAATGGAATGCTCTGAATATTCGCGTACTGTTAAAGCACCGTCTTGGTAAGGTGCCAATGCAGCTAGAACAGCGGACAACGGCCCGTTGCCCTTCCCTGTGATCACCATTTCCTGTCCGTTGATGAAAACCGTCGCGCTTATCGAGCGCACCTCACCGTCTCCTAGGTGCTCCATCGTAAACTTCTGCAGCAGGAGGGGCAGCTCCCGTATGGTAAAGCCATACATTTTCTTGAAGAGAGTCGTAAGCGCGTCGTATCCAATCGCCCCCTCTGGTGAAGCACGCTGAACGGATTCAAAAAAGTGTGCTTGCAGGCGTCGGGGAAGATCAAGCTGCAGAGTGTTAAGAATGACGGATGCGACGTCGGCAGGGCCCGAGCGTGTAATAAATCCAACTGAGAGCTTCAGCTCCGGCAGTGCGCGGTTACCAATGTAGTTGTTGACCGCACTAAGGACCGCTCGTAAACCTGAGCCTGCAATATCTGTATCCAAACCTGCGCCCCACCATCCTTCTTGTCGTTGTCCAGGCTCTCGCTTCGCTTCCACTACCTCCACGTACGATGCAGCTTTGGCACTCTTCCCGTCTCCTATAGTATGTTCGCTGTATTCACGGATGGAGAGGTCGACGTCCAAATGGATCTTCAATGCATCCAAGAAAGCGGATAAAGGACCATTTCCATCTCCGTGTACAACTCTGAATACTCCATCGACTGAAAGGGTACCATCGAAACGGCGTCGTTCATCGGGTGCTTCACCGTCTACATATGGCGTCTGGTCAATCGGATCCAAGACAGGTTCATCTGAAATTTTGAATGATCGCAAGACCAGGCGACCATCGTACTTCGCACCACCGAGGTGATAAGATCGTCTAAAAGCCGTAGTAATATCGTCCAACGTCATTTCGCGCGCTTCTCTGTCCGACATTTCCTGAATGACCTTGTAGAATGCGATTTGCATCTTGCGAGGCATATCGAGTCCCAAGTGTTGTTTTACAATGTACGCTATACCACCCTTCCCAGACTGTGAATTGACGCGAATGACTGCCTCGTAATTGCATCCAATATCCATCGGGTCGATCGATAGGTAGGGCATGTCCCAGATAAGTGGCTCGTCCTTTGCACGTGCCTCTGCATGTCGCTTCGCCTGGGCCTCAAATCCCTTCTTGATTGCATCTTGATGCGAACCCGAGAAGGCAGTGAAGACTAGTTCACCACCATACGGGTGTCGCGGATGTACAGGGAGATCATTACACTGATTCACAATGTCGATGCATGCTTGAATGTCGCTGAAGTCCAGTTTCGGGTGGATGCCCTGAGTGTATAAATTCAAGGCGAGGGTGACAAGGTCAACATTCCCGGTTCGTTCGCCATTTCCAAAGATGCAGCCTTCCACACGATCGGCCCCGGCCATGCAGGCAAGCTCCGCAGCCGCAGCCGCAGTTCCTAAGAGCTCATTAGAAATGCGCATATAGACAGGTATATATTTGAAACGCACCTCGATCATTGTGAGGATGCAAACTGACAATGGTCTTCTCCCTCTCTGAGATATTCCTGCAGAAAAATTCAATCTATAAAGAAATGAGTGGATCATCGGTTTCTATGATCCATCGAAAAGCACCTGGTCAGCATAGTGATTCGGCGGAGCAATCTCGACCGTCGCTGGCAGATTGAAGATGATACGATCTATTCCGAGACCTGCTTTCCCCCACGCGGACTTGACAGCTTCACAGATTTCGAGTGCAAACTCTGGTTCTGTCTGCGTAAATGTCTCCGGGCTGTATTCGTACCTGAACTTGGTGCCGTACTTTTCCGAATACTCGTCTGTCAGTTGCGCAACCAGCTTTGTATGCTTGACAGCTAAATCGACTGTCTCCTCTTTCGTGTTTTTGAACACTACCTCTCGAAACATTGGGCTCGTAGCGTTGTACATATGAATAATGACGTTTCCGGCGCCTGCCACCGCCTCAAATGTCCGTCGAATAAGGTCTTCCCGAGCAGGAGTAAGGACCTAATGCAACACAAATAAGTAGATCATGAAAGAGCC
Source organism: Sanghuangporus sanghuang (assembly GCA_009806525.1). Lineage (NCBI taxonomy): Eukaryota > Fungi > Basidiomycota > Agaricomycetes > Hymenochaetales > Hymenochaetaceae > Sanghuangporus > Sanghuangporus sanghuang. The sequence goes on along the minus strand of VVIT01000001.1, from coordinate 691,371 downwards.
TGAGTCACATTCCATGTACCTGAATCCATACATCATCCGGAATCTTTTTATTATCGATTAGGCTCCTGGTGAAACCGAAGTCCGTTTCGCTAGCAGCAGGATATGATACTTCGATTTCCTTGAACCCACATTTGATCAAATGATCAAAGAAGATTCGCTTTTGGTCTGCAGTCATAGGAACAGCTAGAGCCTGGTTTCCATCCCGCAAATCAGTGGACAACCATATAGGTACGCTGTTGTGAATCTTTGACGGCCATTGTCGGTCGGCAAGCTTCAAAGGCGTGTATGGTCTATACTTGACCGACGGATCAGACCTGGGATATCGTTAGAGGAAAAAAAGGGGAAACAGCTAATAAGTCACTCACAACATACACATTTTAAGCTGGTTTTGATAAAAGTGGAAGGAGACGATGAAAGGAATGTGCAAGATGAAAATGCATGGTTAACATGAGTCAATCAAAAAAAGTTCCTCGCGCTGATCATGCCGATCACCACCCTGACAGATCCGAAGGCGTGCCATTGTGTATTACGATATTTCAATTCTTCTAACAGACAACCACAATGTCCAACGATCTGTACGCTGTAGCTGGTACGCGCAAGTTGAAATTCTATGATAACTCATGCTAATATGAGGTTTTAGATTTCTGCCTGATTCCAATGGGCACCGGAGAGCCCTCGGTATGCAGCATATAGTCAATCCTACTTCATACTGAACAAATTAAGGTTGCCATATACATCGCGGAATGCCAACGTGTACTACAGAAGACCGGTCTGACATACAAGGTGAGAGTGAATCAGTCCCTCTCCTGCTCAATACTAACCGAGTCCCGCATTAATCTCCGTCAGATGCAGTAAGCCCTAAGTTTCGAGCATGATTAGAGATAAGGCTCAGTTCTTTCTGTCTGTAGTGGCTATGGCACGAATCTAGGTAAGAATATTCAAGATCTTGCATTCCCTTGTTCAGCTATTTACCATTTTTTCGATGTCACAAGAGGGTCCGTGGTCTGAAGTGATGAAGGCGATTCATGATTGCCATGCTGCAGTTCATGCTCAAGGAGCTCCGCGAATCGCAACTGACATCCGCATCGGTACAAGAACGGATCGCGACATTGCGCCTGGAACCGGAAATGAAGGGAAAGTGACACGAGTAGAACAGCTTCTCGACGGGCGTGATCCGAAGTGATGTGGGAAGTTCGTGGAGGTGAGGTCACAGATTCTTTCCTTTCTTTCAAACTTCTAGACGCTTCATCCAGATATTACTTTGGTTTAAACCTCTCAGGTGTGTGTCGCAATAGCAAAATAGGCACCGCAAAATCATCCGGGATAGAATAAAAAGTTCGTATATTACATCTGGTTATAGCTTCTTCCGACCTGTCGGTCCTTGCATCCCAACCACTCGCTGAATCACGTTCTTCCTGTTCCCAACCGGGATCAACTTGAGTCTCCACCAATCCCTCTCCAAGAGCTCTTCCAAGAGCATATGCTAGATGTACTGGGACGGCGTTACCAATTTGGCGCGCCATCTAGAATGAAGGTCATTCACCAACTTCAGTCGCAGTTGCCCAGAGTAACGAAATAAATACGTACTCTCTTGATATGTGAATTCCTCGATTCTTCTACAGAACAGAACTCGTAATGATCTGGAAAACCCTGAGCTCGTGCAAGCTCGCGGTATGTCAAGACCCTCTTGTCCTAGTCACCAGAAAGCATTCGTCTCTTCAGATCAGAGGCAACCTTCTCGATCAAATTGTGCATGCCTACCGTGGGGTGTATTACGTATGCGCCCTTTGAAGAGGGATTGACGAGAGTCATCAAAGTCTTGAACTGCCCCTCGCCGTCAAGCCTCCAGAAGGTATCTGTCGAAAACATGAGAAAAAGCACAATAACGAAGGGGAGATGCAAGAATGTCCAAACGTACCGTTCCTAGCTTTCTTCTTCTTCATTGACTCTTGTAGGGACCGAGGAAGGTCTGGAGAGGTGGCAAGAAGGTTGACTTCATGATCGGGAAAACCAGGCAGCGAACCAAACCTTTAAAGTTTGCCGACGGTCGCATTGGAACATTTATTGTCCTAGATCACCAGCCTATCAGGACATACGCGGACACGCACAAAATCGAGACATTGCCAACCTCTCAACCACTCCGATTGAAAATAAAGAGGTGAAATGAAGGTCCACCCTTGCGGATTTTGATTGGCCCTTCCGCAAGAAAGCTTGGTAAAGATTTCTTGGTGGAGAGGCATAGAGGATATCGTAATTGTAGCCAGAGACCTGCCGAGCATCTTCAGAATCCGACTTCCATTGCAAAGTATCCGCTGGGAATTTTGGCTTGTCCGACTTGGGTTGCTTTTTCCCTTTCGGATAGAGAATGCCAGGATTTTCCCTGCAATAGAACGGTTAACGTCCATACACTCGTTATCAATGCAAACGTCTACCAATCCCATGAAGGCTGAACAATTGATGTTATGTCAGAATAGATACAGTCATTATCGAATCTAAAAAATCCTTACTAGATCATCAATGGCTTCATTTACGGTCACCGCATAAAATGGTGCATATTCGTGCCCATCTTCGAACTCGTTTCTGGCCGCAATAGGTGCAAAACCTATCTCTCCAATACGGCGAATTTTAGTGTTATGCCCCGAGCGTGGTATATGCGTGGGTATTGGCCATTTTGGCAGCGCTACGTCAAGTCGAGAAGCCCAGAATATTACTCTATTTCTTTGCTGCGGAGAGCCATAGTCTGCAGAGTTCAGTACCCTCATCTGGCATTGATACCTGTAAGACGACAACATCCCCTCAACGATCAATAAGACAACATTCGTTATGAACCCACCCAAGACTTGAGAAAGCGCGCATGATGAACTTGACCATTCCCGCTTCGACTCCACCAACAATCTTTTTACCTTCTTGTCGACCGTTCAAGCGGTAATGTAAGAGACCAGTTACATTCTCAATTAGTGCATACATCGGCCTGTAGAATTCGACGTAGCTTAAGGCAGTCGGGATGCACGTTTGGCTTCCAAATTAATCCGAAGCAGATGAGTCCCATGAGATGTGAAGGCATTAAAGAGAAACACTTACCGTATGTCATCGACGCGCTACGTAAGATTGCGGAAAGAAGTCAAGACTCCAGAGCAACATAAGGCAGGCAATGGTGAGTGAATTTGCCAAGCGTACCTTAAAACGATTCATACCGGAAAACGGTTGACATGGAGGGCCTCCCATGATGATGTCCACTTCACCTGGGCGAGGGAGAGCCGGTAAAATTTCATTCTCCTTCCCTAAAGAATGCACAGGTGACGGGCTCTTTCCTTCCTGAGTTTCTGCGGCATGCTTGAGAAGCACGTTACAGTCTTGATTGTAAACAATCAAATCGTCATGATTAACTCTGGGGTAACACTCTGCCATTGAGTCTTGTGTAGTGCATCGGATAGAAAGCCAAGACAGACCTCAATGTTTCGCAAGCAGAGGGGCAACGTTCCACTGCCCAGCATGTCTTGATGTAGCCCGATAGATCCATTCCCATCGTCAATCCTCCTGCACCTAGAAAGACAGGAAAACCTTGAGAGAACAATTATCAATGCTTCACAGATCTTACCAGCAAACAAGTCCAGAGCTCGTAACGGAGATCCTTTTCTGACCATTTCCTCAGCTCGTAGTAGCGCCTCACGTTTGGCTGAGCATTGCCCACACTGCTTTAGTGGCTTTTTGTGGTCAATCAAGAAGTTGTCTGGATTATCAAACCATGCGTCCAGATCTTCAATCTCAGAGAGTCTTGCGACGTTGCAATGCCCATCCAGGCGGGATGCAGAAATTCTTTCCACATTCCCCGTATTTATCAATGTCCGCTATTCAGGTGATGGTAAGGTCTGCGAAGTACTGGAAATTGGAGTATTGAGACTGAAGAACTCACTTGTTCTTGGGGGTTTGGTTCTTCACCGGAAACATACTGTGCCCTGTCGAAAACAGATATCTGCAAATCTGGTCTTCCGCTTGATGGAAGTAGATCGACAATTTGGGCGATGACCAGCAAATTGCGTTGCTTAGATGGAATCCTCACGTAGACAAAATCATACAGATGATACTGATTGCCATAAATCTCAAGTCTATCAGGATCCAGTTTGTTGCAGGACCGCTGTAATTCTTTTCCTTCCCGCAGTGCGCATGCGAAGCATTGCTTGTGCTGGGGCAGCTCTGCAAGCGCGTCACCAAGGCTTGAAAAAGACTGTTCGGCCTCAAGATCTACCGCCTTCATCATCATATTATCTTCGTCCCATTTATGACTAGGACGTAGAAGAGCGTGTTACTGAGGGAGGACAAATTTCAAGCCAAATAATCTATACCTGAGATGAAACGTGGAGGAACCGACATCTCTGTCGGAGATCACAACTGGTTCTAAATCTCCAGGACCCAGCTGTCGCACAGTTATCTTCTGCAGAATCGTTTCGACTGGATTGTCATCGCATTCATCCAATAAAAAGAGCGCCTGAGGATTTGAGGTCTCGCCAAGGATGGTCTGAGAACCATGCGAGAACCACCTCAGATGGAAGTATTTCTCGGGCCTAGACCTTTTGCTGGATCTCCGTTCCGTGTGATCAAAGAAGTAACAAATTTGTGCAAACCTAATCCGGTGAAGGTGAGATAAAACATAACCTTCAAATCAAGATGGCTCACCAAGCTTTGTTGCTCAGCTTGTCGTCATTGACACCTTCCGAGGAGACATCCGAAAATGCCTCCGGTGCAGCGACGGCTACCGTATCGTTTATCTGAACAGAGTTTTAATATGAACTTAACTTCACAAACGAAAGATCGAAGCGTACATGATACTCCACTCCATCCACAAAGACGGATTTGTAGAACCCCTTAACCTCCGGAACCTCGTGTCCCCATTTCACATTACTAGGATTCGTAACATGCCGTACGAAGGGGATGTCCGCTACGCATACGTTCTGCAGTTCGGAGTCGGAGATGATGCGCTCATTGGCAATAATCAGAGACCGAAGAAAGAGCCCTTGAGCAATCTTGCCGACACGAGGCGTTATATATGGCGCCAAAGCATCCAGAGACCGAGATGGTCGTGACGATTTCGGAGGCGAGTAGTTCCGGGCTAGAACTTGAACCTTCCCGTAATATCGACGATACCGATGAGAAGGGAACTCCAGAATATACCACGCGAACTGCGTTCGTATCCAGATCTCACTATGATTGCAACTCAGCTCGCATCAGCAATGTAGCAAGTCCAAAGCACTGACTGTTTATCGGTCCACACGTCCCGGATTGCAGATAATTTGACTAATATGCTATCATCGTCTGGAGAATCGAAGTCTTCGTCTTCGTCTTCATCATTTGTTTGGACTTGTGCCCTAACCAGACCGGATGCCCCGAAAAAGACTATGTCTTCGTCCAAATTGACCTCCATAGGAAGGATCCTCCGCTCATCTGTTTGGTAGTCGTAAATATCGAAATAACTTAAAATTCTGACCGGAAGCGACTCCAGATCATCGGGGTCGGGTTCAGATTCTCCAAGCAAGTCACCGAGATCTTCTGTTTCAGAGACCTCGTCATGTTGTGTGATGTACTCTATACAAACGAGAAATCTATGGCTTGTCGAAGAATATGGGTATACGGCTCTAAGACTCACTGTCGACGTGAGTTGAGGTATTCCGGCTGGGAGTGGCTAGTGTTGTTGCTAACCCTGAATCGATCCCAGACGCTACTGAACTCAATCTCGAATGGTGCAGTCGCGATGAAGATTCAGAACTAGAAATGGTAGATCGTCGTTCACGTAGTTTCTTGAGACCAGCGTGTGGTTCGGAAGCCACGCTACGTTTCCGCTTGCTTCGGGTCATCGATAACGGCTTCTAGGTACGCTGATAAAATGGGGCATAAAGAGGATGTCGTGGTTGGAAAAGAACAAAGATACAGGATTATACCCTAATTTAGGACAAGTTGAACTTGGAAGTGATCGCGGAAGTGACACGGTTCAAACTCCGCCGTCCCAGTTTGGTTGACGCGTCGTGATCATGGCTCCTCCATCTTTTGACGCGTCAACCACCATGTCCCTCCCTGTTGTCTTCGTGGACATCAAGTATGCTGAAGAAAAAGGCAAGTTTGCATCATTTGACGCGCTCAGTCAAGTTCATGACGCGCTTTCTCTCAGAGAAAATCAGGCAATTCCTGGAAACTTTCGAGGGAGAGAAGGACGTGACGCGTGGTATCGAGGAGATGGAATTAGGCGACGAACAAGACGATGACGATCGAAGGAAGAAATACAAAAGACAATTGGTGCGGCCTACGCTGTTCTCCCTTTTCATGGATGGTCTCATTAAGTGATGTCAGAAAAAAATAGCCAACCGCGAGCAACAAATGCTCACCATCGAGCTAGAGGACATTTACACGGTGCGCTCATCTTGCTGGATTTGTCAGTTGTGTGTCTATCTGAAACGTATTCTCAGTACGAAAATGACGTGACGGGTCTCGTCCGTCGTATCTGCAACAATACGAGACGATACGTTGATCTATTCTGCGAGGTTGTGGACGAGATGATGCCGCTTCCCACTAAGGACATAAGCGACCAAGCCGAAGTCATAGATGTCATATTGCATCAAAGAAGGGAGAGGAACCAGCAGCTGGAGAACACTCAACAGCCTGAGTTCCCTGCGCACTTGCTGCGAAGATAGTTAGTGCCTCAGTACTCGTCGTGTTTGCCTACACTAATGCGATGCTTCCTAGCAACCTCTACTTCCAGCCTCTCAAATCCGACATCAGCAGACCCATGGCTGTCCGCAACGTCAAAGGCGCCCATCTTGGCAAGTTGATCACAGTGCGCGGGATTGTAACTCGGGTTTCAGAAGTCAAGCCGCTACTTCAAATTAACGCGTATACCTGTGATGTATGTGGAGCTGAGACATTCCAGGAGATCAAGCAGAAGCAATTCACGCCCATAATGAATTGCCAAAGCGACGAGTGCGGCAGAAATGGTATTCAAGGTTCGTTGCATATGCAAACCCGTGCATGCCGTTTTAGCCCATTCCAAGAGGTCAAAATACAAGAAATGGTGCGTACCTATACTCGGATCAATTTCGACCGAGCTCATCGCGCATTGCGTAGGCCGATCAAGTACCCGTTGGACATATTCCGCGATCCATGTCCGTCCATGTCTATGGAAATCAGACCCGCCTATTGAATCCAGGAGATGAAGTTCATCTTGGCGGTATCTTCCTCCCAATCCCGTACACAGGCTACCAGGCTATACGAGCCGGTTTGCTCACCGATACGTATCTGGAAGTACATCACATCAACCAACTCAAAAAGCAGTACAACGACTTGCAAATGACCCCAGAGATAGAACGTGCCATTGATCAGCTGAAGCAAGATCCCATGCTGTATCACAAATTGTCTCAGAGCATCGCTCCTGAAATTTACGGTCATGATGATGTCAAGAAAGCCTTACTCTTGCTACTCGTTGGTGGTGTTACGAAATCTATGGGAGACGGAATGAAAATCAGAGGTGACATTAATGTCTGCCTCATGGGTGACCCCGGTGTTGCCAAATCGCAATTGCTCAAGTACATTGCGAAGGTTGCTCCAAGGGGCGTATATACAACTGGGAAAGGCTCCTCCGGAGTTGGTCTCACTGCGGCTGTCATGCGTGATCCTGTAACGGATGAAATGGTTCTGGGTAAGTAGCTTCGCTGGGATTTGATATCAGTTTCTCATGATCAATTGACAGAGGGTGGCGCTCTTGTTCTCGCGGACAACGGAATCTGTTGCATTGACGAGTTTGACAAAATGGAGGAGTCCGACAGGACTGCAATCCATGAAGTCATGGAGCAGCAGACGATTTCTATCTCTAAAGCAGGGATTACGACGACTTTGAATGCTCGAACTTCAGTTCTTGCTGCAGCTAACCCTCTATTTGGTCGTTACAATCCGAAACTTTCTCCCGTAGACAACATAAACCTTCCTGCGGCTCTTCTGTCTCGTTTTGATATCATGTTCTTGATTCTTGACAGGCCTAGCCGAGACGATGATGAGCGGCTTGCGCAGCACGTCACTTATGTGCATATGCACAACGAACATCCAGCCTTAGAGTTTGATGCAGTTGATCCTGTACTGATGAGGTGGGTTTCTCCGGCTACTCGGCAAACAACGGACTAATATTGATTGCTTGTAGACATTATATTGCAATGGCCCGTCGAAAGCGCCCGACTGTTCCACCACAGGTGTCAAGTTACGTTGTCGATTCCTATGTCCGCCTACGCAAACACTCGAAAGAAAAGGAAAAGGAACACAGGGCGTATACACATACTTCCGCTCGCACACTGCTCGGCGTGCTTCGTCTTTCTCAAGCACTGGCCCGGCTGCGTTTCTCAGATGTTGTGGAGCATGCTGATGTCGATGAAGCACTACGCTTGATGGAAATCAGCGCTGAGAGCCTGAAGGATGATGATGAAGAGATGGAACGCGGTGACTCGACAATAAAGAGCAGGATATTCAGGATCATTAGAGACATGTTCTCTGCTGCGCAGAGCGGGGTTCAGCATCGGACCCGTAGCAATAGACGCCTTGGTAAAGGCCCGTCTGGAGAACGGGACATGGATATTGACGAGGAGGAGGAAGACAAGGATGAACTGTCTATGGTCGACATTCGCAATAGAATTCTTGCTGCAGGGTTTACAGAGTCGCAGCTGATGGACTGCATCCAAGAGGTACGTCACCTTTTACAGGTCCAAAATAAATATTGACACTAACCTCGATACAGTACGAGGGCATCGACGTTTGGACAAGAGTGGCAAACAATACCAAATTGCGTTTCGTAAATGCGTGATGATATATTTATGGACCTATATCATGTCATCTCTATCTCTTTTACCTGTCGAGTCTGCTATTCCTCGCATATTGGTTGTAATGCAATGCAATTAAGTACATTCGTGATAGTGTCTGATGGTAAATTATGATAAATCCGCGTGCTCCCAACTACCGTCTGCGCTAGAAGGACTCTTCGAGCGATCGGCACTCCTTGAAGCACCTGTCTCTCGTCGTAGCTCCCGTTCATTCGGCTCATCTGTATAGAGAGGCTGAGGACGCTCGTCATCATCCAAGAATCCAGAATGGAAACCTAGTTCAGGATGCTGAGCTAAAGGTTGCCGAAGTCCAGTTTCTTCATCCGCGTATTCATCGTCCGATACTTCCCCAAACGCGTCGTAAAGCTCCTTCGTGCCCGCGGCTCGTCCTCTACTGCCATCAAATGCACTCATAGACATCTCGTCGTTTGCAACACTTTTATATTGCGCTCGACGAGCTGCGCGTCGTCGCCATAAGAAGTACGCGCCGCCAGCAGCACCAAAGAGGACAACACCACCCACGGCTCCGAAGAACCATTTTTGAATTTGCAACGAGATTATACATCCCAGGGAACCAGCCTTCGTCGGCTGTTGGTACCATTGTCTCGCTTTCCGCTGGTGGGCTGGCGGTTGGTTCTGTAGCGTCATTCTGCGCGCTCGAGAACGCCGGCTTATCAGCTTCACCCTCCGCAGTGCCATGGTCACCTGGGAGGTGCTCGGTCGGCTTAGGATGAGTCTTGGTCCTTGTTGCACTTGGCGTCTGTGGCGGTGGAATATCATATGGATCTGCCGGCGGAGGGAAAGGTGTATCGGGATCTGTGAGCACAAACGTCTCTGCGTGTGATGAATCAACGCAGGAGCCCCAAAGGGTCATTTGCCATCCCAAGAAGCTGCCGCTCTGATCTTCTGTACCCTGATCAGACACTCGTATTGTCCAATCCCCGATCGGATTTTCCTCCCTTCACAGGAAACAGGTAAGACCGGGCAACGTTTTTGAGTGAAGATGTCTTACCAATGTTTAACTGTCATAAATGTCCAGCCAGGAAAGCCATTTTTGTCCGCATCAAGCTTGCGCTTCGCGGCGAGGATACTCTTGACACCGTTCGGGCTTGTGAGTTCCACCTCAACGTCACCTCTTCGCGTGTGTTGTATCCAGACTTTGATTGTGACATGCTCGAGCGTCTCAAAATTCGTCGCCTGAAGCATATCCGACGTGACAGTGGTCTTGCTAGTCACACCACCTGGTACAATAGCTTCGCCGCCGCTCAGGTTCCCTTCAAGCGTCATTGTCCCGTTGTTTATCTGAATGGGTGTTGTGTGCAGCCAAGCCTGAGGTTTTACAAGTTCCCAATCTTGCGCCGCAGTGACAAACGCGTACGCGTCAAGACTTCCGTACCCATACTTATAACTAAAGCGCCTGCCGGAGGCAGTATCCTCCCAATCAGGATCATCCGGGTTGATCATTTTCGCTGTGTGCACACAGAGATACTGAATATCTCTCCACGTCAAGTCAGGTCTACACAACATTAGCAACTTTGAACATAGCCGGTGACAAATGGACTAACCTGATCGACAGAGCTAACGCAAGTATCCCAACAGCATTCGGGGCAGCGGCAGATGTACCTCCATGACTGTGAGAACATTTGTTCTTCCCCACGTCCGTGGTAACCTATAAGCTTGATTCAATGCTAAGCAGCGAGTTTCATGTACGCTTGGACATACGATGTGCTTCCCACTCCCTGAACTATAACTAACTACCATGTTCTGTTGCTAGAATTAGACCTCTGGTACTGTTTGAGTTCAGATATTGGACTTACTGCAGCGCAAGGCTCTGAATAGTAAGGGTGAAGGCCCTTGAAATCAACAGCCGAGACAGTGACAGAATAGATCGAGTTGGTATATCCGTCAAAGTTGCATTGATCGCCTTGAGCTGCTCCATTCCCACTTGCGAACACAAAAACTATAATTCGATTCTGTCAGCAAGAGAGACTACAAGATTGAAGGGCACTCAAGACATACTTGAGCCTTTTCCTCCACGACCATTCAGAATACCATTTACTACAGCTTTCTGGATGAGATAACTTGGACCCTCCATTGAACGACCGTCATCTGATGGTCCCCAACTACAGCTATAGATCGAAGTGTTCTGAAATCCGTAATTGAGCGCAGCAGCCTCGTCCACATCAGAAATAGGACCAGATCTAAGGGCTCGTCAGGTAGGTTATCAAAGTATTCGCTGCTTTGTACATACAATATCCTTATTCCAGCAACTTTGGAGTCGTAAGCGATTCCAACGCCACAGACATCGTTCTTAACTGCGGCAATTTGTCCGGCACAGCGCGTGCCGTGGTGATCGTCAAATAACATCGGTTTTGGTAAAGGAACGTGAAGATTAAAATCGTACGAATTGTCCGCATCCTTGACGGAGTAAAATGTAAATTGACTCGAAGTTCCACCGAGAAACAACATAACTCACGAAGTTAGGCGCCAGGTCATCACTCTCAAAGTCTAATCCATCATCAACCAAGGCAGAGATAATGCCTTCTCCCGTAATGCCCATATCCCATACAGGTGCAACATTCACCATATGAACAGGATTCTCGTCGTTCACGAGATGCCATTGATCACCAAATAGCGGGTCTGTTATTCCTTCTCTTTCCGCAATGACTTTTGACGTCATATTAGTCCAGTCACCAGCTTGCGGTTCCCTCAGCAAAGAATCATCACGTTTAACCCGCTTTCGAGGGATCTGTCGTGCAAGGTGTTTGATGGACCTCGAGATCCGTAGAATTTCTGGTTTGTAACTATGGAGTGTTGGACCTAGAGGCCGTTTCCGCACAAGTGCATCAAGCACCTCCACCTCTCGACTATGAATGTCAGCATGTCGCGGTCTCCGGAGAAGCCAATGATCACGAAGCTGGCCCGCTTGTTCGACCAGCTCAAGATTCAATGTATCAAGGACGTCTCGAAGAGGTACCGTCGGATCATGCTCCAGCACGAAATAGTCGTACGAATCATAATCTCTCTTCGTTGGATGTGATAATGAGGACGACACCGAGACATGAAAAACGATCGTGTGAAGCAAAGCTACCAGAGCTAAAGGAAGAGGAGACCTCATAGTGAGGATTAGAGAACGACCGAGTTGACTGCGTCTAGATCTGTTGCTTGTCGATCCGTTAGAGCACGTGGGAATCTGTCAGAAACAAGACTACATAAGTACTGTATGTATGTTTGATATTTTATTTTGCAACAAATCCAATACTCGATATACAAAATACTAGATATGCATATGAATAAGACAGACCAGCGATTCATGTTGCACGTCCTATTAACTGACGAAAACATAAACAGGTGGCGTAAATAACAGGGTGAGACGGGAAAGGAATTTAAGCAACCGACTTTACGTCGGAGGATCGACAGCTTCGCAGCCAGTCAGTGCGTAGAGCACTCTCCTCTCATCACCGTCTCTAACTTCCCAGCTTTTGATTGCAAGGTCAAAGTAAGGACCAAGCTCTGGTTCGATATCATCACCGCGCTTAGCTGCTTCGTGTACCTCAACCAAATTTCCAAGGCAACCTCGCAATCGTCGCTTCACCGCCAACAAAGCATCGTTGTTCTCTCTTAAATCGCAGGGCTTCAAACCAAGAAGGAAATATTTCTGTGCGACAAAGAGTGTCACCATTCTCTCGTTCGCTTAAACCATAGATACGCGTACTTACAGCTTCAGATCCTACATTGACCAAAAGCGTCTCCCCTTCTTCATCTTCAAGTACGAAATAGAAGTCGAAGGCCCATTTGACGTGTTCTGCCATGAAGTCTTCACACTTCACGCAAGCATTTCGCTCGTCCGGTATTCTGGAACGAACGTCAGTCGTTGACACATCGCAAGTACATCTAGCGCGCTCACTTGGTGTTACAACTGGTACACCACCGAATAGCGAAATCCACGATGTCAATCGGGAAGAAGTCTGAGATATGCGCAATCAGGCGGAACTTGTTCGGGCACTTTTGCGTGGACACGATTTCCCTGATCGACGATTTCGGTTGGTCCGTATGCCGAGATTTAATGGTCTGCGATGTCATAATAGGAGCTTCATCCTTGCGCGTTTTCGACAATGGTACACTGGTCCGCCGTTCAATGATGCCAGAAGCCACGAAATCTTTTCTTCGTCTGGAAATAATCGCGAATCAGGAGAAGCTCTGTCCGAGGCTCAAAAACACGTACTGTAGCAGCGCAAGAACAGCTTCATTGTCAGTTTTCTTGACGTTCATCCTCGTGATGCGCTTATCCGCGAACTTGAGATTACCTCTTAACCCACTCTCATGGTGATCCTTAATACGGACATCGCTAAAGGAGTAAACGCCACCGATCTCCATATCACGAACGAGTTCATGACCGTCCCATGCAGTGATCTGAAGGACGGTCAGGGGTGACTCATTAAGCTGCGCCCTGAGTCGCTCCGGCTTAAACGATGATAGATTCGGATTGTCCGTATAGTCAGTAATGTATAGGTCTGTCACCGCATCTCGTGGCTTCGCTTTGTAAACAAGCTGCCACAGATGTTGTCAAGTCAAGTAGCTTCAAATAAAGGAATAAAAGCACCTCTGCGATAATGTTGTAGTGTCCTGTTGACGAAATATCTGATATCACGCATTCCGAAACTTCAATTTGCTCCGGGTTTTGCGGATTGTCTTTGAGATATGCTTGTTTTCGCCTTTCAAAATTCAAATCTGACCGCAAAGGCAAAGTCTTATGATGAACTCACTTCAATAACTCGCTTAGATGCAGGTCATTTTCATCCTCGACTTCATGTAGGCGCGCAGCGTAGAGGTCCGCCTCCACGTAGCCAAGGCTGCTTATTTTCAAGCGCATGTTTTTAATAGACCAGTACGTCGCAGGCTTGATAGAATCAAGCAGTGCAGGGTCAATCCTGTCAGTTGACGCATGTACGGCCCATTGTCCATAGTAACCTTCAGTACTACGTTGCGGATGAGGAGTGTAGTCGGAAAAGAAGAGCATAGTTTGGCCTCGCTCGACTTCCTCGATTTTTAAGATCTGAAATCTCACGGTAAACTACCGTACGGCGACTCTGAAACTTCTCTTACCTCAACTGTGGCATTGAAAAATTGGTCAACGTCACAACTTCCGATCAAACGATGCTCCAATCGCCGACGAGAGTAGTCTGCAACATGAATCGCCCCACTTTCCTGCTCTTCCTTTATCGCCTGCCACCAATCGCCTAATTGCGCGAGATACTGTATCTCGGCCTCCATTGGTTGGTAAGAGGCACTGAATGCTGGACCGTAGGAACTTTGCGGAACGTCGGTGACTGCGTCGGGATAATACAGCTTGCCGGTATCAGGGTTGTATCCAACCCATCTGAGTTTATCCGGATACAACGTTCCGTTTACATTCGAGTGCCATTCCGTCGTCTTCACATTACGCAGTAGCAGAGTGTGACCCTTCAAGGACGTCGGCAACAGATGTTCGAAACCAGGTTTCATAAAACATGTCACTTTGAAGCCTGTGCCACTTTGAAATCTTGACGGATCAACAAGTGTAACGGTGAGACTAAAATCTGAGCAATACTGAATTAAGACAACTTCTGTTCCGTCATAAAGAGACGTACCGCCTGCTCGAGTCCTTGCGGGTGGCCCAATGTCGGCAACAACTCCTATCACATTAATAAAATTATTCGCTCTTATCGATTCCAGCGGCGGATAGGCGCAACTCTGAAATTGATTAGACAAGGGAACAACAGACAAGGGGGTTGACACGTACTCCTGTCGTAAGACCGGCAATTAGATCCAGAGCAGGGTTGCGTTTAGCAGTCTCCGGAGTGGCTTGCTCAGTTTGCCGCCTTCTTCGCTTTCTCTTTTCTCGTGCAGATAGTTTCGGTCCTTTAGTAGACTTTGCTTCTCGAGAATCTGAGCCAGATCCTGCGGTAATCTCCCGCAAGCGATGATGCCGTGTATCTCTTTTCTTCGACTTCTTTGCCCTATGTCCAGGTCCAGTTACGGATTCGTCATCTGAATCATCTGTATGTACCGGACGCTTCTCAGCCAGGTTAATCATGTTCTGGTTGAGATTTTGCACGTCCACATCCATCGCGAGGTCTTCATTATCATCATTCCCGTTACTGATTGTGATGGATGAATCTGGAGGTACGCTGCCATCGACCCTTCTAGGAGTCTCAGGCAAAGGAGATGAGTGAGATGAAGAGCTCGGAGCTTGTATACTATCAGCTCGGGTCGGCGTACACCGTCTGTCGCTGCTTGTACCTTGCGAAAACAAGAACCAGTCCCCGTCTTGCTGCGCATTCTCGTCGTGCGTGTGCTCTGAAATATTTATGAAGTCGCGCTATATTAGTCAGATACCGTAGAAGCAGCGAAATGAACAGCACCTTGCCAAGAATCTATGACTGTGCCTTCGTCAACGTTTCTCCTGTCAACAAATTGAATAGTGGCTCCATCATGAAATACAAGATGGAAATGCATGTATCCCGGTACAGATGTTCCTGCTTTCGTCTTGACTGCTCGAGCACCTCGTAACGATATTTTAAGAGATTGGCCAATCACGAATTGAAAGCGATAGTAATCCGGAGCTGAGATGGATATCTTGAGTTGTATCAATGTATGGCCATCCTGAGTCTTGATCTGAGCTTCGCTTTTCTGTTTGCTTGCAAAGACCATGAAAACGACGCCAGATATCCACCCCGGTCTCATATTCTCGCTCTCGTTCACTACGATCCGTTCGATATCTGACCACCGAATTTCCTTTGACTGATCATCGAAGTATTCGGTCGTCGAGATTTGCGTATGTCCTACGGGGCCACCGCTGCCCGTTTGAACCATTGATCCTGTCACCATAGGTTCTACAAAGCGTGGAGTCTCAAACATAGATCCTTCGGAGAGTCACGCTACGTGAAGTGAAAGAAACACAAGGTGTGACATAGCGCGTTTCTATCACGCCTACTTTTTGTCACGGGTAACTCGATCTTTATCTGTAGCGCTCACATGTACTTTTATCAAGTGGGAGGACTGAACTCTCATACTTATCATTGGTAGGTGAATTATGGCTCATGAATTTCGACTCTAATTAATTGCTTCAGGTTCCGCTATGATACGGGTGCACTCGCCGAATGCGTTTTCTCTGCTTTATCCGCCCAAACGAACGCCGATGCGGACGAGAAGAAGAATGAAATCGAGTTGGTTCTCGGGATCATGGATACAGGAGCATCCTACTTACTTGTTACTGATTCGCAAATGAAGACGATTATTCGTTTCCGAAATCTTGCGAGGCCTTGGGCTCCGCACCATGCATCGCACTATGCGTCCCTTTCTCCCATCACATTTCGCTCTTCTGCAGAACTTTATGCAAAACTCAAAACTTATGATCAGAACGCCAGGAAGAAGAAATCTGGAAGGGCGCAAGGCCAAGATACATCACCGGCAAATAAAATGTTCAATCAGTATAATCCAGCTCGAGCGTTCTTTGAACATCAGAGGTATGCGATAGACCTTCCGCAGCAAACTGATCATTGACTTCTCTCGACACTCTTACCACAGGGTGCTCTGGTATGCGACACAGAGTCCCATCGATATCAATAAATTTGGGCTATGTGAACTTCCCACATGGATTGCATCCACCTCTTTTGTTTCTCTCACAACTGAGATCTGGCAAAAAGAGTCAATTGAAAAACGAAAGAAAGATCCTACAATACTTTCGCTTGAACTCGCATCTGTCACATGCATTGCATTTGAGCGGGATGATTACGCGAGCAAGATATCGCATTCGATTCGAGTGAAAATCAAAGAGCATTCATTCATAGCCAATGGCCCCTCCGTGGTGCTTATTCATCACTCCTTCATAAAAGCACTTTCTTATAATTTCTTGTATCATAGCCTAGAAACGATACTTCTTTAGAAGTAGTCAAGGCTGCAGAACTCGGGAGACGCTTAAACGATTTCTTTGCGGCAATTGACTCGAAGCAGGCCTTGTTACTTGTTTACGACGCAGAGCAAACTCTTAGCTCCCTGAAGAAACTGGGAGTTGATGTCAGTCAATATCGGACAGGCATAGGGACGCTACTTTATGGGCAAGGTCCAAAGCAAGAAGAGGAAAAAGAAGTTCCTCCACATTCAAGCACTTGGGGTGCGAAACCGTTCTTCGCGGAAGAACATCGTGCACGCTCTCGTTCACCCAAGCGTCATTCTTCCTACCCTCGCCGGTTCAGGTCGCCTTCGTCCGTCCGTAATACCGACTCTAAACCTTACAACGCAGTGAAGAAGGAAGAAGAACCTGAAGATGGCGACGGCGTTGAAGATGGCGAAGAAGCGGACTCTTCCCCGACCCAGGTCTACGTCATTGACGTGCTCTCTCTCTTCCTTGCCGTGAGCAGATTTGCTCCTGGAGGTGTCAAAAGTCTTCATGATTTGGTCGCTCGCTTGGAAATTGCCAAAGACTGTAATGAGAATGAATCCCAGTATGGTCTCTGTCTACCTGGAGGCGTGTCAACATGCTAATCTCTGTACAGCCTTCTCATTGAGGCGTGGAGGAGCATGGCTTCGGGTAAGGCCATCGACGAACAGCATACTGAAAGGTCATCCTCAAGGGCGTTCGCTGCCGCGCCTCTCAGAGTCGAATCCAGTAACACCGGTCTCGCGGACCATGACTCAGACGAAGAATTCGATCCAAACGATATCGTCGTCGACCGAAACAGGCCTCAACATCCGCTGCCTGTCTTTAGCGGTGGTTTGCGTCCTCCAACCGATGATTACGACTCTGACGACTCTGATTATTGATCTCAAATGCACACGGAACATGACTTAGTATCTGTACATTTGTATTTTCGATGTTGCCTTTTTCTTGAAGCCGACTCTGATGCCTGCTTTCTTGCTTGTTCTTGCTGTATCCGTGCAAATGTTTCTTAGAAATATGTATTTTTACGACCATGATTTTTGTGTGTAAAGTGTTCAACTTATTGCTTGGTTTTCCTGATTAGACAAGCCGCGACACCAGTACACGCAACGCGCAACACGTTATTACTCACCACATTCCGTCTCATAGAGCAACCATACATTTTCCTCTCTCAAGCTCGCAATTTTTCTGCTCAGCTGGCTTGGAGATTATTAGTTGTGTAACGCAGGGCGGCACAGAGAAATAATATCGCATATCGAATTTCAGAAGAACTTGAGAGCGAGTACCGAGAATGGCTTCTCCACAGACCCCAGCTTCGGCGGATTTTTCTTCATCACCTCTCAAGCGTACAAAAATCGTGCTGCTAGGAGACCAATCCGTAGGGAAGACGAGTTTGATTACTCGGTATGTCTTCGTTCACTTACCTTGAATGATTCTTGAGGCAAGGGCACACTGACGTGCTGACTCGGTGTGGAATTCAGGTTCATGTATGATACGTTCGACAATACGTACCAGGCGACCATCGGAATTGACTTCTTGAGCAAGACGATGTATCTTGAAGACCGAACTGTGCGACTGCAGCTGTGGGATACGGCGGGCCAGGTGCATGACGGTCTCACTATTTGATGAAGGCTTGTACTGATGCTGTTTCTGTAGGAACGATTCAGATCACTTATCCCATCGTACATTCGCGATTCATCTGTGGCAATCGTCGTTTATGATATCACAAGTCAGTCGTCAGCTAGACTGTCTCTAGGTCTCACGAACTAATTGCCTACTTCCTCACAACAGACCGCCAATCATTCTTGTCCACAACAAGATGGATTGACGAAGTCCGTTCAGAACGAGGGAACGATGTGATTATTGTCTTGGTTGGGAACAAAGCAGACTTGTCAGATAAACGGTATGTAGGGGTTTTTCATCTCAGTGACCTCCATGTCTCATGTACTGGGCAGACAAATAGGCCTAGAAGAAGCACAAAAACAGGCCGACGATCTAAATATCATGTTCATGGAGACATCCGCGAAAGCAGGCCACAATGTAAAGAGTCTGTTCAAGAAAATTGCTATGTCACTACCAGGGATGGAGAACAACGTTGCCGCTACAACCTCAGAGAACAACAGTAAGCGGCTATCATCGTCTCTCAAATTTGCCACTTAGTCTGATGAATTTCTGTAATTCCTCCCAGGGGTTGATGTAACAAAGCCGAGCGAGAACGAGGTACCAGAAGCAGCAAATTGCCAATGCTGAATGGAGTTTATATGCTAGTACATGCACTTTTTTCCTGTTTATAGTACATCTCTTCCTACTTTTATATGTATCGGATACCTCACACGACCAAAAAGTACGACACCTCGGCGTCCAGACATTGACATTGCACCTTTCTCAACCACGGTTCATCGTGTTTCCAGCGCCGCGAGGATGCATATCTGTGAACCGAGCCCATCGTTCATCCTCAAGTCTCTTCTCTTCCGCCTTCTCTTCGCCGAAGCGTGAACCCTCCATCTCTGCGTCGATAGCTAATTGCTCCTTCCTCGTCGGACCTGCGGCAGACTGTGGACTGCCCGGAAAAGTTAGCATGCCTCAATATCAGCGTTCTGAGATTGACGCACCCTCCGTCGCTTATGATATTTCCTCTACGACCTTCTTCCTCCAGGTATTGGTCAACGGTCATACTTGGCAGGCGATGATCTGGACGGAACACCTCGCTCTCCAGGCGCGCACGTTCCCCGGCGCCGGCAGGGAGGATGGTAAATGGTCGAAGTGGCTATTGTATATATTATCATTTAAAGAACCCTGAGAACTCTTGAAAGAACTCCACCTTGCCATGAACATCTAACAAAGGGCCTTGCTTATTCAGAAGCGAATTAGGCGGCGCTTCAAGTCTCCAATTCTCGTCCTCAGAGTTCTTCTCCGACACAGCACGTTCTTCACGTTCTTCTCGCGGAGCTTTCGCAAGAAGCTCAAGTTCCTGATTCATACTTTCAAGGTGCGCCGCCGTCTGCGCCCACTGCAGTCTCAAGAGCAAAAGTATAGTTTCACGTATTGCATCTTCACTATCCTCCTCTTGACTTGCCTATGTGGTAAGGATCGAATCGACAAGATCGTAAGCGTTGGATGTATCGACTTCAGGAAGTCGGTGATCGGATCTTAAAGCCTATAAAACTATTGAATACTGCCGTTACAAAGAGAAGATGGCTCATGACTCACATTGATCCTGTTCTTTATCTCTTTCTCCTTCCTGAACTGGGCAATCTTGACCTCTCTGCGTTTCAAAGCGTCGGAGATGGCTGACGCCTTCTGTCCGTATAACTTCTTCTCCTCTTCCGGAATAACGTTATAGCTACCTAACAATGATACGAACGCTCTGAAATGAGCCTATCCTCCAATTCAGCATGATATAGGCAGTTATTTAGTAATGATCATACCTGAGATCTTCGCAAGCGCCTAAGCCGGTCGTCCCGTTCAGTCGCTCTTGCATTTGACTCCAATTCGCCAAGAACAAATGGTACGCTCATATACACTAAGTCCCTCGTCGTGACTTCATCTAGGCTTTCATTTGGACTGAACAAGCCCAGATCTTGTATGCGGGACGATAGGAGATTGAGGTCTTCCAAGGCAGATTCTACGAGTTTCTGAGAGGCAAAAAGCGTTGATTATGTTGTGAGATCGAGATCAGCCAGAAAGGCCGCCGACCTGAGTTTCATCCTCAATTGTTGGAAGAGAGGATGCTTTTGAAGCCGCCCTGAGAGCGCGCGAATAAAGAGCTTGAAGAGGAATAGACGTTTCAGAGGACATGATAGTTCAGTGAGAAAGAGCCAGGGATTGTGCTCACGGGACCGCATACTTCTTACGCGACCTCAGATATAGATTGCGCGCACACGGATGGGGATGTTTATTCCGTACTGTGTTGGCTTGTACCACCATGAAGCTCTCACAAAAGATAGCAGCACACAGCTCATCGCGCCCGTTCTTTTCGCTTGAGTTCTTTCCACCGCGAACAGATGTGGTACGTTCGAATACACAATCGGTGTTCATGAGTGAAATAAAAATTTCTTCAGGGCTTTGCAAATCTACTCTCTCGTATATCGAGATTGTCTGAGCTGAACCCAATTGCTGTCACCGTTACATGGGGCGCGGGTGGTTCAACTCGGGAAAGGAGTCTTGATCTTGCCGAAGTTACTCAGACTGAACATGGCCTCGATACAATTCTGCATCTCACCTGCACGAATATGGAGCAGGGCCTGGTGGACGATGTCCTACGAGTGAGTTACTTCTGCTTCCGTCTGTATTATGTTATTGAGTGATTCCAGAAAGCCAAGGAAAAGGGGATTGAGAATATCTTGGCTCTGCGAGGAGGTTTGAATTTCTCCTCATGTTGAAAGCACGGCTGGCAGGATAAACTAGTACCTCTCTAGACCCGCCCCGAGGAGACGAGTATTGGATACCAACAGACCCGAGGTTCACGCACGCCATTGATCTTGTCAAGTATATCAAGTCAACTCCAGAATTCTCTTCTAGTTTCTGCGTCGGAGTCGCAGGTAATGCTCATTTACTTACGGTATTGAACCATCATGCTGATTTTCTGTTGACTCAGCGTATCCTGATGGACATGTTGACTCCGACGTCGATGAAGACACTGAACTAGAGTATCTCAAGGAAAAGATTGATGCTGGAGCTGAATTTATTGTCACTCAGCTCTTCTACGATGTCGACGGATTTCTGAAATGGCTAAGAAAAGTAAGGGCAAAAGGTATGGTACAACACATGAGCCCCTTTATCCATCTGAGCTACGATTTAGGAATTTATGTTCCTGTGATACCTGGAATCATGCCTTTACAAAGTTATGCAACCTTCCAGCGACTGACAAAACTGTGTGGGACCAAGATCCCTTCGCAACTGAATCTTGATCTCGAACCCATTCGAGTAAGCGAACGGAGGATATAATGGTTTCTGCCTTTCATTTACTTATTTGAATATTCTAGCACGATGACCAAAAAATAAAGGATTACGGGGTGACCTTAGCGACGGAGATGATACAGAAACTCGTCAATGACGGCGATGTCAAAGGAGTTCACTTTTGCACGCTAAACTTAGAGCGAAGCGTTCAAAAAGTCCTTGAAGGTCTTCAATGGGTTGGAGACTCTCCAAGAATCACCAATCGATTGATAATCGTTCGTGTTATTTTCCCATTTCTAAAATCTTGCATAGTAATTTCGGAACAGGATGGAGACGTAACACCACACGAACCTCCAGAATTCGTCATAAATCCAGCAGATGCTGCGCATACCTTTACAGACAAGTTGAAGACTATTCCTTTACCTGAGATACCCGAACCGGGTAAAGGAGAACTCGTCAGCGCATCGACCTGGGATGAATTTCCGAACGGGCGGTTTGGTGACTTCAAGAGCCCTGCGTTTGGCCTTCAGTCAGATCCGTGGAATTCAGGCGCGCCTAACATACTCGGCGTATCGGTAAAAGAAAAATCAGTTTTATTTTGATAACAACAAATATTGAAAAGCTTATAGAGAGCTGAAGCATTAGCACGGTGGGGAAGTCCAAAAGACGCATCAGACCTCACCGATCTCTTCCTAGCCCATCTACACTCAAAAGTCGCTTCTACGCCCTTCTCGCCTTACCCACTTTCCCCAGAATCCCAGCTCATCCTCTCTTACCTCGAGCGTCTCACCCGTAGAGGCTGGTGGACACTCTTCTCTCAGCCTGCCATCGACGGTGTCAAATCCGATGATGAGATTCATGGTTGGGGACCGCCTGACGGATATGTCTTTCAGAAGGGATTCGTCGAGTTCTTTGCAGAGAAAGAGGACGTGGATCGTTTAAAAAAAAGGATACTAAATAGAGGAGGTGGTTGGGTAGATTTTTTCGCTGCGAACGAAGCGGTTTGTGTTCCAGATCTATTGCATTCTTCACGCGCCTTGTGGCTGACAATCTTCTTTGAAGGGCGACTTGCGAACCAACGTTCCGGAAGGTGGGCGAAACGCTGTCACTTGGGGCGTCTTTCCAGGTCAAGAAATCGCACAATCGACAATCATTGAGCAGGATTCTTTCTTCTCGTGGAAGGTATGTCTCGCCCTGACCATCTCGCCCTGACCATCCTGTCGTTGATAACCCTATCCCATTTTCCTTCGTAGGAGGAAGCATTCTCAATATGGGAACAATGGTCGTTATTATATCCACCAGACTCGCAAGAACGTCATCTCCTCGACTCCGTGAGGAAGGAACGGTGGCTTGTCAGTGTGGTCCACCATAATTATAAGGAACCATCACAGCTATGGACGTTCATCTTGGATGACTAGGACATGGATACGAGATACGAGTAGTGTGCATATAGACTATTGGATTAGGATTAAAAGTACATAGAACATAAGATCTTGTATACTTACATTGATGCAATGCAGATGAGAGGCTAGATGATACACTCGACGCATCTTTTAGGCATATGATCCTATAATTCCACGTCTTCATCAGCATCCCCGTCCTCGCCATCCTCGTCCCCATCAAACGTTTCATTGTTCCGCCCTTCTTCATCCAAGTCTTCCATGCTCGCATCGAGATCCTGCTCTTGATCTTCCGCCTCTTCTAATTGGTCTTGTTCTGGTTCAGAGATGTTTTCCCCGTCGTTCGCAGCAGACATCTGGTCCCCTGAGTGTGCCGAGGCGGATTCGTCAGATTCGCTTTCTGCTTGCTGTGTCACAAGGTTAGCTTATCACGGATCTGTACAAGCGAGTGTAGGTCGTACGTCGTTCTTTTCCTCCTGCCGAGTAAGAAGTCTCCCAATAACTCGTAAATGCGCAAATCCACGACTCTGAACCGCTTCCTTCCACTACAATCACACAAACCATCAGTAATCCGCTCACCTTCCATGGCCAAGAAAACTACAAAAACAATCCGCACCTGAGTCTCGACCTCCTCTTCTTCCTCCGACAGCTCCTCCATCTCAACGCGTACGATCCTACGAGCGTGCATCCCTCCGCCATCCGGAGCCCGTGGAGGCAACGGTGTCGGATGCGGTGTTGGCATCTTTGGCAGGAAGAGTGGGATTGCTGGAAGTCGGGGTATGAGCGTCGGTGTTACCGTTGACATAGTCTTTATAGAGATGAAATGGCGCGTATGGTAGAGTTTGAGTACGATGATCCAGATCCCGCGAATGAGGTCGACCGAGCGCAAGAGCGCGTCGGTCACGTGGCTTTCAGTGCTCTCAAGAAGATTGCAGAGTGGACAGATCCGTTACGTTATTTGACGGCCGTATTCCTGGTATTATACATCGAAAGACTGAAGAAGGAAAGGGACAAATATTATAATTAAGGAGAAAGAAGAAGGTAAAGACGAGAGCGGCGATAAAATTGTATGCTACAAGTATGAATGAAAGGCATGAATATCTCGAAAGCGAAGAGAAAGAAACGGAGAGTAGAGGGTAAAAGAATCAAATTTCACTTAGACACAGCACGCTTTGTAGACCTCTTATCCCCAAGGTTAAGCCTATCAGCCGACGCAGCAGCAGCAAGACTTGATGACCTCTGTAAACTGCCTCCCTTCCCTGACAGATGTCTCGGTCCTGCCGGATCAACAGACATTGTTCTTCCAGCGGCTCCAGTACCGGGTGGAGGTGCATGAACAATCTCCTGAGGTGGCTCATCGTCTGTACTGACTTTTCGAGCTTGCGCGAAGAAAAGTTTCGCGGGCCGCTGAGAGACGTTTTCCATATAGTAGTTGTTCCCTCGCGGGACGAGGAACATCGCCCCTGTCGCTAATACAAAGCTTGTTCGGTGTACTTTGAGGTTGATAGCTCCCTCGATGATATAGAAAATCTGTAGTTACATGTTTGCAAGGCTTGCTTAACGCCGAACTTACTAGACGACTCACATAGGTGTTATCCTTCGTCCCCTTACTAGGTTTCTTCCCACCAACAGGGAGGATCAATTGGCCAGCTGCAATGAACTCGCCATCACCGAATACCTTCTGATATAAGAAAGCGTTGTCGGCTGCCGCTCTCGGAGTCAACATCTTCGCCGTGAATGCCAGTCCTGAACAAAACTAAGATCGTAGTAAACAAGAGAGGAATAGGAATAACGCACGTCGCTGAACCTCCTGAGCAGTAGCAAAGTCCAAGACAACGCCATGTGGATCAGTCTGATCATCCCAACCTTCTTCAGGGTTGAAGACCACGATGTCTTCATCATCGACGTCTTGCACTGTCTTACTCCGACTCCGTGGCTTGCTACGATGTCGTTTTTGGCCTAGCGATTGCGAGACTTCTTTTGGTATCCGGATGACTTCCTTGATGACAGGGATCACAGATTGACCAGAATCGCGTCGCCCGTACACAAATTTTTCTAACCGCCACCACTCGAGAGGCTTAAAGCGAGCACGAGTACCTCGGCGCACACCATCGAGCATTTCGTGACCTGCATATGAAGTAATCAGTCTGGTGTAAACGCATACAAGTAAACTCGTTCTTCACCTGGTTCCACGTCCTCTTCCTGGATTCTCTTCCGTTTCACTGTTTGCTTCTTCTCTTTGGTTTGCTGCACTTCGTCTCTAGTTCGTTTCTTCTGGCCCTTCGATTTCTTCTTGTTATTGGTGTTATTAGCTTCGGCTTCTTCAGTGGCCTCTTGCTCAACTTCAGCTAGCCCTTGAGCAATCTCCTCTTCCAAAGCCATCTCATCTTCCGCAACGCTTTCTTTTCTCTTCTCTTTTCTTTTATCCACTCTTCGAGGAGACGATGATATTCGGATGTCGTCGACTTGAGGTGGGTCAGTGTCTTCTTGTGCAATTTCTGTGAAGCTTGTTCGAGCAGCAACAGGAGAGGATGACTCAGGTGCGAGAACGTCGTTATCAAAATCCATATCACCACCTCCAAAGTCGTAGTTCAAGTCGTCACCGCCTGGTCCATCTTGGAAAGGTTCGTTGTCACTTTCGTCATCTTCCGGACTGGAGGGTATCACCGCCTGCTGAGAGAGATTGGATTTTGGACGTGGAGTAGGAGTCATTGCCCCAGATCCATTAAGCTGAGACCGCGTGCGTTGAGACGATGACGAAGGACGAGGAGAGGGGATACGGTCGAAGTCAATGTATGACGAGCGCGAGCCACTATTGGCGGCGGAGCGATTTGCACTAGTTGGTGCACTGGGTCGCGGTGCATTGTTAAAGTAAACTCCTGGACTCTCTGCTCCGACACTCGTTATCATAGCTGGTCACGAAATACGTATGTCAGCCCGAGATGGACATCCTCCGAGGAACGGTTGGACGCACTATCATCAATTTCCATATCCATTTCACCGTCCTCATCGTCTTCCTCCTCATCCGGTGGAGATAACGACCGATTCGCCCGCCTTCGCCCACGCAGATGAGGCGGAGTGAAGGCATCCGCTTGAGTGAGAACATCGTCAAACTTTTCAAACCCGTCGGACCGACGATCGACCTCTCGGACATTAATACCAGTCTTCTTTCCATGAGTGAAATCGTCTGCGCGATAGGGGATATGCGCCTTGAGTGGACGACGTGTACCGTCGATGCTGCTCTTGCGTGCTTTGGACATGGAGGGCGGGCTCGGGGGCGGCTTGTCCACTGGGATTCGTTGTATGTTTGGCTATCACCCGACGCGCCTGTCGATCGTGAACGCGGTGGTTGTGGTATGGTTTAAGAGAACGGTCACGGTCACGGTCACGAAGCTGATTCAGTGAGCTACGTAAGCCGAGATAACGTGACCATAAACTTGATATCCTCAACTCCCAAACGTCAATTGACAACAGCGACCATCATGGCTGCACTCGCTTCGTATGTACGCATGTTTTTGCGTAAACATGCTTTACTGATTTTCATTGCTCAGACTTCTTCCAAAACCGGCCTTTGCGCCAGCCGTCTCTGATGACGAAGACGTAGACGAGAAGACGCAGTTCGTGTCGTCCTCAATGACTATCGTGACGAGGCAGCCTGTACCGCCTTATGGCAAACGAAAAGGTTGGAAGCCGACTTCTCAGGCTGACTTTGGTGAGTGCTTATTTTTGTCTTCAGACTGATGATATGCTGATAAGACTCGATTCAGGTGACGGCGGTGCCTATCCAGAATGTCACGTCGCTCAGTATCCTCTCGAGATGGGTAAAAAGAAGGCCTCGTCGGGTAATACGCTCGCGCTGCAAGTAGATAGCGAAGGAAACGTACGCTACGATGCCATTGCACACCAAGGGCATCGCGAAGGTAAGATCGTGCAGTCACAATTCAAGGACCTCGTTCCGCTTGCGCACCGCAAGGACCTCGATGAGTCCGCCCGCGCCATGGAGCGTCCCGCGGAAGAGGATGTAGAGGCGACAACAGAACGTACTCGACAGGCGCTGGAAAAACTCGTAAATGGTAAAATCAAGTCCTCATCCGTGAAGAATGTGCCGGGTCAAGGTAATTCGTCTTTCATCCGATACACTCCTGGCCAGCAAGGTGGTGCAAACGGATTGAAGCAGCGGATCATCAAGATGAGCGAAGTCGCTGAGGATCCTCTGGAGCCACCACGCTTTAAACATAAGAAAATTCCCCGAGGACCGCCGAGCCCTCCTCCACCAGTGCTACGCAGCCCTCCAAGAAAAGCAACTGCTCAGGAGCAAAAGGAGTGGATGATCCCACCGTGTATATCCAACTGGAAGAATAACAAAGGTTTCACCATACCATTAGACAAACGTCTAGCTGCAGATGGCCGTGGTTTGCAAGATGTTCGTTTAGGTTTTATTCTTCCCCCGATATTTCGCTGACAAAGATGTTCTCTTATAGGTTCATATCAACGACAACTTTGCCAAGTTCTCCGAAGCGCTCTATATCGCAGACAGGCATGCTCGAGAAGAAGTGAGACAGCGTGCGCTCATGCAACAGAAGCTTGCGCAGAAGGAGAAGGAAGCGAAGGAAGAGCATCTGCGCTCTCTTGCCCAGCGAGCACGGGAAGAGCGATCTGGTGTTCCAGCACGTCCTACCGTGGCATCTTCTATTGCGATGAAGACTGGTCTGGCTGAATATGGTAGCGATACCGATTCTGGTTCTGCGTCAGAAGCAGAGTCCGAGAAGCGAGCAGACAGTGACGAGGACAGTGCAGAAGACGAAGAAGCACGCCGTGTGCGCGACCAGATGCGTGCTGAGAAGCGTCGTGAGCGCGAGCGTGAGATGCGCATGAGCAATATGGGCACCGAACAGCGAGCGAAGATGCTCGCACGACAGCAGAATCGTGATATCTCCGAGAAAGTCGCTCTTGGGCTCGCGAAGCCGACTTTGTCGAAGGAATCCATGCTCGATTCTCGTTTGTTTAACCAAGAGAGCTTGCCGGCTGGCTTCGCGGACGATGAGTCGTATGGTCTGTACGATCGGCCACTCTTCCACGGTTCTTCGGCGGCTGCGGCCATCTACAAGGCTCCCGGTAATATGGCAGAAGGGAATGAAGACTCGTTTGGTGGAGGAACAGAGGAAGGCATTGGCAAGGCGCTTGATAACGATCGCTTTGGATTGGGTCGACCACGCGTTGGCTTTGAGGGAGCGAACGACCAAGAAGTCAGAGAAGGACCAGTCCAGTTTGAAAAAGATACTGCTGGAGACGTGTTTGGGGTTGATCAGTTCTTGGACGAGGCGAAGAGCGGCAAGAAGAGGGGACTTGACACATCAGCGTAAGTTTGGCAACTGAGCTTCGGTTGATACCTTTTTCTGACTTTGTGTCTTATATAGTGGTTCTGCTCGTAAACGACAACAGCTTGACCATGCTACGGAGCGGGAGTAGACTCACACTGTTGTCTGTTTAGTACGAGTCTGTAGTGTTGACATGTAATCATATATTCTTTTTTTTTTGTGTGGCAATGATCGCTGTTAAGCGAGCGCGAGCGGGTGTGAAAGCGAAGATGAAATGCTTATCCAATTTAAGCACGGACTGGTTTTTCCTTTTCTTTACGTCCGTTTGTTTAGTCCCAAACAAAACTCTTTTCTTTCTTCTCTTCTTGTCCTTTCCTTCTTACCCTCATCACTTCCTTCGCTGTTACCAGAGTCGTAGTCGACTCAGCTGCAGCTTACAGCATATATAATGTTAGTCACTTTTTACTTATTTCTTGTAGTGTCAAGGTATTGATGAGGTCGATACGCTTAGGACGCACCGAGTCGTCACGCCCGTTAACCTCAAGGAGCGCATTGCTCTCCTCCAGCAGAAAGCATCGGGTAACTCGTCGGCGCCTCATGTTTCTGCAACTTCTCCAACATCGCCGGGCGTGTCATTAATGACAAGTGTATCTGCCTCGTCCTCCGCAGCGAACAGTCCAGCTGGAAGCTCCAACTCAGCACTTCGTGAACGGATCGCTAAGTTCGAGCAGAAGGGAGGTGTTCCAGTTCCACGTGGATCTTTTGGCTTTGGTGCACCACCACCGCCAGTTGAGCAGACTCACGAAGGAAGGGCGGCACGCAAGAAGGGAGAGCTGTATGGCAACCGCATCGCGAGCGTCAATAACCGCTCGCGGTCAGGCCAAATGTCTCCTCCATCCGCACTTCGCCCACATCTCACGGGCAACGCGGCCGTGAGCGCAGCTTCTTCACGTTCGCTCACTCTCTCACCTAGCATGTCTGAGAGTTCGGCTCTCGACGTTCCCCGTGATGCTTCTCCTGTTCGGAAACGTTCTGTCTCGACTTCGAGCTTGGCAACCAAAAGGCCCGCATCTGCGATCTTTCCTACGGCCGACTCGACCATGTTGGATACGTTTGACGAAGGTGGGAGTGCGGATTTTGATGCACCAATGTCTGGTACCCTTCTATTTGCGTCTGGAGAGCCCCAAGAACAGCCGCAAGTTTTGCGACGTAGCTCTATTTCTGGTGCACAAGCAATGCGTTCATTCTCCTCTGACTCTTCTTTCGATGCGGTTCAATCCTCGCTGAGTAGCGAGACGGATGATATTCATCCTTCTCAACCAGGTCCATCAGAAAGAGAAAAGGCTCCTGAGCCGGCGTCAGTGCCTCAATCAAGCAGTGATGATCACAATCATAAAGTTATTTTTGGTGATGATCATCAAAAGGATGGTTCCGAACAACGTGCAGATAGCGTGGCTTTAGCTCCGAGAGAAGCACCTTCGCCGGAAGTAGGTGCAGCCGAACAAATTGAGACGGAACAACTTGAAGTTACGGATGACGAGAGCTCAGTCAAAACACCTATTGTAGCGACTTTTTCGCCTCCGTCGATAAGTGCGCCTATCGAGGAGGACAATGCAAATCCGGACGGCTTTGATGTTCCAAGCGAAGATCCGGCGCTTTCGGATGTATCGACATCGTTTACGGACTCCTCTTCGCCCCTCAATGCTTCATTTGAAGTTGGCGAGCGCGTTTATTGCGAGACACATAAACTTGTCGTGATACCACCTTCTGGATCCAATGACTCGACAATTACAAGAGTACTCGAACAAGAAAGCGAGATCACGACTGGCTCAGTAGGTTCACAGGAGAGCGCGATTTTCGAGAATAAGACTGTGTCAGTCTTGGGTATTTCTGGTACGGATGAGAGTCGAGGATCTACGGAGACTGTCAGTCCGACCACCATCTCTATTCCCACTGACATTGCAGAGAAGCGCCCACTCTCACCTCAGTCTACTGGCCCCAGTTCTGTTCGTCGTCGTAGTCCACCTGCACCCCTAGTCATTCAGCACGGCAAGGAATATTCTGAGCCATCGTTGGACCCGACAATCGGCCCCAAATCTTTCCACGCTGTCGTTCACGGCAGGACTACAGTGCCAGTTCGTGCAAACTCGGGCGAATCTTTACCGAAGACCACATTTTCACGGCCTCAGGTGCCTCTGGTGCGTCCGCACGATGGCATGCCTGATACACCAGCATCTCCGGACCTATCCACGTTGGTTGCGCAGGCCATGTATCTTGAGCAGAGGCTTGTAAGCGGTGAGGCAGATGCGGGCACGCCAAGGCCCGAAGAAACTACCTTCCAGCAGGGCTCAAAATTGCAGATGGAGGCAGACTCAAAGTCAGAACCACAGGCTTCGCATGTGACATTCCCGCGTTCTCCTGAGGCGATCGACGAAGCTCCTGCTCCACCGCCAAAGAGTCGTGATGCCCGCACGCTGTCTCAATTGGCGACTAATGGTGGTCCAGGCCCGCGGAAGAGCTGGAGTCGGTCATCTGGGAATGCGTCCTCGGAGGACTCTGTTCCAGTGTTGACTCCGCCGTCGCCAACATTCGACCTCACTGAACCTCCACTCTTTGAAGAGCCCCAACAAATCCCGGCGCTTGGGGTAGGTGTAAACGTAGCGGATGAACACGGCGAAGTAGAAGGCCGGCGCTCAATCAGCTCAGTACTTTCCTCTCCAGGGCGTTCGGCACGCAAGAAGGTCCTCAGCTTGTTTTCGCGTTCTGGTCACTCCAACTCCACGCTCACACTTCCAGGTATGTCTATCTAGTTCTTCACCACCGAGAAATGTCCTGCTGAGCACGGCTCGTGACCGCTCGGTGGCAGCAGGTGACGGTGGGCACCAGGCTGACTTCCATCCCCGTTCCTCTGTTTACAGATGACCTCCTCTCCGAGTCGACTCGTCGTTCCTGTGACTCTGCGCCTGGTTCCGGTTCTTCTGTATTTGCCTGTGGTTCCGTTTGTCCCTCTTCTACCTTACTTCCTTCCCCTGTTCAAGAAATCACAATTTCCCCGCCGTCTTAATTCTCCGTCTCCTAAACTCCCCGTTCCGATTCCACGATCGCCTAAAGAAGACACGCCGGACGTGCCGCGCCCCGTCTCGGTACTCTCCACCGCTTCTGCGTATTCCAGTGCTCCCAGCCCACTCGCGTTTGAACTCTTCGATTCGTTCCCAGATGTTCCGAGGTCGGTCCCGAATAGCTTTGAACAGGATCGATCAGAGGAACAAGATGGGATTGAAATGCGTCTTGAAAGTATTGAGAATCTGGATGTAAAGGTGGTTGCTCAGCCTAAGGAGGAGGAGGAGGAGGAGGAGAAGGAGAAGGAGAAGGAGGAGGAGGAAGATCCACATAGTCCTCCACCACCTACACCTCCGCCAAAGACACCCGACCTGCGGCGGTTTGAAGTTTCTACGCCCGTGCAACCTCGGATCCAAGTGAATGCTCTTCCCCCACTTCCGCCTCCACCACCAAAGTCACCTCCGCCGTACTCACAGTCACCTCCTCCCCCAAGTCCACCAGGCAAAGATGAGGTCCCTACCCCCACTACATCTACATCTACGTCCTCGCTCTCCCTGACCCAAATGCGCAAGTCCAAATCTAAACCGAACTTACGCCTTCCTCATCTTCCTTATCTTTCCTCTGCGCATGGTCACGGACATGGACATGAACGCGAGAAATCTGACAGCAGCGCTTCAGACACATGTATGCACATGCCTCCGCCTCCTAACTTCCCTCCTCCGTCGAGCTTTCCTCAGCATTCTCATTCTTCAACATCCATTTTTAGCGCTATTTCTCGATCATTTTCCTCTCGTCGCAAGCGGAAGAACAGCACTACGAGTGCTTTGAGCAGCAGTACCGGGCACGGAAGTACCCATTAGTATTTTGGGGCGGATCTATCTGAGGGAATTTTTCTTCATAACTTACTTTATATGTTACTATCATCTACTATTTTTAACTTGTATATATTATCCGCATTACCGCGTTCGCCTTCCTTTTCCTTCATCATCCTGTTACCTGGAATTCATAGATGCTATTCATATCCTGGAGTTTACTTCTCTTTCCAATGCTTGCTTGCTTCTCTTTCCTCTAAGCCTCAGTCGCACTCATTCGTCCTCCCTGCATTCTTAAATCTATCGATACAATTTCACTACGAGCGTCGTCCTTTTCTGCTTCTCGTATTCTTGAATCTTCGTTCCCTACATATCGCTCTCTTTCAATAATGAATCAAATGTATATTGCCATCCCCAGATCAAATGTTAGTCACCTCGTTTCCTTTCGCGACGGACGAATAGGTGCAATGATAAAGAAAGGTAGAGGAATCCATTAAACAGTGACTACAGCGAATGAACAGCAAGTATGACGGAAGCACGGTGGCAATATTAATCTAAAGACAATGCAGTCTGACGATTGGATGGAACGAGTACATAGCGATGCTATAAGATTGAACATTGATAAGTCTACGAACTATCCGAATCATACCCTTGAACTGATTTCGAGGCCCAATAAGCCTGTCGTAACTCCTTACTCACCGGTTCCACCGCCCGTCGTTTACCTTTTCCTCGCATCGCATATGTCGAGTCCTCCTCATCTTCAAAACCTGCTTCCGAGTCTAGAATCTCGCCAGCCGCAGCCTCATACGCCCGCTCGATCTCATCGATACCATCTGATGAATTGGTGGCCACATCGGGGCCGTCATAAAACTGAAGTCGCTCGGAATGATGGTCCGTGTTGATGCCGTCCTCGTCATCCTCATCATCAGCGACGAATACCGTTCCGGCTGATAAAGACTGCACGCTCTTTGTCGTTACTGTTCGACGTCGCTTCAAAGCCGGGCCACCATTCCGACGCACAGAAATACGATATCGGCTTTCTTCGTCATGCCCCAAAGCAGAAACGTCTCCCCCGTTTTCCGATACCTCCCCTTCCTCACCCTCCTCCTCTGACTCAATAACCATATCTGCTTCTCCACACGCCTCGGCAATGCTCTCAACCTCCCTACTCCGTTTCTCCACAGTCGCCCGACTTGACAAATTCAGCTCAATCAACGGGTCGATTCCTAATAATCGTGCAAGGTTTCCTTTCTCATACACCTCCTGTATGAGGCGGCGATGGTTGATCGTCTCTTGATCCACGCCCAGAATAGATGACAGCACGCTCATCTCATCAGAACTGCGTGAGAAGGTACTGCCCCGTCTTAAATCGACTGTTCGTGAGCCATGACGGGCACTCAGGATGTCTGCTGAGACATAAAGGGATGAAAGCATCATCTCGTACGCTCCTGCAAACGTCTGCTTCACTTTCTTAATTCCGAATGAACCCTTGGAAATATCGTTACCTTCGATGACATGAGCATATTAACTCCTATCCTGTGGAGGAAAGCACGTACTGATATCTCCGGGATCTTCAATGCTCAATAAGTATGGTCGATAGTAATCCTTCCAACCCCGGGCTTGTTTGCTGAAATACGAGCCACCATGTCGCAGCGAGATGCCAGTATTGGTATAGTTGAAGTATCTCCCATACAGCTCGAAGAACTCGAGCATCAGGACACCTAGATTCTTTGCAGAATCTATCTCCGCTCTTCGAACCTTCGGATGCATCTTGAGTGTATCATAAGCAATCCATTAGGGTTATCCGACCCCTTGCTGCGAGGGAAGGAACTATGATTATATCTGCTAACCTGCAAATGGCTGACCACCAGGCATACGATAGCGTAGCTGCCCAATCCACCGGAATAGACTTCGTTCAAGTTCCGTTGTCTCAGAAAGGACTTGACGATCAACACGAGAGCACGTAAAGCTGGGAACTCTCGAATGAAACGGTTGATCATTTCGCCAGCCCGCACGCCGTTGGATTGGTTAATGCTGATGTCAACAGCAAGGCGTCCTATCAGTGTGTTGATATCAGGATTCGGCGGAAAGGGGACAATGGAAACAAACCATATAGTGT
The DNA here is from genome assembly GCA_009806525.1 of Sanghuangporus sanghuang. Taxonomy (NCBI): domain Eukaryota; kingdom Fungi; phylum Basidiomycota; class Agaricomycetes; order Hymenochaetales; family Hymenochaetaceae; genus Sanghuangporus; species Sanghuangporus sanghuang. The sequence goes on along the minus strand of VVIT01000001.1, from coordinate 656,996 downwards.
GACGAATTTGATGATTGGTACTTTTGCCTTGGAGATGAGGGTGACCTTGTCGCTAATTCCAGTCCTTCTAACAATATTTGCAAGAGATCGCAAGGCAGCCACTTTATCCGCATTTTCCAATGTGCGTGACTTCACAACAAGGTCAATATCTCTGCCGTCATATAAGCCACACAAAGAAGCAAGTGACGGTTCGATAGCACATACCCTTGAGGTAAATATAATTTGGTTTCAAAGCTGCCGAACGGCAAGACCTTAGCATCGGGATACGTCTTCTTTACGCTGGCTGCAATAAGCAGAACAGTCATATGTCGTACTTCGTGCTCAACGGAAGTAGGCGAAATGTATTTTATATATGCTTCTACCTCCTTATGAAGCCTGCCCTGTGAAATGAATCACTAGAACCCGCAGACTAAACCAATAATTACTCACAGCTGCGCAACGTTTCTACAGCTATCCCAATCAACGTAAGCCGTCCATGGGTGTTTCCTGGATTTCAAGTTGGCCTTCTTGGCGTCCGTATTTCTCGGTGCTGAAGTGCCGTCTCGTTCTCTGTCCTCTCGCCTTCGCTTCCTCCCATTAGCCTGTTCGTCTCTCTCCCTATACCGATCCCGGTCATTCTTCCCTCTGTCCCATTCCCGAACTGGTCGCTTCGGTTGCGTGTCTTCTTCTGGCTCTAGGGCAATAAAGTCAAGATCGGATGAGAAATACTGCGATGCCTTTACGGTTTGTGGCATATTGGTAAGACGAGAGGGGCCGGCTACTGGCTGCTTGGGTGAATCTGAATCCGAGTCTAATCTAATTGGCTGCGGGGAAGCTTGTCGAGACGATTTTTTCTTGTTTTTCCTAGACCTCGAGCGAGGTGGTTCCATATCGAGGAAGGGCAACAGTGCCGCAACACACAAACGAACACGGACACCAGGTTGTTCTTGAAATTCCAATTTGTTTACATAATACACTTGTTCATTGTCCACACACGCCCACAAACTCCTACAATTTCTTCCCGCCGACCTATTCCAAACCGTCCCATGCTTCCTTTGCGATCATGCAAGTGGAATATCGTGACGACGGACAAGCCGGACTATCTTCTCATCATTATCGTTTGCCACGCTGTCTAGCGCTTCAAGGGAATTGAGCGCAACGAGTTTGAAGGTCCCTTGCACCTTGCCGTGCGCATCGTTTCCTTGACCTTCCCAAACGACACCTTTCAGCGTGCTTGAAGTTATCACAGAGCTGCCTTGTGCCAGCTTCTCGTATACCATCGCTTTAACGCCGCTCCATGACTGACTTGGTCGTATCGTTAAGTGCAAGAGGCTCGTCACGTCGATAAACGGCTGCAAGGAACGATTCAAGTTCTTATTCGTCTCGCTGGAGAGCCATTGTGAGTGCGCTTCCTCACTTTTCCAGCCCGTCAGGACCGCGATTTCGCCAGATTTTCCGACGACATCAAAGAAGTACGACGAATATCCGGAACATGTCGCTCGTTCTGCCTGGGAGGCGAGAATATGGGGTAGAATGTCCTGCCAATCTTTGCCTGGTTTCATGCGAAGAGTAACGAACAGCGTGGTCGCCATATTGTCGGAATGAAAAGATATGATTATGAGTGCAGGCTTATCAACTGATGCAAGACCACAGACGATCGTGGTGATGTATGCTCACGGATTTGAATACTATACAATTGCTTTACACACGCCTACAGATTCTTATAGCAACAGCCTATGGCAAATACACTCGTGGCTTAAGGATCCTAATCTAGAGATATCGTGACGAACGAGTTGGATAACGCTCCGATCCTCGTCGGTTTGAGTTCTGGCAAGCACATTGATGGATTTCAATGCGATAAGCTTGAAAGTTCCTTCTACTGTGCGCTCTGCGTCATGCCCTTGACGTTCCCAAATGGCATCCTCGGGTGCGACAGAGTACTCTTCAATTCCCCCTTGATGCATTGGGTAATGCGTTTTGATCTTTTTGAAAGAATCAATAGTAAGTAAGAAGGGGATCGAACACTTCTCCCTTTATGCATTGACTTCAAGTACTCAACATTTTTCACCATACTCCTCTCAATATCTTACTTCCTAAATTGAGCTTCTGGCAGGGCGAAACACAAAAAAGGAAGAAAAAAAAACACCACACAGGGGGCAGAATTACATTTCTGAGCTGCTCATATATGAAACAGAATAGGAAAGCTCACCTCTGATTAGCTGGATTCCAGTTCCTGATCAAAAATTTCAGGATCAGAAATAGGGTTTTGCCCCCTGTGGCCGTATATGTTCTGATAGTGGTGTTTTTACCGCTGGGCTGGTGTTCTTAAACAGAGGATTCAGGCCATCCAAGCCTAGTATGAACAAATGGACGTATTATGGGTTATATTCGAGAGTGAGGGAGTCGCGCTTCATACATGAGTGGAGACAATTGTAATTAATTAAATTTGATACGTAGCGTCCTCGGGAAGTTCGACCAGAATCCCTTTAGAAATCTCCCCGCACCCAAGACACCATCGTCCTACACCATCGTACAAAGCAGCAATTTGTCCTGCAGCGACTCCTATTTGCGGTTCCTCGAAAGTGATTATGATCGAACCGGGAGTCTGGGGGTATCTGTATGTAGGTTTTGAATCAACGATCCGTAATAAATCGAGCTGTGATTTTCCCTAACCTTCTGACAGTGCAGGGAACGTCGCGCATACGATGTCGAATTTGTACTCGCGCGTTGAAACCTCCGGTCTCATCAATAGCAGCTGGAACTTCATCCTGCCATATCCATCGGAAATCCTGGACGATAACGGCTGAACTATATAAGGCGGTATGATTCCTAGTTGACGGCACAGTCGGTTCGCGTTCAGCGAGACTAAGACCTCAATTTGGTTTTGACTCACGAGCCAGGAACCACATAAATCGTATTGTACGAAGTATCTTTACGAGCGACGAACATCGGCACAGGCTGCCCTCCAATCCTAGCTCCTTGGCCGATCGTGTATCTCCAGAGACCCTGATGTCTCCCGAGCTTTTTCTTGGTGAACATGTCAATAATAGGACCAGGTTTTGCGGGGATGTACTGGGCTGTGAAAAAAAATTGAATCAGTTGAACTTTCCGAAGTGGCGAAAAATAAATACTTGTTTTCAATACTCACAAAGGAAATCCTCAAATTTTCTCTTCTTGCCCACGAAGCAAATACCCATACTCTCTCTCCTATTCGCAGTAGGGAGCTTGTACTCCTCAGCAAGCTCCCGAACCTCGGTTTTCTTGAGATGCTGTAATGGGAAAATGACCTGATAACAAATGCAGAACAATGCTTTGGACTACGGAAGAGGGATACGGCAGCTAATTTCTCACCTTTCTGAGAGCTGTTTCGCTGACGCTTGATAGATAATACGTTTGATCCTTTGTCCTGTCGAGGGCACGGACTAATCTTGGTCGCAGTTCACTTCTATATGTAGCCTCGTCATTATTCTTCGTAGCGAAAGGGGAAGGGTCTCGCGTCCATTCGACACCGGCATAATGACCTTTAGACGAGATCATCAGCGAAACTCGAACTAATTACGGAAAGTAATGCCTACCAGTTGCCAGCCAGGCTGCTCCTTTCAGACCAATCATACGATCCATCAGTGCACCAAATTTCACTTCTCTGAGAATATAAGCATAGAATAGGACGAGAAACGAGATTAAGATAATGGTTTTGCGTACCGGTTACACCATACGTCCGGATTTGGAGTCTGGCCCGCCTCCCATAGGCGTAATGACGGCTCGAATACGGAGATCCAGTATTCTCGCGAAAGGTCGATCTGCATTCAGAGAAAAATGAAAAAAAGGCGTGCACATCAGTCAAAGTTTCGACACGGAGCAAATCTGAAAGAGAGTACTAGTGGTAGGACAGCGCACCAATTCACAAGGCAACCCAAGCTGTCTGCACACAAGCCGCACGTCCTCCCAGTCTTTCTCCCATTCACATCCTCTATCCGTCCCAGACTCGTCACGCGTGTCCCAGTTCCGCATGTACACAGCTGAGAGATCATAATCCTACACGAAACCAGAAAACATGAGAGGAAATCATTCAAATTTTGTCTGTCCTGCTCACCCTTTCAGATAAGAGTCGAGCAGTCACAGAGGAGTCCACCCCTCCAGACATTGCTACGACGACTTCAAAAAACAAAAAACGCACAAGTGAGTTTCACGAGAAAGACATTAGAGTCAACCATACCTCGGTCACCTTTCTTCGGTCCATGCTCCCTCAAGCTCAAGGTGGCAGAGTACCACCTTCGATGTGCTGCGTTCAAGTTTGTACGATAAGCTAACACATTCCTCAGCAAAGCTCGTCGCAGCATGAGTTTGTCGTAGGTGAAACTTCTCGACCGTAAATTTAAAGTTGTATGTTCGGCACGTGATCGTCGTGGTTCTCAAAAATAATAAATATCCATTCATTTATTCATCTTTGGTTGGAGAACGAAGAAAAAAAAAGTCACATCGTGCCGCATAGATCTCAGATAATACAGGACGCTAGGCTCGTAAGACGAACAGTCATAGAGCTTTTGGAGATTCCACGCTAGTATCCTGCGGAACTACACAACAGGAAAAGCCGCGAACTGCGTTCGAAAGAATAATTTATGCAACTTGAGCGGACGCTTTAGCACAGATGTACAAGGAAGAGAAAAGAAAAGAAAAAAATGAACAATATATTCACCAGCCACCATGAAATCATGGACAAAGCACACATTCAAACAATAAGGTATACACTGACGTGCAAAAATTCTGTCGCACCCTCTAACTTTATATCAAACCCAATGTTATCAGATTTTATATGCATATATACAAGGGACATTTCACTGTAGTTACAATAAACAATAAAGGGTATTAGGAACTGAAAGATTGAGTGAATAACTAGTAAAAAGGCTAGGTAGCCGAAAATCGACTTTTTGGGAAATCAATGTATTCTCTGGCAAAGATTGTAGAAAAATAGTTTCAGATGAGTAGAATAAGAATACACCTTGAATGGTGTAGTTTGAGGTACTGGCCAATGAGATATGACCATGTAAAGTGAGTCATTTTATCTTATTTTTGGCTTTTTTTGCCTTGTTTTTCATAAATTTGGATACTTTGAAGACTCATATCTCATCAGCCAGTACCTCAAACTGCACCATTCAAGGTGTATTCTTATTCTACTCATCTGAAACTATTTTTCTACAATCTTTGCCAGAGAATACATTGATTTCCCAAAAAGTCGATTTTCGGCTACCTAGCCTTTTTACTAGTTATTCACTCAATCTTTCAGTTCCTAATACCCTTTATTGTTTATTGTAACTACAGTGAAATGTCCCTTGTATATATGCATATAAAATCTGATAACATTGGGTTTGATATAAAGTTAGAGGGTGCGACAGAATTTTTGCACGTCACTGTAAAATATCAAATAATACATCCTCCCCCTGAAGATCGCCGAACCGTCCGAGTCGCTATGTTGTATGCCAAGTCAAGGTAGCTCCGGAACCAGGTCCTGAAGATTCATGCTTATATCCCTATGAGCGCGGATCTTCGGCTTCGTAGGCCGCGGACGGAGCGCAAGAGGCCGGACCCAGACTTTTGTCGTGCCCGCTTTCGAAGCGGTGAGCACCGCAGACGGAGTGAAGGTAATGTCCGTGAGGAGGTCGCCTTCGATGTGTTTTGTCTGTTACACCACTTAAATTTCAGCGTGGTTTTGTAGGTGAGACGAGAAGGTCACGTACGAGAACAGGTTGCACTACCGCCACCTCGCTACGGGACGGCGCGGGGTGGTACTTGGAGGAGGTCTCCTCGCCCGACATGGCTGGTGGAGGAAGGTGCAGGGTCGATCCTTCAGCTGTATTCCCCGGGCGGCGAAGAGCTAAGGAAAGCGTGGAGGACATGGAAAGTCGTTGTTGTTGGGCAGCCTGGATGGACGTGAGACGAGATAACATAAATCGGATCGACTTCAGAAAGAATTATAGGTAGAGTGAGATGCTTACTTGTAATTTAGGCCGATGTAATACTCCCGCAGAAAAATCCCACTGCATCAAGAAAAATAATGATCAACCACAGCCAAGAAGAAAAGTAACGGTGGAAGAGAGGACAGACCAAGATTAGTTTATTATCCTCCCCGACACTCCCAAACCTATATGATCGCTTGTCCGTCCGGATGGAGTCAAAAGCGACGGCAGAAATGAACGACGAGTGGCCTTGACACCGCGCAATCACTCGCCCTTCCGTCATCGAGAAGATAGTGACAAGATCGTCCTGCCCTCCAGTCTTGAGTTATAAAACAAATTAATATATAGTCGGTACCAGACAAAGGTCAAATGAACGGATACAAATTCAATGAACGTACTATTACGAATTTTGAGTCGTCCGAGAAGGCGACGCAGGTGAATGATCCAAAGTAAGATGCAAAACAATCGACCAGTCTATGATTCATTCATCCAAGGAAATTCGATGTCAGAAAGACCAGACCAAGAGACTCCACTCACGATTCTTGTAAAGCGTCTATGATTCTTAAACACCCATCTTCCGAACAAGCAGCAACTAAACGCGCATCACTCGAGTATGCAATGTCTAAGAGACGCTGTTCAAAATTCACTCGGCCACTTTAGAGACAAGTTCTCCTACCTATGACAGCTCGCTTCGAGACTCTCCAATGGCTCACAGGGTTTTTTGCCGTCCTCTCCTTGTCTGACTTTCCTCTATTCATATTGAGTGCCGAGTGGGATGTAACGGGATGCCACTTGGGCACTGTGACAAAGACACTTTCCAAGGGGTCCCACTCCTCCCTTGACGAGCTGGCATCGCCGTCCGAGGGTATAGACGAACTGGAGCTTTCAGATTGACTTGCGGGAAGGGCGGAAGATGGGCGCTTGAAGGGAGGTTGAGCGGTGAAGCTGCCGTCTTCACGTTCCTTATCGTATACAATTATCGTACCGTCTGCATGCGAAACGACGAAGACAGAAGGAGAGCCTGGCACCCATCGGACTGCTGTACATGGAGAGTTGCTAATGCAGCCCTTCAAGGGGTTGAGCAAATCGATATGACAAGGAACTTCCATACTCACCTGTTTGTTTAGTCTAACATAACGACCCGTTATTGGATCTGGACGTATACGATTAGGATCAGCTAAGTTGAAGTTATGATCAACTTTGACTGAGCCTCACCGAACCAGACGAGATCGCCCGTGCTAAAGCCTATGACGATGTCGAGGCTTGTTATTTTAGCCGTACTTCTATTCACATCATGACAAGTCGGGAACGCAGAAAACGTGATGCGCGCAAGCGGTTCCTATAAAATACAAATTAATATGGAAGCAAGCGATGCAGACACGGATCCGAAATACTCACCTTGGCCTTAACGCCGAGCTCCGTCCAGTAGAAGTTCTTACCAGAATTATAGAACAAATATGTTACAGTGCCCTGTTTGTTCTGCACGATTTTGTTGAGGTTCTCGACGCTTTGTATGCGGGTGACGAAAGTGGACGTGGTGGTTCTGATGTTATGCTTTGGTCTAGAAGCAGGCTTCTTTTTTGCTATACTGATTGAGGGCGATGAGAATAGTTTCGAAGAATCATAGGAAGGCGATTGCGGTTGCGGGTGCGGGTGCGGGTGCGGGTGCGGTTGCTGCGGCTGCAATGTAGGCGAGTGCGCGAGGTCATTCACTCCATCTTCGTCTGTGCCGGGTCTGTCGCTGCTAGAGAGACTCTGGCCATCTTCCTTTTCCTTTTCTCTGTTCTTTGATTCTTTGTCTTTACCTCCTCCGAGAAGCTGCCAGTGCGGGAGGCTGGCAGAAGCGATACCGGGCTTTGAAAGCGGATAGTGTAGGACGATAGTGGATAGCTTTGTCGGGTAGGATACGGGATACACGATGTGGGCGTTGTAGGGAGCTGGTTTGTGGTCCTCTACGTTTGAATAAACACCCTCCGGAGCGACGAAGGTCAGCTCGTTTTCCATGCGGATTTGCTTTGCTTTGCTTTGCTGAGAAGACGGAGAAGAAAAGATCCGGGTCACCTGCTCGATCCCTCCGTGCTTCACCGTATGCAGTGTGTACCGCGTCGGATCTGCGCGTCAACAACGGATCCTTAACTAAACGATGGCACCACCACTCCCACTGACACTAGCTGTCACTTAACGTCGATGTCGACGTCGCGGTCGTCGCGGTCGTCGCTGATGGCGGTGGCAAACACACTCCTTCGGCTGCCGCTGCACCCCACATCGTCTCGATCGATATTTATCCGCGTGCGTTCTCTTTATCCGCTGCCCCACACTCATTCTAACATCCTTTTGATCGCATCTCCAGGCACGCAATCTCCAGCTCCGGCAGCAATCCAGTGCGGCTGGCGCAACCGCGACGGGAGGGGCGGGCGTCGCGACAGAAGGCGCGTCTCTCGAGCCGCCTCCAGCGGGTGGACACCTCCCTTCCATCTCAACCTCAAGTCTCCTACGGACAACACGGGAACGCGCCTTACGTACACCCGGAATTAAATGGATCGATGAAGATGAAGACAGATCTCGAGGCGAGACCGCCGGCGTCGGCGGACGCGAAGCTCGCAAGATGAATCTCTACCAAGCAGTCCGCGATGCTCTCAGGTAAACTAGTCACGCTTCTCTCTCCCTGTGCACTTCCATTTCTCTTAGCACCAATTCTTCTCTATCTCAGCCATGCACTGATGAAAGACGATACTGCGGTGGTCTTCGGAGAGGACGTTGCTTTCGGCGGTGTTTTCAGATGCACCATGGTACGTTCGTTCCCGGCGCTAGCAGCCTCTCCTCTAGCTTCTAGACTTATGCCATTTCTTAAAGGGGCTTGCAGAAGAGTTCGGTACGTGTAGAATAGTGTTCATGACACGGACGCAGGGACACGTATTGATTCAATAGTCCTGGTCTAGGCCAAGAACGCGTTTTCAATACCCCACTCACCGAGCAGGGAATCGCGGGATTCGGTATCGGACTTGCAGCCATGGGCCATACGGCAATTGCAGAAATTCAAGTATAGAAACCAAAAACACCCTTTAACTTTTCGTGCTTACGCTCCGTTTAAGTTTGCAGATTATATCTTCCCCGCATTCGACCAGGTGAGCGAACGAGCGAACTAGCTTGCCCCACTCATCGAACTTATTTGTGAACATGTCTTATAGATAGTTAATGAAGCAGCCAAGTACCGGTATCGCTCTGGGGGACAGTTCAATGTAGGCGGACTTACAATCCGTACTCCGACGATGTCAGTAGGCCATGGAGGTCTATACCATTCTCAAAGTCCTGAGGGTTTTTTCCTTGGTGCATCAGGCTTGAAAGTTGGCTTCCTCCTTTCTTCATTACATGACTGTATAATTAAGCAATTTTTTTATTGTGGTTATATTCGCTTGCTTAGATCGTCATCCCTCGCTCTCCGATCCAAGCGAAAGGACTACTCCTTAGTTCAATACGAGATCCCAATCCCGTACTATTCATGGAACCCAAGATCCTCTACCGTTCAGCAGGTGAGGCAATCAGACACACCCATCCTCTTGTCTCAAATCTCAATAATATTTCTTTCCTTCGTTTCATATTCTCTATTTCAGTGGAGCAAGTCCCAATAGACGACTACGAACTCCCCCTCTCCAGCGCCGAGGTCGTCCAAGGCGGGTCGGATCTAACCCTCCTCTCCTGGGGTACACCCCTCTACCACTGCGAAGCAGCGCTCCACCTCCTCTCCACTCCTCCCGACTCCCTCTCACCTCTCATCCCCAGCTCCCTACGCAAAACATCCGTAGAACTTATCGACCTTCGTACGATCTTACCCTGGGACGTCAAGACGATCGAGGAGAGCGTGAAGAAGACAGGGAGGCTAGTCATCGTGCATGAGGCGAGTGTAACGGGTGGTGTTGGTGCCGAGATCGCTGCAGAGATTCAGAAGAGGTGTTTCTTGAGGCTGGAGGCGCCTGTGAAGAGGGTTGCTGCTTGGGAGTGAGCATAATGCCTTTTTTTTCTTTTGGCGTAGTGAGTTGCATGGACTGACTTGTTGCACCCGTCTATCCAGCCTGCCTGCTGCACTTCATTACGAGAAGTTCCTCATCCCGGACGCTATCAGAGTCTTAGACGGGATAACAGAGACGCTTTCATATTAATCGAGCGGCTTCAGGAAATACTGTATACATATCCTCCCAGTTTTAGAGTCCACAGTTCACCTTTGATGCTTGCTCGTCACAAGTCGATACCAAACGAACATTATCTTCTCATTGTGATCACAAAGTTATAAAGAACATGTAGAGTGGATAAAAATACATACATACACAGTTCGATCAGAGTCCCGTTTTTCGTGTAGCGATTAATAGTTTGAATGCAGTGAATGCATCCACGCATATGTTCCTTGTCATTTTCCTCTTCAGTATAGTATAAATATCAATCAGAGTTCAGTCTTTCGATTCCAGCAACACGACCCAACGCGTTAACAGCCCTGCCGTAAGCAGAGCGGCCTCCCAGCGCGCATACATCCGCTCTTCGCGCCATCCTTGGATACCAACGTCCTTGATGCACTGACGCCGAGCGGCTTCGTCGTACTCCAACGCGCTCGCGTGCGCTTCGAGTGCGCTTGCATACGAGGCTGAGCCATTAGATAGTGAAAGAACACGCAGTGCATTAGGCCCTGATGTGAGGAGCGAGAGGATCTCGGGGAGGCGCGTGAATAGGGCTGTGGAACAGCGTAGACCTGGCAGACGCCTCGGCTGCTTCAACTTGCTATCCGACTCGCTTGACAAGTACTTGGAAAACACGCGAGAGAAGGGTAGAGCGGCGAAGACGAAGGCGTCGTCGAAAATCGAGAAACTGGCTTCGCTTGTCGTGAACGAAAACACCGAGGTCTTCTCATATTCATGCTTCCTTTTGAGCTTCGCTTGGGTAGATCGAATGAACGTTTGTGTGAATGCGCGAGGGACTGCATCGAGCGAAGGCCAGATGACTATATCGTCATTCTGAGAAGAATGTGAATATCTGGAGCGCATATAGTCAAATCATTACTGATGGTTATACCTTCTCGAAGAAAAGTGAACAATAGCGATTCAGGACGGTCCTTTCCACAGATGATATCTTGCCTGTTCCAGTCAGGAGAGACGTTTGAAGATAGATGTTCTTTACTTCTCACCTTCATCGGCGAATGTGCATAGCTTCGGAATCGCCTAATTTATGACAGTTAGCTCTTACTCGACTACAAGTGCAATCCATAGACCTCGTCAGGAAAGAAAGACAGTTCGTCTGATATAGCCCAAGTCCATATTTTCATTTTATTCTTCCAAGAAATGTCGAGTTTGAAGTTCCATCCATTGAGCTGAAGCTGCCCCTTGACGAGCCGAGGCAAGTCTCCTGACGGATTCCGTAGTTCGATTATTCCCTGTCTAACTTCGCGAAAGATAAGCTCCAAGTTTATATGAACGATGCTCGGTCCTGGAAACTGTTCCGCCGAGTGGACAATGCTGAGATACGTCTTAGGCCAGATGGAAGAAGTTGGTATGAGAAACTTGGATAAAGCACGAAGAGCCGGAGATGAGATCGAATCTGTACGAGGTCTAGAAGATGTTTGGCTTGAGAATGAATGCCTGAAAGCAATGAGAGAGGACACAATGGACAACAAGAACAGTGCACTGAGACGAAATTGAGGGGATCCAGAAGAAAGCATCATCGTAGGGACAGTCAATAACATAGAGAAAGGAAATTGAATTATCTGCCAAACATAACTGTTGCGTATCTCTGCTAAAGCATTCTGGATTGCAAAAGTGATAACTGAGACTGTCGACATCAAGGAAAGAGCCAAGGATGCACGCGACGCGTTTGCCTTGGCAGGACGCGTCTGGGAATGACTCGTGACCCTCACGTAACGTAACGTTCACACGGGCCCAAGAGCCCATGCCAGCAAGGCATTTCATACACTCGAGTACACAACGTGTAACGTGCGCTGCTTATTCTCAGCCTCGATCTGCTTCTGTCGCCCGTCTCCACCCTCGACGCTGGCGAAGGTCTTGGCTGTCATTTTTCGTCATGGCATCCATCCTAGCACCTGTTTTATACCTTGCAATCGTCGTTGGCGGTCTTTGGATATTTAGTTCTCTGTACCGCAGACGTTCTGCAAGTACGTGTTACTCATTCACTTACAACTATCTTCTCAAGCCAGGTTAACCGAAATACTCAATACTACTATTGAATCTCAGGCAGACCGCTCGAACCTTACTTCCCTTCTCACCCAGAACGCAATGCATACGTTACACTACTTCAGAAGACTGACCCACCAGCACCCGACGCTCTCCTCAAAGCCGCACTTATCCAACGCGCTTGCGCCGACATTCGGCGTGTCATGCGTCTCCGAGAAGACAAGCCTGCCGCCCAAGCTCTCCTGCAGAAGGGTGCTATCGGCGACGACCTCTGGAACTCCGTCCTCGCCGCCGAAAAAGAAATGGAAGCGGAAATCCTCGAGGTCATGCACGAAGCCAACAGTTTCATGAATGGTTGGAGTCAATTCATATTTAACAGCGCGGGCGAGATGGTTCAGAACGAGAAGGTGCGGAAGCTACTGGAGGAATATCCGAAGATGCGCGCGGAGGCTGGTAAGTCCGAATTGCGCCCTAATCCTGTGTAAGAGTGTCTGTCAGCTTATTCTTGCCCTTTGTGTATCCAGAAAGTAAATATGGCGGGAAGAAAAAACGATCAACCACTGACAGTGCATCCAAGGTTGAATCTGGTACTAGCGCTACAATAAAGACCGAGCGCTCGCCGACACCCCAGCCTCCTACCGAACCAACTCCTGAAAAGCCGCGATCGCCTGTTTCCGCTTCTACTTCAAACGGCAGCTTAGCACCCCCAATGCTAGGAACAGATGGCGAGAGCGCAGCTTCATTAAGTGATGGCGAGCTGGTCTCGACACCCAGCAATCCGGGAAAACATTCAAAGAAATCTGTACGTTGTATACCATATCTACTGTACACTTGTCCGAAATATTGACAATCACGTCGCCACTCACAGGGAAAGAAAGGAAAAAAGCGAAAGTAGTTCCAACTCACATTCTATTGCGCTCTTTTCATTTGCCTTCCCATTTTCTCCCACTACCCTAGCATTATGTATGGCAAAGCAGCCGAGGCATTCAAAATATTCAGTCGCTCGACACCGCTTACTAAATTTCCGATATTATTTCACTCTGCTCAGATATCACGCACTTTCGCAGACAGAATTAGGCATCTTCGTAAATCTAGAGAGGTAGAAGGAAACTGTAAATTGAGAGAAGTTGATAATAGCAAAAGTACACGAGCAATATTAAGACAACGCCACAGTGTATAATGAATCCCCATGAGCATACAATAAATGAGTCTGTTGGTGTTCGTTTGAGTTTGGTGTTGGCATAATAGTCGAAAAATACGCCACGAGTGTCTAAAGGACGACATATGCATACTACCTTCACCGCCACGATCCTCTCGTCATCGACATCGGCGGTCGAATCAGCCCTTGATAACGATCGCCTTCTCGCCTCCACCCTGGCGTGTCCGTCCTGACTTGTCCAAGTGGTCGAGACCCAGACAATCTTCGGGAGCGAACTTGTGATCGTAGATCATGTCGTCTGACAGATAAAATCAGTATTGATCAATCGAATAAGTGTATGGAGAATTTTACCATCTTCGATATAAGACGGTTGTTTGAAGGTACCTGCCTGTACCAGAGCGAAGCGATACTTCGAGAACTCCTTGTCTGGCACGTTCAGCCGCGCTTGTAAGCGCTTCTTTGTATCAACAAATTTCTCGCCCTGTTGAGCACATTAGAAGACTAATCTTAGAAGAAGACCACCCCAGAGTGAAATGACTTACCTGCTTCACAACAAACTTGAATGGCACACCGTGTGTTCGTGAGAGCTCCTTTGAGAAGTGGAAGACATTGATGATTTTATCCGACTCGTCCGCCTCAAGTTCCTCGCGTGGTATCTCCTCCGCAAATAACTCCACTTGGTCAGGTATATTGCCAATCATCTCCGCTCCAGTAAACTCCTTTTGTGCCTTTCCGTCTCTTGTTACCTCGAAGATTCGGATCTTCCCCGTTCCCCCAGGAGCCAAAGTCACCTTTTTGGCAAGTTGCTCAGAGAGCTCGTGGATATTGGACGTCTTAGGCAGTAAAAATGGATAAGCCGCTTCTTCTTTGTTGAACATGCCCGTCCAAACAATCTTCAAGCTGCGTTTTGTCTCCAGCTCGATAATACTGACTTCGAGACGCTCGTATAGAATGACCGTGGATGATGGATGCGTGTAGTTATTAGGCGACATAATATCCTGTATACTCTGATTAAGGGAGCGTTTGATGATGGACTTTGGCTGCCCAGTAGAAGGTACTGTCGTCGTGAATCGGAGTTTAATCGGGTCTTGGTTAAGACGCTCCGCCACCTTTGCAGCCATCTGAAAACATTGCATGCATATGAATGCGGATCTTCAAAGTGCGGCACGAGAGGGCTTACGTGGTCATAATTCATCTTCTTGCTTAAGACAAGATCGAACTCGGGATTCATCTCATCTGGCTCGTCATATTTGGGTCGGAATATGATCATTACCCGATTTTGCAAGAAATCGTAAAAGTGTAGAGGGTTCGCGTAAAGCCCTTGGCTCTCAAGATCGTGTGTCTCCTTTTCGTTGATCTCGACTTGGAAGCAGATGATGTCACCGTCCTGGATCTCACTCTGCGCAAAAGTTATTTTGGGCTTCATGAGCTCAATCATCCCGGGTTTGATTTCCTGTGGAGTAAGGTAAACAGATTGGTCTTATGTACTCGAGCGTAAAAGGGACTACACTGACCTCATAGAGCTTCAAGGGTGTCCCTTGAGGCCACCTCATCTTTTCATTGATGTAGTTATAAAGCTCTGCTACCTTCCCGTTCCGCTGTACATAGCACTTCCCAACACCGTAGAGAGTTTGTCTTGAGGTATCAAAATGCTTGAGGAAAATCATGATCGAACCAGGTGGTACTTCCGACTTCCAGAACAATTCCATCAACATTGACACGTAATAACTTAAAATCATTCTCTTACCTCGTTGATAACATCCAGATACAGACGAAGGTCAGTTTGTCGAGCAGCCATGTTATTACGAATGACCTCCATAGCTACAAGAATTGTGAGTAATGAACATAGGCACATACAAGCATACAACTTACTCAATGATTGCTCGTTCTCTGGGATGTGAGTATCTGGTCGGACCGTCTTATTCTGCCGGTTCACCAAGACCCACAGCCTGAATGCCGATTCTGGATAGTTAAAGTGCTGAGCAACGCGACCTTTGAATGTATGGTACGTCTCCTGTTTGAGAATACGGAAAGCCGGGAGGTCTGAAGGAGGCCAATTCTTGTCGTCAAACGTTGCCAAATCGAAGCCCTCGTGCTGTTGGAAGGTTTCATCGGTGATAATCTAGAGCAACTAGTGAGTACACATGTACAGCCATGTAGGTTAATATAACAATCACCTTTGCTGTTAAGAAAAGGTGCTGTTCCTCTCGCTCTCGACGTTTGGCTTCCATCTGCATTCTTTCCTCGTCCAATCGTTTTTCTTGGATCATGAATTAGAAATGGATCACGGATAACATTAAAGCAACGACATACTGAGATGGGCAGGAGTATCCGCCTCAGTGAAGGGAGCGAGAACTTCATCAATGGCAATGTCACGAATATACACCAACATGTATGCGTTCGTGAAGCGTTTCATCGCACGCACTTGCTGGCGTTGAGCCGGTGATGTCAAGCCATTGAGTATCTCGCCACCGTAGTTCTCCTCAAGAACTTCACGGTCCGTCACAGGTGTAACACGATCATCGTCGAACTTGAGCCAACGGGTTTCGCGATCAGGTTTGATCAAAGCAAAATAATGTCCACCATGTAAGTCTCCCGAGTGTACAAGTACACCATGGAGCTTGTAGACCCAGGATTGACTTCGGTCGGTATTCTCGTCAAGGAACTCAGAAAGATCGATTTCAAAAGGGAATTCGTGACGATCATTGATCTGCACAAAATAATTAATCTTCATGTAAAGATGATGCACATGGTGTTATATTACCTTAACCATGGCATCCCGTTGTATATCATACTCGAAACGTTTGAGCTGAATGTGAAGGACTGGCGGGAATGACTCGAAAATGATACCCTTCTTCGCATCTTGGAGACCATAACCCTCTGCGTGATACTTATTATCACCATCCAGGGTCTCTACGGCAACGTAGTCGCGGAAAGATTCATAGAGATTTTTCATGCCTTTCACGTTGAGCGAAATGTCTAAAGGAGATCAACCACGTGAACATGAAGTTTTAATAAATACAGCAGTAAACTTACCATTGAAGTCCTCAATGCGTGATGATTCGTAGTCTACATTGAGGCATTTCACGTAGCTTTTCATCTTGCCAACGAACAGTTTGTTGATGGCACCGTCCGCTTTCGTACCCTGACACGGAGGTTATGAGATCCGATGGAACCCGATCATGCAGAGACGGTTACCTACCTTCATTTTAGCCTCCAATTTGTCTTGGAGAACCCGGTTGAATTCTTGGACGTCGTGTTGTAGGAACGAATCCAACGACTTCCAGCCAAACGACTTTGTTAATTCAGTTGTGCCTATAGAGTAGTTTTGCTCTGAGAAAGTCTGCCAGTAGAGAAGCAGATATTTGCTCACCAACTGGCTGATCAGATGTTTGCAGATGGTAGAAGACCCGTTGAAGAGCCAGTGCGACACTCTCTGTCGGATGATCATCTTCAGTTGGTATTTGGTAGACAGCCTAGACGAACGTTTCCATACATCAGTCTGATGGGACTCAAAAGCGGAGAATGCAGACATACACGTCGGAAATAATTGGTGCAATAGAATGACTGTAACAATGAGTTCATGTAACAGGTTGCACCTTGGTTCTTCAAGCCAACATATCCCGTCTCCTTTTTCGAATCATAACTGTAGGCCAATATCAGTCATGCATCATGCCATGTCAGCAGGAGATAACGGACTTTACAAAGTTGTGCCATAACACTCCAGTCGGGTCCTCAAGAACACGAACGAACACGCTGACATCTGCCGTCTCATCCTCGATCGTCGGTCGAGTGTGGCCCTCCTGCACCGTAAACAACTTCCTTAACTCGTTGAACCGTGTAAACCCCCAATCGCATTCCTCGGCAATGAAACGATGATGGGCATCTAGGTAATGCATTAGTCATCATTCTTATTTGGGCCGTGCTCCGACACGCAAAATGCAGTAGGTACTCGATGACGAGAATACGTACGAGAAACAGTGTAAATTGTCGGATCGTTGGGATTTGAGATGACCAAGGCGAACTGAGCGCATGCGTGCCAACCCTCCGGTGCTCTCTTCGGGTCGGCATAATCAAGATACACTGATACCGTGTCGTTCGGTGGCGCGTTCGAATTTCCGAAGGGGAACAGAAGTATTCGCCTGTTAATATGCTCAAGCATGAATTGTGAGTTGTTATCGTAAAGACGCCTACGACGAACCAACGATGGCCTCCGCACTCAAATTCCGGGCTTGTGATCTTCTTCTCCAACTTTCTCCAATTTGTCAATCGCCAGTGATATACGGCGAAGTCTTTAACTTCATGCCCAAGATCAGGCATGTTCTTCGCAGCGAAAGCGGCATCTGCATTTGAAAGGAAAGAAGTTAGACTGTCCGCGCATACAAGCTTGTTTGCTCGACAAGTCCGGGACAGAGCACTCACGATCTCGCACAGACACCGGTTCATCAATCTCCATGACAGGAGTCCCATTCAACTTCTCGTCTATTGCGTCCATTGGATCGGACTAGTGTACAGAGGCAAGAAAAGCAAAAAGAACACATGTTGAGCACGAGGGTTCGGCCAATGAGCGGTGCATGTAGCTCAATGATGACGCAGACACAGAACACTCACCATGCTTTATCACCCGCAATCAGTATGCCCGAAGAGTATGATTAAAGTGGGCGATTGCGTCGCCTTCGTTGAGCACGAATGGGAAGAGAAGCCTCCCGATGTTGTGGAAGACGGAGGGGAAAGTACTTTTGGTAGATTACGAGGATGAACGGAATGTATCGCCTAAGCCCTGAGCGTGGGAAACGTCTCCTTGCCTCAGACGTCAAGTCACATCCTCATCCATCTCATGTCATCTCCTACCTCTCTATGATAATACCCTCAGTTCCAGTACATCTCGCCGTTCATATCAGACAATGCGCCTTTAGTGAAACTTGCTTTCTATGTTTTGTGTTTCGATTTTCTGTTTCGTTTCCTTAATTCGACACACGATCCTTAGATCTCTCGGCAGGGAGGGCCTATGACGCCCTCCAACAGCCTTTCAGCTGTCCCACTGCCGTCGAATGAGTCAAAATCGTGTAAGAGCAATTCGCGGTTGGTATTTCGTATAGTACGGGATCTCGTTATGGGATCTCCTGCTTCTGGGACGCAAGTCCCCGTTGCCTCCACGATTATGGCTCGGCCGTTCAAGACGTACCCGACTTTATCCAGGTCCTCTGTGGGTCTCGTCGCCAACGGTCAAGTTAAACATATCCTGATTGAGTTCTTTTCCCGACATTGTGTGACTGATTGATCAGAATATATTTCGTTGATATCGTTCTGTCTTCATGATTTGTCGAGCATTTTGGAATACGATTTTTTGTTGATGAGGCTTCTAAGCATCCTTGGCATAATCCATAAAAGCCAGACAAATAATAATATATAAACATGACCGATTAGAGTACCATGCAAATGCCGGAAATGTAGAGAAAATACATAGATCCGTGTGTGTACAAAAGTATCTAAGAAAAATGACGAAAAGTCGTCCTTACGCCACAATACATCCTTGATCAGGAATCCCAAGCTCTTCTAACTGCTCCTGAGCAGCTTCCTTCTCATTCTGTTTCAGCTTTTGTGCAGTCTCGCGCGGGAACCAGTCTTGCATGAAATTGAGCATTGCCCAGTCGACGTTTGCTATTTCGCCAGTAAGGTGTCATTTATCGATCAGAAAGGATTGGGTATAGGCCAAGAGGAACTCACATCGATCGGCCTTGAGGACCGTCGGCGCCCGGCAACAAGGACACTGATCTTGACCACGTTTCTGCATTTTGACCAGACATCTGATGATTAAGCATGAGTCTTAGAAATCTCTGCCAGAAGAGGAAAGTTCCTTACCGGACACAAAAAAGATGGCCGCAGTCGAGGCGAATGGGTTTGAATGCAATGCTAGTGCATATAAGACACGAATAATCATCCAGGTGTGGTATGATCGGCAACAGAGTCTCGCCCACGGCTTGCACAAGGAGATGCGCAAGCGAGGTCTTCGATGTCGGTATGAGCGTCAAAATATCAGTCTGCGAATCTCCCGGATGATGGGTACGGCGTAAGGAAAAGACTTGAGAGTTGATCTCAACAGTTTTGGTACAAGCCTCCAATTGGGGAATCGGAAATGGAAGAGCTGTGCGCTTTGCATGTTTCTTGAGTATTTTCCGCGCAGCTTCTGCGTTGGCAAATTGAAACTACGCGAAGCGGTCAGTTTCCGCCAATCATGGCATTACGAAGCAGAAAAGACGCACTTTCTTCAGGTTAAGTATTAAAACATTAAGCTGCAAGAACTTCTCCAAAGCATCCCTGCTCTCCTTAAATCCGAGGTTTCTCTTATCGTTCAATCCTCGTGCTGTAACTTGTTCCGCGAACAGGGCAAGTCGTCTCTCAGCCTCTGCAACATCTCGCTCGCCCCTGTCAGACTCATGCATGCTCTCGAAGACTTCTGTCTCCATGTACAGCTGGAAAATTTCTCTCCAGGTGTACAAATCACTCTTCGACTTTCCGCCGGGCACAAAAGCCGTAGATAAGGGAGATATATACGGGGCAGTCACGGATCTGGGGTCGCTGTGCGATGACCACGGATGAAATCCAGTATGCAGAGTTGATTGTGGCCGTGCTTTCTGCGAAATAGTGCGGGCAAGGGATTCAATGTTGTTGATGAAGTTCGAGTGAACGATGGAAAGGGTGGAGGAGAGAGTCTGAAGCGCTGAATACAGTAGCTCAAAGAAGGCCATGTCTGACTGCAAGGGAATGATGAATTCCCGTGAGCCATCGGCGGAGACTCGCAGCCTTTAGAAAAACATCTTTGTGTAAGAAAAACTGAGGAAAGCAAAACTAAGTCACTCACTGCCTGCGTACAATCTCCCCGGGATGTGCTTCAGAACGCGACACATCTATCTCGCCATCGTCCCTTTTCCCAGCATCAAGTGGAGCTACATTCTCAAATGCCGTACTGTTCGTCCTCTTCTGCAGGGTCCAGATCAAGCTTTGGTCAGGTCGAGCAATTATAGGTTTTACGACAAGCATCAAGTCCTCCTCCTGCGTATCATATTCCCCGTCTGTCGGAACACAGTTCGGCGCATCTACGAGAATGTCTACAGGAGGATTGGCGGGCAAATCATCACCGTCGACGTCGGCGTCTGTTCCGTCTTCCGGATTAGGCGTCCCGACTTGAATCCGCAGCCGCGGATGGATATGCTCTCCATCATGCACTACTTCATAAACAGCCTTCGTCCTGGCCGACCGAGGGGTCGGACTAACGTCATGAGGATCCGTCGTAAAGCCACAACTGATAAGCTCTCCGCTTCTTTCTCCGAAGGCTCGCTCTTTTCCTTTGCCGGCGCTCCCATCAGAAAAAGTTGCCTCATCCGTCTGAAGAAGCGTTTGCAACACAGATGGGCTTAACCCGAGCGATGCAAGCTCGCCAACAACTTTGTTTATGAGCTTCTTAAGCTGACAGAGCAAGTATATAATCACATTAGCTACTGAATTAGGTCCAAAGCACGACAATCACCTGTCGATACTCGATGGCATTCTCCTGCAGTTCTGGTGGGAGAGTAAGAAGGAGCTGCGAGTATACCTTTGCAAAGTGCATGAATTATGTAAGTAAAATTTGAAGAAATTCAACGACATGAACGTGCGTGAAGAGTCGCCCGAAAAGGCCACGAACGTGCATGCATCGTCTACTTGTTTCCAAGATTTGCGTTATGCAATATTACCATTGTTTGGTCTAAAAAGACCGAAAATTCCGAACGATCAGCTTACGTCATTGATGCTAATAAACCATACTTATATTCTCAGAGAAAACAGCAAAATCGTCCCCAAATAACCATTCACTGACAAGTGCTCTGCTCACTACCCATACAATAATAAAGTATCGCTGACGGCTGCGCGTTGATCACCCTTTAGAGATAACTACTCATTGCTGTACTGGAGGGGCGGTACGACGTGGACCACCTCCACGTCTTCCTCCGCGACCACCTCCACGGCGACTATGTCCATACCCTCCAACATATGCTCCAGGACCCATGAGTCCCACACCACCAGGCTCGCCAAATGTTGCGACGTTCTTTTCCCTTTCTTCCTCCCGGCGGCTCTTCCCTCCGCCGCGCTTTCCTCCTCTTCCACCACGGGCCGGAGGTGCGCTGCTCGCAGACGATGATAGGTTGTCGAAAAATGATTTCTTCGGGTTGTAAGAAACTTCTTTCTCCTGAGTGGACTTGCTTGCTGCCTTCGACGCAGCATCGCCATCTTCGGAAGGATTCGTGTTAGTGTCACTCTCGTCACCGTGTCCAACGGCCTGACTTGCAAGCGCGGCTTTGTCGAACCGTGCATTCGAGCTCTGGAAGTCGAAATCCGTCTTAGGAACGGTAATTTCCGCATGCTGCTGCCCACCACCACTCTTCTTCGTACGTTGATTCGCATTCGATAAACGCACTTCACTCATTGCGCGTTCCACCTTCTCCATAGTTGCAGCAGCATTCGCGACAGAGCCATTGTTCGCACGTCGTCCGTTGCTGCTCGTACGACCACTCCCAGCATTCGTCTGTTGCTGAGGTTGTATCGTCTGTTGTTCGTTGCCGGAGGCACTCGGAAGCTGCACCGGCGGGGTCTGAGTTGTACCCGGTTGAGGTGCACCCAAAGGAGGTCTTTGACCTAAGTTTGCAGGGACTTGCTGTGGAGGGGGCGTAATACCATTTTGACCAGGAACTGGATATTGCCCAAATGCGCCATTCGGCATCGGAGGTCCTGAGGCCTGTGCATCGCATTAGCATTCATTCGTAACTACAAGCATAAGATGAATAGATAGAACAAGAATCAGAAGGAAGGCAACGGAAGCATCCACATGGTGTTTTTGCGCTCTCGGACGCTCGAGCTTGTGCCCGTTTACATCCGTATTGGCTTCATCACGGAGAGAAGTGCGTGAAAGAAGGCAGTAGGACTCACTCCAATCACAGCTGGATCATCATGGACACTCCTAGTGCGTACTGGCATAGGATCATTATCGAGAGCAATGTCTTTCACTTCAGAGGCACGGAAAATGATGAACTGGTATGGTAGTTCTGCAGGCGGAATGTACTCCTCAGGTGGCCTATAATTCAAGTATTATTAATAGCAGAAGATATATGGACGTAATCAGTGGCATGAGATCGAAAAGTGCCGTGGGCAAAGCAATGTGAAGTATCAACATGATTGGGCGTAGGTCGTGGGTCACCAAACGCATTGTTTATCTCATTGCATTGCCCAAGAGAAACGAATGGAAGAGAGTATCAAAAACAGACACGTACCGTCGATTTTCGGTGCCCATGGAGTACACTACATCACACCGACATAGTCGAAGTCGTCGTAACCATCAGCAAAAGAGCGCGTCTCAACAGCAGCGTCAGCCCTCAAAAAGCCGCTTACCATTTCGTAGTTGGATTGTCGAGTTCGAAGGATCAAGACCAGCGAGAATACCGCGATAACGGACATCAGAATGCGATAAGAGAGAAATGGATTTCCTGTGTGGGGGGAAATGCAAGATGAGAAGTGCTGTGCACTAAACTGCGACGAGACGACCGACCCGATGAAGCTATTCGCCATTTTCGTTTTGTTCACAGGAGCTGTACGTTAGTACGAGAAAATCGACTAGAAATAAGATAGTTCGCTGAAAAGAAAGGATGGCAGGTATACAGAAGAGTAGGAGAAGTGTTGAACGACGCCAAGTTAGTTTGCCGCGCAACACGAAATGGGATGCTGGATGACTAAGCAACTACCTTGATTCAGAATAAATTTCGAATTTGCCTTGTAAACAACATGTAATAATATATTTTTGCTTTGCGTATAGTACTACAAAGAAATATTAACGATATGATGTCCCAGACCGCCGACTGGAAGCTTAGGGAACACAAGAATTTGCTCCAAAGCGATGACAGCGTTCGTGACAAAACCGTTGTTTGCACGTCGACCATTACTATTGCTGCTCGTACGACCACTCCCAGTAATTCATCTATTGCTGAGACGCACTCGTCTGAGGTCCTTGGCCTAAGTTTGCAGTAGCTCGCCGTGGAGGGGGCATAATACCAATTTGACCAGGAACTGGATACAGTGTTCAGAGGCACTATTCGCCATCGGAAGTCCTAGACGCTGCGTATTGAATTAGTACTCATCCGTAACTGCTAGCATAAATGAATGAATAAATATAGGAAATGTCAGGAGGCAACGGAAGCATCCACACGATGTTGTTTTGGACGATGACGGCTCTTTGGGTCTGTACCCGTTTATTTTACATCCTCTATGTTGGCTTCTTACACAGTGGTCATCGTAATTACGTAAGTGGAGTAATCGGAGTGTGAAGCGGAATGTGAAATATTTCGCATTCCGCATCATATTCCCACTTTCTCAGATCCGGAAATAAAATCGCCACTATGTCATGAAGAGAAGTGCATGTAATCAAATAGTACTCACCATAATCACAAACACGGATCGTAATGGACATTCATAGCACCTACTATCATAAAGTCATCGTTAAGAGCAATGTTTTTCTTTTAACTTTGGAGGCACGGAGAATAATGAACTGATATTTACACCTCAGCCAACCCGTATTTATTAGAAACAGAAGCGTTTAAAAGCCGAGAAATAAAAGTGCTATCCCCGGGACCGAGCAATGTGGTCAAAAGCACCACCGTGATTCGCGTGCTCAGCATGACTCGTACTTCACTCTTGGAGCCAGGCTTCAGACTTATTTCGAATCAGACTTCAGACTTCCGAGTCAGACCCAAGACTTTTGAGTCAGACCCGGACCCGAACATACTGTGTTTGAGAATGTTCTATTTATTTGAATTTGCCTCGCATATAGCACATTTTCTCTCGTATATTGTAAACACCAAAGGTTGTCCACTACGTAAAAGAGAAGACGAGAGCTTGCTTCAAGCCACCGCCAAACAACTAGAGCATCTAGAGAACAGCGCCCAACCTGAAAGAACTTGCATTAGTTTCCATTTGCGATATATGAATATACAAGACAAGGTATAAGCCGCCGTCCCGCTCGCGGAAAGGACTTGTTTTACTTTCGGAAGAAAGGAAGAGCGAACGCTCCAGCGAGCACCAAAACGGTTAAAACTATAGCGAGAATGCGAGAAGAATCGTTTTCAGATTTGACCTCTCCCGATCGCTTGCTAGCGGGTCTATGGTGTGGAGTCGAGCAGGACGGCGCTGGCGAATCAGGAAAGACCAATTGCACGTACCCGATGGACTTTAATCCCTGAATGCTGTAGGACTGTCAGGAAAGAAGATCATATGATAAATAAAGGTGGACATACTAGTAGCCTTCTATATTTCGTTTGATGTCATCCTCGGTTCCTATCGGTACACCGTCTAAAGTCAGGATCAACTTTGTGGAGTCGCCTGACTCATCAAAAGTTGCGACTAGAGAAGCGAAATGCTCTATGAATCATAATTAAAATGAAAACTGACGTGATAAATCCCCGGCAAAAGACCCACCAGAAGGCCAGTTGGGGCTTGACAGTGCCCATTTCTGAACAAAGCGCTTCGGTTTTTCTACAGACACGAATTCGCCCTTGACGCCTCCACCGAAAAGGGAGAAAGGAGCTCCCGGCTCTGGTATCGACTAATAGACAAAAGGTGTAAGACAGACATGCACGTTCCGAAGACACTTTTCTTACCTGAGCGGGGGCCCGAGACCACAACGGAATCTTGTTTTCTTCCGTCAACAACTGGAAGAGATCTTCCGCAGATGCCATGAACGAAGATTCCACTTCTACCTTGGCCGTGTTGAGCGGCTTCTTCTCCTGCTTGACAACCTTCGGCCCATTTGCTGAAGACGTGGAAGCAGCAGATTTAGTTGCAGGAGCCGGAGTGCCGGTACGTGAAGGCTCTTGAGAGCCAGTGACCTGAAGGTCTTTGCCATGAGTGGCAGTCAGTGCGACAGGGAATTCAGCGAACTTCGCCTCGAGTGCCGTCGGAAGTCGTGCCTTTGCAAATTCGAAGAGTTCATCCACAGCAGGCGAGGAACTTGTCGATAGAGACCAGTAGTACTTAAGTCAAAAGTTTACATTGAATGAAGATTCGGTGTGAAGAATGAATACATCGAACGTACGACATAATGCGAAGTCCTATCCAATGTAATCTCATGGGATACTTCAGGAATCTTCAGCCGCCCAGATACCTCCGTTCCGTCAGACGCAGTTCCTTTCCACTTCAGGTCTACAGAGCAATCGTAAATGGTGATGAGTCTGCCAGGATCAGGATATGGTTAGGTCGAGCGAGCATTCCGTCAGCCAGCTCTTTCCCGCAATCTGACTAGTGCAACTCACTTTGACTTGCGCTGACCGAGCTCAATATCTCCATCCACGTCTGTCACTTCCGAGATAGACACGACCTGCTCGCCTTCTTTGATCTCGATGGTGGGCAGCTCACGTTCAAACCAGCTCTTGCCCCATGAAGTCACGTTCTTATTCTTCCAATGCCAATTTGCGGTACTAGGTGGCATAGACGACATGCTGAAAGCTCCTGAAGTTTAACGACTAGTTGGATGAAATTATGAAAGCAAAATAGGACAAAAAAAGTGAATGAGATGGAAATGGCAAGGGCGTTGTAAAGGAAGACTGTTTGTTGAAATACGCGTCCAATGGTTGGTGGGCTCAATCTAGAAACTTCTATGCAGCTTTCTCAATTCGGTATAATACCTCAAAGGCAAACAAACACCTCAATCTTCATCCAGCCAAACATAATTGAATCACCGGTACTGTAGGTGTAACGACTACAAGTGTAGTGCGACTGGTATTGCCTGCTAGGCAAACTCATGAAAACAAAACACATCGACGCGTCGAGTTTCGGGACTTATCTGTGTTCGGCTCGTGCTGACTGTCTGATCAATTCAATCCCATCACCCATCTGCATGCGGAGCGAAATGTAAATATAGCGGTTCCGTGGAAACATCCGATCTACGATATGACTCGAGCGTAATACGGGGTTCCCAATTGGTAAAGCTCCAAGCTCGCCGGTTCAACACGATACAAATGCTACCGTCTCCCAAAGCTCGCCTTACTCTTCACTTGATAACACCTCTTTTATTGCGTCGTGAACTCTGCCAACACTCGTCTTAGATGCTAAGTCTCTAATCTCCGGGAAGCTATGCTACTCACAAACCCTCTGAACTGGTTCCGTCGCAAGCCTGCTCCTGCAGCATTTGGAAAAGATAAGATCGTACCAGAAAGTGAAGCGTCGTTCGTACCAATCATGCTTGATATGCTCTAGTGCAAACTAATAACTATTATTCTTTGAAGACTCTTATCCAGATTGACTTTCGAGTGGCTTGCTCCTTTCCTATATGTTGGTGCCAGCAGACCGCTCGAGAAGGATGGTCAGTACCGGTGCCCCCACTTGCTTTGTGCTTCGTTCCGATCAGCATATTTACGATAGACTTGTGGAGCCTTCCGCCTGAGCGGCGTACCGAAGCTCTCACGAATCTTGTTGAAGAACATTTTTATAAACGTCTACCGCCTGAGAAAAGACCGTCTTACATGCGAAGAGATTCGTCTGGGGATCAAAGAAATGAGTCAAGCAAGTGTGACCCTGGAGACGAAAAGGGGGAAAGCGAGAAAGCAGAAGACTTCGAAGCAACGCCACCAGATTCAATAACGAATGTTGAATCAATGGATGGGAAACGTCCGAAATTCTCCTTCCTAAAGCTCAAGAACGTCCGGCAGTCGATCTCCAAGGACGCCGATAAGAAGGATCCACCAAGGTATTCAAAGCGTCCCCTCCTCTCCGCTGTCCATGCAGCCTTCTTCTGGCGTTGGTGGAGCGCAGGATTCTTGAAGCTCGGTGCTGGTAATTGACAATATTAGCACTGCCTGAGATCGCTTGACTGATCCGTTTCGTTTATAGATACATTGAAGACTACCAGTCCGCTTGTATCAAAGCTGCTCCTCGCATGGCTCACAGATGCTTTCTTATTTGCTCAATCTGGAGGTTTGACGTCTCGTTATACGTGTTCACGGATTCCATGTTAATTACTTATCTATGAACACAGGTCAGACATCGCAACCTCGAGGGATCGGGTACGGTATTGGACTCGGTATAGCTCTCTTCGCAATGCAAGGTTAGCTGGATTCATCATCTAAAGTCTTGAGTTCATGACACGAAGTCCTTCCAGAGGTCGCTTCGCTTGTAAGTTTCTAGTTCTTATGCCTTCCATTCAGTGTCTCAATATTGATTGGCAGATGACGAACCAATATGTAATGTGTATGTTCCATATCATTGTGATAGGTTATTTCTCATATTCATTCTCATATTTTGATTTTCTGCCCTCCGTTTCTCCAGTCACCATGACGAATGGCTTGTGCCTGAGATCTGCGGTAAATACCAAAGCCAGTTTGTCATCGTCAGCCGTGGTCAATATGTTTCTCTAGCTCATTGGAGCTATTTTCCGCAAATCATTGCGTCTCTCGGGAAAGGCGCGGACAAAACATAGCGTCGGACAGATCACAACGATGATATCCACAGGTAGATACTTCATTTGCACTGTCAGCATATCGTGATTAATTCTCATGCATCAGATGCAACGCGCCTTGATCTCGTATCTGCAAACATCCATAAGTAAGAATTACGGACCAGTTTCTTACAATATTTCTGACAATACTTCTCTGGTAGTCTTTGGGTTGCGCCGATTCAGGTGGGTTTTCACACGGATGCTTGATTGTAAGGAACTAATCATCGTCTACAGATCGTCGTTGGTGTTGCATTACTAATTGATAATGTGTGTATACACATATACTGTTGAACTTGTTTTTGATTATAGTAAATGTAGTTGGGATATTCAGCTTTGGTCGGCCTCGCAGTAAGTAGAACTTTACCTTTCTGTCTAAGCCTGTCTATCAGATGCTCCCATCCTCGAACAGGTCCTGATAATCGGCTTCCCACTGCAATACATTCTCGTACGAATCATGGTCAAAGCGCGCATGTCCATGGTACAGATCACAGACAGACGAGTGAGGTTGACGAATGAGGTAAAAACCCGTCGTCATCGTTGTCTTTATTGTTTTCCTGACACTCGGATTTTCCCATAAGGTTTTACAGGGTATTCGGTTGATCAAACTATACGCCTGGGAAGTCTTCTACTCTCACCAGCTCGCTAGTCTGAGAGAGAAGGAGATCGCGAAAATCAGGCGAATCACGTATGTGAATTACTGTAGTTCCATCTTTAGGGTATTGCTCACCCTTGCTTTTGACAAGTTATGCACGATCATTCCTGTTTTCGGTCGTCACCATCATACCGATTGCAGCCTCAATTCTGTCTTTCGTGAGTATGACAAAAAGCACTCAGTAATCTAATGGAAACTAACATATCTCTGAAGATCACGTATGCACTAAGTGGCCATGCACTTGATCCAGCGATAATATTCAGCTCATTGCAGTTTCTAAATGTAATCATCTCTCTTTCTTTTCATTCTTTTTGTTTATTGACTTTTCATTTCTCGAAGATAATCCGAGCTCCTCTTATTTTCTTCCCGATGGTGCTTAGCCAAGTATCGGATGCAGCAGTGGCACTGGGTCGAATTGCTGACTTCCTTACGGCAGAAGAACTCCAGGAACCGTATCTCATTGACAAAGCCCCAAGTAACAAACATGCAATCCGTGCCGAAGGGTCTTTCACCTGGGAGACCGTTGGGAAAGTGGATAATGACAAGTTCGGAAGGAAAGGACCAGACGCACGGGGAGACACTGGAAAAGGCAAGCCGAAGAAGCCTGAGCATCCCTCCGAAACAAATATTGTCAGCACCGGAAGAGCAAGAAAATGGTGGCCGAGGCGTGAAACAAAAGCTGATACTGCTATACTTCCCATGCCTGTGACTTCTGAGTCTCCAGCATCTCAATTCGGACCCAACGAAGGAGGAGCAAGTGGAGCTGTTAAGACGGACTCACAAAGCAAAGACGACGAGGAGACTCCTTTTGCTTTGACTGATCTAAAGCTGAGAATACCCCATGGGCAATTCGTAGCTATTGTCGGCCGCGTTGCGAGTGGAAAGAGCTCACTACTCCAGAGCCTAGTTGGTGAGATGAGGAGAGTGGACGGGGAGGTAAATATCGATCTGTGATTGACTAATATATGCATTGCTTTTATCTTTGTTGGCCATCTGCGCAGGTTGTCTTCGGAGGCAGCGTTGCATACGTTCCTCAGCAACCCTGGATAATGAACGCAACATTGCAAGAAAACGTCCTCTTTGGAAAGAACGATGATAACGCGAAGTAAATGTATTTTATAAAGGGCGGAATACGACATTACATTCTCAAATTTCTCCCTGCATCAGATTTGAGGAAGTCGTCCATGCATGCTCCTTACAGCACGATATCAACATGTTACCCAATGGCGTGGACACAGAAATCGGAGAGAAAGGCATTAATCTTAGCGGTGGACAAAAGGTACATATCTTCCAAGCGTCGTTGCCGCGGCGCTGATGCCTGCTTTAGGCGCGCGTATCCCTTGCTCGAGCTGCATATTCAGACTGCGACATAGTCCTACTTGACGATCCATTGAGTGCGGTAGATGCCCACGTTGGAAAGGCTATTTTGAAAGATTGTCTACTGAGTGGACCGCTCGCGAACAAGACCCGCGTTCTTGTGACACATGCGCTGCACGTATTGGCTAAGACGGATTATATCTACATGATGGATAATGGGAAGATTACGGAGGAGGGCACATTCCATGTATGTGTGATTTCTCTGTCACGCCTGGATTTTGCTTAAGACTTGCCGATCTAGGACCTTATGAAAGACGGCAAAGAATTCGCGAAGCTGATCGAGGAGTTCGGTGCTAATGAAGAGGAAAATGAGTCAGACAGTGACACGGTCAAAGTTGACGCCAAGGCAGAAGTTTTCAGCAAAGCTGCCGATTCTCCGGACGGAAAGAAAGATCGTCTTCAGCTCATGTCGGAAGAAGAACGCAATACAGGCGCTGTTTCGTGGTCCACATATAAAGAGTACCTTCGGCATGCTGGAGGAATCATCTGGGCACCAGTGATTATTTTACTCCTTGCTCTCATGCAGGGGGCTTCCGGTCAGTAGATGTCAAGATTATGTACCTTCTTCGTTATTGATATTCTTTGCGACTGGATGATCAGTCGGTAACAACTTGTTCCTCGGATTTTGGACCGCTCTTAGCATATCCGGTTTCTCTGAGGGAGACTACATGGGTGTCTATGCTGCGCTCGGAGTTGCCCAGGCAGTCCTCACCTTCTTGTCAAGTTTGATATTCTGGTATGCGATGGTCTCTGTCTAGATGAAACTGACCATGATATGCTGACGCTTCAAAAGTCTTGTCGGCCTATATGCCGCTCTGAGGCTTTTCAAAACAGCATTGATGGGTGTTCTTCGCTCGCCTGTATCATTCTTCGACACAACACCGATGGGTAAAGTTTGTCTATTCATATCAAAGTTCTGAGTGTCTCAATGCTCGCAGGGCGCATCATCTCGCGATTATCAAAGGATCAGGATACACTAGATACGCAGTTAGCGTTTTTTATGTATCAGGTGATTACAAGTGTGGCACATTTCTCATTAGGCGGAGCTAACAGATTCAAAAGCTTCTTACAACATTCAGCAATGTCCTTGGGACAGGTAAATTACCTTAATCAAATATTTTTGGTCACTGATGCTGACTTTGTTCAGTGGCACTGGTCTTTTATACGTTCCCTTATCTGGGAATCATTTTCGCTCCTCTGAGCGCTATGTACTACCTTGTCGCAAGCTTTTATCGGAAGACAAGCGTAGAGACGAAGCGACTCGACTCGTTGCAGCGCTCAGCCCTATATGCTTCCTATTCGGAAACACTCACGGGATTAGCTACCGTTCGAGCGTACCGCCAGCAGGTGAGGGCATGTCTGTAATCATTACTCAGTGGTTCATACTGTATCAAAGGAGCGATTCATTGATACGGCGGAGCATGGGATGGACCGTGAAAATAGAGCATATTATATGACCATCGCCATTCAGCGATGGCTCTCCGTCCGGTTGGACTTGTTCGGAAACTTCCTTATTCTTGGTATAGCACTATTTGCAGCAGGTTTTCGCAATTCGGTCAATCCATCCAAAATCGGTGTAGTTCTATCGTATTCTCTCAGCAGTGCGTGTTTTTCCTTGGACAAGATTTTATCTCGTCACTGATTCAGTCTAACTACAGTCACTCAGGTCTTCTGCAAGTACCTTTCTCTACCTGTCCCTTACACTCAATTGATGCTTTGATTGTGCAACAGCCGATATGGTGTCTCAGGTCGCCCAGAACGAGCAGAACATGAATGCAGTGGAACGAGTGCTAGTATACGTGGATCTTCCACCAGAGGGGACCTCCACAAAGCCGGGTAATGTTCCTCCTTCGTGGCCTCAGAATGGTGAAGTGAAGTTCAAGAACGTAAAACTGGCATATCGCGAGGGCTTGCCACTTGTCTTGAAGGGTGTGAACTTTGAAGTTAAACCAGGCGAAAAGGTATTTGCATATCAGTTGCTCGGTTCGATTGTAGACGCTGACTTTGGACCTAGGTCGGGATAGTTGGACGAACTGGTGCAGGTGAGATGATCTTAAACTTTTGACTGGGTGGTTGGTATGCCGAGCTCTTTCAAAGGCAAAAGCTCGCTTCTACAGGCTCTGTTCAGGTAATCATCCGATACATACACGTCTTGATTTACTTGCTCACCTCTACTCAGAATGGTCGAGCTTCGAGACGGCGCTATTGAGATCGACGACATAAACATCCAGACGGTCGAGTTAGAGATCCTGCGCCAACGGCTCGCGTTGGTCCCCCAAGACAGTACGCTCTTCCTGGGAACATTGAGAGACAATCTGTAAGTCTGAGATGCACTTGCTTCTTCCATAGTTATTAAGGTGTCACTGCAGCGATCCTTTGAATACGCACACTGATGCTGAGGCCATCTCAGCCCTCAGACGTGCGTGGTTGGTACCACCAGAGGGGACAGTGATGGACCCAGCTGCCGAAAGAAAATTCAGCTTAGATGCTACCGTGAGTGACGAAGGTAAGCTTTCAATGCTTTTCTCACGACTCCGTTCTGACAATTGCGACGAAGGATCTAATTACAGTGCCGGCGAGAAGCAGCTCCTCGCTCTTGCTCGAGCACTTCTTAAGAACAGTCGTATTATAGTCCTTGATGAGGCTACAAGCAGCGTGGATGTCGAAACAGATGCGAAGTTGCAGAAGACCATACAGTCAGAATTCTCTTCGTGCACTCTCCTGTGCATTGCCCACCGTCTCAAAACCATTGGTGACTTTCTTTGATACAGTGTTTTACATTTAACTGCTGACAATTGATTTCAGTGTACTACGACCGTGTTCTTGTGATGGACGCAGGAATGGTTGCTGAGTTCGATACACCATTGGCTCTGTTTGATAAAGAAGATTCCATATTCCGGTCACTTTGTGATGAAGCGGGACTAACCAGGGAGGACATAGTGAGAATACGAAGCGGAGCAGGCAAAACTATAGACTGAACGACAATTGACGACCTTGTCAAGATCAGATAGAGATAGAATTTAGACTTAGCACATTCCGTGCAGACAGATTTCCGTGATGTATTGAATTTACTTGTGAAGTAGTATTTTTTCTAGCCTTCCAAATGAAGCGTCTTACATAAACCTCAAATTAAGTTTCGTTTCCTGTTGTTGGCGCGGCCGGTTTAGCAGCCTTCGCGTCTGTCCACGACCATCCTCACTACCCCCTCCTTCCACTCTTCAACAATGGCCGCCGTTGACGTTCAAGAAGTTCGCGCAGCCGCGTATGTCGGGTTTGATACCATCACGCAGCAGATTGAGCACAAGCTCTTGAAGCGCGGTTTCCAATTCAATGTCATTGTCGTCGGTACGCATCAGTTTTCTCTTTTCTTCCGTTTTTCCTGGCTTTGTAGGCATCTGTGATGGTCGTTGACTTTTGATTGAGTGTAGGTCAGACCGGTCTCGGAAAGTCTACGCTCATTAACTCGATTTTTGCGTCGCACTTGATCGACTCAAAAGGTCGTTTGGAGGCAGACGAGCCTATTCGGCAGACAACCGAGATTCAAGCCGTCTCTCATGGTAGGTCTTCGTAGTGAAACGTGTCACCTGCTGTGCATTGAATAATACGCTTAGTTATCACTGAGAATGGCGTACGACTTCGATTGAACATTGTGGACACGCCAGGATACGGAGATATGGTCAATAACGAGAACTGGTGAGATGACCTTCTGGTTGACATTGTGATTTCTCTCACATCATGTTTTCAGCTGGGATCCTATCATCAAATACATTAAGGACCAACACAGTGCATACTTGCGCAAGGAACTGACGGCCGTTCGTGACCGCTATATCGTAGACACGCGTATTCACTGCTGCTTGTACTTCATCAATCCGACGGGTCACTCTCTTAGACCGATCGACATCATTGTCATGAAGAAGCTTAGTGAAGTCGTCAATGTCGTCCCCGTCATTGCAAAGGCCGACAGTCTGACTCTCGAAGAGCGCGAGGTTTTCAAGCAAAGGGTGCGTAATTTTTATTTACTGTATCATCTACGTCAGTCTCAATTGCTGTTAGATTCGCGCTGAGCTCGTCTATCACAACATTGTCCTATATCCTTTCGACACAGATGAGAATGACGAGGAGGAGCTACGTCTCAACGAGAGGATCCGGGTACCTGGCTCCGTTTTATTCCCGTCGTTTTGATCGACTGACGTGCATGACTCTAGAACATGATTCCTTTCGCCGTTGTAGGATCTGAGCGAAATGTAATCATCAACGGCAAGCAAGTGCGTGGCCGCAAGAACAAGTGGGGCGTCATCAACATTGAGGATGAAAACCACTGCGAGTTTGTCTACTTGAGGAACTTCCTCACAAGGTTAGATCTGTTCGCTCTTATCTTTAGTACATTCGCCTGACCGATTAACTCGAATCTAGGACACACCTCCAGGACTTGATCGAGACAACTGCTCAGATCCACTACGAGGCCTTCCGTTCGAAGCAGCTTCTCGCACTCAAAGAAAACGCGAAGGAACAACCACGCCCTGCTCCCGCCGCTTAAAAAGATCGGAGAAGGAACTAGTGGTAGTGTCCCGGTCCTCTTTAATTTACTGGACTCTTCCCGTTCGCTAGAAGCTGGATAATTGATGTTTTTGATACCCTTCTTTACCCGTTTGCCTCTCAGGGTCGTCTCCTCCACATCGTACCGTATTCTCCAACTCCGTTCACTCCTTGAATGCGTTATATGGATCCGTTCCTTTCTGTGCCGCTAGTGTGCGTGTTTTGCTTGTTCTTGTCGGTTCTTATTCTTGTCTTTGCATCGTATGTCGGTCCTTAGTTGCTTTCTTTATAAAATTTACACATTTTATATAAGATTTGCCTTACAGTAACAGTAAGGTTTGTGAAAAATAGGTTATGAGTCCTGCTTCATGTCCGCACAAAAGTCGTATTTGGCCTTTGGCAACTCTCTACATGACATGGGATTGGCGCTGAATCGAATCGCTCAGAAAATTACTTTGAAGAAGTGTGGCGTCTATCATCTCATCATGAAACCATAATCGCAACCAAGACCCAACAACAACAAAAACAACGGAGATAGCGGGTAAATTACCAATACAATACAAAAAGGGAAGGTGACAGTACGACAAATAAATCACAGCAATACGACGGGAGTAGACGCAAGGGGTACTTTTTTTGACAAGGGTAGAGAAGCTCATCCATCAGGATGGCGGGCAGTGGCCGAATTTTAGCCTATCATCATCCGGGAGTCGTATTCATCGGCGGTCATAACAGCAGCGGGGACGCTCATGTCAATCGCTGGAGCAGGGAGATTCGGACCCTCGACTCGACGACCCCATGCGTGGTGCCATTTGACGTACATGTGTAAGCTCAGCTCGTCGAGTTCTAGTGAGTGAAAGAATAGGGTCGTTAGTGTGTGTATGTTCATAGAAGCTCAGAAGGGATTGGAAAAAAGGAGCAAGCGTGCACGTAAAAGGAGTAAATGCGAATCACTCGGGGGTACGAAGAGGCGTCTAGATAACAATAAAATTGAATTTGAAGAACAAATTGCTGACCTTTGTCGGTGCCCTCCAAAAATCGCTCTATCAGCGCAGGAGGGTACCCAGTAGCGACAAACATGGGTTGGCAGGACCTCACATACTCCTATTTCCGCGCGAGAAAGTATATAATTAGCTCATTAGCTTGAACGGAAGAAAATGAAAAGAAGCGCAAAGCGTTGCAATATAGATAGTGGCAGCACGGACCTTCATATTCTGGCGCATGAGCGTTCCCATCATCTGGAGTCGTTGCGTTTCTTCTTGGGTAGGTCCTGAGATAGTGCGAAATAGGAAAAGTGGCGATCCGTTTGGAGAATATCCGAGTTCACGGAGGCGATTTTTATTTAATGAGGGCGCGCATCGAGACGTTGAGAAGACATCAGGAAGTCAATTGAACCGGCACAGAAGCTCTTACCTTTCTTCCACGGCCCGATAGGAGTCAATATTTCCCTGTATTGAACCTCACGAAGCATAGGACATGACTCCATCCATCGACCGAGGAACCTGCCTGCGTCTATTGCACTTCCTCTGGATTTCATGAGATTATAAGCCTCTTCTCGAAGGTCAGTGGAGTACATGATAAGAAAATAAATCGGACATCGTACCGAAGGTCGCTCGAGCTAACCACGACTGGCCGGGAGCTCCATCTCCAAAAGCAGGTTCCTGAGCAGTTCCTTTCTCATTATACATTTCAAGATTTCCTTCTGTGTAAAGGAGGATACCACCTGTAATGACTGACGTGAGGCCTGTTGCATAATAAATGCAATATAGTGCACAAATACCTGGTCGGACGCATTTGGCGGCTTCGTGAATAAACCCCTCAAAGTCAGCGACCTATTTTAGATAAGTTTTTTTTTACAAATCGCTTCGTTGCAAAGTGTACAAACCCCATTCGCAGTGCAGCGTGCATGTACGACATCAAAGGAGTTGTAATAGTGCTCAAGGCCGAGAGTAAACTGTCACAGACAAAGGATTTCGTTAGACAGCCACTTTCGTTGAGCAGTGTTCAAAGCTGACTAACATCGTCAAATTCCAATCTAGACTCGCGGTTAGAATATGTTATTGACGCCAACAGACACGTACTCACCGGCAATTGAAAGGTGGCGGTCTAATTTCAATTGGCATGAGAGGGGAATCGGTACAAAATCTCCTGTCTTACCTCGTAGTGCTTGGAGCCAAGTCAACTCCGACGACCTGTAAACATTCAGACATTCAATAATTACTTGTAAAAGAATGTCCGTAAAGGTGATTATTCCACCTGTGCATGAGGGAACTCTTGAGCCATTCCCATTGCCCTGAAATGTAATCCGGTGAAGATTTGAGCAAATCTGAGTGCTTCCGTAAATGAAAACGCGTCATCACCAATTTCCGCCGCCGCAGCCTGTACTATTCAGTGAGTATCCGGATGAAGGGTAACTTTGGAAGTTGGGGTGGTCTTCTGGACCCAAACCTACCGAGGTCGAGAATGGCCCTTTGTCGATCGGACGTCGGTGCTAGAGCGCTGCGGACTTCTTCTACCGCGGCATAAAGTCCTCCGAGAGCGAGTAGATTGACCAGATGTTGTTTGTCTCTAAGAGAGGTGGGGTTAGTCAACCAAAAGGAAGCAAAGAAAAAGAACGGAAGCTGGGGCTTACAATCGGCCATGTTCGCCTTCGTCTGGAGATAAGTTGAATACAGAAAATGAGCCTACACAGAAACCCGAAAGTAACGCAGGATTAAATAATTGAAAGAAGCACCTGCAGGAAGGAGATATAGCTCGTTCGTCGAATTGAGTTTTCTTCCAGCAATCTCGCGAAGCATCGCTTGTCCGTCACGCATAGAGCGGTAGGAGTAGACGGAAGGAGCCGGACTGCCATCCACGGAGGTTAACATGGATGACGATGTACTGCCCGTGACGGTCGTGGTCGTAATCACGCTGCATGAGTCGTCGATGTCCATCTTCAGGGTACCCAAGTACTAAGCAGCAAGAGTCCAAGCCAAGAAAGGAACGTAATAAAGTAAGATAGATAACAACAAATTAATCCCAAATCACTTCTTCAAAACCCGCAAGTCGCGATACACAAATATTTGATCCCGGGCACTGGCAGTCCGTTCTTGGATGAAACGTCCCGACTTTTTTTTTGAAGATGTCGAAATGTCTGTCGACAAGAGATGCGACCTAAACACCTATGTGCGAGATGGCGCTTGACCACAAAACTTCCAGTCTAGTGGTGTTCAGGAAGCACCGAGGTGTGGGAGAGAGGACTGAGGGTTTGTTCAGATTGTTTGCATTTGAGAGGACGGTGCTAAGGTATTATATATAAGCGGGGAGGACTGTTTAGTCGGGCCCTTTGAAAGTGGTAGCGGCGGAGAGTGGCTGCGACCTCCGAGACGGTGAGCCTCCTCCATACGCGCACCGGATGATCAGGTTCCCTCACATCTCGCATGAGCATTTACGGCCTCGTCACGGCGGCGATAAGTATTTAATTCTATTTCTCTCAATCTCTGAAAATCTCTCAATCATGCGTGTGACTCCACCAGCCCGGCCCTACACGTGGAAACTTTCAAGTTACTATCACTGGAATCATAGGCAGGTCACGGTCTTGCCTTTTTTTTCGTCCGTAACAAACCCGTTACAAATCATCAGTACTAGTACTGTACTCCAGCACAAATAGTACATGTATTTTTTCGTGTGTCACCGATTCCGAAAATATTACATTTTGGCTATGGGCTTCTCGACAAGTAAGTAGCTCGGCCCGATTCGCACTAGTGCTGGCGTCGTGAGCAAAACACCACACCTCCAAACCGAAAACCCAAAAAGTAAAGAGGATCATCAAGTCTTATGTACAAAAAATGGATCGACCTTGAGCTCGAAAAGTCCTGTCGTGTTATCGCGACGAGTCTCTTCGTTGCCTCTGAATGCGGGAAACACGTCGATACAATGCACCATCTTTCTGGCCCTCATCACCCCTTAAATCAAACGTCACTCCCGGTCGCCGCCGCCGGTGGCTTCCTGCATCCAAAAATACCTCCTCATTGTCTCTCCATGCTTGAGCCGCTTCGATTGGGTCCCGTACAGAAGGCGTCAACGGGCCAGAAGGCGTCGGACTCCTCCTAGATGAAGTAGGCGACCCAACAACAGTATTGTTCTAAGGTGGGAACTGCTTTCAGACAAATCTGGACACAAGACCTTGGAAGACGAAGCACTCACTGCAGTTCCATCAACAGCCTCCATCGACGCGGCCGACATTGTGCGATAGCGTCTGGACTTAGAAGAAAAGAGACGGAATGGAATAGCGTCAGGCGTCGGAATGGAAATAGGCGGCGGTACATGTCTTGATGCCCGTGGTTGCTTGACTTGGAGATTCGAAGGCGTGGTCCCTGCATTTGGCGGAATAAGATTTGGCTCTGATTCCGCCGTCAATACAATGGTCGGGGGTCTGGTCGATCGCGGCTTATTTAAGCTCTCAGTTCGTTGATCACGTTGTGACCCTGGTACCTGCTTGCGAGCCTCTTGTTCCTTCGGCTCGAGCCTATCTCGGATCTCCTTGTCTTTGGTGGACTTGGTAGAGCTGGACCGGAATAGTCTTAATAAACCCCCTCCTTTCTTCTTTTCGGGACGATGAGAGCTTTCCGTTGGCGTATGTATATCTACTTGGCCGCGGGCCTGGTCAAGAGATGCTGGAGTCATCAAGATTTCTTCATGCGATTCGTGTGACGAGGACGGAGTGAGAGGCGGAGGGCTTTCTGCACGCGGGGTCCTCTGAATCTCCGTGATAGACTGGCCTTGATGGGTGTTATGGGCTACTGGGGTCGGAGGTCCAGTTTGTGACTGTGGTCTACTGTACGTCGACTGACGAGCGGGACGCTCATTAGGGAACTGAGGCAACGGCTTGGATAGCGGAGGAGAATCAAGGCTGAGCCCTTCACCGGCAGATGAAGGTGAGTCTTCGACAAAAGGTCCAGAACGGTGGGTGGAAGTGACATAGACGGATGAGTTTGCAGGACGCGGAGGTCCTGCAGGTTTAGCCGTAACGTTCGAGGGCTGTGTGCTTGTATGCTGAGGTGGCACGGTTCTGGTCGAACTCAGACTCTGTTGGAAATGTTGTGATTGATGTGCAGAAACATTACGGGAAGTCGAATAATTATGATACATTGAGTTGTTTGATTGATGCGTAGACTGTTGGTGCGAAAGCATGGTGGACGGCATTTGCGAAATAGCATCTTGAGTAGCAACGGCTGCAGAATAAGATGATACATTATTTGCATTCATCGGGGAACGTGATGGAGGCCTGTGATCTTGAACGGTCGAAAGCATCTGCTGTGATTGAACTGGGAGAGATGCATTAGTTGATGGATTATAGACTGTTTTACTTTGAGCCACTTGAGCTGGCGGGTATTGCTGATGCGAGACATCGAGAGCGGTGCCAGGTATATGTGGTTTAGCTCGGGCGTTCGTAAGATTATCATGAGATGATATGTCGACGTCATCTTTGCTGGAGTTATTACGATAAGGCAGGGACATCTGCTGTGGTAGGGATTGAGAGTGGGAATGCGTATGAGGTACAGATTGCGCGTGAAAGTTCGTGAGCGATTCGTGCTTTACTCTAGACGATGAAGGAGCTTTTAAAGTTGTAGAAGCTGGAGTAGATTGGGCTGGGCGATGCTGATTCGGCAGATGACTTGCATAAGCATGCGGTTGACTATTAGGAGAAAGGAATTGTTGACGTTCCCATGTTTCCGTGGTATGTGAAGCATCTGAAGCTGTACGAGAAATAGGCATAAAAGAAGCAGCATCGCCTGATACTTCTGGAGGGAGCTGCATAGCTCTTCGAGAGGGACTCCTCGTCGAGTTGTTCGACGGCGCCCGGGACATAGGAGCAGAGTGCTGATCTTGACTACCAGTCCGAATCTGCTCAGCAGTTAATCCGAAAACACTCTGCGAATAACTGCTGAAACCAGTTCCATGGGGTGCGCCCATCGCAGGTTTGATGGACTCGAAACGATCATCAAGTGGTTGCTGCTTCGTTGTTGAAATTGGCTGCCGCGCATTTTGTGCCGTTGATGAATGCAACATATCAGGGGATGGCGAGACCAGACCGTAGTGCGTGGGTGTTGGAAGGCTCTTTTCCAATTGTGGCGCTCTTGACGCAGCATTTACAGGAGGCATATTGTTACCACTAGTTGTACGAGATCGCGGTATTTCCTGCAAAGATATAGGCGATTCGCGGGAAGAGTGAGTTTGACCCAAGGATGACGTTACCGCAGCACCCATTGAAGGAGCAATAATCGGTTGCGCAACCGAAGTCCGACGGGATGGCTGATCAAGTGACGAACGTAGCTGTCCTTCCTGGGTAGTCATCGCAGAAGAAACGGCGGAGGTAGCGGCTGGTAACCGCTGGTCTGGAGATGGATGGCCGGAAGCCGTTTTCTGCATGACACGAAATGCAGTGCGATCTGAAGGGCCCTGAGAAGCATAAATGCTTACAAGCTTCGGCTGTACCCCCTCAAATGACGTCTGATTCCACGATGGCGTTGATTCCGTTGAGGCTTGCATGCCTAGTAACGGGTCAGTGCGAGACCGTTCGGGAACCTTCGGAGGGATAAGATCTTGATCATGGCTTGACAATGGAGCAGTAGATACGCTTCGCGGGTTCGCGTTCTAGGATGAAGTGATGTCAGCTACAGTAAGCGAGAATGAAAGACGAAGCAGGAGCTCACATCCACATGTAACGACTGGATCGGTAGCGGAGTAGAGGCTTTGGGGAAGAGCTGAGCGGAATCATGCTCTGGTTGCTGGATCTACAATCGACAATAAGCAAAAGTCAAAAAGAATCCAATAAATATTAATCGCACGTCTTTCTTCGCCTGGGAAGTGTGCGCAGCAGCCAGATTCGACGCTTGCATCGAATCTTTCTTAGAATCGGGACGGCGAGGATTGGACAACGCAGCAAGCTTTTGAAGATCTATGGCTGCGGACTGACTGTGTGAACGATGCCTCTGCAAAAGATACAATAAAATTTAGTAAAGAAACGCTCACGCGACACATTAGGAAACTTACGACGTCCTTCTTGCTCATCATCCTGTCGGTGTCACTTCCTGACGCCGCGCTGACGAGAGGATTGGTGGGCAAAGACTGCGATTTATCGCGATGGGAACGGTGCTTCGAGGCTGACCTGGACGCGCGCTCTTTCTCGGACTTGAGGCGCACTCGCTCACGCTCTACTCGTTCGGACTCTTGTCGCTCCCATTCAGTCCTCGCACGCTGCTTCTCCACACGCTCCTGTTCCTTTTTCTCTCGCCGCAAGCGCTCGGATTCCTTCTGTTTCTCATGTTCCAATTGCTCTAG
Organism: Sanghuangporus sanghuang; assembly: GCA_009806525.1. Taxonomy (NCBI): domain Eukaryota; kingdom Fungi; phylum Basidiomycota; class Agaricomycetes; order Hymenochaetales; family Hymenochaetaceae; genus Sanghuangporus; species Sanghuangporus sanghuang. The sequence continues at coordinate 615,337 of VVIT01000001.1, read as the reverse complement.
AGTCTTGAGCCTCTCACGTTCTGCACGCTCAGCCTGTTTCTGGCGCTCGCGTTCAGCATTTTCGAACTCCTTCCGCCGATCTCGCTCAGCCCTCCTGGCTCTCCTTCGTTCCCGTTCTTGCTCGCGTTCCCGCTCTCGCTCACGATGCTCTTGAAGTTCGCGATTTGCAGCCTCTTTCTCGGCATCGCGCCGCCTTTCTAGCTCCCGTTCTCGTGCAGCAGCAGCTTCCTTCTCTGCAGCCTCCCGCCGTCTCGCCTGCTCCCGTTCTCGTTCTCGTAGAAGCGTTGCATCTCGCTCCGCGGTCTCTCTATCGAACCGGTGCTTAGCATCCGGACCGGAAGTAGGATACGGAGGAAGCATATTGGAAGGAGCCTGTGCCGTCTGAGACAGATTTTGATAGGAAGGGTGATTCGGTGTTTGGTAGGAAGCGAACTTTGGCTTAGGGGGAGGAGCTGGAGCCGATTCTTGAGTTGACGCAGGCGCAGGGTTCGAGTTTGGAGATGTAGATTCTATGCGAGTTAGAGGCTGCGCGGGATGTAAGGCGTGAGCCTGATGGGACACAGATGTGGATTGGCTCGAGGAGGATGGTTGAACAGGCACACCAGGCGGGTGGGCTGCGACCTGAGGAGTGAGAGGCTGCTGACCATCCCGCATAGACGCTGCGGCGCGAGATGCTGAAATAGAAGCCTGAGCTGGATGCAAGTAGTAAGATTGACGCGCCTGTTCAACGACACGAGGGGTCAAGAGGCGCCCGACAAATGAAAATGCAATGACGTACCTCCTGTTTCTGAGCAGGAGTCTGGACTACTTGCTGAGCTTGCAGGCGCCGTTTTGCATTGTCTGACTCATAGTCCTGTTGCCTCCTCTCTTCTCGACTGGCGCGCGGTACAGTACGATCTGTACGTGGCACTTTAGAAGCTGCCGCTTGAACCCGCTCGGCCTCCTCCTGTTTCACCTTAGACGCTGCATACTCCGCACGCCTTCTTTCTCTTTCCTCCTTAGTCCTCTCGGCCCGAATACCATCATCCTTGGCCTTTCTTCGAGCACGCTCCTCTCGATCCGAATCATGCGCCTGAAGGGATGCATCATACGCTGTGCGACTGGTTGATGGACCCACAAAAGATGGCGCTTGAAGTGGCGCCGCAGAAGAGTGAATTCCTTGATGAGCCTCAGAGCTCCGACGGTGCTTCTGCGAGCTCTTCTGCTTCTCTTCTCCCTGCATCGGAACCGGAGTCTGTTTCCTACCAAACATTTTTGAGAAGTAGCCGCGGGTGTCTGGTACGTCCAGCCGAGTACGTGACGAGGAAGCCGGTGGCGTAGTGGTAGGTCGTTGGGCAGTTGTCTGCCGCGCGTTACTCGGAGCATGGAAACCAGTAACGCTTGCGTTGGGATGTTGTGTTCTGTATCCGCTAGCAGACGGGGGTCTCGGAGGTGCGTTTCCCGAAGCCGCCTCCTGAGTGTGATAAGTGCGCGAAGAGCTGGGCTGCCTCGTGTCGCGACTGGAGCTCGGTACATTTGTGCTTGGAGCTGTTGTCTTTTGGGCCTGCGTCTATACAGTATTAATATTAATATCGGCGACACAAACGAGACTATTAAATTTTTTTCTCATCCGTGGCTAAGCGAATGATGTACGTACTTTGGATGAGCTCCTAGGCTTGAGGAAAGACGCGCCTGGAATAGAATAATGGTGGCGACTCGTCATAAACCGCAAAGTCTATGACACTCAAGCCTGTACGTCGCGAGTGGGTCGTTAGATAGAGAGAAAAGGCAGACCCGGCGGAAGTATATATATTTGTGAAGGGAATGTGTAGCGGTTAAAGACGCAGGCCTTGTGCATGAGGCGCGTGTTGCTGCTACTCGTGTTCGAGCCACCTGCCTGATCAAGTTGCGCGTTTCTGATATTCTACAAGTTCTTTTATTCTAGAATTTCTTGATTGGCTTCAGGGAAGACTCGGCTGAATGAACGTTAACAGACGAAGAGATGATGGTACAGAGGAGAGTTATGGAGAACAAGGACGACGACGCCCTGATTTGAGCAGTAGTGACCGCGTAGCTGGTCCCTAGGGACTATCAGATTATGTCATCCCATTTTTGATGGTATCACGGTCAACGGTCGGCACCCACTCTTCCCCGAGGCCATCCTGGATCAGGAAATAATGGTGAACTCAATTAAAGTACACGCACCTGTTGCATGCAGTCTTCATCTTCTTCCTTCATCGAAGCATTCAAAAGGCTTGATCCATTTCATTTTTTTTTGGTAACGTAGGTGGACTCTGCATAATATTAACGTTCATTTGGTCTTCATTCTGATCACCATTAGTTCCTCATTTCTTCATGGCCCTCTTAGTTGTAATGCGATGCAAAACACTACTTTACCGAAATCGGATGCACGCTACACGGTTTCTGATTCTGGGTCACTGCCCTAAATCTGATCCGTTTCGTATCCAGTGCCCAATAGAGACTGGCTGATTTCGAACAGATATGTAACGGGCGATGAAGACGCAGTGCAATTCCGATACGAATGATAATGCTGGTTTGATATGAGCCTGAATGCAATGACACGAACAGTCCTACTCAAAAGAACAATTCCGGATAATGGAGACGGTTGCAGTTCCATTTACGACAGAGAGCGATACATAGATCAAGGTTAGTTCAGCATGACAACTAAGGGTACCACGAACCGAATATTTGTATACACTTACTCACTCAAGGCATTCTATTTCTTTTCTCGCAGAAGGAGCTAGCTGAAAACTAAATATTGCTATTATATAAATAATAATATCTACATCTTTGAATCCTAACACGACCAAACAAACAACATGACCAGGTCCACGTAGCACGTGACTTATTGGATCATTGCACACGACTGACTTTGACTTCGTTCACTTGCTTCCACCATGTTAGGTCTCGACTATAGAAGTGACAGTGAGGATGAATCGCCATCACAACCCTCTTCTCCTATAGAGCCCTCGGTGACGATACCAGCGCCTAATAAATCCGTCAATAATGGATCAGTGTCAGGACTATCAGGGAAGCTCAACCTTCCCCCACCATCTAAGCCGACTCTATCCTCCTCCTCTTCCAAAGGCCCGTCGCTTCCTCCTCCGAAAGGAAAGAAAACAGGTAGACCGAAGAAAATCCTCGTCGAGCTTCCAAAGTTGGACAAACACGCAAGCGATGATGAGCTATCCGATGAAAAACCTGCAACGAAGAAGCGCAGGCTAGGAGGTGGGAAGGGTGGTGCTTCGTCATTACTTTCAATGCTTCCAGCTCCGAAGAAGGCTGCTCCGGAGCTACCTGTCCCTGAGCGCGTTCTCGGAGGAGGTCGACCTGGTATCGTGTACTCCGCGGCTTCTCAGAAGCCTAAAACACCGCCAGAGTCAGAACCCGAAGCCGACGCGAGTAACAATGCGGAAGACGACGTAGCGGGATACGCAGCTGACGAGGAAACTACTACATCGATGCTACCTCCTTCAATGTTGCTGAAAGGCAAATTGAAGACTCAAACATACTCATCGTCTAAACCTTCGAGCTCTGTGTCCTCTTCAAGCTCTCCTGCCATCGACTTCTTTTCGTTAGGTATAGACCTTTTCACCAGATCTTAAACTACATCTAACTCTATGAATATACAGGATCAACTTCTTCAAGTCGAATATCCGCTGCTCCATCTATTTCAGAACCGTCTTCCTCGTCAGGACCCTCAATCCCATCCGGCATATCCGCAGCTCCCAAGATCGAAGAATTCCGTCCACCATCACCCAAAATTGACGATCCATACCCAGGGTACTACCAGCTCCCATCAGGAGCCTGGGCAGTGCACGATCCGGAATATTACAAAACATACGTCGCGCGCTGGCAAAGGGAATACGAAGCCCAAATCCGCGCTCTCGAGAAGAATCATAAGGGCTTTGAAGGTGCAGGAGCAAACGGGGAAGACGCGAAAGGAGGTCAAAGCTTCGGAACTTTCTGACGCCTGCTCGTGCGGCGCGAGAAGAGAAGAAATTAATCACTGAGCGGGCAGGACGGGAAATTGACCGACCGACGCCCAAGGTTGCGATGAACCCGACGAAGATGACCGGTGTGGCTAGGTCACGTCATCAGTTGCATTCTCTATTAGCAGATGCATTCATGAACAGGGAGGCTATTGAAGAGAAAATTGCTATGGGCAAGAGGAATCGGAAGGAGGCAGGAAACAAATACGGTTCGTCATTTCCTTGTGATTTAGATTCCTATTTCATGAAGCTAAATCTGCGCATTACAGGATTTTAGACATTTTGTTACTATGTACGGGCATACTCTATTTGTTGGACTCTTATAACATTGCATATTCCGGCCAGATCTGACATTGATAACAATGCATTATGTTCCGGCATCACATCAAGTACCGGTCCAATTTCGAAAAGGGAGCAGTAAACTTCTGTCAAGCTCGGAAAGGTCCTTTTTTGCAGGGGAAAGCTATTTTTTTGCCCTGCCGTGGCCAACTTGACCCTTCGTAAAGTCCGATAATTCCCAATGATGACTATCCATACAAGGCGTATTATAGTCAGCGGCATCAAAGGCCCGCAGTTACGAGACGCCTGATCCAATCTCCGTCAATACAGGAACCCCTAACCTCAGAGCTCTGTTGTGCATGTCACAGTCACCGAGCGTCAAAGACCTAGTGTCAAACAAGTTTTTGTCTGTCAATACCACCGGAGAATATCAGAAGTAATCTGTGTCAAAGTGCTGCTGATAATACTGAGATAGTGTGATTCAAAAGAGTTTGTCCTTGCGATGTGCACCCTTCTGTCCATAATCATGAAACCAGAAGACTGAGGATGCCTGCGACAGGAGTTCGTGTAAAAATATCAGTGATATGTCACTCTATGCGCTCCGAGAAGACGGCAATGAAATATCGAGGAATGTGTTTCATGAGAAACAAGATATGTGGATAACCGCGATTAACCGTTGGTAGTAGCACTAAAGAGCCAGACTAAACGGTCGAATTCCGATCAGGATTGTCAGCCCTTGTGATAGTCGAAACCAATAGATTTATATGAATTCCGTCGCTTTATAGTCTCTCGATCCCCAGTACGTCAGAAGAGCCACCTTTCATTCGATTGATAGTAGCTAGTCGAATGCAGGGAGCACCAGTAAGCAGAGCACGAAGGAAGTGACTCCCGGTTAATGAGATTCAATTAGAGATAAGCCGACGGTGCCTGATCGGCCAATTGTCTGCGTAGACAATAGATACAGGATCTATAGAACTCCTCTGACTCTTCAGCCTCAGAAAGGAGCGGCGAGTACTTTTAATAAGAAGACCAAACTAGGTGCCACGGTACATTCCCGAGTATCCGGTGTGCGAAGGATCTGCTAATTCGTCTTTTTCTCTGCGGGAGAGCTCAGCGTAGCTATTGGCTTTACGCGGCACAGTATTTGTGAATACAGAGCCTAGTTTGATTGAGACTCGAGAAGAGCTTGCGCAGCGACAGCATGAATGTCTTTGCACATCTCTTGACAAGCATCGATGCACTATTGAACGCAATAAATGAGCGTCATTCGGAACGAGCATTCATCTAAGCACATACCTTTTCAACCTCGTCAATACCCATTTGACCCGTCTGCCATATATTTGTTACGAGACCCAGCGCAGGAACACACGAAAGTGTCAAGCATCCCTGCGCATCTCGCGCTTCCTCCGCTGTAGGATCCAGCCAGATCTCTCTAGGCATAGAAGCCTGCAATAATATGCGAATTAGTGCATCAGTTTGGGCAGGATGCAAATGTAACTCGTACCGCTGAACAAGATGCAACGAGCCCAAGCATGTCGATATGGGCGTGTGCTAGGGCTGTACTTGCTGCGATGGAACCTGCTGCAACGCAGCCTTCAAGACCATCATTCTCTATAACGAATAAGTAAACGTCGATGGTAGATTTCGGTAGTAGCTCTAGTCGGACGGCAGGAACAAGCGATTGCTGTATTAGGAGAGATACAGATCGATCTTCCGCGTCCTGTAAGGAATCAATTAGATTCGGATTCACAGAGTAATAATGAGTGAGACGAACTCGCATAGGTGCTCGACGCTTCGTGCATGAGAATGGCGCAAACTTGGCCTCCACGTTTAGTTTTCCTTTTTCGTTATATGTCGAGGTCTTTGATTGTCGTGGACCGTATCTAACGGAGATTTGTTTTCATTGTTACAATTTCGTTGGAGATGGTTGAATTGACATACACAGCACAAGCAATCTTCGTCTTCTCAGTTTCGATGTATGCAGAGCCATCTGCCCGGCTTATGAGTCCTGCTTTTAGAACTGGAAGTCCTTTTAATCGCAGTTTGGTCAATCTCTATACCGAGGACGTACAAATGCGTCGGATATCTCCAGGTGAACGCCCTTGACGCTGTTTTGACGGATCCTTTTGAAGTCTAGTATTCTCATCGTCACTCTCATAGATCGGGGCGAAGCTTTCTTCAGGTCCGTTTATTCGTCTCCTATCAAAGTTACTGGTGGCCATTTGGTTGGAGAAACGGACGCGAACATGGAAGAGTCATCACGTCGCGGTCGCGAATCATGTCGATCCAAGATCATTCAGAAAAGGAAATGGACATGAAGGGTCTTGACCGTTTACTTTCATGACCAGACCACCATGAAAGTCTCTTTCTCACTCAACAAATCCAAGACCACCACCCCAGGAGAAGCACCCTCTCTTAAACAGCCCAAGGCATTCGCCTCGCTCGAAGATGATGAGCCTATCGATGCTGCACCCACTGCCTCAAGTTCCAAGTCCGCGACTACGAACGTGAACAGGGCACTCGTCGCACAGGCCGTGCCGAAGGTGTCCAAAGTACAGCAAAAGCGGACAGAAGCAGCAATGAAAGTCGACGACACAGTCTTTCAGTATGATGAAGTGTGGGAGAGGATGCAGGCTGCGAAGGAGAAGCAAAAGCAACTCAAAGCTGTTGAAGCTCATGTACGGAAGGTATGTTCAGTACTCTTGCTCCAGAATTCATGGACTTATTGCTAAAATACGTATCTTTCAGCCGAAATACATCAACTCGCTGCTCCAAGCTGCAACTGTGCGAAAGCTCGACCATTTGCGAGCGGAAGAAAATATGATACAACGAGAACGAGAAGCGGAGGGTGACGAGTTTGCGGACAAGGAGCAGTTCGTAACGCAGGCCTACAGGGATCAAATGGCTGAAGTACGAAAAGCAGAAGAGGAAGAGAAGAAACACGAAGGTACAGTCCGTCCTTTACTTGACTCCGAATGAAATGTCTACTGAATTGACGAAATGTAGAAGCCGAGAAGGCAAAACGAAAAACTACAACAGGCATGTCGTACTTCTATCGTCAACTTCTTGAGCAGAACGAACAGGAGCACAACGCGACAGTCGCAGCTGCCGAAGACAAGAAGCGGGGCCCTCTAGGGCCCGAGAACCTGACGATCCATAAGCCCGTGGACTATAAACCCGTGTCCGACCTCGAACTCGCGCAGCGTGCCGAGGGAGGAGGGCAAAGACGTCGAGCTGAACTGATGACAATCAGATTGTCGATAAGCGCGACCTGCTTTCGGCAGGTCCTTAATCTTTCGCTTCCAAATACGCGACATCTCGGGCTAGGAAGCAAGAAACCTAAGACCGGTTCAAACGACCCAGATAAAGACCAAGTGGTGGTTCACACCGCTGTCGGAACTGCAGCGAGCCAACGTGAGATTAACTAGCGACGACGGCGAGAGATCCAACGACAACTTGCAGGGGAGAGGGAACGGACCGCCGCAGAGCGAGAGCGGCTTGAGAAGGAAAGGGAGCAGCGGATGGTTGCGAAACGGAATACAGAGGAAGACGTGCAAAATGCTCGGCAACGATATCTGGAGAGGAAGAGGAGGAAGTTGGAAAGCCAAGAAGCGGATGCGCTGCAGAATGGGAGTGCGGGTTCATAACGAGCGCATGTTCTTTGATGTCTAAGTACTGGACAATGTAGTTTACAAGTATTGATGTATCATACAGATAATGCATGAAAGCAGTCACGAAAAGCATCTAATAATCACCGGTATCACCACCCATCTCGTTTTCCTCGAACTGCTTCCTTGCACGTTTTATATCCTCCTGCATGAAGAGAAGTTCTTCCATGCGAGCAAGTTTTTTCGCATCAGCAGGTCGTGATAATGCTCTTCGCAAATCTTCTATTTGCAACCGATTCTTTTTCGTAGGCGAGAGTGCAGTTTGGCACTGCCGAGTCCAATTGTGAATACGTGAAGATCCAAAGAAACAGGGGTAAAAATGAACGAACCACATCGACAATGTATTCGATCAGGATCTCTTCCATTACAGTAACAGTATCGGCGGCGACCTGCTTATCATCGCCGAAACCATACATGAGTTTGGGCACTGTGAAGGGAACGTAAGCGTACAGTCAACAAAGATATCGCTCAAAAATACATCGGGTGCTTCTCGGATGCTAGCACACCAGAACAACGGAATGTGGATCTCTGGCACAGTTGGCACGCGAGAAAAGGAAAGCATCCGCGACACCGCGAAGCAATGAAAGATAAAGAAAGAACAAGGCAATGAGAAAAGCTCCAGGTATGCTCACGTTCTTTCGAAAAAAGTCCTTTTAACTGGGACTGCCTCCGAGGTCCTCGTCCCCCTGTCCCTGTCCCTGTCCCAGAGCCAGAAGCGGCTAATGTCGGCTCACGAACGAAAGTCGGGTTATACGTCGAGAATGTCGTTGACGTCGGTGGAGCAGTTGGAATGGGAGCAACCGTGGCTAATGGCGTCACAGTAGTTGAGCTGGTAGTAGCTGGAACAGTCGTGGCAGTTGAAGTTGTTGCAGTTCCAGCCTGTTGGGCTGCCGCTGCGGCTCGGGCTTGTTGCTGATAGTAATTGTACCAAGCTTGCTGATATGTCTGACCAACATACTGTTCTTGTGCTTGCGAGTATATCGATGAGTACGTTTGCGGATGGTAGTGTTGATATTGCCAGGCCATGGTCGTCGCCGTAAAGTGAATATTAATGAATAGAGATGAACGCGAGGCACGTGCTGATAATGACCGTGAGTCATGATTACCTAAAGAGGCAAAGGCAACTTGAAGCTCCATTTCAGTGCATGCACTCGCCACGCTAAGGCCCAATACCGTTTTGTAGTCCTTTTCTCCCACACAGGTCTCCCATGAAAGACAACATTTTCGGATCTCAGCGTAGTTTCTCCTTTCCTATGGGAATTTCGCTCCTCGATTCGTATCGTGTCTTGCCTAACCGGCGGCCGGCCATCAGCCACCGCCCAATCCTATATTATCGTCAGCGAACGAGTTGCCCTTTCTCTGCCTAGCCTGATGCGATGTCGGAGGGCGTGTTTGCCTTTCTACCCTTTCCGGTACCGACCCTGCACAATCTGTCGGGTTTACACTCTAAAAGGTCTTGTCAATCTTCACCCGTTGCTCTCTTAACTGGACGTATGTCCTCCCATTCCGTTCTTTCGTTCAGGCGTCTCCCCCGAGTCGGATAATTTCTTTGTATAAATTGCCCTTGCTTCTAGCACATCGCCCCAACTTGCTACTTTCCTATCATAAACTAGAAAGTTTACTAGACCGGACCCTTGATGCGTACACACACACGGACGAGCTCCGTGTCATCCTCGTCGAGCTCGGATACTATCTTGTCGTGTACCTCAGCGTCTTCTATAGATGATGACGAACTGAATGGTCGCATCACACCCAATTGGGAGTGCTATAAAAAGCTGCTTGAGCATCGCGGATATCATCTCGAAACGGCCCGAGACGTCAAGCAATACTATGAACGCGTATTCAAGGGCTCGATTTTGGACTCATCTGTCGACGTTTGCCACAAGCAGGGATACGCACGTGCTTGTCAATCAAATCCTGAGACGCTCTGCAGAGACGCTGGCCTGGTGAATAGAAGTCATTTGCATGTTACGGAAACGGGTCGGTCTAGATCTAACGTTTCTTTCGGCCCGCTATTCTCAGCCCGATAATCTCTTTCGTGGGTGTCGAACGCGGGACGGCAGGCGCATCGTGGTCAAAGCCGTGTGCCTTCGAAGTCGGCAGTATGAAGTGGTAAAGGTATTATCAACTCGTCCGCTTCGCGACGATCCGATGAACCATACCATCCGTGAGTAAGCCTCCAAACTTAGCAGCGGGAATCGCGACAATAATCCCACTCACGTTCGGCCATTTCTTATCTCTCTTAAACTCAAATAGCTGTTCTGGATCTCATCGAGGTACCAGAATCAGACGTCGCATTCATTGTGCAGGAAGAGTGGTCTTCGCAACTTATTGATCCAGAGAATCCGTGCTCTCCTTCCGACTTCTTACGGGCACTTCGGCAGTGTATTGAGGTGTGTATGATTTTACTGGTATCTTGTCTTATTTTGAGACTTGCCGCAGGGTTTGGTATTCATGCACAAGCACGGCATTGTGCATCTCGATATCTCCCTCCGTAATATTCTCACGGATTTCCACGGGCATTACAGATACATCGACTTTGAAATGAGTAGGCAATACACTGATCCTTCGACACCCCCTCGGATCATGGGTCTACGAGGGACTGAAGTACCCCCGGAACTCGAATGTGGTGAGGAGTCAGACCCGTTCAAAGTGGATGTGTGGGCACTAGGTGTTGTCATACTTCGCGCTTGCAAAGTATGCGAGATTCCCCCTTCTAAGATTGCTTAATGGACGATGACTTTTTCATTCTCTCTTTTTGTTCTCAGTTGGGTGGACACGATATTCCTGAAGTTGTTCAACTGATTAAACCGATGTTGCACCCCTCTTTCTCTGCTCGACCCTCCGCGTGTGAAGTGTTGCAAGCGTTTGATCGGATGGCGCGTCGATTAATTCCGAACTGGTCTCCTCGACGTTAGAGTTTCCTCCTCGTGTACGCATTCATTCTGCTATCTCCTCTATCGCGACGCGTTCTTCGATGCCTATCAAGATCTCTGTAGCTTTATTGAATCGCATAGAAAACTTAGATTAAACTTTGGATATGTTTTTCTGATGCTATTTGACCCCGAGCTTGGCAACTACAATATTCCTCGATTGATGATGATTACCTAATTGGAAAGGCTAATAATTTCGAAGCCAATCAAATCTGGATTATTTCTTGATGTATCCTCTGAATACTTGAGCTCGACAAAAGTGCAAAGAGGCGCTGAAGGGTGACTAGGGATGGTAGCTGCATTGAATAGGGAGGATCTCATGACAAGGAAGACTGTAGTTCTTCCTGCTCTTTTCACATGCTTGCCTAATTTGAACATCCTCGTCCACCTCGGTCTTGCTCTTTACTAGCATTGCTGATCATACGAGCAGCTCAAACTCACTCGCTTGGACCCAGGCGTATGGCTGTCTCAAAAAATTTCGTAGCATCATTGAATGCCGACGTTGTACCGCCAGTTCACCGCCTTGTTTTCTTTCGGAATTTTCTCAACCCCCGTGGGGCAAATTTGTGGGATTACGGGACATCAAAGGGATCTCGTCAGGAGTTCGGCCAAATCCGTATTTAGAGCGAGAGAGGATCCCTCTACTCTAGACTGAACACTTGCCATACAAAGAGCAGCACGATCACCTGGTACATCCGCTCCTCACTGCGACTTGAGCTTGATTCTTTTGCGAGACGGCTGTCAGCTAAAAGCTCATGCTTCGGCGCTCCGTTGCGGTCGTATTTGTCCTCTGCGTCGTGCATACTGCGCACTGGAACGCGCTCTCAGATTCACTTGCGGCCTCCTTTTGTGGTGCGCAATGGTGGACCTCGACACGCCCGCAGGGATTGAGCACGTAGTCAAGATCATCAAACTCACAAAATGGTGCAATAGTAAGTCGCATACTGTTTGCGATTTGTGCCGCTGATTTGAGCAAGGTTCTTTGTATACAGTGTCATCGATGGTCATGTATGTGTACGAGCTCCGTAAGTATTGCTCTCTGGAACAATTATGTAACATTATCATCCGACTCAACATAGACTTCAGTGATCACCCTCGACGAAGAAGTAAATTTGATATGGGTGGGCGATCTCTGCATTGCCTCATTAATGAAAACCACGAGTAACTCAGGATCCAGAATGGAGTTTTCAGTCCCGGAAAGGCTCTGTTCCTTTTGGTCAGTACAATATCTCACCTTGGTAGCAATGCGGGAAGCACATTCAATGCTGACGACGGCCACAGCTTCGATATCTCACGCTGGCTTCTCTCCTGTACGTCCATTCCGTTCCTGTCTAGTAGCATTTCGGAGTGCTCTGAGCTAACTTCTTGTGTTGTTAGACTCATCATCACTAGTGCGTCTCGTCTCCGAGATATGTCGCGAAAAGAATGTTCATTCATTCCATTTTCGTTTCTATAGTTTTCAATCTCCCAGAGGTATCATCTCAGGTATGTTCTGAAACCATTTAATATGTTCTTCTCTGATGTAATTGTAATAGCTGTATGTTGTCTCTTGACGCGTCTAGTACGCATTATCAGTCACTCATATCTTCTTCATAGATGTTCGTTACCAGAGAATCATCGCAACACTCGCCGTTAGCCATTGGTTGACAAGAGATTACTCTATAGGTCGAGTATGGATTAGATTCCAGTGGATTTCAGGATCTCTCATCGGACTAATGGCTCACCGTAAGTAAATTACTACGAACAACATCTAATACTCTCTGCTGATGAGAAGAAAACATTTCAGTAACGTTGGAGTTGCGACTATATGCTATGTTTAACAAGAGCAAAAAAATTCTAATCTTGTTAGTCGTCGGGACAACGGCTGTAGTGGCCTGTATGTTCGGTCTCTTCATCGAAATCCTTGAGGAAGAAGAGGGTGAGAAACACATTTACTCCTGAATCGAGCGCATATATAGACACTCATCAACTATGTTTGGGAACAGTTGAGTTCATCAATCTTGGAGAAGCGCCTGAATTACACATGTGCGTCAAGACGAATGTCCCCTACCTCGTCAGGATCTTCTGGATACCAATCCTTGCGGGAGAAGCGCTGTTAGTCAGCCTAGCCGTCTATAAGGGCCTCCAGACGCAGATGCAGCTACCGAATCAGAATGAGTGGTGGTCCGAACGAGCGCCGTACGGATTCCTGCGCTTTCTAGTTCGCGACTCGGTTTTGTTCTTCCTCATGTAAGCTTCATCCATCATATGCGGTCTCCGCAGATATTGAGTCAACTATCCGCTCAGGGTATCCGCGCCATTTCTTGCAACCGAGCTCGTATGGGTGATAGCTGGAGTAAGTTCCCTCGTTATCAACCCAACTGTCCAAGACCTCATGTTAGTAATTATACGCGGCATATAGTCCGACTATATCGAGGTTCCCGTCGGATTCGCCATCGCCTCATCGAGTATCTGGAGCCAGCGCCTTCTGCTGAACATCAGGAAGCACCGCCAAGGACCCGTGGAAGAGTTGCACGTCACAGTGGATTCGGATATCCCCGAATTCTCGAATCGAGACATCGTACTCGAGACTTTCAGAAGCATGAAGGCGGAGAGGTAGGAAATGCATACATAGCCACACAAAGGCAGCTGATGTAGCGCGCGTTGCTTGAAAGGACCGAACCGTCTCCTAGGTGGCGATATTCCAACATAGGGTCTGCACAGTACGCTGGTCTCGCATGATCGCATACGTTTTCATTCAGGACAGTTTTACATATCAGTCATGAACAATTTACGCCTTTTTATGTGCACTGTAGTCATTCTTCTCTGTTATATCCGTACTGTTGACTGGTGGCACGTGACGAACGCGACGCGCGCTGTAAATGAAAATTTTGAGGGCCGCGACGCGTGGAAGTAATGATCGGCAAATTCATTCTGGTTTGCTTCCTTTCATAACATATCCTTTCTCTCGTATTCATGAGCTCGCCACAGACAAAGAAAATGCAGCGCAACATGCAATCCCTCTCATCATCCTGCCCGTGACGCACGTTTCATGTGCATCTGGTCGATGCACTCACTATCTCTTTGTCGGCGGTACAAACGCGTCGGTACTTGTGTGGCACGAATGGGCAAAGTGATTTCAGGTCTCAGCCAAGTATGACTCGCATCTGTGGCGAAGATCTTGAGTGATTCGGACGAGTCCTTTTGGACTGAGTATCCTAGGAGGCTTAGACCATCCACGTTGTTAACAGCCATCGGCCTATACTCCTTTGTGTACCAGCGTCTCTATGTGCCACATAGTCCATGGAATGTAAAAACAACATTCTTACACTCCCCTTCTGTTTGCACTCATCACAGCATCATTGCCTCAAGTCCAAGCAGCCTTGGAGACTCAGAAGAAGAGGAGTGTTGACCATGTCAAATGCACCTGAGGACGACCTTGACACGATCACCGCTATCAACACCTGGGCTAACAGCCGAACGCAATTTCCTGGGACGAGTTGTAATGGATTGGCCTCTCCTTCTGACGACTGCCCTCCTACTCCTACAGACACAAACACCGAGCCCAAATTTACCGACGCTTGCCCTCCCTGCGACGACGAAACTCAGGCTTTCATATCGATAACGGCGATCTGCTTATGCGCTGGACTCTACGTCCTCTTGTGTCTAGGGAGTGGCGATTGCTCGTCTCTCCTCTGCTCTACATCCCAGCTTCTTGCGTGGACTTGCTTCTGTGGCTCGCTCCTGGTTCTGCTATATGCGTTGAATCAAGGTCCCGATTGAAGATCGAAAATGAAGGCAAGCTTGTGTCCTCCACCATAGCACTAAGTCTATCGGGTCGAGCTTGTCTTCAGTTTTCTTTATACTTCCTATTGCAAGAACTTGAGGCACGTAACCAAGTGCCATCAAGAAATGCGAGCGACTGAGCGGCTACTAAACGAGGTCAACTCTGGCCATCATGACAACTATGCCGTCGTTGTCTTCCGCCCAGAGCGTTGCACTGTCCTTTTCCTCGCTAAAAGCACCCAGAAGGTGCTGCCGTCGACCGACGAGGACCGGATTATAGGCACGATATACAAAATTGTTGATGTTCCCGCGATAGCCTCCGTGGGGTAACGTCTCGCTGAGCATCAGCGCGGTCAACGGACCATGGACGAGACGCTCTGAGTGTATGGTCGACTTCAGTATTCCAGAAAGCTCAAAACATGCGCACCTGGATAGCCTTCGACTTCACGAGCGTAGGATGGGTCAAGGTGGATGAGGTGACCATTCCATGTCAGTGCCGAAAATCGGAATAACGAAGTAGGCGTCGGAGTCCATGAGAACTTGAACTGTGGCTTAGGCAGGCCAGGGACTGAGAGACTACGTTCTTTATGGCTACCGTTTCAAGAGAATATTGTACTGCACCTTCTCGAATACCTCTATTGTTAGCGCGAAGCTCGCGAGGTAAATACACATGATCCTTTCCTTCAGATACGAGCGTTTCAGGATCACGACTGTCCCGGTGTCTGTAATTAATATTTTGGTGGACGAACACCATCGGTGTGCCTTCTTCGAATCCTTTCTTCTCGATCTTCTTAATCTTCACGCGCGCGGACGCGTTCTGGCCAATTCTCAGCACTTCGCCATTTGCATGAGGTCCAGGGAAGCGGAAGGCACCGCCGGCCCACATGCGGCGCGTGAACGGCGCTGGAGGACAAAAGTCCCTATCTGTCTGATCTTCTCCGAGTTGATCTTCGCGTGGACGCGGATGAAAGAAGACAAGAGTGTGTAAAGGTGCTAAAGGTTTGCCGGTTGAGAAGATAGAGTCATCGGTGTGGTCTCGTGTTGGAAGCATGCTGTAGAGGTCCTTGACCTTGGAAGGCGAGAGGTCGTCATCGTATTGCCGAGTTGCAGTGAGAGTTTTGGATATCCAGTCGTCGAGTGCTTTTTCTTGCTCGGATGAGACGAGTGGTGATCGGGATGAGTATAGACGATGGCGCAGACGCGTAGTATGAGTACGCTGGACAGCTCCAAGTCGATAATAATAATGAAGCCGCCTCTGATTTAAGGAAGTCAGGTTTGGTCGACGGAACGACATGCTGCAAGTGACTTGGAGTCCTTCAAAGCGAGTAGCCTTCCCAGGTGGAGCTGATGCAACCATGTATATGTTGGGTTGAGAACCAAGTCCAGATCGGATTCTTCCGCTATCAGCCTCACCTCAATTTACAAACATCTCTTTTATTCAAGTAGATACATGTAGATATACAATACTCTACGCATCACTTTCGACGCATCACGACGACGAAAGTTTTATACGGATACTCAAACACACCCTGCTCCTTGTCTATCCAGATTTTCTCATCCCCCTTCTCAAGAATGTTATGTATACCCTGTTTGATAGCTTCCTGCACTTCCTTCGGCTGTACGGCGATGTAGCTCTTAGAGAGCACACGATTCTTGACGCTCTCCTCCGTCGCGGGAATCACACGCGAAAGAGTCGTCTCTTCGCCTGGTTGGAAGAACTTGTCGTATGAGGGCACAGTGAAGACTTTACGCCAGAGACCTAGGCGGAATTGGGGGCTGCCGAGCTCGTATTGCTCGTAGCTGTCGCGTAATTGCGCGACCCACTGTGCTCGCTCGCTATACGAATTCAATTTCGTCAAAGGCAAACATTATATATGGTGCACGCACCGGTCTTCCAAGTTCCAGATGAGAACGGCAACCCCGTCCGGTTTGAGAACTCTCGCGAACTCTGTCAGCGCAGCGTCGAAATCTGGGCACCAATGGAATGCCTTCACGAGCACGTACATACGATGCAGTCGTCAATGACCGATAATAATCACACAAATTAATATACGTACCTGAGCGATGATGATTATATCCGCCCAACCGCTCTCAACGCCAGTATTGTCGAAAGTTCCCTCAGAAATGCTCGCTCGTGGATCTGATACACTCTTGGAGAAGACACCTCGCATGCCGTCGCTAGGCTCGACAGCCTTTAGTTCGGCGATGCATTCTGACCATTCTGGGTGTGCGAGCAGCGCGCGGGTGAAGATTCCGGTCCCAGCGCCGAGCCTGATGAGATTGTTAGAGATAAAGGATGGTTGGGGAGTGGATGATGTCACGTACTCGACGACGTTCACTTTCGACTTTGAATCGACTGCTTTGCGGATGAGGGAAAGCGCCTCGGGTTGGTACGAAGGACGGGCTCTGAATGCAGCCTTGAATATCCTCGTCCTCTGCATCATTAGCAGGCTTCACTGGTACTAACCTGTCATAGAGCTCGTTTGTACCCTTTCCAAAGCCAGCCTTTGCAAGGTCGTGCACCTTTGTCGAGACAGGGCTCATAATCACCTATGTACAGTACAGATACAGTATTCGAGTGCTGAAGACGATAGCCGACGCCTCTTATAAGACAGAATACTCAGCCGAAGTGGAAGCCAATGATAATGAAAGTGACTCGGGTCGACCAAGAATAGAATAGCATTGGTACGGATGTCCGCCATTCGAGCACCTGATGGCCTAATGCAGAGCAAATCTTACACGTTGATCACAGGATGAACAGTCTTTGTTAGGTCGAGAAAGTATAGAGTCGACCAGCTTGAGAAACCCAGATCAAACCCAATTAGGAAAGACCCCTAGAGACAAAAATCCCGAGTCAAAATTTCCTGGATACTTGAAACCCACTGAGACTTCAGCTGCATGTTTGCCACTGTGTCTAGAGGTCTCTGAAAAGACTTATTTTCACACATAGTCAGTCTGATTCTCCATTCAAATCACCAATGAGATCAGCCGGAATTAGTAATTAGTAATAAGTATTAGTAAGTTTTACTATACTTGGACGTATTAGTAATCCGGATCTTTCCGGGAAGCGGCAAAATTCTTGGGCCAAAATTCCAATTTTTTCTGAAACTTCACCAGGATGTTGGGAAATAATTTCTAAGCCATTTAGCATAAAAAACTTATTTCCTTAATTGGAAGACCAATTCTTGACATTTCTGTAAAATAAAGCCATACATTCATAGGTACTTACAATCTAGAGAGATGTACGGAGGCCAAATTTGTGTTTGTGTGTTGTGTTGTGATGCCGAATGAGGCAGGTCAGGGTCGTGTGAGTCGCGTCACGGCTAGTCGAGTTTATACTTCCCTCTACCTCAGTAGATTAAAGGTACATAGCGACCTCCTCTGAGGTCACCCAATAATGAATCCGACTCGGATAACTACTGTATGTATTATCAGTAAGTAGTAAAAGTAATGAGAAAAGAGTCCGATCGCATGGTTTGCCGAATCCTTAATATTCATTATCTGCTCACACGATGTTCGTAGGAAGAAGTAGACTTGCTGAATGGGAGGTTTAGCTGAGACTTGAACACGGAAAGACGCAATTTGAAAGTGTTCCTGCCAGCTCACCGCAGCTTATTATACGATCGTGGCAGTCATTGGCCGCCGATGGCGCGATGGCACAGGATTATTAGTAGTTCGTGATGATGGTGACAGTCAGCGTTGCCCGGTAACGTCCACCACGCCCGTTCAGCTTTATAAGGCGCGCTCGCTCCTCTCTGACAGACCACCATCTCCATCTCCTCTTCAGTCCCGCAGACGCATAGACTTTCTTTCCGTAAGTCCTTGTTTCTTGTCTTGTATATGATGTCTATATATGTTACCTATCTCGGGGCAAGTCCGGGTTGCACGCAACTAATCCGGACAAGGGATGTATGCGTCCATTTCGTGCTGGTTTATGAACAGGCCCCTGCCCCTTCTGGCATCGTCTACGTGATGCCACTCGAATATAAGATGTTAACTCATATTCTGCTTTGCATATTCGTTCCTCGTCTTTGTTGACGACCTGCCTTCGCGCACGCTATGTCTACAATTGCTTCCGTTGCTGGTCATGGCGACCTCATCGCTGACACGGCCCCAAATGACGAAACGAAACCATCGGATGTTGTACCTTCAGACGCCACAGTAGATAGTGGTTCTAACTCGGAAGAATCAAGCAGTTCAACGATGGTGCGTCCAGCATGACACCGCGACAATTTAATGCTTATGCTGAACTGGAAAATCCGTGGCGCAGGCCGAACACTTCTATAGATACAAGGTCCAGGTACGTCGCATCTCGCTGACCGCTTTCCTTTCCCCTTTCTCAAGTCCCGTTCTCATGCTCATTGTCGACTGGTCGTCGCTATGTGATATGGATAGATGACCTGCAACGGCTGCTCGGGCGCTGTCACTCGCGTGCTCAACAAAGCCAAGGACTCTGGCGCGGGCGTCAACTCCTTCACCGTCTCTCTCGAGAATCAGACCGTCGAGGTGCACGGTCCGATCGACTTTGAGAACCTCACGGCTAGGATCGAGAAGACTGGCAAGAAGGTATGGACTGCATTCTCTGTATCAGTTTCCTTCTATTTATGCTTATGCTTGCTGCGTGTAGATCCTCGATAAGGAGGAAGTGACCGATGAGGCTCCTGCTGCTCAGGTCGAGACTACTGCGCAGGCCCTTGCTGTTGCATAACTCCTTTTCCTCTTTTTTTGATACTTTGCGAGTCCGAGGATAATTCGTGTCAGATGTTGTATAATAATCGTTATGCTGGAGGAATAAACCCGAAGTTTTAGGCGTTTGGACCAGAGACTGCGATGCATGCTCTTCGGGTATTATGGCCTTGGAATGGTGTCGAGATATAACAGAAAGTTCTAATCTAGGCGCTTTAATATACACGAAGCAGAGTCAACTGCAGCACAGCACAGACAACACGAACAGCTACCCATCTCTACTCTGTATTACTCATTTTCCTTCGCAGGTGTCCAGATGCACACAGAAAGAAAGGAAAAACTGGCCTTATCGATTGGTTGACGGCCTAGGTGCAGCAGACATCTCTACAATGTCAGCATCGCCTTCTGGAACCGTCGCGACCCTTTCGAACCCTGCTCGTGAAAGCCCGGCACCCCGTAATCGTGATACAATGGCATTGAACGGGGCTTTTTTTTTGGATAAGAAACATAAGGTTAGATACAAATAGTCGTTGTGTCTAAAGAATTTAGAGGAGCAGACGCACATAATATGCTTTGTATTCGCGAGGCGCCTTCCGAGTCGGGTCTTCGGGTGAGGTAGTACACTGGTACGCCTGCTAATACGAAAGCTATTTTACAGTGAAGTTGAATGAGATTAGCACACATCACGTGGAAGAAATATAAGATTCATACGCACCGAGAACGGCAAGAGCTTCGAGTGGGGCAGCTATTACCGGCATCAACAGGAGGAAGAGAGCGACCTGCAGAAAGCATTATGAGGAAAACGAATTGTATGCGCTCGATATGCGACACAGCTTACGGCGCAGAATATTAAAGGCGTGCTGATCCATGTTTTGTATGGTCTAACGCAAATAGTCAGCCCAGGATTAATAGTGATCATTCAGATGAGGATAAGAGGCCACGAACCTCGGAAGCTCGGGCTCCTTTATTCGCAAAACGACGAGACCAAGAACGGTTAGGAAATAAAATCTATCCCTCCGCGTCAGTATATTTGACTCTAACACGCTAATTGGCTTCAGAGGGAAAAGCAACTCACGCCCACGAAGCAACAACGGCGAAGTTGATTAGCCGCCGGAAGCCTCCGCCAAGAATGATGAACGCCGTCGTAATACCAGCCTGGAGGAGCATCGCATTGACGGGAGTCTTGCGTGTGCTGTGCAGACGTCCGAAGGCGCGCGGGAGGTAACCTTCGTTGCCTGCAACGTAGATGAGGCGAGCCGCAGTGAAGAAGGAACCTACAGGTATGTTGAAATGTTAAGAAGAGATGGAAGAAATATAAGATGTGACGAGCGAAAAACTTACCATTGAGAGCGCCAAAGCACGAAATGGCGACCATCAACGCGAAAAGTGTACCTCCAATCGGTCCGAAAATTGCACGTCCGAAGTCCAGAGCGACTGTGTTACTCAGTCCTACTGTTGTCTGCCAGAAGACACCGGCATGAAACTGAGTTCCCTCGAATGCCCAAGCGATCATGAAGCCTACCTTATCAAGCACAACAAAATATGACACGTTCGTGAATGCAAACAGTATCTTCATAGAAAACAAGGTCAGTTTGGTTACGATAATATGAAGAGGAAGACGAACGATGACAATGATCATGCTTGTATGAATCGCACGAGGGATATTCTTGTCAGGATTGTGGATTTCTCCTCCAACATAGTTTGCTTGATCCCAGCCATCGAAGGCCCATAATCCAGAATATATGGCTAACGCGTACGATGATGGGCTAGTACTGGAACCATCGAACAGCGGTTCTCGTAGTGATCCAGAAGCACGCCCGCGTGCCAGCTGAATCACGCCGAGGACACTTATTAGTAGCTAGACAGATATTCAACCGCCTGCTATTCGTATTTACTATGATTCTCACCAGTGATGAGACCTGGTATTGACGAACGTGAGAGCTCTGAATAAAAGCGAAGATGATAAACACCGACTTTTATAGTCGTCAGAACAACCGCTGTGCGTGTGCCCAAGTGACGGGTTGCGAGACATAAGAAAGTCACAGAGGCAATAGCAAGACAAGCAGTCAGCTTGATCGACCATTGCGGAATAGCATCAGGCGAGGCATCCTCGTCTGTCAAGTGCCAGAATAATCGATTTATGTACTCGGCAAAAATAAGCGCGATGACGCCGTTGCCTCCGGGTTTCAGAGCTGTGATAGCCGTCCATGCAAAGAGGTAAGATACAAGCGGATTGTACGCGTACGCCAAGTATGCTTGAGCTCCACCGTTCAGAGGAATAGCTGAACCGAGCTCAGCAAAGCTAGAAGCACCGGTCCAACCTAGTAGGCCCGAGACCAGCCAGACAATCAGACTCGCACCAACACTTTGTGTGTTCGCTACGATTACTCCAGGGGAGGAGCTTCAACAGAATGTCAACGAGATGCCGCCGATATATATCATGAAACTCACAATATCCCAGACCCAATCTGAAGTTTGTTCAGTCACGTGATAAATTCAATGCTTTCAAGAACCGGGCGAATACGTACCTGAAGTCCAACAATGAGAGCGATGCCTAGTATAAATGGTATTTTTTGAGGCGCAATAAGAAGAAGAATGAATGCGTAGCTCACCATTGACGAGGCTAATATCTTTCCCTATGCCTTCACTGATAGGACCGTCCGGATTGCTTAGGCTTGCGCTCAACGGTAAGAGATCTTGTTGGAAGTCGAAACCGGAGAAGGAGTAAGATCTTTCTCTTGGTCCAGATCCTCCTGGAAAACCTATTGGCCCATCACTGAGCTCGAGAGCGCGTAAAGAATCGTTAGAGTCGTTAGAATGGTGTGAGAGTGGAGGGGAAGGCGGGTACTGCAGACCGGTGCTCCTAGGGGACTTCATGACATAGTCTCCTGTACTTGAAGTGGGCGAATGTGAGCCCATGTCTGAGTGGACCGGACCTTCAGGCTGGAAGTGGTCGTCACAGCAAAGACTGAGAAAGAAAGAAGCGTCGATCATTTACCGTGTACGTGTTTGTCCTTATTTACGCGTGTCGCGTCAACGAGATCTTGATCTTGTCCCCGTTCAACTTGAAAGTATACTCAAAGCCACAAAGCGACGACAAAAATGTTTTCGCCATCGCCGCGTCCGGCGACGCCTGCTGGAAGGATTAGGTCGCAGTCTCCGTTGCAGACACCAAGGCAGAGGAGGATTACTCCAGGTCCTTCTCGTTTGGCTGGTAATGCTTCAAGAGCCCCGCAGGTCTCGCGAATGTCTGTTACGACCGACGCGTCCGCAGATTCGAACGCGATGGACGTCGACGGGGGTGTCTCTCAGAGCGAAGTCAAACTGATCTCTGAAGTTGTATTTGCGCAGTCTGAGGAGCAAAAGGTAACCTTGCTCTCGCCCCTTCCAGTCGAGGTCCTACAGGTTTTGCGGAATACCGGTGCGCTGTAATCGCCTGCTGTTCACATTCGATCGTCTCATTGAAAACTTATTCTCAGACTTCGTTAGCGACTCCTTCGTTGGGGACGTTGACACACGCAACTCATTCTGTCTCATTGCCTCTGTTAAGACGTGCTTCGTATGGAAATATACTCAACTTCTTCCCGGAGTGCCTACCTGCTACATTTTTCCTTGTCCGAATCGATATTCAGAACCTGAAGTGCCTTTCTGCGCACTTCTGTCATTTGGTCCTTCTCGCGAACCCGGCCTGATCCTACTCTCGCCGTATGGCGAACTTCGCTTTTGGGACAGCATAAGCCTTGGTCTCACTGGAGGAGAGGCTACCGATGATTCTTTCCTGGACTTGAGATCGGATGAGACGCTTACAGGCCTACTGTATGCTGAGGTGACTCTGGATTCTCTATTGCACATAGTGGATTTTGACGCAACCTTTTATTGCACTTTGATTTTATAGCCACAAAAATTAATAGTCACATCTTCTACTGGTCGATTATTCCTGCTTTCCGTCACTTCATCGGATGGGCGTTTCCGTATTTCGTCCCATCCGTTCAGCTTGACCCGACCCCAAGGGACAGTCGAACGATTGCGCATAGGTTTCTGGGGTGACAATACTCCCAAATACACACCGGGTTGGATTGTTGCCGCAGCGGTGACAGATGTCAATGATGACGGTTTTCAGCTCTGGTCCTGTAGCGACATGAAAATTTCCCGCTGGACTGTGTATCACAAGGGCTGGGAACAGGTGCTTTAAATCAATCCTATGTCCGGGTCGCGCCAGGCACTGACAATCACACAGTTCGAATCCGAAGAAGATATAGAAGACCGCCT
This sequence comes from Sanghuangporus sanghuang, assembly GCA_009806525.1. Lineage (NCBI taxonomy): Eukaryota > Fungi > Basidiomycota > Agaricomycetes > Hymenochaetales > Hymenochaetaceae > Sanghuangporus > Sanghuangporus sanghuang. The sequence continues at coordinate 591,745 of VVIT01000001.1, read as the reverse complement.
CGTGAGCACTTTGCGACGCACCTTCCCGCCTGCGAAAGATATCAAGAATCTTGATCTGGAGCTTTTGGATATTGCCTTTGATGCGTACGCAACACGTGTTCCCTTTCGAAATTATACAATCTTGATAGATGCTACAGGCAAAAGAATCCTATACTGTTTTCTTCCTTTAATGCAGGCTATGAAGACGTCTCGGGCATAGACACTCGACCTCGTCGCTACTACATTATCGTGAGGTTGAAACGAGGAGATACCCTTGAGGTTACCAGCATTCGGACGGTACCTTATCAGACGGTGTGCCAACTCTTTTTTCGACATCAGTTGCCGTTCTTCATTGCAGTCTATCTCAGATATCTTCGGATCGGGCAAATATTCATCCACGAATGCGCTTAATGAACGGAGGCCAGTTGTACGGTGTGCAATTTGGAGATGCTATTGCTTTCGTAGCGAGAGGTCAGATTTGACTTCTTCTGTGACTCGACAAACGGAGGAGTTTATTGACGGAACATCGGGAATTTAGACAATGACTACTCAAACATTCTTACCCTTAAAACCCTTCAAGACCGGACCTTTGGTTGTGGTGTCGTGGGCGACTCTGGGGAACTGCTCTTCATGAATAGCGAGGTTCTCATGAAGATTGAAATGGACATCGGGAAAATAAGTAGCTATAGCGTTAAGTGAGGCACAATTTCTCGATCGCCTGGAACCACTCGGCTCATAATTCAACATATTAAGCGCCTGGAGAGGGACGTCCGTCAAGTCAATCATGACACAAGCAATTTTATTTGGCTCAAATCCAAAGGCACGATTTTCGTCTCTTGCCTGAAGGTATATCTAACTTAATCGATCTCAGAATCCTCTTCTCTTCACGTTCCCGCCCGACGTCGATGAAGAAAGTCTCATCACCGGCGCGGAACAGCTGAGCCGTGCCGTGCTCGCTTCTGACCCTCAAGTTGTACGTCCCAACCCTGACCTCACGCAACAAATCTTAGAGCGCAAGGAGCGGCTTCGATTCCTTATTCACTTCATAAACGAAAATGCCGTTTTGAGCAAGGTTAGTGCTTTTGTTTCGGCTTGAAATGGAGGAAAGCTAACTACTGTCGTGCGATAATAGATGTCACAAACAAGTCGTCAGCGACTTGCCACAGATGCCGAGAAGCTGTATGCCAACCAAGAACTGTGGTTACTATATTGTGAACGTATAAAGTCAGTGTGTGTGCCGTCATTGGGTGTGGTTTAACTGATCCGAACACGCAGTATCGGATATGATGAACACATCTTGTATGATGCCATTGTCGCATATATGGAGCAATCTCACGCAAGACATTATGATGATGATCTGCGGGCGTTCTTCGGCCACCAGGTAATTTCGGATCCCTATCTCATGATCTCATTTGGCTTACTTCCATCTATTGCGAAGACTCGAGAAATCGGTGAATTGCTCCCGTATATACGGCAGGTCGTGGAGGAAATCATAAAAAATTATGAGTTGGCCGCCCAAAATCCTGACGCGCTGCACAGAGGGATAGATCATGTAATCGTAAGTCGTCCTTATACTATCCAACGAGTCTTCAAACAACTCTCGTCCTTTTAGACCATACTTTCGGCTGCATGGAGCTATCGTGAGGCAAATCTGGGCGTCTATGGTATCTCTGGACCGATGCTAAATCCGTGGACGAGTACATCGGTTGTTGTCGAGATTGTTCTTGATTTCTTCAATCTGTCCGATGAACTCTTCACAAAATTCCCGCCCGAGTCGGAGAATGAGATCATTCGCGCAACTCGCGAGCAATTCCCCGTACTTGGTGAAACGGTGTTACGTTGTTTCCGGGAACGGCTAGAGTGGTTGGAAAGGTTCGTATCTTCGTATCTATTACTATAAGGGAATATCCACTTAGAATCCTGCAGTCCGGTTGCGGCTGATGAAATCGGGAACGAGAACGAGAAGCGTAGCCTACGCGAGCGCTTCCAACAGGTTCGACCACACGTACTACATACCCTATGTATGTTCCTGTCCTGTCATGCCTATCTGCACTTTCACATATTCGCATACTATTCTTAGTCAAGCATGGCCAATCCAGATATGCATTCGAGCTTGCCGAGAAGTTCCGAGATTTCCGTTCTCTTGTTGATCTCTGCCATTCTACCCCTCCAATTTACCCTACATCAAGCAACGTGTACTCAGGATACATCAAGGCGTACATCGAGAAGTATAAAGAGGAATTTGCGGATGAACTATATCTTTGGTACATCGAACACGGTAGATCTCACCTTTTCCCTGGCATCCCTGGGCATGTCTCACTGATTCTATTTAATATTAGCCGAGATTCGATGTATTTTCGAACGAAGTGATGTATACGAGGAATATATCGATGCATTCTTCGAAAAACACCCGTATCCGAATATCTCGTGGGTGCATAATCTGGGAAAAGGCAACTGGGCGTCCGTTTCCACTACACTACTACCCCAAATAGAGCAGACGATGGACCTTGAAACGAGACATGTTAGTATACAATTCATTATTGGCACTATATTTTATCTCATTATTTATATTTACCAGGTCATGCTCAGCATCGGGAAGCTTGCACAGATCATTGAGGGAGAAAAGAAGTCCAAATCCCCAGAGACTCAGGCTGTTCTTGATGGTTGGTATCCTTACTGAAACATCGAGTAGTCAGACTAACACTTTCGGTTGTCTTCCAAGCATATCATGATGGTCTTGACTACGTGAGCGTTCACCATAAGCTCCTTGATGAACTACGCGCATTCGTGGAAGGTTCAAAAGCGAAACTATCTCTCGACAGTCAAGTAGACATCATAATTAAAGGGATTGCACCGTCCTTGAAGGCGAAAACGTATCCTGGATTCTGCGCGCAACTTAAAACTTCCGTAAAGGAACTTCTGCAAGATCGTGCTCTTAAAGTCGAGGACTTGGTCGACGTGCTTACTCTGAAAGAGAGCACTCTGGATTTCGAGATCTCGCTCGAATTAGTAAAGGAGGCCAGAGTAGGTCTTCTGTCAATCATGAACGGCACCTACTTATTGCGGTGACTACAGGATATACCAGAGGCACGTCAGCTTTCTGCTTATCGGACGGTTTGGCGGCGCATATACATCCGCGACGAGTATGTCGTACTGCCTGCTGCGAGACTTCACAGTAAAACTAATCATATACTTTGCGCAGTTGGGAAAGCATAAGCAAGACCACAAATAGAACTGACACACAGCTCGTTGAAAGATTCCGGATGACAGCACTATACGCGACAGTAAGAGATGAGCTTCGGCGAGCCCGAGACGAGCAAAATGGAGTTATGGCCCCCAGCGACCTAGTGAACACGCCGAAGATCGTCCTTCCACTGAATGAGGCAGCACAGTTGCCTACTCGAGAGGAACTTGCAAGCCGATGGCCTGGCCATTCCGAAGAACAGCTGGATGCTCTCGAGAATGACTACAAGAACGAACGACAACGACTGCAGTCGTTTGATTTTGCGCCTATCGTTGAGCGTGTGAAAGGTCTTGCAGTAAAAGAACTGCAGGATGAACTGGAGATGGATGATGTAGCCATGGGTGTAGATGGATAATACGGTATCTGTACAACATTTTTGTTTCCTGAATAGTGCACGTTGTGCCGTAGCAATCGACACACCGAGCGACCGCTTCGGATTAAGTCCGTGATCGGATATTCGGTGAGAATAGAAAAGTAATGAGGGTGCACTTCTTGTGAAATGAGGATGATTATTATGAGGACGAATGTTGTGACTTTGAATTCCCGAAGATGCGCGATCGGAATTGACTGATAGCTGCCCGCGCAGCGAGCATGATACCGCCGAAATTTCGTCGATTCCATTCACTCGAGTAATTCCTCAATCTCTCGTGCTCCTGCTGGAGCCATTTTCCGTAGAATTCTGAAAGTGCTGCCTCGCGCGCCTCCGGAGGTGCGTCCTCAGGCAAAGATGAAAGTACGGCTTGTTTAGCAGTCTCGAAGCGCGTATTACTCTGAGCAGAAATTCAATCAAATGAGCCAATGGCAAGTAAATAGATGATACACACATCTTTCCAAAAGGCATGGTTGTAGGCATCCAGTCGACTTCGTTCTAGACGCCATTGATAATCTAGCGGATCGCCGCTGAACTCGTCCAACTGGTATGGATGCGACGTTGTAGCTTGCGTTCGCTTTACCGGAGATGATGCAGTTTCTCCTCCTAGCTCAGCATCTGAGTCTCCTTCCTTTCCTTTCCCCTTTCTTTTCCGCCTAGACGGAATAGACTCAACGTCGTCGTAAATGACCGGCCGTAAATTGGATACTGGATCAGGCGAGCCGACTAGAGCGCGTTTCTGCGACGACGTACGTATGCTTCTGCGTATTTGAGCGAAAAAGTCGCTTTTTATAAGAGACCGAAGCTGCGTAGCGTGAACAAGGCGTCGGGCGAGCATAACGTACACTGAGCAAAGAAGTGTTGCCCGACCCGACCTCTGAAATTAAAAGGATTCCACGTGCTTACGTAAAGTCACGGGATCGTCAATCTATTCTGAATAGGTTCATTCTGTTCTGTTGAAATTGATCCTGCCGTCAACGAATCCCTTGGTGATGGACGAGGGTATCAAAGCCAAGAAAACCGTCTTTATTGGCGGCATTGGTGATGACGTGGATGAAGCAATCATCTACGAGGCGTTTTCAACATTTGGTGTGCTCTGTTCTTGCAAATAATCCATTCACATCTAAGCTAACGTGATCCAGGGGACGTTCTGGACGTACAGATTCCTCCAGCACAAGTAAACACCTACAATAAAGAGCCTTGTATGTGGATTGGTTGACTCGTTTAATACACTAATTAATAAAGCATTCAGCACAGAAGCATCGCGGTTTTGCTTTTGTAACCTACACTACTCCTGGTGACGCTCAAGATGCAATAGACAACATGGACATGAACGAGCTACGGGGTCGCGTATTGCGAGTGAACATCGCTCGACCACAGAAGCTTACTGCTGCAGTCTCCGGAAACAGACCTAGTGCGTGCTTTTCCCTGTTCTTGCAATAAGCAGAAATCTGATCTTTTTCATCGACTCAGTTTGGGAGTCCGAAGAATGGCTCAAACAATACGCGAAACCGTTAGCTCAGAGCGGCGGGGTGGGAGCTCGTGCTGCCATGCGCTCTGGTGCCGTATCAGAGGAGCCGGAAGACAAGAAAGAGGACGGCGATGTCGATGCAATGGAGGAGTAATTTTGAGTCTGGGACGCTCGCTCGATCAACATTGAATGCATTACGTCTCGAAGGCACTGCTGGTTTTATCCATAAGCGATCCTCGATCTGGCCGTAGTGACGAACGAAGAGACAAGGTCACTTGCGTTGAACACCCGGCTCAGCTTCTCTCGTACTGCTAACACATTCCAACATCGTTTGTGTTTTCACGATTCATTCGTGCCATGAAGTCGAATTGTACTATCAATCCACTTTGCAAGACTATAATTTTTACTCCAGCGCGGAAGTATATCTCGGTCTCGTTCAGAAAGCTACAGATGGACGGAGGAGACATTTTAAGCACCATTTCTGTTCCTGGTTTGTCTGCTGAGTCTGACGACTGATTCGGAAGTAAGTACTGCCCACACTATCCATTTACAATTGCTTCAATTGCCTCGGGTAATAAGGGAATGATCAAGAGAACAAGGTCGCACTGGAGCTTTCTTCCAGAAAGCAGACCTTTGCCTTGAACTGTTGCAATAGTTGCTTCGTGTACCATTTACAAAACTAGTATTGCTACTTTTGAAACGAGCGCGAGCAAGCAGACAGCAGACAGCAGCGGCATTGTCGAACACAATCAGCAGTAGAAGTTGATCTCACTTACACAAGACGTGTCTGGATCTCGGTCATCTTTGAACTGCCTGTTCACATAGATTTCTTCTGGGGGAAGATTCATATCCACCAGAACACCGAAAACCAACCCGAAAGTTTTATCCCTCTTTCTCCTGTTGTTACGCAGTATACTTGTTCCGAACTTAGGATAACCTCCTTGGTACCTTAATTATAAGGAACGCGAGCGAAGACAATAAATTGACTCCGCAATTAATTCCATAGTTACAGCGCTTAATAGCAGAATACACAGCACCGCGTAAGCCAATGGGGGCCGTCTTTCAATAGGTGCGTACCGTAACCTAAGTTTCCGGGATACAGTATCTACATGTGTAAATATCTGGATCAGTTACTTATCTAGGTTTTGTTTCCGAAGTTCCAAGTGCTACACAGATCTAGGGTTTCGGATGCCACCTCTTAGGGAATAGGGAAGATCTTCTTCCGTTCTGATTGGAAGCACATGCCTGCCGTACCGCGAATGTTCATTTCTAGACTGGCGAGAAGGGTTCACGGAGGAACACCACGGAGACAAGATATCTGGATTCCCAAAGCTTCCATAGACGAAGGATCGGACCCAGAAGAGATTGAGAAGGATGATTGATGCAGTGAGCTTCTCGACGAATCTTTGTTTCCTCGGAGTCGTCAAAAACACTTCGTACTCGTCTCTACAAAGAAGCACAGATACTCGCTGATGATAGGAAATGATCGCACATTATCGCTAGCACAAAGACTGACAAAGGGAAAACGAAGTGATGTAGGGAACGAGACAAGCTTTGATAGCTTTTGAAGTGGCAACAATGATTGATCAATGATGCCGGTATCAATGCAAAGATTTGGACGCTGTACGCGGATGTACGTAGACGAGCGTACGCGTCTCGAGAATTTTGTAAGCGGGCAGTGTATTGATGGCAGGCAGTGTGTTGATCCTTTGAAATGCGAGCCACCGGAAGTTGCGGAACATCGACACATATAGATTACTCTGCGAAAGATGCACCCTGTCGCGCCAACACAGACAAGATAAAGCAAAGAGATAGATGAGCAGGTGGAGAAACTCCTGTCCTCCTCTCTCAAGATAGGAGAGAGCAGCGCCTTCTTCAAGTTCTTGGTCGACCGTTGTTTCTGGACACGGTACCGAACTGTATGAGAAGTAAACTGGGTGGGCCCCGCAATAAGCACTTACTTATATGAGGTGTTGACCTGATTTGCATGGCGGATCCTGATGGTGATGCAGGGCATGAACTATGTTAGGACGAATGCTACATACCAAAATCAGCCAATTCTGAGTCTCTTCGCAAGTCCCTCGTAAGTAGTACTCTAAAAATATCTGTAATCGGGAAATGAAGCGAGTAGAGCTACAAGCAGCACCCAAAGGGCTCCTCAAAGGAAACGCACTTCCTTTCTCTGAAGTGTCGGATTTGAAAATCCTTCGTGGCGGGAGACTCCGAGCGTTGATTGAACTCTGCCCTGGTGTGCCAAAAGATGAAGTGTTCACGGATAGAGACCATCTGATGGCGCCTCTGTTCGTTGCCGATAAGCCTTGATAAGTACACAGAATAAGAACGTTCTTGTGAAAAATATCAAGTCGTGTGCACGCCTTCTGAGAATTCGTAAAGCTTCAGTGTGCCTGTCTGTCTGATAAGACGGCATACGACTCGCCCCTTTTATTTGGGGTCAGAAAGAAAAGAGACTGAAGCAGATCCTGGAAGCAAAAGAGGATGAAGGAATGTCTGAGAGAGAATGCGACTGACGAACAGAAACTCGAGAAGATTCAGAGTTCAAAGAACACGAAAATTTTCAAGTGTTCGGGATTTGCGCGCCCACCGCCCGTGAATGTCACGCACCGTGCCGATTTTCGTTTGAATACGTTGTCTGTTGATAGGGAGACAAGGTACACTGATGTAGCATTCGAGCATGTATGTCCCCATCTGTCTCAAAGACACGTCCAATCAGACTGATAGGCTCTCAGTCGAAGATAGTTACTTGTGATGATGTTTCTTTGATCGACTGCTGCACTGACTGGTTAGCAGTTACGATTAAACTTTGACTGTCTGACATAAGTCTAAAAATGACGAATGATAGTCGGCGAAGATTTGCAAAGGCGATTCGGTGCGAGTAACCAGAACATTCTTGGCTAAGGCGGGCGAGAGATAAGGAGCGGATGAGTTACTTAGGGTCGATTGCGAAGCGAGATGCCCCGCCATGTGTTGATAGAAACCAGCTGGAAACTGTTTTCCGAGTCGCGAAGGAGATTTAAATCATGGTTGGTTGACTAGATAAATACTCACGACGACTTTTCTCTTGTTGAGATGGAACGGGGACTGATCGCCATGGGCGATACTGTACGCGCGAGCGGTGCGGGAAGGTCGGGCACAACGAGTTCGCGGGTGGGTGAAACGTGACATCGGAAAAGGAAATGCGGTTGTTCTGGAAGGATCGATCACATAGCTTTTCCGCGAAACTCGTAATCGTGGAAACCAGTTCGGAGGCGGCTTGAGAGCGCCGTAGCGCCCGTTTCGGTATTTTCAAGATAAGAGGAGAAACGTAAATAACAAGCAGATTCCTTTTTAGCGGCTTTGTGAGCCCGCATCGGAATCAAAACAGGAAATGTGCATTAAGTATCCGGTGTTGAAGCAGAGAGGGTCCTGAAAATCCAATCTGTTTCTCCAAGTGCTTCTTCGCCCGACGGATTTTGCAATTGCACGGGCCGATCAGAAAGAGACAGTCGGGAATTGTGTGTCCTGTGCGTGCATGAATATAACAGATCTGGGTGCCACGTCCTACTTCGGCTAGCACAATCTTTACTGTTGCCCACGGCGAGTGGCGTATTCTTCATCCAGGATCTATATACGACTCAATATTTGGCAATTCGTTCAGCCACTAGAAAAAATCTCCATGGTAAAGATCGGCGCCTAGACCGTCAGGAACGGGGTTTGTGGGAGTTCGCACGGTATACTTGCCGCAAGGGGAGTATGATGAGCAGATGGCTGTGCGTCAATCAGGGTTTCCCAGCGCCCGGGGTCCAAGGGTTTTATGTCACCGTGGAAGTAATAAATTCAAAGAAAAGCCTTTTGGGAGGTCACAAGAACAAAAACGAGGCGAGTCGTGCCAGTGTCGTGCCTTGCATTGACGCAAGGCGGCAGAAGCTGGCATGAGAGTTCACAAGCGAATCAGCGAGATCCAGCCGATCACTAGGTTCATTTGATCTTCGCATAGCTGGTTTTTGGAGAGAATAAGAAGCAATGCTCAAAAACAGTGTGAGCGTTAGCAATTCTAGCCTGAATATTCAGAAGCAGAGATACATGTACAAAGAGAGTTTGTAAGGATCGGTGGCAAGGGAAGGCAGAATGGTCACACCGGAATGCCGTTACGGGCAGTTGTGTCCTTCAGGGAGGGATCAAGCGAGATCAGCCCGCTGTGACCCACGACATCTATAATAAACAAATTAAATTGAATTTTACCGATATTCCGACGAAACAAATTAATATTATTATTTCGTTACATTTACACCTCCTTCCTCTTTCTCCTCACCCCTTCTGTTTACACCTTCCCTTTCCCTTTCACTTCCACTCAACCTCCCGCCCGCTGTTGCCGCCCGCTGTCCTCGCCGTAGCCAACTCGACGACGACGGCGACAAGGTATCATCTCTACCCGACATACTACGACTCAGTCCAAGCCTCGTCCTTCTCTCCCGATTCCTACGGACGGTCTGCTAGGCACATCAAACACCTTGTACGCGCAAAACTCCCGTGTCTCCTGCTCCCTTTCCTTCCTTCCACCTTCTGCTCTGTCTTGTCCTCCCCTCCTGATACTATCCCGACCATCGCTGTAGCCTCTCCTTTTTCCTCAAGCCACTCTCTGACCTCGCGCCCGAAATGACCTGCTTTTCGCGGGGACGGCGACTTTTCGCCGGGGCAGCTGCGTTTCTAACAGCACTTGCCCTCGTCGCTGCTGCACCTTACAACGAGACCTATGACTCTTGGAATCTCAACAAAAACCAAGATACTACAGATCCAACGCAGTACAGTACCACGCGAGTAAACAAGACTTACACCCCCTCACCCGCCAACTGGCGTTCTCTGCCATTTTACACTGTTCTACTCGACAAATTCGCAGACGGCGACCCGTCAAATAACGACTTCTTCGGACTTCCCTATGAACATGATTGGCGCGAGACGCAGTTACGGTTTGGCGGTGATGTCAAGGGCTTGCAGAATAAGCTTGATTATCTCCAGGGCATGGGAATTCGCGGTGTCTACATTGCTGGTACTCCATTTTTGAACATGCCTTGGCAGGCGGACTCGTACTCCCCACTTGACTTTTCCGTGCTCGATCCGCACTGGGGAACTATCGATGACTGGGTGAACTTTATTGACAGTTTACACGCGCGGAACATGTATTTAATGATGGACTTTACTATTGGTACTATGAGTGACATGATTGGTTTCGATGGGTACGTTGAGCTGTCAAATTTCATGTGTGACTGTTTCTTACTTCGAACTTCTAACTTTTACAGGAAACTCAACGTGTCTGCTCCGTTCACCCTGGACGAATATAACACTGTCTGGAAGAAGCCTTCTTATACTCCGTGGGATTTTGACACTTATAAGGATTTCTCAATCGGCAATGACCATGACTCGGATTGCCAACTTCCGCAATTTTGGTGGGAGAATGGTACTGAACTTACGATCACCACGAATGGGTGTAAGAAGAGCGACTTTGATCAATACGGAGACATGGAAGCCTTCGGTGTCCATCCGGACTGGCAGCGTCAATTGACAAAGTTCGCGAGTGTCCAGGATCGGCTACGCGAGTGGCAGCCGCAAGTTATGGAACGTTTGCAGAATTTCGTGTGTATGGTCATTGAAGCTCTTGATATTGATGCCATTCGTATCGACAAGTCGACGCAAGTAACGGTGGATGCGCTCGCGAAGTGGTCCACTGCGGCTCGGTCATGCGCTGCGGGTTTTGGCAAGACCAACTTCCTTGTTACTGGCGAAGTCACCGGTGGAAATACCTTTGGTGCTCTGTATTATGGTCGTGGTCGCACCCCAAATAATCTGCCGAATCCAGACCTTGCCGAGATCTATAACATAACACCCTCTGATGACCAATACTTCCTGCGAGACTACGGCGACAATGGGCTGGACGGAGTGGCCTTTCATTACTCGATTTATCGGGGGCTCGAACGATTTTTAGGAATGGACGGAAACTTGCAAGTTGCAGATGATGTCCAGGTCAATTTTGTGGATGCTTGGAACCAGATCTTTGTTACCAATGACTTCTTGAACCCAACTACAAACGTTACTGACCCGAAGCACATGTACGGAACAAGTAACTTTGACGTCTTCCGATGGCCGAGTTTGGTCAACGGTACTCAGAAGAGTGCACTAGCGACGTTCATCACTTCACTCTTGATGCCTGGCATTCCGCTTCTGTTCTTCGGCGAGGAGCAGGATTTCCACATCTACGACAATGGCGCGAGCAATTATCTGTATGGGTAAGTGATTTATCGCAATCACGAAGGAATGATTTTTACTGTTTTTTAGTCGTCAAGCTATGCCCGGAAACAGAGCATGGCAGCGCCACGGATGCTACAAGCTTGGTTCGGAGCAATTCTTCAACTTCCCTCTGCATAGCTCGCTTGTAGCGTGCATGGACGACAAGGAATCGCTCGATCATTTTGACCCTACTGCGGAGTCTCGTAGGCTGTTCAAGCAGTTCTTCTATCTGCGTGAACAATATGCATCCTTGACGGATGGCTTTGCATTGGTGCAACGTGGTAACTGGACGCGTTTCGTCGAAATGCCCGGTTCGAACCAGACGGAGACGGAGCTTGGTTTGTGGACAGCGTCCCGCGCAGGTATCCCGAATGCACAGACTCTCACGGGCACCAACTACACCGAAGATGTCTGGATGCTATACACGAACGAGAATCAGACAGAGACATATTCGTTCGATTGCAGGAGTTCCTCTTGGATCAGTACTCCGTATGTTTCGGGCACGGCGATCAAGAACTTGATCTATCCGTTTGAGTCGTATACTCTTGCGGAGAGTCAGTCTTCCTTCTACAATGATGGAAACGCGCCGTATACCGGATGCTTGGAGTCAATTACGATGGATCCATACTCGTTCAAGCTTTTTGTTCCGGAAGAGAATTGGGTCGCAGTTCCTCCCATGTTGACGAAGTTTTCGCCAGGTCATGATACACGTTTGTTGTCTGATGATAGTGGAGACAACGCGACGATCGATATTCGACTTGAGTTCAACGTCGAGATGAGTTGTGATTCGATCACAAACGCACTATCTTTCAACATGTCGCATTCAGGAACCGGTGACACGCCATCGGTGACTAATGTTCAGTGCGGGACGCTGCCAAACCCTGATCCTCCTACGATCATTGGCTCGGGAATGAGTTCGTTTTCATGGAACGCAACACTTACGAACATGCCGGATGGGATTCTGGTGCTCACTCTTGACAATCCTGCGTCAAGCAGTGGAACTACAACAGGCGCCAGAGATCACCTACTTCTGCGCAAGGGCAAACAAGACAACGTCATGGTGTTCCCTGACAGCGACTATGACAGCAGCGCGTTGACTTTCAATAGCGATAATAACACATTTACTTTCACTCACAAAGCGATCGGCGCGGATAAGCTCAGGTATTCCGTAGACTTCGGGCAGCACTGGTCCGAGTGGAGGGACTGGGAGGCTACGACGGACATTGACAATAGTACCTTCTTTAACGACAAGGACCAGAATTGGTGGGATGGCCAGCACGTCATTGTACAATGTGGGTTTTTGCTGGTCCTTTCTCTTTGTCGAGACGGCTAATGGATTATTTCTGTTTATGCAGATTGGGCTGAAAATGCTGCAAGTTCCTACCATGCTGTGCACGCAGACCACGATTATCAGTACAAGCGCCGAGTCCCCCAGCTTTTGGGTCGTGGACCTTTCAACACCTGGGGTTTCGACTCTGGTATCAATGCGCAGTTCGAGCAAACGGATGACAATAGATGGGAGCTCGAGCTTATGACAACGTGGCCTACATACATGATGGTGAACGTCTTCGGGTTTGACGACTTTTGGTATGGAGACACCGATGGTGATGGCATCATGGATCGCCTCCCGCCGAACACCGTCGCGGCGAACTACCTCAACATGAGTGCACCTCCGAAACCGCATCTGGCCTGGAAGATCGTCGTTGATGACCAGACCTTGGCCTGGACGCTTGAGCCGAAGGGTGAAAGCTCCATTGCTGCAATCCTATATGCGTTGTTGGTTTCAATCCCAATCATCACCGGGACACTCGCCGTTCTTATCTTCATGCGGAGTTTCTATGGAATCAAATACAATAAATGGGGTCTTAAGCCAACCAAACCATCGCACACGGCCTACTTTCCCATTCTTGGCTCGCTCGGTAACAAGTCGACAGCTGATCTCAAGGATGCAGCTTCGGAAAAGCATCATGGACATTCTGGACTGCATTATACGGGTGAGATGATCGGTTGGCCGGAAGACAAGGCGAAACGTCGTTGTGTTCTCATCGCGACCCTTGAGTACGAGATTATAGACTGGAAACTTAAGGTCAAAATCGGTGGTCTTGGTGTCATGTCGAGTCTTATGGGTAAGGCTATGACGGATGTCGATCTCATTTGGGTCGTTCCGAAGGTTAAGGATTTGGAATATCCATCTGGCGAACCCGCAGAACCTATTGAGGTTATCATTTTCGGCGAACCGTACCTCATTGAAGTTGAGACCCATGTCCTTGATAATATCACATACGTCATCCTCGATAGCCCGGTCTTCCGAGCACAAACGAAGGCGGACCCATACCCGGCACGCATGGACGATTTGAGCTCAGCCATTTTCTACTCGACTTGGAATCAGGCGATCGCAGCAACAGTGCGTCGCTATCCGCAAATTGACATTTACCACGTCAACGATTACCACGGTGCCTTGGCTCCGATCTACCTGCTTCCGAAGGTTCTTCCCGTCTGCTTGTCACTCCACAATGCCGAATTCCAAGGTTTGTGGCCTCTCCGTACGAAGGAGGAAATGAAAGAGGTTTGCTCGGCGTTCAATATTAGCAAGGAGCACTGTACGAAATATGTCCAATTCGGGAATACGTTCAATTTGCTCCACGCTGCAGCATCGTTCATCAGTGTGCATCAGAAGTCGATTGGTGTTGCTGGTGTCTCCGATAAATATGGCAAACGTAGCTGGGCCCGGTATCCTGCTCTGTGGACTCTCAAGCATGTTGATTCGTTACCGAATCCGGATCCGACTGATATCGCTGCACTTGATGAAAATCCGGTCTCCGTGAGGGAGATTCATATTGACGAAGAAGCAGAGGCAAAACGACCGGAATTCAAACGCCAGGCTCAAGAATGGGCTGGTATCAAGCAGGATCCGAAGGCCGATCTCTTCGTGTTCGTCGGTCGTTGGTCGAAGCAAAAGGGTGTTGATCTTATTGCAGATGTCATGCCATCTCTGTATGTTTTTCCTTTATATTTTGCCGCATACAGTGTAACTAACTGATTTTTCTCAGGATGGAGAAACGTCCATCTATCCAGCTCATTTGTGTTGGTCCCGTCATTGATCTTTATGGACGTTTTGCTGCTGAAAAGCTCGCTCGACTCATGGAATTGTACCCGGATCGCGTATACTCGAAGCCGGAGTTCACTGCCCTTCCGCCTTACCTCTTCAGTGGTGCGGACTTTGCATTAATCCCTTCTCGTGACGAACCTTTCGGTCTAGTCGCTGTTGAATTCGGTCGTAAGGGTGCACTAGGTGTCGGTGCTCGTCTCGGTGGTCTTGGTCTTATGCCTGGTTGGGTGGGTGTTACAATTTCTTGACGTCATCGTAGTTTTTCTAATGATTAAATTTTCAGTGGTTCCCTGTTGAGTCAACGTCTACTGCACACATGCAATCGCAGCTGTCAAAGACAATCAAGATGGCACTCAAGTCGACGGAGGAAGAACGTGCTCTCTTGCGTGCCCGCTCAGCAGTACAACGATTCCCGGTTGTGGAGTGGCGCCAGCGCATGGAGGACTTCCACAAACGTAGTATCAGCACAAGCAGGCAGATTGCTGGCCGTAATGCATGGCGGCCGTCGGATGGCGAAATAGTGCATACACCCCAGGTTGCTCATCTGGATCACGATGACTGGGATCCTGTAGATCAGACGGAACCTTCTCAGCCTCAGTGGGATACACGGAGTATGATGGAGAATGCAAGGCTATCCGGTGTCCCCAATTCGCCTGGAGGAATGAACTCACCGGGACAATGGAGTCAGTCAACGCTTGCACCTCCTAGACTGGAAGATCATAGTCGACGTGCTTCAGAAGATGCGGACAGTGATTACTTTTCGACTCACCGTTCGCTTGCCCCAAGTTCTGTTGGAACGCCCTCGGAAGGTGGTGGCTTCGATAATTTCTTGACCAAGGTGAACAAACAGATCGCTAAGGACCATCGACACGCCCCGGACCCCTTTTTGGATGAAGCGGCGGCACCCAAGAAACCCTTTGGCGAACACTCGCGCAATTCTTCACGAGATTCTATTGCGTCTATCGTTGATGAGAAGGCGAACTCTCCTCTTAACAAGGCTATTGCTTCGGTAAGTTTCTCCAGAGAAGCTCGTGTCACAATACTGCTTTGCTGACGTACACTTCCTAGTTTACGGATGAGAACGGTGAAGTTGTTCATGACTTCATCCAGAAGCTCCAGAATTTGTCGGCTGAGAATTCAAAGCATGACCTATCGATTGAACGGTACCTGCAAAAGAGCGAGGAAGCATTCTTCAACAAGGTCCGAAAGGATAAGATTTCGAGTGCAGTGAGTATACGATCGTCAGCGCGGGAGTCAGTGTGGGGAACAGATTCCATGTACGATGCGTCCCGACCGCACTCACCAAGTGACTTATCCGTTACACCGAGTTCGGCGCATTTCAATAATGGGTTCAGCACAGAGGAATACAGTGGACCAATTCCGAATGAGAAGGGCGAGGTTGTCATGACACGCACGCAAATCGCTTTAGCACGTTCCATTGGAGGCTGGCCGCTCTACACCATCATCATCGCCGCTGGGCAGATGCTGAGTGCGACGAGTTTCCAGATCACGCTCTTGTCAGGTCAAAACTACCAGACTGACCTCCAACTCTACGTACTCGGTGCGGTCTTCCTCGCCTCCTCGGTGGTATGGTATACGCTATTCCGTTTGAAGCCAGCAGTCTACATACTTTCGGCGCCATGGATTTTCTTCGCTATTGCATTCTTCCTTATCGGCCTACCGGCCGTCTCTTCCGTATTCGACAAGGCCGAGTTCGCGCTCCAGAGTGCCGCGACTTGGTCATATGCGGCAGCTTCGGCCGCAGCGTTCGCCTTCTTCGGTCTCAACTTTGGTGAGGAGGCTGGTGCGGCGACGGAAGTCTGGATGTTGCGTGCTTGTATCGTGCAGGGATCCCAGCAGATCTGGGTAGCCGCATTGTGGTACTGGGGTCATGAACTGAATGGTAAAAAGTCCTCCTCGCCTCCGTGGTGGGTTGTTCTCTTTTTATGGCCATTGTCCGTGATGAGCTTGGCCTTCGCATATCTCATGCTTTACGGTCTTCCGGAGTATTATCGTCAAGTCCCTCCAAAGGTGCCCAACTTCCTAAAGACCCTCTTCCGCCGGAAGCTCGTCCTTTGGTTCCTTGCAGCCGAGATTCTACGTGACTATTGGCTCAGTGGACCCTATGGTCGTAATTGGTCTTTCCTTTGGAATGTGCCGATTCCGAAGTGGGCAACGCTCTTGCTCATTGTTGTCTTCTTCATCGTCGTCTGGGGTATCCTAATGTGGATTCTGACTTACTTCAGTAAGACGCACACATGGTTGTTGCCGGTCTTCGCCGTTGGTTTGGGTGCACCGCGCTGGGCGCAGATGCTATGGGGAACATCATCAATCGCCTATTATCTTCCGTGGGCAGAGAAGGCTGGACCATATCTCGGAATTTCATTGTGGCTCTGGCTAGGTGTGCTGGATGCGATCCAAGGTGTTGGCCTCGGTATGATCCTTCTCCAGACGCTGTCCCGTCTACATGTTTGCGCGACGCTGGCGTTCGCCCAGGTGATTGGGTCCGTTTGTGTCATGATTGCGCGCGCTTCAGCACCGAACCGGATTGGCCCTGGCAATGTGTTCCCGGATGTCGGTACGTGGGATTTGGACGACGGTATTGGGGACAGTCCACTTGGGAAGCCAGCGTTTTGGATTGCGCTTATTTGCCAGCTCATCATCGTTGTCGGCTACTTCTGGTTCTACCGAAAAGAGCAGCTTGCACGACCATAACTTCATCAACGCTTCGTTTTTATAATCTATTTCTTTCCATATTCCCATCTACCTACCCGATGTTTTGTCCTGCGCATTCAAGGACTTGCATCCTCGTATTGCATATTCCGGGCTTCGGGGCGCTATAGCGGTATTGTTTTACGAGATGCGTCCGATTTTGGACTATTATCTGTTGCGCGGGCTCAATTCATTTATACGTATTCGATAGACTATCATCGACGCTCTCTCTCCCCTTCTGTCTCTTTCATCACTCGCATACAATAGCATACTTTGTCGACCGCTCCCGAGATCTCTGTAATCATCGACCTGTAGACACGTCACGTTCCTTCCCGATCTGTTTCTCTTTTTTTTTCCTTCGTCGTTTTCTTGGTTTTGTCGAGCGCTTTGTGCATGGTATATCTCGGACGGACAACTCAAAATACTCTTTCCCTTCTCTTTCCCCCTTCCTTCCTCTCTATATCTTTCTCAATGGACACGACGAAGTTGAAATGATCACCATATTTTATTAGACGTACATAATTGCTAGCAACAGGACCAGGGAAATCTATGCCATTTCTGAAGTTTGAATTGATATTCTAGAAACTGTCCTGTTTGCATAATAATACCTTGAGAAATGTCTTCGCGTAACATTCGTTCGAGATGCACCTACATTCCGGCGAATACGAGCACCGAGAGGAATTATATCGGGACCTGGGATTTTGATCCTTTTCGGAATCTCAAGCTGACGATATACATGTATATAGGAATATCACTCGAGCTCAAACATTCAAGAAGGGGATAGTACTAGTACTGAAACTCTCTTGAAAAGATAGGCTTCAAAATCTGGTGAGCATAAATGTCAGTCAGGATTGTACTGAAATTCTATGCCGTATATCTGATAGCCTTAAACTGTCAATGCTAATGACTATCAATAAGTACATATCTTATCATTTTTGATCCGGTGCTTTTGCATCAATGTTACATCATGGACAATTTAGCTAGAAGTTGCGTATGGACAGTGAGTACCAGTGCCAGTGTGAGTATATTCCACGTCGTAATGGTAGCAAATAATCGTACTCGACTTTCTTCTTTCTTCTAAGGCTTACTAGAGTCAACGGACACCTCGTCCCGAGTAAACTAAACTCTAATTTCAATAGAACGCGTAAACAAACCAAAACAACGCGTACGCGACCGGATTCTAGTCCGAGTTCCGCCTTGCAAAGGACAAGCGTTACAAGCAAAAGCTAGGTACGGATCTCGATAGCGAACTGATTCTGATCGAGGTGAAAAGGAGCCTCATGACTTGCTACTTTTTTGTTCACATGTTCAGCGAATCGAGGGTAAGAATCGATTATGCAGACGCGAGTGAGACATCTAGCTCTCGTATTTTTCGCGCTACGTGGACAGCTTCTGGTTAGGGACACATAGAGATGTCGAGATAAGACGAGTTGATGGATGGATTCCAAGCTTGCTCGTCCTTAAGGTACCAATAGGATGTCGGGTTGTGTCGGAGCGGAAAGACGAAAGACGGAAAGGACAGATAAAAGAGAGAGGAAAAGATGAGTGGTTAGCGAAGGAGCGCTGGGGCTGGAGAAATGAATAGAGAAGAAATGGAATATTTGATTCTATTGGTGAGTTGGAGACGGAGACGAATCGAGTTTGAGGAGACGAGGCAAGTGATACTCAGGTGACCAGGTATCGGAAGGACTGCCCAGGACTGTATGAGATCTCTCGCCGAATCGCGTCCCGAGAAGTCGCGATGCGCGTCACGCGCAATCGGAAGTGCGGGGTAAACTGAATAAAATTGCCATATGTGGCTAGACACCGCCCGAATTGGGCACCTGGGGTAAGCGAAGAAAGTGTCGTAATAATGATAAAAGGGGAGAAGCTTGATGGATTGATGGGTTCGCAGGGGGCGCAGAGTTGGTTCGCAGAGTTCCCATGGCTGTTGTTCCTGTTCGCGCCTGCTCCCGTGTCACAAGTGCTATAAATACGAGCGCATACACCCTCTATCGCTCTTCGCACCTTCACTCTCTTCCCCCAAGAGCATTTTTAAGTCTTTCTTCATCTCGCAACTTCTCCACCACTTTTAGTAGAACAATGCCGGTTCTCGCAGGTGTATCCATCCCCAATGTACAGACCGCTGCCGTCGTGCCCAAGATCGGCGCAGACATTGAGATCCGCAAGCAGCACCCAGTCAAGTCCCCGAAGGACTTGAAACCAGGCGAATGCCTCGTCAAGCTCTCGCATACCGGTGTCTGCCACACCGACTTGCACGCCAAGAAGGGCGACTGGCCAGTCCCGCCCATCAACCCGCTCGTCGGCGGACACGAGGGCGTTGGTGAGATCGTCGCTATCGGTGAGAACACAGCAAACTCTCCGGTGAAGCTCGGCGACAGGGTCGGGATCAAATGGCTCGCTAATTCCTGCCTGGATTGCGAGTTCTGCCGACAGGGCGCGGAGCAGAGTAGGTCGACCCTCTATCTTTGTCGCACCTCCTCGGTCCGATAAAGTCGAAAGCGAGCATATGCTGACTTCATTTCCGCTTATTAGATTGCGTTAATGCGCAGTTGAGCGGATATACCGTGGACGGTACATTCGCCCAATATGCCGTATCTTTTGTACACCATGTTACTCCGATTCCGGCCAACCTCGATAGCGCCGGAGCGGCGTCCATCCTTTGCGCTGTACGTTGTTGTTTGATCCTCGGTGTAGATAAGATAAGATTAGATCGGACCTGCTGATCTTGATCTTCTTCGATTTATTTCAGGGTGTGACCGTGTACAACGCACTTAAGAACAGCAATGCCAGAGTTGGCAATTACGTTGTCATTCCCGGTGCTGGTGGAGGACTCGGTCATTTGGGTAAGCATTCTTCTCGATGTGATGCGCATTTTTCGGGCATCTTGAACTGAACGGATTTTCCCTCTCTAGCCGTTCAATATGCACGTGCGATGGGTCTCCGCGTGATCGCCATCGATACCGGTGCCGATAAGGAGAAGCTCGTCAAGAAACTCGGCGCCGAGTCGTGGATTGACTTCAGGACGACGAAGGATCTTGTTGGTGACGTCAGAGCTGCATCCGGCGGTCTCGGTGCACATGCTTCTATCGTCGTCGCAGCGCACCCAAGCGCATACGAACAGGCAGTCGACTACCTCCGTCCGACGGGTGTGCTCGTCGTCGTCGGTCTCCCGAACGCACCATTGGGCGCGAATGTGTTCTGGACGGTGTTCAAGTCGATCAAGATTGTGGGAAGTTACGTCGGGAACAGGCAGGATGCCATTGAGGCGCTCGACATTGCGGCGGCCGGCAAGGTTAAGGTCGAGTACGCTTTGAAGGACCTTTCGGCTCTAAAGGAGTACGCGCGTTTTTTTTTGTCTGGTTAAATTGATTTTCTGATCGGGGTGTTACAGCGTCTACGAAGGCATGGAGAAGGGCGTTGTCCCAGGACGTGTCGTCCTCTCGGTCAACTAAACGCGGGATCTTCCGCCCCGTTGATTTCAACGTTCCAAGGACGTGTCTTTCTTTCCCCAACTCTTCCTTGAGTTTCTCTCGTTTTCACATTTTCTGCAGAACGAAAACAACAGCAAATCAAATGTGTAGAAGCTCGAAAAAAAATGGCGCGGTGTATTTCTATGTAGGCAATTGGCTTTTAGGGATTTGGATTGCAAGTAAGCATGTTATGGTTATAGTATGGTAGAGTAGAGTAGAGAGTACGCGTAGGATGTCGGTATAATGGCTGTAGATAGTCGTAAGTCATTGATTTTTTCTTCATCTGCGTCTTGAAGGGAAGGTGTTAAAATCTGTGTTTTTGATATCTCGGAGTGTGCGGCCGCAAGATCTGAATCGTAGAATAATTCCGAAATGATGCGTCGGTGCAAGCACGTTCGAGTTCGGAGAAGAGCCAACCCCCGAGTCGGCTGTAGCTTACATGTGGCGAATTGAGCCGGCGGCCGACGACAACAAGGATCGTTTTCGTTTTCCGACGTTCGCTCACGGGCCGATTTGCATTTCCTGCTTTTTACTGATATACAGTACTCAAAAGTTCTCTTCCTGTTCTCCGAGATTGAAGTCGGTGATACACTATTGTATTGCAGTATTATCGACGTTCAAAATGCTTTCTTCTTGTTTATCTCGGAAGCAAAGGTATTATGTAGGCAATTTCGCTACGCTCGACATGATTAGGTCAGAATCGACGATGATGGTTGGGGGTGTCTGCTGTAATTCTCTATGTATTTCATTTTCTTGATTTTCCGACTTGTTCGGAGGTTAAATGACTAGACCTTGAGCATACCGAATTTTATGAAGACGGGGAAGTGAACCCGCGGGTGCTACTTACATAATCGCACCGCCATACGACCCGAAGTGAGATGGATCGACAGGGAAGAGCCGGAGAAAGGGTGGGTGGTCTTGGTGGTGATGGCAAGCAATAATCCATTCGAAATTCGAATGATTTGTTGTTTTCCTTCGAACTAGCCTTGTACAGCGAGGTGATATACATCGTGTCGAGGACGCTGTTTTACCGCGCCCCGAGTGCGTCCGGTTCCGAGGGGAATTGGCCGTCGTTGTTGCTGTTGCTGTTGCTGTTGGCAGGAATGTGCGGTGATAAATATATTAGCCCTCCATATGTGTGTGGTGTCATCATCATTGGAACCTCCGCTATTTCGTGCGCCTTTTTTCTGCTCTGCGGTATTTCGTACACGCCGACTCCATCGCTCGTTCTCTTTTCACTCTCGTTCACTCACTCAACCTACTATTTACTCTCTTTCAGTGACGACATCGACGCCGACGACGCGTCGCGCAAGAGGTCCGGTAACGCGCACTCTTATCCCCGTCGGGCGCTCAGTCTTCTATTACTTTCTTGGTCGATCCATCCTGGCCCTGCTATTACACAGTTGGTTGCGTCACACCATTGGAGGTAATTCAGCAAGAAATCATACCTGCTAGATAGACGGAGAGTGGTTCACTCCGAACGTGCTCGGCTTCTATCCGAGTTGAAGTGCTGCGGACGCCTCACGCCTCCTTAAACCCGTGTTTGTGTTTGAACTTCAATTCCTATCTACTGCAAGGCTCTACATATCTTAAGAACGTATCTCCTACTGTCAGTCTCAAACCTCCCCTGCTTGTGAAGAGGACGGGGAATTGGCTGACGCTCTCTCTTGAATTTGCCCGCCAAAATTTAGGTCCAGTCTGTACATTTCATTTGCTATTTCTACTACGATACACAAGTTCAATCGGTGTGCGACTCGACTGGCCTACAGTTCTACAACTTATCCCTGCTCCCCTCCTTCACTCGGACAGCTGGGACGTGAAACTTGCCTTCCAATCTCCTGGGATCTCCTAAATCCCTGAAGCGCGAGAGTGATGACGGTCGATGCGCTCTCTCGGTACCATGCTCTCACGTTCGCTCTCCTCGGCGTTTCCGCCATCCCTTCCGTTTTCGCCGCGTCCTCCTCTTCATCGACAGCCCAGCCTGCAAATCCAACAGGCACCAAGCTACGTAGACGACGTGACATGGCTCACAGGCTACCTCACAATCCACTCCCTCTCCGTCAACAGCTACGCCTACATGTTCCTCTTCTGGTTCGGCGTCGCACTCGTCTTCTTCGGGCTTTCCTGGGCGACTTGGACGGGGGTGCGCGCGACCTCGCTAGGAGCGCGATGGAACAAGTGGGCGTTGAGGCGGAGAACGTGGAGGAAGAAGCATACGCTCAAGGCCATCGAGGAGGAAGCGAGGAAGAAGGGCGTCCCCGTGTCGGCTGTACATCGTCAGCCGAAATCTTTACCCAGTAACGCACAGATTATGACTGCGACCGTGCTCGTTATCGTCACCCTCGTCATATGCTTCGTCGGACCTGATTATATCAATCCCGACGTTCCGTTATTCGACTTCTCCGGATCCTCCTCGTCTTCGAGCAGTAGCAGCTCGAGCTCGGGCTCGACGACGAAGAGAGCGCGGTTAACGGCGCCGATAAACGACCAGACTATGAATGCTTTCATTGCGCATTATAACATCCAAAAATCATGGTGGACATCCGCGGCGCGGACAGGCGGAGTAGCGTTCGCGCTATTCCCGCTCGTCGTAGCTCTTGCGCTTAAATCTCCGCCCTTTGCAATCTTCGGTATCCCCGGCTTGGTGCAATTCGGACACGACAAGACTATCCGCCTGCATAGATATGTGGGACGCTTGATTTATTTCGTTACGCTTTTGCATGTCCTGTTCTGGGTTGTGCAGGTTTTGAGGGACAGGAGGGAGTTGACGGGCGAGCTTGTCTTTGCTTATGTGTGGAAGTATCAGAAGTTCCGTTTTGCGTGGGTGGTAAGTATCATTTACCGCTATCTTTCGATGATTGGGATATCTGACCATTCACGTCCGGTGAATCTCCCGCGCGCAGGCCTTCCTCTCGATGACAATCCTGATGATCTTCTCCCTCGACTGCATACGCACACCGCATTACGAGCTTTTCTATATCGTACACATCGTCTTTACGCCGATGACCATCATATTCTCCGCCTTGCATCATCCACAGCGAGGCTGCTGGGCGTGGTGTGCTGCGGCTTTAGCACTGTGGGCTGGCGAGCGCTTCTGGCGCGCGTTTTGGTGGTGCTATGTGAATGGGATTTTCGGCATTAAGGGGAAGAAGAGCGTTGGTGTAGGAAGTATCAGCCCATATACGTATCACACTGGGTCAGATGAGAAGGGGGGTGTGTCTGCTGGTGCTGGTGCTGGTGTTTCTGGCGCTGGGAATCGACTCAGTGCGCCTTCGCGAGGGAGCACTGTGACTCTTATAAGCTCCGCTAACCCGATGAAAGAGAGTTTCGACGGGAAGCAATGGCGCCAGGAGAATGAGAACGAGCAGTATGAGATGAACGCCCTGCGCGCGCCTGCACCGCGGCGTCTTGGTGCTCCAGACATTGGTGCTGCTCTGGGAGATGAAAGCGATTACGCGCATACGCCGAACCAGAGTGGGCCTCCGTCGACGTTTGGCGCGTCGTCGGAGAGCCTTGCGTATGGGAGTACGCACGAAGACGGACCGACGCCGACGCCTGGGGAGCTTATCGAGCTTGCGCGCGTACAGACTGGGAATAGCTGGAGCTCGACTGCGGCGCGTGGTATGCCTTTGCAGATTCAGACTGCACATGCCCCGACTCCGACTTACCCGCCTCAGGCGCATCCGCGCTTCGCTTCTGCTCAGTCACCTGGTGCTGGGCCCGGTCCGCGTTCAGCGACTGCTCGTCAGCAGCAGCAGCAGCAGCATCAGTTTCAACCTCATCTGCCGAAGACGACTTTCCGACATACGCGGTATGTTCCCCCTCCTGGTTTCGCACTGGCTACGCTCCTGCCGGGGAGGACGATACGTCTGCGCCTCGTCACTCCGGGGTACCAAACCTGGGCACCGGGACAGCATTTCCTCATTGGTATCCCAGCTGTATCGCGCTTCACGACGCACCCGTTCTCAGTAGCGAGCGTGTGCGACGAGCAGGCTGCGCTGCACGCCGATCCCGATACTGCCTCGGAAGACGGGAACGGGAATGTAAAGAAGAGGGTCGTACGCGCTGAAGCCGGGCGGGAAGTTGTCTTTCTCGTCCGCGCGAAGAAGGGGTGGACGAAAAGGCTGTGGGATTTGGTTTCGTCGTTACAAGCTCAAGGGCTCGCGTCCGCACCGGGTGAGGACCTCCCGGAGGGATATTCGCCACCGCTAGCGCAGGACAGTCGCACACGCGGCGTCGTCCTCCGCGCACTCGTCGACGGGCCCTTCGGGACTGCCGGCCGGACGAAATGGGGGAAGTATTCGAGCGTGTTCATTGTTGCGGGCGGCTCGGGTGTGGCCTTTGGCTTGAGCGTGCTTGAGTATGTGTGCCTTTGCATTGCTGGACGGGATGGCCGGTTCTTGGGTAGCTACCCTGGTGGATGGGGTGTTGGACCCAAGGGAGCGTGGATCACGCAGCGCGTGAGGTTCGTTTGGCTTGTTAGGGAGTATGCGCATATTCAGGTTTGTTTTCACAATTTTTTTTTGCCTTCGTTTGGTTCTGAATCTTATTTGTTTTGCAGTGGTGTGCAAGCTCGCTCAGACGATGTCTTCAAATTGTCCCAACAGACGCGCTTGAGCTCAACATCTTCGTGACGAACCACCGGCCCCCACAGGAGCTCGGTATCTCGCCAACCAGCGCTTTACCTAACGCCAGCACGGAGGGACAAGATGACCTTACAGACGACGGACACCTGAAGCCTCCCGCCCCGCGCTTCTTCGCCGGTAGACCCGGTGGATCTCCAAATAATAATCGTAAATCGTCCACTTCACCGCTCGCTTCGGAAGAGTCGTTTTCGACCGACGCGTCTGTCGATAGTATCGTCGACTCGTATTTCGAGGGGCACGATGGCCATGGAGTCGAGTATGGGACGAGCGAGCTCGGGCACGAGACGCACCTGCTTGATTATACGAATTTCGACGGGGACGATGATACGCCTATGCCGGGCGAGCATCGGCTGTCGAGGAGGATTATCAAGGAGAGTAAGATACGCCGCGCGTTGTCGAGGAAGCGGAATAGTGCGATTCGCTCGAAGAGGGAGTTAGAGGAGAGGGTGAAGGCTGGAGGATACTTCGGCCGGCCGAAGTCACCGGATGAGGAGCACGATGCTTATGGTGGGATTGTGAATGGGAATAATTACAATAATAATAATAATCGGAGCTCTGTGCACTCGACTGCGCCGCTCCTCTCTGGAGACAGGTGCGCAGGGCAGTCTCGCCTACCTCGATGCATTCGCCCTCTCCGATAGATCACTATCCGAATTCTCGTGCGCAAGTCCCACCTCCGTCGGCGTTTACGTCCTTCGGTGCGAGCGCCAACGAATTAGCATCATCCTCATCCTCGTCGAACTAGGCGGGATCGGGGGTTATCGGTCGGCTCAACGCTGAGCTCGTCGACTCTAAAATCGCCAAGCACTTCGACACCTTCGCTCACTCCCTCGGGAGGGGGACCCAACTGTCCGCTGGGCACCAACGCCAACACTCACACCCACATCAACATCGGACACACTCTCGCCGTGGTCCGGGTCGAGCGCGAGCGGCGCGCTGGGCTCCGGGCTGGCGATCGACCCGCAGGAGGCGTTCGACCTGCAGATCGTCTCCGAGTGGGCGCGGCCCGGGAAACCGAAGCTGGGGAAGATACTGGCGGATGAGGTCGAGTGTGCGAAGGGGCGGGTCGCTGTTGCTTGTGCGTTTCACTTTTTTTTTTTTTTTCCTTCGTTTCCTCTCCCCCCTTTTTTTTTAAGAAAAAGAAGAAACTGATGAATTTTTTTTTTGTGTGTGTGTAGGCTGCGGACCGACCTCGCTCAACGCGCTCATGCGGAAGTACATCACGCAGCAGATCGACCCCTCGCGCGTCGGTCGTGGCGACATGCGCGGCTCGATCGACTTCATCGCGGAAGATTTTGAATATTGATAGTCCATGGAAGCTTGTCCTTCCCTTCGTTCTTTTGCCCCCTTTCGTTCCTTTCTCTTCTCTTCTCTTCTCTCTCTTTTTACAGTGAATTGCATTTCCTCCCCCCGATTTCGCTATCGACACAAGCAAGCAAGCACATCATCCCCCCTCGGAAGAACATCAACATTAAGTAATACTGGTACATGCATAATACATAATAGTAGGTTAGTAGTAAAGCGGACTCATATTGGAAGGAAGGAAGGAAGGAAGGATAGCTGTATTCTAGGGACTTTACTTTCCATAGCACTTCACAGAGGTCGTTTCTTCTTTCTTTCGTTTCGTCTTGTCTGTTATCTTTATACACATTTTTTCTTGGATGGCGGAGACTTCTCTTCTTACTTTGTTAATCGAGTTGAGTTGAGTTGATTCTTAGGTGATTTGAATTTTCTTTGTCCTCTGCCTGTGGAGGTTTATTTTCTTTTCCTTTCTTTTCTTGAGCTTGCTTTGATAGTACTCGCGTTCGTACGTTTGCTTTTGTTGCGTATAGACATGATTTTTTTTTCCGGTCAGTACATGCAAATGCATGAACATTCCAAGTCGATGAATTCACGCATGCTAAAGTAAGGATTTATCAAGTGTTCATTACACCTACATCAGCCATGCACACGTACGTAGGATAGAAAGCGGAATAGGGTAGAACCGCTGCGCATTGGGAGCGGATTCAGAGGAAGACTCGAATAAAGCACTCTATACTATATGTTAGGGAGGGATTTATTTGGATGACTGAAATGTAATACCACCCACGAAGATATCGCGGAATTCTGCACGCACGGTTATATGTGTCAGTTTATAAGAATTGTTTGTAACTGCTTATTACTGATTATGAAAGCTCGCTCATAAGGCAATACAGTATATACTGCAGACGCGATTACAGACCCACCCGTGACGAACTGCAAAGCGGCTCAATCGACTTGAACACAGCGTCGAGAACAGAAGAGGGAACAGTTCTCGATGAGTAGACCCTCGCGACGGATGGCACGTACTGTACATAAGAAGCGCCAGATGTGAGAGGGAAGGTGGCGCGACCCATAGAGCGCTGTAAAGATGATGAACAATATCAATGATTGGGAGTGTTCAATCCAAGAAGAAGAAGGGAGTATTTGGCAGAGCAATCGGATATCAGTGCATACGAGCCCTCAGCGTCTGAATTTTGATTTTCTGCCTTCGCGTCTGTGGATGGATTATATGTAGCGCTGGCGGTGCATCATAATATCATTATGAGGTTGACAGAGATGAGATGGTCTGTTCAATCAGCAGAAAGTATACTTGGATGGGGACAGCTTCAATGATTGATTGGACCCGGAGAGATCGGGTAGACGTCGTCCATAGCAAAAGCCATCTGACGCAGTGACCCGCGAATAAATTCAGCCTCGAGGCGATTGGAAGGCGGGAAGGACCGAGGGCAAGAGGAAGGAAGAAGGACGGAGGCAATGTTAATGTTATTTATTTATTTATGAGGAAGAGGACAATTACCATGTATTATATAATAATATAAAATATAATAATATATAACACTTGTCGTTGTCATCGTTACAGCCAGGGTGACCCATACCGTAAGCGCGTGATCCTATCCTCGTCCTCGTCCTCGTCCTCCTCCCTGCCACCCGTACTCGTGCCCGTGCTTGTGCTTGTGCTCTGTCTTTGCCATGACCGCCCTCGCACCCTCAGCTCTCTCGACCTCTCTCGCAGGCCCTTCACAACCAGGCCCCTCCCAGGTATCTTCGTCCCTTTCTCATCCTTCTTCTCCCGCGAGTCCAACTGCAAATTTGGGCGCGGCACAGCAGGCCGCTCTCAATGCTGCCGTCGCTGGTTCTGCAAGGGGTCATACACATCTACGCTCGGGATCAAGACCTGGCACGCCCACTAGTATCATGCTGAACGGCACGTCTGTCAACGGGGGTAGCAATAATAATAATACTAGTAGTAGTAATAACAATAACAACAACGCCGGTGGTCCCTCGCTCGAGCCTCCTCCGGGTGTCTCGTACACTGATTTCATCGCATCATGGAGCGACGCACACGTCGCACGCTGGCTCGCCGCGCTCGACCCGCACGGGAAATGCGCAGCGCACGCAGGGGCGTTCCGCATGGCCGACATACGCGGGTCCATCCTCCTCGACCTCGACCAGCCCTCGCTCAAAGAGATCGGCGTCACGAGCATCGGCGACCGCATACGCATCCTCAATGCTGTCAAGTCGCTCAGGATTCGGTGTAGTGCTAGGCATGCGCAGGTGAATGGGCATGGTGGACACGGGTCGAGTGTGAGTAGCCTGGCGAGTAGTAGTAGCAGTAGTGGGACGACGACCACGGCGAACGCCTTGACGCACTCGAGCCCGAAGCTCACTGTGACCAACACGGACTCGGTGGACGCTTTGACGCGCCAGCAGCAGCAACAACAGCAACAGCATCATCGTAGCCGACGACCTGCACCGCTCCAGCTGCGAAGTCCATCTCAAACGCAAAATGATCTCCCGCGCCTCATCCGTGATATAGGCCCCATGCCAGACAGCGCGCGCTCGACTGGCGCGACGCCTCTCCGCGCTCTGCCGCTCCCGAATAGCTCGTCTCAGAGCCAGGCGAATACGCCACAGGCTGCTTCGTCTTCGCATTCTTCGTCTGGGTCCGGCTCGGGGAGTAATTTGGGAAGTGGTAGACCGCACCTCCCGCCCTTGCCTCCACCGCCGCGTACGCAGATGCCGCTCCCGCCTTCTCAGGGTTCGCGTGGACAGCCAGGTCGTCTGCTCACGGGTTCTGGGAGACGCACGCCGACTCAAGCTGAAGCGCCTCCGCCTCCGCACTACGCGCCACCACCCGTCCCTTCGCAGGCTCCACAACAAAATCAGCAAGGCTCGGCAATCGCTCAGACGCCCACGCAGTCTCAGAATCCGGTACTACTGACGCCCTCGTCGTCGGCTTCTGCTGCTGGCGGATGGAAGGGCGAGTATGGGCTTCCTGCAGGCCCGCGTTCTGGGCAGGGAGTAAACGCATCTTCGCGTGCTACCTCGCCGCTTCCTGGTGGGCTTGGGCGTCGTTCTCCGGGAGGTGTGAATACGCATACGAAGGCGCCGAGCTACAGCGCGAGCAGCACTAATTCTGCTTCCATTAAAACGGCTCCACGTCCGAATACGAGCGGGGGACATCCGTATGCTACTGCAGGCAGCTCGAGCTCGGGAGGGTCGTCGTCGTCCTTGCAGCCTCCGCCGCAGAGCGGTGGTGCGGTTGCAGGAGCGTCTTTGTCGCTCACGCTGTCGCCAATCGCAGAATCGTTCCTCGGTAACAACGGTCTACCAACGCCCGTGCCTCCCACCGCAGGGTCCTCTGCTTCATCGTCCTCAGTGAACCTCGGCGCGAGCACTTCCACCAACCCGAACGCCTCGGCGTACCACGTCGGACGGGGTCCCTTCCGTCCCTCCACACCCTCCTCACATACTGGTCAAGGCGGCAGCGGCGCACCGTCGCTGGACGACCTGCGCCGCCGACTCGTGCGCTTCCGCCTCGCGGAGGACGGCCACAGCGCGATAATCAACGTCACGGAATGCGCGAACGGCGTGGAGGTCCTCGAGCGCGTCTTGCGCAAGTTTGGGAAACTTGGGAGTAGTATTAATGGAGGTGGGAGTGGGAATGTCGATCCGGACTCGGATGAGGGTGGGTTGAGCATTGATGGATGGGCTGTTTACCTTGATTGGGGAGATGATGAAGCTGGACCTGGTATGTGTTTTCACCGTCTTTTTATTGGGGTAATATTGGATTTATGTTGATTTTTTTGTGTAATGTACAGCGAAACCTCTACGCGAAGCCGAGCTCCTCACCCTCTGCTCTGCGGGCCCTGATCATCCCGTGCGCGAACACGGACTGACGGTGCGGCGGACGAACAAGCCGAAGCGCTCGAAGACGCTACAACAGATATTCGGCGACCCTGGGACGCCGCATTCGCCTATCCCACAGGTCAGCGTGGCACAGGATGATGAACAACAGCAATATCTCGGTAACTCGAGCGTTGCGTTCCCGCGCACGCTTACGCCGAGCCAGGAACGCGACAGGGAGCGCGAGATGAGGAACATGAAAGGCGCGAGCTCGATCAGCGTGTTGAGCGGGTTAGGCGTGCGCGACCCGGAGCGGATACTCGATTCGTCGGAATCGGCCTCGCATACCCCTGCGAGTGCGAGTGCGACGAACGCGAATGCGAATGGGGGTGAGAAGTCTGGGGGGAAGAGTCCAAGCGCGTCGAGTTTTGCTGGGAAGATACGGACGTTCCTCGGTGCGCGTCCGCCCAGCGAGCTCATTGCGACGCACTTGCCTGCGTACTTCCCGTATACGCAGCCGAAGGTCTTGCGCCGGACTGTCCGTCAGTCCATGCGGTTTAGCTCGGGTGCGGGGCTTGGGACAGCGGGATAGTGCGATTGCGGGTGCTGGGTTGGCGGCTAATGCGAGGAGGGCGAGTCGGATGAGCACGGCTACTGCTGCTGGTGGGCGGACGAGCATGGCGCTCGAGAAAGAGCACCAGAACCGGAACCAGAGGAGGGCGAGCATGGCGAGCCTCCCGCCGCCCCCGGTGCCGGATAAGAACAGGATGTCGACGGACGAAGTCCCGCGGATGAGCATCTCCACTGAGGACGGACACTCAATAGACTTGCACAGGGGAGAGAAGAAAGACGATAAACCGAGTCCGCATCTCCTCCCTCCCGTTAACTTCCCGAGCGAGTCGTTCGCGGACTCGTTCCACGATGTTACTGTCGGGAGTTCGACGGGTCCTTCGTCTGCAACTGCAGTCGCTTCTGGAAGTGGGTCTGGGTCAGGGTCTGGGACAGGCGCGGGCACGGATGGTGGTGCGCGATCCGGACCGACGCCGACGATGTCGCGCACGCCATCGACCGCCTCGCGCGTGTCGCACCGCTTCAGCTACATGTCGGAGCTGCGCGCGCGGCGGGACAGGTCTGACACGGCGAGCATGCTCACTGTCGACGAGATCACGGCGGAGGTGGAGCTGAACCGCCGGAAGAGCCTCGCTGCGAGCGTGCGCTCGCATGAGAGCAGCGTTGCCAGTGCTCGTGCGAGTATGAGTGAGCGGCCTGCGAGTACCGCTGCTTCTGCTGTTAGTACTGGTGCTGTTGTAGCTGCGGAGGGAGGAGGGAAGGAAACGTCCTCACCTGAGGTTGAGGAGGAGGAGATGCTGATGGATGAAGACGAGGAGGGCGATGAGATGGGGAGCGATGTGGACGATGAGGATACGCTAGATGAAGAGGAGGAGGAGGAGGAGGAAGATGAGGAAGCGACGCTTGCGAATGAGGATGAGGATGCACCTGTGAAATCTACCAGAGGTAATCAGCCGTTTCTCTCTGTCTTTCTTAAACTCTCCGGATTTTTAATTCATATTTCTTCCCAGGTAAACGCGGTGCGAAATGGATTCGAGGCGCGCTCATCGGCGCAGGGTCCTTCGGGAGCGTGTACCTAGGCATGGACGCGATGAACGGCCTCCTAATGGCCGTCAAGCAAGTCGAGCTGCCCACGGGGTCCGGTCCAAACGAGCAGCGCAAAAAATCCATGCTCGAAGCGCTCGAGCGCGAGATCGACCTCCTGCGCGAGCTGCAGCACGAGAACATCGTGCAGTACCTCGACTCGTCCTCCGACGACACGCATCTATACATTTTCCTCGAGTACGTGCCCGGCGGGAGTGTGACTGCGCTGTTGCGCAATTACGGCGCGTTTGAGGAGGCGCTGTGCAGGCACTTCGTGAGGCAGATCTTGCAGGGGTTGAATTATTTGCATAGTCGGGATATCATACATCGCGATATCAAGGGTGCGAATATCCTTGTGGATAATAAGGGCGGGATCAAGATTTCGGACTTTGGGATCTCGAAGAAGGTTGAAGAGAGTGGGTGTTGTCCTTTCCTCGAATTTTTGCACAAAGAAAGTAAATAAGATACTGACGACGATTTGATTGATCTTTTTTCTTACAGCGTTCCTGGGCGGACATGCACGCGGCCACCGGCCTTCCTTGCAAGGATCCGTGTACTGGATGGCGCCGGAGGTGGTGAAGCAACTCGCGCACACGCGCAAGGCGGACATCTGGAGCGTCGGGTGTCTCGTGGTGGAGATGCTCACAGGCAACCATCCGTACCCTACACTCAACCAGATGCAAGCTATCTTCAAGGTCCGTTTCCCCTTCTTCTCTTCCCTATCTGAAGAATGTTTAAATACTGATTTCGTTCATGTGATATTAGATTGGCTCGTCGGCAAAACCGACTGTCCCGTCAGACATCTCGCCCGAATGCGAAGACTTCCTGCAGAAGACGTTCGAGGTGAAGCACGAGGCGCGGCCTGATGCGGACGAGCTGCTCCAGCACCCTTGGATCGTCCACGGTCCTTATTCCTCTTCCGCATCCTCTTCCTCTTCCTCTTCGGCGACGAAAACGAAGGCTGCCAAGTCTTAGTCTTGTCTGTTTAATGTCTTTGGGTTTTCTTTTTCTTTCGATTTCCTCTCCTTTTTTCTCTCCCCTTTCTTTGTCCTTCCTGCTTTTCTATCCTTCTTGGGATCGCGCGCGTATACGCGTTTTCTTCATGTGGAGAAACGTGCTCATTTTTGGTGTCTTTCGTAAGTACATAGATTTTTCTCCATTTCTCCCTTCGTCCTTCGTGCTCAGTCATGTCTGGTCATGTCATGTCATACATACATACCAATGCCCTGATGTCGCCTCTCTCTGGATTTCCTCAATTCTCTCCTCTCTCTTCTCTTGTGTTCATGATGCTCTGATGATGATGACGAGCTGTGTAATAGCAATAGCACTCACTACTACCCTTCCAAAATGCTCCCCCCCTCCCGCCTTACCTACCCGCGTACCCGCGTTGTCCCCTTCCTTATTCGTCTCCTACTTGCTCCCCTTTCGCACTTAATGTACATAGAGTAAACAAGCTAGCCGTACATGCTGTTCGTGACGTTGTGTTTTTGCTATTGCTACTGCTACTGCTGCTGTTGCGTATAATATGGATGTATTCAATCGATATACCAATACATAAAATAAGTATTTTTTTGTTATGGATGGGGATATCTATCGGAGTTCGGAATATATATATGAATTCCTTTTGGATGGAAAGACGAAAGACGGTTCTTTATATCAAATGTATTACTATTGAACGCATTACGATTATTACGATACTACAGCTAGTTGCAAAATTGTTGGCAATCACGTGTTTTCACCACTTTTTATGCCGCGAGAGCCTCAAAATACAGATAAAATCATATCTCACCCAAAACTCAACGGTTTCACATCATACTAAGTTGATAAATTCATCTTTTCGAAAGGGCATTTATTCAGAAACAAAATTTGAGAAAATAGAGTAAAAGCTGATGCTGAAATGGCGAAAATATTGTTTTTTGCCTCTTCTTTGCATGTGCATTTTTTTCTGTGCTCCCTGCTGGTCCAGCACCTCTCAAAATCTGTCTGAAATGATTATATGATTATATTATGATTTGAGAGGCTGAATTTGAGTTGAATTGTGTGCCAGAATATACTGCTTTGAGGCATGCCTGAATCACTCAAAACTCATCATTTCCCCCTAGCCTCCCAAGCTCCAGGAAAAATTCTTACAGGTCAGATTCATGCATGTAAATTCATTGTAGATGTAACAGACTAGGTTTGCATATTAGCTAGGTCCTCAGCATCTACTGGTGAGCTTGGGAGATGCTGTCTGGAATGGTGCATACAACCAGAACCACTTGTTCAGCCCGGCTCCCCAGTGGATCCTACAGTAACAGGTGGTGCTCAAAGCTCATGTATTTCATCTATAGTGAATTTGCATATGTGAATCTGACCTGTAAGAATTTTTCCTGGAGCTTGGGAGGCTAGGGGGAAATGATGAGTTTTGAGTGATTCAGGCATGCCTCAAAGCAGTACATTCTGGCACACAATTCAACTCAAATTCAGCCTCTCAAATCATAATATAATCATATAATCATTTCAGACAGATTTTGGGAGGTGCTGGACCAGCAGGGAGCACAGAAAAAAATGCACATGCAAAGAAGAGGCAAAAAACAATATTTTCGCCATTTCAGCATCAGTTTTTACTCTATTTTCTCAAATTTTTGTTTCTGAATAAATGCCCTTTTGAAAAGATGAATTTATCAACTTAGATGAGGTGAAACAGTTGAGTTTTGGGTGAGATATGATTTTATCTGTATTTTGAGGCTCTCGCGGCATAAAAAGTGGTGAAAACACGTGATTGCCAACAATTTTGCAACTAGCTGTAAGGTAACACTTTCTCATGTAAGATAATACATATATAAGTACGAAACGTCTGGTATGTTAATATAATGGTCTTTCTACATGAATTCTGTTCCTATGCTTGACTGCAAGTAACGGCTCCCTCGTTTCAAGACTTGAGACCAGACCAGACCGACTGACCGCACGCGTCTTTTTCTTTTCTGTAGGCAAGGATGCCATGAACAGCCCCCTGATGACCGTCAAGCAAGTCGAGCTGCCCCCCACGGGGTCCGGCGGTCCGAACGAGCAACGCAGGAAATCCATGCTCGAAGCGCTCGAGCGCGAGATCGACCTGCTGCGCGAGCTGCAGCACGAGAACATCGTGCAGTACCTCGACTCGTCCTCCGACGACACGCATCTGTACATCTTCCTCGAGCACGTGCCCGGCGGGAGCGTGGCTTCGCTGTTGTGCAATTACGGTGCGTTCGAGGAGGCGCTGTGCAGGCACTTTGTGAGGCAGGTCTTGCAAGGGTTGAGTTACCTGCATAGTCGGGATATCATACATCGTGATATCAAGGGTGCGAATATCCTTGTGGATAATAAGGGCGGGATCAAGATTTCGGACTTTGGGATCTCGAAGAAGGTTGAAGAGAGTGGGTGTTGTCTTTCACCTCATTTTCAAAAAAGTAAATAAGACACTGACGACGATTTTGGTTGGTCTTTTTTCTCTTACAGCATTCCTGGGCGGACATGCACGCGGCCACCGGCCTTCCTTGCAAGGATCCGTGTACTGGATGGCGCCGGAGGTGGTGAAGCAACTCGCACACACGCGCAAGGCGGACATCTGGAGCGTCGGGTGTCTCGTGGTGGAGATGCTCACAGGCAACCATCCGTACCCTACACTCAACCAGATGCAAGCTATCTTCAAGGTCCATTTCCCTCTTCTTTTTTTTCTTCTCTGAAAATCTTTCAAACACTGAATTCGTTTATGTTGATGTAGATTGGCTCGTCGGCAAAACCGACTGTCCCGTCAGACATCTCGCCCGAATGCGAAGACTTCCTGCAGAAGACGTTCGAGGTGAAGCACGAGGCGCGGCCTGATGCTGACGAGCTGCTCCAGCATCCTTGGATCGTGCACGGTCCTTATTCCTCTTCCGCCTCCTCTTCCTCTTCAGCGACGAAAACGAAGGCTGCTGCCAAGTCGTAGTCTTGTCTGTCACACGTCTCTGGGTTTTCTCGATTTTTCTTTCTTTGCGCTTCTTCTTGGGATCGCACGCGTATACGCGTTTTCTTCATGTGGAGAAACGTGCTCATTTTTGGTGCCTTTCGTAAGTACATAGATTTTTTCTTCCCTTTCCTCCATTTCTCCCTTCGTTCTTCGTGCTCAGTCATGTCTGGTCATGTCATGTCATACATACATACCAATGCCCCAATGTCCACCCCTCTGGATCTCCTTGCTTCAATTCTCTCTTTTCTTCTCTTGTGTTCATGATGCTCTGATGACGATGACGAGCTGTGTGATAGCAATAGCACTCACTACTACCTCGCAAAAAAAATGCCCCCCGCCTTACCAACCCGCGTTATCCCTCCCTCGTTCGTCTTCTACTTGCTCCCTTCTCGCACTCAATGTACATAGAGTAAACAAGCTAGCCGTACATGCTGTCCGTGACGTTGTGTTTTTGCTACTGCTTCTGCTACTGCTACTGCTGCTGCTGCTGTTGCGTATAATATGGATGTATTCAATCGATATACCAATACATAAAATAAGTATTTTTTGAAATGTTTATGTATGTATGGGATATATATCATCTATCGGAGTTCGGAATATAGTATCTATGTGAATTCTTTTTGGAAGGAAAGACGACGGTTCTTTAGACCAGACCGACCGCACGCGTCTTTTCTTTTCTTTTCTTTTTGTCTCTCCCCGTAGCTTAGCTTGGATAGCTGTCCACTTGGCAACGGTGCAATCCGATCCGGTCAGAATGGATCTCCCCCTCCCCCTGTTCAGGATACACAATGATAATTACATCTGCCTCTCGTAATGACCATTCATGCCTTTCAAGCCCCATCCTCAGCCTCAGCATCGGCTTTGGCACCGGCTTCACCTCCAGCAACAACGACTTCTCCGCGCTTGCGCTTCTTCCCCGTCGCGCGCGTCCCGGGGCCCCAATGCGGCGTCGGGTTCTGCTGGTACCGCACAAGCCTCACCCTCGACGACTGGAGCGCGTTGGATTGCGGGTGGGGAGAGAAGTTCGCTTCGAATCTGTGATTGATTGAGAGAGGTTTTTTTTGAGTTGGTTAGTTAGTTGGTTTGTTGATGAGCCATAGATAGGAAATTACCAAGGAGGGAAGAGGGAGAAGAGGAAGAGGGAGAGTAGTAGGAGTAGAGAATTTTGAGTTTGAGTTCAAAGAGATGAAATTCGGAAGACAGGGCGAAGGGCGAAGGCGAAGACGAAGAGAGAGAGACAATAAGAACGGCACGAGCCGCCCCCGGAGAGATGTGGCCGCAGTTGAACGTGCGATTGCAAATTACATCGTGACCAACTCTGAGCCTCCCAACCCATCTCCATAGAGGTCGAAAAGCAAAGCAGGTCCACAAAGGGAAGGAAGGCATAAAAAAGACAAAAGAACAAGATAACTACTTACCGCGGAGACTTGGAATGCAGATGGAATGACGGTGAATTCTCGGGTATGCTCTCAGGTTTGACGGGATGCGCCTTGACCCAGCCGCGGAAGACGTCGTGCACGTCCTGTCGCGTCGCTGTCGTCTTCAGCGAGCCTGCTAGGGCGTGTGAACGTGAGATTGAGAAGCCGGCGTGGAGAAGGCCGTTTCTTTCCGTATTCGTATTTGTTTGACAAGGAGAATATGGTACGAGATTCGGGTTAGAAAGGTTCGAGACTATTGTATCAGGAAAAGGAAGCTATACATACGACATTTCTTCCAGAGACGGCGAGACGCTATGGAATATCCCTGCTACCCGGCTAGGAGTAAAGTAGAAGGGAGTATCCAGTTCCTGTCCAGATCCAAGAGATCCGAGAAGCAGACATAGTTTTCAAATACGTTGAGCCCAAGAACGAATCGAACAATAAGAGCTGGAAGGTAAACAAAAACGAACCTCTTTTGCAACGGTAAGCATTCCCTTCATCCTCGTCGACGTACCGTAATTCCCCGGGTTCGTTTCTACGTGCGCTAGCACCTTCTCGACAAAGGATGGGTCGTGGATCGGGCCGGACCACATTGGACCTGCAACCTGTTTGGGAGGGAGACAATTACACAAGGTACACAACAGAGCAGCGTAAGTTCACAGAACGATCAGTAACTCAATCTCCCCCCGAAGAGAATATTGAGAGTTTCAGAAGGAGTACGCACGTGAAGTGTGCTATCGCATTCCTGGGCATTTGTCCCCCACTGGAGGGCCTGCTCGCTGCCTGAATAGTAAATTCACTTGCCCGTTCTTCTCAGAGACTTTCTCGACGATCTTCCCGAGCGGTTGTT
The DNA here is from genome assembly GCA_009806525.1 of Sanghuangporus sanghuang. Lineage (NCBI taxonomy): Eukaryota > Fungi > Basidiomycota > Agaricomycetes > Hymenochaetales > Hymenochaetaceae > Sanghuangporus > Sanghuangporus sanghuang. The sequence goes on along the minus strand of VVIT01000001.1, from coordinate 553,423 downwards.
CGTAGAAGGCCTGACAGCCCGAGCAGACGTAGTAAGTCGACGTCTTGCTGAAGGTAGACGAGCATTCATGTTGAATAATATCCTCTATGATAGAAGGCGAGAAAGTAATACCTCGCTGCTTTCTTGACCTCAGCTGGACTCGTTTGTATCCGGATGAATACTCGGACGTAGAAATCGATTGAAAGAGAAAGGAGAGGGTGGATGAATCGACCATATCGCGCAGCAGAAGTGGATACGCTATGAAGAACAAGCCGGAGGGCCTAGAGGGAGAGTTAAGGCAATGTTTTGGATAGTTTCTGTTCACAAACTCACAGCTTCGTGGCAATACTCAGCTTTCACCGGTATGCCTCCATAATTCGAGAAGCTGTACACAAGTACGTCAATACGTCCAGTCAATGGATAGAAGGGAACATCGGAACAAACCATTTTTCTGGATAGTTGTTCGTAGCAAGGACGGTCATATCCGTGCACGTTACGCAAACTAATCCGCCATCATTCACGCATTGGACTGCAGCGTCAATGAACGGAGCTGCAGTCCCATATGGGTCCAGGTCTACACAGTCTACTCGCAGCCTGTCGGCTCGGTGGGAGTACATCAAGGCACTTTACATCGCAAGAAATATGCAAATATAGTCAGTACGAAAATTCCGTTTGAAGAGGCCATCCAATAATTTACCAAGCATCTCCTTCGTTAACCCTGACTTTTGCAGGTAATACTCCTTTTGATGTCGAAGGTTTCGTCTTCTCGGCATTATTTTCAGTTTTCTCTCCTTCAGTTTCAGCAGACACTACGGGTGCCGGCTCAGACTCAGACCTCTCCCCAAGGCCATTAAGCTCGACGTTCCGCTTCATAGCTTCAACAGCCGCAGGCGACAAATCATTTGCAATCACATATCTATTTTATCGTTCAGATTAGAAATCAGAACGGCAGGAGAAACGAGAAAGGGGGAAGGAAGGAACAGACCTGACGAGCGGGATCTCCTTCGCGTACCGAATCGCACGCAGACCCGTAGCCGACAATGGTTCAAGGATCGTAAATCGGTAAGGAACGTACTTGTTCCTGACTTGTTAATAAAGCTAGATAATAGTAGCATACGATGAGGACCTTACAGTAGGTTGTTTAGGAGCGTCCGCTTTGTTCTGTTCTGACTCGGCAGCGGGAGCTCCTCCCTCAGCAGATGCAGCCGTCATAGTAACATCAGGAGCTTCAGCAGGTTTTTTTACATCAGAGTCTCCTTCACCTGAAAAACAAATATCTTTCAGCACAACATTCCACGCACAATCTCCGATCCAAGCACTCACTCTTCACCTTCTTCCTCCCATGCTTCTTCGCAGTTCCCTTCCCCGATCCCTCCCTCGCGGCAGTCCGTTCCCTCCACTTCCTCTCCTTACCCTTATCAAGCTCCTCGCTCCAAACACGTATACACGCAACACTCAGATCACGATTGAACTTCTGCACGGGATTGAGGAACGCCTCGTCTGTGCCCGGAAGCAAGATCCGCGTCGTGTTTTCCTTGTGCAGTGTGAAGCCGTCTGGGGCTGGGATTTCTTCAGATGAAGTTGTCGTGCTGCCTGACGTGCTTGCCATTGTCCTTCGGACACGACAGAAATGCGCGCGATGTATGTACAAGGGCAGAGCCCTGAGGCTGTGAAGACGATGTATGGCGAACGTCGTAGTAGCTATTGCAGAATGTAAACGAAATTTACTTCTGTCGATCTCAAAATGACTTCACTCCTCACGTGGTCGTTCATGCCTAACTTTTTCTCACACGAAGCGCATTTGTAGTGTAGTAGTGTATGAAAAGAAGTCAATTCATCGAACACAGTACACGAATATATCGATATCAATACAATGAAAAGAACAGAACGAAGAGCAAGTCACACAGAAGACGCAACTTATTTCGCACCAGCCGAGAACTCTGTGACAAACTAATCAGTATATTGAACCAGACATCTCTGATTGAAAACACGCACTAGTCACGGACTTGGTACCCTCGCTGATAGCGTGCTTGGCCAGCTCACCAGGCAAAATGAGTCGAACAGATGTCTGGATCTCACGAGAAGAGATGGTTGACTTCTTGGAATATTGCGCAAGCTCTATTCATCACGTCAGCAACATCATCTTCGATATATGAAGACATCACTCACTGGATGCTTCGGTAGCAATACGCTCGAAGATATCATTGACGAACGAGTTAAGAATGGCCATCGCCTTGTTCGAGATACCCGTATCAGGGTGTACCTGCTTAAGCACTACACAACCAAACAACAACCAATCAGTCGCGTGCTTGCAAACCATAACCAAGTCACACACCCTTGTAGATGTACGAAGCATACGTTTCCTTGCGGAGCTTCTTACGCTTCTTCTTGTCGTCGCCTGATGCGCTCTTCTTCGCAGTCTTTGCAGACTTATCGGCGGTTGTCTTTGCTGGCGCCTTAGACGCGGGCGGAGCCTTGGAGGCAGTCGAGGCAGGAGCCTTACCAGCAGTCGACGCGGGCTGACAAAGAAGTCAGTGTGTTACGGCTTCGCAGCTTATTTGAGGCCACTGCTCACCTTAGGGGCCATTGTTGTTATCTAGATTTACGAAAATTCGGGTTTTGGGTATGCTGCAAAGTCCAAAGTCACCGTCAGAACGAGTTTTTTTGAGTAGAAGTACGTGTATTGGTGATACGTACGGTATGAGATGCGTTTGAGAAGCGAATATGCTTCACAAAGCCGGGAGGCAGTAAAGGAGATGGTAGTGGAAGGAAGAGAGGCTGAGAGCTAGTCGTTGCGGCGTTCCTTCTTTATAAAGCCAAGTCTAACAAATGCACGTGATGTTCCCTCTGCCACAGTCGCGTCGCGACGCGTCCTTGATTACCACAACCACCCAATCATCCAATCAACGCGCTCTTCAGTCCTACACTTGAGCAGATACAACACAGTGAAAATCGATATTGGTATCTCCGTTCATTCGCTTAACACGGTCTATGGCGAACAGTACAAGCAGTATTTCAACATTTTATTATTTGGACCCTCTTTCCCAGTGTTCTTCAATACGTGTATGCACTTCTCTCCCTCATTTCTAGGTTTACCCGTCTCCGTAGTCCACGTCACGCACCACTAGCTTCTGCATACTGGTCCTTTTTCTTGACTGAGCGCTCGCTAGCACGGCGAATCGCCCAAGTAAATTCGTATGTCTTGCACGCGTCTTCGAATGAGCTCAGAATCAGACCAGCCTCTTCGTCGTTCTCTTCAATGTCCTCGATAACGTCAATAAGGTTCGAAACCTCAGAGAAGAATGGATCATCATCGGGGAAACGGTGCGTTTCCTCGTAGTCGTCCCCAGGACGCCGAATATAGAGGATAGGTTGCACGTAAGGGTTTACCAGCCTAGCCATAACTGTAAGTGAACATGCAGAACTTAGAGTGACTGTGTGCTTACTTGAGGGAATAACCATCTGCGAAGACTTCCAGTTCGCAGCTGTAGTTGGTTCCTTGAAGCGCGACAGCGTGCGTCAGACTGCCGACGGCACCGGTTTCGTATTTCCTGCGTCATTGTCAGCATGCGTTCCATTGATACTCACTGAAGACGAACCAGACGGCGCTTGTAATACGAGGAATTCGATTCTCTGGAGGAATCTTTGACTCGTCAATCGACATTTTTGACAGCTTGCCGGGTCCTTCATCCCATTCGAGAGAATGAGCTTGGACAGACGAGATATCGACATCACCGCCGAAGTAGCGGGACAGATCGCAGAAATGGGTGCCCTGCTCCACGATAGGGCCGCAGCTACAAAACATTCAACTCTTATCAATGACTGATAATCAATGGCAATGGCTTACCTCTTGGACTTATCCCACCAGTCAGGTTTTGCAATAGCCTCATAAGCGCATGCATAGCGCGCCACGGTAGCCATCACTGTGAGGTTATTATCCAAGATGATTTGCTTCATCATTTGCACGGCTTTCAAGTAGCGAAGCATATATCTGCTGGAGTGAGGACCGCAGTCTACTCTAAACCGAGAGGTACCTACCCAACAGAACAGACAGCACCCTTGTCACTGATCGCTTTCGCCACGGCAAAGGCCTCTTCGATTTCAGCATCTGGGTGAGTTGCAATGGGCTTCTCGATGAACAGTGCAACACCCGGGAAGTGCTTCAGAATTTGCAGCTCAATATCTCGTCCGGGCTTTGTGCTTCCGCGGAACATCGGAGGACTACCAATGACAAATGCGCGGGGGCGCAGCCGCTCCGGCATACCCTTGAGGAACTCATCAAACGATCTGAAGATGCGTGTGTCCTTGTATGCGGACACGACGAATGAATTGCACTTTATTTCGAGCACCTGCTGTGCACGTTCGACGTTTGGATCGATCAGCGCGACGACCTTGAGACGAGGACCGAGTTTGCTGTCAGCGCATACAGGTTAGTAAGACGAAGTGCGGATCGCATGCGATCACGCACTGTTCGAAGCGGAAAGAGTGGTTCCATGGGCCTTCGTCCGAACCTATATACGCATGTTAAAGTTCAGAACTAGATTGCCCAGTTACACAATCCAGCACATCTACACACCAAACATGATGTTTCCGGCGCCAACGAAGACGACATTAAAGTCATCGTAACCACCTACATGGTGGACTCTACATCAAAGTAGTGCAGAGTCAAGTCAGGTGGTATGAGCGCATATAAGCAGGTATGATGAGCGCAAACGCGTCGATGGAGAGGGGTTTCACTCAACTTGTCCATACGAATGAGCCTGGACGGGTCGATGGACGACTTGCGCGACGCAGGGCCCGATGGCCTGCGAGACGACAGGCGCCGCTCGGAGGCGCGGCGCGAGGCCGGAAGCGTAGTGTGCATGATGATGGGGGGACTGAAGCGTCGACGAGCTCAACTACCTTGATAGTGATGTAAATTGGATTGAGCTCGTTGTCGACTCGGACGGTTGAGAAGACGATGGTGGCAGAAAGGAAGGGACGCGAGTGGAGGAAGGAGGGCTAGGGAGATGAGTGGGGGACTGGAGCTTAGGTCCGAGCCGACCCTTCAGAATATGTTACTTCGTTTATGTACTACGAATCTGACATAAGAAGGAGGTGTATAGACAACAGCATTCGGGTATAATTAACTCATACATTTCATTCCTTGTATTAAATTCGTTAGAGAATCATGGTAAAACAGACACGCATGCATCTCGAAAGAAGTAAAAAAGAAAAGAAAGAGGAAAAAAGATTAAAAAGCGAAAATACCAAGAAATCTCCAACCACCATAAACTAAACTGAACCAGTTCTGCGACCGCGGCCATGCTTACTCAAAACGCGTGCGCCGATGTCTGCTGCTGGTGCTGTCCGCCCTCCGAGGAATTTATCTGTTCCAGCTGCTGCTTCGCCTTCCGTTCTCGCGCAGCCAAGATCGCCTGCGTCCGTCGCTCAGCAGCAGCAAGTCGCTCGCTCATCGCTTTCAGCTCCGCGTTCAGCTTCTCGTTCTCCTCCGTCAGCCTCATCACGTTCGACTGTCGCTTTTCCATCTGCTCTTTCTTCCTGTAGTCCCGTGCAATGTCATATGTCAGTATGTGAAACAAATTGCATGAAGTTTGAGTATGAATGTAAGGAAAGATGTAAGCAACTTGCAACCGTATCAAGCGAGATTTTGCTTTGTATAAAATACGCAAGAATAAAGAGGGATAGAAGAAAGAGTGGCGATGAAAACGCACTTTGGATCTATATCCGCTTCATCAAACTTCATATCGCCAATGATCTGGTCGAACGAAAACGACAGATCGAGCTTCGTCTCAGGTAGCGACGGCGGTATAGCGGGGACCGAGGGTCTCTCCTCCAGCGGCTCCATGTTGAAACTATTGCTCGTCATGCGAGACATCCTCGATCGTCTATATCGATATACCGAACGCAAGAACACTCAATCAGCTCCAGTTCATTTTTTTTTGCTTCCGGAGTTTGTAAGGATTTGCTAAACTGACCTGCTCTCTATTGACGAGCGCGGCTGGGGCTCATCGTCCATACCCAGGTTCTCACGCGAGCTCATGAACGTCGATCGAAAGAGAGCAACTAGCAGAGAAGGAGAAAGAGAAACGAAAAAAAAGGAACGAAAAGAGAGCTGATCAAGTTGGGTTTGGTCGCAAGGGGAGTGGAGAGGTTGATTCGGTTGCAAAGCGGGCGGCACGATCGCCTCAGACTACTAATTACAGTATCCGAGCTTGTTCCAGAACGCTCAGACTTACCCGAACAACGTCCTCACCTCCTCAGGTTCTGTTCGTCTGCATCTCGTCTGCGGCCGTTTTTAAAGCTACTATCTAGCAGTTCGAACCGCGGGTTTTGTTGTTCCCTCTCGTGGCGTCATTGATATCATTGGGCGTTAATCAAATACTTGAACTTTATTCTTGGCTCTCACGAAACAACAGAAATAAACGCAACCAGAACAGAAATGATGGGTGGCCAGACACTCAAACCAGCCTCTCGCACAGACAAGGGCAAGAATACAATGGGAAAAGAGAGCAAGTTATGCAAGAACCTTTGATTTACCTCTCAGGCCATGAACGCCGCAACACTCCTGTGTTTACGCTTCCTCGACGGAAGACGAATCGGCAACCTTACCGAGTGGTGTTTTAGCCATCACGCTCAGCACCTCAAACAGCACCTACATATCCCATATCAGTCGATCTCGGTGCGAGAAGACGGCGCAAGATATAAACGACTTACATCCGCCGCAGCCATAGTCGTAAGCTCCGCATTCGTATCGTACGCCGGCGCGACCTCGACAATATCCGCAGAGATGATCTTCAGACCGTCCAACCCGCGCAGGATCGTACGGAGCTCGCGTGTCGACCAGCCACCTGTCTCTGGTGTGCCCGTCGCGGGCGCAAAAGCGGGATCGATGGAGTCAATCTACCGTCAAGAGTAAGTATAGCCAGATAAAGTAGTTGGTTGAAATCTCTGGTGCGTACATCGATGGACAGGTAGACAGGCTTGTCGCCGACTGTTTCGCGGATTTTCTTTATGATACCGTCAGTGCCTTACAAAACGTCACCGAGTCAATTTTAGGAAACCGATCAAAGAGACCACGAATGCCTACCGATGGTATCTATCTCGCGAGCCTCGATACGCTGGAAACCGCTCTTATCATCGTTCTCGTAATCCGCAAGGCCAGAGAGCGTCGTCCGGATCGCACCGTGCTAGATAAAACGGACAAACTAGGATCACAGGTCTTTACATTGACGGAGTATAAAGCAAAGGAGGAAAGAATCAGAACGAAGACACTTGCAATTGACGATCCATTCTTGATCAGCCCCTCCTTGCTCGCCCAATAGAAATACGTTCCATGATTAATCTCAGCCTGGGCACTTGGCGCTCCACCAAAGACAGACGGCTTCCACGTATCGAGGTGCGAGTCGAAATGGATGACCGAGACTGCTCCATACGCAGAGTGGATTGATCGCAGAAGCGGGAGAACGATCGTATGGTCTCCACCGAGCGTAATAATCCTCGGATGTTCCTTCCCATCAGCCGCAAGCGTGACGAGTTCTTCACCAGAAACAGGATCTCTTCCGAGTTTCGTCGCAGGAGCGCGATGCAAGAGCGTCTTATGGCCCTCTTCGATCTGCTTAATCGCAAACGCATTATCATACGGCGTGACTGGTATATCACCACAATCGACGATCGTCAGATTCTCGAAAGGGTTGACTGCGAGCGGGACGTTGTACCCTCCGTATAGCGTCAAGCGGCGTGATCCCGCGCGGATACCCGCAGGCCCGAAGCGCGCGCCGGGGCGGTATGACGTACCCGTGTCGAAAGGCGCACCGAGGAAGGCTATGTCGAAGGAGACGTCCTTCCCGGAGCCGAAGCATTGTACCCAAGGCAGCTTGGCGAACGTCGTGATCCCGGAGAAAATGGAATCAGGAGTTACTGGGGATCACAATGCTGTCCGTTAGTTATCATATCATATCATATCTTATGCAGTGTAAGACATTTGATTACCTGTATCTTTCAAGCGATACGACGCCTGATAGGGATACTTGATATAGCCCAAAGGTATCTGGTCGTCATCATGGTCTTCATGTGGGCTCGCAACGGCGAAGAGCACTGCAAGGACAAGAGTCTTGAAGATGACGTTGAGCATCATTTCAGTTTGACCGTTTCAGGGAACTGAGTCAAAATAATGGGTGGCAGTCTTAAGACCCAGTGATTAAGTACTGGACTGGAGATAAGACGGGGTTCATTCGGCAGATAAGACAGGAATTGAACGTCAGAGGACCTCTAGAATGTACAGGTAAAACAATTCTTGTGAAAGTCGTTTCGTCATAGAATCACATCGCATTACAGAATACAGCCTCGTTGCTCCGCCTGTCCGCCTCGTGCAATCGACTTTTACATTGACCGGTGGCCTGACAATGATTCGCAGATTGGAATTTATTGATAACCAGCGAAGGCTCCGAGCTTGACGGCGGATTTCATTGCTGGTTTCATATATACCAGACACTGATATGACCTCAATGGGGTGAATCGTCCTTTCTCGAGGGGAAGAGCATATGCCCGCCCAAGCCCATCATGAACTCATGACTAGTATTACTGAAGGGAGTGGGGAATGCTGCGGCCATGAGGCCAAACGAACCCGTTCTTCATCAAGAAAACCATCCACATTGACGGTCCGCAATAACCTCTCCTTTGGCAATTGGACGAAAGCCAGTCCAGACGTGGGAGCAGGACCGGCCATGAGGTGCCCAGGAGAGAGTCCTTGGCTTAAACGAGCACAGCGCTGATGAAGATCTTCAGCCTCGTTGTCGCTTGGAATGAATCTTACAGTAAGGCCGGACCGAATGAACGAGTTGGAGCGATTCCAAATGTCCCGGTTGAAAGTTTTCGTGAAGGCGGAAGAGATATCTCGCTATCGACGATAACGAGATAGGATAACAAAGGCGGCGTATACTGAAAAGCGTACTGTTCGGAGGGACTATCTTCAAGCTACTGGATCCCCTTTGTCTGCTACAGTCGTTCTAAAGTTGCCATCCATGGAAGCAGATCCGCTGCTTTCTCCGCGATTCAGAGCTGATCCCGATGAGGAGATTTCTGGACGTCACATCGCTCTGAAGAACAACTTTACCGCAAAGTTGGTGATCTCCCTTTTCGTTGACTCGGTACCAGGTATGCCCAAGGTGCACATGAGATATAACCACGAAAGCTGACATTCAGCAAAGTAATCCTGTCATACATCCTTCAAAACTCAATCCAGACAGTCGCAGTACTAGTCGCCGGTCGACTAGGGCCAGAGGAGCTCTCCGCCACCGCCTTTTCGTACATGCTCGCCTTTGTCACAGGCGAGTCCAACTCGTTCTAAAAATAGAAAAGAATCTTTTGATCCCACAACGAAGATCTGTCATTATAGGCTGGTGTATCGCGCTTGGTGGGACAACCGCACTCGATACTTTTGGATCCCAGGCATTCACAGGTGGAAGTAGAGCTTCGGATGTCTCGCTTCATTTTCAACGGTGCCTTGTTGTGCTGTGGGTTCTGTTCATCCCGGTCGGCGTACTTTGGACGTTCATCGAACCCGTCCTTTTGGTGCTCGGACAAGAAGAACGTCTCAGTCGCGACGTACAGAGCGTTCTTCGCGTCCTAATCATTGGGGCGCCGGGATATATTGCATTTGAAAGCCTGAAGAAATATCTTCAATGCCAAGGTAGCAACGTTAGATTCAGAGGACGTGTTGGTACTTACCTAGGACACAGGAATAATGCGCCTTTCGACGCTCGCACTTATTATCGTCTCCCCGATCAATCTCGCACTAAATATCCTCTTTGTGCATCATACACCGCTCCGTCTTCTTGGGTCTCCGCTAGCTCTCTCCCTGACATATTGGCTCGCGTTTATGATTCTTGTCATATTGACTGTGCTCTCTCCGCAACACAAGCAAAACGAAACATGGGGAGGCTTCCGGTTAAGGGAAGCTCTTGATCTTACCGGTATACGGAGATTTTTGAAGCTTTCCTTGCCTGGAATACTAATGGTTGGAACCGAGTGGTATGTATGTTCTTGAACACTATGAATACATCATGCTCAAAATCGTTTAGGGCTGCTTTTGAGATCGTCGCGCTAGCAGCAGGGAGGCTCGGAGCGCTATCCCTTGCTGCTCAGTCTGTAATTATGACGACAGACCAAAGTGATTTCAACCCTGCATATGATATTATGAGAAACTTACGTATATAACACAGTCCTCAATACACTCCCCTTTGGCATTGGCGTTGCAGCCTCAGCTCGTGTGGGTAATCTGATAGGTGCACGCTCTGCGATAGGTGCCAAACACGCCGGACATGCATCTGCCCTCCTGAGTGCAATAGTTGGAGCAATAGTAATGGGCGCTATGCTGGTTGCTAAAGACGTTTATGGTTACCTGTTTAGCGACGATGTAGAGGTTGTGAAACTCGTCAGTAAAGTGATGCCACTCGTTGCTTCGTTCCAGGTACGTGCTTTGGTGAAGTATTTGCTACGTGTACCCTATTGCTTAAAACACAAAGGTCGCAGACGGATTAGCAGGTTCATGCGGAGGCGTTCTACGTGGATTGGGTACTTCAGCTCGCTAGTGTTGTGTGAATGAAGCTAATAACTACTTACGAATAGGCCGCCAGCACATTGGCGCTTTCTTTAATCTTGCTGCATACTACGTCCTCGCCTTACCTATGGGCATCGCGCTTGCCTTCAGTTCCCGTACGCATATGGGTCTCCAAGGTCTCTGGATAGGTATGATTGATCGAAGGAGATGAGAGGTAAAATCTCTGACTTACTGCTCGCTGGCCAGGTTGTAGCTCTGTTCATCGTTGGGATCGGTCTATATAGCGTCGTCTGGCTCGGAACGGATTGGGAGAAAGAAGTACAGCGCGGCATAGAGAGGAACAAAGCGGACGATGAGGCGAGAAGAAGGTATGAGACCCAGATTGCAGGGGAACGAATTAACGGAGACTAAAGGTAAGACCACACTTTTTGGTCTCGTCATTTATAGAATTTTCGGTATCTTGAGATCCGAAATCTTGAGGATAAATGTAAGAAGTAATGGAATTTGCGCTTGTCTAGATTCAAACAGCGTCACCGTTCAGGAACGAAATTGAAGTCTAAAATATTTGAGAGAATGGCATAGCATTTTCATGAAGCACTAGCACGCTGCAGTAGTCGGTAACGGCGCTGGATTTGGGTGGCTGTCTTAAACGCCAATTGGTGAAGGAAAAAGGTTGGTGAAAACGAAAGCAGCTGTCGATAACGCGGGGTTGAAGTTTCAATCTCCGCATAAACCTCCGTACAAATATGGCAAGTCCTTCGGTTGCAATACTCTACTAAGTATGGTAGCATTGATGAGGTTGCAATATTGTTCATACTTTCAGCCCAGTGAGAATAAAAGTGTGAAAACTAATGATAAGACCGAATCATTCCGCGTCTCTCCCAATAGGCATTGGACAACCCTTTGTGAATTAACCATCTTGAATCATGCTTCCAAATCGACGGATCCAGTCATTCCAACTACACCGTCATCATCCTCCGTCCATAACATCCCTTTGCCTTTGTTCGCGTCGATCGCGCCATAAATGTGTTGGATTCGGTCAACATATACCGGATTACGAGCACGATATTCGAAATTATTGATCCGGCCTTTGTATCCGTTGTGCAACAACGCTTCTACAAGCATTAGTGCAGTGAGTGGACCATGGACAAGCAAATCTGTAGATAATTCAGGATTCGGAAGAAGCACGAATATATCATATGTTTGCTGGGTGCTCACCGGGGTATCCTTCTCTTTTACGGGTATACTCCCGGTCCAGATGAATAAGGTGAGCGTTCCACATTAGCGCCGAGAAACGGAAAAGTGTCGTAGCAGTAGGTGTCCAGGTATAAGTGTATTGAGGTTTTGGAAGACCAGTCACTGCGTCAGGGAATTTCAGTAAGAAAAGGTTCATATTTCAGCTTGTTACGCCGAGGCATGTCCTTGTGAGCAGCAGTCACCTTCACGTATTCGTCCACTTGGACGCGTTTCTTCAGTCAGGTATGCATGAATTCTTTTCTCCTTAACGGCAGCATCATCACCGAGCTGGTGCTTATAATAAACATCTTTGTGCACGAGTACCATCGGGGACCCTTTGTCAAAACCTTTCTTCTCAACCTTGGAGACAGAGACAGCTGCGAGAGCCTCGTTTCCCATGCGTAGACCTTCATTACTGCCGTTTGGAAAATGGAGTGATCCACCAATCCACATACGGCGAGCTCCAAAAGGTGCGGGAGGACAGAAATGTGTCTCTGTCAAGTCTGCCCCAAGCTGTTCTTCAGGTAAGCGGGGATGGAAGAAAGCAAGGCAGTGTAAAGGAGAAATCGATGCATTTCGTGGCGGTAGATGTGCCGGGTCGCGAGTTGGAAGCGTATAGTAGAGATCTCGGACCTTCGTTCGAGAGATTTCATCGTCGTAGTGAATTACGGTACCGCGGATGTTCCATATCCATTTATCTAGCGCTGTTTCATCTGCTTCCGATACCGCCGCAACTGAATAGTACCTTGCATCTGCGCACCAGGACACAGGGCGCCACACGCAAGTCGCGTACTTTGAAAGGAGTGGCATGTTGACATCAATCGATAGCTAAGATACAATCTTGGGAAAAGAATTCAAGTTCATATTGAATCAGATTCAGTATCCCAGGCTCTTCGGGTGCGCGTGACCAGGTTTAAAGATAAATATACTCGAGCGGAAAGCCTGGAAGGACATTGAGAGTCCTATCCGGCACCTAAATCATAAGAACTTGAATTTTATTGGATCAAGAAAGGTTTCTGAACTGCGGTCATCAGTGAGTTGAAGGGGTGATAGTAAAAGAAAGCCACCAGGGACGGAAACGATGAGTCATGTATATTTCAAACTCCGCCTTCAGCTTTTTCTTCCTCTCACCCATCTGCGTCGACCATCTTGGTTAGAGAAATTTCTACTGAACTCCTCTCTGCATCGAACACCAATCATCAGCAAGTATCAAGCGAAAACTGTCGTTGAATATATATCTTTCAGATGGCTAATTCTCGTAGTCCGACTGTTCACCGAAGTCTTCTTCCTCGTAAAATCAGTCTCCAATCTATCACTGTCTCCAGATTTTGTCATGCTGTCAATCAGCTTGCCTTGCAACTCCCAGGCCAGAAAGCCGTATAGAAACAGACTCGTTATCCGGTAATCCATCGATTTATAGTCTCTCGAGTTGGTAGACTAATATCTTCGTGTTTCCTTACGTGTCAGGTCCAAGTCACTACCATAATGTCCGACCAGCTCAATGACACTCAGATTCCTTCGTCTGTGGCTTCATTCAATAGTCAACACAAGTATTGGATGTAGGAGGATCATATATGCCAATTACTCTCGAGCACACCATGCTTGACTCTCGACACAAAGCAATCCTAAATGTTGGAGACCCTTACTTTCTTTTTCTTGCGCAAATCCTTGTCCGTAGACTCGTGCGGCGGAGAGGCATAGGGGATCTGGAAGCCTCGAATGCGCGTTTTTAGGACTCCAGGACCATCTACTGTTATGATAAGAGATTCGTAACTGAAACCAAGAATCTTTTTTAATAGGTGATACAGATCTTCCATGGTCAAAGAAAAGACGTGATACTCTATTCAAATATTGGTACGTCAACAGGTGTCTCAACGACCATGTTGCTACCTTTCGCTTGTCATGGGAGCTTGAATCTGGAACCCTTCAAGTCTTCGTTCAAACTGGCGGTGGGTTGACTTTACTCGGCATCGCTCGGGCTCGTCTACCCGGAGCCGGTTTGCTTTCCTTTCTGCCTGCAATACAGCAGAACAAGCACTTAACTTCGCCCTGGACGAACAGCTCCATCTGACAGTAGCAATACAGTTTTGTGGACTCCGGAGCGCCGTCGGTATGATGTGACAAAATACGGCAGGGATAGACCTCTTCTCGCTGGTGCTCTTTGCTTTCATTTTATGAATGATCTGTATTGGGGGGGGGTGAGATACAGGAAGAACTCTGCGGCTGTTCGCGAGGCTGCACTATACTTGAGGACTCGAGAAGACAAAGCAAGGACATTGTGCCTGAGAGGTGGATGAATCTTGTTCATATGGACGCCTACTAACTCATTTCTCTTCATGGTTACGAGCTGCTACGCATGAGGCTCGAGTCCGATTCAGTTCCTTCAGAAAGAATCGGCCCAGAATAAGTAGACGGGATAGCTTGTCTACTTGTTTCTCCTTCGCCGATGACGATATGCGAAGTCTGCTGACGAGCATGAAGCATCGGTTAGTATAAATTATGATAATAGAATAACAGAAGATGAGAAACCTTGCCTGAATATGGCTACCCAATTGCTTTCGCGAGCACCGAACCGAAGCTCCCTTGCCTAAATGACTAATTCCATTTTGGATCATGCGCAGTTCGAGCGATGATGCCCACCGGCGCTGTGATCTGACGTGAAAGTTCCATAGTTGCTTATCAACCACCATGTCGTCGACACAGTCTGCAACAACATCTGAGTCGGGAAAGGTCCATCCTACGTCTCAAGTTGGATTTGGTCAGGGGAAAGCTGAATTATACGATTCATTTGTGATGATGTTCCTCGCTTCTAATATTAGGACACGAAATTTAACCATTGACATGTAGGGTACGGGCACCTTACCCGCCGGAAGTTCTCTAGTTTATCCGGAAGCTCGTAGCGAGAATGAACGATCTTAATGTTGTCGAGTAAGCGGTTTGAAGATCGTATATGAGCATGCTCAAACACTCTGTACGCGATTTAGAATTGGATGTGGAAGCGGGAATTTTATCCGCGCACTGTTAGCACATCCTGAATGAGAGCAAAGTATCAAAGAATTAAAGTGCATAGAACCGAACGAGGGAATGCGCGTTGTGTTCTCGAAGACGGTTGATGACCCAAGAGTCAGCTTGTCCGAAGGTACTTTTGATACCACTGGTGTACCAGACCACTGGGCGGATTTAATTGTCATTGCAACGGTACATTATTTGCCTGAAATATTCTCCTAGCGGTCTCATTGACGTGCTGATAAAAGGCATTCCACTGGTGCCAAGATCTTGAAGCCGCAACAGAGGAATTCATTCGTATTCTCAAACCCGATGGTGAAGTCTGTCTTGTGTGGGTCATGGACGATTCCGACAAGTATGCATTCATATTTTCATGCGCTTGAGCCTTGGAACGCGTTGAGTCATACTGTATTTCCAGTGTCGCGTGGGTGAAGCAGGCAACCGAACTTTGCTTGCCGTTTCAAGATAATTCTCCAAGCAGTAGGGAAGGAAGATTTCAGTGGACACGCATTTTCAGTCTACCGCAATACACAGAGAACTTCTCTTCAGCCGAAAAGAATATAGTCCCTTACGTTGAGCACCGGACTCTTGATAACACCATCGCTTTCTACATGACGTTGAGCGGTGTCGCAATGCTTCCGGGCGACGAGAAGGAAAAATTAAAGGATGGAATTAGAACTGTAATTGACCGCGGAGACGGACTTGTTTGGGTGGACGAGAAGGAGGGGATTCTTGAGGTTCCCTTCGTGAATATACTCGTGACTTTCCGCCATCTTCGCAAGGAAGGGAAGTAGCATAGTGAAGCGACGATACTCACTGGGATCGGAGGTTGAATGCTTTGCAGCCAGTTCGGTGATATTGATTTTTTGATCCCAGCTTCAAGTGATTTGACAGCTAATAATACTAATCTACGAATACTGTACACGAGGCTCGTGTCCCAGCACTAAGTTTCCTGGGTAGCATGAGGCATTTGATTCACCAAGAACAGTAAGGTAAAGAAATTAAAACAAAGATGTACCCGACAAGGCGACCCCGGGCTACACCATATTTGTATGTATATGACTACGGCTAATTCCATTCTTGGCACTGTGGGATGATGCCCTTGGCACTGTGACCTAAATTGAAAGCGGCGTAGTCACTAATCAACCATCATGTCGTCGATACCGTTCACTACGTTATCTGAGATGGGCAAGGTCCATCCAACCTCTCAGGCTGGCTTTGGTCGGGGGAAGGCTGAATTTTATGATTTGTATGATATTCCTTACCTTGTAGAATAAATCAGAAAAAAAAAGATAACATCTGACCTTATCAGTGTCCGGCCGTCTTACCCGCCAGAAGCTCTCTCAAATATCCGGAAGCTCGTAGCGGGAAAGAACGAGCTTAATGTTGTCGAGTAGGTGACACGGAATCACATATCAGCGAGGTGGAAAACTCTGAACGCGTTCCAGAATTGCATGTGGAAGCGGAAAATTTACCCGCTCACTGTTGACACATCCTGAATGGGAGCAAAGTATCAAAGAGTTGAAGTGCATAGAACCGAACGAGGGAATGCGCGCTGTGTTCTCGAAGACTGTTGATGACCCAAGAATTAGCTTGTCTGAAGGCACTTTTGATACTACTGGTGTACCAGACCACTGGGCGGATTTGATTGTCACTGCAACGGTATGTAGTTTGCCAGAATTATTCTCCAAACGATACCATTATCTTGCGAGGAAGGCATTCCATTGGTGTCAAGATCTTGAAGCTGCAACAGAGGAATTCATCCGTATTCTCAAATCCGATGGTGTAGTTTGTCTCGTATGGATCAAAGAAGACACCGATAAGTATGTACCCGCGCGTTCCTGCTCTCAGACCTGGAATCTGATCTTGAATTTCTAGTGTTGCGTGGGTACAGCAGGCACACGATTTTTGTTTGACGTTCTTGGATGATACTCCGAGCAGTAGGGAAAGAAGGCTTCAATGGATACGAATTTTCAGTCTTCCGCGGTACAAAGAGGACTTCTCCGCTCCAGAAAACGATGCATTCCGCTCCATCGAGCAGCGAACGATTGAAAACACCCTCGCCTTTTACATGTCTTGGAGCGGTATTGCAATGCTACCAGACGACAAGAAGGGAAAAGTAAAGGAGCAGGTTAGAACCATAATTGAGCAAGGTGATAATCTGGTTTGGGTAAATGAGAAGGAGGGTATTATGGAGATGCCCTTCGTAACTCACCTCGTAACTTTCCACCGTGGTCAAGAGGCAGAAAACTAGATAGTAATATGACATAAGAATAGTAATGATGGTAATCAGCTTTATGGTTTCGAGCATACATAGCAGAACCTTTCGTCCTAGAGAAGCCATCCATTCACAGAGCCAGGCTGAAAGTGGATTCGTCGTGGTGTCTAAAAACTGTAGAGAAAGGCATTCCGAAAAGCTCGGCATTTCAAAGCCCCACGGCCAAGTGATCCTTTGTGACGGTTCTGGACAAAGACTCTCATGCCTTCAGAGACGAAGAGGTCCCAGAGCAACATCATAGGAAAATACGGCAAAACTAATCGAGCTGCTGGAAAATACTTCCCTGAACGGAAGCGCATACAAAATGGATGATGAAATCCGTGCGAAGATCTAGAAGAAAGTAGAAACACCTTCACCGAGGCTATGACGCGAGCAAACGCAAAGGGCGTAATTATTCATCCAAGGTTCTGAGGGACCACACATAGTAGATATCTCTCCAAGCAACCTGTATAAGAGCGAGCGATGGAGTGGAGACCAGACCCTCACAGCTCTATGCCATTCTCTTGATCTGTCATTTTGGTCTTCAACAGACACTAACTTTTTAGCTTTTCAACAGTTGCTATCGCTTACATAGGTCTTCAACAGGCCTCATGTTGTCGATTGAAGCTTCGAAAGTCCATCCCAGATCCCAAGTTGGATTCGCCGGACAAACAGCTGAGCTATATGATGCGTGCGTGCAATCCTGTCACTGTCAGCTGTGGCAACATACCGTATTTCTAATGTATTCTGTTCAGAGCTCGGCCTTCGTATCCACTTGAAGCGCTGACCGTCATACGAAATGCCTTACCGCGTAAACAGGGGTTGAGGATTGTCGAGTATGATCTCTTTTATTGTATTGTTATTATGGATGATTTGCTGAAATAATTTCAGGATTGCGTCCGGCACTGGGAAATTTACCAAGTCGCTGCTTGCTCATCCAGGGTTCAACACAAGCGTTGCGGAAATGAGATGCATTGAGCCTAACGAAGGAATGCGCAGTGTATTCACAAGGACAGTCTCTGACCCCAGAGTCAGTCTGGCTCCTGGTACCTTCGATAAGATCGGAGTGCCAGATGGTTGGGCAGATTTGATTGTCATTGCGATGGTAGGTAGCCTTGTGCGTGTCCTATGGTTTCAATAATCCAAAGCTTGCTTCCACCAGGCATTCCATTGGTGCTTGAATCAAGAGGCGGCACTCCAAGAATTCGCGCGCATTCTCAAACCAGACGGAGTCGTATGCCTCCTGTGGAATTTGGAAGACACGTCCGTTCACTTTTAGTTTTCGAGTCCCATCTTCTTCTGACCCATTCCACAGGAAAAAAGCTCCGTGGCTCAAGCAGATCTACGACGTGTGCATGCCATACCGAAATAACACACCTGCAAGCGCTGCAGAGTGGGACCGATGGCGCCAGATTTTTGAATTGGCCGTGTACAAGCAGAATTTCACTCCTGCCGAGGAGACAACCGTCAAGTTCACCGAAGATCGCACGCTCGAGAGTATCATCGACCTATTCCTGAGCTGGGCTGGCGTCGCGGTCCTTCCTGACCAGGAGAAAGAAACCGTCAAGGCAAAGATCAGAGACATAGTGAGGCGAGGCGATGGTCTGGTGTGGAAAGATGAGAATCAAGGAATTTTTGAGACACCATTTGTCGTAGAGCCGATCGTGATCTTCCGCAAGGCTCTCAAAGAGGGAGTCCTACAACGCCTCTGGAAGCATTTTAATTAGTTTATCTCATTCATAAGATAAAGCACCATTGATATGCTGTATGTTTATTTAAAGTGTAAAATGATTGTAAAGCGTTTAAGACGTACTTTTTTATTCGGAAATGCATGAGTGAAGGAAGGCAAAGATAAAAGTGATTGGCTATAGAATCAGAATCAGATGCCGACGCCGAAGAGGCCGACCATTGGTCCACGCGGCATCTTGCTTACCTCTCATGCAAACGCCGACCTCGTCATGGCTGCCGACGATCAACAGTCTTTAGAGCGCGAAGTTCGTGTTCTAGTCGACGGCAAACCTACGACATTTACCTTGACACGTGAAGGAGTTGTGCAAAGTTCGCGTACGTATCGTGTTCACTTTGCTTGCGACGCGCTAAATACGTTCTGATGACCGCGTCGTTGTAATCTAGAACCACAATCATTCCGGCAGATAAATGTCTACAATGTGTTGTGGACGGAGGTCAATGGGGACCAGCTGGAACTGTCATATATAAGCCGGCGGAAGAAGGGCAAACAGTCTGCTCTGACGCGCTCGTACTGGACGATTGAAGAAGCAGACAACGAAGAAGCGAAAGAATGGTGTGAGGCAGTCATGGTTGAAGCGTACAAAGGTAAGTCGCAAAGTCATTTTTCTCATCGAAGTGAGAATTCATCAATGTGCAGGTATCACGCCGAAGCGCCGTTTGAGAATACTTGTCAATCCTCACGGTGGTCCAGTATGTCCCAATCAAGCTCCAATTGCTTCCTTCATAAAATCATTCTCACGACAGGGCAAAGCAAGGCAAATATACTCAAATACGGTCGAGCCTATATTTCAAGCTGCCCGATGTCATATGGAAACCTCTTGTAAGTTGATTTTGATATCTTGGCATCAAAACGCCTTGAAATTACAATTAAAAAAGTCACGGAACGAGCTAGGCATGCTTTAGAACTTGCCAAACAGCTCTCGTTGGAGTTCGATGCTTTGGTACTGTTATCTGGCGACGGGCTTCTTCATGAAGTATACAACGGCTTCGCAGAACACGACGATCCGTTGACGGCCTTTTCTATTCCTGTGGCACCCATTCCGACTGGCTCTGCAAATGGCATGGCTATAAACCTTCTGGGTATAGAGGTTGGTGCAGTTTCATACATGCGGTTTCAAATGACCGATGCCGCATTATAGGACGGCTTTGATGTCGCTATTGCGTGTCTGAACGCGATAAAAGGTATGGTCCATTGTCCAGTTTTCTACTAAATTACCTTACACTGTAGATCTAGGCAAGCCAATGAAACAAGACATATGCTCAGTCATGCTTGGAGACAAGCGCATCTTCTGTTACTTCTCGGTGTCCCTAGGATTGATGGCTGACCTGGATCTGGGTAAGCAAATACTGCTATCCGCGCGAGCCGAAATACCGTATACTAATGGCACGAACTTGTAAGGAACCGAACACCTGAGATGGATGGGCGACATCCGTTTCGCTCTTGGTTACTTATACGGAGGTGGTCACTCTTCTTTCTATATCTATAACCGACCGATCTGATAGTAAATGCCAAAGTGATGAAAATGAAGCCATGTCCGATTCTGCTGGAAATGAAAACAGCGGAGTCTGACAAGGACAAGATGATAGAAGAATTCCGAAAGCGTAGCGAGACCCATTGGCGTGTTCAGCATGCGCGTGAGCTGGATGGGCATAGACACTTAGTTGGTGACGATGCGCTACCTAAGCTTAAACATAATTCTCTGAAAGGGGATGCTGACGAGGGTTGGGCCAAGTTTGATAAACCACTCATCTACTTTTAGCACGTCATCTGTCCCATGTTCCCTTGTGCATGCTGGTTTGACATCCTCTCATTATATAGTTCGGGAAGTTCACCATATGTCGGACGGTAAGATTATTATTCGGCTCACTAACTATTAGCTAAGTTTCTCATTACTTGCAGTGACTTGATGCAATTTCCCGTAGCACACGCCTCAGATGGACTGATTGATATCGTCGCGCAAGAGATCGTGAGTTGCTCCGTTTCCTTTCCCCTTTCCAATTTCGGCCTGTTTTCCTGACATTTTATAAAGACCACCCGGAGCGAACTCTTGAAGGCGATGGACGGTGCAGAAAAAGGCAAGATCTTCTTCTTAGAAACCGTACGTCTCTATTCTGCTTTCTCGTTGATTAGTATATTAAGGGTTTACTGTTTCATTTCCGTTCCGCTTATTTAGCAACATTATTTCAAAGCGCAAGCCTATCGCATCACTCCATACTCACTAGACGGAAACCTCGCCATCGATGGCGAACGGTACCCTTTGCAACCATTCACTGTCGAGTGTCACAAAGCACTCGGTACTCTTTTGTCCCCTACGGGTCACTATGCTGCAGAGTTCGATACATCTCAGTTTGAGCGGAGAAAGAAGCGAGCTCAGCGTGTGAGCGACGATGATATGGCGGTGACAAAGAGAAAGGGACTGGGCAAGTTGCTTCCTTGTTGCTAGTTTGCTTTTGTTTGCTTTTGGGTTCTCGAGGGAGTGGACGGTTCAATTTGATTTCTTTGTCCCATTCTTTTGAAGTATTTCTGCTGCTCTGTTGCATTTGTATCTAGAAAGTTCATCTGAATTGAATGCTTTGATCAAGTAATCTTTGGTCGGATGTCCTTACTTGCATGCATGACATTCTACACGATTCTGAGACACTTTAGGCTCATTAGTTATTGCGACATTGCTATCCCATCGATGTAGTTCAAATTATTCAGTCAGTATCTGATGTATCGAGACTCCGCCTGAAAGATTCCAAGTCCATGGTGTATCGTTTCCCGTCAGATACATCCATCTGTATATCCCAACATTGTCTCCTGACTCTTGATCGTTTAAGACTTCATTATCATCCGAAATAAGGAGGGTATATATATTACGATGGATCTACGGGAAATTAGCACGGGTATTGTTCCTTCCGATGCGCGAAATAGTACGCTCAATGATTATGGGACACTCGCTGATGGAAAGTAGTCCTCTCCCAACCCTTTCACTAAAGCCGAGACTCGTCAGTACTAGTGTTCGTTTCTTATGAGGCCTGACAAACAGAAAGGCGCGAAACAAGTGACATATGTTTTGAAGTCTAAAAGAAATCTAAGCCAGAATGAGACTAGAGCTCTATGTTGAGATGATCGGATACCATTGGTTGCAGTGACGACAGGGAGAAAAATGCGTATGTAGGAAAGGATCACGCGCGAGGCGAATCGTCTATGGGATACAATTACCGCAAAGAAAGGACGACAGTAAATCTGATCAGTGGTCCTTCCCGGACGCTTTCTTGCTCTTGCTTCGGGAAGGAGCAACCAATCCAGAAACGATAAATGCTCCAAGTAAAAGCCCAAGGAGTGTGACAGCTCCCCTCTTTTCTTCGTCATCTAGCGGACGGCTCAGTGTCCTCTTTGCGGTCAATTCTTGACTCGACTCGGACGCGGGCGAGGGAGCCGCGGACAGAACGTTGTGCGGAATGCCGAGATCATCTAGGACATCTCCAACGATGCCATCATATTTCCTTGGTGAGGCATAACTGGGCAGTTCAGTGGACGGAAGCGTATCCGATGCTGGCGACATCGCGTATGTCGGTCCTCCAGCTGGATGGGTGCTTATGCCTGCTACAACCAATATTTTAGGCGTCGTTGAGGACTCGGTAGATGCAGAAGCCGATTCTTCCTCTGCCTTTTTAGCGGAGGAGTCCCAGAAGTCCGGTACGAAAGGCTGAAAAAATGCAAAAACATTGGTATATGGCATAAGACAGATGCAAATGATTGAAATAATAAACGCACAACTAGAACTGGAGGCTCTGGCGCCTCTTGCGAGACGTCTGGAAGTTTGATGTCAAATTTGATAGGAGGCACAGATGCAACTGAGGAGGGATTAGGAGGGATCGGTACAGCTTCCGCACGAGATGCGGAGGAACTTGATACCGCACGGGTCGTCTGATTGGAAGTTTGCGCGGCAGTTGACGGTTCAGTAACGTTACGGACATCTGCCTGCTGCATTCGGGAAATCAATGTCGATTTGTTGCCGGACCTGCCATAATTGCGACAAAAACGAGGTATAGACGTTAGTAACGCTCAGATAGGCTTCAAGAAATCTGGTCAGTAGACATACCCGGAAAGGCCCCGTGCGCGTAGCTCTGTGCGGAGCTCCGCCACAGTTTTGTCTTCATACGTTTTTGAGAGTAAGACAGTGCTAACGAAGGAACGCTGTGAAAGCCGTGCAGCTCTCAGCGGTAGCAATGATGTGTGTGCAGAGGCGCGAAACATGATGGACTACTGAAAAGAGACGGAGAAATGAGGACGAAACGAGAAACAAAACAAAATGAATGACGAAAGAGTCGAGGCCAGGTAAAACGGAAAAGAAATATCACGTGATACGTTCAGTGTTGATCAATCGAATTGAGATTTGCCTTCAGCAACGATCGTCCCGAGTCTTATTGGCCACCTTTGCGCTATCTGACTCAAATCGCATACATCGATTAGAGATACTTGGATCGTGGGCGACGGGCAAGCGGAAATTACCTGCAAGCCATCAGCAGCGTGGAACGGTGTAGAGTGATCTGACTGACATCAGTGCACCGGTTGCCTCGTGTTCTGCTCGTGTTCAGGATAGGTGTGTGGTCCTATTCAAGCAATTTGTGTAGATGACTCCATCCATGCCCTTCCATATTATTCTATTACTCATGATTGATACTGATCCTTAATCTCTCTTTTCTGCCACGCACTGCAATTAGAGAGCTTCTTGCCTACTTCTAGTACGCACACCCACCGCCTGGTCTCTGGCAGGACATGCTCCTCTCCCCCGCGTACGAGTCACGATCTCTCATCATACTCTTTTAATCTAAGCGTCGCTCACATCCGGCTTCTCTTTCCATGCTTCTCAACTCGCCATTCAGATCCACAGACGCCTCTCTCCCTTCTACCGGCAGCTTCTGGTCCAAACTCACAAAGAAAGGCGGCTCAGGTCGTGACAACGACAAAGCCCAACAACAAGCTCAGATGGCACTCACTAGGACGCGCCTCGTCACTCTCGCCTTCGGCGATAAGGAGACAATCACGGCGGTTCGCTCCTCTTCTCTTCCATCCTGCTGACGACTAGCTCACTGATCTCGCACATCCACAGCTGCCCAACACCTTCGCCGTACGTCGGTTGCACGTCGTTGATGCTGTCTAAATACTCACACCTATCTAACAGGAACTAGAGCAATTAGCTCGTGACTGGGTCAATCCGCCGCCAGGTGCTCCTTTTGCTCTTCGAGTCCCCATTGAGTTTGCTTCATTTCAAGCTTCAGTATGTATTGTTCTCTTGCTCGATCATCCAAAGTGTCTAATGCGTACACACAGCGCTTCATTACCGGGGATTACATATGGGTATGTCATTTTGTTACTCAACAGGCGCATTGGATGACTTAAGCCTCCTTGGCCTTGATTAGCTCAAAGCCGAAGAATCGTATCAGATTGCTATTATGGGGGTGCCGGGGACGAGAGTTGAAATCGTTAGTGATGCACCGCCGCCGCCAGATGAGCCTCCGTAAGTGTAGAAGCTATATGAAATGTCTGCTATCCACTCATTTCTTATCTCCGTAGTCCACCTCCGTAAGCAACCAAGTCTTCGGAAATGTGAATTGCTGCTGACGTACTCCTTAGACCGCCACCAGTCCTGGAAATGGACGGTATCTTAAATCTAGAGCTGGAGAAAGGCAAGATGGTTGGCATCGATGTAACGCTCAATTCAGACGAACTCGATATGGCACGTACGGAAGACGGCACGACCGTGGAAGGTGTCTTCTGGGGTAAACTCGACATTGTTCACGATGGCGATGTGCATAAAATGGAATTCAGTGGGACACGCTTACAGAACCAATCCTACAATCCAGATTTGCTCGTGGATCAGCGTGTTATCTCGAAGTTAACTGTCGCTGCGAAACCGGCGACAGCAAAGTGTAATCTGAGCATCCTCGCACCGACTCAACAGTACTGTGAGGTCAATGTGACTTTCTCCCGGCATTGGAGAGTTGGCATGACTTGGCCTCCTGCAGAAGATGTGACGGAAGACAAATTCAAGTACTTCCTTCGTGTGCATCCTGGAGGTGCGCTTGAACACTTTGAGACATCCACAGTTGTGACGTCTATCTACTACGAAGCAGTGTAAGGTTTTGTCTGTTGCGGAGCCAAAGCCGGGTCTAACTCAGTTGATCTAGTCCCGATACTTCTATTAACGACCTAGCCTCCCTCACGTCGCCAAGCACAAGTTTCTGCCTGCCCTTCCGAGACTTCGTGCCCCATTTGACTAAAGTTCTCGGTGAACTCGGTCTCACGTTGCAAGCACGAACAAATTTTATAAAGTACATCCTTCGGTCTTCCTTACCTTTATCACATTACTGACTTCCGTGTTTAGCTCGCACTTATCATCCTTCAGCTCACATAAGAATGTCGCCTACCGATTCATGTCTCCGGGTCGTCTCGCTCGGGCGATAGACATCAGTGTGACACACGATCCTTGCGTCTGGACGCGTATCTTCCTGATGTACCGCGGCATTCCTGATGAGGAGATGGGAGAATGGGAAGCAGCAGGCGAGAAGGAAGCTTTGCAGCAGAATTGGCGTGAAGTCATTGGGTGGACCGACGCGTCGAAGGACCCGCAACAGTTCCGTGTGCTCGAAGTCAGCGCACTTGAGTGTACGTGAACTAGCTGGTCTACGTGGGCACTAACTTCGTCGTGCGACTGGGTTAGCTCTGCGCTGAAATGTGAATATGTCATAACGGAGCAGTCGTATGAGTGGTGTCATGTCTTATTCCCTATCTACCTTCTTGCATTCACTTCTCGTTTCTCGTTTATATCCGTTCCTTCTTCTGTCGTGTCTTGTACGGGAATTGTTTTTTTATGCTTTACCTCACTTGCATTGTGTCTTGCCGTATGATTGTCTTGGTCACTTAGTCTTCCGATTGACGTCCTCCAGTATACCTTTAATCTGTTACATGTCTCCACATCTTCTCCTTGGCTGGCCATGATCTTGTAACTTCTTGTGACTTCCGAATCTTTGATGCCCATGACCCTTTTGAATTTCTTAGTCACCTTGTATCGATACGCTCGCCTCTCAGTCCTAATTCAACGTTTTCTTCATTACACCCAATCTCCCGACTGACAATGTAATGGAGCAGCTTTTGTCATCTGTCTGCAGTATTTTTCTTCTAGAATTTCACGTACTGGATTTCTGTCGACGTTGCAGAGGGCCAAACTCCGCTGAGAGTCTGTGAGTGAGCCCGCTAATGAAGTAGTGAAAAACAGAAGTACCCGGAAATGTGTCCTGTCCGTCTGAAAGGAGCTATATTGATTCGCACTGAATATGGTAGAAATCTTACCCAGGCTTATACCTTCTCGAACCAAGCGATTGCACCATCCTGTATACTTACACCTTCTTCTCTGACTCCTTTCATGTCGTCTGTCCCGAAATATCCAAACCCTAGAACGGATTTTGATTCACTATCAAGCACGAACTCCACTTGGCCGTCATATGCATCGCCTTCAACGTCTCAAACGGAGTCTTCGAAGCACCATAGCCTTCTGGGAACAAAGCAGTGAAGGAGATATCGAACTTGTTTGTATTATTTTCAGCGTGTACGAGGCGAACGTGCGAGGACCAAACGCGCGGCCATGCAGCCAGTAGCTGAGGCACGTCTGAACGTGGGGGGAGAGGAAGGCTTTGCGCGGCGTCGACGGTGCGGAAATCAGATAGGACCGAGTCACAGTAGTGTGAAGTAGATTCCGGATCACAGAGAACGAAAGTACCATAACCTGGGCTCTTGTATGCACCGCTGTATGCCAAAAGCGGGAGAGGTGTGATCGTGTTTGGTACACCTGGAGGGTCAGGAGATGTAGGAGGTCTATGATCGGATTCCATGAGTCATAAGATTGAGAAGTAGTTTGCGGGAAGCATACTCTTCTGCACTAAACTTGTTCGGAAGCCCCAGGATATCCTCAGCGGCTCGATAATGTAGAGCAAACGCAACCTTATTCTTGTCACCAGCATTAAGGAGAGTCACGATTCCGAAATTGTCGTCCGGGAAGAATGAGATATGACTCGTGAAGCCTGGGATCGCTCCTGAGTGAGAGATGACCTTCATACTTGATTGAGCACGAATTAGATGCGATACAGAAGAACCCTTACATCGTGACCCTGGTAAGAGAATCTAAACCAGCCCATACCATACCCGGCAACGGAAAACTCTGGATCTGATGGCTGGCCCAATTCTATGACACCGGAAGTCGTTACAGCGTCATACACTGATTTTGGTATGATCGATTCGCTATTTTCTGACGATGCTGCTTTCAAGAGCGCTCCTACCCACTTTGACTGAAACGATAAAGTATTTAAGCGGCCGTGCTCTACAAGCATAGTCACTCTACTTACAAGGTCGACAACGCTGGAGATGATGCCTCCAGCTCCTGCCTTCAATTCTTTCTCTTCTTCAAGAATCCAGTACGGAGTTCTCTGACCGTGTGCTGTCCATGATTGTGTCACTTTTCCTGATTTGGCAGCATCGTCCGGAGAAAACGTCGTCGAGTTCATGCCCAAAGGCCTGAAGATACGGTCCATAGCAAAATCTATGTATGACCCTGTATATTTTGATATAATATGAGCACCAGTCGTATACATCTGCATACAAGGGAGTGTAACCATCAGACTCGATGTAGAGGCTAGGCGACTAAATAGAGAAACCTGGTTATTATAGGAGAACTTTTGTCTTAGCTCGTGAGCGGATCGAAGGAACCTGAGCCTATGTACGATATCTCCCGGCGAGTCAGATGGCTCGTACGACGCATCGTGTCTAGAAGGCGTAAAGTTCGACTTAGATACAATTAAGCGTAAGGTCGGAGACAATAACGATAATTTACCTGGGTAAACCACTTGTATGAGACAGAATATCTTTGAAATTCGCTTTCTCTGTAGTCCATTCATCTTGAAGTTGCCATTCTCCAGGAAGAACATGTATGATCTTCGTATCCCAGTCTAGTTTACGAAGGCCATCAGGGAGTGGAGTGCTGTTTTTCTCATAGGCGTAATCATCAATCAAGATACCTAGTGAAGTTGACAAAAATGCCTTCGAGCACGAAGCGATCCCGAATAGAGTCTGATATGAATTTCCATATCAATCTAATTAGTGAGTTCTTAATCCGAAGGGCTTACCTCCGGAGTCATAGGCTCGCCATCCTCTGTCTTGTTTCCCCAAGCTCCAAATTCTACGTTGCCATCCGGCTTTACTATCGCCATGGATATGCCTTTCACGTTCCAAAGATCCATTAAATGGCCCACATATCCAGAAAATTTGGCATTGAGTACATTGCTCGTTTTGGATGTGAAGGTTATTTGCTCGCCCTCGACTAAAAGAGCACAGAACAAAAAAGCCAGAAGTAAGAATAGCCTCAGAGTCTCTCGCATTCCGTCCGTCTTGTAGAGCACTCGAAAGAAAGAGTGAAAGATTAGCAACGAAACTTGCTTCGGGTAACCTGCGATCAGCGCTCTCGGGAATATCCGACAACGGATCATTTCAAGTTTACATTCTCACGATAGAACACACGCCCACAGATCTAGAGAAATAAAAATACAAAAAACCTGCTCATAAAAAATAAAGATCATCGTCATACACTTCTAATGCTGAAGATTGTCGGTGTATACTCTATGCACATAGATAGCTTTTACGCACTTATGAGACCACACCTTGCTGCATCCTAGGTTGACTACCTCTCCGGTCGATCCACGCATGCGCCTTTACTTGCAAGTCCAGAATGTCTGCATGATCCGTACCACTGAGAGGGAAGACGCCTTCGGCACGAAGAAGCGCACCCACATATGTGTTCGCTGGCTTGAGTGATCCGAAGAGTGGCGATAGAGCCACGAGAGTCAGTTCATAGGGTGAGCCACCACGGGTGAGGACGGTGTATGTTGGAATAGGCTGAGTTTCACTCTAAATAACATCATTAGAAAGATATAAGAAAGATATAATGAATAAGGCAAGAAAGAATTACTTGATTCCGCAGCAAGTCATGATTGCTCACGACAACACCGAGTGTCCATCTTCCATTCGAACGGGCCCAAACAATATCACCAACCTACGGCAGGTAACTGGTCAAGGAGAATTTAAGAACCTAGGAAACCTATGGACCAACTCTGAACGAGAGCATGCATGGCTGGTCGGATCGCGAGTAATAACCAGTTTTTATCAGCAAATCTGAATCTTTTGATCCTGCAGAGGAGCGATGGATTGGGGATGGTCCAGAAGATCGCATGCTGGAAGTGGGACACCGGAAAATAGCAATGATAGAGAGCAGATCGCGTGAGGTGCAGCAAGCTGCGAGAGTTTGCGGATAGTGAAATGACAAGAAGTACACGTAGCTTGAGCCCTTATACATGAATCTAGGAACGAGGTGTGGCCACCATTCAGGGAGGCGTAAAGGCACATATCCTACACGAGCCACTGGCACTGGTCAATGTAAGTCCCATAAGTAACGCGTAAGTCGTTGTGAGATAGATATGGCTATCTACGAAAATTATTAATGGCGTTTCAAGCGGATAGCGTGACAATATTGCCCGCAACTAGGAATATCCATGAGTTGCCTTTCTAGCACTTCTCAAGTTTCGGAAGCATGCCACGAAACCACAGTTACAAGCTGCATAGAAACATGTCTCTTCAATGGTGGGATGAACGTTGAAGGATTCCATTGATCAAAGCACAAATGTCAGACAGGAACAAGGGAAGCACCTGAGTCCAAGCGAATGTCGCGTTTAGTCACAAGCACGTGCTTGGCATAGGTTGTGACGGAGAGGGGGGGAATCACGAGATCGGTGTTTTGGTCAGGATCCAAGCGTCTACCAGGTCCAAGTGCACCCTCACCGCTCTCCTTCGATTCCCTTCAAGTAATCGAGGTCGCTTTGTACACCCGGAGTCGACTCGATGGTCTATCTACCTCCACCACAATTTCAGAAACCCTCACAACGCGGGTATGAGGAAGCGTACCAAGAAATCTTAGCCACTCATCGTCGTTCGCCACAATCTTCGGCTAGCTCACTTATCATTCTTGTCGCTCCTGACGTTGATGCACTATGCGCATCGAGGATGCTCGGGGATTTATTTAAGAGGGACGACATTATGTATCGCATTATTCCTGTGTCTGGGATGAATGAATTGGAGCGACTTCGCGACGAGATGGTCTCCAATACCGAGGTACGCGGTTAAAGTTTACGCTCAACTGAAATCTAATGTGTAACTGCAATGTAGCTGCGCACGCTTATTCTCATCAATATGGGTGCTATCCTCGATTTGCCGTCTGAAGATTGGTTTAGCGAGTTCCCTGAGCATCTGCGAGTACATGTCATTGACTCCAATCGACCTCAAAATCTGTCATCACTATTTGGGCCGGATGAGAGGATCGTGGTATGGGATGATGGTGACGCAGAAAAACTTCAGGAACAGAAGAAGGCGTGGGAAGCTCTCGCTTACAGTCCAGATGAAGACGAGGATGACTAAGATGAAGAAGGTGAGGAAGATGAGGAAGAAGGTAGTGAAGATGATGAAGATCAGGAACTGCATGATACTGCATCATCTGGAAAGCGAAAACGTTCGTCTCCTGGCTTGAAACGAAAACGACGTAGACTTGAGGATGTGAGTGTCAAAACTGAATTTATCTGTGGACAAATGCTGAAGAATGATTAGGACCCAAACCGAATTACCCCTGAGGAACGAGTACATTTTTCTGCAGTAGTAGAAAAGTACTACATGGCAGGTACTTACTACGGACAAGCGGCCTCCTCAACCGTTTACATCCTGGCAGGAGCTCTTTCGCGATCCGACAATGATCTTCTATGGTTCGCAATCCTAGGCCTTACGTTTCAGTATACCACCTCACGTATCTCTCGACACAAGTATGAGGAGTACTATGTGATATATGAGAGGGAGGTCAAACGGCTAAACAAGGACGACAAGGACGATCGCCGTCATTCTGCATTGAACTGCGCTCGAGGTCCGGACGATAATTCGATACGAATAGGTGAAGATTTACGTTTTATGCTCTGGCGACATTGGAACCTTTATGACGCCATGATGCACTCTGGCTACGTTGCGAGTAAACTTAACATCTGGCGGGAGAAAGGTCGCAAGCGCTTACACGGGCTTCTTGCAAAGATGGGGTATGCTCTCATCCGCCGTGTTCTTGCGATGTTTCACCAATAACTCCTTGTATAGGTTCTCCACGGTTCAGAGCCAGCAGCCTTATTCGCATATGGATATGGCCCTCAAGAAGGATTTACACACGAAGCTGGAGGCAATCACCCCGGAATACGGAATGATTGAATTGTCTTATCCATCCTTTACTCGCTGTTGCGGGTATCGTGCACCTCCCCTCAGTGCGGCAGACGGCGTCGAAACTGTTAGTGCTTTGCTCGATGCTGCTGGCGGCGTTCGATTAGAAGTGGAAATTGAGGGTGCGCGGAACGGTGGTGAATGGTTTGGTGGTGGCCATCTTTGGCAACTGCACGGGCAACAGCAGAACAGATGGCGAGACGATGAACGAGAGAATATCCCTCCTGGTGGTCAGCTCCGACCGCAGAAACCGAATATTGACGATGCCGAGGAACAAAAGACAATGAAACAGTTGCCGTGGTGGATCCGGAATTTCTGGACGGCGTTCGATGCGCTCAATGAGTAAGTAGAATCAAACTAGTCGTGTTATCGATAACTTAAGCAAGTTATCAAACTAGCATCACACAACTTCGAGATGCGCTCCGGCTTTCAATGAGTCTGCATCGTGCAGTGATTCGGACTGGTTCCGCCTTGATCGATGCAAAAGCAGCACGTACGATGCGCGGCCACCGCGTTGTGCTACTTACGCAAGGGCCAGACCTCTCGCTCTTCTGTGCTCCTGGGCCCCTTGCACGTCTAGCACGTTGGCTTGTGGATGCAATGCGCGACCGAGTAACTTCCTCTCGAACCGTTCACTCGCAGTCCAAGAAGAAAAGCCTGCCGCTCGTCGTGGCGGCTCTTGATGAACGGGAAGGGACGTATCTCGTTCTCGGTATAAATGCGGCTTTGGAACTTGGCGATGTGCGGAAGAAGTGAGTGTCATTCATTTCTATGCAACTTTCTATTTATTAATTTGATTTTTATAGCGAGTTCGGTCTTGCGTTCCTCGATGCGAAGGAGAGGTGCAACGCACGAGTTCGTCATGGTACTTTTGATACCAATGTCCTGCAAATTAAGAAGGAAGACCTTGAGCTCTTCCTTCAAACGCTGTGTGAAGGCGGACGTAGGTGGTGATCAAAAACTATATTTTAGACGATAAGCATTTTCCCTGCTTCAACTTTCGGAAATCTTAGTGGACATAAGTGCTTCTGCTTTCGTATTGCTCTGCACAATGCCATTTCTCCCAAATTCTATCCACAGTACCTCGACTCGATAGGAGCAATTTGGACTGCACTTAATTATTGCTTCATATCATGTACAACCATATCTGTAATCATATGTAATGATTTCACAATATACATTTATCTGTTCATTTGATGTGACTGATGCTAATGAGAGAACTTCTTTGGATACAATATGCTGGAGTAGGACTACACGTAGTTCATCAACGGTCTATATCCTAAAATTTAGCGCTTCCTTCCAGGCCCCTTAGGTCTTGCAAACCCTGGCGCTTGCCCACCTGGTCTTGGTGTGCTTGTTCCGCTTCCCGCCGTGCTGGCAGAAGTGCCTAGGCCAAGTTCGCTTTTGAGGAAACTCTCGTTAAGCTCAGTTGGGTCAGACGTTTCAATCTTACGCTCCGAGAGAACCGAAGGCATATCAGCCAGGTGAGACTTAGCAATGTGGTGCAGTGCGCGCGCTTGCAACGAATAGATCATGCGATTCTTGACTGAGCAAGAGGATGGACATGAATAAATGAAGACTAGAAGACATGAATTGTCAGACCCTGTGCTTTCTGAAGGAGTGGGACCGTACTTATGTCTCGTTTTGCACCGGAAGGAGAGCCGTTATCGTGCGACCATGCATAAAAGGCAAATGCTTGTTCATCCAAGATAATCAGTACAAGTGTTCTTAAAGAAGCGATGGGAACATACAGGGATCTGACTTAGGAATGCGTTTAGAAAGCTCTTCTACTGGGCATTCCGAAGCAGAGGATAATACAAGTGTCTCGGTGTCGTCAATTGACTGTATGCTTCAATCAGCTCGGCATCCAACCCTGCGAAGCTCAGCTTACCAGAAGAACAAGTTCATTCCCACTTCCTTGACCCAGATCTTTGACAGCTTTTTTCGCCTCATCGCTCCATGTCATGCCCACAGTTTGGCCAACATGATTCCGTCTGGCAGTGCTTCCTTCGTACGTGCCTCCAGCGGCTTGTTCTGCAGCACGAGCATCCGCTATTTCCTGTTCACGTGCTGAAAGTGGCTGAGGAGCGGCCTGATGAGCTTTGTGAGCTTTGTATGCTTGCGGGGTGATGTCTGCTTTAGACGTTGCGAAGAGACTATCAGAGAAATGTGCAGAGCCAAGAGATTTTGTGAGAGCGGATCGTGTTGAAGCATAAAGCATCTGGTCATATATTAGGCAAGGGTTCACATGGAGTAAGCCGATTCAATATACCTTTCCCCGCACATTCGCTGTATCTGGTACATATGAGATCGCTATCCATCCGACATCCTTTGCCTTTGGACTACCGATGCGTGCCAGGACATATGCAGGCTCATTATCTTCCAGCAAAGTTTGAAGTTTTCCGAGATCGTCTTCCAGAGTGGCGCCCTCGACGTCCGTGGTACCCCTTGGTACTAAACTTTCTGCGATTACAACGTAAATGTTTGGACCAACTGAGATTTTAACAGGACTGACATCTGAACATACCATTTTCGATCGCTACTTTGATGAAGCGAACAGTGCTTCCTGCTACTGCTGAAGCAAATATCTCGGACAGATCTTTTGATATTCCTATGCCAGATGCAACGGACATGATGGTATTACTTGAAATACATTTGAGATCGATAGTGATATTCTTGTGTGGCGTGAGTATACGTGACATGCGTGTGACAGGGCGCGTCTGGATGGCCTATCTGTGGATTTCAATTCAGTCAAGTTCGGACACTGCCATAATGCCAAAATTAACAGAATAGTACGTACAGACTTCTGGTTCCGACCCTCGTTTCAACGCTCACTCATATCACAGCGAGCTCGAGCGTCAAGCCAACATCGCTCGGAACCAGGCTCTTCTTGATTCACTAAATCTGAAAGATGCGGCAGCAAATATTGTTTCGCGTAAACGCGAAATAGAAATCGAGAAGAAAGCAAAACCTATTCAACCTATTCAACCTGCGAAGAAAGTCAAACGCGAAAAGTCGGCCGTACCAGAGCCACGGCGGCATTCTCTTCGCCTGCGCAAGGTGGTCTTCGATCCAAATGAGAGTCCATCGAAGAAACGTAAGCGTGAGGTGGGTCCAATCCCTGGGACTGCTTCAGTTGTCTTTCTTACACATACTGTCTGCTATCATAGGCGGAAGAGGAGCTGATCCGTCAGCAGGAAGAGCAGCGGCGTCTGGAGGCCGAAGAACGTGCAAGGGAAGCTAAGAAGCCTCGGCACCATGATCTCGACTTGTCAACTCTCATGGAACTCGAAGAAGCCACGGAAGACGAGAGTTCGACGCTCCTTTCCACTTTGCAAACAATCGCTCAGAAGCCACAACCGCGACGAATTGCGGCTAGTGACGCTTTCGTATTTGAGGACGAAAGAAAAGAGAAGGAAGAAATTGAACGTCTACGAGAGCGCCTTCAGAGCATGAAGGTCGTTAGCCGTGCTAAGGTCACTCAGGATCGGATCTACAGTTCTGCATATCATCCTGAGACATCAAAGGACCTCATATTCTTTGGGGACAAGCACGGACAACTTGGAATCTGGGACGCAAGAGCACCTCCTGACGAAGTGCCAGGCGAGGACGGGGATGTGCCGTCTGTGGATGATCGTGAAGGCGGTAGGTACTGGCGACTGCAACCTCACTGGCCTGCGACTGCGAAATCCTCTCTCTCTTGTATAAGATTTGACCCGATTGATTCTCATAGCGTAGGTTTGCTTCGATTATGGAGTTGGCTCTAGCTGATATGCTCGTAAAGGTCATTACTAGTGCGTATGACTGCACAATTCGCAATACATCGTTCGTCACTGGTGTCTCCCGCGAAGTCTTTGCCATGGAGAATGTCCTCATCTCAGGTTTTGATCTTCCCCCGTCAGGGAATGAGCTGTGGGTATCAGATACAGAAGGCGGCTTAACTCACCTTGATCTACGAGAGGATAAATCAAAAGCGCGCCGATGGTTCTTATCGGAACAAAAAATTGGTTGTGTCAGCGTCAATCCATCTGAACCAGGGAAGTTACTGCTCAGCTCAAATAGCAGAAAGATGACGTGCGTTTTTCGTTGAGCCTTTTTCGGCTGGTAATAATGTGGTTGTAGAATCTGGGATGCGCGAAAGTTAAGAGGCGTGCCCGTGAGCATGCTGGTCGACAACGAATATCCCAGATATTATGAGCCAGATCAGACGCAGAAATTCTTGTCCTCTCCATTTGGTAAGGATACGCTTTTGGCCGAGTGGCCGCATAGTAAATCAGTCAGTGCCGCATACTGGGATCCGAGAGGAAGGAGTATCGTCAGCACAAGTTATGACGATAACCTCCGAAGTACGTTCTCTCCGTTCTTTGTTTCC
This sequence comes from Sanghuangporus sanghuang, assembly GCA_009806525.1. Taxonomy (NCBI): domain Eukaryota; kingdom Fungi; phylum Basidiomycota; class Agaricomycetes; order Hymenochaetales; family Hymenochaetaceae; genus Sanghuangporus; species Sanghuangporus sanghuang. Next base: position 517,929 of record VVIT01000001.1, on the reverse strand, counting down.
ATCGTACTCCTTCGTTCTTCCATTCCTTTTCGTCCCTTGTGTGGTTAACGGTCTGACTTGTTGTATTCTGCTCTTATCCTGATAGTTTGGGACGTCCACGAACAGCTGCAAAAAGGAGGTTCATTTCGTTCCTTCAAGCCCTTCTGTACCATCAGGCATGATTGTCAAACGGTAAGTCTCCATTGCCCGAGAATACCGAGAGACTCGCTCGAGGGTCAAGCCAATATACCTCCAGTTCATCACTGCTTCATCTACCTTATTCAACGTTACTTACTAATCTGACTCGTCGTTGATCAGGGAAGATGGGTGACGGTTTTCAAAACTCAGTGGTCACCAAACCCTGACGTGTATCCTCATTTCACAGTTCGTTCATTTTTTTCATTTTTGTTTTCTCGTGATTTTTTTGCTAAATTTCAAACACTTATAGGTGGGAAACATGAAACACTCCTTGGATATCTACAGTGGCAAGGTACAATTGAAAATATATTTCCAGCAGGAACCAGGATCACTAATCAATTCTCAGGGTAATCTTCTTGCGCAATTATCTGATAAAGACAAGTGAGTGGCATGATCAAATACGGTTGAAAATATTGATCTGACCTGTTTCAAGAATTTCTGCAGTCCAAGCAGTCACCTGCTCTCATCCCAGTATTGTCGAGCGTGCGGCATCAGGGAATGGCAGTGGCCGATGCGTATTATGGGCACCTGCCAACCTCCTAGACTGATTGGATGAGTCCTCCAACCCTTTTTGCGCACAGTAGGCGCACAGATATAGTACGCCTTTGCATATATCTTTTTTTCCTGTTTAGTTTTGTTCTGGAGGAAAAATACACTATAATGCCACAATTTATTCTCCTTAATTTAATTCGACCTATCCCTGATTTTCTACTCCCTTTTTTATGATCTTATCTCGATGTGCTCTGATAGTGGCCGGGAGTCGGGCTATCCGGTCGTGTGGTTCGGACTGTCCATTACTGAACTGAAAAGATCTCGTCGGATCGTGCCGTGCTTCTTGTGCTTGGTTCCCTTCGATCCGAGATTTGGTCAACAGTGTCCCTTTGGACCTGATAGGGCAGAATCAGAAACTGGTGGGTAAGACTGACTGCGACATGCTTACGTGCTTTTGTTTGTCTGCGGAACGTATATTAGATTGACGCTCGGCCATGCATTGCTTGCTCAATTTCACTCTCAGCCACCCCTTCACTGGTGGTTCTCTTTGACTCCGCTTTCAAGTTGGCACTCCAGCATACTTTCCTAGAGGCTCATGTTCAGCGTAAGAGACCCTTTCCCGCTGTACGACGATAACGACATGTACGAGCCCTACACAGCGTTAGGCGATCCAAACTTAATGTTGGCGCCCTACGATACTGATCCTGATTTCGGTTTCGATGATTCCATGACCATCGATACCACCTTCGCAGAGATCTTCAACAACTTTCCCAATATTGATCCCTGGTACGGGGAGCATGGCATTAAGGAGTTCTTCGCGATGCCTCCACATTCATCGAGTATCCCTACATCACCACTGTTCCCGGATTCCTCGGATGCGTTGTTTGTCTCCTCATCTCCCCCATACTCCGACGAGACATTGTTCCCTATGACTCCATTTGTCAAACCACACGCTGGCAATTTGCCTATCGATTCTACCGCCCAATACTTAGAACTTGAGCTCGAGGGCATCGCGGTAGATTACCCGGAGGCTGCAGCTACCGTGCAGAATGTCGATTGCTCATATATCAAACAAGAAACGGACGTGGATGGGTCACTTCTGCTTACCAGTCCTCGCGTTCCGACGATTGATGATCCTCTAGACTTCGAACTCCCTAAAGATCAAAATCCTTACACACCACTGTTCGATGACTACGAGAAGCGACCGTTGACTCCAATGTCGATTGATGAAGACACTACATCCGAAGATGGCGATCACCGTCTCGTAGACGCGGTCCTCAACAAGAGTGACGAGACGTTAGTTGAGACGTTTGAGTTGGTATGTAGAACTCTCGTTGATTTGGAATTTACGTTGATGAAACATCGCAGGCTACAACATTTCCGGCAGCAAGTGGTATTGAGTCAGACCAGAGCAAATATGCAATGGCGCTCGATGCAATAGCGCCTTCACATTCCGACTATGATGTAGTGATGCAGGATAACATGACATCGCAAGTCATCGATGACTTTGCAACTTACTCACGTAAAGTCGATCAGAGGCATGCGGCTCTTGAGGGCGCAAAAAAAGTGGAGATAATCGCAAGAAAAGAAATTGAAGATGGTGAAGACGAAGTGGGAGATTGGGACGAAATCCCCGAGGCACAACCCACAAATTCCCGGAAACGGAAGAGGGATCCACCCGCGTCTACATCTCGACCAAGGAAAACGCGCAAAGCAAATGACCACACGAAAATTGTGGATGCAGACGCCCCTGATGAAGGCACATGGACTTACGCCAGAATGTGTAAAAAGGACAAGATGTTTCTTCGTTATAAGGCGTCCCGCATCCCACCGGAAAAATGCGAAAGGTGCACTACCACAGGCTTCAAGCGTTTTCATGATTTGAAGCGGCATCTTGAGCACCAGCATCTACGACCCAGGATTGTTTGCCCGAAGTGTCTTTTGGAGCTCTGTAGGGAGGATGCACTAACACGACACAACAGCACCTGCAAAGGGAGGAGAAGGAAGAGACGGTCGACAACACTGGAGATGCAGGAGATGCACGGAATGAGGGCACGGCTCGTAGCTAGTCCATTGCATTCCTCCGGCACAGTTCCTCGACAACGGCGGCGTCGAGCTGCTCGCTAGTCAACCGCCATTCACACTTCAACTTGTCGCGACTATTAGTTTTTTTTTGTAGATTCTGTATTATTTATGTTATACTGTAGCATTAGCAATTGACAATTCACGCTGAAATTCTTAGATGAGAGTACACTTGAGACAAGGTATCATTCTACCGTCTAAGTGGGGCTGTTTTCCGTATTTCTGTTACGCACCTCAAACAGAATCTAAGATAATCATTCCTCGTCCAGGTCAGAGACCGATTCTCCTTGTATGTCGAATCTTCGACTAAATCACAACTCGTCAAGTACAATATACATCCGAAGGATTCCTCCCTCATTGTCACATTCCTGAGAGGCACATCCACCTTATGATTGATCAGTGTACAAGATCATAATGGAATAATGCGCGCGCAAGTCACAGAAGGAATGGAGGCAAATCATTTACATCTGAGATCCCTCCTCGGTGGCCCCTTTCGTTTCGTGAGTTACTGAACTTTCGGTCAATTCCATCCCATCTGTGCATGCCGTCATGAGCGCCTAAATTACTCTCGATCATTTTGGTTAATCGCATATTTCCGTGTGGTATGCTCGGCTGTCGTCGTTACACGAGGTAAGGAGGCGCTTGTTCTATTTTAGATCCCGAGTACCTGGCTGAGTTACTCCTCTCGTTGCTCGGTGTTCTTTCGGCGGAGGCGGGCATTTGATAGAATTTACTATTTTCTGTCAGCCCTGTGGAAGATATCCTTGGTACCGTTACATGAGGCTACTCCGCGCTCCTAGATCAGTCCGGCTTCCCGCGAACTTATATCGCTTGCCATGTAGTGTATCCATACTTGAAGATTCGGTTTTTATTTTGTTTTCCTGCATTTTTCTCTGTCTCCGTTTGCGCATCCATTCTTGAGTGGCTTGTATCAGAATCTGCAGTAGAACCCGTCAGTTGTTTCACTTCGAACGAAAAGAGATCGTACCTTCAAAACTCACGGAATTCCGAGGCGGAACCACAGAGTAGATAAAGATCCCGACATTATTCTTCACTCCTTAACAAGACCAAAACCGTCTCCTTGCAATTCAAGCAAAACAGAACAAGTCTACATGAAGAAAACAGTAAAGTACAAAAACAAAAGTAAGGGAGGCAATAAATATTGTGCACCGAAGTGCATTCCACTCTGAAAAGCGTGTCATCCTTGTGCAGGGGCCATGCTAATCTTCTCTGTATCGTTCCAATTTTTTCGTGTGTCACCCCGAAGGGGACACTTGCAATTGCCTTCTTTGGGTAGGCTCCGCGTCGTTTTTGAGTTTTGGTCAGTCGCCGGTGCCACTTGAGCAAGTGTTCGATTCCCGCTGAACACACCCTCTACGATATTATTTGACTGAAACACCCTCATTCCTATCTTGATGAGTCACCTTCAAGGTGTAAATAATAAGACTACGGCCGCAGCTGAAAATCTCGATAGCGTGTTTTTTTTGTCTGTGTAGCAGATTCAGATGATTTCCGTTCAATGTAGAATATATTCGGGTTAAAGGAGCTCCGTAGAGTAATCTAGTTGTGTTCTGTCTCGTCCGTCTCCAGTGTCTTTCGTCGTCGTCTGCGACATTCGGGCGGCCTGCGCCAGCTTGACGAAAGGCTGTGTTGCCGGCGGTATCATCTCTGTACGTACTGTATGTACCATTCCCCAACAATTCAGATTTTTCAGAGTCATCCGACCCGACCCTACTGAATCGCTTGCTAATCCTCCGCACTCCCTTCTTAAAAGCAGCCGACTTCTTCCTCCATACCCCAAGGTCCTCCTTCGCCTCTTGTCCGCGCTGGGCGACAATGTCCGCGATTTTGCTGCTTGGTTCTATGCGAAATATTGGTCTGCGGATAGGTCTCCAGAGTAATGGAGGATCGCTGGGCTTGCGAGCGTTCACAGGATCGGCCACATCTTCCAAGGCTATTCCGTTTTCTCTGAACACTCATGCGACCGTTGCGGTAAATAGTCAAACCAATGAAGGCGGGATGTTGCGTATGGTTATGTTTGGAAAGCCAGGCGCGGGCAAGGTGCGCTGATATTCGCTGCTCAACTTCAACTTTCTCACGGCTATTAACATTAATACTGTTTCAAATGACCTAGGGGACTCTGACCGAGCGTCTTGTCAAGAAATTCGATATTGTCTCCATCTCAACAGGAGACTTACTCCGTCAACATATTGCTCAAAAGTCAGATAAACTATTCAGCTTATATTCGAAATTCCGAGTTGATTTTTTGACATGTAGAACTGAAATTGGGAGACAGGCAGAAGAGATCGTCGCTCGAGGAGACCTTTTGCCGGATGAGCTGATGCTGCAAATATTGAAATCCAAGATAGAACATCTACGAGACAGGCATTGGATTCTAGATGGTTTTCCAAGGACTATTGGTCAGGGCGAACTCCTAGATGAACACTTGCGGTGAGCTTCTTCTGGATGTAGTTTCCCTATTCACTTGATCTTACTAACTCTTCTACTCTATTGACAGTAAATTGCAGACACCGCTCACGCTCCTTGTGACTCTCACCGTCCCGGAACACATTTTACGTGCACGCATCGCATGTCGATTCGTACACCCTGCCTCGGGCAGAGTCTACAACACGCACTTCAACCCACCTCGGATACCCGGTAGAGACGACATCACAGGCGAGCCTCTCGTCCAACGTCCAGATGACCGACCTGAAGTCTACGCCCGACGTCTCGCAGCGTACGAACGCACATCGGCACCACTTTTAGGTTATTACACCGCTCGCGCAGACCAGGATGCGGTGCAATCAAATGGGAAGAACCATGGATTGAGGATACTGAGGCTAGCCGGAGAGACCAGTGACGAAATGTGGCCGACTCTGGAGAGCGCAGTTAGAGAGATGTTCCCGGCCGTTAAGCCTCGCGCCACGCTTCCTGCAGCAGAGACGGTACCACCTCAATCGCGCGACGCTGTAGCTGTCTTGACCGCTGCTGCCGAGACGAAGAAGACCGTCAAGGAAGCTGCAGAAGCGGCTGTAGATGGTCTGCCAGAGAAGAGAGACTGATTTCTCTCGTTTTTCCCGTCAGCTCCGGTGTTCATTTACGATTTGTTGACAATTTAACCTGGCCTCGTATACCCTTCAGTCTCTCCCACCTCAGGCGCTCCTTTCCCCCTTACATTCAATGTCTTGTCTGAAAAGTACCATTTGACATGTCTTTTGCTTATTGAACTTTCCTCGTTATATACGTCTCTTTCTGCCTTTTGTTCTGACTTTCTCAGTGACCTACATTACAGATTTTCATTTGCTCATTATTCGTTCCTGTGGCGTGGTCACCGATTCTGTTGTTTTTTGTAGCATGAAATATTCGCGTATGATACGTAAATGAAATGTATTTTATAGATATGGTAATTCAATTAAACCATATGGCCTCTTAAACGAAGCGCAAGTAATATCCGGGGTTGACTTCTTTCTAACAAACTTGTCTTCACGAGCCCGAAGGAAAACGACGTAAAGTCCATCACCGCCGTTCCCATTCCTTAATATCCCTCCTCTTACCTCTAATACCCCAAATACCCCAGTTGGTCTTGACCATAACGCGAGGATCAAAATCCGCAACCTCCCATTTCTCACTGCCGAAGGGATTCTCACCGGGAGTGATGACCCAGTCGAATTCACCTGCGACACCCTCGGCTGTAGCGAGAGAGCGTACGTCGCGCTCTACGTCCGCCGGGCTGAAACCCGTCACGAAAATCGCGCATTTACTTTGTAGGAGGTATTGTAGTGTCCCGCCCCATTCCGTGGGGGAGTTGACTTGCAGGAGGGGCTGGCCTGTGGGAGATAGAGCGCCCGAAGCACTCGGGAATCCGAACCCAGGACAGAAAAAGAAGAATACGTCTGTGTATGGGTCGAGCGAGTCTGCGAGCGCTGGGTGGATGTCATTATACTTCGCTTGGATGCCCGTGATGGAAATTTGCGGCGCAAAGGGGAGTGTGTAAGATGGCGCGCCGTAGACGGAGACGGAAGAGCGCGTGCGGCTGTGGACTGGGATTGGAGCGGGGGTGGGTGGCTCGTAGACATTCGGGAGGTAAGTTGATTTGGACTCGGACGATGCCTCGGATTTGGGTGCCTCAGGCACGTCTTGCACAGGTGCTGCATCCTCGGCCCTGGTATCGCTTGTGGTCCCGCTCTTATCACTGTCCGCAGCTGCATTCGTCGGAGAGCGCGAAGCTTCCGCCTCCGCTTCAGATTTGGTTGATGTGTCGTTCTGAACATGCTTAGACCGCAGTTTCTCCATCTCCTCTTTCCTAGGTAAGGATACCTGCGGACCTACGAAAAGCACTTGCAGCGACACCGCGGGGAACAACAGGCTTAGTTGCTCCCAGACGTGCGGTGGCAGAGAGGACTCTGCACGCGCTCCAAGGACAAAGACACGGAAAACGGGTTTCCCGACCCCCGCTTCCTCTGTTTCCGGAGAGCCTGTCGGGACGTGCAGAGTAGAGCGGACAGCTGTTCAAACACAAGATAAACATTTCCCTCGGTGGTTTTCATAGGAAAAAAATCAGCACTAGCCTGCAAGGGACCGAATTCCCTCGGGAGTAACACGCTGGTTGCTCAGAGTAAGTCCGCTATTCTGATGAAGAACCGAGGCAACGGTCATAGGATATGTGAGGAGCTTGCTCGCGTTTCTCCGCATTCGTTCCGTGTCCATCGACGGAAACCCGCGAGTATACCAGAAAATATCCCAATTAGCAAATGATATAGTCTCATCATAGTGCATAGGTCCTAGAAAAATCATGATTGATACTTTTTCCGGACGCGCTTGGCAAAAGCTGCAGAAATAAATTACATACCAGGAAGCTCGAACTCGGTCATTTTCCTCCCGCTCCTCAAATCATGCTCATCCTCGTTGCATTCGCGTAGTCTTCCGCAATACCGTTGATGGTGTTCATCCTCGGCCCAATGCTCTTCGGAACAATGCGTCGGCCACCCGCAATCCGGGCACTCAAACGCAACGTGCCTACGTCTCGCATGCGGATGTCCTGCCTCCACACTCGACGCACATACAGGACATTGCGCAAGCTTCTTTATCGCTTCAGCACGCTCATGAAGATCAGGAAAGGGTGACTTGGAGAACGGATGGAACAAGTCATTCTGCGAGAGGACTGTACGAGGCGGAGGTGCGCTAGTGCTTTGCTGCTTCGGTTCTGGTTGTTTCTTCTTGAGAGCACTCAGAAAAGTCCTTGTTTGCTCTCGCCTCGAAAGCAAGTTGCGCGGTACGCGTGCCGGACACCGCGCTCGTTGCAGCGCCGTCCTCGCCGTAAGAGACCAGGCCATAGTTTATTATGTAAGCGAAATTTGGGCTCAGTTGGGCAAATACGATCAGCATGATCAGAGCGATCGACGTCCTCTCATTGGCCCGTCCCTTTCTCATCCACATCTCGACTTTTGTATCACAAGAGCTCTGATATAGAGAGATGGCGGCAAGAACGGCAACAATATCACGGCAGACGAGCGAAACGTCCATTGAAGTTTTTCTGGACCTTGATTGGGCGCCGTCTTCTGGTGTTAAACAAAATATTGAGATATCGACGGGGATTGGCTTCCTTGACCATGTACGCCACGCATAGATACAAATTTTCTGTCTGATGAGTATTAAATTATACATGGAAATTGGCATTGGCGGAATTGCGTAGATGTACAATGCCCTCGCGAAACATGGTGGAATGTGCCTTACGATGAAGTGCAAGGGAGATCTTTGGATTGACGACCATCACACGGCAGATAAGTATCGATAGTTTACTTTCTTGTTGTATCAATATCGAGAACTTATGAAAAAGCTCCATATACACAGGATAGCGCAATTGCTTTAGGCACAGCATTCAAGCAGGCACTCGGTGAGGTACGAGGGATACGAAGATATGGGACTGGACATGCTCCTCTTGATGAGGTATGCTTCTGTTCTTTCACTATTACCTCTTCATCATAAACGAACCTGTAGGCTCTGTCGCGCGCTGTAATAGACATATCCGGTCGTCCCTTCTGCGTGACTGACCTCAAGCTCAAACGAGAGAAGATCGGAGACCTCTCCACCGAGATGTTCCCGCACATATTCCATTCCTTCGCGGTCGCTGCTGGTATTACTTTGCACGTCGACGTTTTGCGTGGGGAGAATGACCATCATAAGTAAGTAACGTACTATTTCCTGTTTACACTTTTGTTCATTCAGCCTCCCTTCAATGTATTTCCTCACGGTTGTCCTCACAATCCTTGCAGAGCGGAGTCGGCATTCAAGGCGCTTGCTCTCGCGATTCGCCAGGCAATCGAGAGGACAGGAGGGACCGATGTGCCAAGTACCAAGGGCGTCTTATAGAGTTGAATCGAATAAGTGTAGCAAATCTTGGATATGTTCATTGTATAGGCCTGTCAGAATAGTAGATTCAGAGATGACAATGACCAAACGCTGTTGCTAGGATTAGAATGCACAAACATGAATCGGATATTTTCAGTTTTTTTTTCAGTAAATAAATATATGGAAGACTAAACAGAGCGTGGTTCGCAACAGTTATAAATATCAGGTTGACAATGTCGTGAAGTGTCTATGACTTTCAAGGAATATGCAAAATATGTATTACCACAGAACACATCTCTCCTGCGCTGGAGGGTTCAGCTGGCAAGAAGCAAAGGCGTGAAGTCAGTCGCAAAGGATCTTGTTCAAAGTCATCGGGACATACCTTTGAGCCCTCCTTACACTGGAATGCAGCGGCGAACTCTGGGATATTCGCCAGAGTGCCCTCTACTCGATACTTATTCGGTGAGTGTGGGTCCTGTTCGCACTCGTTGTACCTGCGCATTCACCGTTCATCCATTCCTTAGCACAACCAATACGAACGGTAATTTTCTGGAGAAAGCATCCTCACCGCAGCAGCAGGCTTAATCAACTGTGCCCAAATCTGTCCAAAGCCGATGAAGAACAGCTGTTCTTGCGTGTAATCCAGCCCTGGCAAAAGTGGTTCGCGCACTCCGCCTTCCTCAAATATTTCGGTGTGGACTTGACCGTGCCAGGCTCGGAACGCTTGAATAAGTCCCGAATCGCCAATGTTCTCGCCGGAGGTCCTGATATAAAACTCGTGAGCGGAGAAGAGATAAAACATGCTGAATTGCATACAAGTTGCCCTGAGTAAGAATAAGTCAGAAACGGAATTACAAATAACCTTCATCATTTCATCGAACTCACATTTACATGGATCTTGTTGCCTTTCCCGTCGTCAATTGTATATTCTGCAATTACAAGGTTCTAATCGTCGTTGACACCCGTTAGGACACCAGTAGACGAGCTTACTCGAATATTGCCTCGCAATACATTCTTGGATTTTATTGAAGCCTTCGCTGGTGGCGTTTGTCCACCATTGCTCAAGCTTACCTTGCTGGTTGTAAAGGCGCCCAGCGGAGTCAAAGGCATGCTGCAGCAAATACATAGAATACTTCAACATGAAAGCAGGAAACAGTCAGCTTACTGTAAGTTCGTGCGCAGCAACTGCCCCGAAAGCGCCATATTGCAAGTACGCCGGCCTGAACAAAACATCAATCATTGTTAGTGTTCCTCCGATAACTGCGCAAGACTTGAAAAGCATGCCATTTAAACGAGAAGAAGGGTGGTTGCAGAATTCCCGCAGGGAACACGATCTAGAAAACAGACCAGGTCTTGATAAATCCCTCCTAACAAGGCGAGTGACTTGTAGATATACCGACCTCGTTCGCAGGCGGATTGAAATATGCATTAACCATGCTCGGTGGCATAAGCCATGCTTGCTTGTCCCGCTCCTTTCCAAGCGTCTGCCACTTCTTGTACACTTCGCTGATTCTAAAATGCAGAATTTGTACGGTCAATAAACCAAATCCTCTTCTTCGGACGAGCAAAGAAACTGGAAAAGGAAGTCAATACGTACTGTGAACTCACAACACTCTCAAAAAACTCTGCTTTGTCAACGATGACAAGATTGTAGTAAAGCGCAATAGAGCGCGAAGATTCCGTGTTGGGGGAAAGTGGATAACCAACTTTGACGGCAATAGCGTCGGCCTGTGAACACCACAATGCCATATAAAACGACATTCTGCGAGTGATTTGGAACACTGACCTTCTCGCGAGCCGCTTTGGCGGACTGTTTGTCCATCCACTTCAAGTTCTTGAGAGATTCCTTGAAGGCCCCGATAATGTCTACACAACAACATAGTTAACTCCTCTTTTCGTTGGTTAAAAGGAAGACTCTACTCACCAGTAATGACCTTGGTGCCTTTCGCCTTACTATCGCCTCCGAAAGCCTTCTGTACAAAGAATCGACCAGCGGCAAAGCCCAAAGCGTCCTCCACTTGCTGAACACACCACTCTGATCGATCGGGTACTGCACCCTTCTTAATGCCTTGCAGCACCTCCTTCAGTGCACGATTTGCCTTCCAAATCTCTGTTCCATATCCGAGCAGCGGTGCCAAGGCAAGAGAGGCCCTTGTCACAAGGTACGCCTCAACAGTGTCAGCATCAGTGGTCGAGAGGATGGAAGAGAGATTGGAGGCGTAGGTCGTTGAAGTGAGTATGACTCGCGAAGGGAAATTCCGCGGAGTGAATGTACTGAAGTACGACCGGAAGTCGATCTGTGGAAGCTCGGATTCAAATTCGGAGAAGGAGATTGGATTGTACGTTGCAACAGGATCTTGTAGTAAGACCTCACTGAACCCAGCCTGTGAGCGAGTAGATGTATGGCAGAAATAAGATATACTCACAGATCAAGAGACGCGTTTGCGATGCGCTTTTCGAAGTCAACGACTTTCTTCGCGAGTGCCTTAGCACGTTCGCTTTTACTCAAATGTTTTCCACCGTCATCGTCATCGTCGTCGTCATCGTCATCGCCACCCCAAGGTGGCCATGGCCACGGCGGCCAGAATTTCATCGTCTTCTCCTTTTCAACTACAAGGATATTTTGGGTACTTGCTACAGCTGCTTCATCCTCTGGAGAGTCGTCAAGAGCAAGCAGCATCCGTGCTAGTGTCTCTTTATACAATTTTACTATAGGTTTCTCGTCGTAGTATTCCTATGAATAGATGAGAAGACAGGGATATGTCAGCAGCAAAAGACCGAACCTTAGAAGGTAGACCAAGATCGGGCTGGTAGAACCAAAGACTCATGAAGTTCGGGTCGACGCCAACGTCTCCATCAATGTCGAAGCTGAATAAACCTCCAATACCTCGCGAATGCAAGAAACCAATGGCTGCAGTAAGTCCATACTGCGGGATTTCTTTGCCGTCAGAGTCCTTGGTGCTTGCCCCCTGCTTCCAATTATCAGAACGGTACAAGTCACGGATGGCCCGAATGATATCCTTCAACGGCGCTTCTCCGCGCTCATCCAGGAGATCCTCGTTCATACAGGACTCGTAAAGGTCGTGTAGTTTTGTGAGTGTTTCATTATCGTACTCATCCGTGAAAGATTGACTAAGAGCGGCTGGGGCAATCGAAGGGTCGAGAATCTTGCGTATAATGCGCTTGTTCTCGTTTGATACAGCATCAAAGGTTCCGAATGAGCCCTTTCCTGGAGATATTTCGTTTTTCGATAGCCAACCTCCGTCTGACAGAAGAATGTTGATTAGTGCATGTTGTGGAAGGGAAATTGCATGCTCTTACTCGCAAACTCATAGAAATTCTCGCAAGGATCTTGCGACTCGTCAAGATTCTGTATAATGGAAGCCGAGAGGATGACGCATTCCGGAGATGTGCAAAGCGGCTATATTCCAATGAACATACATATTTTAACTAATCATGAGTCATGCTCACCGACTCTGGTACACCAGTTGGCAAGGGAGCAGGGATAGTCGCCGTCGGTGGTGGCGACGTGGCCGTCACGGTGCCTGTTGTAACAGCTGTGGTCGTTCTAGTAGTTGTCTCGAAAACAGTGCTTGTAGCCGTACTCGTAGCAGGCGGCCAATCCGGACGTCTCGTCCCACGCTCGTGGCTCAGCCTATGTTCTGCAGCGGCGAAAAGACCAATAAATACGGAAGTCAAGAGTAATAAGAGTAAGGCAAAGACGAGCAGAATCTTCGTCAGAGTTGTCAGAGGTTCGCGAAGAATATCGTCAACATGCTCGGAGAACGATTTGCCTCCGCCACTGCGTCTGGGTCGCGTAGATGCGCCGTCGACAGAACTGCCAGGATCTGTTTCTGGATCGCGCAATAAGGGCGCATCCTCTACACAATCCATTCGTGACCATTAGTACCGACTTTGACAACTCTCAACTCGTCCGTAGCACTCACCCGAATCTGTTGAATGCCGTGGGTCTCTATAAGTACCTTCTGCCATAACGGCAGGCCAGAGAAGTCCAAGGACGCTGAATACGCGTCTCGAACGTGCAGGTATCTAGTCGAGAAGCAAAAGACGACCAGATGAGCTGCACGGACTCGGTGCGTGTCGTGCGTGGTCGAGCAGGCATGCTGCCGTTCGCCCGTTCGTCAATGATGTAAGTCACGTGAAAGCATAAGTTCGGAACGCGCGGAGAACTGAACACGTTTGCATACAACTTGAGCAATGACTACCGACATTGAACTTGACAACCTCGCTGAAAAGCGTAAAGAACAAGAATCCCATAGTCAGCCGACTGATTCGGAGCCGACCTCGCATAAAGAATCTCGCAATAGCTCTGTCACCGTGTGGGCATGGGTCTCTGCAGCGTTGTTCGTGTCTTGTCCTCTCCAGCCCGCATGTATCGTGCGCTGACCTGTTTCGTTTCGATCCCTGTATAGGCTGAGCTTAGCGGCATCGATTCTCCTCTTCTTTCCTCGCTTTCTTCTCTTCATCTCATTCTCGACTGATTTCTCCGAACGCGTTCTGACACCGCTTGAAGGCTATTTAGCACTGCACTTCTCTTTCTTTCTTTTTTCGCTCGCTATCTGCCTAGTTCTCTACGTGAGTTTCTTTCTAGCTACCTAGACTTAAGGTCAGGTGCTTATATTCTATGTATTCCGGATTAGAACCAGGTTCCGTCAGATGATGAGTTGGAGAAGCAGACACGCCGACGAGACACACTCGGCCACCCATTGCTCGGCCCACTCACAGGTACTTGTCTTATATCGTCCTTCGTATCATACAACACCACATCCGTCGGTGCGCTGCCTTTCGGCGTATGCATTCTCACAGGAACTATCGGTCTGTGGGGTCTCTGGGTGGTGGGTATCCAATTAACTTGTTGAGAAAATGATAATCTGATGTGACATGCTTAGATCCTGTTCCAAGGACCACCTCGTATATCTAATAAAACAGGCGCAGACAAACACACATCTTCGTTTTTGTTTGGCAACAAAACCGCTGCGTCAGTGAAAAAGAAAGAGTGGAAGAAGTCTCAGAAAGACTTGTGATTGGTTCTTTATTGCAGCCAAGCGCTGTATGTTTGCATTAGTCCTTTTGTATAATATGTGTAACAATAAGGAAAGACACCACTGCATCTGAACATCCGAAGTCTGGTTGGACTCATTTTCATGGGATCAATATTGTTGCATCTGCCGAGGAGCACCATTTACTAACCCTCTCAAGGCCCTACAAGTATTTTGCCTCGAAATACAGATCAAGATGATTATTAATGGGATCGAAAGCTGGAATTCGTAATAATTTACTCTAAAGATCTACAAATTATGTATACAAGAGTTCTGTATCCTATCCACAAGAAGGTCAGAGCAGAAGGAAACTAACTATCGGTTACCACCCCCCATGCCCATCATCTTGAACATGTCGGCCATGTTTGGCATACCACCCGCCCCGCCTGCGCCTCCTCCAAGACCCGGTAGCCCACCAAGGCCACCCATGCCGCTCATGCCACCCCCCATTTGGGACATCATACCTTCAAGGCCAAATTAGTCCTTGATTAGACAGTATAGCAGGAGAAAAGTGCTTACGTTGCATTTCCTCCATATCAAACTGATCTCCCCCCTGCCCGCGCATCATCGCCTTCATCATCTCCTGCATCCCTCCTCCGCCTCTCATCGCTCGCTGCATCTGCTGGAGCATACCAGGTGGCATCGCCCTCTGCATGGCTTGAATCTGCGCAGGTGTAGGCATCCCGCCAGCTCCGCGTCCCTTCCCGCCCGCAGCAGACTGCATCTTCTGTACGGCGCTCATCCAGCCGTTCTTACCGCCCGCTTGTTTCGCCATATTCGCCATCATGCGATATTGGCAGAGCAGTTCCTCCACTTCGCGCACGGACGTGCCTGATCCCCGTGCGACGCGTGTGACGCGCCATGTTAGTCCCTCAGGTTTGCCGTCCTTCCCGAATGTGAGGAAACACGACCCGTCGGAGTCGAGCTCCATCGCGGACATGCTGTCGGTTATGTACAGCATGCGTTTCATACGAAGTGTCCCTTCTTCGTCGGACCCTGCGAGCATGTCCTGTGGGAAGCCAGGAATCATGGATGCGATTTTACTTAGCGGACCCCTGTATCAAATGATATTTAGCTGAGATCATTCACAAAGGATCGAGAAGAAGAGAACACTGACATGTTCATGACGTTCTGTATTTGTTCTCGCCAATCTCGTATGCTGAGTTTCCCTTCTTCGAGTTTCTTGGCCATTTCTTTCTGCTTTTCTGGGTTGGCAGCTGCTATGTCGTGCATGTGTTCCATAAGTCCTTGAACATCACCCATACCAAGTAGCTTGGAGATAAAAGGTCGAGGAGCGAATCGATCCAGATCTGTCAGGTGTTCGCCGACACCAAGGAAGATTATTGGTGTCTTTGTAGCAGCAACACTGTCGACATGAATTAAGCCTTGCAGCGAAAGAAAGAAAAGCAGCTTCGACTTACGCGGAAATCGCTCCACCACCTTTCGCATGTCCATCCATCTTCGTTACAATAATCGCACCAAAGTCTGCGCTCTCCTTGAACGCCCTACTCTGCGCCTCCGCCGCTTGACCAATACTAGCATCCAATACAAGGATAGTCATATCCGGCTTCACCGCTTCACTGATTTGTACCATCTCCCTAAACAACTCGCTCTCCTGCTTATGTCTTCCACTCGTATCCACAATAATCACCTCGAATCTCTCCTTCTTGAATTTCGTTACACCCTGAGACGCGATAGAGACTGGATCTGTTTCGGTGTACGATCCGAAGTAAGCTACTTTTGCCTTAGTTGCTGACTGCCGGGTTTGATCGAATGCGCCTGCTCGAAAGGTATCGGCGCAGACGATGCAGGATTTAAATCCGCGTTTTTGGTAGTGCACTGCGAGTTTCGTGCAGGTTGTTGTTTTTCCATTTCCCTAATGTAATATCAGCTTTGACAATTTAGAAATGAGGATCGATATTTCTACTACGCACTTGCAGACCAACAGCCATGATGACATTCGGGTGTCCTTTCTTTGGCTTGTATGGCTCGACGCCGGGGTCAACGAGCTGCACAAGTTCGTCGAATATAGCCTATTTAAAGTTTCGATAATGTCACCAATCCATCACGCAAAATGATGTTATAACTATGCTCACCTTCTGCACGACGCTCTTCCGATTTGTTTCTTTCCCTCTATCCGCACCCGCCTCGAATTGCGCCTTCACCTTTGTCTTGACTTTCTGTCTTAATTGAGATACCAGCTTTACATTAACATCCGACTCGAGCAGAGCTGCGCAGACTTCTTTGAGTAATGCATCAAGGACCTATGGGATACGTGGAGTACGTGTCAGCTTCAAGTTGAGCCGGTAAAATTAACAGAAAACATCATATTGATAATTCTTTTAAATATAAGCCCCTTACTTTGTCATCAATTACTGGTGCTCTGTTCAGAGACGCGAGCGCTGTACTGAGCTTGCGCCCTAAGTCAGCGAGAACCATCGTGGATGCTCGATATCGCGAGTAAATAATTGAATCGAAATAAATTATCGGTTTGTTTCGCTCACGTGCCGGTGGATCCCCGACGCGTGTCGATCGATGGTCCGCATTGCCACTAATCACATCTTGTAACATTAACATCAATTGCCATTAAATCTGTTTAAGACTTGGAATGGCACACAGCGACTCAGAAGAAGATGTTGAAGCTAACGATGGATTTGACTTTGACGGTCGGAGCAGTGAAGCTGACGAAGTAAACGAGGATGACTTGTTTGATGCAGACGAGAATGCGGAGGAAGGTACTGAACATGGTGATGTGCGTTCGTCGTTCTTATTTGTCATAATGTTCCAAAAGATTTGAAGATAACTGACATTCATATTCATGCGATAGGAGACAGGCTCTGAAGATGAGGATGAAGAGATGGAGGCTGAAGGAGAAGCTGAAGAGGAGGAAGACGAGGAAGACGAGAGCACGGACATCGCTGCTGTTCAGAAGGAGATCGTCCCTCTACAGGCACCATTACAGCCTCCACAATTACCGGAACCCCAAGAGCGACTTATGAGAGGTACGCTTTGCTCCTCAAGAGAGATAGATATGAGTTCTGAAAGTGATTCGCAGAGCGATCTCCTGCCCAGCGCGAACGGACCATGTCCCCGGCGCGTGCACGACGCGCAAGGCTAGTCCCCGTAAATCCAAACCCTCGCTCTTATACCGTCGAAGCTATTTGTGCAATCGCGCATCCGGAACCTACGCACTCCCTAGCCGCATCAGCTTGCATGACGCACCTACTTACTGGCTCACAAGACGGCTATATCCGCGACTACGACGTCTTTGCCGCAGTAAACGGGAAGACGTTCCTCACTGCCCCTCAGCGGGCGCACTGCGGGGTTGTGGAGGGTACAATGAAAGCTGGGCAGCTACGGATGTGGTGGGAGAACCCCGCTGTGCCAAGTACGGCTGATTCGGTCGTGGAGGATCACACCCGGTCGCCTGTAACAGCTCTCGCCATGCACTCGGACGCGCTCTGGGCTCTAGCCGGGACGGAAGTGAGTAATCAGTTATGCAACTACAGCAACGCCAGAAGAAAGATGAAAAAATTTCGCCTTATCTCCTGGGTTGCTCATGTGCTCGTTGAGTTTGATGATGATTTATATTTTCCCTCCCTTTTTCTTTTGGGCAGAAAGGACATATTAATTTGTTCACGGTGCGCCATGAACCTGGGCAGTTCATCACTGCAATGCACGGTCATCGGAATCTCGTGTCCTCGCTAGCCATGCAGCACGACGAGATGGGATTCTTCAGCGCGGGCTGGGATGGCGACGTGTATGTACGTGAGTTTCTTCTCGTCGTCCCAGCGAAATTACCGCATGCGGTGTTTATTTCCTTTGCTCACGTTCGCTGATTGCTTTTTACGCGCACACGGATGCTATGACTTTGGCTGTACTCATGGGGCTTTTGCACACGCTGATACGATCCCGCCGGCCGAAACCCCGTTATCCAAAAATAAAAATAAAATTTAGCAATGGGATCTGAATACCGGACACCAAGTCCGGAAGTTCACATCTACAGGTGCACAAGTCGCCGTCGTCGCGGTTCGGCCGTTGGGACCTATCTTACCTCCACCGAGCCAGGTGGTGTCGGCAGAGGCCTCGAACGGCCTGCAGCAACAGCAACAGGAGGATGACGCCAAATCTGACGCATCTTATGACCCATTGTTCGACGAGGACCCACCAGAAGACGACGAGAATACTGGAAGTCGAGGTGGGACGACGGGGTCTAATCAGCAAACGAAGCAAGAAGCTGTGAATAGTAGTAATATGAATAATGGTACCGTACCGTTGGCGAAGGCGACTTATCCGCGCGGTCCGCCTGTTTTGGACTCTGCTACTTACGGCGCATTCTCACCTGATGTGCTGATGACGGCGTCCGTCGACGGGTCTATCGTGCTCTGGGACCGACGAGTGGACACTGCAGGGAAGGGTGTTGGCCGACTGGAGAGCAGCAGTAAGACTCCGCCATGGTGTGTTTCGGTGAGCTTCTCTGTTCAGTTCACCTTGCGCGAAGTTTCTCCTTAGTCTCGGAATAAATTTGTCTGAATTAACTTCTTATTTTCTCCGATATGGTGTTGTGATGTGAACGTAACGGTTACATTACAATTACAACAGGCATGCTGGTCTGCGGACGGCGGACAAGTGTACGCGGGACGACGTAATTGCACAGTGGACGTCTGGGACACGCGGCAGTTTGGGCAAGTTAGCGTGAAAGGGGTGCCGAGGCTGCTGAAGACGCTGCGGAACCCCATGAGCTCGGGAGCGGTCTCGTGCGTCGCCGCGTTCCCGGATGGGCGGCACATTGCAGTGTGAGTAAAGAATTTGCCGTCAGAGATTCTTTTTCAGAGAATCTTTCCTTCCCTTTGATGCCTTTGTTCTTTTCTTTCCTGGGCTTGGAATCTGCCGGAACCTCCATTCTTTTCCGTGTTGCGATTTGTTCTTCAGATTGCAGAAAGGGGGCGCATATAAATATTGACATGTTTACAACGAAATAGGGCGTCGAATGACAACATCCGGTTGTGGAATGCGAGTGAAGAAGAGACAGGCGGCCGGGCTCGGTCTGGAGTTCCATTCAAAATCATCCCAGGACACCATGGAGGCATTATCTCGCAGATGTGTGAGTGTGGCCATTCCAATTCCTTTTTTTTTTCCATGAGATGATAAGTATTAATGCTATTATGATAGTGATTGACCGAGCCGCACGGTTTATGGTGAGTGCGAGCAGCAACCGTGGATGGTCTGGGGAGAGTACACGGGTTGTATTGATCCACGATATCAAGCACATTGGATAGAGTAAAGAAACTAAAGTGCTGCTTCTCGTTCTTTGTACATAATAAAACGCGAGGTGGATGTATGCACCAAGTCTCTGGTTCATCACTCGCTTCCAATAAATACCGCCCTCATCCTCTTCTTCCCTCCTCCCATCTCCTCTCTCCCACCATCTATCCATGCCATTGCCAAAGCGTTATTACGACCAGATCGACGATGGCGCTCCCGGCGACGACGACGCTCGTTATGCAAGTGAAACCTACAACACCATGACCGCGTTGCCCCCAGGTTTCTCTCGGTCTCAGCCACCACAGCATCCGTCTTCGTCGTCGTCGCAGTCGCACGCCTCGTCTTCTTCGCAGCAGCAGCAGCCTCAACAGCCGTTCCAGCCCCGACCCATGATTCCTCTTCCAAGCACGTCCAACGTCAACGTCCACTACGACGCTTCTCAATTCGCTCCTGTCAGTTACAGCGTCACCCCGCCGTTGTCCATCCCCGCAGTACCCGCGATCCCGCCTCCGCCTCCTGTGCTTTCTGCCCACGCTGGTCTTCCTGCGATCCCGCCGCTTCAGTCTCCGGCATCCCCATCCGGTTCTGGCCGTGCCGCCGGTCCCGCGGATGCGTCTACCTCTGGCTCTGGCTCAGGTCCCGCACCAGATATGGTGTCGAACCGACCGCGCCGCCGCATCATCCCTCCTGACGCTCCAGCTCATTCGGTCATGGAGGATGATGAAGAGACGTACACGTATACCCTCACGGACGAGCTTCGTGCAACTATGTTCCGAGAGGTGCATGGAAGGCAGCTCAATACCATGCAGCCCGTGTACCAGCTCCCTGCTGATGCCGATGAGACCAAGGTTCGTTCTC
The DNA here is from genome assembly GCA_009806525.1 of Sanghuangporus sanghuang. NCBI lineage: Eukaryota > Fungi > Basidiomycota > Agaricomycetes > Hymenochaetales > Hymenochaetaceae > Sanghuangporus > Sanghuangporus sanghuang. The sequence continues at coordinate 497,647 of VVIT01000001.1, read as the reverse complement.
AGTCTGATTATCCGTGTATACATGCCCGGGCCTTGTTACTTTTTTGGTGTCGGTATGGTTGATGCTGAAAATACTGACTGAATTCACGGTTTTAGCGTGAAGAGTACTTCCACAAGTTGATGTATATGGTCTACGGCGACAAGCTCTGGGTAGGACCCTTGGAAGAGGTCTTGAGTGCCCCGTCTGATAGGAAGCGTCGTGTCCTCGATATCGGTTGTGGAAGCGGCATCTGGGCAATCCAGATTGCAGATGAATTCCCCGATGTTGACGTCGTCGGTTGCGACCTTGCGCCTATTCAGCCAGAGTACGTTTTGTTTTCTCATTTCATCTATCCAACGTTATTTTACTCAATCTGATCCGTTTCATTGTCCACAGCATGGTTCCGCCCAACTGCGAGTGCGTGTTCCTTCATTTCCGTTTGTTTCTTATCTGTAGCGACTAATGACACGCATATATCTAGCTTTGAGCTCTGGGACGCTCAACTTAATCCTTACCCGGACGAGTACTTCGACGTTGTACACGCTCGTGCGGTGCACACCGGAATTCGGAACTACCCTCTCTTCCTCGAAGAAATTGCGCGCGTCCTCGCGCCTGGCGGGCTCATCATCCTCGTCGAGTCCGAGATTCGCGCTCTCACTGAGGGCAAGACGCCCATCGACGCAGGACCGAGGGGCGGTGCGCCCGGCTGGCACGCGTTTTGGGAGCAGTACCGACGGTGCCTTCAAGGCAACCACATCGATACTACCGTTCCGACGCGATTGGGCGCTTTGGTGCGCGCGACGGATGCCTTCGAGGAGGTTGTTGCACAGGAAGCGACGCTTCCTGTCGGGTTCTGGCCTAAGGGTGCGTTCTTCTCGTCCTTCTGCCAACCCTCCTAGCTCCGCATTAACTCCACGTTCCCTTTACATGTATCATCGACATCGAATACAGACGACAACATGCTCGCGGTAGGTGAGCACGCGTGGATGGACCACGACCGCTTCGTCCCGGGCGTCCGGCCACTCTTTCTCAACTACGGATTATCCGAATTCCGTGTCAAAATCCTAGTGGAGGACGCTCAGCAAGACTTGTATTATCCACTGACGAGGCCGTATACTTGCGTGCATGTGAGCCATGCGCGTAAGGTCGTCTCGTGGCAGGCTCCCAGGAGGAGGAGGAGGCGACTCCGGTGAGAGTTGAAGGAAGTGAAGTGGGCAAGCCCTGCTTTCTCCTCTTTATTTGTCTTGTTGTCCTCATTCCATGACGTCCATATTCCTTGTTATCTGTTCTCGTCGCGTGATGATTGCATCATCTGTATTTCACCTTCCACATTTGCGCTGCTCTTTTGCCGTGTTTTCCGACTTGCTTTCGTCTCGTTTCCAGTCTTCTTGTCTCCTTATAATTCTCTCTGATGTTCGAGGTCTTGCGATCTCGATTTTCTTGTTCTGAGTGTTGATAGCTTGATACATGTTTGTTTGTACAGTATTTCGTGAATACAGTATCGCTATCATTTCAGATCTTAAGTTTCTCCGAATATTTGTGACCAGTTTTTAGTCGAGGTATGTCACACGTGCACACAAAAAAAAATCAGTTGAAACGCCTATATTGTTCCACCCGTTCGCAGAGAGAAAAGGAAAGTGGCAGGCACAGAGGAACAGAGCCCGCCACTTAAATGTGGGTGAAGTGACTGTTCAAAAGTCTAACAAAACAAAACAGCACGACATAACGAACAACGTAGAGCGACCGCCGCCATACCATGCCATCATACACGCGCACCAACTGAGGAGATGACGGCGACTCCAAGGAGCCTCGTCAGGGGGCGGGGAGCATAGTGTACATAATTCGAGATGGAAGGTGAACATAATGTGGAGACCTTCTAGCAGAAGGTGGACATAGACCGAGCGCTACGTAGGACCGAGGAATGGACAATGAGGGACGAGGAACGGACAGTGAAGACATCAGGTCGAAGATCGAATACACGCGAGGACGGAAGACCAAAACGAGGACCAAGCCGGAAAAGATGAAGCCAGCGAGTCGAACGGACATCGCGTTAACTATGCTTAAGCGGATGCCTCTGCGGCGGCAGCAGCAGCAGCTTGAGACTCCTTGAAGCCAATGTCATTAAGGACATTCACAGCCTCCTTCACCCTGATTGCGAGGGCCTCCTGGGAGTCAAGTAATCCCATAAGTTCATCTTCGTCAAACTCGAGCAACATTCCCGTAATCTTGCCCGCGAGGTTCGGTTCAGTCCTAACAAAAGAAAAGGGTAAATCAGTGGCTCAATAAAGAAAACAATTTAAAGAGTACACGTACGCGAAGATCTTCATATAAAGCACCTCACCGAGCATCTGCTTGCGTTCCTGCGGTGATGCGGCTGCGAGAACCTGAGGATTGATCCTAGGAATCTCAGCCTGAGGCTCGGCATCCTGAGCAGGTGCTCCAGCCTGTCCAGCCGAAGCAGGAGGTTGAGGGCCACGAGCAACAGGTACGGCAGGTGGTTTATTAAAGGCCTGCGGACGAGGTGCAGCTGGCGCACCCGTCGGCGGAACACGATTTGGAATGGCTCCCGGAACCTGTGGACCAGCAGGGCGGACGCCAGCACCATTAGGAGGCGGGACGCCTGGCCCGCCGCGGAGAGGTGGAGCATTCGGGACGGGAGGAGACTGTCCCGGGCCGGCGCGCTGTGCGGACGCAGGCGGAGCACGAGGTCCTCCGCGAGGTGCGCCATAGCCAGGCGGAACAGGTCCAAAGCCCTGGGGCGCTCCCTGACCGTACGGAGGAATTGCCATTCCCTGACCATTGGGGTAACGAGGACGGGGCGGCATCATGCCAGGTTGCGGACCTCCATAGCCCATCATGCCTCGGCCTTGAGGAGGGAATCCACCTGGGCCAGGGGGGTAATAAAGCGGGCCATTGAGATACCCGCCTGGAATTCCAGCGGCAGCAGCTTGCTGCATCCTTATCTGATTGCGGGTAGCAATCTGGGATTCGAGCTGCTGGCGACGGACCTCCCGTCTTTGCGCAAGCGAGACGTACAACGGCTTCGAGCCAATCATCTTGTTGTTCATCTCGGCCACAGCCTTCGTCGCTTCCTCTGGTGAAGAGTAGCACACGAAACCAAAGCCCTTGGATTGACCCTTCTCATCACGCATAATCTTGCAGCTCGTGATAGTCCCGAACGGCTCGAACTCAGCGCGGAGCTTCTCGTCGTCCATATCGTCCTCGAGATTCTTGATGTAGAGATTGACGCCCTGATACTTGCTTAGCTTCTCCATTTTCGCCTGCTCGTACGACCTACGAAGCTCCTCCTCGCGCTCGGACTTCTTCTGAGCACGGGCGACGAAGAGCTTCTTGCCCTTACAATCGCTATCGTGGAGTGCATCCACAGCAGCTTGAGCGCTTTCGTGTTCCTTGTAATTGACGAAACCAAAGCCCTTGCTCCTGCCCTCTTCATCCCTTTGAACCACAGCGGAAGTCACTTCCCCGTACTTTCCAAACATCTCCATAAATTCGTCGTCCGTCACCTCAGAGTCGAGGTTCTTCACATAAATATTCGTGAATTGTGACTTCTGCTCTTCGATGTGTGCCTGTCGCTCCTTCTTGGAAATATAATGACCGACGTATACTTTCTTGTCGTTCATAAGCATACCATTGACAGCCTTGATGGCCGTCTCAGCGGCCTCAGACGTATCATAGTGCACAAAGCCGAAACCACGTGAGCGACCGTTCTCATCAGTAGCAACTTTGCACGACAGCACGTTACCGAAAGCGGCAAAAGTGTCATGCAAGGCCTGCCATTATAGATTACACCCATGTCAGAATATTCTCCTTTTAGTACGACACCGAATACTAACCTTATGGTCAATACCCTCATCGAGATTCTTAATGAAGATGTTGCCTTGGCCAGTTTTGCGCAGAGCGGGGTCGCGCTGAGACCACATGATGCGGCTAAAATGAGATCATCATTAGCCTCGCCACATCTACCATAGGACTGGGAAGTCAACTCACCAAGGGCGGCCCTTGATCGCAGTATAATTCAACTGCTCGAGCGCACGTTCGCCATCGGCTCCGTTGAGGTAATTGACATACGCGTAACCAAGCGAGCGACGAGTGACCGCATCACGACAAACACGGATGCTGTAAGCCGTAAGAAGCGTCGATGAGTACTGAAACTTCCGCGAAGATTCCAAGCCACATCCACTCACCTCGCAACAGGACCAATCATATTAAATATCTCAAACAACATGGCTTCGGTGACAGTCGGGTCCAGCTCGCCAACGTAGAGAGACGCGGACGGAGCACTAGTGCCCGTGCTCGGTGGGGCATTGTACGGCAGAGGCGCGTGGACCGGCGCGGCAGGCTGAATAACCTGCGGGGCTGGCGCAGCATTATCCTGGGTAGGAACGGGGGTGTGCTCATGAGGCGGGGGCGGGGCAGCAACGGCAGTAGCAGACATCGTTTTAGAAGTTTACAGATAGGTCTTTAAAAGAATTTTCTTGGATGGGTATTTTTATTTCGAAATTGAGAGGCAGTCGGATGGCGGCGGTCGGTCGGTCGGTCGTTACTGCTTTCTTGACTTTTCTGCGACTAGGTACGTTTCAAATCAGCTATACATCGTTTGGGTACGATAGTAAGGTGCGGCACTTACACAGTGACAACAAGGCGACAACTGATGTTGGTTGGGTTTTTCTTGATTTTTTTAGGGTTTTAAAGAAATAGAAAAGTCTTTTTTCTGCGCAAAAAAACGTCGTTAGCAATGCGGAGACGCTGGAGGGAAAGAACGAGCACTGTCGGATGCATACCTTTAGAAAGAGATGGTGGTTGTAGAAACGAAGGGGGCAAGTGACAGTTTTATTGCTTTGTAAGCCCAGGTTCAAACTCCGTCCTTGGATCTACACGTGATGAATACACAATGCAAATCCGTATTTATTACATTATTATTAAATATTATAATAACTCTACGGCAGATACTATGAGATACATGAGTTGAAATTATGGAGGGCGAGTTCATACAGTCCTCGATCAACGGCGCAGACAATCGATTCTTCCATTGTAACCTTTGACTCATTTATGTAAATCAATCTGTTTGATCGTGCACTCCCATGATCTCGCTTTTAAGGTTCCTTTTAACTCTCCACACATGTCACATAACCAAGCGATGAACGTGCATTGCATTCAGTGCCACCCCCTTTCGAAGGCAAGACGTAAGCGCACTGTAATCACCAATCCTCCCCTGTACTTGATACTATGAGGTATTCGCCGCGAAAACCTCAAAGCAAATAAAGACACAAAAATCAAAAAGACTTCCAACTCGCAAGCACAGAGGGATGAGGTAAACGAAATGTATAAATATTGGCACAACAGAGTTAAGATAGAACACCGGGGATCTGCATGTCACATAAGTAGGAGTGAGAAGAAAACCGTTCTGTGAATGGTAGATATAAACGTCCGCGCGAAGCTTTAGGAGTAAACATGGGACACGGAAGACGAACGCGGGAAATCGCGGATACTTGGAAGTCTCAAATGCAATTCTCAGATCTTTCATGAGGGGTTTGAGCGACCACCAAACAGCTGTCGTTTCGCCCAGTGGGTTGCAAGCTCCGATTTCGCCTGCAATGTCAAGTGAGATGTCATCATCTCAGATAAACGACAAGCAGTGGAAGAAACGTACATTGTCAAATGTGTGGCCCTGGGCATTATGATGCATCCAGATCTAAACATATAGTTGCGTAAACATCGCTTCGGGCCAGAACAATGCCAAATCAACAACGCACCTGTCGATAGTAGAACAAATTACCCAAGCCTTGGAAAATCCATCCCGCAGTCGCGATTGTTCCTAGGACACCAGCCGCAATGTGTCCATTCACGTACATTTGAATCATATTGATCAATCCTGCAGAGCCCGTCCTGTTTGAGTGGCAGATGAGGATCATCGAGAAACGAGAATAAGCATGCTAATATTAAGAGGAGATCTATGAAACTAACGCTGGAATCCCGATGATCCTATCGTAGATGTCAGGTGAGTGATAAAGACGTTGGGTTCTTGCAGCTATGGACGTACATGTAGATGGAGAAGACGAGGTGCCATCCGCAAAAGAAGAAATAGAAGTCTGTTACGAATTGCTCAGCTGGACTTCAGTAGTGATCTGCGGAGACTATGACGTACAGTAATAAAGAGCTTGTTCCTAAGCGAAGTTCAACTCTTGTACGAGTAGTCCAACAAAAGACTTACCTTCATGTAAGCATTGTATATAGGCCTAAATGCTTCATGGGCTTCCACACGACAGGCCAAATAGCAGAGAGACTCACCTGTACCACAGAAGGAAAGAAAGAGGACCGATGACGAAGATGTATCTGATACAACGAAAGTATTCATTAACTTGAAGAGGTGGCTGCGAGGAGCAACGATACACACCCTATACTTGATCCAAGATCTTTGCCACCATCACTTGCCCCCGAGACAAGGATGAAGATGCAAGCAATCATGTTGACTATGAGCGTTGCGGCGAGGATAAGCCATAAGTAGTATAGATGATACATAAGAGGCCTCGAGTCAGCGGGAATTTCATCATCAATGTCATGGTAGATCAAAGGGAAGACTATAAGACCAATTGCAGTATTCCATCAGTGGACATCCATACCACAAGCAAGCAAGCGAAGAACACAACGCACATTTCGGCCAGTTATTCTTCCTACGTCTCTGGATGTACTCCTGTTGCTGGCTCAGTTCTCTCGCGCGGGCGTTAAGCTCCTCTTCCCGTCGGCGAAGTTCAGCCTCCCGAGCAGCAACCGATGCATCATATGTTGACGTGGAAGCGGAATATGTGCTAGCTCCGGGATCCTCAAAAGGATTCTTGTCCAGCGAATCCGTGGATGCAAAAGGATTTTCTATTGGCGCGTTATCTAGACGGAGATTTCTTTGAGCGCTAGACTCGTATTCGTAGAAGTTGATCTGTACTCACTCATCGTGAAGGTTCTGCGAATAACGCTGAGGTTGGTGACACGCAACAACTATGAAGGCCGTGCCCGTAGTCGTGTTCGTGACGTCCTCTGTCTGTGACCTGTTTCTAATTTCCTGTCACGCATTCTCTTATTATGTAATAAAAGCCGGGGAAATCGGCTGGCCGGAAATATTTTTGGGCCGATCCATTTCTGCTGTCAAATCAAATCATGATGTTTGGGCTCCAAGTCGGCGTCCTCGCCGCACACTCAACACGGGAACAATGGCTGCAAATTACAAGAAACCCTCACGAAAATATGTACTTTCTAAGAAAGGAGATAAGAACATCCCGGTATAGCTCCAAGGATTATGTGTGAGGTATATAATGTGGCCCTGATATTGCGGCTGAGAGATGCCGCCGCTGAGAACAAGAACAAGATGATCCTGAATATACAGTATGTATATTCATGATTTTCGTAAATTTCTCGTTACACGTGTCGGCGTTATATCAAGCGATCTGATGCGCTGCTTATGGCATCAATATAAGGAGTGATGGGCCTCTTATTCGTCTCTTATTCCTTCTTTTCTCCCACTCATCGGCCTCCTCCCTTCATCTGCGCTCTCTCTCTCTCTCCCTCTACACCTCTCTGGTCAGTTTGTTCTCAACGCTAACGGAACTCAGCTAACCGTTACTTATTCTGCCAGCGCACCTCTTTCCTTCCATTCGTTCAAACAGTCGTTCTCTTCGCACTTACAGTCTTTTATCGACTCCTTCAAATTTGAACGATCTCACTCAATCATACGACAACTGCCTTTTCATCCTTCACTCAGTGAACGAAAGACGCGATGATTGCTTCCAAATCGCTTTTTGCTGTTTTGACTGCCGTTGCGGCTGTCTCCGCCTATGTTGTCCCTCGCACGCAGCCTCCGAGCGGTTGGTGGACCGAGGGGCTGGAGGACTACAACTCCTACCACACTCGGTACATCGCTCTCGGATGCCAGAACCAGCACGGCAAGTCCTTCTTCGACTTGTGCTGCCATCCGCTCAAGGTCTGTCCAATGTCTTGATCCCATCAACGTTTTCAAATCGGATCCTGACAAACTATTTTTATCCCCTATAGGCCAATGAGACGTTGGAAACTGCACGTCCGCCAGAATGCGTCCCTTCTTGGTCTTCCGCTATGTCGGCGTGCGCGGCAGAGCCAACATCGACCGTCACCACTCCGGACGATGACACTTCTGCGTCGGTGACTGCTTCGGTTTCGGCTTCTCCTGCGACTTCCTCTGCTGCCGATGTTTCGGTAACTACTTCTGCTTCTGCTGTCGCTACTCCATCTCCGGTCTCTAACGTTGCAACGGATTCGAGCAATGGCGATGACGATGGGGATGATGAAGAAGATGACGAGGACGATGATGAGGAATTTTGCGATGAAGACGATGACGAAGACACTTCCTCCGTCGCGCCAACATCTACTGCAGCATCTGAATCGAGCTCTGCTCCAGCGCCCACGTCCACGTCTGTCCAAAGCGACGGTGATGACGATGAAGGGGACGATGAAGATGAGGATTGCGATGAGGATGGTGAAGATGAGGATACCATTTCCTCGTCTGTACCGTCGTCTACCTCGGCTCCAGGAACAACAGAATCTGCGGCCCCAGAACCAACTTCTGAACCTGTTGTGAACCCGGCGCCTGCTCCATCCTCGTCAGAAGTAGCTTCTTCCACTTCCGAAGCTGTTTCTCCCACTTCTGAGGTTGCTTCTTCCACTTCTGAGGCGCCTACACCGATTTCCTCGTCTTCTTCAACCTTTTCGCCGGAAAGCACCCAGAAGCACTCTAGCTCCAAGTCATCTTCGGCTGCAAAGCCCACATCGACCTCGGATTCCTCCAGCCAGGTCTTCACCGACGGAGTTGCCACATTCTTCTTCCAGCAGAACACCGCGGGTGCTTGCGGTGACGTTCACTCCGATGATGATTTCATTGCTGCCATCGACTCCGAGCGCTACGGCAACACTGGTGAGAAGTCTGAATTGTGCGGCAAACAAGTGAAGATCACGAACACCGACAACGGCAAGGAGGTCACTGTTACAATCGCCGACGCCTGCCCGACGTGCGAGAACGGAGACAGCATCGATCTTAGCACGGGAGCATTTGACAAGATTGCAGACAGGAGCGCGGGCGTTGTTCCCATTTCCTGGTCATTTGTCTAAATGGCTTCAGCTCACGTTTTCTGAGCTACCTTTCAAGGTTTCCCTTTTTCCTCCTACAATTGCTCTGGGTTTCCATGTATTCTTATTCTTTATGTCCTGGTTGATACGTTCTCCTCGCTGGCACTAGTTGCCCATGCTCTCATTTTCATTTTAATGCTTCTCTGCGCAATGCGCAAGTCTCGGGCTTGTCCCATTCATATCTTGTGAATGCATGTCGTCTCCTCTTTCCGCTCTGTATCTGTGCTCTGTTTTGTTTCTTGGGAGGTTGCGCGCTGGTGGGATCTGTGGTCCTGTCATTAGGTCGTGTAGCAAATAAATAAATGAGTTTCCTCTGTTAAAAGCAATGAAGGAAAACATGTGAATAATTATAAAATGGTGTGACCTGCAAGCTGTCATAAGAGAACGCGTTTGCCTTCGACACGCGTTTTTAGCAGTGTCGAAAGCTTTGAGCTTAAGAGGTTTCTGCGCGTTTCTTTCGATGTTCCTCTAGCAAAGACAGCATCGAACTCTGCCAAAGCCAATTAAACACGAGAATGCAGAACATCCTAGTCGTTGGCGGGAATGGCTTCATTGGTATGTGGTCTCCCCCGCTTTTGTCGGATCTAATGTGCATTTCTCATCTTCGCTGCCTATACTTTATCTTCTTAACTAAACTATTGTCCTTCCTTCAAATGTTCTGCAAAAATGTGCTTTTGATATTGCGAACCGCAACCGGACGCGGACGTGCAACTCAACAGGTTCAGCAGTATGCAAAGCAGCCCTCACACGCGGGATGCGGGTGACGAGTCTTAGCTCCTCCGGTCGTCCATTCCATACACCGAAGGGGCACGCGCCAGCATGGACAGAGCGCGTTGAATGGCGTGCAGCAGATGCTTTAAACCCAGAACAATACGCTTCATTGTTAGATGGCAAGACGGCTGTTGTACATACGCTTGGCATATTGTTCGAAAGCGGTAAAGGACGAGAGGGAGGATATAAGCAAGCGCTGAAGAAGAATGACTTATTTGGGTTTGTTGGAGCTGTTGGAAGAGGTGTTAAGAACTCGATCTTTGGAGGTGGAAAGAATCCACTCGCGGAGGGTGAAGGGGAGTATGAGAGGATGAATCGGGATTCTGGTTTGCATTGCCATCTCTTGGATTCAATTCAATTCTAACTATTTGCATTTCACAGCTCTCACTGTTTTCTCTGCATTCTCTGACAGCGCCTCTCCAGACGTCCCGGCAGCTAGTGAAACAGAAACAATCCCAAATGAACTGAGGAGTAGACGCGCTTTCATCTATCTGTCTGCGGAAGACATGCTCCGTCCGTTCGTGCCTTCGCGCTACATCGAGACAAAGCGCGCAGTAGAACGCGGAATCACAGAAATACTGAGTGGACGAGAAGATATGCGAGCTGTGTTTATACGGCCAAGTATGGTGCATTTCATTCTCTATAACAGTTTTGACACTGATGGCTCCTATTTGCTCGCACATCAAAGGCTTGGTCTACCACTCACATTACCGTCCACTGACAACGCCGATAGCGACTCTCCTCGACTTATCCGCCACCATACACCACGCACTACCCAGCTACGTACCAACTCCTGCCGGTCTTCTACGAGCCATTTCCTCTTCTTCTTCGACCCCTTCCATAACACCTGGCACACTCAATCCATCAGTATTCGCTTCAGTAGCAAATGCGCTTACGGTTCCCCCGATTCATGTGGATCATGTTGCTGAAGCGATTGTTCGCGCAATTGCTGATGATGGCGTGGAAGGTGTGATGGACGTCAGACGAATGCGAGAAATTATTGGATGGGTAGAGAAGGGAAGTTCACCGAATGACCAGCCACAGTCCTGAACGAGCTCCAATGTGTCTGCACACGACCAGGCTTAAGTATGCCGTACCAAATCGTTCCAAACCGAGCTTGAAGTCCATATCCTTGAAGATAAAATAATTTATTACTCACTTCAGCGATAGCGCACTCTAATTTGACTGAAAGAATACTTCTATCTCGTATATCACGAACTGGTACTGCGAATATTGCGTTCAATGTTATTATTATTGCAAATAAGGGCAGTTGGCCTTTTATTTTAGTGACAATTTCGTCTTTTAAAGAGCTTTTACCAAATACGGGCAGTATTGCATAATGGCGCGTGCTTCTGTGTGGGAAAATATGCCCTGAAATCAACAGCTTCTTTAAAGTACCTTACGGAAGTGGTCCTTCTTGCTTTCTTGTTCCCTTTCAGTCATGTCGTACGCTGACGATGACATGAACTTGGACGAACATGTTCCTCATGATGAGGAGATGACAATTCAGCCGGACTCCAACGGCGTTGCGAAAGGCGATGATGCTGAGGGAGGAGGAGAAAACGAGGAAGGGGAGGGAGAGGAGATTGAGCAGGGTAAAGCTATTTCTGACGATAGCTCGGAGGAGGAAGAAGAGGACGAGGAGGCTGTGAGACGTGTCAGAGAAGGCTTCATTGTTGACGAAGATGAGGACGAAGAAGAGGACGAAGAGGAAGATGAAGAGGAGCGTCGACGGAGGAAGAAACGCCGAAAGCACAAACACAAGCATAAGCATCGCAAACGTGAGTCGTTTGTGCAAATGAAGAGCCTTCGCATTTATAATCTGGTCGTGGCATTCATACAGGCGACGAGGATGAAGAGGAGGACCTCGACGAGGAAGACCTTGAGCTCCTCGAAGAAAATACTGGTGGACGTATTCGTTCACGACACCTAACACGCCTGCGCCGAGGGCGTGACTCCGACGAAGGCGAGGAGGGGTCATCGTCGCGCAGAAAAGCCATCATTGAGTCATCTGACGACGACCTGGACGAAGCAAATGTCATTGGCGCGCAAGAAATTCTGGATATCCAAGATATCTGGAATGATGAGCGTGCCGGTCGTGATGATGACGACGAAATGGATATGGATGACTTTATTGATGATGAGGAGGATGAAGAGGAAGGTGCTGGTGCGATGGCGGAGGAGGAGCGTGAGGAGCGTCGACGAGAACGGAGACGTTTAGAGAAGGAGCGCAGAGCTGCCTTGAGGAATCGTCCTGAATTAACCGGCATCGATGCAAGGTTAGCATTTTCAATGATACTTGCCTGGCTGTTATTAAGTATAACCTGAATAGTACTTGGGATGAGATTCATGATGTATTTGGAGATGGGCACGATTACGACTGGGCCCTAGTTGATGACGAAGAGGAGACTATGGCTTACGAAGTGAAATCGGAGATGAAGTACAATGATGTATGTCTTCACCTTTGTTCTATTTTCGTTGGACTCACCGATAATTTGAATTGTAGGTCTTTGAGCCTTCTGAAATCAGGTCAAAGTTCCTGACAGACGACGACGATTTGATTCGTGCTCAGGATATCCCGGAACGGATGCAACTTCTTGGGTCCTCTTTATCTCTCAATGCAAATATTGCGGACATAGAGCAGTTCACTCCTGCCGAGTGTGTTGATGCTGCTTCTTGGGTTACACCACGGCTAGGAGCACAAAAGGAACAAGACTTCTTCAAAGCTAGTGGGAGGTTCCATTTCTTGCTTGACAAACTTGTCGGAGCCGTCACAAAAGCGCTGGAGTTTCTGTTTATTCAGCATTTGGAGGTCCCGTATATCTACGCTCATCGTCGAGATCACATTTCGTACTTCAATCCTCATGACCAACGAGCCACCCGAGCTGCCTTACTCAGCCAGAACGATCTTTGGCGAATATACTACCTAGGGCAGAAATTCCACTCTTTGTTCCAGCGAAAAACTGCCCTTCAGAGTGTGTATGAGAAGCTCGGCTTGCGCGATGAATACTTCGAGCAGCAATTGTTACCAAACATGGACGACGTAGAGATTGTTGCGGACTCCGCGCAATGGATCGGGACAAAGTATAAGGATATCCAGAAGAAGATTCTCTCCGGGTTGCAGTACAGAGAAGATGAAGATCAGGCGGATGTGAAGAAGCACAAGCTTCCGAGCCGTCTGACGGGATATGAGGTTTTGAAGAAGAGTATTGCATCTAGGATCGCGGAGGTTTGTTGACTTCGTGCTTCACCTTTATTCGTAAAAATGACTGATGCCGATGCAATCTAGGGGTTTGGTATAAAATCGCAAGAGGTGGTCATCAACTTCTTATCAAAGGGTCATAACATACATTTCGTCGAGGACCAAGAGCTTTCTCCGACTGCCTTCGCCGAACAATACGCTGATCCAGATCCATCCAAAGCACTTCCTGCAGATGATCTGTTACGCCAAGCGAGGATGATTTTGGCATTCGAACTCGGTATCGATCCTTTACTCCGCCGGCATACCAGAAGCGTGTTTAAGAACTTTGCGCAAGTCTCTGTCACTCCCACAGAATCTGGAAAAATTGCGATTACTGCTGATTTCCCAGAATATGTTCGTGCTTTTAAACTACACCGAGAATCATCGCACTAACCTTCAACCTCAGTCTTTTAAGTACTTAAATAACAAGCCTGTCACTGAAATGCTTCGCTCAAGGCAGTTCCTACAAATCCTACAAGCAGCGGAAGAAAAGCAAATGGTGATAGTCACTCTAGCCATTCCTAGCGACGAAAGGCAGAAGCTCGTCAACCAACTAGTCGAAGCTTTTGCGTCAGATAGCTTCAGTGAAATGGCCAAGGTTTGGAACGAAGAACGGGCTCTTGTGGTCGAAGAAGCCGTCGAGAAGTATCTCCTTCCTATGGGCGCTAAATGGGTCCGTGAGTATCTTCGGGAGGAAGTTGAAGACTTCCTCGCGAATCACTGTGGTGACGCACTATACGAGGTATATACCAAAGTCTTTCGCGGAATTTCTGTTTGTCTAATGCCGTCTGAACAGAGAGTCAATGTCGCACCATACTGCTCTCCTGGTCTCCAACCTGGAGACACGCCCGCAGTTCTTGCTGTCTCTTGGGGTAAAGGCGATCCTAAAAGGGATGAAATCAATCTGGTCTTCCTCGATGAAGCCGGCCGTTTACGCGAGCATGCTCAGATTGATAACCTACAAGATTCGAAAAACAAAGAAGAGTTCAGGGATTTCGTTAAGAGGAGGCGGCCCGATGTCGTCGTTGTAGGAGGTTTCTCAATGAGGACTGCGGATCTTTCTCATCAGGTCAAATTGACATTACGTCCTCATGAATTGGAGTATTATCGACCAGCAGACTCCATCGCTGCTGAGGATATCTCACAGGACGACCCGGCATTCAACATCCCTGTGATCTATTGCTTCGACGAGGTTGCACGTCTTTATCAGCACAGCAAACGTGGCGAGGACGAGTTTCCGGAACTATTGGTATTGCAACGGTATTGCGTCGGATTAGCGCGCTACGTTCAAAGTCCTCTCAATGAGTACGCGGCATTGGGGCGGGATGTTGTTGCCATTACGTTTGACACCCGATCTCAACCATTGGTTGGTGACCATTGTGGATGTTTGAATGTCTTGTCAAGTCACTGACTCTTTTCTCAGGTTCCTCCAGAGCGACTACTCAAAGTCTTCGAGCGGGTTCTGGTGGATGTTGTGAACAGGGTCGGTGTGGATATTAATCGCGCAGTCAACGATCCGTATTATGCGGCACTACTACCATTTGTCTCCGGACTAGGTCCTCGCAAGGCACAGGCGCTAATCAAGAAAATCACCTCATTGGTATGTCCATACTTTCATAGATGTTACTTGGAGTTAACTTCCCACGAAAGGGAGGGAATTTGGTCAACCGCGGCCAACTCGTCCAGTCACAAGTTCTAACTACTTGCATATTTCTGAATGTGGCTGGATTCCTGCGTATTGCACAAGACCCTGATTACAAGGAACCGAAAAGCCGTTCCAGTGGGAACGTGGATTACTCAAATTATCCCGATCCGCTTGACGATACAAGAATACATGTCGAGGACTATGACCTGGCGAGAAAAATGGCTACTGATGCTCTCGAACTGGATGAAGAAGATGTGCACGACGAACATCCTTCAAACGTCGTCTCTCAGATCATGAAGGATCCCGACAACAAGCGGAAACTCGATGAACTAAATTTGGACGAGTTCGCTGTCAGCATGGAGCAGACGAGTAGAGAACTGAAGCGGATTACTCTGGACGTGATTCGCACGGAACTTCTGCGGCCCTTTGGGGAAGCCAGGCCAGAGTTCGCTCTTCCGACGTCTTTGCAGGTTCTGACCATGTTGTCCGGCGAGAATGAGGACAGCTGGAAGGTCGGTTGTATTGTTACAGTTCAAGTTTATCGAGTACAGGACAACTTCGCAAACGTGAGACTGGCATCGGGTATTGAGGGTATCATCAACTCCGCGTACATAGCGGACGAAGGAGATAGCATTCCTCAGAAGGGCACTCACATCAACGGGGTTATCATCGAAGTCAAGGCAGACACCATCAAAGATATCTTCCAAGTCGAGCTCTCAGCGCGGCAGTCACACATTAGCATCGGCGATGCGCACCTTCGTCAGATTCAACCGGATGAATACTGGAATGCGGCCCAAGCAGAACGTGACCTTGACTTCATACAGCGCAAGAGGCGAGCGCAGACCAATCGCCATCGACGTGTTATCAAGCATCCGAACTTCCAGAACTTTAACTCGGTGCAGGCAGAGGCTTATTTGGAGGATCAACAGCCGGGTGATGTAGTCATTCGCCCTTCCTCCAAAGGACCGAACCATTTGGCGGTGACCTGGAAAGTAGCTGACAAGCTCTACCAGCACATTGGTGAGTATCGCGATATAATTGTGTTGAAGCTTCCTCACATGTTTTCAGATGTCACTGAACTCAACCCGGATCCTTCCGGTCAAGCATTGGGCAGTCAGCTCCTTGTTGATGGGAAGTACGAGTTTGCTGACCTGGATGAGCTTATTGTCAATCATGTGAAGGCTATGTCGCGGAGAGTCGAAGAGCTCATGGCCCACGAAAAATACAAAAGGGACGAGGATGAACTCAGTAAGTCCTTTCGCTACAGAATTGACGGTGCATAGCTCATGTATCATCACACGAATCAGATAAATTCTTGATGAGTTTTGTCGCCGCCAACCCGAATAAGAGTATTTATGGGTTCACCTTGAATCGGAAGAAACCCGGGCATTTCAATCTATCTTTCCTTCCTAAGAAGGGTTCTGCAATTCAAACATGGGTAAGTAAGGTCATCCATACATTGTTTCTCACGATCTAACACATTCCCCGCATCTCTAGCCTGTCCGCGTGGCACCAGAAGCGTACTATCTGTTCGATGCGGCCGCGGCGGGAGTATCCGAGCTTTGTAATGCATTCAAAGTTCGGTAAGTAGACTATGGCTTGTTGTATTCCTTGCTCCTCAACATTTATTTTTTCAGATACCTGCATGAATCGCAAAGTGTGGGTGCTGCCGCTGCTGGCGGTAAGACTCCTTATGGCGCTGGCCGCATGACTCCAGGCAGGCCTTCGGGCTTAGCAACTCCTGGACGAGCATCAATACGCCAGCCAGCTCAGACTCCGAACCCTTATTCCAGTTCGATGCCTCCACCCGGACCTCCGATGGCTCCTTCTGTTCCAGGCTCATCTTATGGTGGTTCCTCTGCTTACAGCGCCGCGCCGTCCGGCTTCGGTTTCCAGACGCCCAGACCAGGGGAGTTCCCGGGTCAGCAACCACCTGCACCTGGTATGAATCCACCTCGGCCAGCAATGGTACAAAATACAGGCGCTTCCGGAGGTTCGAGAGGGTGGGGTAGTGCAGGTTGGAATTAGTTCGGAGGGGCCTAAGAGGATTTCTATCACGTATACAATTTATTTTTTTCCTTCGGCATCATAGAACACTCGGTGTAATTATTTGCTTCGCATGCCCGTATTCCTCTTTTGCGCACGTATTTGAAAGCTGTGTACGACTCACGGATTTGAGGCGTTTTATGTATGATCAGTTCGCATCTCAGCCGACAGCAGTCCGACCCTATCGATTGAAGGATCAAACACGACACCATATATTCCTGTGGACCGGTATATGACAGGACAGGAAAAGGAAGAAAAGTGTATGCCTCTACCACTTAGATACATAAACAAGGTCTATTGAGCTCCATAATAAGGGTGGAAACAGAAAGGGATTCTGGTTATCAGGGACAAAAATATATGTACAGGAAATTCATTTTCATGTCCAAGAGCTACAGAGGAGGCCAATCGGTACTGAAAGCCCCATCATGTTTACGTGCGTTCTCTACTGGCCCAGGGCTATCTTGGATAGCGTTGGATTCATCGGTCCCGGATTGCTCACCTCTGGTGTACAACCACTGAGTGTCTATTGGTAAAATTATCCTGCGGAAACGAAGACAGGCCTAGACTATGCATATACGGGGGCACTATCGGAGCGACTGATTGCGGCGCGCTGCTCATTGGTCAATTACTACACAAATAGTAGAATCA
Organism: Sanghuangporus sanghuang; assembly: GCA_009806525.1. Classification (NCBI taxonomy): domain Eukaryota; kingdom Fungi; phylum Basidiomycota; class Agaricomycetes; order Hymenochaetales; family Hymenochaetaceae; genus Sanghuangporus; species Sanghuangporus sanghuang. The sequence continues at coordinate 480,149 of VVIT01000001.1, read as the reverse complement.
GAACAATGATCTCACTAATTGGAGAAGATGGGATTATTGAAATTCCCGTTCGGAGGTACCATTAGAGACCAACTTCCTTGCTGCGATGGTGCATTAACGAATGTGGGATCGTAAGGAAGCGGAACGTCGATAGCGTAACGCTGAGTGTTCTGATGAATTGCGTTGTTCGGACTGCCGTAGACATCATTAACAGTCTCCCGATAAAGTGAATAATAAATAACTTACACTTGCCACTGCTGAACTGGGAGACCCGCATGATTGTAATTGCCATGGTCATGATGCGGGATTGCTATGTTGGCCTCGTAAATCGATAGTCCACTAGAAGCTTGGCCCTCTGCGAAAATCTGGGCCTGAAGTAGCACACAACTCAAAAAGTCTGGCATGAGTAAAACAAAGTGGCCATACTTGGCGAACGCTCGACAGGGCAGCCCTGGTGTTTCGCCAGGGAACGTAGTCCACGCATTGCGTCCTTCTAGCCTTCTGACAGTTCTCGCAGAGACCAGGGCTTACAAGTTTGCACTACAAGACAATAAGCAAGGTTACTACAAACGCTGATGCTGATTACCCTTGTCTTCCGCATAGAACAGGTGAAGCAGGGCCTCATGTTGCGCCTTCTTCTGCGAACGGGTGAACTAGGTATGGGAGGTAACGTTTCCGTGTTTTGAGACATAGAGAAGTTGTAATGAGTAAACACTCGCAAGGTTGCAAGGTGGCTTTATATTATGATGAAATCGGGGATTCCCATGTAGAGAAAGAATCAAATGGGGACGAAGGGCGTGAATGCAGGCTGCTAGAGACTGTGAGCGCCAATGTACTATCCACGATCATGTGGCTCAAATCAAACTTAAAATTATCCAGTAGGATTAGAGACACTGCCCTGCGATTCTCGCGCCCGGCTGATGATGAGTGAGTATCGGAACATCTGCACCTGATAGAGTGGTGAGATCCTGAGTGACACAGAGGAAAGTATGATTTCTCCTCCGAAAGGTAGCATACTCGAAATATGCCTACAGATGAAATGAGCATAGCTGTCTGATACGAAGATTAGATGAGGAATGCCTCAGTCAATCAAAATGGAGATTGGACTGCATACTCTACACAAACTCGGACCTGCGCAGTGCAACCTTGTCTCGCGTCTGATTGAGCTGGGTCCAACAACAATTTTGGTGCATTCTAATCCACTGCCGCTCACTGCCGTTCGAAGAGCCAGTTGCTTCCTCGGCCACCTTCGCCGAAGAAGTTGGTAGCCCCTAGTATCATGCTCAGTGAGCAGAGCATTTCAATCTCTTTCCAGTAAAGCATGAGACTCTTTCAATGCTTGACGGGTCGCCTTAAAATTTCGAGCCTCGGCGACGGTTAGGCTCCATGATACACTGCTTCTCATTCTAGAGAAGCAGTAAGTCCGATCATAGAGGCGGTGAAACGAGAATCTCAGACGCCACAAGCATGGTCAGAGGCTCCTGTTCGTAGCCAAGTTCATCTAATGATGGAGATTTTGAGTGGACTCATTTGATGAGACTACAAATTAAGCTTACATGATTTTGTGTCACGTCTACGTACGAGACTGCTGGGGAATCTGAAGAAAGACATGATGTCCGGATTCTCGAACAGATAAATCCGTTACCTACCAAACGAGGATTTCGTCCCGGAGGTTTTGTTGGTTAGGAAATTATAGTGCGAATCCAATTCATTCGAAGAGTCAAAATTTCCCAAATGTGGAATTTGCAAGCGCAGACTCCAAGACTGCAAGATCAACCAAACACGGCGTATGCGCGTAAATGGTGCGAACATCGAAAAGTGAGTTAGCTAAATCTGTCAATGCGCAGCGGGGGGTAGACGTATTAGAGTTCTGTCAACCTGCCGGCGAAAGGGGGGAAGCATACCTGATAAGACGCCAAATTAGCGAATGGAAGAGAAGAACTTGCGCACCGCAATACGACCAAACAGCATTGTATCTGTATGTTTCACCGCCTCGCGCTGGCCAAACTACTTGCAGCATGTTCTGAAACCTTGTACAGACTTGAAATCTTCAAGAAGTCATATTCGCCTAGTCCTTGATCACCACATGGCCGTCAGTCCGACAGAAATGGTTTGAACCCAAACGTGGATAGTCGAGGATTCGCGTTCTCCTTAAAGAGAGCAGACGTATGATGGTCTGACCATGCCATGGATACCGTTGGTCAGCAAAGCAAATCGAGCGGAGAAAGTGATATCAAAAATCAGTCGTCGAGAGTTAATTCTTCGTGAGAATATCCAGAGTAGCTAGGCACAAGTTGGATCGACAGTCAGGTTCAGCGCGAGACATGATTCAGCACAGTCCGAACGGAAAGAACAGAGGAGGGCCATCAGTAGGGTCAGTGGGGAATAGTGGGGATGAGAATAGTGGCCACAGAGACAAACCAAACGATGAGCTTGAACGATGGCATAAGTATCTTCTCGGTATACTGTTTAAAACCCGGATCGGTAGCCAAAGAAAAGCCCGTAAGGTGTTAGTCCCTCTCCAGCGGACATAGCCATCACACCGAGGGTACAGCCGATGGCTTCTCGGAGTAATGTAGGTCACCGTCGAAACCCTTGTGGAAGATCAGGCCAAGTATGTCAGGCGGCGAATTCAGATTTCCTGATGTATGTACATGCGATCATTTAACAAGGCTGGATAAACCTGTGTCACTATTCCAATAAATCGCACATCATCGCAACGCATACCTGGAAGACTTTCAGCAAGACTTTTGAGACATAGACTCAGCACTCACGTCTTTACAGGATACAATCCCTCCGGGAAGCCTTTCTGTAGCTCTTCTTTCATTATCCTCAGGCCGGCGCTAGAAAAAACCCTCTTCCACGCAAGGTCACTCCTATTCGAACAAGGTATCAGGATCATCCGCAACTAGTCAGTACGACGGTCTGACCTGGTTAATGTGCTGTCATCAGAATCAAACACAATTCTCGGAACACCCGGTTGCTTTTCCGGGCAAGTGTTCTCTTTCACAATGATAACACCCTCCATTTCACTAAAACCCTTCGATTTGCAACGCAGAGATTCCTTACACCGCTTCAAAAACTCCGCCAGTTGGTCATCTGTTAGATGACCTAGACACCACTGACACCATATCACATCGAACCCAGACTCCTTGGTGCGCTCTTCTTCCGGAGGAATATATCCGACACGACCAAGCATGGTCATTTTATCATCAGATCCAAGCGGTATTCGTGGATCGAGATCTTGCAAAGTCCCTTGCACGACTGTAACGCTTTTCCTTGACCGAGCCACGCCCTTCCATTCACCGGCGTACTTGTCACGTCTTGATGCTTCCGAGACACTGCGAAACGCTTGCTGAACAAAGTGACTAACAGGTTCAACGAGGACAACATCTGAGACCATATGTAACAGAACGGTCGACGTGACCCGACCAATGCCTGCTCCAACGTCAAGAGCTCGAGTTCGGCGCGTTAATCGCTGGGCCTTGAGCGGCCGTATCGAAGAAGGTACAATTGATAATTCCGGAAGTATGCTTAACAGGAATTGTCGCGACGAAAGCGCATCGATGCGTGGAAGATTCTGTAGATAGTCGAGCTGATCACACTCCGTAGAAAGAGTTGTGCTTCGTAACTCACGCAAGACCCGAATCCTCCTAGAGTCCGTCCACGAAATCAGAATTAAAGTGATCAAAGAATTAATTACACAAGGCAAGGCAACATACCGAGCACTCCATCCAAAGTAGCTGGTTGTGTAGTCCAGTAGTCAATTCCATCCCTAACGCTTGGTAGCTGTGCATCCATTGAAGAGGAATTTGTCATAGTTATAAAGGACTTGAAGTTATAATGCTTGAGTTGTTAAGAGAATCGGTTTGTCGATTTTGCTACTACACCTCGAGCTTTATATAGAGATTGAAACACAAGAACAAACTCCGGTATTTCGTCAAGGACAGCAGTTCGGCGGTTCAGATTCAGTAAAAGACAAAGAAAACAAGACGAAAACTCGTGTGAGGCTTCCTTTCCTTCCTTCAAGAAAGACCGATCACGTGGCTGAGTAATCTCATCAAACGCGTCGCGTCACGTCCCGTCTCGTCTATGCACCTTGTTCTCATCACTCCGATCATACCGCAATTCACTAGGCCACCACCATGTCTGTCTCGCTCGATGATATCTGGAATGAGGCCTTGGACTCCCCACAGCCTCTTCCAGGACGTACGACTCCAGGACTCCATCGCGTCGATGACGAAGACGAGGAGGAAAATGTGTATCGACCGACTAAGCGTCGGCGGTCGTCGCTGTTTCTCGAAGGCTCAGATGACGAAAATGAAGAAGCTCCGGGGAAATCGTCTGCTCGAAAAGATCAGTCGCGACCAGACATCGATGCGCTTTTCGAGGATCTTGAAGAACCATCAGAACGAAGGTCATCTAGAACCTCAAAGCCTTTCAACCTTGCCTCTCTCCGAAAAGACGCGCAAGCTCGCGCAGAGAAGGAAGCTCCGAAGAGCTCGCACCCTGAGTATGCAGTGCAGTCAAGTTCGCCTCCTCATAACGGAATCGATGGACAACGCAGTGCATTCGCTACTGACGAAGCTAGCGCGAATAAAAGACGTCAGCTTCCAAAATTAGACGAAGAGAGACTTCTGGGCAAGGAAGGATTCTCTGCGCTTATCCAAGCATGCAGAGATTTCAAGCCGAAAGGAAAGGGTCATGAGGTAAGGATTTCCTGTTCAGCATCAATGCGCGTATCGATTGAATATACGTTTCAGTTAGCAGACTTGAACCGACTATTCTCTCTGTATCAATTCTGGGCTCATAAGCTCTACCCGAAAACTCAGTTCAGTGATACAGTCAATCGAATCGAGAAGCTATGTCACTCGAAGCGTATGCATGTACGTATGCTCGTGCATTTCTACTCCTACTCATGTACCTATCTTATTTATCTACTAGTCTGCATTACTTGGCTGGCGAGACGAATTCCATGGTACGATCAATGGGAGAAAATTCTCGGAAGACGAGGGTATTGAGATGCACTCCGACAATGATCTCGCCAGTGGAGACGAAGAGCGACGTAGACGTGACGAAGAGGATGTATTCGGACCTCGTCGAGAAAACACAGCTGCATCATCACACGCAAGCTCTTCACGTGCATCTTCAGTGGCTCCAGAACCTCCAATATCGCGACCGCCGAGTTCCGTTTCAGAATCCAGAGCCGATTTGGCAATGGCGGATGATGATGATCCATTTGATATTGATGCTTTACTCCGGCAGGAGGAAGAGATGAGACGGGAAGCAAATGCACCGGCTTCTATTTCGGTACAGATGAAGGGAGGAGACGCCGGGCGTGATTTCACCTTTAACGAAGACGAGGAGGCGCTCTGGGAGATGATGATGCAGGCGGAGTAGATCGGGTGACACTTGGCTTTCGGAGACTGCCGTGCTATGGGCTATTTTTACTACAGCTCTTCCCCAATCAGTGACCAGAATCCCGGAGCAGCGTGTAGTCGCCGCTGTGATTCCACTGGGTCCAAAACAATGTTCACTTCGGATGGAATATTAAAAGTTCCCAGCATCATTTGGCATCTTGCATATCCTAAAGAGACCTAGTGAATACAACCTTGATCTAAGTGGTGGAAGCAAAGCGTTGTTAGAACAAGAAGCAATTCCAGGAGGATTTAATGCGGATTTAGAGATCAGATCGAAGTCTCGTCAGAGTAAAGAAAGTGCTGACCATCTACTAATCCGTGAATGGACGGACGGAGCCGGCCTTGAAGGGAGAAAAAGATCAAGCAATGAGCTCTATGTAGTCATCCAAAGACAGAAAGGTTCGGAACATGTCGGATAGTCAAAACTCTTAAGAAGGTTGAAAGCATTGGATTCCACTCTCGCAGACCTTCTTTCTCTTGCTAACAGTGACGGTGCTGTTCATGTATATCACCGCCTAAGACCCGCGAGAGTCCGAAATATGGCGCACCGTAGGGAGAGAACTCCGATCCTATAGGACCGGGTTTCGTATCCAATGCAACGAATAAGGTCCGGAGAAATGATGCGGGGTAAAAGAAGCCCTCGAAATCGGGGGAAGTCTCAAGCAGATACTATCCAAGGCTATCATTGGCCCACCTAGATCTGGCCGAGAAAATCCTGTGAATCTGTCGAACCAATTAAGGTGGGTGCAGCCTCACAAGGAGGGACTGCTTAGGAGCTACAGTAACTCAGAGGGCAGACGTAACGCTAATAGTATTTGATTTACTTCCTAGATCCCCGTCTGCGAAACTTGGAATGCGGGGTAGGGATTGAAGATAGGGAGTGAGGGGAAGACTTATCGGGAGTGATCGGAAAGTCACGTTTTCCCAGAGGACCAAAGATACTACTAAGATACGGACCGTAAGCAGCTTTTCTGGTTGAGTATTTAACCAGCTCGTGCTAAATGATTCGGCCGGATTACTGCTCTGTTCTCCACACTTACGTGGGGATTGATAAACAGGTTTCTCTGACCCTTCCCTCTCCTTTTCTTTCTTCCCTACACCACCTGGAAGCATGTTGGCTACTTTAGCTTACCGTCAGCCCGCCAAAATTGCCATTAGGACAGATACCCGACTCCTGCGCCTCCAGGTCGTCCCAAATACCACCCTTCGCTCACGTGTGAGCTTTCGCGGCGCCGCGTCAGCTTCTATTCCCAAGACATCCAAAGTATGGCCTTCGGCCGATGAAGCTGTTAAGGATGTGAAGTCGGGGTCGACCATCCTCTGTGGAGGTGCGTATTCTTTCGTGTCCTCCGTATGTGCCTGACCTGCATATCGCTACTCGTTAGGATTTGGACTCTGCGGAGTCCCTGGTACGTCTATTCGTGTTCACTGTCTCGATTCTCAGGAGCTCATTTTTCTGTTATCCAGACACCTTGATACACGCACTTGCAAAGCGACCTGAAGTCAGGAATTTAACTGCAGTTTCGAATAATGCTGGTGTCGGTGAAAAGGGCCTCGGAAAGCTCGTGCACACGGGTCAGATCCGGAAAATGATGCTGTCGTATCTCGGAGGGTGAGCTCTTCGTTGGATACAGTTGACGCATCAACTGAAATCATTATTCTAGCAACAAATACTTCGAGAAGCTGTATCTCACGGGCAAGATCGGCCTTGAGCTTGTCCCTCAAGGAACTCTTGTTGAGCGTATACGAGCTCATGGAGCTGGAATTCCTGCTTTCTTCACTCCCACCGGATCATCAACAGCTGTCGAGCGGGGTGCGATCCCAATAAAATACAAAGATGGTGGTCCCGAATTCGGGATTGAAGAGCCAGGACATGGCAAAGAAGTGCGAATGTTCAACGGGAAGCGCTACGTAATGGAGCCAGCTCTCGTCGGTGACGTCGCTTTTGTTAGAGCATGGAAGGCTGACGAGGCCGGAAACACGATGTTCAGGTACATTTATCCTAATCAGATTTTAACCTATCGGTCCCTGACATCTTTCCAGGTACACTCAGAATAACTACAACGGCGTCGCTGCAAAAAATGCGGCCCTCACAATAGTCGAGGTATGTTTTCTTCTTCTCGTGCTGCACGTAGCTCATGAGATGAAATCATGGTAGGCCGAAGAGATTGTTCCAATTGGCTCCCTAGAGCCGAATAATATACATTTGCCTGGAGTCTATGTGAACCGTATTGTGAAAGCTACCATGCCAAAGGAGATTGAGATCCTAGCACTAAGAAGAGACGAGAATACTCCACCACCGTCACCAGGTGAGTCCGCGAAGCAACAAGCTCGCGAGACTCGTGAACGTATCGCGAAGCGCGCGGCGAAAGAACTCAAGAATGGATACTACGTCAATCTCGGCGTCGGAATGCCGACTCTGGTGACAGAGTTCCTTGAGCCTGGCGTCCACCTCTGGCTCCAGAGCGAGAATGGTATCTTGGGTATGGGTCCTCTACCGACGAAGGATCAGGTAGACCCAGATATCATCAATGCTGGTAAAGAGACTGTTACCCTACTGCCTGGTGCAGCTACATTCGGTAAGATTGTCTGCTAGTTCAGTCGGTAAATTAATTTTGACGAGATATTATCATTCAGACTCGGCCGAATCATTCGCTATGATTCGTGGTGGTCACATGGATGTCTCGATCCTTGGTGTAAGTGAAGGCTCTCTTCCATCTAATGCATTTATTTATTGTGCATTTCAAAGGCCCTCCAATGCTCGTCCAAGGGCGATCTCGCCAACTTCATGGTCCCAGGGAAAATGGTCAAGGGTATCGGCGGTGCAATGGATCTAGTCTCGAATCCTGAAAGGACGAAGATCATGGTAGTCATGGAACATACCGCGAGGGACGGCAGCCCGAAACTACTGGACGAATGTACCTTGCCTCTGACAGGCGCAAATTGCGTGAGCATGATCGTGACGGACCTCGCTGTTTTCACTATCGACCGTGCGCTCGGCAAGATGACGCTCATCGAGTTGCAGCCCGGTGTGACACTCGAAGAGGTGAAAGCGAAGACACCGGCGATGTTTATTGTTGCAGACGATCTAAAAGAGGCGAAGCTATAGTCTCCCGGAAAGGCCGATTTGCTGATTTGATGCCGTAGTGCGACTCATGCGGGAGACTGCGGGATTATGATGGAAGTAGTTCTGATGACCTGTTTCTGAAGGGCCAGCACTTGTATTTACTTAGACACTGCAATGGAATGATTTATTCTCTTCCAAAATCAGAGTGTAAGTCTGTATGTACTTAGAGGGACCGGGCCCTCGTTTTCTCTCTGCTCTGTCTTTATGTTGCGGCAAGTAAGTGACGTAGATATTTGATCGGATGGGCCGAACAGATCCGGTACCACACCCGGAACCACTTGAGTGATTAGGTATCCATATCTTCAACTTTTAATCTTCGGCCTCATGCCTGTAGGACCAGGACTGTTCTTATATGGACTTTGGAAAATCAGCCTGTCGATGTGAGAGTAGGTAAATACACTTAAAGTATCAAACAAAACACCCCTTTCGTCTACATGAAATTTCTCGGCAAATTTGAACTCGTCACAAATCAGCTTACGTGATAGTAGTGATTCTCCTCTTCTCAGGGTCACAGAGGACCAGTGCTTTCGCCGCTGCGTTGGGCGCCGACGTTCTGAACAACACAATTGAGGACGTCGACCGCACCAATTCCTAATTTTCCTCTCAAGCGAACAGTCCGGGCCTCCCCTATCCATGATGGGCTGGCTCTCAAACCTGTTTTCGTCGAGCTCAGCAAACGCCAGCTCACGACGGAAGATGGCATTGTCTACCCACGATGCATTCTCCTTGCCAACCTCCTCGCCCCTCACCGCCTCACATCCTGATTCATCTGCGCGCCCAAGTCCTGACGGAATTGATGTCGAAGTGATGACACCCTCTTCATCGACTTACGCATACCCTCCGCCCGTCAGTCCGACGACGTATGATTATGTCCCAAGGCAGAAGTACGTCAATTCACGCTCATGGGTTCATCGTCACTTTGGTTCAGTGAACTCACTCCTTTTAGCGGCAGAATACTATCATCGCAGTCGAGACAGTCTTCATTATTGCCTTTGCATAACAACACGCCTTTGTCACGGCTTCCACCATACCCATCTTTGGAGCAGACTTGGGCTCGTCTACAGAGATGGCTCTCAAGAGAATATCCTGAGCTCGGCGACACGCTTAACTACGGAATACTACCTCAAGATTTGGCCGAAATTGAAATGGCGCTTGGTGTCTCTTTGCCAGTGCCTGTCCGAGAATCATACCTTATTGTTGACGGGCAGGAAGCGGAGTCATCAGCAGGCTGTTCGGAGGGATTGTTTTTCGGGCTCTATTTCCTGCCACTCGAAGACGTACTCGAAGAATGGCGTTTCTGGCGTGAGGTTGATAACGATCCGGCAACCGGTGCGAATTCTCGGCTAAAGGAGGTCATGAACTCGATTCCGCCGGGCTACGTGCGAAGAGCATATTCGCAACGTGGTTGGATACCACTTGTCACCGATAAGACCGGCAACTACCTTGGTGTGGATTTGAATCCTGATGAAAGCGGCTCTGTAGGGCAGGTGATTGTCTTTGGTCGTGACTTTGACACGAAGGTTGTGATGTGGAGAGGTGATGGTGCAACTGGTTGGGCAACTTGGTTGGCCGGCTTCGTAGACGATTTAGAAAACGGCGATGGCTTCGAGCTTGGACAAGCGAGTGACGGTAGTGAAGGCTCAGAAGATGACATCGGCTATGAAAGCTACTTCTTCGATGGAAGTGCCAGGGCAAAGGGCGAGGGTGCAGACGCTGGTGGTGGTATGCGCCTCACGGGCGAATATCATGGATGGAGTACTTTGGAAGCTTGGGCCGATAAAAGTGCGAAAAAATGGCAACAAGCAGGTCTATTACCTTCTTCTCCGAAGGCAAAAGCTAAGGTACGAGTTATTTTATTATTACGGTTATGACGTATTCACTAATCGTCGGATTAGGCTGCTCAGCATGGTCTGGGAGTCCTTGATCTCGCTGCTGCTTCATCAAGTTCTGGTGCTGAGGTTCCAATACCCGTTATGAATAGTGGAGAAGAGCGCTACGACGATCAAGCGACGCCAACGGCCGCGTTGACGGATATGACCAATAGGACTAGTTCGAATATCAACTCGAATAAACCGCCCCCTCCGTTGCCCACCATTTCTGTCACGAGACCGCCTGTGCCTCGTCCTGTTGAGCTTCCTTCTCCTCAGGATTTCCGATCTCCTTCTCCGACAGATTCGAGAGGAACCTCATTCGACAGTGACCTTGAACGCGGTCGACAGTATTCGCTTGACGAGGTTGTTCATCCTCTAAGTGGTGCTTCCGTTGCTGTCAAGCCTCCATCTCCCGTCACTCCTACTGCACGGCGGCCGAAAGACTCCGTTTCCACTATAAAGGAAGCAACATTGGTTCAAATATCCCTTGACGAGCCAAGTCAGGAGAAAACATCTGAGGATGTCTCTGACCTACTTCAGGGAAATGAAGAAGATGCTGTGACCGTTGCTCCATTAGAACTCGTTTCTACACCTGTTGGTGAATCCAAGCCGATACTTGAAGACCCAGTGAAGGATACTGCCGTCATTTCTGCAACTTCTACGGATGTAGGATCTATTCCTTTGGCTGAGAAATCCGCTGAGGCGAGCAAAGTGGCCGAGCCAACGAAGCCGGAAGTCGGACTCGAGGAAGCAGGTGCAAAAGCGCAGACGACTGACGGTGTAGTTCCCGAGGAGGGGTACGAGGCTGAGGAAGCCCCTGAGAAAACGATTCGGCTCGTTGGAAGCGGAGGATCTGCCGGTGCCATTTCTTCTGAGCCAGAACCTATGACAGAGAATGATCCGGTTGAAGCTGCGTCGCTCTCGTCTGACGCTTCTGCTCGTAACTCTACGGACGTCGAATCCACGAAGGGCGTCAAAGGTGCGAAGCACGAAAAGAAGAAAAGTTTGACACAGAACTTGAAACGAATGAGCAAGTTCGGTGGATCGAAGCGAAGAACGGACTCGAAAGAGAATGTAGGTGCTCCATGAGGAGACCTAACCTGTGCGGACGCTGTACAGTTATAATTTCCAACTACTTGGCGCCGACTCAGCCTAATCATAATGCTTTGTTGTTCGTTCGTTTGACCCTCACTCGTTCTTCTCGTTTTCTTCTATATATATTGCAGATTCCCTATTCCACTGCATACATTGAACTTTACTTCCCTTTTCACCGTTCATTCATCACTTCCATCTCGCATGTACCAAAGCATACTAGTTTTCTTTTCTTTTCTTTTTTTTTTTTGTTCGATACCCAATAGCACTCGCACTTTGCTATATTTGCAGGAGAAACAGTAGTAACCCGATAGTAGACTTTTTTTTTCTAAAACTGAATTTCTAAACGAGTCAGCTCTCATTACCGTATGTGGTAATATGGTCCCACCCTTCAGGCCACTCAAGCTTCAAAGTCACGGATCGACTGTGAGCCGACGGATAGACGTTCATCTCGACATCGCTGTTTCTTGTAGGTATCCATGCACATACGAAAACCAAGCGTCTCTGAAAAATACCTCTGTATCCAGATACTAAAGGCCGCGAAAAAAAGAGTGGTTAGAAATCTGCCAATCGACGTGACTTGCACAACTGAGCCACAGGACCAGTTGGGCTCTGAGTGTGCCGCCCCTTAACGTAACAAAACCCGCGCCAAGGGACGGTTTCCGGAATGTCGATAGCCATTGATGATGCACGCCAGCGCCTCGTAGATGAGATGCTCATAGAGCTACAGTGAGTTCGCCTCCGAGCACGGCTTCTTTATTGTTCATTTGTTTGTTCGTGTGATCTGATCCGCGTATCCTACTTGTTTCGCTCCTCTTTATTTTAGAGGGCTCAGCGATCGACGGAAAGACCTGTTACGCGAGATGTTTCATCTAATGCACCACGCTGAAGACTCCAGACTGTCGAATCCGCCCGAATTGGACTATGATGCTGAGGCAGAGAAGATGGAACAGTTCTTGGAGCGATTTGACCTTCAAAAGAAGTACGTATCTACTATTTCTTCGGAGAATGAAATGGTCTCATTTCTGTAAATCCACACAGTCCCGATAGGGGCTCTATACTTGACCTCGAGCTCCCCGAACTGGTACTGCAGACAGGTCATTCGAGAGAATCGTCTCCCATTATTGCTGAGGAGGGAGCTGGGCCAAATCTCTCGACGGGTTCGGATGTATTGAAAGATGCGAAGAATGAAGAGGAAGACTTGCAGTATCCCACTACCTCTCCCGTTTCGTCACGTACACGTCAGCCAAAGGTCTCTGCGGAGGACGAGGCTATGGACGTAGACATGGACGTGCCGGTCGAAGTGGAGGAAACTTCACCGCCGCAAGAGCGAGAAGAGACTCCGGTTAATGTGGAAGATGATGAAGTATCCGAACCACGGACGCCTCCTAGGACAAAAGCGAGGTTGCGGACAACCTCTCCCATTGCACCGCGACGGCGAAAACGTCGAAGGTCGGCAGCGTCCGAGGAAAATGATCTCATTGAAGAAATTGACAGGTTTCGTGAAACTCCTTATGAAGCTCGACAGACGCGATCGAAGTCAAGAAAGGTTACGCCTCCTCCACCTGAGGATGAAGACAGAGATGAACTTGATATCATTTCTATTTCTTCTCCTCCCACACTCTCGCCAGCTCCTCCTCCACGGCGCCGCACGTCACCACGGCATCTTCCTCCTCGGCTAGTCCAGCCCGAAGTCGTGCCTACGATTGAAGAGGTGGTTCATGACGAACCCATAGAGTCACACGAGGTCGAAGTTGAGGAACCACCTTCCGAAACCATTGATGTCGTCGAAGAGAAACCTCATCCGGAGGAGAAATTCGTCCCCCCTAGTCCCTCTACTCCATCCGTCCATTCACCACAGAGATCGCCTTCAGTTCAACGTGTCCCTTCTGAACCGCGGGATATAATTCGTGCGCCAAGGCCTAAGGGACCTCAGATTGTCGATACGACACCGCTTACTCCCCCCAGATCCCCACCTCCACCAATCGTGATAGAGCTTCCTCTTCGCCAGCCAGAGAAGCCCGTTTTTAGCTTTGCGGAACCCACCGCGCAACAGAACAATGAACCTCAGGTCAAAACGGAGAACGAGCCCTCGCTTCCATCGTCGGAGCCGGAACGTGTCCGCTCTCATGCTCTCGAATTGAAATTAGCAAGGAGACCTGCCTTCCATTATTCATTACCTCCGTTGTCTGCTCTCCCATCAGAATTTAATCGAAAGGGGAAGCCAAGCAAGTCACGCAAGAAGGATAGAGACAGAAGCGGTTCAGACTCAGGAAGGAAAGACGACTGGGTTCCTCTCGGTATGGGGAAGTGGGCTGCCATGCTCATGGCGAGCCCTGCATATAGAAGATTATCCAGAGCAACGAAGTGCGTCACTACCAGGGAATGGAATGTAAGTGGATTTCCTTGCCGGAGAATGATGTGAAATAATGTATGTGCTTGTAGACGGCCTCGACGGAGCTGAAGTTAATTCGCACATTTGAGCGTATTGATGTGCTAAAAGGCCTGGGCAAATGGAGCTTTCGCCAACTTAAGAAGCAACGTGTGGGTGCGGGACTTGTGAAGACGCAATGGGATTACCTCATGGATGAGATGGTGATAGTCTTACTTACTGCATCCGTTTCTCATAGATCTGACTTTCCGCTGATTAGAAATGGATGCAAGTAGACTTCCGGGAGGAGAGACGTTGGAAGCTGGCGTTGGCTTACGAGCTTGCTCTTTCTGTCCAGGAGTGGCATGCTGCCGGTTCAAGTGAGGAACGCATCAGGTTGGGCATCTGTGCACGATGGCGAAGACCGGAGCCGTTAGAGTTGGAGCCAATCGATGATAACCAAGCTATGGAAGTCGACATTATTCCACCTCCAGAACCTGACGATGAAGATCACAATGTACCACATCAGGAGGACATGGAGGTCGATAAAGCTCCTGCTACTACTAGTGACAACGAGGAAGAAGTTGAAGATCAACGAGCCGTCAATGCTGCTCTGATCCCAGACACTCATGTTACTGACGCTATCGAAGACGCTCATCAACCATTCTCTGTCCCAGATGCGACCGAAGCTCCTTCCTTTACGATGAAGCTAGAAGAAGTGGAGGATGCTGACGCTCTCCATCTCGCCGCTGCGGTGAACGACGGTGAAAATAACCTAAACTCTCTCCAATCTGCTCGAGATTCGATAGTTCCTTGGGCGGATCTATCAAAGACGGAAGCGATGGACGCATCACAGGCTCTTAAGGAAAATTCTCAGAATCCGCTTATGCACTCTCAACCCGCACCAGAAGCTGGTCAAGTTGAACCGAAGAGCTTGTTGACACCGGAACAGACGAAAGTCTTGCGTTCATCGATTCTATCACTTTCTGAGCAAGCATTATTCGTCAGCATGGATCAACTGGTTCCAATTTCAGACGAAGAACTTATGAAGTCACTGGCCCCAGAAGGAGACTCCCTGGGGGCGCATCTGAGTTTCGATTTGACAACCGTCTTTCCGGAGCTCCAGACTTTCTCGATGCTTGATGTTCCGAACTCCGAAATTGTCGGTAACAATTCAGATGGAAAGAAAAGGAATGACAAAAAGGCGGATAAGGACGATCCAACTAAACGAGTCGAGGAAACGACGTACACGAGGCTTTGTCCAACGAGTCGATTCATGTATGTTAAGCCAACGTTGGTCAGTGCGCTACAACCGGCAAAGAAATGGAGGCAAGGCAGATGGATTGACCTGGACGAATCTCCTGTCGTAAGCGACAGTGACAGTCCTCCGTCTCTTTCTAGTGCAGATAATTCGTGTTGTGAGTTAGAACGTCTCTTTAAATATTGATTCGAGTTGACGTTTTTCATAGCACTGTTCGAGGGGCGTAAGATAACAATACCGTTCCAGCCGCCTCTCGCGCTGCATAATTTCTCAAAGATGCCTCGTAATACTTCCAAGACAAGAGACGTTCCTTGGTCGTCCGCTGAGGATAACTTGCTCAAGAGCTTGGCCGAACGCTACCCATCGAATTGGCGTCTTGTTGCTGACGCACTAAACTCATCTAGAATCAGAACAAGTATAGATTTACGGACGCCGCAAGAATGTTTTGAACGATGGAAGCTCAAGTGCGGTCTGTCCAGTCGTTCGGTGGCTCCTCCGAATATGCATTCTTCCGCATCATTTCTTTTAAACGAGGAAACAGCTTCTAACGGTGCTGCGATAGGCGCAGATGCTCCTCCACCTTCTACAGCAGCTTCTATGAGCACGTCTCCAATGACAACACGCGGCATTAAAAGGCAGGCTACCTCTGCTGCGCAAAACGCCTCCAATCTATTGATTGCTACTGGAGCAAATACAGTAGAATCGCGGAAAAGGAAGCGGCATTTGATCATAATCGAGTCGGTGCGCAGGACTGCCGCAAAGAGGAAACAGCGAAAACAGGATGCAAGTAAGTATTCTATACTGGCGTATTTACTTGAATTAACTCGCTTGAAGTTAAGTACCAGTCGTCAAGCGTTGGCGTTGCCCCTGTGCATGACACGCACGCCCAGTTCGCGAATAAGCAAAGGTACTCGCCATCTCAGTTGTCAAACATGAAGGCGGAAAAAGAACGGAAGGAGCTTGAGTTTCAAATTCTGCGCCGAAGAGAGATGGAAGCTAAGCGCATGCAACAGCAGCAGCAGCAACAACAGCAACAACAGCAGCTTCATGCTCAAATTCAGCAAGCGCAGCAGCAGATAGGTCAACAGAATGGAGCGGTATCTCAAAACGTGCCCCAGATTCGAACGCAGGTCGGCGTATCTCAACATCAGCAGCAAAACCTCGCGGCCCAAGTAGGATCGGTTCCGTTGTCTTCGCAGATGATGCAGCAAGCACAGGCGGTTCAGCAGGCTCGCGCACTAGCACAAGCACAAGCGCAACAATCGCAAGTCCAGTCGAATCCAACACATATGCATGGACAAATGGCGAACGCTCAAGGCAACATAAATGGCACGGTCCCTCACCTTCCGTCGCAGTATGCTAATCACGGTGGCGCAACCTCCCCTGTCCCTCAGCAATCATCACCACCGCGCTCTAGTGCAACACCTGTAAATTCAGTTGCTGCCTTTCCGAGGCCTTCATCTGCACAGCGAAACGTTGCAATATCGGGAGCGCAGGTCCTTCCGATGGCAGGAGGGTCCGTACCCATCGCTCGGACCAACAATGCGCTCGCTGCATACTTGGCCAACAACGGTGTGCAGTACACTCCAGAGCAGATGTCACACCTCATGAGATATCAAGCCGTAAGAGACTTGGTTGTGAGGCATCCGTCATAATACTAAGATTTTTCTTTGTCGAGCAGGCGCAGCAAGCCCAACAGCAGCTCCAAATGCAACAACAGCATCAGCATCAGCATCAACATCAGCAGCAAACGGTACAGATGCAAATGCAAATGAACCAACAGAACGCACTTCAAGGAAATCTAACGGGTTATCCATCCTCTAGTCAATGAAACTGTATGCATAGTATGTCTTTATGTATAATATGTTGATTCACACAGTGTTAGTCATTTTTATACCTGCAATCCTGTCTTCTGTCCTTGCTTTGATATACTATGTATCTTGTATGTGACATGACCGAACATGATAATTATACATGTACTTCACTTTCTTTCCGGAGTGAGCAATAATTTCTGATGTGACATAACATGTGCATCTGACGCGGTACGTCACGCCTCTTTCTCTGTCTGGTTTCTCCCTAAACTGTGAACTGTTATGTCTTCTGAAGACACTGAAGTCTTGCTGGCTTCCCTGGCCAGCCTTTTGGAACCAGATGTACCGAAGCAACTTGATCTGCTGAATGCACTCGTTGATTGTAGCGGAGATGTAGAAGCCGCAGCGCGATTCCTGCTCGCTTCAAGACATCCTCAACAGACACGATCCGACTCCGACTCAAAGAAGCGGAAACGAGTTGACTCTGGCCTTGAAGGATGGTTAAGACCTGCTTCAAACTCTCCGGGTGTAAAACGTGTGAGCGGACCAGTTCGTCCTGAAGATTCAGCCGGAGGTTCAAGCTACGGGAAGATAAAGTCACCAAGCAAACCAGCGCGATCACAAGAAGAGAAAGGAAAGTCTAACGAAGAAAGGTCCTTGAAGCCTCAATCTGGCGATATCTCCGAGAGTATTAAACCAGTCAACCTCATGTCTATCTTACGAGCTCCTCCAACTGAGAAGATCAACGTACATCGGAATCCACCGATTACACTGGCAAATCCGTCGATGGTTGCCGAATATACACCGTGCACTCTTCATTATTCTGTTCTTCCCCCGGAACTCGCATGTGAACTGTTCTATTCCATGCTCGATGCGGCGCAGGGCTGGTCCCGCAATAAATGGTGGCTTTTCGATCGACTTGTCGAGTCACCCCATAGCACATCCTTCTTCACTCGGCTAGAGGGATTCGGTGTGGAGGGTGATCCGGGAGAGACATGGAGGGAGGCAGCACAATATTGGTTTGTTCACCTTCTCATGCATATATACATGAGTGCTCAATCTTCATCAGGTACAATGGTCGGAAAACTGGTCCGCCAAGCCCTTTTCCTGAAGAAATGGAGAAGGCATGCAAATATGTCGAGATGATGGTGAACGATGAGCTTAAGAAACGGGCTCGCTTTCCTCTGGAATGGGGAGGCAGCTCCGGTTCTGACGGATATATGTGGCGCGCCAATGTCGCAGCTGCAAACTGTTATGAAGGCGCCAAGGAAGCCGTTGGTTTTCACTCGGATCAACTGACGTATCTGGGTCCTTATCCTACTATAGCTTCTCTGAGCCTTGGTACGTGCAAATTTAATGGCGCCTAGCATTCCTTGGTGATAGGATCATAGGTACAACTAGACTATTTAGGCTTCGTGAAGTCATCCCGACTTCGGAGACTAGTGAGCGTCAGGCGCAAACGTTTAATATTCCTCTTCCACATAACTCTGTAAGTGTGTTTAGATTAGTGTTCTTCTATTCACTCAAAGGAGTTGCTCTTGATGCGTTTCCGAATGTATCCCCATAGCTCATCATAATGCATGCATCAACACAGGAGCGTTTCAAGCACTGCGTTCCTCCGCAGTCGGTAATTGACGTCTTCAGACCTTCTTTCCCTCGAAGATCAGCTCCAGGCACTTCCTCTATCAACTCATCTACCGAGGAGATACCTAGTTCGAATTGTCGCATCAACATTACTTTCCGTTTCTATCGCCCTGACTTTGCCCCTTCAACGATTCCGCGATGTAAATGCGGGGTGCCTTGTGTTTTGCGTCCTGATATGAAGAAGCGCGTAGATCACCAAGACACCTCACTGAATGGTCAGCGGGGCAATAAAGAATGTCCGGAGGGGAAGCGTCCTCGGAAGGGCCATGAAGTGGACAACAAACCTCAGATCAAGTATTGGTGGAACTGTTATTCTGGTGCTCAAAACGAAGGGAAGGGATGCGGAATGTGGAAAGTAATGGACGTAAAAACCGAAGGGCGAGGTCCTTTCATTAGTGACCTAGATGTCAAATAGATCATGGATGCTTGAGAGCCAGTTCTGAATACAAGGGTGGCAGTTACTTCGGTAGCAAAGACATATCGAAGAGGCTATGTTTTTCATGAGGTTCACTCCCTTTAAGTAATGTGTCCGATGCTGCATAGATGCATGCAACGCAGCTACCAATGCACTTCCACCGCCTCACATCTAAGATTACCCACGGCACTCCACGTTATAAACTCTGTTTGAGCAGATATATGGAGCAGCTCTAATCTGTTGTCGCAGAGTAGAATAGGTCCGTAGTGTAGTGTGCCTCTTATGTATGTATTACATAACCATCACCTTCGGCTATTACCGCAACTTGCTATTTTTAGGAGGCAGTGATTAAATTCAGAGCCTTACCCCTGTGCTCATAAGATGTGAAGGAGCCATTCTGATTCCCTTGCCTGCTTCTGACCACTATGCTGAAACATCCGATATGCGAGCTCAGCATGCCCACTCTGCAGTGGAGTTGTAAACATGCAATTCTTTGGTCAGTTAGTGGCAAGAACTCGATATTTCATTTGTAAGTGGGTTTCATATCTGTTCTTGTTTTTCTTTCTTTCTAATACTCATCTCATTTCATGTGCATCAGAAAAAGACAGGACTTCATGTTGCTCGTCATAGCCTTTCGGGACACCCATATACACCGTCGTTCCTCTACGTCTTCTAATATACTAGGCCTCAGAACCACTTGCTCTTAAGAGGCCACAGTTGCTTAGATTCGTCGTGGGCCAATGTGCACGCTACAGTATTTGCTATGCTTCTGAGCTTCTGATACCCAGGCCACGAATTTCGGCCACTCGGATCCACAAGTCTATAAATCAATCCTCTTCCTCGTGGGATCTAATCTCCTCGCCACGAGAACTCTTGCTACCCCTCAAGCTCCAGAGTTGAACCATGCTGCTCGTGCCGAAATTATCTTCATCGACCCTATCCATGTCTTCAGACGACCGGCATCGCCTATTTCGTCGTAAAGGTGGCGGAGGTGGTGCAGCCGGAGGACATGGTGGCGGGAAAGGAGGAAGTAAGGGCGGAAGTTCAAGCTCGAATGGTAGTGCCCATGCTTCCGACGTAGCGAAAAAGCATGGAGCATCCGAAGCATTTCTGAATTCCCGGAGCTCGCGGCCTTTCAATATACCTGGAATTAAATCCCAATTTATGGCGTATGCGAATGGCGGAGGAAAATCTACTGTTCTTAAGTCAGATTCTGCTTTCATCGGTCGACAGGCTGGAGGAGGGTCCAGGGTATGGACTTTATTCTTTTATTCCGTTACTATTGGATCTGATTTTCCGTTATTTTCAAGAGCTCTATCTATGGCACATCTCACTTCGGAAGTGGATACCCCTATGGCTGCTATGGGTCGTTTGTCAGCTCCAGACCTTTTCCTTTCGGTTTTGTCCCCGTGCCGGTGTCTCATGGCTATTATGGCGGAGACGAGGTCTGACTCTTAACTCGCTCTCTCCTCTTTTTTTCCTGTTGACACTTCTTTATCTCTTTTAGTATCTAAACATGAATGACACACTACGCCCGGGAGGACATCTTGTTACCGCTATTGTCCATCCGTCTTACAACTCAAGTAGCGCTACGTTCCGTCTTACCGGAGACAACTCTTCGGTGACTACTGTCTTTGATGCTCTCGTCGCAAACTGCTCCGTTGCCAATTCATCCTCTGCGATAACTCCGTTTTCTCCCTTGGTCACTACATGGCCACTACCTGAGCAGGTGGTACAGTATTATCGTGCTTCATCATTTGCACTATCGCTGGATAACTACAATAATACGGCTACCCTTCTTGCAAATGCGCCAGTGTCGAATGATTCTTCTCTTCCACAAATACCGGATACACCGCTTCCGCTTGGGATGAACACGACCCTCCTGCTGTGTATTAATACAACCATTGGTGCGAGTGTTCCACTCGCCGATGTCAATCCTGGGAGCAAGTTTTCCAACGCTGCGATTGCTGGAATTGTATTCGGGAGCGTGGCAGGCGCCGTTTTACTTTGTTGTCTTGTTTCTTGCTGTTGTTCGAAGATGAAGCGCAAGAAAGCCTCGAAGACCAAGTATAATCGTTTCGAAATGGTGAATACTCGCTGACTATCGTCATCACGATGGTCGCAAGTCAATGCGCTTTGGAGCAGTCATTAGTCAATACACCCTATCGTACCTCCTTTTCGACATTAATATAGCCTATGTACTGGCGGTTAGTCTTCATTGGATCTAAGCAGTTTTCTCATGCAATTCGCTGTGCTCTCCATCCTTGTCGTTGTTATCGCACACATGCCTATACAACTCTTGATTATACCCATGAAGGCATCATGGACGAGAGGCAAGATGCGCCTGCCATTCTGGGGGAAGCTCGCTTTCAGTGCGAAGTAGGATAGACATTATTCTTTATTCCGTGATTATCACGTTCAGAAGCATTGCTGTCTGTCGTTTGCTGTGACCACGAAATTTAGTATTTATTCAGCAGCGACGAACTTGTACCATATTCATCACGAATCTCGCCGCGCCACAGGAGGCGGAGGTGTAATGGATCCGATCCGTTGAAGAAGGACTGATCTGCATCTTGTCAATACGCAGAAGGAATGGAAAGGCACTGCTAGTCACTCATAAGCATTATCATTGTGCCATAACACGCAAGGTTCAAGATCATTTCTGGAAACCTCTCGATCACTGGTCACCTCTTTCTCTCCTTGTAAGGTAGTTTATACACCGGGTACTAACTACGTCGGAACCCAAGATCATGACGGCAGTGCTATCCAAGGTAACCCAGAAGAAAGGGTACCGTATTCACGCCGTGCACATCCCCTGTGCATATGGTGTGCACATGCATTCAAATGCATAGCAACGGGTTGGTCGAATGAATGGTTTGCGACCGACGCGTAGCGAAGAGCGGTGGGGCGATGCAGTTCCAATGCGCTCCTTAACCCACAATAAGAGGGAGTTGATAGGAGGTCCCCTGAAAGAGGACGTTGGCCATGGCACCATTTTGAAGATAGTCGCGTTTAGCAACGGGCCAGCGACACCGCTTGCTTAAGGCCTTTAAGTCTAGGTGAAAGATCAAGACGTTTTTTTCGCTGTGGCTTGAAACTTCCTGCCTAAATCCGACAGTTTACTCGGAAATAGCCGCCGGGATCGGCGTGCCCACTTTTCTCCAGCCTATCTTTGTTTATGGTTACACGCCTGCCGCTCGAACATGCATGCGAGTCATTGTGTACTTTATTCTGAAGCGTCAATCCGATAAGTTGTCAATAGTGACACTTTGGTGCTCGGTCACTGTTATTTCTTTTCTCCAGTCAACCTAAGAAGAACTGACTGCTCTGAAGGATGACCCGATATCATCATAGTAGTTGCACTATAGTCATTTGCCATGGCACGGCCTCTGAAAATATGTGTTCTCGGGCCACTTTTGCTTCTTCTCGTTTAAGGCCGGCGCACACCATACAGCGCATCTCAACGGCGGCTAAGCCCACGTCGTTTGGATGGCGCGTCTGCACGGTCCCAGAAGGCTATAAATTGATGCATCCCCTAATGCAGTCTAACTAGGTCCCTGTGCTTTCATCTAATTGCCTCCAGAACTTGAACTCTATTCAAGATGCCCATACTGGAATTTCCATCCTTAGATTCTGTCTCCGTGCACGCAGAGGATCGAAGACGTCTCTTCCGTCGTAAAGCCAAACTCGGAAAAGTAGTCTCAAAAGCTAGCTCTCGCGGTGAAAAAGTGGCAGAGGAACATGGCGCTTCCGATAAATTCTTGAACTCTGGTAGCACAGAGCCTTTCACCATACCCGGAACTAGCTTGTCATTCATGGCATATGCTAGTGGAGGAGGAAAGCGCACTGTCCTTGATTCAAATTCCACATTCAGTGGTCGTGAAGCCGGGGGAGCATCAAGGGTGACTACTCCACAGTACCTTTAAACCGCCTATTGATATGACTCTGATTCCCAATTGTTGTGCAGGCCGAGGTCTACGGCACATCGCATTTTGGAAGCGGATATCCGTACGGGAATTATGGATCATTCGTCAGCTCGAGGCCATTTCCTTTCTTCTTTGTCCCCGTCCCAGTATCTCGTGGCTTTTATGGCGGTGACGAGGTCTGACAGAGTCCGCTCTGTGTTACAACTTCTACTAATTCTTTATCTTCTCTTCGTAGTACCTGGACATGGACGACGACAAAAGACCAGGAGGAGCTCTTGTCACTGCTCTGGCCCAACCGTATTATGACCAAAATAGCGTCACATTTCGTCTTGTAGGGGACAAATCGTCGGTAACTAGGGTCTTCGATGCACTTGTGGCAAACTGCTCTATTGCCAACTTGTCAACAGCGATAACGGCCTTTTCGCCTTCACCTGCTGTGTGGCCATTGCCAGAGCAGATAGTGCAATACTATCGAGCCTCATCATTCGCTCTTTCTTTGGACAGTTACAACAATAGTGCCACCTTGCTAGTAAATGCACCAGCGTCGAACGATTCTTTGCTTTCCCAGATCCCTGACACTCCACTTCCTTTCGGGCTGAACATGACCCTTCTAGAGTGTATCAACTCTACTATCGGAGCAAGCGTGCCGCTTGCAGATATTGAGTCCGGGAAAGGGCTTTCAAGCAAAGCCATCGCGGGAATTGCAATCGGCGGTGGTAGTGGTGTGGCAATTCTCATCGTAGTGATTCTCTGCGCCTGCTGTCGTCCAAGACCAAAGTACAGGAAATTACAGTATCACTACTAGTAATGTCCAGTGATATCCCTATCCCAGCGATATCCCAGAGAGCTCTCACTCCCCCATACCCTTCTGCTGCTTTTTCTCCGTTGCTTCGCTTGAATTATGCTTTCCGGGACATTCTATTCAGTTATTATGGATCATATGAATATATGGAGAACAAATGGACTTTTCACTATATTTTTTTCAGTAGCAAAACATCTTTCAGTGCCTCTGGTAAGAATCTGTCTCTTTTATTGTATGTATGTATGTGCAGGTCAACGGGCCGGCGGGACGAGAGATCGGCTTACCAATTCGGGCAACACATCGGAGCGATACTTGTCCCGAAGTAGCAGTGCACTAGATTCCTTTTTTTTATGTTGATCGTCAAGTCAACTTCCGATCGGCTTTCGTCAATAGTTGGCTTTGGACGAAGAATATGAATCTGACACTGCTTTAAATTCCTTGGCAAGCGGCGAGCGCTTAATTGAGGCGAACTCTATAAATGGGCTGATCAAAGGGATTAGGTTCATCAGCAAGCAATGTTATCGTCATCAAGGTTGTGTTCCAACCTGCATGTGTCCTCAATCT
The DNA here is from genome assembly GCA_009806525.1 of Sanghuangporus sanghuang. Classification (NCBI taxonomy): domain Eukaryota; kingdom Fungi; phylum Basidiomycota; class Agaricomycetes; order Hymenochaetales; family Hymenochaetaceae; genus Sanghuangporus; species Sanghuangporus sanghuang. The sequence continues at coordinate 455,866 of VVIT01000001.1, read as the reverse complement.
TCGCAAAGCGCTTCCCGTTGACTCACCCAAACTTGAACGGTTTACTTAGAAGGGTCCGTTAAATCGCTGTTTTCACTGTTGCTCGATGCTTAGAGGTTGCCAGAGGGCGCTAGGAATCTTAGGATCAAAGCATCATCAAAACATCGTCAAGTCACTTTAGCAAGCATCCGCATCAAACTGGCCTTTCGACACTTTACATTCTACCGAGTCTGCCGGGACACCGCCCCTCATTCTTTCTCGTTGGCTGTTGTACTCGGGTATTGAGACAGATACATCTCACACCCTTGATCCTGTGAAAAAATTGTCTTGTGGTCTGTCGGCCACATATCGGGCCCCTAACACAGCAAATTTCAGATTTTCTGTTATCTTAACACAAGAGCACTTATCGAGTCAAGGCCTTACCACAACCGTTTGTAAGGCGTGAGTTTATAAAGTATCTCCGGACTTCGCTCCCTTGCTAAACTTGCTCTTACACTGCAGATCAACCGCTTCTATGATGCTCACGTCTAAATCTTCGCCTTCGGAATCAAGTAGCGTCCTCACAGATGAATACAATCACTACAATCACCTCTTTCGTCGCAAGGGCGGCGGAGGGAAAGGAGGTAGAAGCGGGAAGGGAGGAAAATCAGGCTCAAAGGGTGGCTCCAGTGCATCTTCTATAGCGAAGAAAAAAGGCGCTTCGGATGCCTTCGTGAAATCGCGTGGCTCCAAGTCGTTTACTGTTACAGGCTCTGGTTCTTCGGGTTATCCATACTCGTCAGGCGGAGGAAAACGCATTAAACTCCCATCAAGTTCATCTTTCAGCGGCCGCGAGGCGGGTGGGGGCGACCGTGTAAGAGGACATTCCTCCTTGCTGTTGATGACTGCTGATTGTCCCTTCCATGCACTTTTCACCCCTTTTATGTTCAGAACACTATATATGGCACTTCTCATTTCGGGAGCGGGTATCCCTATGGCGGCTATGGATACTACGTCGATAATAGGCCATTTCCCTACTACTTCTACCCGGTCCCATGCTCTCACAACTATTACGGAGGAGATGAGGTCAGGACGGCCTTGAATGATTGATATTTCTTTCGTTTCACTCATTCCTATACCATTTCAGTATCTAAACGCTACCGATAGACCAGGAGGAAATCTCGTCACCGCTATAGTCAAACCATCATATAATACAAGCAGTGTCACCTACCGGCTCGTCGGTGACAACTCGTCAATTGTTGCGGTCTTTGATGCTCTGGTGGCGAATTGCTCCGTGGCCAACTCTTCATCAGCGTTTTCCACTTTTACGCCGTCAAATACAGTGTGGCCGTTGCCAGAGCAAGTCCTCCAGTATTACCGTGCATCGTCCTTTGCATTATCACTCGATGGATACAACAATACTGCGGCGCTTCCCGTTAATGCACCTGCGTCGAACAACTCGAAGCCTGTTGGTATGGCAGATACTTCCCTTCCCTCTGGTCTAAACATGACGTTCCTGTCGTGCGTAAACTATACGGTTGGAGCAAGTGTTCCACTTGTAGAACCACCTAAGAAGGGCTTGTCTTCTGGGCAAATCGCAACGATCGTTGCGGCCTCCATTGCTGGACTATTCCTGCTCATAACCACATTTTGTTGCCTCCGTGGCTGCTTTAAACGGTCGCGGAAAGACAAAAAGAAAAAGAAAATGGTGCAGAATTTGGATGATCCTGTACCAAAGATTGAAGTCATTGACTCGAGCGATCCTAAATCTCCGCCTCCATATTCGCAAGGCTTTGCAAAGGACATGTTTGACAAAGAGGCAGGACCGAAATCACGTCCTGAGTCCATTGACGAGCGGACGCTTGTCGCGGATCCGGCAAGCCGCAAAGAACGATGGTCCTATGCTTCCAGCTCAGCAGACTCTAGAAGTGATGTCAGCGATAGCATCGAGGATCATACCTCAAAGAATATGCAGGATCAGCAAGCGTAAGTGGCGTACTTTGTACCTCCCGAACTACAGTTATTCATCTCTTCTTACATGTGCTCGCTACCATCCGTTTCATCAATTATATGATGTCCCCTCCCTCGCTACAGCATGACTAGCATCCCAGATGCTGGCTCGAAGGACACATCATGGCTGTCAAAGATACCTTTCCCAGGCCGATTTGGATACAGATCAGTAAAGCATCAGTCAACGTCAAGCATCGAACTACCGCTCACGGACACACGCCATTCTCACGAACTAGAGGCGGATCGTGGCCGCGGTGAAGGCACGTCCCTTTCTCCCCCACACTCACCTTTTACTTCTCGTTCTCCGTCTCCATCCCCGACTACTCCAAGGTTCCCCTTGATGCATGGTGAAGAAAAGAGGTAATCTTTTTGATAATGAACTGTCTTGTGGCTGCTACCTGTATCGGACCCATTACCTTTTCTTCACCTTAGCGTGTCGTCCTGAGATATTTAGTGTTTGCTCGAAGTATGGGTAAATTATGCCTTCATTCATGTGTATGTAATGCGAAAATAATTCATCAGACCAAATAAGTTCAGAATGCTGCTCGCCCAACCGGAATGTTCCCGCTGTGAAGAGAAAGATTAGCTTTGAAAGGCCGGTACACGGATGGAATCATGAAGATGCTCACCGATTGACCATAGCTGTTGTGTGTAGCACATTCTTTTGCTTTAGCGCACCGCTTGTGCCATTCAGAACTAACACGATCTCCCTGGCAAGCCTCTCCTCTATCGTACGCCCACCACGAACTTCTGCCTCCTTCAACATCCACTTCATAGCATAGCGAACCTGCTGCTTCTCATTCAACGCAACAGGGATTTCAATGATTTTAGTCGAGTGCTTGTGACGGGTGACTCGGACATTTGGCATGACCTTCTCGATCGCCTGTCGAAGCAGTGGGAGTGGCTCAGCACGAGTTAAGGTGTGTAGATGGAGTAAGACGCGGGCTGCGCGTCGTTCAGCACTGTGTCGCCGCCCGTCATGTAAAAGCGAAGAAGCAAGATAGTGAATGAGAGGATCTTGTGCAGGCGGGATATCGAGGAAGATTTTGTGATCTGGTAGACCGGTATAGGAAAGACCGTTTGGCGGCATTGGCTGTTTCGGTGTTGCAGAAGTGGATGCTACAAGCTGAGCAAAATCTGAAGACGATACAGGCGGCTGCTCCGCCTTCTCCCAAGCCAAGGCCTCATCTATCTTGTTCCGAGAAACAGTGTCGATGTCCTCATCATCGTCGGAACGGCGCGCCGTTGTTGAAAAACGATACCGGGTGATGCGAGGAGGCACAAAGGCCAGAGATCGTTGCAGACGCGCGAGCATGCCTGACTGACTGAATGAGTCTGTTGGTTGCAAGCTTCAGGAGAAGATATGCTGACTAATTTTGGTTACATAATTAGAATGGATGAGCCTGCTCCTTTTTCTTGTCAGTTCAGTTGCAGTTGTATCTTGTCCTCGTCGTCCACTCTGTTTGCATTATTCATTTAATCTTTTCCCATCATTGTATATTATGCCACGGCTGAATCGTTGAATCGACTCAAACTGGTCTTAGCACTTTTGCTAACTCATCAAAGCTGTCCGCCACCACGTCTACTTCGCCTCCGTTATCTATTGATTTTATTGAATCTCGATGTTCTGCGTCTTCTGTCGGACGTCTGATGTATATCGTGCGCATTCCTAGCTTGGCTGCTGCACGTAGATCATAGATATGAGCGGCTACCATCGCACATTGTTCCGGCTTCACGGAGAGGTGGTGAAGTGCACCTTGATATACGATTGGGTTTCTTCTCAGAATCAATATCGTGTCCTTATGGGGCGGTGGAAAATGCATACGTACGGTTTGAATGAACCAAGAAGCTCGGCAGAAAGTATTAGGTCCCAAGGTAAGTTTGCATGTCTTGCCTTTTCGGTTCAGGGTCGAAGTTCTCATAACAGCCTTGCACGACAGGGCAAAAAGCTGCTCACCATATCAACCATAAGTCGAACATTTCCGTTAGTGAGTGTGGAGACTATGAATTTTTTCTTCAGAAGGCCGAGTCCCTTGGAACTATCGGGCCATCCTGTGTTAGGGCAGACTAAATTGCTCAGCACTTCTCCTCAAACAACTGCGGCTTACCATCAAGCCGATGCCATACCGTGTTTATGTCTGCGAGGTCTTCCTCGTTCCATACTGTCTTAAGCACGGACCAGCGTTTGCTTGCAAGCATTTCATCAAGGATCTGAACGAGATTGAGGACTTGCATATATATATAGCTGTTGTTCCGATTTTGCATACCTCGCGATGCATGATATCTACGTTAAGCGAGCCCTCCGCCCCCTGTGATCGTTCGCGTCTGTGTGTCTTAGCTGTAAGTAATATTGAATTCAACATGCAAATGAAAAGATGTTGACGTCTTGATTGTATATCCTCGGCGCCATTCTTCAGCAAAATCAGACCAATCTAGAATAATTCAATCGTCGATCTAGATCAATCTGATACTATGAGTTCTTATCACCTTTGTCAGTAAACTTCTTTTGTTCGTCAGAGTTCGACTGTAGAGCCCTCTTCTTCAACTCACGGACTACTGATCCGTGCCAGTCGACGACCGTTCCAAATACATCAAATGTCAATGCCTGTACGTCTTCTAACACCATATTCTCCGAATTGCAATAGGGGTCTACGATATAGTGGGAGTACGGAATAGAGATTCTCGAGCTGACAAACACGAGAGAGTTCTTGCCTAAATGAGGCACTCGAGAGGTTCTGGATTTGGATCGGCATGAATAGTGATAGTTCGGCTTCGAAGGTGACCTTCTGCTCCGTCTCAGAACAAGCGAATATGTCCGTACTGGGAGATGGTTCCTCAAACAGATGTCCAAATTTCTCTTGGTCACGGGCCGCTCAAAGCTCCCGGTAAAGGAGCAAGTTGATAAAGCAAAGTATCTCTTGTCTAGATACTAGATGCCATCCGTCACTCCTTGCTATCGTAAGCCCTTTACTTCTCGTACACGCTGCATCATGGTTTCTACTGTCTTCGTGCTGATGCAGAATTGACTGTGTACAGAGTAATGAACTACGCAGTACAATCCAATAGCCCGGACCGGACAAGCATCTTGACGTTCTTAAAGGCTGCCACCTGGCCATCTGTGCCGCTATTTATCCCCTCAAAGAATCAACGAAGCGTGAAAGAGATCGGTGTCTCCGCACATAGTATGCGGAAAGCCACGGAGATCTTGCGTACGTCTCACAACTTCCGACTCACGTAAAGTTTCGGAAATTCGTTTTACAGAAAGCATCATTTCATCTATGGCATCCTTCCAGTACTCGAGGTCCGGAAAGAAACTACCCGGATACCTTCACACGCCGAGCATTTCAGCTAATTCCTCAAAACTGTCTACTATCACATCAACTTCACCTCCGTCATCTTTGGTCTGGACAAAGTTTCTATTCGCTTCGTCCTCCGTTGGGCGCCTGACATATACCGAGCGTAATCCCTGTGCAATCGCTGCACGGAGGTCTGGTAAATGTGCTGCGACCATAGCGCATTGCCCTGGTTCGAGAGCTAGGAAGCGGGCTCCGCTCTGGTAGGCGGTTGGGTTTCTTCGTTCGGTGTAAAAGCTTATCTGGATGTACAAGAGAAATTAGGACTTACGGCTTGTATGCTCCGAGAAGATCGGCCGTTAGGACGGAATCCCAAGGTAAGTTCGAATGCTTAGCCTTCTCGTTTTGAATAAAATAGAATAATAATGTTTGATAGCGAATGGGCGTACCATGTCGACCATAAGCCGAATATCTCCATTCGTAAGTGTGGAGATTATAAAATTCCTTTTCAGCAGACGAAGGCCCTCGGAAGTATCAGGCCATCCTTGAGCACGATAAAAGACGTATAGTAGTCTTTTCTTGTGCACAATTCTCGACTTACCGTTGAGAAAATGCCATACCATATTTACTTCCTCCAGGTCTTCTTCGCTCCAAATTGTCTTCAACACTGCCCAACGCTCCTCACCGAGCATGTCATCTAAAAGCTGGGGCAAGTTTCAGCATTGGCTGAAGACCCGTGCTTTGAGCTCACATACCTCTCGAAATAGGACATCGACATTGAGAGGCCCTTCTGCTCCATTCGCTATTGCGGTTCTGTACGAATTCTCGTGCTTAACATATGGTATGTCATGGAGCTGGACTGCTCACGTCTGATCCATATATCCTTGACGCCATTCAGTAGCAAAATCTTGCCAATCTGTACAGCATTCAATATCTGCGTGGATTAAATGTCCAGAGTGAAGCGCCCCACCTTGCTCAGTAAAGTTCTTAAGTTCGGTCGAGTTTGATTGCGCCGCTCGACGTGTCAACTGACTGACTATTGAACCACGCCAATCAACAACCGTCCCGAATACGTCGAAGGTCAGCGCCTGAACCCCATCCAATGCTGTTAAGTTCTGGCTCTGTAATGATGACGAGGACGAATCAGCCTGTTTCCTTAGCCCCTCTGGGGGAGAAATTTGTGTTGAGGCTGATACGAGGCTCGCAACAGTCATACTTGTCACAAAACTCGCAAAATTGAATGAGGTCAATCTCATTCCGATCCGCATGGTCCTAGAAAGTGAAGAGACAGGAGCTGACGAACTGAGTAGGAGACTGTGAATGAAGGAGAATAGAGGAAGGATTCCTTATGCATATAGAAGAATGACGAAAGTTGAGTTCTCTTTATATGATCAAGTCCTTCGTCAAGACTTTTGAAGCTCTGTTCATTCATAGCGATCACAAGGTGCCTTTATGAACGGTGCGGTACAAGTCTCGATGCCTGTACGCAATTACCGGAAGGAAGTGAATGTACGATACGCAACAGAATGCAGCACATGTGCGAACTTCCATTAATACTGAGCATGCTGATTTACAATACGGACCGCAATGGGCCCTGGATTAGAGCGAAGGTTAGTTATACATATATGATAACTAGACGTCATTGATAGTTTATAAACCAAGGTCTCCGTTGGGGCCGGTAACTATCTTCCGAGCTACCGCTAGCCGAGAAAAGCGGAGAACGCACAAGGCGACACGGGGATCTCAGTAATGTAAGATATACTGAAAAGCAGGTAAAGATCACGGGGATGAGAGGAGGGCAAGAACTGAACTCGTTTCGCTTTGGATAAAAACAGCGAACAACTCAAGTAAATTATGACTATAATATCACATGCCGGGAAAAATACTAGCCGAGAGATTGCCAAATTCATCTGACCAGCCACCACGGTGGATAATAGTAGATAACGTGCTTAGAGTATTCCTCAGCGCGAAAATAGGTCCGTCTACGAACATCACGAAGCAAACGTTGTGTCAATATTAGCAACATTGGGAACGTATGAAGAACTACATAATGTGAGTCCAAACTATATCTATACAAAGAACAAAGAATCGTCGGTCCGGTGGATCGACAAAACTCAATCACGTACCGTCATATGAAAATATCGATCAGTAGAATAATAGGAGATAGCGATGGTCTCTGAAGTAGATGCCCGCGCGTCCGTTGCGTTCGGTCAGGATAAAAGTGAAGCATACAACAAGTACGTTGCTTTGTCCGTCGAACGGCGATACGCAATCTTCATGTCTCTCTTTCTAGATCACGACCAGACTACCCAAATGAAGCGTATTCTTTTATAAAAAGTCATGTGCTGAGAACCGGCCCCTTGAATATTGTCGAGTAAGATACAAAATACATCCTCATCTGATCGATTCATAATTCACCTTTTTTTCGTTAAGAATAGGAGCAGGAACCGGATTGTTTACCCGCGGTCTCTTGGCTCATCCGGATTGGTCCCAAGCAATATCCAAGATCAAAGCAATCGAGCCCAGCACTGGCATGCGAGAAGTCTTCTCCAACGTGGTGCAAGATCCTCGCGCCAGCATACGCGAAGGAACATTTGACCGCACTGGCATTGAAGATGGATGGGCTGATGTGATAATGATTGCAACGGTGATTACTTTTAACACTCGGAATCGCACAAATCAGACTGAAACCGGCCTCGTTACGCGTTAGGCGTTTCATTGGTGCTTTGACTTTGATGCGGCCTTAAAGGAGTTTTGCAGAATATTGAAGCCCGGTGGTATAGTATGTGTGATATATAATTTGCCTGCAGGGTAAGCACGAGTTCCTCAAGTGCAACATTCCTGCTGACTATAGAAAAGATATCGTGTTCCATGGGTAATCCAGCTATGGGACTATGTAGCACGCTACGACTGAATCAAGAATGCACCAGTGCGAACGCTGGCGTGGTGTTTACGACTCTCCTCTGTACAATCAAAAATTCGAGCCGTCTGTGCGTCAGGTCTTTTCACATGACATGATTTGTACCAAGGAAACCGTCGTAGGCCATGTTCTATCGTGGAGTGCAATTGCTAGACTGGATGATGAGGGGAAGAAGAAAGTCGAGACTGATGTGCTGGAAATAATTGAAAGGGGCGAGGGTGTGGAATGGGCGGACGAGGACGAAGGGCTCCTTAAGTTCTCCCATGATGTTGAAGTCGCTATTATAAAAAGAAGAGATACCTCTTAATAATCCTATATGCGCCTACATTCTTAGAAATAAATGCAATCAGAATGCATAGGATCGATCAGCCGTGAGCTTCCTGCATATCTGGATAGAGTAAACACCATGTGAACGGGTTTAAACATCAAAAAGGAAACATAGTACATTCTACTCAACTGTTGTGGTTGTTCCCCAGAGCCAAGCTTTCCGCAGTAGTCTACTGTACCCAACTGTGCGCACAATTGACAGATAATTGCCGACAAGATTAAATTTCAGTCAAAGCGATGGGATGTATGTTCAACTACCTCTACAGAGTACAAAAGATGGCTTGACCATCGGAGGTTCTTAGTTAAGCAACTTTCAATCCGCCAGTTTGGTTATCAGCTTGCCAGTATTGGATCCCGAGAAGAGACCAGTCCAAATATAAGGTAATTTCTCGAGGTCGCATGGACATCAACCACTGTCTCGGCCCCGTCCAGAATGAGTTTTCCTTCAACTGTCGCACTGGTGAGCGCTCGCTCGGCCTCAGCAAGACGGTCGGCGTAATCAACGACGGAAAAGCCGACAATTGCAATCCTGTCCATGATTAGCTTCACGTAGTTCTTGAAAGTCGCGGGCTGATCGAGTTTGTTTGTATACTGGGGGAAAGGAATCGGATGGTTAAGAACGATTAACATGTAACAGAGACATCTATTCTTGTACTTACAAGAAATCGCTGCAACTACGGCGACCACGCCATGGGAGATTCATGCGTGCCATTACCTCGTCCAGCACTGGTCCACCGATATTATCAAAGAACTAAAGGGAGAAAACTATGCTACAGTCCAGATTGAGGTCATTCTTCCGATACTTACTTGTCAAACTTGTCCGGGGTCGCCTTTACGAGATCTTGGGAAAATGTGGAGTTCTTGTAGTTTATAACTTCGTCCGCCCCGATGCTCTTCAACCAGGAGCATTTCCCATCCGAACCTGCGATGCCAACAACGCGTTTGACACCAAGTATTTTCTTTGCATATTGCACGGCAACATTACCAACAGCTCTACAAAGCAGGACCAGAACATATTTTGTTCTTTAAAGGGTCCTTATTACTTACCCTGCAGCACCACTGACGATGAGGGTGTCTGACATTTTCACCTTAAGTAGCTCAATCAATGCAAAATAAGCTGTAGCGCCGGAAAGCCCCAGACTACCGAGGAAGGCGCTCAAACTTATACCGGACATTTTGCTAAACAGCACAGCTCGCATTTCAGTCGTGAAGATATAGTAAGGAACCGGTAACTTGCCTTCTGACTCGTACTTTATCCTTCATCACGACATAGTAATCGGCCCATCCTGTGCATCCTTCGACGATGTCATCCATTTTGATCGAGTCGCTCTCATCACCGATCTGTGTCACCTCAGAAAGAGAGAACAAATCGAATGCGATCTCCAGCTGAACAGACAGCGTGTTTTGACGTTCTTCGGAATGTCGGTATCCAGGATTCTGCATCCATAAGTGCTGTACTAGGTCATTGGAAAGGTACAATGTCTTGACAAGAAGCGAGTCATCCGAGAGAGGACTAGGAAGCGGCAGTTTCTTCAAAGCATTACTGTCCTTGAGAACAGAGGAGTCGACTTCGGAGTCGGAATACTTTTGAGGTACCAGAGAGTCGGCAGAGTTAGGACTAGACATCTTTGGTAAAATCTCCTGAGGTTACTAGTCAAGGGCGAGCATCCGTGTCCAAATACTACTCGATTTTATATCTTCTGACTTAACATGCTTTAAAAGCAAAGGTTGAGGTCTTTAGCATAACTACGGACGAGATTTTAAACAGATCACCAGCTGACAGAAGACTTTGATACGCTTGATGATCATCAATTACAATTCCCGTCAATCTAGACGTTCTTTACGTCGATACCAGAGGACTGACGGCAAAACTTCAAAGGTCAAGACCTAGACATCAACAGCGGGTATGCGGATTCCATCGGTCAGTCCCGAGCGACTCTTGAGAAATAACCATATTAGCGGCATTGGCACCAAGTTAGATCCGCTGACGAAGATTCAGCGATGCGCATCAGACAAGTGGAAACATCCGATGTTTTCCTTCTTCATTCTCTACCTTCTCACAAATCATGGTTGTCGCTAAGACAGAGACGTTTCAAGGAATTTGGCGAGACTCCGACAGCGCTTTTCACACGATTAGGGCAGCGGGCTCAATATGGCGCAATTCTGCATGAGCAAAACTTGTATAAGCGAGAACAAAGATAGAGTACAGCCCTACTGATCTAATAAGAGCAAATAATTATTTCTGGTAAGACCAGACATTGCGGAGAACTACGATAGACGCAAGAATTAGTGAGATAAAGAGGCTGGAACGGAAATTACGACGTACGCCCAGCCTTGGTGGCCAATCGATTGATGGAATCATCGCTTTCACCACTTGCCCGTACTTGACCACACAAAGCGAAAGTTGTAGCTGTCGCCAACGCCTTTCCGTTCGCATCTACATCAACGACGGAGATTTGGACCGATGCGTGGTCTTTTGAAGTGATCAAGCGGTCTGCGTAAAGTACAAATCAACATCATGTTGTCCTTGAATCTGCTAGTATGGACGCACTGGTCGCCGCGCATTTGCGAGGGACGTAAAGGTCAACGAGAGTTTTCTGTTTGCTAAGTCAGAGTCAATGCTATCCACAGTCAAGTTAATACTTGCTTGATCGTTTTCCATGTTTACGGACAGTAGTGGATGCCTTTGCTAAACCAACCGCAACCGTCACAGTAATGGACGTGGAAACAGAACTATGCAGCACCAAAGTCACGGCCTCAAAATTACCCAAAAAAGGAAGCAAGTCAGATCTTCAATTTGCGATCAGCGCAAGATTACAAGAAAGGTCTCTACATGAAATGCATGGAAATGCGCTTTAATATGATAGACTAAATGATGGTAGCAACTCGACAGCAATGTAGACAGTGATACGCAATAATGATTATGGATCAGATATGTGAAGCAAAGAATACGGAGGTGGTCACGGTGTTGAAGGTTACACGGGCAAGCCTGAGGGTGCGGCGCCGTTCTCCTTGACGGTACTTACGACAAGTGTGTCGTACATTTCTTTGACTTTGTTGAAGCCAAAACTAAGTGGAGGTGATGTTAAGTCTGCCTCGACGACTGCGCGAGCAGCCGGTGGAGTCGCGAGCTCATTGTCTATCGCGTCCCACGTCTTCTTGTTCCGGCGTCTGACGGCGAATCGAGTTCCAGTTTTGTTGCCGACAGACTTTGGAGCATCGTGTCGAATGCGTGAAAGGCCAACCTCACATTCGTCCTCCGATTCCTCATCAGCATCGGTATGCTTGGATTGGACTTGTCTCCACGCCTTTTCTTCTAGCTTGCCTTGACGACGTTTCCGCCGGTGACCGATGGCATTTTGCGACTGTGAGAGACCATCTACTGAAGGCAACGCTTTATGGTGTAGTGTATGCAGGGATTCATTAAGAAGGAGGGTTGGCACATGATTGCTGGGCAATGGAGGCACAGTTCTGATTGATGGTGAAACGAGTCGTGCCGCCTTGCGAGCACAAGGCAAGAAAATATCCACCGGAGCATCTTTTTGAAATGATTTGTGTGCACCAAAGAAATGCTCAGCAAGAATCTGATGATGAGAAAACATCTCGGAACAGCCTAGATGTGCCAGTTGATGAGACATGACGTGCAGAGCAAGAGAAAGAACGACATTACCTTTGAATGGACAAGGAATTGCAAGACGTGCCAAATGCGACGATTCCACATGTGTGAGCAAATCTTTCACACTGGAAGGCACATGAGACAGGCAGGCTCTCCAACGACACTTCCCAGCTTTTGCCTGTCCCTTTAAAATCATGTCCATCAAGCAAGCAGAGTGATGAAAACTAACTTGCCAACCACACCTTTACTTCTTGTTTGCAGTGAAGACGTGCATGCTGTCAGACAAGATTGTTAGCAAGTACAAATTTAATCACAGACTTAGAATGAAAGCATTATCTTCTCTAACCTGTCACTACATCATCTGTTTCAATAAGACTGGGTCCTGGCTGTGTCTATGTTGGCAGCAACATAGACACAGCCAGAACCCAGACTCATCCATAACTGAGATGTATAGACAAAGTTAGAGCTATATGATTAAACAGTGTGAGTTTGAGATGTTGAAAGTCACAATATTGACTAAAAGACAGCTCTGCACAGTGGATGCAACATGTCACTCAAGGCGATTTATAATTCACATTAAATGATAAAACCCAAATCTGAAGGTTTATGGAGTTTAAAATATGAACCTCACCTTCTGGTATGAGCTCCATGAATTTAATGTAAAAGAGCATGCTCCCCACTCACACTGATAGGGTCTAAGAACATCTCTAGCATATGCAATAACCCAGATATCTGAGAGGTAGTTTGGACGAGAAGATGACATGGATATATAGATGTAAATCTAGCACCTAGCCAGTTCTGAGCACAGAGTGCACCGAGTCGAGAACAAAGGGGCGTGAGAAAATCTATATATGTGACATGTCACGTTCTGTCACATACATTTATTTTTCATTAAAAGGTCTCTAAAGATTAATATTGTAGCACCGAGAACATTTTAGTGAATATAATCTATAATGTTTTCTGTATCGAAAAGGCTATAAAAGGCGAAGACCAAGAATGATTTTGTAGTTTCGCACAAGTGATTCTAGTCACGTGACCGGCCGAGTCCTCACAAGCACGTACCGACACTGCGGTTGTCTCTACCATTCGATCTGTAATGGCCTTTAACAGAGCAATTCTCCGCACGTATGCACAGCTCAGCGATCCTGCAAGATTGGCTCCGAGTGTCTACTTCACCCATACGGAAAAGACTGTGACTATATTCGATGCCTATCCGAAAGCTGTGTTCCATCTCCTCGTCCTACCGCGGATCAAGGACAAAGAAGGACCTTTGAGCGCAGCAAATCTCACAAGTCTCAAGAAGTTTCTCAACTCGAATCAGACAAATAGCAAAGATGCAAGGGAGTTACTGAGGCGACTTAAGGAAGACGGAGAAAAGGTGCGCGAGATGATCGGGGAAGAGATGCGTGATCGTTACGGTTTCGTATGGAAAGTGCATCTAGGGTTCCATGCGGTGCAATCAATGGAGTGAGTAGTTGACGCTCTTACACTGTTCCGAGAGGCTGAATTAGTTTCTTCCTTGTCGCGATTATGATTCATCACCGTTGACTCGAATAGCCACATACATTTGCATGTCATTTCCGAGGACCTGTGCGCCCCTGGATTGAAGACAAAGAAACATTACAATTCTTTCCACCCTAAATTAGGCTTCTTCCTGCATATTGATGATGTACTATCTTGGTTCGACGAGGGCAACGCGGAATCCTACATGCGATCTGTGAGTTCATGCCTATCCTCGACTCAGGCACAACCGCTGAGCTACCCGAAGATGGCAAGACTTGATGAAGCATCATACGAGAAGAAACTCAAAGAGCCGCTCGAATGCCTCCATTGCGCGAAGGAATTCAAGAACATGCCCATTCTGAAGACGCATCTTCAAGAGCATTTCGATGAAATGGCACAACAAGGGAAGGTGGTGAAAGCAGATGGAAAGCGGAGACGTAATGCTGAGACGGAGGAAAACAGTAAGATAGATCCAGATCTGAAACAGGAGATAGAGTTGGCAAAAAGGAAACCCTCCGACTCAGCCTTTGAGGCGCCGAGCCAGATACACGATGACGATTCAGAGGCGCCTCGGAAAAAGCAGAAGAGCACATAGGATGGGACGTTGCAGCTCCTTGAGTTGTAGTATTATTATTAGTCTCGTCACGAATGAATGCGACTTCTAGCGCTGAATTTCAGGCTTGAAAGTCACGGTCACGTGAAAATGTCACGACGCGGAACGGCGACCAGGAAAGAATAGAATTCTGAGAGAAACTCGTGGTAAACTCAATAATCGGCTAGACCAAATTAACGTCAGTAAGCAACAAAGGCGCTTTATATAAGGTCCAACGATGGAAGCATACACTGTATCGCATCCTTTGTTCCCGTCTCTTACTTCCTTTATCTGCTTCCGCTATGTCGAGCTCCAATAGCGATTTCGATCCCAAGCTCTTCGCGAAGTATGCGTCTCTCGTGGATCCGAAAAGGGTCCTTCCACCGGAAATCTATCATTGGCATACATCACGGACATTGACGGTGCGCGAGAAATTTCCAAAGTCAAAGATGCACGTTATTATGATTCCTCGGGTCGGTGCGCCTCCACGCGTCCCAGCGAACCTGAAGAACCTCTATACTTGGCTGACGTCGCCCGAGGTGAGTAGACGCGAAGCGCAGACGCTCCTGCAAGAGATGCGGGAAGATGCAGAGGTCCTCAAAGGCATGCTCGCGGACGAGATGGAATCCTCTCATGGTTATGTCGGTAATTTCTGGATGGGATTCAAGGTCGACCCTTCTTATAGGCATGGTCTCATCGTCCCAATTCTTGAGGACTCCTCTGACTATTCTGAATATGAGCAGGTACTTGCATATGCACGTCATGTCGGATGATCTGTGTGGGAGTCACATGAAGCACCCTCGCCACTTCTTCTCGTTCCACCCCGAGCATGGGCAATTCATCCGCCCCGATGAGGTTCTGTCTTGGTTTGAGATTGTCGAAGAGAGGTTCCAGGACGTGAGTCGAGCATATCCGTTTTTGCGACGAGTGATCATCGGGTTTGAACGTTCATCTCTCCCAGAATTTGGAAGTCATACGCAAGAAGAAGCTGAGCCTCAGATATCCCGACGACGACGACGTGTATTCCAGGCAACATCCGGAGTACGATTGCTATTACAAGGATGGAGGTATCGAGTGCCGCTTCACAGCTAGAGACCTGTCGACGATGAAGGTGCACCTCGAAGAGCATGCGGAAAAGACGAAGGCGACATTCATGCGACGCAAACTGGCACGAGAAGAACGCGCACGAAAAAAGGCCGAGAGAGAGGCGAGATTGGCAGAGGCAAGACAGCAAGAGAATGCTAAGCAGGACGATGAGCAACGCGGATTGGACCGGAACGTAAATGCCGAAATTGATGTTGTGAGCGAGGACCAGATTGCTTGAGGGATCGCGACATTTGTCGTCGCCACCGGGTGGAACAAGTTCTTCGTAGTACATGTATGCTATAGTCTATCCCACCTAGACATCTGCATAGGAATATCTGTCTCTTGATGAATGCTTGTATAATAGATCACCTATAGAATGCACTCGTTCCGTCGGTAACCGAATCCTCGCGTCATCCCCAAGCACGAATCCTAAGCTTCTCGACTACTTCCGCATCAAACCAATCAATGATGAGGAGTGGCCAACGTTCCGCTGCACGAGGCATGCTCAATGCCGACATGCCTATCCTAAAAATGCATCTTCAAGAGCATTTTAATAAGGGAAGGCGGCGGAAGCAGATAGAAAGCGGAGACGTAACGCTGAGACGGAGAGAAAAGAGATCCAGATCTGAAACAGGAGATCGAGCTGGCAAAAAGGGAACCCTTGGCGTCTGACTCAGCCTTTGAGGCGTCGAGCCAGATACAGGATGGCGATTCGGATACGCCTCGGAATAAAAGTAGAAGAGCGCATAGAATGCTACGCGAAGTTCTTTGGGCTGTAGTATAATGATTTGGCCATAAATAAATCACAAAATGTGACCGGGGGCCGAGTTTCTTTATTGCAAGTCACAGTCACGTGGTCGGCGTCACGACGCGACACGGCGACTAGAGAAAGAACAGAATTCTGAAAGAATATCTCGTAAACCTAATGATCGGCTAGGCTACATAGACGTCAGTAAGCGGCGACAAAGTTCCTTTACTTAAGGACCAACGATGGAAGCTTACACTGCATCGCATTTTTTGCTCCCGTTTCTTACTCCTTTGATACCCCCTATTTACTTCCGTAATGTCGAACTCCAAGACCGGATTCGACTCCAAGCTCTATGCAAAGTACGCATCCTTTGTAGATCCAGAGAAAGTCCTTCCGCGTAGCATCCTTTATTGGCATACACCACGGACATTGACGGTGCACGAGCAGTTTCCGAAATCGAAAATACACGTCATTATGATTCCTCGGGTCGGGCAACCGCCACGAGTCCCAGCAAACCTGAAGGACCTTTATACTTGGCTGAAGTCACCCGAGGTTAGCAGACGTGAAGCGCAAGCGCTACTACAAGAAATGCGTGAGGATGCAGAGATCCTTAAAGGCAAGCTTGCGGAGGAGATGGAATACAGCTATGGATATGTCGGTAACTTCTGGATGGGGCTAAAGGTCAATCCTTCCTTTAGGTACGGTTTTATGGCATTGATTCGCAACGATGCCTCTGACTATGAACAGGTATTTGCACATGCACGTCTTGTCGGATGATCTGTGTGGGAGTCACATGAAGCACCCTCGCCACTTCTTCTCGTTCCACCCCGAGCATGGGCAATTCATCCGCCTCGATGAGGTTCTGTCTTGGTTCGAGATTGTCGAAGAGAGGTTCCAGGACGTGAGTTGAGCATATCCGTATTTGCGACGAGTGATCATCGGGTTTGAACGTTCATCTCTCCCAGAACTTGGAAGTCATACGCAAGAAGAAGCTGAGCCTCAGATATCCCGACGACTGACGACGTGTATTCCAGGCAACATCCGGAGTACGATTGCTATTACAAGGATGGAGGTATCGAGTGCCGCTTCACAGCCAGAGACCTGTCGACGATGAAGGCGCACCTCGAAGAACATGCGGAAAAGACGAAGGCGACGTTCATACGACGCAAACTGGCACGAGAAGAACGTGCACGAAAAAAGGCCGAGAGAGAGGCGAGATTGGCGGAGGTAAGACAGCAAGAGAATGCTGGGCAGGACAACAGGCAGCGGGAACTAGGCCAGGATGTAATTGGCGACGAAATGGATGTTGTGAATGAGGACTAGGTCCCCTGAGAAGCTAAGGTTGGACTCCGCCATCGAGTGGATTAAGTCTAATTGTATGCATGTGTATTCTATGACCCGTCCTATCTCCATATCCTGGATATCCGCATTGGCATATTTGTCTGATGATAGGACACTTGTGTAATGGTCTTCCTGCCGGATGCACTCGTCCGTCGATAGCCGATTCTTCACGTCATTTTCCAAGACGCTCCTAGGCTCCGCGAGTACTTGCGCATCGAGCCGATAAATAATAAGAGTGGCCAGCGTTCGATGACACGAGGCATGCTCAATGCCCATTTCGTCGGTATTGAAATTCATGAAGTCCGTTTCGGACATCGGTTTCCTTCACTGCCACGATACTGGCCGCCGTCAGTCCGTGGTTCTGTAAACGTAAACAATGGCGATTTAGTTTTTTTTCTTGACCGTCACGTCTACGACACTGGATCGCATAAATTTGTACGCAGAGTCGGCGGAGAATGCATAAGTACCGCGAACTGTTCTGGTAGAATATACAACTTAAACGAACTTTTTGGCACGTATGTCCGCACTCTTATGTTTGGTTCCCGCTGCCCCGTGCGTGGGCGGTGTAGAGTTGCTCCAACGCCTCGGACAGCTCTTCCATGCTCCTGCTGTTCTTGTCCAGGATTGACGACTGTATGTCATCACGAGTTCCGATAGTACTGCCAGCCCACCCAGTTTGCGATGACGAAGTAGACGCTCATTGGAACAACAAGAACTGCAAAATACTTGTAATGTGTATCGCCTGCGAGTACATCGAGTACCTAATGTGATGCCACGTTCCATCAGGTCGTCTTCGATCAGGTTAAAAGTAATCCCTTACCGGGATGTCTGTGAGGGGGAGGAACGCGCTAAAGAGAACGGCATAACCTCCGATTAGGAAGAACAGGACCGATATAAATATAACAAGATATCCTTTGTCGAACGAAACGTTTATCGTGGCCATTTGAGTGAGCTCAATTAGTCGAGACTCAGTTTCCTTTTCAAGTTGAGTACTGTAGAGTTCACATTCACAGCACGTGATACTCATTTCTTTACTTGAAGTTGCTTGCTTTACTCGCCTATGTGCATTTCTGCCGTTGCTATATGTATATTTGTTCAGCTGTCTAGGCCCGCGCATTATGTTTGCAAATCTGCGGCTTCCTTTCAGCATGAACCAACTTGAAACCACTCAGGAAATGCAATTTTCGACCAGAGACCTGGAATAATTCATTTATTTACGTCGGCACAGAATCACGCCTGAGAAGCATCAGCGAGGAGCGTTTCATCACAACATTATAAAGCATGATCGGTTACTTTTCTTCTTGCAACGCTGCCTTCGCTTGCCTATCGTCCAGCACCTTGGATTACACCTGTCATGTCTCTCGCAGGTCATCTCGTTAGTCGACTCGAGGCCTCTGGCATTCTACCTTCACTGAGCTTCTTTGACTCGTTACTCTTTGTTTGTTTCGTTGCCTTGGTAAGTTATCATTTGCTTATATCGAAAGATGCGTTGTGCTTATCTCGTCGCGCAGACTGTGCACGTTGTTTACAATAAGTACGAGTTTGAGCCAAGAAACTTCGTCGCTTCATTCCTCTTTCTCGGAGCTATCCCGTTGCTTCCCTTTACCTTCGTATCAAGGCATTTCTCCTCCCAGGCCTTCAGTCTATTAGCTACCTATGGGCTTTTCTACTCCATCCTGTGCTTGTCAATTGTCCTTTATCGCGTCTCACCGTTCCATCCTCTCGCGAAGTATCCTGGTCCCATCATTCTGAAAGTATCAAAGTTTGTTGCTACGTTATACGCGTTCGGCGGCAAGCAACATATTCTCTTCAAAAAGCTCCATGATCAATATGGCCCATTTGTTCGAGTCGGTACGTCGATAATCACTGAAGAAAATCAGTCAGTTGAGCTGTTTTTAATCCAGGTCCAAATGAAATTTCGATAGTCGACATCGATGCAGCACAGTCCGTCTTTTCTATTGATGGGACGCAAAAAGGGCCTCGTTCGTAGTCTTCCGTTTTTTTATTTATTTTAAGTATTAAGAATCGCTTTTTCCAGAGTATGTCGCTCACTATAAACCTAAAACACCGCCAAACATCGTCACGATACCGGACGTCAATGATCACCGAGAACGCCGGAAGCTATGGAACCATGGCTTTACAACTTCTGCACTCAAGGATTATCAGCCGATTTTATCTAATCGTGTTTTGCAGCTCACTGAGCACCTTGGAAAAAGCGCCGCGAAGGATCAGACTAAAGGCGAAGTGGTGGATCTTGCGGAATGGATGTCTTCCTTCACGTGCGTATTCTGCTCCCTTATACTGATGCATAGGCTCAAAATATCCACAGATATGACTTCATGGGTGACTTGGTGTAAGACTCTCATATGACTGTTAGTTCGGCTTCGACCTTATTCAACCGGTATAGCTTCGGCGGCGGTTTTGAGCTCATGCGTGATGGTGACGATGAGGGATTCAAACGGATACTGGAGCAAACAATGAGGTACGTTCGAGTCGCCTAATGTCTTCCTTCTCATGATTCTGACGTGTGGGGTCAGAGCGACCGGATACCTTGAGCACATTCCTTGGATTATCGGATTGATGGACTATCTAGATCTAATACCAGAAGACTCCAAGCGATTTTTTGAGTTCGGTAACAACTGCATTAATAAAAGGAAGGAAAAGGGCTCCATTCGAAAGGACCTGTTCTACTTCATCGTGAGTCGAAAATCAATAACAACCTCAGCTTGCATTCATCACTAAATTAATATACGTTCCCAGACAAATGAGGATAAACTCGAGGACGTCGAGGTATCTCCAGACCAAGCGACTAACGATATCTACGCAGCGATCGTTGCAGGCGCAGACACAACTGCGACAATCCTCGGTGGCATCTTCTGCTACCTCTTAACGCACCGCGAGGTATATGAACGACTCAAAGCTGAGGTCGACAGTGCTTTCCCTCTCGGAGAAGGAGATCCTCTGGATAGCGTGAAGCTCGCTGGGATGCCATACCTAAACGCCGTGATGTACGTGATTATATCTTCTTTGCTTTTGAATATGCTCTCAAGTTGACGGATGAATCCTCTTTTTCTGGGATCTTTATGTTATTATAGTAACGAGACACTACGTCTCCAACCGGCTGTCCCTACTGCGCTCCAACGCTCCCCGGTAAAAGGGAGTGGCGGGAAATTGGTCGCAGGCAGGTAAGTCACTCGTCTCTATGTAATTTTCGTCTCCAGAATGTTGATCCCCCTTGTGAAAAGGTTCATCCCAGAGAACACAGCGATCTACATCCCTCCCTACGCGCTCCACAGGGACGCACGATACTTCTCACCCTCACCAGAATCCTTCATCCCCGAGCGATGGCTGGACTCGTCTCCCAACTCTCCCAATAACAACAGTCCATCGGAAAAAGCGGAACGCTACACGACCAACACGACGGCGTTCATCCCCTTTTCGAGCGGGCCCGCGAGCTGCGCGGGGAAGAACCTCGCACTGATGGAGATGCGCATGGTCGTCGCTACCGTCATGCAGAAATTCGACGTTCGGCTAGGTGGGAAGCTGGACTCGAAGGGAGAAGGAGGAGGAGGGGACTATGATCTGAGTCAGTGGGAAGAGGACTTTCAGGACCATTTCGTCATGAAGGTCGGGAGGCTGCCTGTCATTTTGACGGCTCGTGAGTGAGTGTGCTGGCGAACCGGGAAAGGAGGGTATATTTGTTCATGTACGGTGGTCGTTCCTGAATATTATTCGAATATATGCCTAATATCGACTCGAAGTCTCTTTCTTTTGTCATGACTGTACTCATCGACCGACCGTTTTCAGAAACGAGAAAGAAGTAAAACGGGGGCATTAGATTTCTTTCGACATATTTTCTTCTCCCTGGCGTAGCACCGACATGAGCCACCTCAACTTCCTGCACTAGCTAGCAAACGTTTAAATACACACATAACTATCATCATCGCCGTCTTCGTCGTCGTTGCACTGATCAATCAGGAGAAGACGACAAAGTAATGATTAAAAAGAGCCACAAGTCGGGAGAACTGAAAAGAGAGAGAAAGAGAATGGATGAAAACCGGAAGAGAGTGAAGGAGAGAAAGAGGCAGAGAAGAGTATGGTATACATCAAAGTCTTTCTTTGTATTCTGTCAGAATTGAAAGAAAAATAAAGAGCGTAAAGAAAGAAAATGGGAGAGCAAGCAAGGGAAGAAAAAAGACGGCTACCAAACAACCCTCAAATACAAATATGCATGAGTATGCATATTTTTCAAGTCCTGCTTGGATGTCGAAAGGAAAAGGCGGTAAGTAAAGGTATCAAAAACCACTGAACTATCAAGTCCCTAATAAGGGCTATGACGATGATGTCCTCCTAAAGAGAGGAGGAAAAAAGAGGAGTAGAATAGAACAACAAAGCGAGACGCAAAAGAGGAAGCGAATATATCAAGCAAAAGAGATACCCGAGTAAAGAACCGCCGAACGCTTCACGACCACAGCTAGAATCGTCGAGGAGGCGGCGCCTGCATCGGTCCTCGTTGCTGAGGTGGGGGTCCTCCACCAGGAGGGAATCCCTGTGGACCAGGACCCATGTACCCCGGTCCCCCGGGTCCAGGGGGCGGTCCGAACCCTCCAGGCGGACCAGGAGGCAGGTACCCCCGACCCATCCCTGGAGGCATCCCACCCGGTCCAGGTCCTGGTCCAGGGCTCATAGGCATCCCACCAGGCGGGATCGGACCTCGCATCGGCGGAGGGTGCATGCCGTTTGGTCCTGGTCCTGGTGGTCCGCCTGGCATTGGATGGCCCGGTGGAGGAGGTCCGCGAGCTTGCGGGGGTGGCAGGCCATTCGGTGAGCGTGCAGGTCCTGGCATGGATTGTGGACCCGGGCCCGGACCTGGACCAGGTGCGCTGTTTTGTCTAATAGGTCCGGGATCTCGAAGTGCGACAGGCGCGCGTGAACCTGGTGATGGCGAGGCAGCGGCGCCCGGAGGTGGTCCTGCTGCCATAGTCTTCTCTGCCGCTTTGAGAATCTCATCACTGATTGGATTGAAAAGAAACGAGAACGATTAACCTGAAATTAATGAAAACAAAAAGCGAGAAGACTCCACGTACTCGAGAAGATTTAGCGCAGCGCATAAAACGACCCATTCTACACAGTCTTCATTACCCTCGCCTAAGGTTTGCCACACCGCCTTCTCCTCAGGGGTCTTACCCGTAATCGTAATCCGCGTGCCACCACCATTCGGTCCAGGCGGGTTCTTCTGGATCTTTCCAAACTCAATCCGCTTCGGGGGGATGTTATGCCCCGCATACGCGAAATAGAACATACTCCAGAACCCCGCGTTCGGGTTAGGTTTCGAGATCTGGAAGAGCGGGAGATCTGCGGAGTCCGGCGCAGGGAGGGCGAGTTTGTATATGGGTGAGATAACACCTGTGTTGGTGATGGTCCATTTGAGGTTGCGAGAGGCTTCGCAGCGCACGACGCGAGGTGAGCCATTGCCGCCATGCCCGGGGTCTGAAGCGGATCCTGCACCCTTCACGCCTGGTGGATCTCGTCGAGGAGGAAAGAGTTTTGCGACGCAGAGATCACCCTGAGGCGATGGTGTCAGGAGGTAATTCTCCGTGTTCTAATTGTGCGATGGATTGTTAGCGTCGCTCCTTATCAACCAGTAATAAAGAGGAGACGAACGAAATTGGTGTGGAGGTACGAGTAAAGGATGTTCGAAGGTTGGCCTATATCGAAGAAGGAAGAACGTTCAGTTTCCCTTATTTTGACGAACAAAGACGGTGGCATACGCACCATGGGGAGTGACGATGAGAGTTGGAAGATGGTTGGGTATTGGTGTATGAGTGGGCGACGTGTAGACCGCGTAGATCGCTACAATTTCAGGCGATGAATTTCGACGACGATGAGCAAAGCCAAAATGCAGGACAACATACCAGCCATGTCGAGCAAACTCCTGAGGAATATGAGATGATGGTGGTGGTATAAGAATAAGGAGATGGCGATGCATATACGCGGAGCACGCGCCAATCAGCAGCACACTTTGACACGGCGACAAGGCTCGCCCAGCCCCTTTCGCTCTCGTCGTCAATCAACATCAATACTTTAATTTCATTTTATTTTCAGTCCTCATTATGTCATCATCTAGGGAAATTTTTATTTTAGCGTCCCTATTGTACAAGTCTTACAACAGTAACTATGTAAGAAAGAGAAAGAAAGAAAAGAAAAAAAAGAAGAGAAAACAGGAATTGTACTGTATTTTGCAGCGTGGTATTGCGTGATAAAGAAAAAAACAAATCATGATCATAAGCTATGCGTTTAGTCGACTTCCTCGACACTCGGACCTTCGTCCGCACCTCCGCTCGCACCTCCAGGGAACCCGCCCGGTGCGCCTCCGGGAGCTCCGCCAGGGAATCCTCCAGGTGCTCCTCCTGGGAATCCTCCAGGTGCTCCTCCAGGCGCGCCTCCCTGTGAGTACAACCATTGCATGATCGGATTCGAGACGGTCTCCAGGTGCTTCTGACGATCCTCGTACTCGTCCTTCGCAGCCTGCTGGTTCGCGTCCAGCCAGGTGATCGTCTCGTTAATAGCATCCTCGAGCTCCTTCAGTTTGGTCTTGCCATCTGCGGAAGCCTCGAACTTCGACTTGACCTTCTCGTCATTAATTGAGTTACGCAGGTTGTAGGCGAACGACTCAAGACCGTTCTTCGACGCGATACGAGCAGCCTCGGCCTCATCTTCAGACTTGAATTGCTCGGCCTCCTTGACCATGCGCTCAATATCCTCCTTCGACAGCCGACCCTTGTCGTTAGTGATGGTGATACGGTTCGACTTGCCGGTCGTCTTGTCAGAGGCAGAGACGTTGAGGATACCGTTAGCATCGATATCGAACGTGACTTCAATTTGCGGTACACCACGAGGCGCAGGCGGGATTCCAGTAAGCTCGAACTTGCCGAGCAGGTTGTTGTCCTTTGTGCGTGCACGCTCACCCTCATAAACCTGGATGAGCACACCGGGCTGGTTGTCAGCGTATGTCGAGAAGATCTCTGACTTCTTCGTCGGGACAGTCGTGTTACGCTTGATAAGCGCAGTCATGACACCACCAGCGGTCTCGATACCGAGGGACAGAGGAGCGACATCGAGCAAAAGCAGGTCCTGAGTCTTCTCAGAGGTGTCACCCTTGAGGATGGCAGCCTGGACGGCAGCACCGTATGCGACAGCCTCATCTGGGTTGATAGACTTGCATGGCTCCTTGCCGTTGAAGAAGTCAGACACAAGCTTGACGATCCGGGGAATACGGGTGGAACCGCCGACAAGGACGATCTCGTGTACATTTGACTTATCGATCTTGGAGTCCCGGAGAACCTTCTCGACAGGATCAAGCGTAGACCGGAAGAGATCTTGGCATAGCTCCTCGAATCGTGCACGGGTGATCGACGTGTAAAAGTCAATACCCTCAGAAAGCGAGTCAATCTCGATGGTCGTCTGCGCTGCCGATGACAGTGTACGCTTCGCACGCTCGCAAGCGGTACGGAGTCGGCGAAGAGCACGAGGGTTCGATGAAAGATCTAAGAAAATCAGCAGTCAATACCATGATCAGTACGTCATCGGAATAAATCACAAATACATACCCTTCTTGTTCTTGCGCTTGAACTCCTGAACGAAGTGATTTACGAGGCGGTTGTCAAAGTCCTCACCACCCAAGTGAGTAGCGCCGGCGGTGGCCTTGACTTCGAAGATACCCTCCTCAATGGTCAATAGCGACACATCGAAAGTACCTCCACCGAGGTCGAAAATGAGGACATTGCGCTCGCCTTGGACCTTCTTGTCAAGACCATACGCGATAGCAGCCGCCGTGGGTTCGTTGATGATTCGGAGGACGTTGAGGCCAGAGATGACACCGGCGTCCTTCGTCGCCTGACGTTGCGAGTCGTTAAAATAAGCAGGGACAGTGATGACGGCCTCAGTGATGGTACCACCGAGGTAGTTCTCAGCGGTCTCCTTCATCTTCGTAAGGACCATGGAGGAGATTTCCTCAGGAGTCTAACGACGGTACAGTAAGCACTCAAATGAAAACATACAATCAGGTCAAACTGAACTACTCACGAAATGCTTCGCCTCGCCTTTGTATTGTACCTCGATAACGGGCTTGCCCTCCCTGCTGATGACTTTGAAGGGGAAGTGCTTGAGATCAGCCTGGACCTCGGCATCCTCGAATCGACGACCGATCAGACGCTTAGCGTCAAAGACAGTGTTAGTGGGGTTCATGGCGATCTGGTTCTTCGCGGCATCGCCGATGAGACGTTCGGTGTCGGAGAAGGATACGTACGAGGGCGTTGTACGATTGCCCTGGTCGTTTGCGATGATCTCCACTCGGTCGTGTTGCCAGACACCGACACACGAGTATGTCGTGCCCAAATCAATGCCGACAGCTTTTGATGATGACATCGTGTTTTTAGTCTACACAAGACAGAACATCGAGTCAGTTATCCTCGTCCACTACGACGAATGCTAATACTACACTACCCACCTAAAGTTTTAAGAGAAGAAATAGTCGTGAATGAAGTTGATGAAGACCAACGATGTTCAAAATGATACAAGGGGCGTGCATTCTGCGAGACGGGTTTATATACACACATACATTCTCTGGCCTTCGGTGACCTTCCAGGTCCTTCTTTTACCTTCCCGCTCATCATGCGTCATATACACCCTCTTTAGGCCTGATATTCCCACGATTACAGCTCGTCTCAATACATTTTAAGTAGCAGCCTCCTTACTTTGGAACTCTTTAGAACCGTACAGCAAAGTACAGCAATCCGTAGAAGAATGCAGAATGAACGAACGTCATCTTGTGTGATCATAGGTTCCTTGCATACGAAAGCGGCAGTCACACCGTACATAGCAATCGTCGTCCATTAGGAAACGAAAGGACATCATCATTCATCAGGAGAATAAAGATCGGAAACACATTTACTAAACAGCTATAGGTATGCAGCGTGTCGGTATCCTACCGTGCTCTAATCGGCACAAAAGTGTACCATCGAGACCCTTCATAGATAAAAGGTGGAATGCAGCATCATACGGTGGCCAAAAGAAAGAAAATAGGACATGTATTGAAAATGGGCAGACAAAGCTTTACTTTGGCAATGCGCGTGCAACGTTCCAGTGCCGAATATCAGATACAGACAATGCAGTGCACCTATACATCGATGAAGGCATAGCACTAAAGTGAAACCTGAGGATACTGAGTAAAAGGGATATAAGGAGGCGCGATATAGCGATGATATTAAATTTCGTCTCACCACTATCCAGGTCTTCAGCGCCCTTCAGGAGCTCCGTGCATGAAGCCGCGTGCATCGTCCAAGCTTCGATGTGCTTCGAGATCTCTTAACACAGTTGGATCAACTACGGATGGCAGGCACTATGAGATTTTATCTCAGCGAACCGTGAACAGTTTGATTCATACCAGGGAGGACACTCTTCCTTCTTACATGAGGGGTCTGGTTGTTGATTGCAGGGTTTGTGAACTCTTGCATAGCCTCTCCGTACGCATTCTGCCAAAAAAAGTTCAGATATTGTCAGATAATGGACGATGACGACGACAAATGAATACAAGACGAAATGAATGACATCCGATGCAATGATAGCCTTCAGCCTGCAGGAAAAGAAGAAACATGTACCTCAAGGCCTGGATCTGCCATCGGCACTCTCTCAATCCCTCCGCTTTCATCCAGTTCCTGAGCAATTTCCGCATCGAGCGATGCCGCGCTGAGATCCATTGACAGATGCTCAATATCGATGTCATCGACGGGTGGGGGTGGTGGAGGAATTATTTCATCATCGAACCCTTCTGGAAGCTTGCCACCGGCTTTCTGTCTCGCTATTTCTCGCATCTTGTGCCAATTTTCATACGCTTTGATACGTTTTTGGCGTTCTCTGGAGAGATAAGGATTTAAGATGCAAGTCGTGGTGACTTGAAGGACTTCTCAAATGAAAGATGGACGTACGCAATGCGATTTTGCTTGAATTGCTGCATCGCCTCTTCGAACAACTCTGGATTGATCTCCATAAACATTTTCAACGCACTGTAGACCATGCCATGGATGGTCCTACAATACTCTCAGCAGGAATAAACGAGCACCAGCGAAATCATTCTCACCTATTCCAGTGCGATCTCGAGTTGATGTACAATGACGGGAAAATAATAGGCAAGATGGTAGCCAAGTTATCCGTCATCAAGTTGACGATGTACTCGTTGTTCCAGTAATAAAGAGCGCGCTCTGCCACCTGGAAGTGCTGACTGTTAACGCAGCGAGCCAGCTGCTGGAAAAGCGGCACGACGATCTTCGGAAACTCTGCCGGATCAATCACATCGAGGACTTCTTCGACCTCATTGAGGAACATGACTTCCTTCGGCGAATTTACCTTTGGCCAAAACTTGAACAGTCCGAGGAGTACATCTTCTGCGAGACCCGGGTCCTTCTCAAGGAACTGTACCACGCAATACGCGAGCTGCGGGTGATAAAGCGATAAGCTCTTCACCTTGTGTAGTGGAAGTAGTACACGTGTAAGGAAGATTTTATGTTCATCCTTCAACGGCTGAGCAAAGCCATTGATAATCGACCCAAGAATTTCAAGCAGCTCTGCGATGCCGTTATGCCGTTCCGTTTCGTAGATAAATTGGAAGAACACGTTGTTGATCGAACGTCTGATAAATGCGCGATGCATTAGGAACTTCCCGTAAATGCGGTGGAGCGTCGTCTTGAGGAAGTCGCGTTCCCGTGGATCTTCCGAATCAAAGAGCTCGAGAAGATTGAGCACGAATTGCTGGTCGACATATCGTTTTGCTATGTTGGTATTGAAGTCCGGAGACTCGACGAATCGGAGGAAAAATTCATAAACAATCTGAAGATGAGGCCATGCAAGCTCGAGAACCGGCTCATCTTCTTCCGGATCGAAAGCATCGCCCGATGGGTTGGTTTGAGGGGGTATAGAACGGAAGAGATTCGTTGCAAACTATGCTACAAGTTAGAACTGCGAAGCAAATGAATATATTTGAACTGGCTGACCATGTTAACGACCTCGGGGTATATTCTTTCAGTTATGACATTGCGTTGAGTCGTTATATATTCTAACATTTCAGTGAGAGTCTGCGCCTTGATCTGCTTGCCCTTGAGCTCGGAGCTTGCATCGTTGAAGTCGAATATGACTTTGCACTGGCCAAGTTTCCTTATGAACAGTTCTGTTCGCTCCTGAGGCGGTGTCTCTGCATATACAGTTAGAGCATGTTGACAAGATAACCGCGATAATAGCTCACCGCTGAACGACGGCAGATACGTAATCTCTACTCTCTCAGACGGTACAAATCGGCTACTACGCTGCTTCCGCGGAGGCTTTCCGATGATCGGAATCGTGTCTCGTGGAGTTTGGCCGCGTAGACGATTGAGCGTGCCCGTGCCTGCACGAGGAATATCGCCGCCCAGTGATGTCCGCTCAGAGTTCGGAGCCTGGTTGCGACTGTTAGCATCCGGCATTGTATCCGGACTCACGACTACGATAGGTGGAGCGGGCGAGGCACGATCTGGCTGGGAGTATCCCCGGCGGTCGGGAGCGGCTGCCACTTGAGCCGGAGTAGGAGTCGCGCCTACATGGACAGGAGGGCGAGATACATATGCACCATTTGACGGACCAGTGTTTACATGCTGGGTTGTATCTCTGTGGACGAAAGGCATGCCTAAACCTGACGACGAACCAGACGGGTTCTGTGGTGTCTGCTTCGGTGGAGGTGCTGGTGCGCCATTGCTAGCGTTCGAAGATGTCTTCTCTGACTTGCTTTTGTTGCTACTCGAGTCCTTTCTACCTAACTGTGTTTAAAGATATGTATGAGAGATGAGACCGGTGATAATGGAACGAGCGCATTGCCTACCGAGAACTTTCTGATGTTTTTCATGACGGACGACGTGGTGATTGGAGTCGACGCGCGAGCAAGCGTCGAACACTATCAGACGAAAGAGGGAAACTGGCGAGAAGAGAGCCAGGAGATGAGCGAGTTGAATTATCTGTGCTTGTCCGGTCCAGTCGTGAGCGTGCTGAACATGTAATAGTATCCAGCGATGGATGATGCTCTCAACAGTCACGTTCCGTGTGACTTTCTCGGCACGACAGCTCGCAAGAAATATTATATTTTTCACCTTTTCGGCTTCTTTTCTTGAGTATGAGTATATTAGTATTATTGACCAACAGATGCATGTCAAGACTGAATGTCAAAGTATGATAGATCTCAATCGATGCGATAGTTGACTGCATTTACTCTACTTCACATCATACTGCTATCTGAAAGAACGACACCTGCGAAATCAGTACTCGTAAAAGTGAAAGAGATAATTGAATGGCGAGAGTTCAAAGCCGTGTAGATGAATAGCTACATTCAGGGCTAAATGAACGGAATGTCTGATCAACATCATGCCAAATATCATCCAGGGCAGATGGGTCATGAGTCATCTCGGAGGTAACAGAGAAATCTGCCAAACTGGGTGATACAAAGGCACGCTGGACGGGAGCATCTTAGCATCATGATGAAATATGAAATAGGCTAGATGGAAAAAATTGAGTTCCCAGTACAGTATAAGCCTCACAGCAACCGCGCTCTTACCGAACGGTATTATGCCACCTATACGAATTATATCTTCGGTCGCGGTATCACCTTCATACCGAAGGAGTCGTCCAAGAGTGAGAACACTCGACGAAACGCCAGTCAATCTCCGAGTGCCGGATCTCTTGTAAGGACAGATCACGGCCGCTTTCCGGAGTAAATCAGCAAAGGCAAAGATTGAAAGATATCAGTATTTCGACAAGTCCATGATATCACAGGACATAAGTAGACAAAAGGAGATCACGAATCAGAGACAGTGTGTTAGTGTTATTAGTTCCTTGCCTGGTTTTGAACTAGCAAGAACAAGGACTACTACCAGGTCGTCGGTGGTGGTGGTAGCAGTAGTTGAAAGTAAGGTCCCTGTTCTGGCTTGCTTACGCAAACTAGACTGCCATAAACAGAAATGGTGCAACAATTCAGAGCTTCGGCAACGGTAAATACTCCCTCGTGCACATATCTCCTTCAATTCTCTCCGCTCAACATTTCTCTTGTTCTGTCTCACTTCGCTGTTGTAGCGCGCGTCGCGCTCGACGGAGTCCCTGATGGCCGTTGCCAGCGACAGCGAACGTGCGATGGGCAGAGTCTCCCCGCAAGCGTATTTCTCTGGTCGCGTTTCCCCGCCCGCCAGTGGTGTCCTGACCAAAGCGCTCGTTCTCGACGCGATTGCGCGCTCAATCGACGATGGCTGCACCCTTGATCTTAGCAATAAGAACCTTGCCGATGTTGGTGAAGCGGGTGCCGAGGAACTTGCTCAGGTTGGGAGAGGAGAAGACTTGTTGGACGAGTGTCGCATTCTTCGGTACGCTCAAGTAAACTCTACTTTCTCGATGACTCTTCTTCTAAATTCCGCGTCTTCTCTCAAGAATTGCTCTTGTTGGAAACTATTTATCTTCTTTACCTATGTCTTTTGCGCGTATTTCGCGTCTGCGATACCTCACTCTACGATCTAACAGCTTCACCGTGTTACCTGAAGTGGCAAGTCACGAAATAACTACGCTAGTATATGTCCTGACGTGAATCCAGCTTACCGTCATGCCGTCCTTGGAGATTCTCGACCTCAGTAGAAATAAAATTAGGGGCTTGCCAACCAACCCAGGCACACTTGTCAACCTTCGGGTACGGGTGCTGAGGCATTTTGATCGGGTGCAGTGTTACTGATGAATGGTTCTCTGTTACTCTTATAGGTTATATCCCTAAGTCGAAACAAAATCCGGAGGCTCCCCTCGTATCTATGGAAGTTCAAAAACCTCACTGTGGTGAAAGCTGACCACAATCCGATTGAATGGCCTCCACGAGAAATTATGGAACCCGAAGATGACTTGGAAGACGCAGACGTGATGCACAGCTGGGTAGAAACCCTCAAGTCCTGGATTGCTGAAAATGGTGTGGACGAGGAAAAGACTGTTACGCCTCCCTTGGAAACTCAGTCGGAAACCGGCTCCGCCGTGAAGAGCGTACCGGATCACGCTCGCAACGCGTCCGTTGACTCTGAACGATCAATTTACTCGACATCTTCCTATGAAACCTCTGTTAAGGACAGCAAGCCTGATAGTCCTCCACCTATTGATACGGCCAACGCCTCACCTTCGATTGCCGAAGGCATTTCCGCTTCACCGGAATCTTATTTGCCAACCCCGGAAGATTCGCTACCTTCTGTCGTCGATGACACGGAGCGATCATCACATCCTGCCCACGGTAGGAATAGGTCCTATGCACCAGGAGGCGAAGTACGCAAGCGGGGTCTTTCCGTGCAAAAGAGCTTACCAGATTTGCGAGTAGCAAGCCGACAAGTGTCCCTTGCGTCGAAAGCAAAATTAAGAACGCCTTCTGTCGATGGACTCAAAAAGTCTCCTAATGAAAGTTCCGTTCCGACTGCAGAATCTTCCACCCAGAGTGTGCAGGCTTCCGCTCGACCACGACCACCGCGATTACCTCGTCACGAGCCGCTGCCTTCAATATCTGAGCGAAAGGTGCCGTCAATGGACTTCGAGCGCAATTCGTATTTTCGCAGATACTCTTCCCTTCCGGCAGCGGCCATCTCAAAAATGACTCCGCCTGCGTTATTATCTGTGATCGATTGCGTTCGCGGTATCCTTTTTGCTGTCACCCAAGTATACCAGAGCCTCCAACATTATACCGTGCACTGCATTGACGAGCGACTTTCCGCGGTGTTGCTGAAGGTCCTGGTTCCCGCGAGCTCTTGTTTGATGCAATTAATCATTGCACTTGACAAATTCGATTCAATGAGCAAGCGCGGATGCCCGCCGCCATTTGTATGTCGAGCCGTCATTGAGAGTTGCAAAGACAACGTAGCCATGTTTGGGAAGGCCGTCGGCGTTCTTTCTATGCAGCTGAAGGTGTTCGCATCACGAGAGGACGTGCGTTACTCTCGACAAATGCTTTTGGTGTTGTATGGCGCGACGGCGGAAATCTCGAATTCGTGGCAAGGGATTCTCCCACATTTAGAGTCGATTGAGGCTTTGCTGCGTGACGATCAACTCTCTCCATCCTCGACTGCAGTAATGACAACCCCGGCGCCTCCGAGAGTGTCTTCATTTAAATCACACTTACCATCCCAGGCATCATCGAGCCGCGTCGTGTTTCCTCCAATAGCCGAACAACCAGAACCGCCTCTCGCTTCCTCGCAAATGGACGATCGAACCGGGTCACCTAGCGTCAGTGCACAATCCGTGCAATCAGACGTATCGATTCCGACAACTACTCCGCCAATGAGAAGAACAGTTCCATCGGAAGGTCGTTCGCGTGTGAATCGACGCCATGCGGGCTCATTCAGCGTGAAGGATGTGGAGATAGGGCGATCCTTGCCTTCGAATGCCGAATTGTCGCCTCCTGCTGGCGGGCTCGCGAGTGGGGCAACTACGCCGACCCCTCGGGCATATACAGGCCCAATTAGAAGAGATGCTTCTTCTGGAAGTCCAGTACCTCCACTTCCTAACTCTATTCCTTCTCTCTCGCAATCACAGCTTTCTCCTGGTATGCACTCTCGACAGAATTCTGGACAAAATGCAACTGTCGGAACCGCGCAGTTATCTCTTCCCGGACCGTCAAAGGGACAGCCAGACGCGCCGACGAGTTCAGGTGCGCTTGTTGATAAGGAAGCCTTGGACGCGATGGGAGCTGCTGTACGAGCGGCTTCCGCAGTCTGGACGACACTTGAAGAGATTGCAAACGATGTGGCTGGAATTCCTATCGATATCCACAGCACTCTGGCCAAGGCTCAGTCTGTGACGCGCAGGTTAGGGGACACCATACGAGCAACTCAGGAAGGGCATTTAAATGCCGACCGCAAGGCTCTGCGTGAGGACGCGCACGTGTTCATCAGAGTAAGTAATCTAAATATCTCATTGAAAGCTATCTATGTCTGTATCTCTGTTTTCTCATACTCCTCCTGTTTCAGACTGTGGTTACGCTATCAAAGTTCGTCAAAGACTATAGTGCCGCGCATCGACTTTCTGGGCAACTCAGAAGCGATATGGCGAAGCTTACGAATGCGACGCAAGGCTTTGTGATGCTTCTCCACGTGTCATCGTTCGCACCGTCGACGCCACGCCCATATTCACCCTCTGTGAATTCAAGCCAAATCACAATCACCACTATAGGCAGTGCGAACGCTGGTGGATCGCAATCACCTATCGTTGCTAGCTCGAATGGTTCGGGAACAGAAGAAAAGTCCCAGGTGAGCACGTCAAGCGCTACATTAGGCCGCAGTCGGAGCGCGCAACCTTCTGCGAGCTCGAAGCTCGTCCCACTCAACTCGTCCGGTTCAGCACCCCGTAGTGCTCAACCGCATCAACAGAATTTCAAGGTTCTTGCAACGCCACGAGCTAACGGTGCCTCCAAGCTTCGCAACGGCGATCTCGCTGCATCTTTGGATGCCTGTTTGGCAATCGACACGCATACTTAAGCAAACGGATTATAGCCTCACTGTACTCCCCTGTTTAATTTGCTTAGACGGTTCTTTGACGATCTTGATGATCTCAACTCGGCTGTTCCGAATAATGACGACTTTCATTCATTCACGCTTTCTTTTTTTCTTCCTGCCTGATTCGTTCTCAGAAGACTTTCGTTGCAATCGTCGTCTCTTTCTGTTTTTTTCCTTGTCTTGTATCGTAAATTATCTCTCTGTTTCTTCATCCTGCTCGGTCGGTTCCGTTCGTTTTTCTACCTCTACTTACAGAAGAGTATTTGATATGTATCACCGTCAGTGCACCTTTTCACATTTCTCTCATTCACTCTCTTTCTGTTTTCTTTCTTTTTTTTTTCGCTCCTGCATAGTCTCGTTCAATCAGGTTCCCGTCAATACAGCATTGCGCATTGCTTATCTAGCACTTTTATCTGCCAGGTGCATCAAAATAAATCTAGACTCATCATTCATTTGTAGCGCTGATTTGATCATCGGTTCCCCGTGTATGGATGAAGCGATTATAACTACCGATTTTGAACTCCGCTTCAACTTCAGGGTCGACTTTTCCATATACCCTAGGCCTTTGTACTAGTATTACGACAGCGACAAGCATCCCAATCGCAATTCTGTCTTTACTATTGCTAACGGTCCAATTCAATTGCTATTTTCCTATAACAATTCACTGTTGCTTGCCGACTGGCCGCGGCGTATCAACCCACCGGTGAAACGGAAAATTCAGCTTGCCGTCCCACGCTGAATCGCAGTTGCATCAAATTCCCTGAAACGCCGAACCCGGAGGCCTCTTATTAATATCTGCACCATTATCACTTGCGAGCTCGGAGTCTCCTCTTGCGCCCGTCTTCTTGAGTCCACCGGGCAAAACATAGACGTATAGACGAACCTGGGACTCGTATCTTGTTACTTGGCATACTATTAGACAGTTGCAAAATCTGAGCTATGATGCATCTGCATTCTCTTTCTCTCGGGGAATCTCTTCTCTTTGACGTTTTCTGTGCTTTGGTAAGTGCTCAAACGGACAACTACTTGGCTTCTGGTACTCACGGTTATTACCTTAGTCAGTTCATAGAATTTATAATAAATATGAAGTCGAACCTACCAGGCTGCTTCCTACATTTTTCCTACTCGTAGCAGTACCAGCTCTACCATATTATTTCCTTGCCGCACATCTGAAGTCAATCGTCCTCAGTCTTTTTCTGACGTACTCGCTCTTCTATGTCACGCTTCTATCATCGATTGTTCTCTATCGCATATCGCCAATGCACCCGTTGGCGAAATATCCCGGCCCGCTGTCCTTGAAAATATCAAAGTTCGCGGCGATGTATCATGCGTCCGGAGGAAAGCAGTATAAATATTTCAAGAGCTTGCATGATAAATACGGGCCTTTTGTGCGCGTCGGTGAGCACTTTCGTTCATTCCGCCCAAGGAGTGGTTAGACGAGAGGATATTCTCACTTAGGTCCCAACGAATTGTCTGTGGTCGAAACTGAAGCAATTCCACCTATCCTAGGTCTGGATGGAATGAGAAGAGGCCCTTGTAAGTACAGTCTAAGTGAATTCCCGTCGTACTCAGTTCTGATCCGCATCCAGTGTGGGACGCTCATTGTTCACCGGGAACGATTCGACATCTACTTGCATTGCGGAATGTCGGACAACACAATGAGCGCCGCAAGTTATGGAATCATGGGTTCACCTCAGCATCTATGAAAGAACTCCAACCAGCAGTGGAGAATCGGGTCCTCGAACTCGTCGAGGAACTCGGTAAACAGGCTTCACGAGAGGAAGAGACTTCACTGGATCTTGCACAGTGGATGGCCAGCTTCACGTAAGTACTGTCGGGAGGTCTTCGCTGATTATTTGCTGACGAAGTAAGATAGATATGACTTTATGGGAGACATGGTGTATGGATACCAGACTACTTGGGTGTGACCGTGCTGATAATGTGCTATAGATTTGGCGGAGGTTTCTCGTTCATGCGTAATGGCGATGAAGTTGGAGTGCGAGAGATGCTCGAGGGATCCTTGAAGTAAATACTTCTGTTCCAGGACGACACGAAGCAAGGAAGCTAACTTGCCTTGATTGACTAGGGTTGTAGGAATCCTAGAACACGCGCCGTGGGTCGTCGGTCTGCTCCGAAGAGTGGCGAAGGCCTCAGAAAAAGGGCGGAAATATCAGGCATTCGGAATTCGATGCTATGATACGCGCAAGGAGCAAGGAGCGACGAAGAGAGATTTGTTTCATTACATCGTAAGTGTCTGACAGCCTATTCGTCTTTACCTCCTCTCACGAGTTCCCAGACGAACGAAGATGGACTAGAGCGAATGGAAGTTCCGAGAGATCAAGGCCTCAACGAGATTTTTGCTGCTATTATTGCCGGGGCCGATACTACTTCTACTGTATTGGGCGGTCTCTTCTTCCACCTTCTGTCGAATCCCGCTGTGATGGAAAGATTGCAGAAGGAGGTAGACTCGGAATTCCCTCGGGCCGAAGGAGAGCCGTTTGATGCCGTCAAGCTCGCTGGGATGCCCTACTTGAATGCTGTCATGTGCGTCTCATCTTGCTTACATTCGGAAGGGAAGATGCATTCTCACTCATATTTGTCATTATTAGTAATGAGGCTCTCCGTCTCCAGCCACCTTTACCAACTTCGTTGCAGAGAAGTCCCTTGGAAGGAAGCAGAGGTAAGCAAGTAGCTGGAAGGTGAGTTCTTTATCTCGCACAGCTTGGAATATTTATATTCATATCATGCGACTTCAAGATTTGTTCCCGAGAATACAGCACTATACGTTCCGCTTTACGTCCTAATGAGAGACTCGCGCTACTTCTCCCCCTCACCGAACGCATTCATCCCAGAGCGCTGGCTAGACACAACCAGTGGCAAATTCATCACCAACACATCTGCATTTATCCCATTCTCGACGGGACCGGCGAACTGTGTCGGAAAGAACTTGGCTTTGCTTGAGATGCGCATGGTCGTTGCGACGATAATTCAGAGATTTCATGTGAAGTTTGCTGAGGGCTATGATCCGAGCAATTGGGAAGAAGAGCTGCAGGATTTCTTCGTCACGAAAGTAGGGAGACTGCCTGTCATTGTTACCCCGAGAGCGTAGCGAGGCTGTTTGAAGATCCCTACGGTTACGTGCTTGCTTGCTTTTCGCAGGAAGCTCTACCCTCGTCCCTTGAAACACAATGGCACCGGAATTCAATTCCTCTTGGAACCAAAGCACGTACTTAACGTCCACAGCTCTCCATTCAGATTTGTCCCCGAGGACGCTGCAGTATACAGTCCGTAATACATGTATGCGGTATCAAGGGACTCTTTTTACTCTTTTCATTTCCCGAATCCCTCATTCATTCCAGACACTTAATGCGGGATTTTCAATATCAGAACTTCTGCCTGATAGATGGAGTCGCTGTTCCAAATGTGCTACATACATATTCAACGTCTGTAACTAAGCAGAAAAAGATTCGGTTCATAGCCATGTGCATATAATAATGTATGTAATACTGAGTAATACTCATATGTAGAGATTAAATAGGTCTCATATGATTTATGCAAATTATCTCGTGTACAGCTTTCTCCCGAAGTCTAGACTCCGCTCAAATTCCAACGCGTTGCGATCACGTGCCCTCGATCTTTGAAAGTTGAGCCCATCCTGTCCTCCTTGGACTTTCACAATAGTCAAGGTAACTTTCGATGCCACCAAGCTCAAATCCAACCGAAATCAATTCGCCTCTTTCCGGTGCGCGGCAAACTTCGTCAGCCGAAAGGATTGCAAAATACACCGTCATCTCATGCAAGTCCGTCTTTCCATCTCTCGATTGCTTCTCACTCATTAAGTCTAACATCTTCTTGAACTCTGAAATAGCTCTAGCAGGTGCCACACTGACGGCAATCTATGAATCTACGATCGGGAGAGCACGAGCTATTCGTGAGCTTGAGGCTCGGAGAGCCAGCTCAGACTCGGGACTTATCAGTGGGCGAACCAATGTCGGTCAACTCGGAAAATTGGGTGAACATATTGATGCGGCCAAGATCTATCGACACAACACGGCATTATTGACTGCCTCCGCGGCTCTGAATAGTGGGCTGGTTGCGTTTGCGTTCTTCAGTGAGTCGATTCTTTTTGGCCTCCCTTGGAGATGGCAGAGCTTACTGTGATTCTGCTTTTGCAAGGCTTGCGCGAACGTGTTATCTCTCCGGTACTTGCTGGTACTCGAAGTAGTACCAGTCAAACTGGTGATGTGGATCGGCCCTTGACTTGGTCAACCATGCGAATGCATCACCTCGAAGACTCTGCTCTTACCGGTGCGCTTCTTGGAGGAGTGTTCAATGCATGGAAGAGTAAGTCTTTCTCCTATCCACTCCCTTGTTTACATACAAGCTGATATTTTCACTATCTCGTCTACTTTTTTGTTTGATTGTGTTAAGGGGGATCAAGAGGTGTTCTTCCAGGAGCGTTCACTGCTTCGCTGGCGTGTACCACGCTACAGTTACTGGTCAACGAGCTTGATGTGCAGCGCGTACGATACGTCTCTCATTCGGACCGATCTTCCACCTCTGCATCTGTTCTTTCTGCATCCGAGTCACAGAACGCAACATCTACAGACGCGAACCAGCGTTCGTTTGGCGAACGCGTGCTTGCATTTCTCGGGATCACAAAAGTTGACGATACAGAGTACCTTCGGCGGCTCAAAGCGAAGCGCGACAAGCATCTTGCGCGGATTAGTGAGCTGGAGGCGCAGATTGAGAAGGAAGGGAGGGAAAATGATGATAGACCCGAAAAAGACGAAAATGAATCGAATGGCAGGCCAAGTTGAGGTAGGGTAGATTGGATACTTGAATGTGGAACGGACATTGCATCAATCACAGGCAATATATCAATTACCCTACTTTTGACGCACTATACGTGCATTAGATGTGCAATTGCGGTTTCGATGACGTCTTCTCATTCTCCTCTAGCTCAGTCCCGACCATTACATCTTCCGCCTTTCCTCAGCTTTCTTCTAATTTTCCTCCAGGTTCGACAGTATCTATGGCGGGGTTCGGATTGTCGTTGGATGAGCATGTATGCAGATGCCATAACTCTACAGCACCTCGCTTCTTGTCTGCATGCAAGCCCGCAATCGCAAACATAGCGACGATCTCCGGCTCTTGATTCTCAAGTAGCCTATGCGATGAGGACGTCAAGATGTCGACCTTCGCACATCTGGATTGCGCGGAGCAAATTGTTTGTAGTGCACCAGGTGGCATATCGCCTTGTCTCGATCTTGAACTTGAGGAAAGATTTGAAGAGAGGCGGTGCAGTTCGAGTTTTCTGGAGACTGTACAAGAGAGAAGTGTATCCGGCGTGATGAATTGTCTGAAAATGGCCTTTGTCAGTTTTGGAAGGAAAGGCAAGGAAAGGCAAAGAAAGAGCACGAACAATCCAGCG
This sequence comes from Sanghuangporus sanghuang, assembly GCA_009806525.1. Taxonomy (NCBI): domain Eukaryota; kingdom Fungi; phylum Basidiomycota; class Agaricomycetes; order Hymenochaetales; family Hymenochaetaceae; genus Sanghuangporus; species Sanghuangporus sanghuang. The sequence continues at coordinate 416,464 of VVIT01000001.1, read as the reverse complement.
ATGAGGCTCTCCCCGATTTTGATGAAGAACCCTTCCTCTCCGTTCAATCCTCCCCACTTTCTACTTCGTTTCACCTTGACCTTGTTCTTTTTGCTAAGTTCTGACTGTGTTGATTTCACCCCACCTAAACCAACCCATATGCGTCCATCTGCTGTGCCTGCTGCAACTGCTCCTTGAGAAGAAAGCGTGAGGGCGGTAATGAAGGGTGGAAGTGATGAAATGCCTGGCGCGAGAGCAGGTGAGGGTGCTGGATAAAGGAAACGAAACGACTACGTTAGCTTTAGCCGGTACTGGTAATCGGAAGTAGCAAAAAAGCGGAAATACAAGAGAAAGAACAAGAATTCTTACCGACATCAAATCGCGCAAGGAGTGTTCGAAGCTTGAAGTCGTGCAGGAGAAGAGCACAGTCATAGCCTCCCGTGAGCAGCTCACTCGGTCTATCTGGTATGAAAGATGCAGTCCAAGCAATCTATGAAGCAATTGTTAAGACTGCAAGCCTAAGGGAGAGTGTCACTTGAAGAACAAACGAATTCATGGCTTGTCTTCATTTTTGAAACCTCGACAGACGAGGATGACGTGTCTAGGACGTACACTCCGCCGGTATCTGTCGTGCATGCAAGGTAAGCATGGTTTGCACTTATCTAAAGTCAGATCAGCGTGCTTTGGAACAATCTATAACTCCTATGCTCACTTGGTTGATGACATCTTCGTCATCTTGTCCGACATCCTTCGCAAGGGACGCGTCTGATCGCGTGAGGATCATTTTATTCGTAGATTCGGAGCTTCCGAAGTCAAAGCGATATACCTGATCAACCGGCCATCATTCGGAGCGAATTCAAGACATGGAGAGGAAAGGCTTACACTTTTCCCCGATGCTATCCATACATCCAATTTATCTTCGTCATCGCCAGGCCCGCAGAACAAAATGCTAGAGATGGACGCGCCGAGTCCACGAACGGCTTTTCGGACTTTGGATTCCGGAGGTTTGTACAGACGTACACTTCCATCATCTGCCTCAGTTCCTCATTTGCGTATGTTTGAAGAGTCGGAGGGATAACATAGCGTACCTGAACCGACCGCGAGATGCTTCGCGTCGGCGCTAAAGACACACGCAGTTGCTTGCGAGGGTAGAACTAAAGTCGATGAAAGTGTAGTGCTCATGGCAACTTGTCCTGTCTGACGAGCGGGTAGGTTTCTCGGACTCAGGGAAATATGCTCTCCCTATGGTCAAAAATTGAACCACGTTTGACAGGATCGACTGTCGATCTTAGCCTAAAAAGAAAAAGATAATCTTATCAGATATCTCAGATCTCAGATAATCCATTTGCCGACGAGTCGGAGCCAGTGTTATCATCGTCGCGTCACGTTTCCCCTTCTACACCCGGCCGCCGTGTCTGTTTTGCTCTGATTTTGCGCTGCTTGCAGAGGATTATACCAGGATTATAGCCAGTCAAGACTGGATCAATGATCTGATTTGAGGTGGATCAAGGTTTACCGCGCGAAAGTCCAGGTTGTTGGTCCGGACTTGGCGTGTGGGACACGCATTTGTAAGGAAGAGACAGACCGCAGCTCGTCGTCCATGCGGACATAGTAAATATATCATTATTTAAGGATCTTTAGCTTAGATTCGTCCTTCTGTCTTTCCTTCCCTCTTGCCACCATGTCCACCCCTCAGCGACCGTCGACTCCATCGCTCAAGCCTGAGGCGCAGTCGGGTGGACGCTCACGCTCGCATTCTCGCGCACGCGACTTGCACAGCGCGCAGGCGTTCTCAGTCTCTTATCTTCAAGAGGGTGCTAATGAGGTTCTCCTACCCGAGGCATCAGTAACAGAGGGAGAAGTAGAATTGTTGCATGAGTTCGTTCATCCTCATCGTCGCGATAAGCGTAGAGCGGATACGGAAGCCACCCTCGTTGCTGGGGATTTGGATCCTGAGCAGCAACTTGAAGCCAGCTCTGACAGCGATGCTGACGAAGAAAGAGACGACGAAGACTGGGAGGCCTTGAAGAAGCGTCCTTGGTACAAACGACCTTCGCCATATTGGTACGTTTATACATTCTCGCCACAGCCATAAATTTTCGAAATGTCAAACTGATATGGTATAAAATATTAGGTTGTTGTGCACGACCCCATTTTCATCTATCGCAATGTCTGCATGCGCTGCTCCACGAATTGAGATATACACTCTTCTTGCCTGCAGGCAACACAAACCAGAATACACCGTCGGCGACTGTCCTCATGGCATTGACGTCAACACCAATAATACCTTGCTTACGACGTCGTTCTTTGGACCCCGAGATACACTTCCGATCAGTGATTACCAATATCCGTTGTCAGGATCTAACACCATAAATCTCCTTTTTGACGAGCATGCCTTTGGCACAATCGAATCGAGTGATAGTAAGAGTAAATGTGCATCAGATCCGGTCGTCCAGGCGGCGGCCGCAAAGATTATAGCTGGTAAGTAGACGCTCTGAATCTCAACTCAATATCTTGTGAGTTCACTAAGTCTATCTTTAATAGTAATGACGACAACTATGGGGATCCTTGGATGCCTCACGACTGCGTTCTGGGGTTCGGTGAGGTTGTAGTATGCTTCAAGCTAGACAAGAGCTGAAATAATCGGGTTATGCTTTAGCTTTCCGATAAGTACGGCCGGCTACGCGTACTTGGTATCTCTGTCATAGGTCTGCTCTTCAAGTGTGTATGAAGGACAATGTGCTAGCCTCATATCGCTGACCAAGAACGTCGCGTTTACTAACAGCGACTTCATCTTCATTTCTGTGTTCTTCTTTTCCAAGAAACTTCCAGGAGGCTACTGGTTCCTCCTACTCGGTCCGATCGTAGAAGGTGCCTTAGGAGGTTCGCCCGCCTGTTCTTGTATTCCAGTCTTCATTCGAATTTAATCTGAAACGAATACTGTGATGATTCCAAACAGGACTAACAAGCATGATCGCTGCCATACACGCATATATAGCGGACGTGACTTCACCTGGTGACCGATCTCGACAATTCTCCCTAGGCGCTGGTCTGCTCTTTGTAGGAATGGCATTTGGTCCGACTTTCGGCTCTGTCCTTGTACGCGTGACGCACACGCCCATGGTGGTATTTTACCTTGCCACAGGTTTGCACGCCTTATTGGCATTGTACGTGTGGACTATCGTGCCTGAGAGCCTGCCCAAGAGGCGTTCAAAAGGCGAATCGGAGGAGAGCAGAAAAAGCCCGTCTTGAAGAAGCTAGAACAGAGGTTCAGGCAGCACTTGTACACGGGGTGCAAGAAAGATGGAAAGCCGTCGGAAGAACGAAAGTACTGTTCTCGTTCTTGAGTCCTTTGAGCATTTTTGCGCCTGTGACACTTGAGAACGCTCCTGCTGGTGCATCTCTCAGTAAGAAGCGGAAGGATTGGAGTTTGACCTTCATCGCGGCGAGCTTCGGATTCTCCTCATTTGTAATGGTATGTCCCTCCTGCATTTCCCTAGCTGTGTCGCTGCTTCTGAGGCACACTCTCATTTTCTATGCTTTAGGCTTCGTACCAGTATAAGTTCCAGTATGCTGCAGCTACTTTTGGGTGGACGTCCGAAGAGGTACGTGTTCGCATTACAGCGGCTGATGGAGTTCAGCTTATTCGAGGGAAACATAGCTTGGCTACTGGCTAAGTCTTGTCGGTGCTTCCAGAGCTATTTACTTGACACTCATGCTTCCATGTGAGCTATTCCATCGAGTCATAGCACAGAAATACATTGACACAGGGAAACGTGGGTGATACGTCTGCATAGTTATCATCAAATTCTTCAATCGACGCAAGCAACCTATTCAGCTCCCAGTCGAGCCCTCTGAGCCACTTGATTTGGGTTCTTCTGAACCTTCATCCTCGACTCTCGGAGATACATCGTCTTCGTCCTTCCCACCAGACCATTCTCATCAGCCCGCTTTACGCAAGCGATCTCGCTCGCCCTCGACACCTACTCTAGCACCACATTCATCGACCTTTGACCTTCATCTTGCGCGGTTCTCCCTCGGATGGGAGGCTATCTGCTACGCTCTCATTCCACTCGCTCCAAGTGCAGGCATTTTCAGCGTGCTTGGGTGCCTTGCTGCCTGGGGTGGAGGATTCGCTCCGGCTGTGCAAGCTCTCGCTCTGGAGACGTATATGAAGCGGAATTCCATGAATCTCGGTAATCAGCAGGCTGATGAACAAAGACGTTTGAATGGGAACGGAAAGGCGAAAGAAGGAGAGATGGAAACGGGGAGGTTATTTGGCGCGTTGAGCGTCGTGCAATCCATGTGGTCAGTGCATATATTCAGTTCACATCTTTACCTTTCTTTCGGATTATTTCTTTGTAATTACTCATCTGAGCGCTACCTTTCCTTCCTTCAGCTCGCAAATATTCGGACCGACGCTATTCGGCGTGACGTACGCTGCAACAGTCGGGACGTACCCGACTACGATCTTCTGGCTCTCAACTCTTTGCGTCACCCTCGCGCTCATCTTCATGCTGCTCGTGCATTTACCGCGAGGAACAAAACACGGCGTGCATATACCCGGCCATATTTCTCCTGACGATGCTAGTTCCAGCGATGTCGACTTGGAGGGTGCACCGACTCTGGAGCGCGAGGCCACGCTTGTGGATGTGAGCGATGGCTTCGATGCAGAGGGTGATACAACTCGGAAAAGAAAGTAATGAGGGAGCCAACGTCGGTATGGATGAGCATGCTAGGCTTGCCTATCCCTTCGTGGCCGGACATATCATCACGTCAACAACAGCGCCCACCCATTACCTCTCCAACTGGTTATCTCGTCTGATTCGAAACTGAACTGAATTTTTGTGATCGTTCTCGCCATATGCGTACCCTTTCTCTTTCCGGCACCTTGCCTGTGAGTCATACATAGCTTCCTACTTAGAATTGTCCATTCGCACACGTACTCTAAACGGCGAAGAGGCGCAGAATGCATGTAATAATGTAGATCAGAATACACTATCCGTTGTAGAGCGTAGCGTCAGTAATGAGAGCAATGAAGCGTGTTACGATATGCAAAGCTCCAGAAGCTTGGTAGTATGAGAAGGAAAGAGGGGGGGGGGGAAGATCAGGATAGAAATAAACAAGTTAGTGTAGAACAACAAGGTACAATCCAGCGATGAGAGGACAAGGAAATGAAATAAAAAAACATAGGCAATACGACACGAATAACTCAAAGACCAAATCAGTTCCGAAATGGGTGAAGCTGATAGTAGAGGGAAGCACGAATTATCATACTTCCCCAGCCCCAGCACTACTGACCGCCTCGCCAACCGCGCCCCCAGATCCTCCTCCTCTTCCCATCCACTTCCACGCCACCAGCCCAAACACGAAGTTCACCAACCCGAACGCGGCGTTCCCCAGTCCGACGAGCCAGAGGAGCGTCCAGAGCGCGCCGACAATGCGGTCGAGCGAGCGTCCGACGTAGCGCTTGAGGACCCAGTGTTTGTCGGGCGTCGGCGTGTAGGTCGGTGGGAGCGTTATGGTTGGAATTCCTTTTTCTTTTTGGGGTGTCGATGTGGATGTGGATGTGGTTGGGGAGGGACGGATGGGGGAAGAGGATAAGTGTGTTGGGACGAGGAGGAGAGCTACGACGGGTTTCTGTAGGCGAGATATTTGTTATTTACGATGTATGAAAGAGGGAGGGCAACTTGTACGTACGTGATCCGAGGTGGTGTATGAGGGTATAGATGTGTATAAGATCGGCTCAATGCTCGATTTCTCTGGTAGATCTGGGGAATCGAAGTACGATGCGAACATCACACGATCTGTCCATGCAGGCAATCGCTTTTCACTGGACGGGCAAGAATCGCGAAGACAAGCGCAAGCAGTGAGTACGATTGAGGCAATCATGGTCTGGCGAAAGGTGGAAGGGACTCACTTGTATCTATCGACCTCCTGCAGCTTGTACTTATACGTACATTTGAATTGCCAGAAGTCTCCCTCGTGAAGTCCGACAAATACACGGCCCTTCCGGCGTTCGATGAACAGCTCGTCGTACTCCTTCAACTTCTCCCGTTCCAAGTCGTCCTTCAGCGTTTCAATCAGCTGTGCTCCTGTATTCTGTGCTGGCTGTGAAGCATCGCCGTTTGCAAGGGGAGTTATAGATCCGGGCGACGAAGAAAATGTAAGTCTGAAGTTGAGGTCGCCGAGGAAGAAGAGATGCGAGGTGTCGTATATCGTTGTATACCTCTTAGAGGAAGTCGAGAGGGACGGGAAAAGGAGCGTCCCGACGATATGATTGTAGTCCAGGATACGCTGTTCCAGATTTCCGGAGTGCGCTGTAAGATGGGCGTTCACGAACCTGATATGACATCCTTAACTCAGTTTTACACCCAGAACAAACATTTTCAAAAGGCAACACCTACGTGAACGTCTCTCCCGCATCCTCCTCACGATCGCCTCTCACTCTAAACCTCACCCCAATGGCACCCTTATTCCCCATCCACGCCGGTCCGCACCCGGTCCATTGAGTCTGTACGTCGCATACTTTGCTCCCGAGCACCTCATCACGTACATACACGAGCAGCGCTACACCGACGTTAACGGTCTTCGCGACGAGCATATAGCTCTCCCCGTTCGGCGCGTGCTCCTCGATCTGCGACCGGATGAGAGCGTCTCGCGAGTCGATCACCTTGCGGGATATGCCAGATACTATCTCAGTTTCATAGCGTTTTTTCACGAGACGTGAGATTCATAATAATAACAATAACAAATCAAACAAATCAAAACACCTTAAGCGCTTGTCGTATACTTAAAGAAATGCAGTGACTCACGTCCGAGGTGGAGAGGCAACAACTCCTGAAACCCAACCGCAACAATGTCCGGTACCTGCTTCCCCCTCGCAAGGAAGTTCGAAACCTTCAGCGTGGGGGCGAGCCAATCGACAAGGTCCTGCGGTAGTCCAGCATTCCCCTGTAAGTTTGTATTGTACGTCGCAATCTGGACAAGCAGCTTGTTGTCCTCTGGATGTATCTCTTCTGGAGCAGTCATCGTCGACACTAAAGCTACCAGACGGCACAGTGAAGTGTGAAGGAGCGAGTCGCCTTGATGAAGGTGAAGAGAAAGCTAAGTTAAGTGCCAGGTGCTATTCGCATGTATCAATTGATTGAATCCGGTATATCGAACGAGACCAAGTCAGCAAATCAGAAGAAATCAATATTCACAGGCATTCATCTTGGTTGGAGTCTGACTTGGAGAATCATTGGAGCAGATTGGTCACGAGCCAAGACGCGTCGCGGTCACGTTTGCAGTCGGAATTTCAATATTACGTAAACACATGTTTCTTTGGCAGCAGCAAGGATACAAGTACAAAGCTTACTATCGAACTTACTAGCCACAGCGTAAACGAAGCTACGTTAAAAAAATCATTCAGAATAATAGACAGCGAAATCGTTGTTGCAGAGGAAAAGGAAATGCTGAAAGAAGCCGAAGAAAAAATAAACATGCATATGTGAAACTCATAGACTCTCTCGCTTCTACCGAGTCACAATTTTCCGATCTAGTGCACCCTCGGCTTTAGATGCGTTGCTTGATGAGTGACTTCAATCCGTCCATGGAAATAGCTAGATAAAAAAAGACACTATAAGTATTAGCTCTTTCGAGGACAATGTGGAACGCACATTTCGGTCTCTCAATTGGCAAACCAAGCGCACGATCCCATACATACTGCGTTAATGCTCCGAGAGCTATTTCAATCACAAAGAAATATTAGAGATGTATGCTCGATAGTGCACAGAAAATCAATAACGTACAACGAGAAACGCCGAAAATGACTGTGTAGTATTTGAACTCGCGTAGGCCATAGTGGTAAAGCAAGCATCCAGACCCAGCATCCACATTCGGATACGGGTTCTTCGTCTTACCATGTTCCTTCAGTACCTCGGGTGCGACCTCGGACGTCTACAAAGAACAAACATCATTGGCATCACACTCGAGCTGCTATAGTTAGAACAACCAACCAATTTGACAAGCTTAATCGTCGGGCTCTGCAGCAGCTCCGGGCGGGCATCGCAGAACTGTAATAGTGCCGTGAACCGTGGGTCCGTCGCACGGAGCACACCGTGTCCGTATCCAGGAACGACTTGTCCACTCTTCAGCGTCTTCCAGAGGTACTCCCGGATGATCTCGGGCGTGATGTTGTTCTCCCCTACTTCGTTCAGCATCATGAGTTGCCATCGGAGGACTTCCTGATTCGCCAAGCTGTAAGATAGAGAAAAGTCGGCTTTAATTCCCGGGTAGATGGGACAAAGACATACCCGTGGAGAGGACCGGCAAGACCCAGCAAGGAAGCGGAGTATGCGAGGTACGGATCGGACAACGCTGAGCCGACGAGATCTAGTAGCAAATCATCACATTAGTATTCGTCGGATTCATCGGAAATGATAATAAAACTTACGTGCAGTGTGGGCAGAGACGTTCCCGCCCTCATGATCTCCGTGAATCGCAATGTACAAGCGCAAATACTCCGTCAAGTCTTCACTGCCACCGAAGCCAAGCATATTCGTATAGTTGCCTAAGAGAGAAAGGGGGAATCAGAACTCTTACCGTCACAGCTGTAGTTGAGCTATTTTACTAACCGACAAGGTCCAAGTCCTTGTTCACAGGAGGCACCGGCTCACGATTCTTGTACACGTTCTTGTAAACACGAGCAGCAAGAGTAGGAAGACGCGCAATAAGTGTCAGCGAGTCTTCAAGTGCAGGTTTCCAATAGTCCTGCTTCTTCATTCCTCCTTCGTACGCCTTCGCGAATTGCGAAGTCGAATTGAGCGCAGCAACTCCCATAGAGAGCTGGGTCATGGGGTGAAGTGTCGACGGGAAGCTAGAAACGCCTATATAAGTTTAAAGAGGTGCTGAATGCGCAGGACGTACGAATCGACGAGCTTCACGATCTCCTCAGGCAGCTCTCCCTTGTCGGCCAACTCCTGCGACAGTTCGCGCGTCTGCTCGGTAGTGGGGACCTTGCCCGTCAAGAGCAGCCAGAGCATACTCTCGGGTATGATCTCCCGCCCACCCGGTGCAGGCGGGAGCAACTTCTGCGTTTCTGGGATCGACAAACCGTGGAAGTGGATACCCTAGATATAGATATGTCCACACATTATAGTGAATGTAGCGAAATAGTGCATAGCGAAAGGTAGATTGGATGTTTTTTTTTTCGGTGCATACGTCCGATGAGATGTGAGAACTATGCAGATGTAATATTTGATTACTGAATTCAAACGGACCTCGTTCGGATCAAGAACGGACGCTTCCCAGAGGAGGACCTTGAGTGTCCTCATCCCCCCGATGATATTCTCGACCTTGATGTCCCCCACAACGGTGTGGCCGTGTTCTTTTCTCTGTCGCCACGGCGATCATACCAAACAATGAGGTGAGGCGTTGATAAGAGGTGAAGAGACACGTACGAGCTTCACGAGCTCATGCTGCTTTGCTGTGATGACCTCCGCAAGGGTCTCACGCAGGCTCTACAGAACGAACGGACAGACGCATGTTTAGTTCCAAGGACCAGCTATATGAATGTCGCGCACCACCGATGACTTGAAACGCCTCTGGGCATGATGCACCGAACGTGCCACACACTTCACAGCTGTATTTCCCCTGAACAGCATCTCCGAACGAGGTGGAAGTAAGAGAGCAAAGTGAAGAGGATGGCCTGAAGAAGAAGGAGGGCAGATCGGAGGCCCTGGATAGGCAAACTGGCGGTATAAATACGGCGGAGGGAGAGAGAGAGAAAGGCTGGAACCCGTGCCCCGCTTATTGGCGAATCAATATCCGTACCCCGCATTTCATGTGACTACAGTCACCGATTGGCGAGAGACAAAATTCATCCAACGACATCGCAGCTTCTTCAGCCTCTACCCGACTATCCCCGATCACGCTTGCCACTGGTCACAATGCATCGGGCGGAACCTCTTCCCAAGAACTATACTCACTTGCCATTCCTATAGGCTACTACAGGCTACATACATCTTATACCAATTGATCAATAAAAGCTTCTTCAGTTTGCTCCGTCACCTACACCCCTCCCTCTGCCTGTATCACAATCCGGTCAATCTCAGCCCGTATCTCAGCAAGGTTCGCCTTCAGCGTACGCGCATCCTCGAACTTGCGATGCGTCGTTGCTTCTTCGACAAACGACTCCAGTAACGCCTCTTGCTCAAGTAGCGGCTGCAAAACGCGCGCAAGCTCAGAATCGGGATCGATGACTTGAGACGGAGCACTGTCGGGTCCTGAAGTATCTCCGTTGACGTTCGTCGACGGCCGTTTCTTCAGTTTCGGAAGGGACTACCAGAAATCATCAGTAACTTATTGCCAAGAGATCTGAGTAAGCGCCACCTGGAGTGGGAACATGTTCTTCTGCAAAAACATATTCGCTCTGGCTACTATCGCAGCTTGTACACGATCCTGCGAGCTCCCCGGACCACCAGGACACGGAATCTTGCGTATTCGCTTTGCAATAGCGTCGTAATCCGCAAAACATTCTAGCAGATGCTTTCGCGCTGCTGAGGCTTCTTTCGTCGGCGCTTCGTCTGGGTTATTACTAAAGAAACGAATGAATGAGTACATCGAGGTCCTTGGCTTGGAAGAGACGCACGATAAACTGAGCATGAGCTCTTGGAATTGTGGTAGAGTCTCTTCGATCTCGGACTCGAGAGAAATGAGTGCCTGAAAGTCATTCAGCGATAATCTAATAATTCAGGCTCCGATAAACTTCTTACCTCGTAAAGTCTGATCATAGCAGGAACACGTTTGGCCTCTTGCCGATATTGCTGTCGTCTTATGCGTATTCCACTCGTTAATACTTGGTCCGAGAAAGTTTGTGAAGAGCACTCACAGCATCACGGGTTTGCACTCCCTACAAATCCTCACACCCTTCAAGAACTTCTCCTCATTCGGACTAACGCTGCCTCCAGTCTTGCCAACTTTCGAATCTACTCTCGCACGTGGCCTAACACCATAATCTACGCCCTCTGTCACTTCCTCTATTCTCCCCGTCTTCGGGTCAGAGACAAAGAGGAGAGAACAAGGGACAGGTCGCTGAGGCTTTTTCACGGGTAAGGAACAGATTATACGCCCGCAGAGTCGACAGTGGTGTTTTCGGTTTGTCAATGGGTGGAAAGAGGCACTGGAAGAGAGAGATATGAATGTGGTTATCAAACAGGGAAAATCTGGGACTGACGAGCAATGAGGACATGCAGAAACCTCCGCGTCATCTTGCCAGGGCGTTATTCGTTGCTCAGCAGCTGCAGTAGATTTCAGCGATAGAAATTCAAGGCGGTGATAGTGACAAGAGGGGATACACACATCGAATATCACCTTTGCCGCCATTCGCAGCTGCAGCTCGACTCTCCAAAATACTTCTCCAGAGCTCAGTCGCGCTCTTTTCCTTAAGGTCCCCTAGCTCCTCAAAGAAGGATGAAGCGCGTCGAGCAAGCCCAGGCGCCGTCACTCCGGAACCATTGCTCGATTTCTCCCTCCCTTTCATAACCGCATCTTCCTCTCCCGATTTAGGCGGGGAGAAATGCAGATCTACTAGTTTCTCAAACCGCCTTTCTAATCTTGTTAGCTCGATCCGTCCCCTGTCCCTCGCGCGCTTCCGGAGTACAAGGAATTCATATGTCAGAGGACGATAGACGCCTTTGGGCTGGAATCCTGGTCTGTATACGGTTTTATACGTACCTGTGGACGTAGGCGTCGAAGGGACGGAAGTTGTAGAAGGTGTGGCAAAGGAGGGTGTATTGTGCGGTATAGGGGATGGAGACTGAACTCGGGATGAAGTCGCTGAGATCGACTGAGATGCAGCTGAAGAAGTAGGACCAGGACCAGGGCCCGGAGATGGAGAAAGGGAGGGCGAAATCGACTTGGGAGGAGGGGCCTGAGGAGGTGAGAGTGAACTCGTCCGTTGCGGAGGATTTAGCCTCGGTTGAGGGGACATAGACGGCGGTATCATCACAGACGTACTGCGGTGATGAGTATTATTGCTCACATCACGGACAATAGGATTTAATAAAGTAGAGTGAGCAGTTTCAGGAGTCAGGTCTGAATGTATGGAAGCTGGTGATCGTGAGGCTGTTTGTAAAGGCGACGGCTGATCTCCCAATAGACGCGCGTTTGAAAGAGGAGAAAGTCCGGAAGTAGACGCTGCGCGATTGTGAGAATGAGCCTGGGTACTACTAGGACGTAAGGGGATTGAAGTGCGGGGCGTAGAGCTAGAGCTTGCGTTTGGAGGACGAAGAGGAACATAGCGGAACGTTGAAGTCCTGCGATTCCTGAAAGTCGATTTTGCAGACGTCGGAGAAGTCGGTGAGGTTGGCGGACCGTCGTCGCTACTAACAGCAGGAGCCTTTCCAGCAGACTTCTCTGATGGTCTGACCATCGTACTTGTCTTTCCGTTGACCTCGAATGATGAAGATATCGGCCGAGCATTAGTAGCTATGGGCATTGGTTGGATACTCGTCGGACTAGAAGGTCCGGTATTTGTATCACTCGTCGATTCCAGGGGCTTGCCGTTCAGCCGGATTCCGGCCACTGAGCTGACCGTGTCCGTAGGACTGGCTCGCTCGGAGCTTGGCTTCATGTCCAAGTCTTTCCTAACTGACTGTTCGGGTACGATCACTACAGATACCGGTCTTGAGCTCGGATCAGAGTTTGACTTGGCGAAAGGAGATGGTGTATCTCGAATATTGGCCGGGGACGGCGCCACGTCGTTCCTCAGCGCACTCACAACCTGCGCATTACTCTCACCATTCACTTTTGTCGTAGAGTCGAAGGAAGTCGACGAAACATGTCTCGTCTGGTTATGTGGATCGGTGATGCCGTTTGGCAACGCTTCAGCAGGAGGCGTCGGATTAGATAGAACACGGGAATGACGCTTTGGCTAGCATACAAATCAGTTGATATGTATAATTTCAATCCGTGAATATACTGACCTTATAGGCTTGATAGGGAACGTAAGGCGTCGGGGAGGTCGTGCTCATCGTAGCTCACAGAGTGCGAGCAAGAGCTTGAGTCCGACGACTTGTTGTCTGTGAGAGCTCGGCTTACGCGCTCATGCTGCGATCTGTGATTTTCCGTCTTTAGAAGTTACGATCTACAGAAGAGCGGATCTCCCTGAAAAGCACTTGCGCCGATCAATGACAACACGGTTTTTTCAACTCGTTGAATCCAAACCCGCATTCGTTTCTAGCTCTGAAGCCATCGGTCCATTCATGGCATTGTGTCTCATCAATGGTGCAATGACCGACATTGGAAAATAATTTTGCATGACTATTAATCAATGTTTCCGCTCAGGTATCACTTCAACTAGGCTATTCCCGCGTCTACAGTTCGATAACATGTATACCAAGCACTGGGAAGCACTGTACATGAATATCTCCATCATCGGAACATAAGACAGATCGGAGATACAGGTCCTATTTTAGCACCTTGCATGTAAAACAACTGGTAGTTTTCCTACTTTCATGACAAAGAACTCCTGCAAATCTTCCTCCCATTTGTGTGGGTCATATCCCTCAGCGAACTCCATGTCGAACCTCTGGGCTATCGTCGCAACAACCATGCGTATCTCCATCAAAGCCAGACTCTTTCCAACACAATTTGCCCGGCCAGCAGAGAACGGGATGAATGCGGCTACGTTAGTGGTAAATTTCTTGTTATCCGAGTCGAGCCAGCGTTCAGGAATGAAGGAGTTCGGAGACGGTGAGAAATAACGCTCATCTCTGTGATGGAGATATGGCGGGAGATAAAGAATTGTGCTCTCTGGAACATGTCTAGAACAGTATGAGAGATGTGCAGCGAAGACAGATGCGACAAACGACATACCTTCCAGCAACTATTACTCCACCACTCCCTTCTAACGGACACCGTTGCAAAGAAGTGGCTACGGGGGGTTGAAGGCGGAGAGTCTCGTTACTAAAGGGAGGATATTATTGAGTCGGTGTCTTCTCTGACATGCTGCATGGAAATACTTGCATGACGGCGTTCAAGTAAGGCATTCGCGCCAGTTTAACAGCATCGAATGGCTCCCTTTCTTCAAGAGGAAATTCTGATTCAACTTCTTTCCGTAGCCGCATGAAAACAAACGGGTTAGAGAGTAGATAAAAGAAGACAGCGGCCAGCACGGTAGAGGTAGTGTCTGCACCAGCTCCAATTGCCGTGAGAACGTCATTCATGCCTTGATCCGTCGGGACTTCGATCTTCTCTAGCCCTTCTTCATTTGTCTAAAATCCGCGAATGATGAACGGTCAAAAGAAAAAAAGTATAGAGAAATTACTATGTAATGGAATAGATCTCTTGTCGCCGTTCCTTGGCTTCTTCGCATTTTGTAACGCTGAAATGCGAACTCTTGGAACTTCCGCATTCCTTCCGGAACGGCCGCCAACTGGTGGATCAAGCCTATTATCCATGGCGTATGCTGAAGAACGCCTACGATTCTAAGGTCCTTATAGGTTAGTCTTTATGCTTCTTCATACAAGGGGAAGGAATCGCACTCTACGAAGTCACCAAGCAATGCTCGCGTTCCACCTTCATCACCCTTGCGCATGAGCGAGAACCCTCCACTTAAACTATAATACACATATCTCATGAGAATATTAATCAGATACTTTGATCAGTATATACATACACCATGTCCCCCATAACATCATATCTGTCCATCCTGTAAGCAAATACAAGTAATGCCCTTATGCAGCCACTTTACTCACGCAAAATTGGACATCCATAGGGCAAGGTCCAGTGAAGTTTCTCTGCCTCCGGACTTAGGAAATGTATGTTTCCCCAGTTCGTCCACTAGCTCAAGAACTCGATTCTCCACGGCCGGTTGAAGCTCCTTCAGAGCACTTGTCGTAAATCCATGATTCCACAGCTTACGGCGTTGATCATGTAGATCAACGTCTCGCGTGGCAGGGAGGCTCGGTATCGTTCCGGGTATACCGTGCGCAATCCATACTAAAGCCAAATGGGTAGGCACTGAGTAAGATACGGACCCCAATGAACTTTCATCATCATGCATCACTTACGCGGGCCTTTTCTCAACCCGATTATTGGTGGAATAGATTCGACATCCACTATAGACAATTCATTTGGACCTGAACGGCATAATTAACTAGTATTCTTTGGTATTGTCAGAAATGAGATTCTTACCAATACGCACAACAGGCCCATACTTCTCGTGCAGTCTAGTGAAGAGCACATATTGCTTCCCGGTTGACGCATGATACATCCAGAAAAGTTTTGAGATTTTCAGGTATAAGGGCCCAGGAAACATTGCAAGGGGATGCATCGGTGAAATGCGATAAAGGATAACTGACCCCGCGAGAGAGACAAAGAAAAGTACGTATCCCAAAAGGGCCGCAACGACGATCGACTCCAAGCAGGGCAATAGAAGATAACAAGGCAAAACGGGAACTCCTGCGAGTAAAAAGAAAGTGGCAATCAAGTTTGCAGGTTCAACTTCATATTTGTTGTAAATTTTATGCACGACCTGTAAGTCGCTATAATGAGGACTTGTTGTACTAGAAATACATATCATATGCTTACCAGAGCACAAAATACATCGAAGAGGAGGGATTCTTTGAGCGACAGAGTGGGTATGTGTGCCATAGCCCCTGTTGTCAGATGGTGACAAGAAGTATAGGTCGTCGACTTGAGTGTAATTGACTAAGACATGCGAGTGTTCTTATTTACGTCCAGGTCCACCCGGCAGTATCCAGACACAAGAAGCTAATTTGTATTCAGTAGCCATCCTGATCGTATAATTTCATTCGTCAGCTGAATCGTAGGCATCTTTCTGCGTGAGAAAGGAACTTACCTACTCAACGGCTGACTTTCTATGCGTTCTTCCATGAGGATTTATCATGCCGAAGAGAAACGACGCTGCAGTCTCATTGTGAACTTCTCTTATACAAAGCGCAGAGTCGTAATGTATCATACCATTTACGGTCAACGGCCAATCGAGAGCACCGAAGGACGGAGATTGCATTTTCTTTAAACCAAACGGGGAGTAAGTTCTCAATATCTACGCCGAAAGGCGTACCAAAATCGCCGATGCGACACTTCTACGTAAGGTCAGAATCATGGTAAAGGAAAACTCAGCTAAATTGTTGATGATCTGATCGCTTTAAAAAGGCGGAGTTCAAATAGTTTGCGTTAGCTAATTAGCATTACATAACATTTCAACACACGGCTTCGGGTAATTGGGACTTGGCCCAAAATCCAAACTGCTAAGTACACCATTTTTTTCACTTCTAGTCATCAACGTCATACTAATATTGTCTTGGGGAGCATTTAGTCTTTGATAACGAAACATCGGATTAACACGAATGACTGCAGCACTTCATTTCATCACATGCATAAATATTACCGTCATGTTTTCTTTCTATGGAGAAGTAGATGGATCGACAGTACACGTCCTACTTTAACGCCTTGCGTGTAGAACAACAGGCAATTTCCCCACTTTCATAATAAAGAAATCCTCTAAGTCTTCCTCCCATTTGACTGGGTCATATCCTTCGGCGAACTTCATGTCGAACCTCTGGATTATCGTCGCAACGACCATGCGCATCTCCATCAAAGCCAAATTCTTTCCGGCGCAATTTGCTCGCCCAACAGCGAATGGGATGAATGCGGACACATCGGTAGTAAACTTTTCGCCTTTCGATTCAAGCCAGCGATCTGGGATGAACGAGTTCGGGGATGGCGAAAAGTAGCGCTCATCTCTATGCAAGGGATACGGTGGCACATATAAGCTTGTGCTCTCCGGGATAAGTCTAGAATAGTATGAGAGTTGCACAGCGAAGGTGGGTAAGACAAGGGACAGACCTTCCGCCGACCATTACTCCACCACTCCCTTCCAACGGACATCGTTGTAAGGAAGTGGCTACGGGGGGTTGAAGGCGGAGCACCTCATTGCTGAGATGTCAAAATCATTCAATTGGCGTCTGACAGGCCAGACGAAGAGAAACAAAAACTGACATGATTGCATTCAAGTAAGGCATTCTCGCGAGTTTAAGGGTATCAAGTGGATCCCCCTCTTGAACGGGAAATTCGAAATCCACCTCTTTCCGTAACCGCATGAAAACCGCCTGGTTAGATAGAAGATAGAAGAAAATAGCGGCCAATACGGTGGAAGTAGTGTCTGCACCAGCACCAATTGCCGTGAGAATGTCATTCAAGCCTTGGTCCCTTGGTACCTCGATGTCCTCTAACCCTTCTTCATTCATCTAGAAGCCCGTAAGCGAGTGGCAGACATTAGTGAATCAACAGTGATATACTTACAATGTAATAGAACAGATCTCTCCTCGTCGCTCCTTGGCTTTTACGCGTGTCATAATGGTGAGAGGCGAACTCTCGGTACTTTCGCAATCCTTCCGGGACCGCCGTCAACCTTTGCATCAGACCTGCTATCCACGGTATATGCTGAATCGTTCCTATGATCCTGAATGATCCCAGAGGGTTATCCTGTATGTTTCACTTTCTATTGTAATGAGTAGTGACGCACTCCACATAGTCTTGAAGCAATGCTCGTGTTCCACCTTCGTCACCTTTATGCATGAGCGAGAAGCCGCCGCTAAAACTACGAGACTACTTTGAATATGTGTCAGACAGAAGCTTGTAGATGTATACGTACACCATGTCTCCCATAACATCATATCTATTTGTCCCGTAAGTAATTGAAGTCGATATTTTAGTATGATCATTCCTACTTACGTGAAGTTAGACATCCATAGAGCAAGGTCCAGTGATATTTCTTTCTCTCCGGGCTTAGAAGTCCGCTTCTCGAGTTCTTTCGAAAGATCAAGAACTCGATTCTCCACCGTTGGTTGAAGTTTCTTCAGAGCAGCTGTCGTGAATCCATGATTCCACAGCTTACGGCGTTCTCGGTGCATCTCAACATCGCGCATGCCAACGATGGCCGGAATCGTCCCGCGCATGTTATGTGCGTCCCATACTAGAAATTGGACGGAGCTGAATATGAGAGATTTACGAATAAGAGTCTTTCAGCGTAGTTCACGCACATGAGCCTTTTCTCAAACTCATTATCGTAGGAATAGATTCCGCGTCGACTATAGACAGTTCGTTCGGACCTAAATGTGCTTCAGTCATTTGTCCTTGGGCATAGAAGAGATTATCACCTCACCAATTCGCACTACAGGTCCATACTTTTCGTGCAAATTCTTGAAGATTCTATATTGCTTTCCAGTCGACGCATGATATGTCCCTACGAATTTTGAGATCTTCAAGGAGAATGGTCCGGGATGCTTTGCGAGTGGGTGTATCGGTGAGATACGGTAAAGCACGATCGACGACGCGAGAAGGAAATAGAAAAGAAGGTATGCAAAAGGTATGGCCAGAGCAACAGATCCCGCGTGGGGAACCAGAAAGAAGCAAGGCAAGGCAGGTACCACTATGAGCAAGAACAAAGTCGCAGGAAAGTTTGCAGGTTCAATCTCGTATTTATTATAAACTCTATGCACAATCTGTAAATCGCCATGATGAACAATCTTTGCGCCAGCAAAGTATATTACTTACCAGAGCACAGAATAGATCGAGTAGAAGAGTATTCGTGAGGGAAAGAGTATAGATATGTGCCATTTTCCGAACTGGGAGAGAGTGAGTGCAGGACAAAAAGAGGCAAGGGAATACACAGTTATCCGGGTCAAATCACAAAACTCGTCGCTAAAAAGGCCGAAAGGAAGTTTACCCACTTAGCAAGTGACCTTTACCACATATGATGGGCGCTGCGCCCGGATTTGAGTTCTTGGGGAAGTTCCGTAAAGGTATCATTGTGAGCTCCCTCTTTACGACACGCCGAATCCAGGTGCAACCATTGCTTATGCCCCCAATGATTATCAAGCATTGGCAGTCAGAACGACGGAGAACTACATTGCGTTTCCTTTGAAAACGAGACCTTCGCAGCTACTCCAAAAGGGCGCCTGAAGGCAGTGGTGCGGCAATGCTTCTTCGCACATTGGAAACGTGGTAGAAAAGAAAAAGAAAAAGTAGATTCATTCACTGTTACTAATGATGTTTAGTTGTGCCGATACGGTTGTATTCTCACACCGGGACCAACGGTTGCCTGGCCCCGAAAGGAATGCAATGCAAAAAGCTAGATGAGATTCTAACATTAGACAACTTCTGCATCGATAAAGCGAAGAAATGACGCGCGCAGCTCATCGTTCCACAGATTGATTGGGTTGATTAATATTAGAACAATTGACTTTGACTTTGAGATGGTCCTATAGTATCGCGAGAATGGAGCACCACAAGCGACTTTTGAAGATGAAACAAATATTACCTAATCCGCTTAAGAGGCTGAAGACAATGCCTTGGGGGTCTCATATAGCTTTCTGCCACTGTACGGGCAGTGTCTGAGGGGACATGAGATGGCCGCAGACACGCGCAACCCAGTTGAAACGCTCCATAATTACATAAGCAAGAAGATCACAGTAAGCGAATTACGTAACATTTGAAACCATTAGACTTTTATTACTAGAATTGCACTTGGTCAGCATAATACCACGACCACGACATTCTCTTGTCATGGTCCTTCTATTATCATCGGCCAAAAAGTAGGCTTATTGGCCTGAGACTAATCAAGGGATCTCTGTCAATATTGACTCTCCCTTCAGGATGCTGCTAACGGCTCCGAGTTCCGGGGGGGAAGAGCTATGTGCTCAGTACGCCAGTGGACCTATACTTTTCTTTCATTTCTGGTCTCAGCGGCATATAAATCGACCCTCGGGTAGTAGCATTTTGTCCCTGAAATCGAAATATCGGGTTGTGGACACGATGAACTGGAGTTCTTCTGTAGGGCCATTTCATTGTAGCGTCGTGGCCATAACTGCTCTCCTTCAAGGCAGATCGTAAATACAGGTCCTATTTTAACGCCTTGCATGTAGAACAACAGGTAGTTTTCCAACTTTCATAACAAAGAAATCCTGTAACTCTTCCTCCCATTTGACCGGGTCATATCCTTCAGCGAACTTCATGTCGAACCTCTGGACTATCGTCGCAACGACCATGCGCATCTCCATCAAAGCCAAATTCTTTCCGACACAATTTGCCCGCCCAGTAGCGAATGGGATGAATGCAGACAGGTTTGTAGTAAACTTTTCGCCTTTCGATTCAAGCCAACGGTCTGGGATGAATGAGTTCGGAGATGGCGAAAAGTAGCGCTCATCTCTGTGCAAGGGATACGGAGGCACATATAAGCTTGTGCTCTTCGGAACAAATCTAGAATAATATGAGAATTGCGCAGCGAAGGCAGATACAACAAAGACAGACCTTCCGGCGACCATTACTCCACCACTCCCTTCCAACGGACATCGTTGCAAAGAAGTGGCTACAGGGGGTTGAAGGCGGAGCGCCTCGTTGCTGAAATGTAAAAATTATTCAATTGGCGTCGGACAGGTCAGGCGAAGGGGGAAAAGACTTACATGATTGCATTCAAGTAAGGCATTCTGGCGAGTTTAAGAGCACTGAAAGGCTCTCCCTCCATAACAGGAAACTCAGAATCCACCTCTGTCCGTAAACGCATGAAATCATCCGGGTTAGAGAGTAGATAGATGAAAACAGCAGCCAAAACGGTGGAAGTAGTATCTGCGCCAGCGGCAATTGCGGTGAGAATTTCATTCATGCCTTGATTCGTCGTGACTTCGATCTCTTCTAGCCCTTCTTCATTCGTCTGAAATCAATCATTGATGAACACTTGAAAGAAGAAGGTATAGAGAACTTACTATGTAATGGAATGGATCTCTCTTCGTCGCCCCTTGACTTTTTCGCATTTCATATTGTTGAAAGCAGAACTCTCGGAATTTTCGCATTCCTTCTGGGACCGCCGACAGCCTGTGAATCAAGCCGACTGTCCATGTTATGTGCTGCAGGATTCCTATTACCCTGAAGTCGCGATGCGTCAGTCTTTATCCTCGGCCATATGTGAGAGAAAATTATGCACTCTGTGAAATCCTCGAGCAATGCTCGCGTTCCACCTTCGTCGCCATCCTTCATGAGTGAGAAACCCCCGTTTAACCTATAATACACTCTTATGAGTATATCGGTCAGGAACTCTGAGTCGCGTATACATACACCATGTCCCCCATAACATCATATCTGTCCGTCTTGTAAACGATCAAATCTGATATATATATATGGCCATTGGGACTCACGTAAAGTTGGACATCCAGAGGGCAAGATCCAATGAGTTTTCTTTCTCCTCGGACTTGAGAGAAGTGCGCTTGCCGAGTTCTTCTGCAAGCTCAAGTACTCGATCCTCCACCATTGGTTGAAGATCCTTTAGAGCAGCTGTCGTGAATCCATGATTCCAGAGCTTGCGGCGTTCCTCATGCTGACCAACATCTCGCAACGCGACAATGCTTGGTATAGTCCCAGGTCTGACGTGCGCGATCCATCCTAAAGCCGAATTGACGGACACTGAATGACATGGACCAACTGAACCTTCATTACCAAGTATCACTTACGCGGGCCTTTTCTCAATCCAATTACAGAAGGAATAGTTTCGACGTCGATTATAGACAATTCATTGGGCCCTGAACGAACGAATCATCAGGCAGCTCTTCTTACGATATAAAGAATGAGGTCCTCACCGACACGCACAAACATCCCATACTTATCGTGCAACTTCTTAAACAATATATGTTGTTTTCCCGTTGATGCATGGTACGCCCAGAACAGCTTTGAGATTTTCAGTGGTAAAGGTCCAGGAAACGTCGCGAGAGGATGCATAGGTGAAATACGATAAAGGACAATCGAGACCGCGAGAGAGATGTAGAAAAGCATGTATGCTAGAAGAGCTGAGACGCCAATAGAACACATGTGGGGCGCTAGAAAATAGGAAGGGAAAGCCGGAATTCCTACGAGCAAGAACGAGGTGGCGATCAAGTTCGCGGGTTCAACTTCATATTTGTTGTAGATTTTGTGCACGGCCTGTTAGTCGCTATGAAATTTGTTTGCGCCAGGAACATAATTGATTGTATGCTTACCAGCGCACAAAAGACATTAAAGAGAAAGGATTCTTTGAACGACAGAGTAGGAATGTGCATCACAGCTAGTGGTTGTTAGAGCGTCAAGGGAGAGGGTCGACACACGCGACGGTTTGTATTTGAGTTTGCCTTTACATAAATGCTTCCGACAACACTGATGCTGATAGTAATACCGTGTCAACATGTTGTCGGAGGTATTTGAATACAAGATGGTTGCGTGGCGCAGCCATCCGCATCCCTTCGTTCATGAAGCGGATCGGAATGACTGCATTACGCGAGATGTGGAAATGCCGCATCTTTAAGATTCCACTTTTGCGCGGCGCCGAGTTCGAACGAATACTTCCCATTGTTTACAGTCAGTCAGCAGTCAACGAGCGCACCGAACGCGCTGGAGATGTTTTGCTTACATAAAGTGAAGAACTCGTTAAGGAAAAGAGATCGTCTGAGAAAAAGATGAAGCGGAGTTCAAAGTTACACTTTATCATGCCTGACAATTTATGGAAGCCCGAAACAAAAGACGACATGAGAAAACAGAAGCTACTCCCTAGCATACAAAACTATGGGTAGTTTCCCGATCCTATAGATATAGAAATCTTGTAAGTCTTCCTCCCATTTACACGGATCGTATCCGGAAGCAAATTTCATGTCAAATCTCTGGACGATTGTCGCAACGGCCATGCGCATCTCTAACAAAGCTAAGTTCTTTCCCACGCAGTTCGCCGGCCCCGTTGAGAAAGGGATATACGCAGCGGTGTTGGTGGTAAACTTCTCCCCATTCACATCTAGCCAGCGATCAGGAATGAATGAGTCGGGGAATGGCGAGAAGTAACGCGAGTCCCTGTGAAGAATGTACGGTGGAACATATAGTGCAGTACTCTCCGGAACGAACCTTGGACCGAAAGATCAGTGGAAACATCGAGGAACAGAATTACGATATACGAACCTTCCTGCGACCATCTTTCCGCCACTTCCTTCCAATGGACATCGCTGTAACGATGTTGGCACAGCTGGCTGGAGACGTAAGGTTTCATTTCTGAGGACATCGCTTCAAAACCTTTCTTTCCTAGTTAAAGGTAAGAAGATAAAACTTACATAACCGCATTCAAGTAAGGCAGGCTGGCGAGTTTAACAGCGTCAAACGGCTCTCCCTCCCCAATTGGAAATTCTGAATCAAGTTCTTTCCGGAGTCGGTAGAAGACTGAGGGATTTGAGAGAAGATAAAAAAAGAGGCCACCCAATGCGGTGGAAGTAGTGTCTGCACCAGCGCCAATGGCAACTAGAACATCGTTTATGCCTTGATCCCTCGAGACTTCCATCTCGTCTTCATTCGTCTAGAGACACGTGAACGGCCAGGAAAATCAACAAAAACATAAGTTCTTACGATATAATGGAATAGATCTCTCTTCGTTGCATCTTGATTTTTACGCATCTCGTAGTGTTGAGCCACGAATTCCTGAAATCTTCGCTGTTTTTCGGGGACCGCCGCCGATTTGTGCAATAATCCCACTATCCACGAGATGTGTTCAATGATACCAATGACTCTGAAAGGCCATGCAGTGGTAAGATATATATTTTTTCTTTAGTTGGAAAGTAGACCTACTTCATATAGTCATTAAAGACTGATCTCACCCCATTCTCGTCACCCTGGCGCATAAGCGAGAAACCGCCGCCAAATCTTTATCCGATCATTGTTAAAGTATCAGCTATCACGAATCAACCAGGAAGTTCGATGAGAACATACACCATATCTCCCATAATATCATACCTATTCCGGAGTTGTGAGTAACGAGAGCTGATGTTCTTACATACAACTTTTCAACTCACGCGAAGCTGGACAGCCAATGAGCAAGATCTAGGGAACTCTCTTTCTTTTCAGAACGGGGAGAAACTCGCTTGCTGAGTTCTTCCACAAGTTCCAACACTCGCTCTTCCACCGCAATCTGAAGTTCTTTCAGAGCAGCAGTCGTAAAGCCGCGATTCCAAAGCTTTCGGCGTTCATCGTGCAGATCGACACTGCGTAGAGATCCGATATTCGGAGTCGTACCTGGCTTGCACTGGGCGATCCATACTGAAAACTGGAGTTAGACATGCCTAAGCCTGCAAGACTCAAAAAAAAATTTACTGCTCACAGGGACCTCTCCTCATGTCATCTAGGCCAAGTATTGGCGGAATCGCTTCGACATCCGCTACAGATACTTCGTTGGGACCTAAATCACATCGTCTAGTCATATTTAGATATGAAAGTAGGACAGCTAAACTCACCAACGCGTACAAACGATCCGTATTTATCGTGCAATTCTTTGAAGAAGACGTACTGTTTTCCATTCGAAGCGTGGAACATTGCAAAGAGCTTTGAAGTCTTCAAGTACCATGGCCCAGGATACTTGGCGAGTGGGTGAATTGGCGATATACGATAGAGAATAACAGATGACGCCAGAGTTCCGTAGAATACTGAGTATGAAAGCAGCCCAGCAAGGAATCCTGAGTCAAAATGGGCAAGCAGGTAGTAGCAGGGCAGAGAGGGGACTCCTATGAGTAATAGAAAAGTAGCAAGCAGGTTCGCAGGCTCTACTTCATATTTATTATAGAGCTTATGAACAGCCTATGCGATAAATGTAAGCAACAGGCGTCAAATGGTCATGTATGCTCACCAGTGCACAAACAACGTCAAGAAGAAGAGCGTCGCTCAAGGATAAGGCAATCGTATGGGCCATGGCAAAGAAGAGGGATGGTCATCACAAAAAGAGGGCTGAAGTTGAGATGGGAATAAGAATCTTCCCGCGAGCCCCTAAGGTTTTGGTGACAAGTATAAGAGTTCTGAAAGAAGCAAAAACATCTTCACATCGGATTACAGTAGACTGCGTAAGGAAGGAGGAAGTGGATATGATGTTCGTTCATTCTCTTGGCCGACACAGCGGGAAGCTGAACCGCGCGTACTGTTCTGAATATGGGCGACAGGTGACTCTCTTTCGCTGCTAATGGATGTTTACTTATGCCGACATGGTGATATCCCTTGAATGGGTGCCTTCGCGAGCAGTAAGGTTGAATAGGATACTACATGCACAAGATATTTAAAGCAACCTGGCGATTGCCATGATCCCGAGAGGTATGCAACGCGTCAAAAACCTTTGATGCACGATCTTAGCCATGTGTTGGACCGCTAATGCGGGTAAAGGATTTGATAAGGCGAAACTTATCATCAATTCTGCAAATTGATTTAAAAGTAGGACTGAGTTTGTAATCTAATGGTCCCTCGATGAGAACAGCACATACCATGCTAACAATGCTCTGCGACGACGAAACGGAGATTATCCGGCACCATGTAATAGCATGTTCAAAGACTTCTACGAATCATAGTTCTGCGGTTAGTACAAAGAGGACACTGTCACGGTGTACAATGTAGAGGAGTGAAAGACCGGGCCGGAGACGAACCGGAACCAGAATCAAGCGGAGTTCTAATTTGGTAATACAGGGCCTCCCTCAACAGTATTTATTAGTGACAGTACTTGAAGCTTAAATTAATAACATGCATCTGAGTATCACATCAAACCAACGTTACAAACGGGCTCAAGGCGAATAATTGTACAGCGATGCAAAGAGCAAGTCAACCGTGTATACAAGTGCGCAAACAGTACCAGAACAGGTGCAAACCAAGCCGCAACCTCAGCTTTCATCGCTTCTCAACGCACATTCCTCAATAGTTCGCGCAAGTCCGGTCCAATCGTCGGTAATGAGATAGTCGTTGTCGTGCGAGCAGTAGTAGTGGCCTCCTCTACGTCCTTTTGTGAGCTTGCGTTACTCGCAGACGAGCCAATACTAGGGCTACTCTGGG
The DNA here is from genome assembly GCA_009806525.1 of Sanghuangporus sanghuang. NCBI lineage: Eukaryota > Fungi > Basidiomycota > Agaricomycetes > Hymenochaetales > Hymenochaetaceae > Sanghuangporus > Sanghuangporus sanghuang. The sequence goes on along the minus strand of VVIT01000001.1, from coordinate 390,616 downwards.
ACCTCTGGCTACCACCTCGCTTTCGCATAGTACTCGGATCGGACTCGACGATTAAATCATTCTCCGCTCGACGCCGATCTATATCTGCGACGAGCTGTGTGAATGAAAGGAAGAGTACCTCGGCCTGTGCGAGCGTCGTGTCTAACTCGATCGTCATGCTGAGGTCATTGCAATATTTCAAAATCTCGTCGAACTAAATCAGATCAATTAAGAATGCATGCCGAATTGAGAAAAAGAGAGATAAGAAACAAACCTCGATCAAATACCGCATGATGACGTCGCGATGCGACTCCAGGATGGCAAGTGCGACAAACAAAACGAAGTTCGTACTGTAATAGTCAGTCCAAAGAACCTCCCATAATCGCAAGACGTCATCAAAGGGGAACTCCCGCTTGAACGCGATAAGGACCCATCTATATTAAGGATTAGGTTCGGGTCCAACACGGGCGGACAATGTCCTACTCACCGGAAGCAGAAGAATAAATTCAAACCATCCGCTTTTTCAAGATGCCTGTACAGCTCGGGATCCATTACGCTGATCAGCTGCTGTAATGTCGACAATTGTTTCTTCATGCCGCTTTGGTCACGTAGGAAGTTTTGTTTCTGAGGAAAGACAAACTCTTAGTGAATTTCGATCATCAAACAGAAGGAAGTGAAGGTACCATCCGATTCATCACCTCTACGAAACACCAAAACGTCATCTCCTCATCCCCGCCCATCACGACATAAATCGGAGCACACAAATCCGACATTCCCTGTACGTAGCCTTCATCGCCTTCAAGTCAGTACACCGACGACAATGACAGCACACAGAAAATGCAAACTCGTCACGAGCGAGGTTTCGAAGATCAAGTGGATAGAGACGTACCAAGTTGCTTCTCATAGAAATTATATGTAAGCAGGATTCCAGCAAGTCTCTCGATATGACCATTACTAGGGGCTTGTGCACCATAATCATTTGAGTGAGGCGAGAAGGTCGAGAACCGACGCGGTGCTCTTGCCTCGTCCAGGTCCTGGCTCGACGTGGATGAGGATGAAGAAGAACTGGACGGTTGAGCTACGAAGAGTGATTGAGTGCGATCTGTCCGTCGGCAATCTACATCAATGCGATGTCTCTCTTCGACAATATCCTGTCGGTCGAAAACTTCCTCTACTCCACACCATTCGTCCTTAATTTGCTGGTACTGTGCCCTTTGAAATAGTCAGACTTGATCTATTGTAACGGAAGTCCGAGAAACTTACCTTCTCTCCTCCCATCTTTGCACCCTTTCAGCATCACTGACATCCCAATCCAATACACCAAGGATAAACGGCCATACGCGTTTCCGCAGACTGCCACGCGGACTAACACCCCTCCTGAAAATCTCCTTTCGCATCTCATCTTTGCGCACTCTCGGTTGCCCATCGGCTTTAAACCAACTCAACCACGTCTCCTCATCTACGGGATGACGAGGATCACGCGTACTTCGAGGTTTCGGTAGCTTCACAGATGTGTGCAACAGCTCGAACACTCCAAGTTCCCCGTCTTCGTCCATTCTAGAACTCGAAGGAGTTGATGTGCCTGAAACTACTGGAATCGCTCGGGCTTCGCTCTGACGCGCTCGTTCGCCCTCTTCAGCCACGACTCGTGCCCATCGTGCAAGATACACACGCGCACTGTCGAACTCGCCTACACCTCCTTTTTCTACCCAGGAACCCCATTGAGTCTCGCCGTTGGCACTAACAAGGGACTTGACAGGATCCGGGAGGTGCGGAACTATAGGTTGAGCGAGTGGATGAGACAGAATCTGCTGAGCCGCATGACGTGTTGCTCTTGTCAGTTGTGCAAAGCTTTGAAGAAGTGCAGCTCGGGCTTGCGAGCTTGACTGAGGAGATCCTGGAGGGTGTAAAGACCGATGCAAGACGGATGACCTTTCCGAATACGGATTGGAGCCATTTGCATTGGTTGAGGTCGATGCATTGGCGGAAGACAGGGGCCTCGGCCGCCTATGTGCCGGAACCGGAGAGTACGAGTTAGCATACGACGACCTGGCTAGAATGTCATCGAACGCATCATCATCGAATATCTGCATCGTGTGCGCTTCGATGTCGGCTTTACTAGGGTCCACGAGATACAAAGTAGACTGAAGGTTAGATCTGAGAAGATGCGCATATTGTCTGAGACGAGCAAGGAGATCCTCGCCACCCCACGTCGTAGTCAAACCAGGAGCACGAGAGCCAGAATCCAAGACGCGCGGAGGGTATGCACTGGAACCCGATGTCGACTGGTTGATTGGCGGCGAAATGGGAGACGTACTGAATGATCGAGATTCCTCATCATGAAAATACAAAGTCGGAAGCGTCGAGCCGCTAATCAGGTTGATAGCAATGGAGCCATCTGCAACGCAAAAGAGAATCATGAGTCCAGTATGATCAAGCTGTATTTAGTAGACGTACGCCAAGACGTGAGAGTAGGAGGGTGCACAATGAGCGAGTAAACCGATGTCAACGGCACTGAGAATGCATAGGTCTCGGGGCGTCTGATGGGCAGATCAATGAAGACAACATCTGCAAAAAGGGATGCCTCAGATAAGCTCCTTTATCTCGAATGGAAATAAGGACAAACCATCATCTTCATCGTCCAAACCTGCTCTCTCTTCTATCCTCATGAACTTCTCCCATTCTTCTTTACCCTTCTCATTTAATAGAGACTCCGGGATCCATGCAAGTAGATAAGTCGCATTGACAGCATCCTATAATAGTGGGATACATTTCACTTAGACAAATGAAAGACCAAGAACTTAATGAACTTACGCGTTTGACGAGGGTGACGAAACCGGGGATGTTGTCCTTTGCATATGCGGTCGGATGGACATACACCTTCGACTTGCTATACAACAATCGATACTTCTCATTCTCTTCATCTGAGACAGAGCTATGCACAAGTGGGTGTTCTTCACGCTTAATCTCGACCATCGAATCGTCCTGTTTCATCCGCGTCATCATTCAGTAGAGTATTCAGACCTGTGTTCGGATAGAGGCGACGTACCGACACTGTAGAAAGCGACAGAGTAGCGAGGTCTGGGCTAGTCATAGCCAAGACGGCGATTAAAGGGAAATAGGGTGCCCGCGTTGAGCTGCGGACTGAGCGTGGACTGAGAAGGATAAGAGCGAGCAGCGGCGCAGTCTGCGCAGTTGCAATTGGGTTGGTTGATTCATTCCACGGGTCACGCGTCATTATTCCATTGCCTCATACGCGTATCATGACGATCTTACACAAATTTAGGAATACCTTCAAGATACTAGATAATGAATTCACTTCACAACACAAAAATCAAAGCTACTGCTATAAGACATCCCGGACAAAGCTAAGAGTCCCTAAACTTGCAGTGATTGCTTCCATGATCCGCTTGCTCTCTTGAGTCTCGGCTTCTCTCAACGTCTCCAATGAATCACGTAATTCAGGATTAGCTACAAACACCTCCCCGTGCATCCGAAGCATCGCTCCAATGACCGCCTGAACCGCCTCAAAATCACGATGTGAGTGCAATCGTTGACATAGTGCATTCATAAAGGTGCGAAGACCTTCAAGCGAGGATCCAAGGGAATGGAGCTCGAGGTCCAGTCCTGCTGGCGTGAGTGTCTTCAGATAGACAAAGAAATCCTCATCTTGAAAGAACAGCGTCAACTTCCAAAATCTCCTGGAAGACCAAGGATCACTTACAGTCTCCTTCAGGATCTTGTGATATTAATTTGCGGTAGAATTTGCTCTCTGACTGGGCCGCGCCAAGCTCAAGTCTCTTGCTCCTCTTCTTCGCCTGTTCCTGAAAATCATCCTTTTGCGTCACAGCAAATCGCTGTTTCACGCCGGGAAGTGTAGGCAAGAAAAATGGAGCCTTTTCGGGAGGTTTGGGAGGTTCCTTAGGCTTGTTTCGTTGCTGATAGGTAATCACGGATCAGTCATAAATTCGGAGGAATAATTAAACCGACTGCTTACTTGGATGACCTCGAGATTCAGCAGAGTCTGCCATCGTGCCCGCGGAAGCAAAGTTAGAGTGATAAGATCACCACCGAGTTGCGAAGGAGTAGAGTAGACATCAGGTGGTTCCTCAACTGTCAGCGCTTGGAGGGCTTCCAAAGCTAAACAAGCAATATCAGCAAATATTGTACCAAGAATGGATAAGATCAATCTATCTCACCCCCCATTTCAGCTGTTCCCTGTATTGAAGGAAGAGAGACATCCCCGCCGTCCACGTCAACAACCCCATGCAACGAAACATCCGTATATTGCGCTCTGTTTGCCCTATCAATAGATCACTTCAGTGAAAATTAGCATGTATAATGAATGGAAACAATAATTACCAGAGATAAACACCGACGCTATCCACGTGCGCAGTAGCAAGAAAGTCGCCCGTCGGAGAGAACGTCACGCTAGATGCAAGGCTTGGTGTCCGGAATGCATCTATCAGTCTACCGGTAGGGATGTCAAAAGTCCGTATGATGGAGTCCAGGGAAGTCGTGATGAGCCATCTGGAATCTGGAGAGAACGTCTGTTCATTTGAACAAGTGTAATCTCAGCATAAAATCGAGGTGTCTTCGACGAAATAACGCACCATGTCAAGGACGTTCCCCTTGAAACCGCTAAATTCACGGACAATTCGTCTAGTCTCGATGTCTACAAGACGGACGACGAGATCATCACAAATAACAGCGAGTAAACCACTGTCACGCTGCAATAATATCGACGAACAGGTACAGGGTATCACAAGCATATGCAGAAGGGCTTCAGTATGGAAATCAAAGAACTAGAAAGAACATTGTAAGAAAGTCCTCCGGACAAATAGAGATCAGCAGCTAACAGTGACTCACATTAACCGTCCCATCCGCAGTGCTAGCAATCAGCAATTTGTTCAGAGAATCAGTCTCTAGCCCGTTCACCGGACGTTCATTTCCAGTCACGCTCAATCGAGACGCTACTTCAGGAGGACGCGGTCCTATTTTATAAGACTTCCGCCGAATTCCAGATTGCATATTATACATATGAATTGCTCCGGTGGAGGTACTTGCGATGCCGAAGTTACCACACGCCGATACGCAGACAGCCTGGATCGGTGCGGATGATTGTAAGCAAGGAGTGTTCACATGAATATATGATCCATACAGCGAGTATAACTCACCTGGACAGACCCAATGGTCGTCTTCCGCTTGCCTTTCGACTCTTTTGACGCTTCGTTGAGATTGAGCACCCATTTCCCGAGCTTCTTGTCACGAACAGACCACGTCCGAGCGACAGATTCCTGTTTGTGCGCAGTCAGGACGTCGTCCCAATCTCTTGAACGCGTCGTCGAATAAGCTAGTTGAGTAATTGGCGGGAGTTTAAGGTTGGCCACAGGTGTTGAAAGAGCCGTAGCCTTTTTAGTTAGAGAGCCTGGACAATAATATCATATTCAGACCGACTCGAAGGAACAGGCCGAATCGACGATAACATACCCTGAGAGAGCTCAAAACTTCGAGAATCTCGTACTACGGACGTCAATCGCAGACTTCTATCTCTCGAAGCAGTCAAGAGCTGCTTCCCATCATCGCCATAATATCGAATCAAATGCGGAGGTTCATGGTGACCGGAACGGAACTTAAGAAGTCGGGGAGGGGATCCCGGTGACTCGAAGAACCATTGCTTTATGATGCGTAAGATAAGAAAATTAGGAGTGCTAACCACGTACCTTGACGCTGTTGTCTTCTCCAGAACTGATGAGAACCGGTTGACCGGGTACCCACTCTATGGCTGTCACAGCACGATCATGCGCTCCTCGAATAATATGAAGTAATCGTCCATTGTTATTGAGATCCCATAACGCAATGTGTCCGATTGAGGAAGCGCTGGCAAGGACGTGCTGACCGTCTTTGAAAGCAGTTCAAGCACCACCTGCCTGCAATATAGATTGCCACTGCGGTACTTACCACTTCTGAACGAGAGACTCCGGATAGGAGAATCATCCATATAAATTCGCATGAGGCGCTCGTCTGCTCTGATATCATATACCGAGATCTCTCCTGATGAGAACCCAATTGCGACGACGTCAATGGCAGGCGATTGGACGAGAGCAGTTATAGCACAGGGAGAACCCTTGTCTACGCTGTCTCGTAATTTTTTGCCGTCAAACTTATGTATGCACGTCCTAGAAGCAAATATAAACGAACGGAAAATGAAGCAGGAAGCATGAGCAGCGCTTACTGAGTTCGTATGTTCCACAGTTGCATAGTGCCTTGACTACTGGCAACAAGCACTTTGTTGAGATATGTAGCAGGATGCAGGACCGTCGTCGCCGTGAACCCATTCTCGAAATGAATCGATCCAGCGAGTTCTACGGTCATCAATATCAGCAAATAAAAAAATAAAAAAATCGATAGTACTTTATGATAGACTAACCCATTGTCGCGCAGTTCCATATCAGAAGATGCGACCCATCCTCAGTGAGGGAAAGCATTTGGTCTCCAAGAGGAAGGATCGAGGATATATTCGATTCGAGTGGGTTTGTCAACCGACCGACCTATACGAAGTCAATGAGGTCTCCGAAGAAAATGGAGGCACAGCTCCTACCTCCTTAGCTCTCAAGTATTTAACAATATTAGGGCCAGAGGAAGCCCAAACAGAGTCACCACTAAAAGCGAGACACGAAATGGGATGATCGCAATCCGGTCCTGCACAAAAACGAAATGAACGCTCTCATCACTGCCGAATGAGAGACTTTGACATACCAACAAAAAGTAGGGTCATCTTCCCGCCTTCCCACATAGCCCATGACCGCCCAAGACACGTCAAAATATTCAATCGAGGTCCTTCTGTTGCACCTTTGAACGAGCGAGCTTGCAATACGAACGGGATTCGATTCGTCACTAAGCCTAGTGCTCGGAACGGCGCGAAGAGACGCGGCCTTTCGAATTTCACTTGATTTTCAGATATTGAAGACGCATCTTTGCGCGTTCGCTTTGTTGGTCGAGCATCAATCTCTTGTAAAGAATTTGTGACCATGAGGGTCAGTGTCGGGAGCTCAGCTCACGATGGATGCGTTTCAGAAATTTTGGATGATCGGCGAAGTGATCGGCGTTGAAACCGTGTCTATCGTATAGTAAGTATCTCGTGTCAGTAGACTCAGTACCAACTCTCCCTTCCAACATCCTCTACATAGCATTGCAGAAAGGAAATGCCCTCTCAACGGACTCCGGTGATACTACCGGCATTCCCGACTTCTGTTCTTCTGGCTGTATCACTTGCCATTTCTCTTTTAGCCATTTTGAGTGAGTTCAGACACTCACTCCCCAATGTGTTAAAGTGGTTGAATGAAGTCCGTGTTCATAGTTATTGTATACATCTCCAAGTCGAGGTCATCATCCAAGAAGAACTTAGTACTCTTGCTTGGAAACGAGGATGCAGGGAAGAGCGCGATATTATCTACGGTATGGTTTCGGTCTTCACCGTCTCATTATAGGCTCCTCCTGATGGTGTCTTCTCTATATTCAGGTGGTTTACGAGCATACACTCCCATCGCACACGTCATTCCAGGTCAACAGCTCATACATCCCAGAATCCTTTTCAGCAAAGAAACAACTACAGATAGTCGACGTCCCTGGGCATCCACGTCTGCGCGATACATTCAACACGTACATATCCGACTCCAAGGCAATCGTATTCGTTGTCGACGCAGGTACAGTCACGAGGAACGGGCGCGATGTAGCCGAGTGAGCGTCGTCAATTTCATGAATTCTAGGCTTCAAGCTTACTGAGCACGTCGTCGTCTAGACACCTGCACCACATTCTCCACGCGCTCACCTCCCTTCCCCCGACACACACCCTCCCTCCTCTACTCATTCTCGCACACAAGTCCGACCTGCTCTCTTCCAGCAGCACACAAGACCGCTCCACACTCGCCATCTCGCGCGTGCGCACGGTTCTCGAACGCGAACTCGAAAAACGACGGCAAGTCGCCGCAGGAGGTGTCGGCGTCGAAGGGCTCGGCGCTGAGGGTGAAGGCACCGAAATGGGTGGACTCGAGTGTGGATCAAGCCCTGCGTTCAGATTCAGCGAGTGGGAGGGTGGAGAGGTCGGATTTGCTGCTAGCTTTGTTAGAGTTGGCGAATCTGTGAATTCCGAGAAGGGACGTGAGGAGAAGAGTGCCGATAGCTTCTCTGGGCTGGATGCATTGAGGGCTTGGATAGAGGAGCTCCCATGATACCAGATATTATTCCTTCCGTTGCTTATAATATTAGTACTGTATTTTCTACTACGAATAATTTGTTTTCAGAGGCGGAACAAACATGAGCAAATAAAGCGTGGAAATAAAATATAGCCTTCATCGACATCTCTTTTCTTTTCTTTCCTTACCGCAACCTCAAGACAGTGCCGCTCCGTTGCTCTACAGTTTCCCACAACCAGGAAACGGCGATTCGGTTTTGCGAAGACGAATAGGGGGCCAAAGAGCTCACTGTTCCCAGTTGATAGATGGAACAGTGGGTGTCAGTGTTCCCTTACAAACGCTCAGCTCAGGCTACTGCACTGGCTTAACTGGATCTCTCATTGACTTCCTCCATCGGACCTGTTTGCACCTGGTGGAGTGGAATCGATAAGGGTTCGATGAAGAGTTTGTATCCGTATATACTCTGTTGATTTTGAAGTAGGAACGCCGTGCAGATTTCTCCTCGTTCGTACGTATGTACCTACTCGAAACTGAAAACCCGCAAAGAGATGTTGATATAAAGAGAATGGTTAAAACAATGGATAAAGCATGTACGTGTACGAAAGAAGAGATGCAACAGAGCGGCGCTACTACATTCGCACATTGGGCGAAACATGTGAGAAAATGGTGTTGAAGGGAAAAAGTTGAGAAAACTATCGAAAGCAGACAACGCCACCAACTAACCAACCCAAACAGCCAGCCATCTATCGTACGTCCCTTAATCTTGCCTCTAGGTAAATTATAAAGATTATATACCGGCTGTAATGGACGGAAGCGTTTAGACGTATTGCGACATCCAGCGAATGCCTGGATAGATCGTCCTTTTAGCTACATCTGCCAGGTTTGAAGCAAGGAATCTACATACCTTCACCATAACCCTGTCTCTGCACAACCGAGCACATGAAGAGCTCAATCGGGCGAATGTCACTCAACGGCACCTTTCCCTACACACGCACCAAACAAACGAAAAACGTAAACAAGCGTATTTCACATCCACTTTAAGACAAGAAAGGTAAGACGCACCTTCCCGGTAGTCTGATACAGCCCAAGATGGTGTCTTAACTCATCCTCGCTGACAGCACCTGGTGCGTCAATCTTGTTCCCTAGCACGAGGAAAGGAACCTTCGAGAGCTCTTCAATAGAGAGGAGTGAGTCGAGCTCGGCCTTTGATTCGGCGAAACGCTCGTGGTCAGCAGCGTCGACCAGGAATACGATACCGTCGACTTCGGGGAAGTAGTCGCGCCAGAGTCGTCGAGCTGTTCACGATTATTTTGTTTGTTTCAATTTAGAATGAAAGTTAGTCATTGAATGTCGAACGGTTCCAAACAAGGAATACGTACCTTGGATATGTCCACCCAAATCATACGTCGTGAACTTCACATTCCCAATGGCAAGTTCCTCCGACGCTAAACCGTATCCGTCAGTCACTAGCTCGTGTGAGCAGAATCACCGTACGCACTGGGATGCAAGGTGGGCTGAAGAACAGCCAGTCGGTCGTTCTTCAGCATATGAAGCAGCGTCTATCACAATGTTTCCAGTCAGCTCATCCCCATGATACACGAACCGGATGGACGCACCGTCTTTCCAGCATTATCTAACCCTAGGAAGAGGATCTTGGCATTCTTATTCACCAAGCCTGTTCATAGGCGAGTCAAGTTCGTACTCGCTTGCGGAAAAACCAGAGAACGCACCAAGCTGGGACAGGACATCCCAAAACCAGTCCAAAATCCACATTGTATCGATTGAAGAGGGTAAAGAGAAAAAGGCGAGATAATTGAATTGACTCGAGGACGGTGCAAGTGAAAGAGGAATGACGAAAGAAGCGTGGGAAGACGACGTGGCGGGTCGCCTTTTCCGTATTTCAAGTGGTAATCAATTATTCAATATCTTATCCTATCCCTATATTTCCCTGCTTACTATCTATCTCTTAGTTGCTGCGTTGAAACTAATATGATGACGTTCCTTGCATTCCGATATACAGATAGTTTCCAACACATTATCCGTTATGAATTCAACAAATCAATCGAGCGAAACATCTTATGGCGCTTATTATTAAGACGGTCTGACATCCCGAAAGGCGAAGGAAACAACCATTTGCCGCATCCTCGAAAAATTCTCAAGCTGAAATCCATCCCCAGATCTCACGCGCCATCTCCCCAAGGGTTGCTTCTCGTGGAGCCGCTCGAGGGCGAAATTGCGTCCCATGGTTTCTGCACCAGATATTCAACGAAATGGTGTCCAGGCTAAGGTTCTCTGCTGAAACACATAGAAGACGGGTAAGCAAGCGTCTGCGTTTGCTGACTTGCTTCGTATCAAAGGAAACAGCTGACAGCGATCGCGAGAGCTCCACGTCAAACTTCGGAAGAAAGCCTGGTGTTGTTTGATTTGCGCGAGTTTGGATTAGATAGGAGACGAGGCCCTTCCAGTCTTCCGCTTGGAGCAGTTCTGCTAGCAGTACAAAAGAGGTATCGAGCTTTTTGAATCGTTTCCCCAACGACGGACATTCAACGTTTCGGGAAAAGCGCTGCAAGCATTCGCGGAGGAGTTTCAGGCTGTTTGAGGAGCCGCCTTCCGGAGCAAAAAAATACGAGAAACGAGCAGCATTGAGGAAATCATCGACTGAGGCATCTCTAAGCTTCGCAAGAGTCGTTAGGTCACTACCGGTCTGCTGCAGATGGAATGTCTCAAATGCGCAGGATGCATGCAGCTCGCGAACACGTCTGGAGTGGGGACTACGATCGATGAGTGTTGTTGATATAGAATAGCAGTCCGCAAATTTACGACGTCGTTCTGCATCCTTGGCTTCCGACCACCGAGATTCCAGGATGTCAATGATACGTAGTTGCTCTGAGGACTGAGCCCCAAATGCGTCTGATTGGTTGAAGTTTTCGGTAAGCAACTGGCGCGAAAACTTCCAGTCTCCCCGGCTGGTGTAGATTCTACTCTTGAGCAACCATGCTCTTGAAGCTATGGTGTCGTTTGAGAGTTTGATGACAGCATCAACATCTCGTTCAGAAAGGTCGAATTCTTGCTGGCCAAAGTGAAGACAGGCGCGCTTATAGTACAGATCAGGGTCTTCGGGAGACATTTCTGAGGGATCGGTAAGAGGGATGTCACTTAGACTGACGCGAGATAAGTGCGTACTGATGGATTGTGTCAAGTACGGAATCGAGTTCTCGCTGATGTACGAGACAACCTGAGGCGGGTATTCCGAGAAAAGACAAATGACGAAGATGCACAGAATAGGCATAAGGATGGAGGCAAGAGTCACCAAGACACAGAATTTCATCTTTGTTGAAGACAAAGAGCAGAGCAAGAGTCCAGTTTTTCCTTCGTACTGTGCTGAGCAGTAAAAGATACCAAGACAGTTCCTAATCAAAGAAATACTTCACATGAACACGCAAATATGATATGAAGTGGATGGACAGGACAACCCGTGGTAGAAAGCCATGCCACCGTGTTTGGTCGTGCTTGATGCTTGCTTGCTTCAACTAGATACGAGCACGTGAGCGCGAATCGACGCCGATCACCTCATTCGGCGCTCTTTCAGAATCTCAACTTGCCAGATCAATCATGAAGCTTTCATCCCTCCAAAATGTCTCCTTCAGAACAGTCATAATCTTTTCAATCCTCCTTCGTGTCGCCCTCATATTCTACAGCGAATGGCATGACAAACATGCCGTCGTGAAATACACAGATATCGACTACCGCGTCTTTTCTGACGCTGCTCGGTTCCTCCTCCAGCCGAATGGTTCTACGAGCGATGATGGAAGAGGAAAGAATATCGCGCAAGGTGTCCTAGGGAAATATTTTGGATTTGGAGAGTAAGCATTTAATTCTATATTCCTTGTTACTGTTGTATTAATGAGACGTCAAGCCCTTATTATCGCGAAACCTACCGATACACACCTTTATTAGCGTTGGTTATGACGCCAAACATCTTTCTCCATCCAACGTTCGGGAAATATCTATTCTCCGCATGCGACATTCTCGTTGGTATCCTCATATACAAGCTGCTACTTACGACCGTTCTCCCGAATACATCTCCAAGAACAACTAACGCAGAACGCGAACGACAGGCGACGTTCTACGCGTCTTTACATCTTCTTAATCCAATGGTTTTCTCTATCTCCACACGGGGCTCGTCAGAGTCTACGCTCGGTGCTCTAGTTATTGGAACTTTATACCTTGCAATGCGACCCGGCAAGTCACAGAGAGATTGGGACAAGACGGCCATTATGCTTGGGATAGCTACGCATTGGAAAATATACCCGCTTATTTATGGCGTGAGTCTTGTTTCTGTGATGGCTTCTGAGTCAGGGAAAGGCTCTAGCTTCAAGAGCTGGTCAAGGAATCTCGCCAGCAGGCAAGCTATCCGATTTACGATTATTAGCGCGGGGACATTCATGTTGCTGAATGGAATCATGTACCTCTTGTACGTCGGATTCTTTTTCGTCTCGTCATCAAGATCGGCTGAGAATGGCTTGCTTGTAGCTGGGGATATCCGTTTCTCTATGAGACCTACCTCTACCACATTCATCGGCTCGACCACCAGCACAATTTCTCGCCTTATTGGCTCCCCATGAAGCTTGCCTATGAGCGTCCAACAAAGTCAGCTCTTTGGAAACGTTTCATGAAATCACCATTTGCGTCCTTTGTACCGCAGATGGCGCTGAGCTTGGGCTCGGGTTTGGTATACGGCGCAAGAGGAACCAGGCATTTACCGTTCACCTGGTTTGTCCAGACTGCATGGTTCGTTACACTGAATAAAGTATGCACATCGCAGGTAAGCCTTACTTTCGTGTTATTCAGATGGTAAATGTGAAGGAGAATTCCGACAGTATTTCCTGTGGTACCTAACTATTCTCCCCCTCATCCTGCCATCGTTATTGGCAACACGGTCCAAGACCGTTGTCATGATAGCACTTTGGGCAGGCGCACAGGCAGCTTGGCTCAAATTCGCTTATGACCTCGAATTCCTCAAACACGACGTTCAGTATCGCGTTTGGGCTTGTAGCGTATTGTTCCTTATTGTGAATTGTTGGGAGATCTGGGAGATCGTGCGCGCGTATCAATGGACGAGCTCAAAAGACGAGGAGAGACGGGAAGGAAGAAGGGACATTTGAATTAGCGAGTATGTGGCCTCTGTTTCATGTCTTCTTCCATGTATATTCGTACAATGCTAATGTGTAGTATACATCAATGATCGATTTGGATCAAAAGCAGGATTCATGATAGCGTGCTCAGAAAATACGTAGAAGGACTATTTCAACTTTGCATCGATAGCCTCCTTCGTCAACCCTTCGGCACCGTCTCTGATTTCGATAACCTTCTGGACGTCGACCTATTATCGTGAAGATCGAATGAAGTGTTAGTATCAAGAATAGGCGAAATATTGAGCGTACGGTATTCTGGAAATCGATCAATGCACTAGCATGAAGTGTAAGGAGACTCGTCTCGGACCCCGTAGGCGACCAGTTGACGAGCACTAGTGGATAGTTCTTCCTTCCATCATCATATTTGAGCTCGTATGAAAGTACGACGTATCGAGGTGCGTTCTCCGGAAGTTCTAAGATCACACGATCGAATCAGTTAGGCTCAAAATCCAACACATTTCATTCAAATGAATCAATGATGGACACGTTAAAAGACACACCTTGAGCCAAATCATCAATGCTAATATCATCATACGTCTCATCTTCCACCATCTTGAGCTGTTTCTTGTCGATCTTGACTACCATGGCCGCGCTCGAGCTGCGCCGCCCGAAACGGAATTTGCGCAGCGCCTGCTTGAGTTCGTCAGGTATATCGACGGTCTTGGACTATACCAGTTGTAATAAGAAGATGCTTGGATGTCAAAGTAATTGAAGACGTACCATCGTGAAAGTAGCTGGGGAACATGCTGCAATCGACAATTTATTCATTTGAGATTTATGCAGCACGTGACTTGTAATAGACAATATCACACGATTGACGGGATGAACTTGAAATTGGATTCAAGCTTGGACACGATCAGCAGCAATGGCGCACGTAGTCCCCTCGCTCGACCAGCCCTCAAACTACAAAGATTCTCAGTCGAAAGTCGAGAGACAAAAGCAATTTGATCTGCTTTCCAAATCTACTACCCTTTATGTCAGTCTCAGTTCAAGACCGGATTGTGCTCAACCACGTATCCCACGTTGCTGACCTGATCCGGATCTATGAATATAGGTTGGTAATCTGAGCTTTTACACGACCGAAGAGCAGATATACGAGTTATTTTCTAAATGTGCGACTCCTGAGGAAGGAGGTGGGGTGAAGCGTATTATTATGGGACTGGATAGGAATACGAAGTGAGTGCCGCAATTCTCCATTCGCGCGTTTCTTTTGCTGAGTGAGTCTGCCTCGTTGCTTGTAGGACTCCGTGTGGATTCTGTTTCGTCGAGTATTACTCTCATGCAGAAGCATTAGCGTGTTTGCGGTATATCAGCGGGACGAAGCTCGATGAGCGCGTCATTCGATGTGATCTTGACATAGGCTACCGAGAAGGCAGACAATTCGGACGAGGAAGGAGTGGTGGTCAGGTGCGCAAATTGTCTTTACATCTCTTTTTTTTATCTTCACTATTGACCTTATGTTTTCATTTATCCTCAGGTAAGGGACGAACACCGTACAGATTACGATGCCGGACGTGGTGGCTGGGGTGCACAAGCACAGAAAATGGAAATGGAGCGAAGGCGCGAGATGGAGCAGCGGTACGCAGATGCACAGGAAGGACCTGGTGCCGTTGCCGGCGGAGGTGAAGATTGGAAAGCAGCTTCTGCACCTGAGCGGACACAGCAGACGCTCAAACGCGGGAGGTCACCTGAGGATGAGGATATTTATCGAGGGGTGCGTATTTTGTGGCTTTTGCTCTATCCCTATATTGAAATGACTGACTGCAATATCATATTTTAGAGCCGGAGAATGCGCGTAGACGACCATGATGGCGAAGCTGAGAGGATGTAGAGTATTTTTTTCCTGCTTTCGTATCGATTGACACGTCTTCGTACCTTATGAGCTTGATTTTGACAAGACGCACATCCAAGTCGCCAAGGAGAATAACCAGCGCAAGGAGTTCATTATTGTGTTATTCAGTAAACTACTCTGGCTCGTAGAAGATACTTATTGCGCCAAACATCGGGCAAGAAAAACGTCATGTGTATCTTCCGAACGAATGCATGCGCCTCTGATGGCGAGTTCAACCGCACGAGGTGTTTCGAGATCACTGAAAAGGCTTTTCGCGGACTTTGAGAAGGAAGTCAAAATTAAGCGATGAAATGAGCGACGATACACGAAATCAATCAAGAAAATATACGTACATTTCGATCTTGATAACGTCGCAATCCGGCTCTCCATTCTGAGCCCGCCTCACCATCCCCGAACGGCGCAGGTATTGTTTCAAAGCAGGAGCAGCAATCGTCCCAGGCAATCCATATAGCACTACATCGCACCCCTTCAAATCAATCCCGCCACCTTTTCCACATCCATCAAGCACACCCCGCTCAGCAGCTTCTTGCTTCCCTTGCCTGCCACGTCGCCGTACTGGTGTGGATTGGAGGTCACTGACAGATGCTCGAATGGGAAGAGAAGACATCTGTGCGTTCTTGAGTGCTCTGACTGCTGCCTTTGTGAAAAATCCTGAGGCCATAGATATAAAAGCTCGTCCAGTTGGCATGAAGCGATTGTAATCTAGTGCAGCTGTTCATAGAAAAGACGATAATTGAGTTTGGCATGTTTACTGTGAATAGGATGTAGCTTACCCCCGGCGATGTTTTTCAGCAATCCGTCGTCCGTGATAGACTGCCTAGCAAGACGCATCACGTCCGCAGGCGTTGCAGACCGAGGTAGTCCGTAAAGATGTATGTGCCTTCGTTCTCTATCAGCAGACGACTTCTCGCTACGAGAGGAAGGAACGGCTTGAAAGAAAGTAGATTAGACTTGAATCCCAGAGCTGAGATTAAGACTTTTTATCGTATACCCACCTTCTTCTTGTCTTGGACATGATCGGGACAAAAACCTTCGGGAAAATTTGTGTGATGCTTGCCTTGGCAGCTGAGCTGCTCGTTTGGCGCAGTTCATTCCAGTTTGAAAGAACGGAAAGGTCGCGGCGGGGGGGAGGGAAAATCATGCCGATCAGTCGTCGATCGCATAATATACACGTGACTCAACCACGTACTGACACTACGGGCAATTTAGTATTTTACATCGGATGATAAATGGATTGATATGTAATTTGATATTTTCAATATCATTCAATATCATACTGCATATCCTCATTAGGGATATTTAAAATATCATCAAAGTATTTAGAATATCATCAAAGCAGATATTCTGATTGACCAATCGGGATAATTTTTAGGGATATCTGCTTCGATGATATTTTAAATATCCCTAATGAGGATATGCAGTATGATATTGAATGATATTGAAAATATCAAATTACATATCAATCCATTTATCATCCGATGTAAAATACTAAATTGCCCGTAGTGTGACTGACATAGAACTTGACTTCGCATTTTAACCAACCCGGTGAACGTGATGTCTTCACGAGACGACAGGCAGAGACGAGAAAGAAGCTGGGAACGCGATGTCCGTGAGAGGCCGAGAGACAGAGGCGGCGGAAGAGACAGGGACCGTGACAGAGATCGTGATCGAGGCAGACGAGGAGACTACGCGACGCGAAGGAGTAGATCGAGAAGCCCTGTGAGGAGAGGTGGTGAACGCGATCGCGACCGAAGAGGTACTGTCTCATTTTTGTTCGTTTTCTGTAGATTATGGCTGACCTGAACGCGTACACGCAGACCATGGTCGTGACAGACGCGACGATCGTCGAGACAGAGAAAGATATCGAGGAGAACGAGACAGAGACAGATTCGAAGAGCATCGGGATCACGACAGAACTAAGGACGATAAGGAATCCCGCCGGGAACGTGCAGATGAACTGAAACCACTTCCACCACGAGACCGCGAGGAGCGGGAGCGTTTACCCCCACCACGTTCAGGACCTTCTCAGATAGTCGCCAATGGTCCCGTTCCCAGAAGGATCAACTTGGATCCCGATTATGATGATCGAGAAGAAGGCGAAGAACGAGATGAGGGTGAGCCTATGGATGCGGAGACTGAGGAGGAAGCTGCTCTGAGAGCAATGCTGGGCTTTGGAGGGTTCGGTTCAACAAAGGTGGGGAGTCTTGATATTCCCCGATTTCATTTTCTTAATAACACCTTTCCTCAGGGAAAACCCGTCCTCGGCAACGAAGAAGGTGCAGTGGAAATCAAGAAGCAGCGAACGTGGCGTCAATACATGAACAGGTGTGTTCCGATTCTTCAGGATTACTTTGTTCTTTATCTGAAGGTTCTTTGCAGACGCGGAGGGTTCAACAGACCTCTGGACAAGATCAAATGATCTTTGTGCTGTTCGGAGATTGAGAACCTTGGTTTCATGCTGATTTGACTTGTGCGCAGTTCTTGGGGCTTCGAGACAAGCTTCACGATGTGGTCCCATTCCGTTGGTTCGGATGAAAAAGCAAAGATCCAGTCCGCCAGACTATGATAGGGAGAATAGTCACGGTATGTACCTCCCCAAGGAGTTGATAATCTGTCTGATGTATCAAAGTACGACTTGAGATTTGAGATGCGGAGACCTTATAAACGAGTCTGAAGATGATATGGCCCGGGAGTGCTACATGTTATGCCGGGTTATTGTTTCATTCAGTATAACTTGTGTGATAACACCTACGAGTAAGAAAAGGAAAATCGAGCAGTAAATAAGAACGGACCCAAAGCACTAAGCAGATCCACGCACTCAAGCACTTCAAGGCCTATTGCCGCATTTGGATTGAATGCCATACACGGCACAAAATGAGGTCACCAATATTAATTTTAATTTCGACTTGCACTCGAACCACCATCCCATCTCTGAGCGAGTCTCGTCTGCTCCGATGGCTGCAGAGGAAGCAAAGATCGAAGAGATTATTGATACAACGCAAGATGCAGAAGCAAACGGGGTTGATCATGAGTCAGAAAGCGACGGTGACGATGGTATAGTCGGAAATGAGGAGGCGGGAGATGATGTCGATACTCCCGGCGCTGGCTCATCAACATCCGCCTCGCAAAGCAAGAAGAAAAAGAAGAAGAGATCAAAGGCTGCTAAGGTATTGAATGCCTTGAAACCAGGGCAGAAAGAGATCCCCCAGACGATCGTGGATAAGGTTATGGACAGAGTACGCGAGGAGCATGGTGAAGGCGCTCCGGGGACGGATGAAGAGACGGTAAGAAAGGCGCTGGAGCAGTTGAAGATTATGGATGTTATCCAGGGCAAGGCGGGCATTGCGGGGAGGGGAAAGAAAGATCTGGGGACGCATAAGGTCTGCATGAGTGTTTCTGCGGTGATTCTATGTCCTGACTGGTTCGCGTAGTTCTGGGCAACTCAGCCGGTTCCTCAACCAGGTACATTGCTGATTTGAAGTAAAAATGTGCCGATACTGGACTTGAAGAATTATAGGTGAAGGTCCACCTGAGGAGGATGGGTACATTGAACCGCCTGTGCCTCGAGAGGAGGTTCGACAAGAACCATATCCTCTTCCAAAAGACTTTGAATGGGTGATTCTTGACCTTGACGACCCCAATCAAGTGAGCATCTATGCGTGAGTACTGTCAGGATCTGACCGTTACAATTTGTTTAGATTAAAGAGGTATATGACCTCCTCAGTCTGCACTATGTAGAGGACGACCACGCGACATTCCGTTTCCGCTACACGGCTGAGTTTTTGGAATGGTGTGTATTCATCCCTTCTGCTGATATGTCTGATACGAACTACGTTGGTTTGCGTTTCCTTTCTCAGGGCACTTAAACCTCCTGGTTATCACAAAGAATGGCACATCGGTGTTCGTGTAAAGTCAAACAAGAAGCTGATCGGATTCATCTCAGGCGTACCCATCACAATTCGTGTACGCGGACAGTAAGCATATTCCTAAACACTTGTTGAAGGAAAAAATAGGCTACTGATCTATTGTACCGTATAGTACTTTCCACGCGAGCGAGATCAATTACCTTTGTGTGCATAAGAAGCTTCGTTCGAAGCGCCTTGCTCCTGTCTTGATCAAGGAGGTCACCCGGAAGTGCCATCTAAAGGGGATCTTCCAGGCGATTTATACGGGAGGTGTCGTGATTCCAACGCCCGTCTCCACATGCAGGTAACTAGTACCAAAACACTTGCAATCTACAAGAAATACTGACGATTCCTCCATTAATTCGATAATCAAGATACTTCCACCGCCCGATCAACGTATCCAAACTCGTCGAGATCGGATTCACATACGTACCTCGAAACATGACGCTCGCGCGGATGACGCGTCTGCAAAAGCTTCCCTCGACACCTCATCTTGCGAATTATGGGTTGCGCGAGATGCAGGAGAAGGATATACCTCAGGTTGCTGCGCTGCACACGAAGTACATGGAGAGGTTCACGATGATGCCTGCTATGTCCTTGGAAGAGTTGAAGCATCAATTCTTGAGTGGACTTGGCGTCGGTGAGGCTCCGAAGGAGTGGAAAGGGAGGAGGGAGAAGCAGGTTGTCTGGGCTTATGTTGTTGAGGTAAGATCTCTCCTTTCTACAATCTGTGACATCTCAATCTTCACGTACTTATTATGTACGTATCCCATTTTTTCAGAACCCCCAAACGCACAAAATCACCGACTTCGTCACGTTCTACTCTCTCCCGTCCACAATCATGCAAAGCACGAAATACGAAATTCTCGAAGCCGCGTATCTCTTCTACTACGCCTCTGACGTCGCGTTCCAGGAGGGATCAGAAGAAGATGGGAAGCTGAAGAAACGATTGCAGGAGTTGCTCACGGATGCGCTGATCATCGCGAGCGATGCTGGGTTTGACGTGTTCAACGCGTTGTCGTTGATGGATAACTATCAGTTTATGCAGGACTTGAAGGTGAGTTTAGTTTGCATTTCCTTGTTTTCCTGGATACGCTGAGATATCTAACCATTTGGATACAGTTTGGACAAGGTGACGGATTGCTCAATTACTACCTTTACAACTGGCGCACTGCTCCCTTGGCGGGTGTGAACGAAGCAGGAGGCGTACCAGCAGGGAAGGGCGTAGGCGTAGTGATGTTATAGTGTTCATAACGAAAAATATGAAATTTGTGTATCCATTAGTATAGAAGATAAACCCAGAAACATTGCAGAATTATTCTTCTACTCTATCCATTCATCCCATCAGTCATTCTCTCGGCGCGAACGGGCTCGTAATACGTTTACTCGGCGCAGCTATCACAGGTGGGTACTTCCCCGCCATCTCCTTCGTCCCCGCCGGGAAGGGCAAGTCCACAACGCCCTTCGGGAGGATCTTCTCGTCCAGCCCCTTCGCGTAGTTGGCTTGGGCGAGCTGCTGCATTTGTTTTTTGGCGTCCCGGATGAGGACGTGCGCGTCGTCGACGCCTGGCACGCATCCCCGCACGAAGATGAGGTCGAGCGCGGTGTCGATGCGGATGACCTCGAGGTTTTGCTGCGTCACGCGTTTGCCGCCCATTCGCCCTGGCATTTTCTTGCCTGGCCAGACTCGGCCTGGGTCCTACATGGAATTGAAACGGGAAGGGAGGGAAGGTTAAGAGAAATGTATATGCTATGAGGTATGAAGTGAGTAGTTGTTTGACGCTGAAAACGAACCTGGTGACCACCCGTTGCGCCGACTTTGCGATGTGAGACGGAGACACCGTGACTGGCCCGTAGACCATGGAAGCCCCATCTCTTCATTCCTCCTTGAAATCCCTTCCCGATTCCTGAGCAAAAGACGTTGTCAGTTGAGATCGCGTGATAATAAAAGAATAAATAGTTGCTGGAATACGTACGAGTTTGCAACAACATCCACATACTGCCCCGGAACGAAATGGAGTGCAGACAGCGTCGTTCCTTCGTATCAAATACAAATCAAGCCACCTCTCTTAAGAAATGCCTGATAGCAGTGCTTACCAACAGGAACATGCGCGTCCGGCGTAACAGGAAACTCCTTGACGATATACTTCGTCGGTACGCCTGCTCTTCGGAAATGCCCACGCATAGCATTCGTAGTCGTCCGCTCAGGTCGATCGGATGCTCCAATCTGCACAGCGTGGTACTCGGATTCGTCCTTTCGTACTGCCCGGACGTTGGCTGTTACTTGGCAGTCCTCCAGCTACACACAACACGAATGAGTTGAGAAAGAAGCGAGGGACGGAAAAAGTCACGCACCTGTAAGACGGTAACAGGAGAGCGCGCGCCGTGCTGGTCCCACATAGAGGTCATACCGCGTTTACGAGCTATCACGCCCGTTCGGACAGACTGGGGAGTCCATTTGACTTCTGATCCTGAACTTGAAGAGCCAGCTCGAGCTTGAGACGAAGATTGTACTGGTGAGGCAAGCACTATGCGTGATGAGTGCAAAAATCTTCGACAATGAGAAGATGAAGATGAGGAGAGGGATTTTCTTAGGGTATTCCTGAGGGATTGCATTGCTCCCAGTCCCAGTGAGGAGGATGAAGTACAAACGGAAAGGAGGAAGAGAAATAACGTGAGAGTCAACTGCCTAAAACGCGTGTGGGTCACAGAACACGTGCCCTAGTCATCACTTGAACTGGACCATCTGTTCTACTACTGACAACTATCTCAATATGAATGGAACGGTAGAAACAGAATTATCTGCAGACTTCAAATGGTCTCCAGGTGCGTGCATTTCTCGCAATGCAGTCCATCTGACCTGACTGATTGTTTTCGAGGTGTCAGAATACGACCAGATCCTCGAAACTCTCGCTTCCTCAGACTATGTCCCGTAAGATCACCCACATAATCATCTAGTCAGTCCTTACTCATTGTGAAATCAGACAGGACTGGAATAAATTGCGCGATGCGATCAAATACAAGTTAAAAGAGGTACGAGTCGTTGTAGCTAGGTTGTCTGTCTACGCAACTCCTAAATACCCTTATAGAACATCGCATCATACATGTCCGACCCGCCTCCACCTCCACCACCACCTCCAGAACCAATGGTAGTAGCACCAGAACCGCATTCAGCTTCGCCACAGTCTGCATCAACAGTTGCAACGCTCTCACCAGGCGTCTTACCGACAGCCGGCGCCAAGTTCCCGCCCTTCCCCAGACGCGAGGAAAATCAGTTCATAAGGAACGAGTTTAACTCGTTTGGACGCGCGAAGGCCGCGTTGAGTGAAGAGGAGGCGAAGGAGATGTATGAGGGGATATGCAAGTTGTTATATGAATTTGAAGGGTTTGGTTTATTCACAATATTGATGTTGTTGAAATTGACTTTTTTTTCGGGTTTCTGTTTAGGAATCCGCCGTTCACAATTCAGCGCTTATGCGAACTCATGGTCCGTCCACGGCAGCACTTCAAATATGCGGGAAAGTACCTCCGCGCGGTTGAGCGCGCGCTGCTGGTCACATCCACAATCGATGCTTTCCCTGTCGTCAGCGCAGAAGAGAACGACGCATCCTCGTCCCCATTCATGTCTATCGGCTCCCTACGAGAAGCCACGACTCCGCTATTCTCTCCTATACCTTTCCTACACGAGGATGCGAGGAGAAGTAGGAGCAGGAGCCCGCCTATGAGCCCGCTGAACCTGTCGACAAATGCGCCTGCGCGTCCGTTGAGTCCTAGCGCGGACCCGCTCACTCTGGGTCCAGCTGCTGTTGAAGGTACTGCTGGCGGCATGGGCGTCGATACACCTGCGCTTGGCTTGGTGGATGAGTTGGACGACCCTTCACCAGGACATTTATCCGATCATCCGACGGCACTTACTTCCACGATGACGACGACAGCTACTGCAAACTCGAATACACAGACAGAGTCTACTACAGGCGCATCGAGCGGCGTACAGACGAGTACTGCGGCTGCGAGTGCAGCTCCGGCCGGGAAGCCGATGTTCGGCGGCTCCCTGCAAGACCGATTCGTCAAAAGCAGCAGCAGCACAGCGGAAGTAGAAATGGAAGAAGTTCCGTCGTCATCGACCTCGGAAACTAAGTCTGGGGATCAACTGCCAAGCTCTGGAAGTGCTGCGGATCCGGAGTCGGGGTCGGAGTCCGCATCGAGCGCTGGTAGTGCATCTGGTGCTGAGGCTGTGAATAACAGCAGTAATAATATGGCGGTAGACGAGACTGAGGCGGATAAGGAGAACGTTCCAAAGTCGTAGAATACGTATTATAATAATATTGTTCTTGGACTGAACGTACCGAAGCAAACACTTACAGTTCGTTTACACGAGCTGATGATTTTTTCGAAAAGCTTGGACGCTGTGCTTAGCCAATTGCCAAGAATATTAATGATGATGTGCATCGATTACTCGCGTTGTTCTCTTGTTGTTAGTTGATGTTGCACCGCAACGATTACTACGAAGTCTTACATAGTGTCTTGATTCTTATGCGAAACATAGCCTTGAGCTTGGTGCATGCACTCGACTAATATCGACCCTTCCTCTTCTTTCACGTTCCCATACAACTCGGAATCCCTCTTCAATTCCCGCGACCGCCTTCTAGCTGAGCATTCCTCTTCCACGCACACAGCGAATAGCAGCTCTCCTGGCGCTGATATTGAGGAGGGGAACTCTACCAGTGCGACTACGACCACGACTGCCACGGAGATGGCGTGGTTCACGATTCGAAATGATAACTGGACGAACCTGGGCGGTCGGCCCTCGCTGGCGCGCAAGATGTCCCGGACGAGGCGGGTGAAACTGTTCAGGAGCTATGCGCTTGATTGGTGTGTGTCGTGTCTTTTCCCTAGTCTTTTCTCTTGAACGAGGCTGATTGAGATTCGTTGTGAAGGATGATATGCATCGTACTCGCGTGAGCTGCACACGACCTCTTCGATAGGCATACGATTGGAAAAGTCTAATGCAAATCTGTCTATTTTGCCTCGTATGGTTTAGAGCAGCGTTCTTCTCGCTGGATGAGATACCCGGCTTCAAGAGACAGTTCTCCATCGATGATACCAGGTGAGTCCATCTCACCACTTTCACTTTCGGCCTGCGTTGCAGAATGCTGATTCTGCCCCTTTCTTTCTTCATTGTGTGGTCTTTTGTTCTTCGCGTCGGACGCTTCTCTTCTACATTCTTGCTTGCATCGCCCGTCGACTTCTGAACTGGCGTGCATACGGATAGCTTACGTTTCCCGTGAGTATCGGTCTTTCATCCCCTTCTATTTGTAGATGTCTCTGACATTCATGCTTTGGCGCTTCGTGTCATCTAGGTATGCTGTACATGAACGTGTTCCGGTACGTATTCTCGACTATCTCTTTCTTTTGTTTAGTTTGCGTGTCAAACTAAAGCCTGCACATACAGCCAGTAGCGCTGTACTTCATAGCCGCCGTCGCGCCGTTCGTAATACAAATCGCGGTGAACCTCTTGACGGTTCGGTCTGTGTGGGACTTTCATAATAGCTCGCTCGGACGTACGTCGAACTTCATAGTCCCTTTTCTATGTGTGTATGTAGTGCGCTGACTTCTGATTGACTCTTTGATAGTCCTGTTGGGATTGACCCTTACAGGAGCCATTACGCAGTTTACGAAAGTTACTGTTGGCAGACCTAGACCTGGTGCGCGTCATATTCCGTGTCTTACTTTCCGTCAACGCAATTTCTCATTGAAGTCCATCCATTATATGGTCTTTTTTTAATGTGCAGACGTGATATCGAGATGCCAACCTCCACCCGGCATAGAAAATCCCGAATACGGACTCGTCACTGTCGAGATATGCACCCAAACGGACGTACATATCATACGTGACGGATTTAGGAGCTTCCCTAGTGGGCATTCGAGTTGTACGTCCCTTATTCACTTTGTAATTTAACTGAACGAAAACTCATATCACCATTTTTAGTGTCGTTTGCGGGATTAGGGTTCCTCTCGTTTTATCTGGCTGGGAAGATGCACCTATTTGATGAGAAGGGGCATACAGTGAGTAAATCTTCTGTTTCGCCTCGCTTGCCTTTCTATGCTCACGCGATGTTCGCCATAGACAAAAGCGTGGATCTCATTAACGCCTCTATCGGGCGCAGCACTTGTTGCAATCTCACGAACGATGGATTATCGACGTATGCTTTCTCATCACTTCTCACCAATTCTCATCCTAGCCCTAATTGTTTATTCTCTTACAATAGACCACTGGCAGGACGTTCTCGTCGGTTCACTCATAGGCCTCGTAATGTCCTTCTTCGCATACAGGCAGTACTACCCTCCCTTGAGCTCTCCACGGTCACACAGACCGTTCTCGCCAAGGATAAGGCGAGAAGGTTCAGACGCAGTCGACGGTGGAGGGGGAGATTTAGAGGAGAGCTCGCCAAGTGACGAATTGCACACCCCGATTCTGCCCATCCACCGGCCTGGTGCTGGGAGGAAGAACATGGGTGGGTCGTCTGGCGGTAGGGGAGAAGAGTACGGGGATGTAGTGACTCACCCGGCCGTCCCGCATATACATCCCATCCACGATGGCCATCCTTACCACGCCTCTGAAGGTGGAGTAGGAGGGTATATGCAACCTCGATACCAAGAGGAGCAGATCGAGGATCTACAACGCGGGAGTGCTAATTACCCTGAACTACCCTCACTCCCAATATAAATGTCGTCAATGCCGCGAGAGATGGATCTGTTGACGGACATTCTGTGTCGGAGGAAGGTCTTGAGATGAACTCCCCGCTGAAGGGAGCGGGGATGGGGAGTCGAGAATGATGGGATGGTGGACTTTGCTCTTTCCTCTTTCTCTTTTCCTCTATCTCTGTGCATTATTCGGATGTATACACACAAGTTATACTCTGCATATGGCTGTTCGTCTGTTACTGCATATTTCGTTTCACGTCCATTTTATTTCTCCTTTGGACTATTTACACACAATTTCTATCCACCCGCCTTTTGCTACATACACTCATTAATGACATAATTATTGTTATCAACAGCATCAGACGTTGCGGAAAACACATCATATCCCGATCGTGAGGCGTTCATAACGAGCCATTCCGGACGCATGAACTTAGAACATTGACCGTATATGAAGTATGTAGCAATACTATATCGTTCATTGTTGTACCACTATCTGCACCACAGAATCAACAGACTGTACTTATACTGTATGCTGGCCTCATGAAGCGGCCCTGCGAAAGTCCGCCTTGAGAAGAAGACATAATAACAACAACAATAATAATGATATACGACTCGAGCTTGAGAAAGAAATATATATATACTAATAGCAGCACTGAGCCGTTCGAGTACCACATCGCCATCCGAATGCAGCCGAATCGACTCATGGATACACGGTAGGGGAAGTCGATCACCCATACGTATCGTCCGACGGTCGAATAGAATTTCGAAAAGGATAATCACCCCTCCCTCTCCCCCGAGAGAATCTCACGTCACTTGTGCATGCACCTTCACATGCACATGGTCTGGCGTAGCCCATAATGCTGAACTCCAATGAGCGAGTCTGCCTTACGGCACTATACCGGGCGGTGAACCTGAACGAGGCAATGCAAGAAAACAAGAGAAATGATAAGACAGCAGCCCCCCACCTCCCCCAAAAAATCAGAATAAAATAAAATAGAGACCGACGAATGATTGGGAGCCGTTAACTCTCGGATGCCAAGAGAGGATCTGAATGAGATGGCAGATCAACGAACAGGGCTAATGGCAAGTCCCGCGTGAGTGCGGATACCGAATGGTGGATCACCCCAGGCTCAGAACTTTCCGAAGGCCATGGTTCATTGATATTTCCATCGTCTCTCAGTCTATTCGCTCTTCTCCGACAACGGCGGCCCGTTGCATGAGAGTGGATGAGAGAGAGAGGGGTGAGACGTTGCTTTCTTGAAGAGAGCGAAGGAGAAACGATCTGTCAGCAGGCTTCCTATACTATACGGAAAACAAAAGCGGATACGGTAAAGCGGCTCCCGAAGAAGAAGAAAAAAGATCGAATATCCAGTTTCCCTCGCAAACTTCGGAAACAAGGCCCCAGTATGGTATAGGGACAATCTTTAACTCGAAGAGAAAGCGGCATACTGCGACACATGGGTCTCAAGAGGTTCCTGATGTGTAACGAGGAACGTGGGCAAATGACGAAGGCCCTCGGAAAGGGGATGGCAATCGAAAACACCGAGCGAAAAGAGTATTGCGCTGCTGAAGAAATCTGCTGTCGAACAGAGACTCAATGCTCTGGTCCGTTGACAAATATGACCAATAGATACCCTGTCCTGCAGGACCACCTAGGCCGGGGTAGAATACTAATTCCTACTCCTTAGCTCCGAGTACCGCAGCTGACACAAAGCATCGTTTACATGCGCAAGTTGATTTTCACAACGATATGTGGCAACCATGCGTATCCTGGTACCCAGTCATTGTCACATGGCTATCACCCATCAAGGCAGGCGACTTCTGTCGATCGAAAAGAGAAAGTCATAGCAATCGAGCACTGACAGTTGTGCAAGCCACAACGAAAGCTACCCGACAAACACTGGGTTTTATCCTGACCCGAGACCCTCGAGCCGCAAGCCCTATCCTCAGCCCTATGTTTCTCGCCCCGGTACACCCAAGAATCATGTGTGGCAAAACGGGGCCCAGATGCACTTCGGGTCATGCGGCTCGGTCACGATAGACATTGGTCAATTAAGATTAACTTCGCTTGATGTGCTCTAGTATTGCTTCCACCCATGGTTTTCATGTTAATAATGTGGCAAATGATTCAAGGATAGGAGAAGTTCGAGTGGTCTGAGCCTGGAGTACAACGGATATACCGTGTCTCGAGGCAGGCGCCCACTGCTTCAGCACTGTTTTCGGTTTCCTAACCCTAGCACCCTGACATCCTGGCATGCAAGAGAGCACCATGAAGAAGCATACCGAAACCGCTTGAAACCATGCAGGTTGAGCAAGAAAGACGAATGATAGTGAATTTACGAGTTATGAACAATCCCGCTTGATGCGCTCCAACATTGCTTCCATCCGTAGTTTCATGTTAGGGCTGACCGCGTCGTTGACTTTCTTGTCGCCCCAAACTGGTACGACTGTTTCGTCCGCCACGTCCGTGATCACTTCGTGCTTGAGAGGGAGGAGTAACAGTCCTCGTCCCAGTGACCTTTGACGACTTGCCTTCCCTAGGATGGGGACCAGTAACGGCACCCTTCCGACGGTGAAGCGGGTCGGCTTTAAACGAGTGCAATGACGCCGGCGCGTATGCGCGTCGGGACAGTTCGCGGAGCGATGGTTGATCAGTATCGTCCTTTGGATTGCTTCGGTTTTGGTTTGTCTGCGTCCTTAGATAAGGAAGCGAGCAGGCTGTTTCCCCTTCGAACTTGCAGATCATTCGACGGCTGGGGCTTGTCGACCTGAGGAACCGTCGTGCGAGCCTCTTTGCGACGCAGAGGTGGACGTTCAGAACCACTCTCCTCATCGATCGCTGAGTCGTCGCGATCGTGGGTATCAGCGACCGAGTGAGACGAAGATGCTCCAGATTCAATGTCCGTTTCGTCTTCGCCTGAAACCTTCCGCTTCTGCGTTCCATGGATTTCGATTTCGTCCCTAGGTTCGTCCAGACTGTCCTCGCCAGCGTGTAGTAGCCCCAGACCCTCCTTGCGTTTTTGAGCTCTCCAGCGAACCTGTAGTTTCTTCTTTTCGATCCATGATTTCTTAACTTTCTGCGCTACAAAAATGTCAGTAAATCTCCTTAAGAAAGTAGACGAAAATGGGATACCTCTATTGCGAGGCAAATGCCTGAACGTCGGCGGGTTTTTTCGCTTATTTGTCGGCGCGGATCGTACAGCCATGTCGATGATCGCTCGCCGACTGACTCAACTGCCCGACGCTGTGCTGAGTGAATGGAGTAGAGATGAGGCTGAATTTGAGTTAAGGGCAAGGCTGTGCTTAGTCATACCAAACCGCATATAACCGGGGAGTCAAGGGCCATCTTGTATCTTCATCACAGACCACAACCACTTCCTCCTCACATACCCTCAACCACCCTTCCTCAGTCTACTCAACACCCTCAGTGATCATAGACAGCTGTTTTATGAACGTCGACAACCTTCAGCAATTTGGTGAGTTGTCCTTTTTTGGTTGCTAGATGTTATCGATGTTCATAGATCGTGGTACTGATGACTCGTGCAGACCCCCTCCAGGATGATCTTCTAGGAGAGACGGACGAGGTCGGTTCACAGAAGGAACATATCCACATTCGTATTCAGCAGAGAAACGGTCGCAAGACCCTCACCACACTTCAGGGGTTGGGCAAAGGTCCGTACTTTTTCTTCCGCATAATTTTACGATAAATTTTTTGATGTTGACTCATTCATTTCTTTTTGTTTAGAATATGATCTTAAGAAGATCTTGAAGGCATTCAAGAAGGTACGTCTCGCATCTCACTTATTTGACCCCGACGGGAGGGCAGCGAACAAACGACTTTGCGCCACCTTTTCGCCACCCTTTGTCACGTAAAACCAACAACATTGCTAATGCTAATTTCCTCACGTGTAGGAATTCGCTTGTAACGGAAACATCGTTGACGACGCAGAGCTCGGACAAGTCATCCAACTCCAGGGTGATCAGCGCCAGAAAATTCAGAACTTTTTGGTCGAGGCGGGCGTTGACAAGAAGACGATCAACGTGCACGGTTTCTGATCATATCATTCAATATCATCCTCGGTGATCACCGACCACGAAGACGATACCACAGTTCACAACTCGACTTCCTCCGCTTAATTTTCTGTTCTGTTCATCACTTCTCGGGCTGTGGTGAATTGCTTTCGTTAGCTGATTAGCTATCACTTTTCCCCCACGTCGTTTGTTTAGTATGCCATCTTGTCTCCTGCGTTTGTACGAATATTACAGTGGTGCAGTCATCCATCCTATAACGTCTATGCGTGAAAATGCGAGTTGAGTCGTAGAGTAAAAATGCCAATTCAAGATGAGCAAGTAAATTAAAACTCCTTCGTAACGTCGTTTCTCGACACGGTCACACGTCGTCTTCGTTTCACCCTGTCCACTAAGCTTCCGTTGGATAAAGATAGCTCCTCTGTTGTGGCTTCGACTCGTCGTACGAAAACCATGTTAGTCGGTTCGACATCAATTGTAGCAAGGGGACTCGAAGATTGTTTTCGCTTCCTGCGGGGAGAAGGAGTAGGCGTCTCCACCTCAGGTGTTCCCTCTATGTGAGCATTTGTCGACGAAGAAGTCCATGAAGAGGACTTCGATTTAGCAGGAGATGTTGATGCTAATCGGGATGGAGACGGCGAAGGTGTTGGAGATGGAGTAGGGAGACCGTAGGTCGAGAAGGACTTCAAGTCCGCTGTGAACAAGATCTGTGCAGAGTTATCAGTCCAATCAGCAAAGGTAATTCAAGTGACAAAAAAAGGAAGAGAGGAATAAGCATTGGTACCCTATACGTACCGAATGAGCCCACCCGGCATAGTTGCCCCAAATCTTCGCAAGCCGAGCATTGACTTCATCGTATATCTTGGGTGTCATTGACATCTTGCCAATACTCGACCCGCGCATACCGTAGTGCTTGACAGCGATTTGGTAGACGTGCGTGTCTACGGGGACGACCTCTCTCTGTCCATACATTCAAATAAATAAATAAAATAAAGGTCCAGTGAGTATCTCAAGGCATTCGCATGGAGGATAAACTACGTAAGGCATCGAACATACCTTATCCAGACTCATCAACAGCACGCAGTCGGCGACTTTCCTACCCACACCGAGCAATTTCAGCAACTCCGCTCTCGCGTCCTGTGTATCCATCTTCCTGAGTCCTTCAAGAAAATCGAAGACGTCTTGATCCGAGTTATTGTGCGTTTCGAGGAGCATGCAAGCGGTCTTTTGGATAAAGTCTGCGCGGTAGCCGAAGCCTAATGCGCGGAGTTTTGACGAGGTCGATGGGGAGGAGAGTGCGGAAGGCGGTGGGAAGGGGTGGTATGTAGTTGTATTATTTAGTAGCGTAGTTGCGGGCGTGGCTTTGGCTGAAGAACGAGTTGGCATTGGCGATGGCGTTGATGAAGGGGTTGGATATGTGTTAGGATGTGGGGGCGAAGACAGGGAGAGTAAAGGCGAGGAGAAATGTGTGCAGAGGTTCTGCACCATCTTTGATATTCGCGAGATATTATTATTCGAGGAACATATAAACCTACGAAACCGATTCATTCCATTAGCTACTCCATAAATAATTCAGAAGAATACGAAAGAGTTGGACGCACGAAATAAGACACTCCCAAGGATCCTGCCTCAGCATCCTGATACCTTTAAACCGCCCTCTCAGCCTGGCGAAAACAGGATCACTAGCGCTCCAGGTATCATACAGCTCGAGTAGATCCGTGTCGAGTTGGAAGTAGTCACGGATAAACGTTAGTGTCTCTTTCTCTTCTTCTGGTTCTGACTGTTCTTCTTTGACCCCTTTCGAAAGACGCGTAGGGAAGACAGACCGGTAGAACAAGAAATCTTCAGACTGCCTCAAGCAAACAACGCGATCTTTCAGACAAAATCGCCATTCTTGCATTGGGGCTGACTCTACTCCTGCCCCAGCCCCTTCTGCCACCACCAGGCCACTTTCATCTGGTGGTAAAGGAAGGGCTGTCCAGCGGAAAGACTGTCCACATTTCAGCACAGCAGGTAAAGACAGCTGGGCGATTGGAAGCGGGAGAGCCTTGAAGCCGTGAGGAATGGCAGTGACTACTGGCTTCAGCGTGGCCGACATGGCTGTTTGAGATTGAGAAGAAGGGAGAGACGAGAGGCCAAGAAGGCGCGGCGCGTCCTCAGGTCCCGGGCGTAAGTAAGTACTATCGACGCGTCTCGCTTACTTACTATATATACCGTGACACTCGACAAAAAGAAATAGATAAATTCTTAGGTAGAGAATTTTCCTTTGCGTTGGGAACTGTACGTACAATAATATGGTTAATGCTACAGGGAAGATTGCGTTGTCATCAGAAAAGATAACTTGGATAGGAAAAGGAAAAAAGCTAAATGCAAACTAGGAACGAAAAGGATAACAGGGAACACGACTGGAAGCACGATGTATGTATGTATTTTGAATAAAGAGATGGAATCTATATATAAAAGTATTTGGCTTGCAAGAATGAGAAAGAACACTGCTGAAGTACTGATGGGACTGGGACAAGATTTCCGATATGCTTGCTTGCTTAAGACAAAGCGGAATCAGGAGAAATAGGAAGAGACGAAAATCAAAAATATTATCGAGCAGAATCAGAATCACGACAAGCGCCTGAAGGAGGAAGACGGTCGATATAGTCAGCCACGAGATCGAAGAACGTCCACAAAAGACCGTGCGTCGTTATGCTTCTTAGTGCGCTTATTCCGAGTCCCCGGTATACCCGCGTTATACCCTGGAAAACAGACCTTGGGTTCGAAGGATCTGGACCTGATGAAAGGTGATGAATGTGAGTAACTTCGTATAATTGATGAACAATAGGGGATCGGGAGAATTGAGAAGCTCCTTATCACTCACCGCGAACGAGACGGTAGAAAGTTTCACCGACGCTTCGTTTCTGTTCTCCTGCTAAAGCGCGAGTCTGGACTTTTGTTTTCACTCTAGAAAAGAGAACAAAATAAGGACGAAGATCAATGAAGTTTCCAAAGAAGCAATAAAATGCATTTCGGGCTTACACGTCTAACGGATAAATCAACGCCCATGAAGTAACGCCCGAGAAAGAACCACAAAAGAACGGAACAATGGATGAAGGTATGGGTAGCCAGGGCGGTGTCGGGCCCTGTTCTCCAGATGGTAAACGACCCATTAGATGCCGCATCCCATCGTATTCCAGAAAATACAATGCCGTGCCGGAAGTATCTCGTAGTAGATGTAACGGAAATCCAATATACAGCCCTCGAAACCCGCTCAATCGCACGATGTCCCGTACGGCTTGCGTAGTCGTGGGAGGTTTGATGAGTTTAATCCCTTTGCTCTCTGCGATTGTGTATTCGAGTTGTCGACGTACTTTGACGAGCTCGAAGGGCGCACTTCCGAATGAGATGAGTGCACCTGCTGTTGCGCCTCCAAGCCCTCCCAAACATGCCGCATCGAGTAGCCTGTCGCGCGTCAGTGTATCATGGTATCTAAGAAGGTCCTTCGTTCCATTGTAAATAGTGAAAGAAGCAGCACCTGTTTCAACGCAAAGGCGTAAGACAGTAAGAATCCTTGACCCTGAACATTGTTGGGTTTGAATGTGAGGACGTACGAACGAATGATATCGTGAACAAAGGTATCCACAATCCTCGATAAAATCCCCGTATTCCTTCTTCATGAAAGACCTGAGCGGCCATACGCGGGACGGTGATTGCATTCCGGGAAGTTTGCAAGCGGGATTTGAGCGAATCAAGCTAAAGATGGTATCTATAAGTCCGGAATGGCTTCGATGTAGTGATATATACGCACAGGATAGCCAGCGAAAGTCGAAATGTATGAAGCACTTATAGCGCAGACGACGGCCTTATTTCCTGTTCAATCGGACATTCGGACATCAGTGAAAACTTGCAAAATCAGAGCTTCAAACGACGAGGAATCACGTCTTAGAGATTCATTTATTTCATCAGAGCTCAACAAGGATCTAAAGGGAAGGCTTCATACACGCATCAGCAGGGCACTTCGAAATTAAGAGATGTTAGGGGATGGGGATGTGACATACCTGGATCCATCCATAGGCACTGAAACGCGACCGGGCTCTTTCTAACAGTCCCGTCCTCGTGCCAAAGCACGGTCTGGGAGGCGCGTTCAATGCCGTTGTGAAGCTTCTGACTTGAGTCGTTGGATGGCAATGGTAAGAGGGAGAGGTGAATGCGAATGGAAGTGAGTCGCGTGAATTGAAAAGGAATTAGGAAAGTGATCGTCGATCACTGATCTTCATCTCATCAGAGTCATCACATCACCGGAGGTCCGTCGACGGGTCCTCCAATCCCGTCTTCCTGATTTCCTCCATTCACTCATCTCGAAATCTTCATAAATGGAATGGAATTCTGGCCTTCGTTGTCCTCGTCAGCAATTACTAAGAAATCCCAGGGAAAATCGGATAAAGGAAAAGGGAAGGGAAAGGCCGAATCGAATTCGAAAGGTTTCTGGACGAGTTATCCTGTAATTGACCATGGCGCGCTCTCGGCTGCTACTCTTGTCAAAACTGGAGAAACTTTCGAGTGGAGGACTGTTCATAGTCCGAGGAAGGGTAGACAGGTGTTCTCAGTTGGGTGGAATGACGCTGCTGACTATGGATTCCTTTAGGCTATCTCACGACACAGGGAATGTCATCCAAGGTCTTTCCTTGCACAAGGCCGAAAGAGTTAGAGAAAGCAAATGTCACTCTTCAACGCCGTGCTGAACAAGGGGTTAGGGCTTCCTTCTTCTGAAGGAGGGAGACTTGAGCGAAATCTGACTTCTCTGACGCCAGACAAAATTCTTGAGGCGGTTTCATCCCGATGTCGACATACCACTAGAACTTATAGGAGATGCGCTCAAGCAGGACGAAGCTGTCGAGAAACGATACGAAATGTTCGATCCATTTGCAGGGAACACGTTATCTGCAACTTATTGTTTCGACGGCGCAAAGAAGAGAGCCATCGCACTTGCCTTCCCGAGCGGTAAACTTGGTGGTGACCTGAGTGAGTATTATTCTTACTTCACACACTATAAATAATCTATAACTGTGTATCCTTCAGATATATCGCCCCTTTCTATACATCTAAACTCAGTTCTATTTCAACCACGAACCCGACCAATATGGACATTTGATACACCTATTCGTCAAATCACTTCTTCTGCCCCAGCTATCAACTTCGAAGAGACAGCAGGTAGACGTTTCTCTTTTCGATGACTTTGTTTCATGTCCTAATGTTTGCTAAATTTCAGGACGCACTCTGGCGGTGCGCACCTATGGTCAAGTTTCTGTATTCGATGTAAGGAATCAAATGACTTCCACCGCAGACTCGACGAAACCGCCTTTTGCCATATTCGAAGCTATGTCCATCCGTTCGCAAGACTTTCAGAGTAATTCTGGTGGTGGTATTGTTGATATGAGTTTCTCCCGCTCGGATCCGGGAGAGTTACTCGTCGTGACTGAAAGGGGTACTGGTTATCAATGCTCTCGTAGAGAAGGCGAAAAGACAATGTGGGTCGACCCAGTTCGGCAACCTGCAGGAGTCGACTAACCTCTCTTAGAAAGAGATTATTTGAGCACCCTCTGGAAGGTGAAGGTAGTTCCTGGAAAATATTTGGCGACGGGAATGCATACAGTGGAACCGTAACTTCCGAAAAGTTGGTTCAGAAATTCGACACTAGGGTACGCTTCTCTTGCTCCCTCTTCTACAGCATGATCTGATTTCTTATTACTTTAGTCTTTTGGCACTTCTCTCAATCTTCTGGAATACAATGATGGCCGCAATGTCATAACTTCACTTTTTCCGACTCTACTCGAGCACCTTCTTTGTGCATCAACGACGAGCCAAGTCATATGGATTGACGAGAGGTACCCAAAACAGCCTTTGCTCGGATGGCGGCACCATCGTGTCTTTGATAGGACATTGAGTCTGCGAACTATAGAATTCGAGAACAGTCGGTGTTGTTCACTTGTGGACTCTAAACGCTCCGGAATGTGCTCACTCCCTTTCATATTCAGCTTCGTTGGCGTTTCTATGCTCCTCGAAGAATGACTACGTAACTGCAATTTCCGTCGACAAGTTACAAGACACTCTTTTACAATGTGAAATGCTTCCTCGTGTACTGGCTCCGCTCTCCGACTCGCCATTGACAACTGGACGAGTTCTCATTCGTCACCCAGGTTCACCATCCGACTCTTTCAGTCTTCTTGAACTCTCGGAGCGAGGTAGTTTACACCATCAAGGGCTTCGCTATACCACAGATGCGTCAATTGTCTCTCCCGGAAGGGAGTTCGTCAAGGATAGATTTGATTTCCGCTGGTCCGATGATGTTTATGAAATGGAGAGGCAGGAGAAGGATCTGAAGCCCGATTATGGGAACTTGGAAGAGAGGGAAGTTGCAAGATTGGATATGTCTGGCTTATATGAAGGTTCGTTTCTTCCGTTCCATTATCAATACGAGTAAGTTTGGTCTAAAGTGATTCATAGCACTTTTCGGCGAAGAAGCGCAGGAAGCTCGTGCGAAGAGAGAAGAAGCAACCGTTGAGGAAGTGTACGACTTGTTGGAGAACATGCCAACGTACTGGCAACGCTCCGACACAGGAGAAGAGCACATGCGCACTCTGTAAGTCATACTATTCTCATCCATGCTTATTGTCCTCTAAATTGACATGGAACTGATGCAATGATAGGTTCGACATAGCCTTCGGTTCAGGCGAAGAACCACAGCACCCATCTCGCGCCGATTTCCTCACAGGGACAGTACTCAACTCAGCACGCGGTTACAGAGCTCGCAGACAAGGCCATCTCCCCGTCTCGGAGATCACGAAGAAATCAGGTTGGCACGCGGATATCCGACCGACTTTGCATAAGATTTCTCCGGACGTTTTTCATGATCCGGAAGGGGATGGGCCTTCAGAACTGGATCACAACGAGAGCGAGGAGTGGATTGGACCTGAGCCGTATAAAGTTGGAAGAGACGAAGATATTCCGAAGGCCGATCGACGAGAGACAGAGGCGAGGGAGGAGCTTGCGCTTGATCTGACATTAGCTGCTCACGTCTTCAGTGCTGCGCTTATCAGGAACCCTACCCTCCCTTCTGGCGTAGAAGTGTCTCGGGAAGACGCGTCCTTCCTTACGCAGGAAACCGAGAAGCTCAGCCTTTCTGATAGTTCGGGGAAGGCGAAAGAGCCGCCGCACATCAAGTTTGGGTTTCTTCGGCCTGTCTATAGGAAAGACGGGATAAAGAAGAGAAAAGATCCGCGCCAGTCTGACGAGGAAGAAGAGGAAGGCTCAGGTCCAAAGGGCGCGGAGAAAGGTAAAGGTAAAGAGAGGGCGCAAGCGCAAGCAGAGGAAGAACAGGAAGAGGAAGCAACAGCAGGAGGCGAGACGCCGAAAATACCCCTCGGTGTCCGTCTCTTGCTCTCCGAATGGATCATCGGCGAAGATCCCTACAAGTACGAATATGTCGATCCGTACGATTTAGACGCTGCTGGGGAATCGCAGGTTTCTAGACGTCAAGCTCGTTCTCGTTCTCGGACTCAGAGACGAGGTGGTCGTGGGCAACAAGCTCCGGAAGATTCACCGGAAAGTGAAGAAGAAATGAATGGCGGGGCTCGGGCTGGACAGGGTCAGGCCCCTCCAACCATTGTCGCAGCTCGAACGCTCAAAGACAGGGAGAAAGAAACAGCAGACTAGGTCCTCTTGCCATAATCCCGCAGCGATCCACTGCGCATACTCGTGGAGGAACGCAGACCTCGGACGAGGCAGGATTCGGAAGCTCTCAGCCGAAGAAGTCTCAAACGGCAATGATGATGACAAGCACACAGATTGAACCGGGGAGGTTTGGTGGGAGACAGACCGCTGTCAAAAAACCAGCTAAGAAGAGGATGGGCGGATTCTGAATCTCAGAAAATAGTCTCGCGTTTTCGCTTCGGAAAAGTACTAATACAAAATTTGTCCGTACTTTAAGTTTCATACACCAGGTAGTAACCTTTACCATACAAGTCCCCCAGCATGTCGAGATATACAACGTAGTAATACTTTCTAAACGTTTCTCATACAAACTTGACAACAAGGTTCAGCGAAAGCGGTAAAGAATTAGCAGTAACAAGGATCGTATCTCCCTCATTAACGAATTCCGACACTTTCTTTTGCAAGTTGGGTCGAAGCGATTTTTCAAACGAGGGCGGGCCTTGGATATATATATTTGCTGTAGAGCCGTCTTTGTGGGTAGCGGAGAGGGAGGGTTTCTGTACTTGTCTGTATTCCAATAAGAAAAATCAATTAACGCAATGCAAGGAAACAGAAGGGTGAGAAAAATGTACATGTCAGGTCTCTCAGCAAGATCATCAATTAAATCTCCGACCGTCCATTCCTCTTTCACTTCCATGAGCAGGGAGGACTCTTCGCTACACACGGGACAATCGGGCTTTTGTTCATGCTTGAATGTGTAGGAGTATACACCGTCAGTACCGATGTACATGAAGTAGTTGTCCAGATATGCAGAGGATTGAGTGGCGATCTTGAACGCTTCGTTACAGCAGGCAGCTAAGGGTAAGGGAAGAAAACTCGGTCAGCGAGGAAGTAGCTTATAAGACGATTATCAAACAGATCGTACCAGCGATGATGGCATTTGTTGATGCGATCGCTGGAATGATGTTCTTCACAACACCTTGCGTCAACGTCCAAGTTACACCCTCGATATTGAACTGCTTCGCTCGATCGAGAGCGGCGTTGTATAACCAGGTGATATGCTCGGGATCGTCGGTGTCTAACTTTTTGCCTACGATGAAAATTGTTCAGCATTAGAACCCATCGGGGAGAACTTGTGAGTACTGACCTTCATGTACGTGAGGCCATTCTATTACTGAAGCCCACTCGATACAGTGTTCGGGCAAACGAGGAGTGTTGGCAATCGTGCAAATAGGGAAAACAGTGGGTTTGTTGAGTAAGTCTAAGGAACATTCATAGCAAGAAGTGACAGTCGGAAGAATAACGCGTGCTTGTCCTCGGAATCCTGTATATTTTCTTTCAAAATCAGTCTATAGGCGGAGACATGCAAATGTGACCCTTACCTTCCGTCCCTCCGTCTATGAGTGGCTTCAAGCTTTCAGGATTCTCAGGATCTACCATTCGCACCAGTGTGGCGTTAATCCATCGACGGGCCTCTACAGAATCTAATCCACAGATAATGATATGGAATTGCATGTAGTAGTCATCCGATTTATCTTGAATCTTTCCATAGTACCTGGTATATTCTAAGTTTGTTACGGATGAGGAAGGATATGTGTATGCGTACGGAGTGACTTTCACGCCCGGAACTCGCTTCATGATGAAATCTGCCGCAACGATGGCTTTTGGTTTTCCGACATCCTTTTGTCTGCAGCATGTCGGATATTAATCTTGCTTTCTCAGATTAAGAAACTCACCTGAATAAGAATTGACGATTGAGATTGCTGATATCAATGGTGTCCATGTCAATGACATGAATGTCCTTGAAACCAGTCAAAGCGAGATTCGCAAGGATCTCACATCCAAGGCCACCAGCGCCTATAACCAGGATCTTACATTGCTTGCGCAGGAAGTCTTTCACCTTCGATGAACGCGACAATCTCAGTCGATTTCATTTCATCATGAACGCTATTTAAATGACTTACTGGATCTCCTGGACTGAAACCTTCTCCTGTTCGAGGCCCGGGCTTGTCGAGTACTTGGTCAACATGATAGTATCTCCCTGGCCAGTCGATATTGCACGTCTCCCCGTTGGCGCCCGAGCTCATTGTGCGTGGATATGGTCGTGGTAAGCAACAAGAGGCGTTTCATGGCGGCACGGTCCGTCCGATGCGTTTACTGATCGGAGTCAGATCGACGCGATTGACGGTACAGTGTTTGAATTGAATTGTAAAAGTTACTCTACGTTGGCGGACGCGTGCTTTCTTAACTTCATGCCGTGACTGTCCTCCTGTGGGGCACTCAAATGGCATCTGAAGGTAACTCATTTCTACCAAGAATATTGTCTGTTTTCTATGCAGTATTTCATGATAGAGGAGGGACGAATATTGTTTACCAAGTACCTGAAGGCCTCATCGTCACTTCGTCAAACCAGCTGAACACGAGCGTCTCGAGTAATACTAACCGTGCTTCTTCCGATGAAAAGGGCGAAGCATCTTCAACAACCTCACCAGAAAGCAAGGAACCAGGGGGTGCCAATATTTCACGCGCGTCGAGCTCATCTCGATACTCGCATTTAGCAAACTCACGAGAAACGCTTGGATCCTCCCTCGTACGCTCTTCGTCAGGGAACCGATGTCTCTTCAAGTTCGAGGATATATCTCGCTACGTTATCCCTCCGAGTGCTCTATGCGGACGTCTGGTCACCTGCACGACGAGGAGGCATCAAATCATTGGTTTCCCGGTCGAACTGTACAACGAAGAGCGTTACGAACGGAATTTCTTTCGTTATAACTTTTGTTTCGTCTTTGAACGAACGGCTGATCTGAGTTGCTATGAGCCCATCGTACGCAAGATTGGACGCGTCTTGACCACATGTGAAGTGCGCATTTTGATCTTCTCTTATCTCTTATAAAACTACTGAGCATGCCTCACAGGAGGAATCCTCGTTTTTAAGTTCGCCCGAGACCTCCCATAAAATTCACGCTATTCTCGAGCAACTGTTCGAGGATCTCAACTCGTACTCTGAGACGTCTATCCCTATCGACAAATTCAATTCTATCGAGCTCAAGATATTTCCATTCTATCCTAATCCTCCTGACGTTCATGATTGGGACGTACCCGTCGCTCTGATAAATCTGAAGAAGAGGATAGAGGACAATTGGGATCTCACAACGGCAAAGGTCTGTCAACTTGTTCGAGTGCATAATGCATACATGAGACCCTTTACAGATTCTTTCTTCAGGTTTGCCAATACATCGACGGAACGAACCACGTCAGTCGCATAGCATACCTAGCGGATTGTGATCCGAACCTTACGCGCAAGGCCATCCAACAGCTCTTGTAAGATTGCATTTCCTTATGAACAACGACCGCTTCTCACGCGAGTATAAACCCAGATTCTACCAAGTCATCATGATGATTGATATCTTCCAATTCAGCAATATGTATACATTATGCCGCTCTGTAGCATGGCTCACTGATGAGGCGCATATCCGGGATGAATGCGGGCCATACGTGACCGGATCAGGTCAGCGTTCTTACGGGGGATTTAATCTCCGTCTACCCGCTGACGTGAATCTCCCTAGACCGTGAAATCTCTGAGTGGCCTGATCTTCTGCACTTGTACTCTCGCTTGAAGCCTGGTATCACCGTCTTAGAATGGATGCACGAATATGATACGCACAAGCATGGTATTGATTCTCGCCGGTTTGTCAGCTTCGGAGTAATCAAGGTAAACGCTGCAAGCATGCACCGTCCAAAATCTCTTTTGACTAACTAATTCAATGGATATATATATAATATATATAGGGCTTCCTCCGCCGAGTACACCGCTGGCCGGTCTACCTCGAGGCGACAACTCCAGAAAAGGAAAAGGAACGTCGTTCGTCCTCCGCTTCCTTGGGACGACGGAGGGGCAAATCTTTTACAATGTCCAGCGGGACCAGCGGTCCTGTTGTAGGTCCAAATAGCTCCGGAGCAACCTCCTCTCCGATCTTCTCAGGCGCAAGTGCGTTCTCGTATCTCAAAGCCAAAGACGGGCCGCAGTATCAGAATACGCCGAGTGGAACGCCGACGACCATCGGGAATGTGGGGGTGGGCCTTGGGAGACACCCGTCCCTGGGCGACGCGGATAAAGAACGGTATCGATCGACGCGCCGTCCGAGCGCGGCGGAGAAGTACCTCGAGCAGTTTCGAAGAGACATCGATCGCTCTCGAGAGCGTGGTGGACGGACTAGTCCGAACATCCCTACGTCCTCATCTGCCTTTGCATCTGCAGGGAGCGCAATGAACACCTCCCCACGCACGCAGCGCTATTCACGCACGGGTGCGAGCGACGGGCGGAGTTCGCGGAGGAACTCCCTCGCGCAGCAGCAGCAGGCGATATTCGGAGCTTCCAGTAGCGGCGGCGGCGGCCTGTCCAGTGGAACAGGGGTGATGAACCCCTTCACCGGTAGCGGTAGCTTCGCTTCCGACCTCAACGCCCTAGGAAACGGGGACAGCTCAGGAAGCGGATTCGCAACGCCTACAGCAAGCCGTCCTCGGCTCTCCCGATCTCCCTCCTCCCAAGCAACGGTCATCGTGCCATCGGCGTACTCCGCTTCCAACATCAATCTTAATCTTAATCTCAATCTCAATCTCAACCTTAGCAGCCTGAGTGGTGGCGGGTCAAACACACCGATAACCTCAGGAGCGAACGCAGTCCTACCTGGTTTGAAGGAACTCTTGGACGGGACACATCATGCAGATGAATTAGGTGTACGATTTGAACTTGGCTGGCCTGCGCTTGAGAAACACCTTGTTGCGATCGGAGGAGGGAAGGGTGATGGGGATTTCGGGAGGGTTGAGATTATTTATCGATAAAGGGCGATTTTATGTAGAGTAGATAGAATATGTATTATACTTTTGGATCTGTCTATTTCTGGCGCATAACAGGGAAATAAGACAAGGCGGTGAGAATAGGAAGGAGGATGTGAGAAGCATGGTGGTGGCGATCATGCAAGAGTCCGGTTAGCATTAACGTATCCGATACCCAAGCAGGAGAAAATCAAATCAGTGGAATCTGGATTTGTCGAATCTGCTTTCGCGATCTTGAACGAAACGCCAAAGCACTCCCTCACATCTCTCAGGAATTGAATCCTGCAAAAACCAAATCAGCAAGTTCAATCCTTCTCGGAAGCTATTCGAAATGAAAGAATGAAATACGTACGTCCTAGCAGACGGCTCGCCCATCCTACACCTTCCGATATCCTCACTCCCGAGAACCATCATCAGCAGAACTAAAATTTGATGACTCCGATCTACGCATCCTCCCCTCTTAATCTCTTCTAGCAAAGCATATGTTGCTTGACGAGCGATATCCTCTGGTGGGACACCTGGCTTTGAAACTGCTTCGGCGCAGTGGAGGGCTCCGGTGGTGGATTCTGCGAGGAGGGAGAGTGCGTAACCGGGAGATCTATCATGATAGTCGGCGAATGTCACGTTGAGATAAGAATGAAGCCGTAGATGCTTACTTTCCGCTTTCCTCACCCTTGTACACGTCCGAGTAGAGGTAGATGTCCGGTATGAAACGGTTTAAGACAGAACGCGCCGCTTCGATCATGCGATTCGAGAATTGTGGGCTCACGCGAACCGCATGTCTAGAAGATCGAGTCATAGTTAGAGAAGAGAGCAGTCTATGAAAAGGGATAGACCCACGAGATGCCCCGTATTCTCTTGATCTTCCCCGGTTCGACGAAATTGAGAGTCTTGACTTGCTTGACGATTGGGCATAAGAACTGGACTTCTCCGCCTCCAAGGGGAGGTGCCCCCCTTTTCTTAATCTACGCAACATTTTTTCATATTCAAATGTTTTCCTTGGATCATGATCTGGCCTGAGTACTCACTCGAAGCTCCAGCCCCTCGTCGATTCCGAACAACTGAAGGTGCGGAAGGGTCACTGTGCGTATGAGATCAACGGAGAGGTCCCGGTCGTCCGTCGTGATCCCTCGCAGTGTCAGATTCAGAGGCTTCTTCGCAAACGGCGCTATCATGATCAAAGGCTCGAGGAAGTACCCAACGGAACGGGAGAGAGGACAGTCATGCGTGATACTGCCGCCCACTATGACACCCGGCTTCAGCAGCACAGACGTGCCTTCACACAAAAAACTTGTCAGAACATTCGGACGGACGAACGAGGCAGGATGATGAGGTGAATGCACGCACCAGTGTAAGAAATCTCAATCACCGTCCCATTCGTCACCTTCTCCAGCAATCGAAGGAGACTCGCCTCGAAATCTACGCGTGAAAGAAAACATCAACAACTGCTCATCTTTCGCAGCGCTGCGAAGCCTTCAGCTCACCTCGAAGACCCGGATCCTTGTCCTCCGAGCGTATCCTGTCTATACGGACAGGCTTGCCGCTGAGAATAGAGAGGACAAGTCTATGCCGAAAGTGGAGGTGTCCGCTGAATTTCAGAGGCGAGCCAGAGGTCGT
The DNA here is from genome assembly GCA_009806525.1 of Sanghuangporus sanghuang. Classification (NCBI taxonomy): domain Eukaryota; kingdom Fungi; phylum Basidiomycota; class Agaricomycetes; order Hymenochaetales; family Hymenochaetaceae; genus Sanghuangporus; species Sanghuangporus sanghuang. Next base: position 346,605 of record VVIT01000001.1, on the reverse strand, counting down.
CATGCGTACTGATACTGCCGACCAGGGTTAGGAGGGAACAGGTCGAAGTGGAAAGTTAAGAGTTGATCGGCGGTGATCGTCGTGCGCCCTTGTGATGATTTGTTGATATAATGGATACAAGACGATGTTGACATATGCCCTGTGGCTCAGTTGGTTAGAGCGTGTGACTGTTAACCTTGCTTTGAGGTGATCACAAGGTCGAGAGTTCAAGCCTCTCCGGGGCAGTCAATTTGTTTCTTTTTAATCAACTCCATGGATTGAAGTTCGTGTCGATCGTATCAAATATTTTTTTGTTGCATTATTTTTCTGCTCAATGTCAAGACCAGAGCTCGTAGCCCCGCCGGAAATTGTGAGCATCTTTATTCCACAAGATCGCACATACCGCTCATGTCCATTCCAGTACTATGGAGATACAGAAGCAAAGAAATACACCTCCAAGTATATGTCCTTTCTACTCACTTTCAGAATCATTCACATCCGAGCTCAAATTTCCTCCCCGTATCCAATGTAGCACGCGAATACAGCAGATCCAAAGCGACATGACGTACCGCGCTCTGGAGCTTCTCAATCTACCCGAAGGCGAGCCCAAGTTCCTGCTCGATATCGGGTGCGGGTCGGGTTTGTCTGGTGAGATCCTCGACGAGGAGGGTCATCATTGGATCGGGGTGGACATCGCGCCTAGTATGCTAGGTGCGTCGGTTCTTGCTCCATTGTCGCCTCGCCGAATAACTGGCTGATGGGCATACTCGTTATTTTTCCTGAGAGGTGGCACTGGAGCGTGAAGTGGAAGGGGATCTGTTCTTGCAGGATATCGGACAGGGATTCGGGTTCAGACCTGGGAGTTTCGACGGTGCAATCAGGTCTGTTTTCATTCTCGGCTAAAAAGGCTATCCAAAAATCTTGTGCTAAAGTAAATAAATCTAACGACTACTCGCATCCAGCATATCCGTCATCCAATGGCTGCCTCAACGCCGAGACCTCGCACCCGTCCTCCTCGCCCCCAGCCCGCCTCACGCGGTTCTTCACGTCCCTCCACGCCGCGCTGCGCAACCCCTCCCGCGCCGTCCTCCAATTCTACCCGTCCTCGGACGACCAGATCCACCTCATCACCTCCACCGCCCAGCGCGCCGGGTTCGGCGGCGGGATCGTCGTCGACTACCCGAATTCGAAAAAGGCGAGAAAGGTGTTTTTGTGCTTGTTCGTTGGGAGCGGGAAGGTGAACGAGAGTGTACCGAGGGGGCTTGAGGGCGATGGGGAAGAGGAGGTCGACGATGATGATGAGGAGGGGAGGAGGAGGAAGACGATTGCGTACGAGCGGAGGAGGGAGAAGGAGAAGAGGAGAGAGAGGAACGGGAAGAGGAAGGATCTGAAGACTAAAGACTGGATCTTGAAGAAAAAAGAGGTAGGTTTAGTTTTGCGGATACCTTTGCTTGATAGCTCACGACTTTACCCCCTAGTTATACCGCCAGCGAGGGAAGGAAAGCGTCCCGCGCGATTCAAAATATACAGGTCGGAAGCGAAGAACGGTTTTCTAAGCATTAAAATTGATATTAGAATTTTCATTGTCATTCTACTATATGCACATCAATCATCATCGCTTCGCAACGAAAAGGTCTTTCGACTTCAGGACAGCCTCCCTCGGGCTAGTCCTGATGAACAAGCCCTGCAGAGCAGCCATACTAACCCGTCGTCCAGCATCCATCTGATCCTGCACGATTCCAGCCAACTCATCGCTCAACTCTTCCAACTCCTGATCAGAAACCTCCGCGTCGCCAGTGTAGAAACGCCTGAAAAGTAGGGCGGCTTGGGAAGGATGGGCGTCGTCTATGAGCTCGAGGAGGTCGACCCGCCCGGGTCGGATGAGTGCTGGGTCTAGACGGTCGAGATGGTTTGTGGTCATGAAGATGATGCGTTCTTCGCCTGAGGCTACGCCGTCAAGGGCGTTTAGGAAACCGGAGAAGGTCACTGAAGATTGATACCTACGATAAGAAACAGAAAAAAATGTCTGTCAATATGATGGAAACAAAACAAAGTATGATGTTCATACCCATCTTCGCTTGTCTGTACGCGTTTGTTAAATGCCGCGTCGATATCCTCGATGAGCACGATACTCCGCTCGACAGCGTTGGACAGTAGGTGGATTAGCTTGTCATCATGGAGACCTCGTTCGGAGAGATTTAGTAGACAGATATCATAGTTTCAGAGCTCCAGCGAGCGCTTGAATGAATGACGACTTCCCGGAGCCTGGAGGTCCATGCAGAAGGTAACCTCTTCGGTACGGAATACCTGGAGAGTATTATAGTAAGAAATGCGTCCTCTAATCCGCGAAGGATTGAATAAGACGTCCATACCTCGATCCGCATACCACTGTCTCCTCCCCAAGAACGCCCTAACATCACTCTCAATCCTCTCCGCAACGCCATCCGCAAGCACGACGCTCCCAACCGGCCTCTTCCTCCTCGGGATGCCAAACGGCCTCCACTCCGTGCCCCACGCCGTATACAGCACCAACTTGCCCTCCTGCTCCCGCATCGCCGCGTCCCGCGCCTCCGCCAGCAGCTCCCCGAACAGGCGCACGTCGCGCGAGAGCGTGGTGAGCGTGACGATCTCCCAGGGCGCGCCGGAGGTGAGCTGCATGCTCTTGACGTCGCGCTCCCGCCGCGCCTGGATGATGGCCCCGCGGTAGCGCAGCCAGTGCGTCCCCGGCCCGGCAACCAGCGCGAACCCGACGGACGAGCTCCCGTTCCGGTGCGTCTGCACGCGCGTCTCGACGCTGAGTTGGTGGCTCCGGGGCGCGACGAGGCGCGTTAGCATCCCCGTCAGAGACCTCTTCCTTGCTTGAGACTGGGCAACTTGACGCTGCTGCTGCTGCTGTTGAGCAGGCATCCATTGTAAGACCCACGCATAGGCGCGGTCCCTATTCGGGATTTCCAGAGAGACGAGCATGCGTCGTCGGAGTATACTCGAGCCGAGGACGAGCGAGCGGCGGAGTGCGGTCAGCGCAACCCCGACGCCCATAAGCCCGAAGCCTGCATTGAAGTACGGACTACGCTTGAACGAAAGCGCCTTTTGAGTTAACTTCTCGGTTACGTGCAGGGCGTTTGAGACTTACTTGTTCCCGAAAAAGTCTGAGAGGAAAGATTTTGTTGAAGAGGACGGACCAGGGATAGGCTCAGCAGGTATCGTCGTACTTGCAGTTGCATTTTTTGCAGCTTCTATGGCTGCTTCAGCTACTTTTTGCTTTTCTGGATCTGATGCCATGAAAAGGGAGGAAACAAGAAGATTACGGTAACATGACAAGCTGCTTTAGATGGCGGTCGGAAGCAAGATTGCAATCATTCAAAAACACATCAAAACATAACTCTCGATACGGAATTCCGACTTATTATAAACATGGCAAGAAACATTGCAAACGGCCAGAGGTGTTGAAAAGGTGTACACATATATTGTATGCATGTATGTATGAAAAAAACACATCATTGATTTCGGCTTAGCTTCGTCACAGAAGGATGGTCTAAAAGAGGAGGGTTTACAACACAACACAACAACACCCTAACCGTTCGCGCACATATTATTGCACAATGGTAAGGGAAAAAGAGTAGAAAACAACACTTTGGCTTTGTACAATAACCGACATGAACACCACGCATATTCCATCCACACGTCTACAAACGCATCTACAGATCGTCATCTTCTTCGGGAAGCGGAACTGCCTCAGCCTATAGGTTGTATTATTAAGTATGACCATACGCCGACCAGTGAAAGAGTGATACGTACCGTGGCAAGCTCCTGCTCATATTTCTTCATCAACTCTTGGTCGATGGCAACCTGGGCTGGCTCAAGGGCTGGCGCAGCGACGAATTCAAGCGTGTTGTTGCTGGGTCGGAGCAGTATTAGTCATCACACAATCACCAAAGTAAAGCGAAAGCAGTGAAATCAAAGCGTACCCGACGACCTTCCTCGCCAACCAGAGGAATGGCTTTTCGAAGTTGTAGTTTGACTTCGCAGAGATCTCGAAGTATTGAAGGTTTTTCTTCCTGTGGAAGGTCACAGCGGCGGTCTTAACTTTTCGCTCCTGTTGAGATCATCAGCAAATCAAACCCCAGGCATCGTCGAATCAACCTGATGACGTACCTTCACGTCGACCTTGTTGCCGCAAAGCACGATGGGGATGTTCTCACAAACACGTTCGAGATCGCGATACCAATTTGGTACATTCTTGTAGGTGATTCGGGAGGTGACGTCGAACATGATGATACCACATTGGCCCTGGATATAGTAGCCATCGCGAAGACCACCAAACTTCTCTTGCCCTGCGGTGTCCCACACGTTGAAGCAGATGGTGCCGAAGTTAGTAGTAAACGTGAGCGGGTGCACCTCCACACCGAGGGTCGCTAAAAGTTTCGAAAGAAGAGAATCGCCAGATGAACGCGTCAGAAATCGGACAAAGGCACGTCGCAATGTGGCTTTGAGGGGGATGTATGCATACCGATGTATTTCTTTTCGAATTCACCCGTCAAATGACGCTAGAGTGAAAGGTGATCAATGGATGATCGCATGCTCGATAAAGGCAAACAGTTGAACATACCTTGACGAACGTCGTCTTGCCGGTACCACCATCACCGACTGTACATCATAATCGTGCACGACGCGCAGAATATCGGTACAAGTAATGAAAGAGATTGGTTGAGGCCATCAAGGACACGATGAGCGCATATGTGGACACGAAATCGCAAAAACCACAAGGCAAGGAAACGTCAAGGATCCATTGCGCAATAAGATGATATGAGGGTATGCTTACCGAGGACGAGCTTGAAAGTAGGGATAGTCTGCTGTTGTTGGGCTTCCATTAAGTCTAAAGTTCGTGAAGAGATGAAACGAGATGGAAGAAGGAGAGAAAGAGGCTGCTGCGCTGCGATGAACGATGGATGCTGCCAAAAGAAAAGTTGCTGCATAAAGTAACCCTCAAAACTCTCTGACTCAGGCACGTGACTCGATCTCTCACTTATGACACCCTGAGCCCCACTAAGGGAAAATAAAAATAAATGCATTTATATTGAATATTGAAGCTACCAGAACATCGCAGAAATAGCAGGTTATGTCCTTTGCAGTGGAAAATTGAAGAATTAATTACTCATTTGAGTTGAATCATTGCCTGTCTGTTTTCACGGACAACGCAGTGTTTGAGCATTGAACATGGCTTATGATAAAGAAGATATTGACGCCTTGATCCATACATCAATTATTTCGGGAGGTCTCCGTTCTCGAACTCGAGGTATTTCAATCGATGAGAGAGGGATCAGTTAATTCTCGTGAGTAATGCCAGCATGAGAACCGCATAATCTTCCAGGTGACCTTGATAAGATCAGAACATTATTTTTATTATCCTCCAAATAAGATATAAAACTAACAAACATCAAAAATAATCAGCACTTTCCAAGGCCACTGAGATCTCAAGCACGCGTACCTCGGCAGCTCTATAACCGCCTCTCCACCCTATTGAACATCCTCGCATTCTTCGCATTGCTCTGCGTAGACTGTCCTCTAACAGGCAACCCCATCGCATGTCTCCGCCCGACGTAACTCCCAATCATCCTCTGGTGTGCAATGTTCTCGCGGACCTCCCGCCTCAATTCCGTCTCAATCTTCAGCTTGAACAACGGATCCTTCCTGTTGACTGTGAGTTTTGAGAAATCGACCGGCGCAGGTGGTTCGAGGACGCCTGGTGTAGCGAGCGGTAATCGGGCCAGCGGCGCGGCGCTATGCGGGGCCGATAGGAAAGACGTGAGAGCAGTGATTTGGTGCTGTGTGAGGTTCCGCACGCGCTGCATTCTGTGTATTTGGAGGCGCGCGCAAAGGCGATCTGCGACGTGTTCGCCAATTCCAACGAACGACTGGAGCGCGATCTGAACAAGAAAAAAAATGGAGTTCCATATAATTAGCATAATGAATAGTAAATTGTTGTTGTTAATGTATACCCTCGCCAGCTTTTTCTCGGGCAGATTCTTGCCCATTACGAAGACCATGGTGCCGGATCCCCTTGAGGGCAGAAGATTACGAATATCTGGTACGTTAGTCGCTGGCGGCGAGGAAAATGAAAATGTCAAAAACACGCGTGACAAGAATGCGTCACACCAGCAATCACATCTCAAGCTTTCTTACTTCCTACCACTTCGTCAAGTCCAAAGCTCCAACATTCAGCCATGACAGGCAAACCTGAAACACGTTACGAGGACCTCTTCGCAAAGGAGCGTGCCCGCGCTCGCGAGGAGTTCGAAAAGCAGAAAGAGAAACTCATCAGCGATACGGAGAAAGCACGTCCTTCATCCGCACGTTTCGTCGGGCAAAATGACTCTATGGAAGATACTCTCAAAAAGACCACTGTGGGTCTCGTGAGATTGGAGGACTTCCAGAAAGCTCGTATGATGCTGGAAGAGGAGAAGGCGCGCATCGCGGCGAAGACGGATGAGCTCAAGTATGTTCTTTTCTGTACTGTTTCTTTTTGGATTTAAGGATGGGTGGCTTACAGAACGTGGAGGTACGTTTAGGGAAGAGCAGAAGAAAGCTAAGAAGCGGAAACGAATACCAAAAGCAACACTTTCGTTTGCTGACGAGGAGGAAGAGGGCGACGCCAACGAGACTTCGGGTACGAATACACCCAACGGCGACAGTTCGGAGACAGCTACCAAGAAAGCAAAGCTTAGGAAGAATCCTAATGTCGATACTTCGTTCCTTCCTGATAGAGAACGAGAAGAGCAGGAGAGACGGGAACGCGAAGAGCTGAGGAAGGAATGGTTGAAAAGGCAGGAGGAGCTGAAGAAGGAAGAAATCGAGATTACATATTCCTACTGGGACGGTAGTGGGCACCGAAAGTCAGTCACTGTAAGTGTCGTTATGTTGAGTATATTAAAAAAACCTGTTGAACCGAATTTGCCTTCTAGTGTAAGAAAGGCGATAGCATTAGCACATTCCTCGAGAAGTGCCGTCAGCAATTCCCTGAACTCCGAGGTGTCAGTGTTGACAACATGATGTACATCAAGGTGAGATCCTTTTAAAAGTGCGGTCAATTATCACTTCTTACAAACCTGCTGTTTACAGGAAGATCTCATAATCCCTCACGTTCGTATTTTCGAGCTTCTCCCATAATAATGCATGGAATTTACCTGCCCCTCAACAGCACTACACATTCTACGACTTCATCGTAAACAAGGCCCGCGGCAAATCTGGTCCGCTTTTCAACTTTGACGTACACGACGACGTTCGTTTGCTCGCGGACGCGACGGTCGAGAAGGACGAGTCGCACGCGGGCAAGGTCGTCGAGCGTAGTTGGTACCAGCGCAACAAGCATATCTTCCCAGCTTCTAGGTGGGAGGTAAGTCAACGCAATTTTTAATTCAGGTAGGGCGCTAGTCGCTGATGACTCCGTGTGTAGGTGTTTGACCCGGAGAAGAACTACGGGAAGTATACTATTGCTTAGAACACTTGAAGGCTGTTCTTTTACTCGGGCTTAATGAGTTTTTCAACATTTTCAGTTGCTTGTTATTCATTGCTGTGCTACTGTACATCCCAGTCGGACTATTATATATATACAATCGCGTTCAATTGCTGTAAACTGTTTTAGATGCTAGATGTCTTGTGACAAATCTGAACTTCCTTTTAATGGATGGCTTCGCTGGAGATCAAAGTTCAGTATTATACTCGCAAATACGTTCTGCGATAACTCTGCCATCTTTGTAGTCCTTGCTTGGAGAATCTGGCTCTTGTTCCATCACTCGCACAGCCGCCATCTCAACATCACCCTCCGAATAAACCCTCGCAAGGACCATCTGCGGATGCTTAACAGGCAAGCTCCGAACCATCCTCCTCCAAGGACTCGTCTGGAAGATCTCATCCAGCGCCTCCAGACTCACGCCTTTACTCTCCGGCAGGAGGGCCGCAGCAATCGCAACCGTCAGCGCCGAGCACGCTCCGAACAGGAAATACGGCCCGCTCGTCGACTGCGCGAGGAAGAGCGGCGTCGAGAACGCCACGACCCAGTTGACGACCCAGTTCGCGGCCTGCCCGAGGCTGGTGGCTGCCGCGCGCGTGCGCGCGGGCTGGATCTCCGACGCGCAGGTGCGGATGACGATCGCCCAGGACATGGCGAAGGCGACGACGAAGAGGTAGATGAGGACGATGATGGCCCAGCGGCCCGGCTGGGTCGTATGCGCGCTCGAGGCGTAGATGGACCCGATTGTGAGCATGCACGCTGCTATGGCGGACCCGCCGAGGAGGATCGACGGCCGTCTGCCCCCTGCGTATTGTATTGTTAGTTAACGTCTTTTTTTTTTTTTTCTAGCTGGCTGGTGGGATTGGAAGACGCGTGTACGTACACTTGTCCTGGAACGGCTGCGTCACGAGTGTACACGCGACGTTCAGCAGGCCCGAAACTCCCGAGGCCAAAAACGCAGCCTTCGTCGACGAGAGGCCCGCCTGGGTGAACAGCACAGGCGCATAATACAGCACGCCGTCAATCCCGCTCAGCTGCTGCATGCCCATGAGGAAACACCCCAGGACCGTGCGCTTCCGCACGTCTTTCTTCCACATCTGGCGCAGCTCGGTCTTCCAATTCTGCTGTTGCTGCTGTTCGCGCTCTGCGCTAGACGTCTTGATGTCTTCCTTCTCCGCCTCCGTCGGTCCGAGGCCGAGGCGCGTCCAGGCCTTGAGCGCGTCGTCGTGCCGACCGACGTGCAGGAGCCAGCGGGGAGAGTGGACGAGGAAGGGAGTGCCTGCGGAGAAGCAGGCTGATACGAGTGCTTGGAGGATGAATGGCGTACGCCAGGACATGTCTCCCTGTAGCTTGTTTGTTCCATAACAAACAAAATATCCTGCAGAAGAGTATAAATGAACCGTTTAATGCATAAGTCATCATGAGAAGAAGGGAGGATATACCTGAAGCAACACCGATAGTAATAAACAACTGTATAGTACACGCGAGCGTACCACGAATAGCCGCAGGCGCGATCTCACACGTATACACGGTAATGACCGATAAGAACAGACCTTCCCCAGCTCCGGCAAGGCATCTTCCAGCAAAAATCTGGGGTAATTTAGATGCAGACGCGACAATTGCAGAGCCAACCGCGAATATCGCTCCTCCGACCGTCATTGTATGCTTTCGGGAGATCCGGTCCGAAAGAGGTCCGGCAAAGAGGGAGAAGGTTGCCGCTGTGATGAGGATGCAGGAGACGATGAGGCCTTGTACTATCGGTGTGATGGGCGAGAATCGGTCCAGGAATTGGTCCATGGTCGTCACTGGACCAATTGAGCCTTGGAAATACGAGAATTTAAGTTAATATCATCCTGGGACCATAAGATAACCACCTCACACCTGTGTCAAATCCGAAGATAAACCCGCCAATAGATGCGAACATTGTGCACGCAGTGTAGGTGTGCATGTACGTCTCGCGCCATTTGCGGACGAACTCGCGGACTCTCGACGGAGGAGGCAGACCAGGGGTGACCACTGAAACTCGTTCAGACGCTTCAGCTAGAGTGACGGTGATAGCACTTGTAGACATGATGCCCGTATCTCCTCCCTACAGCGCAAAGGAGCGCAAGGAAGCAAAGACGGGATACCCCAGCTATTCATGAGGTGTCAGGTATATGTAAAGCTGAGTCTCCCTAATAGTCTGTTATGACTTAATCTTTACGCAGATAGGCTTTCGACGGACTTAAGAATGGACTCGGATGTACCGTGATAGAACCATGTATTCAGAAGCGTTCAAAGTCCGATCTGTATGTTTTTCAATTGATAAGAATGTTCTCAGTGTGTTCTGTTCTCTTGGTCGTTGGGCGCCGTCAATGCTATCAGCATGGAAAGCGGAGGGTACGCTCACAGGTAAGACTTGTCGGTAGAAAGCGATTCAATTCGTGTCCGATCCGAGTCGAGACTTCTATACACTGCCGGAAGCACGCACCATGCATCATGGACCTGTTCGGCAAATCGGTTTCTGCAATTGTAGCTAGAGGCAAATCGAGTAGCGTATCAATAAGTAGAGTTTCGTTTAAGTAATATAAAGTAATATAAACGTAAAAGATACAGTTTGGGGTCACTCAAGTTAGTATAGCAACAAAAAACTATAGTGGCCGCGATAGCTCAGCTGGGAGAGCAGTAGACTGAAGTTCTAAAGGTCCCCTGTTCGAGCCAGGGTCGTGGCAGAGTAGTACCAACTAGCTTTTTTCTTGGCTATGTGGGATGGGGAACTATGATCATGTACATGTATTATCGTTTGCTTCTCTGACTTCTTTTAATGTACAGAATTGTTTGCGATAGGGCTGGGGAATATTCCCCTCTTAGCGAACAGATGGAAACGTAGGAAGGATTTATTTTTGGGTGGCACTTGCGTCTGTACGGCAGCGACAGAGATACAGCCTCGTTGATTTTTTCTTTTTTTTTCTTTTTTTTTCCTGTATTGACGATTTTCATCATGAAATTCGATTCGATTCGATTCAACTGGATCAGAAACAGGCAAAGAAACAAATAAAGAAGAAAAGGACAGAGAAGGAAATAAAACACAGAAAAACGAGAGTGTCAGCACCTCTCCACAGAAACCGAGGTGCAGGTACGTATAACAACAGGTTGAAGCGTCATTAAAGGGTGCCGAAGAAGAAGGTAGGAAGGGGTAGCTGGGGATGAACAGTGGTCGACGGGTAACTGGGCTGGATCGATGAAGAATTGAGAGGTACCGATAAAATATCATGATGACAATGATGATCGTGTGATAGTGGTATGCGGAATAAATATACATACTTCAGCAGCATCAAAAGGCAGAAGAGAGGAGGTAAGAATAACAAGGGGATTCTTATAAAAAGGCCATACTGGTTTGATATCTGGTTTCTTTTTCTTTGTGTGTCCTTAAGTTCCATATGTATAACAGTGTCGAAAGAGTTTTTGAATCCGAACTTGACTTTGAGTTGCGATGCCCTGTTTGTGTTTGATTTATCCTGCACCGAAACGAAACGATATCGTGATTCGAAAATCTACTCTTTTACCCGCCATAAAACAGCAGCGGTCGCAAAGCCGAGTACGAATACCCCAACAGCGAATTGTACGTTGTTATTCGACTGAATCAAATGGGATCAATCACTTCATCGACCAGGAATGGATACAAGGAATAAACACACCTGTTGTAATCCTTTTCTGACTGCTTGCGCCGCATCATCAATGTGTACTGAAGACTCGGGTGTAGGCAGATATTGTCCATTACCAGACCGGAATTTTGCCATGTCCAGAGCCAAAGGCGCCGCACCTGACGCGGCTACATCTCCAGAACGCACAACAGTCGGTGAGTCTGCTGATGAGCGCCGTGAGTGCAGACTCGCAACCGAAGAATCTGTTCCCGGGGCGCTTATGCCGTCTACAAGCGTTGCGCTAGTCGATGTCGCAGGACTTCGGCTACGTGATGTGGCCTTCGTCGCTCGCCCTCGATGAGAGCGAGAGCGAGAGCGCCTTCGAGTCTTGGTACCAACTTTCCCATCTAACGGATTGTCCGAATCCGAGTCTGCGTCTGAAAGACTGCGCGGTGAGGGAGGTGTGACAAGACCTCCAGTGTGCTTGCTATGTAAGGGTATGAATCCATTTTGCTTGATGCCAGCCAATTGATTCGCCAACCCCGTTAATCCAGTTTCAAATTTGGCTGATGTCACAGCCATGCCATCCTCAAGACCGCGCATTCGTCCTTCCCAGTCATTGCGAGCAGTCTCCATGCGTTCTCGCTCAGCCTCCCATTCTTGTTTAAGATTTTCCCAGCGATCTTCGATAGTCTTGCGGAATTCTGCAAACATAGAACCCATGGTCGCCTGTTGCGATTCTTCTCGGGTAGCTGCCTCCTGGGAGAAATTATCCCTCCATGTAACATGAACAGCTTGGGTTGTGCGGATGTGCTCCTCCAGTGTTTTCACTTTGCTCTCAAGTGTTTCAATAGTTTGCTGCGCCGCAGAGTGCTGCTCCTGAAGACTGCGCGATACCTCAAGCGCAGACTCCAGTTGATCAGAAAGGAATGACAGGCGTCGGGATATTTCATCCGGAATACCAGGTGGCTGAGCAGGAGCAGAACGTCTGTGTTGATAATCATCGTCATGCATGCCAAGCGATGACGGCTCGGGTGTCCGTGGTCGTCCAAGCTCTTCCCTCCGTGCGCTACGTTCCTCCTCGCTCTCCTCTAGCTCTGTCTCGTCTTCTTCCGGCACCGATTCCAGCTCGTGTGGGACGATGGTATGTACACTCCTTCCGTCATCCTCGTCCTCATCCTCCTCGTGCATCTCATGCACACGCTGAGCTACCAGTCGCTCGTGTTGCCGTTGCTCCTCAATCATTTCCCTCAGCTGAAGCACATCGCGTTTGATGTTCTCGTGGTCACTCAGTAGAGACTCGAGCGTGCGAACTTTATCGACGTGGGAAGACAGTGATGCCTGAGTTTCGGCAAGTTGACTCTGCAGTGCTTGCAATGCAGCCGATGATGGTGCTGCATCGCCCTGTTGTTGAGGATGTTGTTGCGACGGTGGACGGACAGGGGGCAAAACATGAGGGTACGGAGGGAGATTCGGCGGCTGACCACCGCCCATGACGTTTTCAATTTCACCCATAGCACCCGCGACAGCACCGAGCTCCGCACCCGTTTCACGGCTCTTCTGCAGTTCACCCGAGAGCCGTTGAAGAATGTGATCAAATGTAAGTCCATTCCGGCCCGGCTGGCGCGCCCCTCCTCCCATGCCTCCCATGATCCCGACACCACTCGACTGAGGCTGCAACATGGGTCGCTTGTGCGCAGCGACGCCAAGAGTACCAGCCGGTCCAGCGCCCTGCTGCATTTGCTGTTGCGTAAAATTTGAAGCTTCGCGCTGAGCGACGAGGGCATCCTCGTTGTTGAATATACATGTCACACGTGCGGCAACTTTGTGGTGAATAATCGTCCTGTTGTCCTCGCCAACGATGTCGATACCGAACTCCTATTCGAGGCTAAGATTACACTGCACCAGACAACGAAAAACTGGAAAGGGGGGACGTACGACGATATCGTCTGTTTTAAGTTCATAGGGGTCTGACTCGACGCCTTCAGCAGACAGGCGGTCACCGTTGATAAAAGTTCCGTTTGAACTCTTTACATCCTTAATGAATATTTTGCTATTTTCCTCCCACACTTCTGCATGTTGGCGCGAGAGGACCTTGGAGTCAAAATAGCCGTTGCGCTCCCCAGGGACAGTCTTCGCGTTTGTTTGACGACCGATTTTGACGCGCTGTCCACCAACGAGGCTGATTTGTTTGGGAATGAAGGAGTCGTTGAGCGGATAGAGGTACAACGCCGGAACCTGGGGCGGTTGAGAAGGATGTGCCTGCATGATTTGTGATGGCGGTATTGGCATCACCGTGTCGGATGTTTGAAGACGACGATGGAGTACGTCGGGGACGACGGTGGGGAGTGGAAGACGAGGAAGAGAGAGAACGAGAGTGACAGTGACTTGGGACTGAGTGGGAGATTCAGGGATGACCCATGTTGGGTTGTGGCGAGACGCGGCATGTTCCGGGAATTTCAGTCTCAGCTTCAATTTGCTTACATATACAGCTTCTGTATGACTCGATGCGCGACTTTGAACCTTCCTGTTTGAACTCTAATTTTCACCGCACGCCAGCCCAGTACATGTACACGCCCTGTTAGGTCATACATACCGCAGGATGAAAACATCTCCACACCTCTTCGAGCTTTGCGTGCAGTTCATTGATCAATCAAGACACAATGTAATGCAGATCTCCACTCTAGGGCAACTCAATCTCTCCGGTCCGTCGGATGCTCTTTGACAATCAGTATCCCAACCAATCTGCTTTTGTTTCGTGTTTCATGATTTCTCAATCCTTCTTAGTCCGGTGCCTCTCAGCCTCGCACTCCTGCGTCAACGCGTATCAGACAATAAGTGCTTGCCGTCTGTCCCCGTCATCTTTAAAGTTCTCTTCCGCAGCTAGCCAAGCAGTCTATACCCTTTAGAAGTATATAAGCCCCACTCAAACATGTCTCTCCTTTCCTCTACCTGCTGTCAAATCTCGCCTCCTCTCTCCTCGCAAAGATGTCTTCGGACACTGCAAAGCTGGATCTACCTGACTCCCACCTAGTCCGAAGAACTCTCTCTTCTGCACCCTTCCACACCGTCGACGGCGTCATAAACTTCCGGGACTTCGGCATCCCTACTTTTCCCTCAGATAATGCCCCACGCGCGAATGAGAAATTGGCAGAGGTCCCGCACATCCGTCGCGGAGTGCTCTTCCGCTCAGGAGAACCCGCGCGACTCACGGAAAAGGGCAAAGCAACACTCAAGGAATTAGGAATCACTACCATCTTTGATTTGCGCTCAGAGGTTGAGATTCGCAAGTACAAGTCTTCGACGCCTGAGATCGAGGGCGTGCGTTTCGTGCATATTCCCGTCTCGGATAGCGACGAGTACGACCCTATGGCACTTGCCGCCAGGTACGTGTTCAAACACGAAAGTTTGATGGAAAGCCAACACGGAACGATAGGGTATCAAGGTTTGCTAAGGACGAGAAGAACGTGCGCGATTTTGCCACTAATACTTATCTCGCTCCCCAAGGAATTGACAATTGCAATTGAATTGAATAGGCATTTTCATCTCTGTATACCGGCATTTTGGAGAATGGGGGCCCTGCATACGAGACCATCCTCAAGCATCTGCGAGATAGGCCTGGTGAACCCATTCTTGTTCACTGCACGGGTATGTACAGCAACCTTGTACCTGTGCCATTTTGGTGAATTTGCCTTTTTTGCTGTGCAGCCGGAAAAGATCGAACCGGTATCTTCGCAGCTATCGTCCAACTTGTACGCATTTTTCTCAATGTACCTCGTTTCCTCGTCTCATTAATCTTTAATCGTCTACATAGCTCCTAGGGGTTCCTGACGCAGTTATCGCATATGATTATCACCTCACAACGTACGGGCTAGCACCCGTCCTTCCCGCACTCGTTCAACGCTTCCAAAAGGAATCCATCTACCGGGACAATTGGGAAGGTTTCCGAAATATGGGTAGCGCGAAGTGAGTTTCGTACCTCAATTTCACTCGTGATTGTTGCCTACCCTCTTTTTGTAAATTTCTTCCGAGGTCTCGCTTCCATTTTCTTCTTTCTATATATCTCTCATCATGAATATGGATATGGAGTACTCACGCTTCGGCACCGCACTCTTAACAGACAGGAAACGATGCTTGCAACTCTAGAGCTCATCCGCTCGAAATACGGCAGCGCGGAGGGGTATATCAGAGCTCGTACATCTCTTACCGATGCGGACATCGAGCGAATTCGGCAAAACCTTCTGCTCGCACCGAATTCTTCAGCGCCCTCCACCCCTACCTCAAGCTCGAGCTCAAGTGCATCATCGACGTTCAGCTCTGAGTCTCTCTCTGTCCCCCAGGACAAAGATGTGATCCACAGGAATCTGGAAATGCCAACCGGCTTATCAGCCTGGTTCTCATATTACGTTCTCGGCACGTTCAAATGGCTTTGGCGAGCTTTGTTCTGAGTCTTGTTAGATGCCGGACAAGCAGATGGTTCTCGCTAGATTTTCGGGAATCTGTTCGGATTTTGAAATTCCTGCCTAGCCTAAAGGACGTGTAACGGACGAGCAAATGGTCGGAATGATGACTTGCGCGCTAAACGGATCCATGATGCATTTCTATAACTTATTCGTTTCACCAAACTACACTCATTCGCACACGTATCTACGTGATTTGGATTTCTTGATTATCCCTTTTTTGTATTCTTCCTCTCCTTTACTTACGTAGAAGAAACCTTCGAACATTCTTTCCCTCGTTTCTTTTTCCAATTTTACTACTACTTTTACTACTAGAATTGCATCTAGAGTGTGAGGAGGAAGCGGCGAGTAAGGCGAGAGTGCGCTTGAACCTCGGTACGTACAGGTACGACAAGTACGCTTTGACAGCGCGTGGTTTCGCGAGGCGAAGCGTTTCACGTCGGCGATGCACGCTGTCCACGCTAGCAGGAGCCACTGATTGATCCGCGAGCGCATTCGATGGGTCGAACCAACTAATCAAAGTCCGCACTATCCCCAACGCATTGTATATTATATTATACATCTGTTTCGTCGGAGCATGTTGAACGCATTGCAATATGAATGCAGTAGCGCAGAGTTTCGAACGTGCACACATGTACGCCCAGACTTGTTGGCTAGTAAAGTATAGGTAGGTATCTTTCGAGTTTCTTCTATCTATACCTACATGAGGACACGGAGTTCTTTTTGAATTTGAGTTTCATAAATCTGAGTTCAGGACTAAGTATGAGATAATGAAATGCAACGCTAACATCGAAGAACATTGATTGATACATACATATATATTGATATTAACTCCGGGATCTGTAAAGAAGACGGACTTATCTCAGAGTGTACAATGCATTTCGGGTTTTTGATGATAACGATCATATATATATACTCTTATACCTACAAGGCAAGGACACATAGGAGGCGATGCGATGATGACGTCGGCACCACGCTCGTGCCCAGGAACCAACACAGAGCCACACAGAACGGGTAAAACGGGGTAATTCGTACTCCCGAAGTGTATTTTTACCTTTCTTTTCCTTTTGTCTGTCCTTCCTCAGCTTCCGATCATCATCCGCATCATTAACGAAGAATATAAGAAGAAGAACTCGTTGACCTTTTGTTCCGTTCTGAGTCCAGTTATATTGATTCCTTACTTTTTTGGGCGAGGGACCGATGAGTACCTGGTATTCTTCTGTACATCGTGAATAAGGAGGACCGCATTGTATATGAAAAATAGTACCACTTCCTGCAACGCACGATCGGTCAGAAAGGCAAGTCAACCCGAAGAACTGTCCTGTTACTTGATTTAGAAGACAACGCAAGGAACCAACTTGAAGGAAGGGATTCAGTTGGCAAAAGCAGGCCTACCACCAAGATGGTTAAGCGTTAAGTCGACCTGACGACCCGAAGACCCGAAGACCCGAAGAGTTGGAAAACCGCACTGCATACATTAGTTCGCTAAACAATCTTCTCTTGATCGCGTTATCTCCAGGACACGAACAGAAGCAGTAGATTCGGTAATAAAAAAAAAACTAAATAAATTTTTTTGTTCGCAAGCGCAAGCAAGTCGGCTCCATCCCCACTTCGAAAAGTTCTCTGGACTTCAGCTCTTAGATTAGCATTTTTTTTAGCATCGCTAGAGTGAAGTCATCCCGACTCGTCTCATGATAGCAGATGGCGTTCGAGTTTTTTCTATTACCGGACCGTGAGTCCGTAGGCAAAAGCGAATGATCCTAGCACCAAACAGAGAAATGAATGCGTTTGCGTTGTCTGTACGGAAGCGATTCGGTATAAGCATGGTATCTTCAGTATACAGGACGCTCTTTTTTTCAACAATGGATGAGTGAAACGCGGCTGGCACGCAGGGAGAATCCGGCTTCGTCTTAGTCCTAGCCCAGTATCCTCGGTGTACGTCCCGGAACGCATACATCGATCTGGTTCAAAACCATTTCGAGTGTCTGAGAATAGCAGCCAGCGAAATGAGCAGATGCGAGCTAAGATGGTACCGAGAGTCGGATATTGCAAGTATAGATACCATGTCTTCGATTCAAGTATGTGTAAGTGACGCTCAGCTGGGAAAGGATGCATAGACCCCAAGTCGAATTGGATCCTTCCTCCTGTTGCTCGCCGCTTCACTAGGACAGGTACGACCAGACCGGCGTGAAAGCATGAAGTTCAAATAAATAGCGTAAAATCGTAACGTACATCAGAAAATGACATCCTCATCTTTGCTCGCGAGTAAATCAGCTCCACCGGTATCACCAGTCTCAAGGGGCTGCACATCATCTGCAATCTTCTGCAGCTCAGCTCTCTCGGCATCCGCTCTTGCAGTGTCGCGCTTTTTCTTCCCCTGTACCTTCTTCAACCTAAAGAACTCCTCCCGGTCCATCTCGTCTAGCTCACTCGTGATGTACTTGATGGTGTTTTCGAACTTTGGGATGACGACGTGCTCGATGGCGTTCACGCGCCGGTTGGTGAGCCGGATGACCTCGTCGAGGATGGTGAAGGCGGTTTGGAGAGAGGCGAGTTCGACGAGCGTCTCGACGGCTTTGGCGTATGTTTCGCGGGCCTTGAGGACTTGTTGGCCGCCTCGTCCCAAACCCGTTAGGTTGAAGTCTATAGCAATGCAATAGAGAAGGATTAAATGGGCGGCTATGGGTTGTGAAGATCAATATGGGCACGAACCGCTGCCTGCTACTCGATCGACCTCGAACGCAGGGAGGATAACACCAGATACGTTCTCTTGCTTCGCACGAACTCTAAACGAGGCTGTTTTCGCCTGTTCTTGTACCAAGTATGCGATGTTGCCGGTCTTGGACGTCGCCTCAGCGAGAGTAAACGACGCCGCTCGCATTACAGTGCCCATCTTCTCTTTTGCCTTGAAGTTCGATCGAGAAACATGAGTCACTAGCAATGTGCAATCGGCTTCATAGGTGATTTCGGAACTTACTTCAGCGACTTTCCGGAGGATAGCTCGAAAGCGCGTCGAGAGTGCATCTCGTTTCTTAGCAAGTAAGGAATGTCCTGTCTGGGCTCCCTTTAATCGTTGTCTGACAGTCGTGAGCGCCATCCGCGTCGGAAATACATTTTCTCGTGCACCCTGGCTCGACATTGCTGGAAGCTGAGCTTGCAAATGTTGCGAGCGTTGAGTAGATGATCGCCACAAGGCAAGCCTGAAAGACGCCAGTAGGCTCTTGCTGAAAGAGGAAACGACAGACTGATCGTCGCCAAGCCCTTGAGATTCGTTTCGTTTCGTTCTCCAACGACTTTCTCACAGATAAAATCACTCTCGAGGCCGCATTGCTGATATTCGGGCAGAAAGCCCATTTATTTGCGTTATTTCTACGAAATTTCTGAGCAAGAGGAAGACAGACGGGGGACCTGAGAGCAGTGGCGGTGCGTGCGCAGTTCAGTTCGTCACAGTGGGCACAGGATCGAAGCTTAGACAGACTGCTCCTCGTAACCAGTCCCCGCCCAGCGCCCGATTCAGCTCCCATTCTCACCATCATCTCTTCACCATTGACACCCATCACGAACATTAGAAATGTCCTACCAGGACCCGTATTACGCCCCACAGCACACGCGTCCGTACGCAGACGCGCCAGTCGACTACGATCCGTACAACACTCGCCAGCAACACCCTACATACGACCAGAGTGGGTACCAAGATGATGATGCGTATAGGAATACGGGCTTTGGTGGTGATGATGGTGTAGGGCACGCGAGAGAGAAGAGTCGGTATGAGGAGACGTTCCCGCCCGTGTTTAGACCTCCAAAGTGCGTGCAACTCAAAAGTTCGTGAAGGGCGAGCGCTAGTGATACTCAACTTATGCCTTGACAGGTCAACAGGCGCCATTCGTATATGGCGAAAAGACCACCGCGGTCCTTTATGGACAAAGGTGTGTAGTCCATCCTAAATGGCCTTGTTCAACGTCATTGACAATAATTTTGGCTCAGGGCGGCCGGGGCAAATGCTGCCTACGCTTCTTCTGCTGTACCGTCCTCATCTTCCTATTCCTATTGATCGGCATTATCCTTTCCCTGGGCATCGTAAGTAACAACGTTCAACACTTTCTTTGCCGCCATTTTGTTCTGATGTGGATTTTTTTCTTCTCCATATAGTGGATCCGTCCTCCTGATATCACAATCAACCAAGTTGGTCTCAACTCGACTGGCGGAAGTGCTGTGAGTTCTTCTTTGATTGCTGCCGCTGCTCAGGCCAGCTGACTTGCCCCTCTGTCTGTCGTATAGGCACAATTACATCATCGTCGCTCAATATCAACTTTGCCGTTAACATTTCGTGAGCCCAGTTTTCGAGACCTGACTTCCTTTCGACAGTACATTTAACAACTTGTTCGCAGAGTGGACAACCCAAATTACTTCGACGTTGACTTCAAAAGGATCAAAGCAAATGTACGTAATCTCTCTTCTACCCCTCCACGTGCTCTCAACTTATGCGTTCTATTCATCTCAATAGCTGACGTACCCTTTGAACGATATGGATCTTGGCGGAGGCGAGAAGGACGGCATCACTTTCAAATCCGACACCCAAACGACGTTCAACTTCCCTTTCACGCTTACATATAACCTCCAGTCAGACTCAAATCAAGTCGTTCTGAAGGATCTGCTTAGCAAGTGCGGGTTCACGGGGACCAAGCAGGATATAACTGTGGATTATAAGATTACGGTGAGGATATTGTTTTTATGATAGGATTCCAGGACGTTGGTGATGATGATGACTGATCGTTGTTTGTATGTAGCTCGGCATAAAGATCATTGTTATCACTGTTTCGCCGACGTTCAGTAGTTCGTTTAGCTTCGAGTGCCCCACGTCGGATATTGAGGTCCGTTCCATACCATACCATCTTTCTGCGGCTCACGTGTAATGTAATGACTCCTAATCTTGTTCCTTTGTACAGAGCTTCCTGCAGGGCTCGGGAATAGATATCTCGAGCATCACAGGTGCACTTTCGGGATCGTCGGGATGAATAGACTTGACTTCCTACACTTCCTCACATCATCGCTGGTCTTGATGCTGGTGACCATACGATCTTCGTTTGCATGTACGGACATTGCTTTGCCTTCCATGTTCCTCCTCTCCCGTCTTCCATCTACTTTATAGCCCTACCGTATCGTCTCAACCCGTCTCTGCATCTCTTCCTGACTCCCCTTCTCGTACCATCGGACTTTTATAAATCCCAGATGACTGTATACGCATATAGTAAATGGATTGGACGGACATTATTATACATTGTCTAGTGCAGGAGTGCTGGTCTTCTACGTATCTGCATGAAATATAAGTACACCTAAAGCGTCCGTACCGTGCGCATTATACTCGTATAATATTCCAGTCTGGTAACAGTATCGTCGTCAAGTCCGCGAATTATCATCACCTTTCTCTCCATCCTCAGCTTCCTTCTCCTTCTCCGACTCAGGAGTCTTGGACTTTTGCGCCTCCTCAATCTCCCTCCTAATCCTCTCGCCAACCTCTTCCTCCTGCTTCCTCGCCTCCTCGCTCCTCACGCCCCTCGCATCACACATTTCGAGGCACCTCCCCACGACGCCTCGCCACTTTACGTGCCCCTCCACACCCTCACATTTAAGATTCTCAACTCCGGGGACTAGGACGGGCTGTAGACCCGCCACGCCGAACCGGCCAGTAGCGGAGCTGAAAGAAACGCGCGAGAGGAAGGCGAGCACGTAATCAGACTCGGCGTCCGTGTAGAGGTTGACGAGCCGGCCCGCCACGACGCGCCGCGCGCGCGTCCACGCAGCGTCGTCCGCCGGCGCCGGCGTGCCCATCAGAAACACATCCTGCACGACATGCGCAGTCCGCTTCGCCGGGCGAGTCGAGAGGTGCTCCAGCGCGGTGAGGACGACGAGCGCGCCGAGGCTGTATCCGTATAGCGACACGGGCCGCGCGCCGAACGCGCCGCCGGCGAGCAGCTCGCCGAGGACGCTACCCGCTTTGATGGCGAGTGCTTTGGCGTTTGCCCAGGGGTTGTCGATTAGCTGTCCAACTTTGAGGAAGGCGATGGGCGTGAGGGCTGCGTAGAGCGCTGCGAGGAATGTGTGTTTGATCTATTCGCAATTATATTCAGTAATGAGTTTTTGGGTACGGTTTGGGGTGAAAGGGAAGACGCACGATCTCAGCTTTGACGAATTTTATTGCGTGCGATGTGACGAGGTCTCCGAGAGCTGTGGATAGCTTCTCGAGCGCCTCGACTTCCTGAGAAAGATATTTAATCCATGATACTCGTCAACGAGACGATAATTCGAGTGATTCTCTCACCCACTGCAGAGCGAAAGTATCTTCAGACTCATCAAACACAGTCCACGGAGCAGTAACATCCGTTCGGTCGCTCAACCACCCACTCACGCACACCCGCACTGCAAGCGTCTCTCTTGGCTTTCGTACAGGCACGATAGCGAGATCGGCAACTTCCTTCGTATGCCGTGCCACCATGTCCGCACTGGACTTGGCGCCGTACACACCAAACAGAGCACCACACACGGCGGAAGAGCTTGCAAGGCCAGCAGCGAGCACGCCTGCTGCGCTACCTCCCAAACCTAGTGCGCCGAGGAGAGTAGAGACACCCGCACCAACGAGTGGTGCTGCAAGTCCGCCTGTCACACCGACGAGTACTCCGCCTGCAACGGCTGCCCCGCCGACACCTACTGCCCGCCAAACGCGATTCTTACGCGACTGCGCATCTTTCGCAGCTTGTGTGTGCGACTCGGCATCTGCCAGAGCGTGTTTGGGATCTTTTAATGTTGCGCTTGCTGCTGATTCGTCGAGAGGTGCGAGTTGCAGGAGGAACGAGCGGGTGTGGGAAGAGTAGTGCTTGGTTGAGGTGATATGCAGGAGAAGGATTGTGTTTAACAAGCGAGAGACAATGTGTTGAGATGGTAGAGGCTCTAGATCTCGTAGTGAGGTATCAGATAGAGCATCGATCGTTGGGCTTTCTGTAAGCAATTATACATTAGAATTAATCGGTTTGGAGGGCCGTAGTGTACGCACTTTTTCCAGGTTCCTCGCAAGCGAGCCAAGCATTCTGTAGTAAAGCATTCGCCCATGCATTTATCTCCTGCACAAAGTCTTGTCTGATTATTTGTCCGTTAGCATTTCCTGGATCAACAAAGTCTTCATAATTTGCCCATCGCTCAGCATTGTTCCTGTGAACTGGAAGACGTCGATAGATATGCTCAAAGATTATTTTGCGCTGCTGCTTGCTAAGTTCTTTTGGCGGCGTTAGTTTTTCGAGGTCTGATTCTGACATGCGGATTACTGAGGATTTGAGATACCTCTGGTTTCTTTATGCACATGAAGTTATGAAAGTTATGACATACTCTGCCGATCTTTGGCTGTAGTGTCACGTGAGATTGACCGGCCCTGAAATTCGGTTGGTTTACCCGGTTTACCCTCCGTCCAATCTCCATTAGGCACGGGCGCTCGCTCATTGCTGCGACATCATATGCATTCGGCGATCCAACGGACTCGGTTACAGTACTGAGTAATAACCACCCCACTTGGTATATATAATAAGCAGCGCATATTATGCAGTCGGCATAAAAGACAAAAGTGTTCTTTCTGTCTGTCACCTCTCCAACTGTATGGAACATGTTGCGCTTACCTGCTCTGTCATTTCGAGACTCTCTTCTGCTTGATATTGTTTGCGCTCTGGTAAGTTCTACTTCGAATGCTCTGAAGAATGGTCATACAGCATGAAAGCAGACTGTTCACATAATCTACAACAAATATGAATTCGAGCCTGCAAATATTCCTGCTACGCTTCTGCTTCTTGTAGGCGTACCCGCTCTGCCTTGCTACTTTCTGGTTCTCGACTTGGACTCGACTATTCGGGCTATTGTTCTCGCCTACGGGCTTTTCTATGCCACACTCTCAATATCAATTGTGCTCTACCGCATTTCGCCAGTGCATCCTCTTGCAAAGTACCCTGGGCCTTTGTCACTGAAGATTTCAAAGTTTGTGATTATGTACCACACGTCCGACGGAAAGCAGTACGTTTTCTTCAAGAAATTGCATGAAAAGTACGGTCCCTTCGTGCGCGTCGGTGAGTACATCCTCCGTCTTGAAAGCTCCAATAGGCTATAACTCTCACCCAGGCCCGAATGAAGTGTCTATTGTCGATGTTGAAGCAATTCATCCCGTCCTCGGCATAGATGGGATGAGGAGAGGACCCTGTGAGTAACACATTCATATGATTCCTGTTACATTTAATTTAGTCCCGTTCTAGTGTGGATCATACACAACAGGCCGGGAACATCGGCGAACATTGTTGCGCTGAGGGACGTCAAGCAACATCATGAACGGCGAAAGTTATGGAATCGTGGGTTCACCACGGCTTCTCTGAAAGAACTTCAACCGGCCATTGAGAACCGGGTTCTGGAGCTTGTTGGAGAACTTGGGAAGCGAGTTTCTCTTGAGTTCGGGGAGAAGGGCGTCCCTCTGGATCTGGCTCAGTGGCTCGCTAATTTCACGTGAGTAACATTATGAAGTTTTCAAATTACTTCGCTGAAAGTATACAGGTATGACTTTATGGGCGATATGGTGTGAGTACTCAGTGGAACTCTGATCGACACCTTGAGCTGAGTATACGGTAGATTTGGTGGAGGTTTCGACCTCATGAAGAATGACAGTGGAGGCGGAATAAGGAAAGTTGTAGAAGATAACATGAAGTACGTTTATGGTCTTTAATTGATGCAAATATGAGAATACTGATTCTATGATTTCTAGGATGGTCGGAACTTTAGAACACACGTCGTGGATTACAGGCCTACTTTACAAAATTGCAGCACTGTCAGAAGAGCAGAAAAGGTTCCAAGAGTTTGGGAAACAACGCTACGTCAAGCGCAAAGAGCAAGGAGCCGCAAAGAGGGACCTCTTCCATTACATTGTAAGCTCCGTGTCGTTTAAAATTTCGTTCCTTTCCCCTCATCATTGCATGACACAGACGAACGAGGATGGACTGGAAAAAACAGAAGTTTCGGACGAGCAAGGTGTGAATGAAATCTTCGCAGCGATTGTCGCCGGTGCGGACACGACGTCGACTGTCATGAGTAGCGTCTTCTTTTATTTGCTCACAAATCCCGCGACATTTGATCGCCTCTGGAAAGAGGTACATGACGAATTTCCTCCATCAGAGGG
Source organism: Sanghuangporus sanghuang (assembly GCA_009806525.1). Lineage (NCBI taxonomy): Eukaryota > Fungi > Basidiomycota > Agaricomycetes > Hymenochaetales > Hymenochaetaceae > Sanghuangporus > Sanghuangporus sanghuang. Next base: position 321,837 of record VVIT01000001.1, on the reverse strand, counting down.
CGAGCCTTTTGATGCTGTCAAACTCGCCGCCATGCCGTACTTGAATGCCGTGATGTGAGTTCTATTCACTCAAACTAATGGAAATGGTTAGCAAATCTCATATCATTAGTAACGAGGCACTTCGCCTTCAACCGCCATTACCTACCTCAGTTACAGCGATGTCCATTAGAGGGGAGCGGTGGAAAATGGGTAGCAGGGAGGTGTGTACATGTTCATTCATCTTTATTCTCGACCGCCGCTCACTTTTCCAAGGTTCGTCCCAGAGAACGCAGCGGTGTACATCCCAGCATATGTGCTACATAGAGATCCACGCTATTTCTCGCCGTCTCCAGACTCGTTCATCCCTGAACGCTGGCTTGACACCAATGAAGCAAAGGGCCAAAAGTATTCTATGAATGCGTTGACATACATCCCATTCTCCTTTGGTCCAGCGAACTGCGTCGGGAAGAATCTGGCTCTGATGGAAGCGCGCATGGTCATTGCGACGATTGTTCAGAGGTTTAATATCAAACTTGCTGACTGGATACGACCCGCAACAATGGGAGGAGGAGCTGAAGGATTATCATGTCATTAGAGTCGGAAAGGCTACCTGTTGTTTTGAAAGCGAGGGTGTAGATTTTTGCTTTTCCGCTCTCCTTGGCCTATCCGTGTTGGAAAAGTACGGTATGTTTTGGGCGTTTCATCGCCCATGTATATTGCGACATATGATAGTCATACTTCTCATTCAAAAATAGACAATATTATAATGCGTGTATTGAGCAACCGCCTGATTGGTGGAGTGAATTCAGAAGTTAGCTGAATGTTCATGTGACTTTGGTCTATTGGTCTACCATCTTGTCTACCACTTCAAGTTCAAACTCCGACCATAACTTGCGTTCTCAGAAGAAACAGGAAAACATGCCAGGCTCTTCTGCCACCACAAGAAAAGAATGATCAAAAGAAATCATGTCTATCCTGCTTTGCTCATTCTTCACCAAATCACTTTGGTATACGTTTCGCCAATGGTGGACTTTCCATTGATTGACTCGGAGATACAATTTGTATTCAGGATCGTCTCGGCGCGGTTTGCTTCTATCTATGGACGTGAAAACCGGGATACTGATGCTCTACCGGTCTCATCATCTGCACGATGACTCCACATTTGTCGCATGTAAGGCGGACGCACCTTATCATAGTTAACTTTATGTATTTGTGTCGTACCAGGGCTTAAGAGCACATATGACCATGTCTCTGCTCTTCGTCTCCGCATAAAGAGCATGCTCCTCTTGCCTCTTGCGCTACGCTGAACTTCACTTTCCACTTATCGTGCTCGCTCACATCGTAGAGCATGATGTATGTGCCTGCCCTATCATTCCGAGATTCTCTTCTTTTCGATGTAGTCTGCGCTTTGGTAAGTGCCAGCTCTCGCTTTGAAAAAAATGTGATTGATATATCCGGTCTACAGACTGTCCACAAGATATACAACAAATATGAAGTCGAACCCGCAAATTTTCCTGCTACACTCTCACTGCTTGTGGGGGTCCCAGCCCTACCTTGCTACTTTCTCACTACCGCATCCTGAATCGACTTGGCTCGCTACGTCTTCTTGCTTATGGCCTGTTCTATGTCACTCTCGTGTTGTCAGTCGTTCTCTACCGCCTATCGCCTGTGCATCCACTTGGGAAATACCCTGGGCCGATTTCATTGAAGGTCTCAAAGTTTGTGGCGATGTACCATACGGCAGGTGGGAAACGGTTTGTCTTCTTCAAGGATTTGCATGATAAATATGGACCGTTCGTTCGCGTCGGTGAGTGTAGCCATTGACATCTTCGTGCTAGTGACGTACTGTGAATCTTCTCAGGTCCTAATGAGCTATCTGTAATTGACGTCGAAGCGATTCAACGAATCCTTGGTCTGAGAAAGGGTCCGCGTGAGTTATGTCTGTTGGGCTTCTCGATAAGTTTCTCAACTTCCGTCACGGTCTGGTTCTAGTTTGGATTGCACACTACAAGCCTGGGACGACGCCGAGCATTGCTGCGCTTCGAAATCTCGATCTTCACCGCGAACGTCGGAAACTGTGGAATCATGGGTTCACAACAGCGGCTCTCAAGGGACTTCAGCCTGCAGTAGAGAACCGTGTTGCTGAACTTGTGGAAGAGCTCGGCAAACGAGCTTCTTCTGGATCCGGAGAGCAGGAAATTTCTGTAGACCTTGCGCAATGGATGAATAATCTCGCGTGAGTGAGAGGGATCGTTTGTTCTCAAAGCTGTGTAATAACAAATAAATAGGTATGATATCATGGGGGACATGGTGTATGTATGTCCTTACCAAGGCGCTTGGCTGTTGCGTTAATCACTTTTCTCATAGACTCGGTGGTGGGTTTTCGCTTCTAGAGAACGGTGATGAAGATGGCTTAGTAGCAATGCTCGAGGACTCCATAAGGTATGCCACTTCGCACAGACAAAGAATTCTGTGCATTGGTCACCCTGAGTATGCTTTCCAGAATCATAGGGACCCTGGAGCATACGCCCTGGATAGTAGGACTGATATATAAGTTGTTCATGGTCCCAGAAAGACAGCAGAAGTTCGAAGAATTCGTGATTCAGTGTTATGATATGCGCAGAGAGCAAGGGTCGACGAAGAGAGACCTGTTTCATTACATTGTGAGTTTCTTACTGTATATGATGCATTTCACGCCAACTTATCGTTCTTTAGACGAATGAGGAAGGGCTGGATAACATGGAGGTCTCGAAGGATCAAGGCGTGAACGACCTTAACATAGCTATCGGTGCCGGTTCAGATACCACTTCCACCGTCTTAGGCGGCCTTTTCTTCTACTTGCTTTCGAACCCTGGGGTATTTGACCGACTGCGGAAAGAGGTGGACTCGGAATTCCCTCTCGGAGAAGAGGAACCGTTCGACTCTGTCAAGCTGGCTGGCATGCCTTATTTGAATGCTGTTATGTAAGTCTTACTGTATCAGCATATGTCCCGGACAAGCAAACAAGTTCTCTTTCATTTTCAGCAACGAGACACTCCGCCTTCAGCCTCCTGTGCCCGTCGCGTTGCAGCGAAGTCCACTGGAAGGAAGCGGCGGGGAAATGATCGCAGGAAGGTACGTCATCTCTTTCACTTATCTGTGACTGAATTGTTGATTTACACCTAATCTTGAGATTTATTCCGGAAAATACAGCGTTGGACGTACCGCCGTACGTCATACACAGGGACCCACGCTATTTCTCTCCGTCTCCAGGCTCATTCATACCTGAACGCTGGCTAGACTCGAATGCCGGCAAGTTTACTACCAATGCATCTGCGTTCATCCCATTCGCAGCCGGTCCAGGGGGTTGCGCGGGGAAAAATCTGGCTTTGCTGGAAATGCGTATGGTCGTTGCGTTCATGGTTCAAATGTTCGATATGAAGTTTGCTGAAGGATATAATCCACGTAGATGGGAGGAAGATCTGCACGATTTCTTCGTGATGCAAGTCGGGGAGTTACCTGTTGTTTTGTATGCGAGGAAGTAGGATACTTCCCTTGCGCTTTGTAGTCGTCGTACTTTTGCTCCTATTTTTTTTTAGTATTGCAAAATATGGCACGCTTTGTCGAGCGGGGCCTTGGGATGAACTGCGTACCCATAAAGACGATTCATTTGCGATGCGAAAGCACCGAAGTCCTTGTCTGACTGGTTGATTAGCTTAAGTTGCATCATGTTTAAACTCGGAGGTTGCACAATCTTACGGTTATTGCCGATGCAAAAGAGCTCCGACTAGATTACTGACGTGCATGCGTGTTGACGGTGAGTTTCGCCATGTCACCACCATAGTAGATGGCCCTGGAATTTGAATTATTTCGACGCGTGCATCAACTATGTCTCGATCAGCGGCTCAACGCTTATACGTACACTGTTGTCGTACAATAATCCTGCTCTTCTCGGTCTTGGTATCAGTACGGTACAGTACACATAACATCATCGCCTTCCGAATTGTTGGTGACTTCCTGACCTGACAAGTGCACCTCTGCTAATTTTGACCCGTCGCTCCGCAGTTTCAAAACTCGGCCGTTAGCCGCAGGCGCTCATTGTTGCCGAGGTCCCCATAACTTGGTTAAAGTTTCGCTTCATGGACCCACTTGTAGGCTATAAAGCCGTGCTGTTGCATTCCTTCAGCAGAACATCAGCTCCAGCCTATCACTACGATCTCTATGACGGTGGAATATGGCACATAGCTACTCCATCATTGCGAGATTCTCTTCTGCTTGACGTATTCTGTACGCTGGCAAGTTCTGAGTCGTATATTCTGAAGAGTGGTTATTCACTACTACGATAATAGACTGTTCACAGAATCTATAATAAATATGAAGTCGATCCTGCAAATATCTCTGCTACGCTTGTACTACTTGTAGGAGTGCCCGCACTGCTTTGCTACTTTCTGGCTGTCGGTCTGGAGTCGGCTGTTTGGGCTATTGTTCTCGCTTACGGACTTTTCTATACCATACTCACTATGTCGATCGTGATCTACCGTATCTCGCCACTACATCCACTTGCGAAGTGTCCTGGACCGCTTATCGCTGAAGGTATCAAAGTTCGTGGCGGTGTACCATGCATCCGACGGAAAGCAGTACGCTTTCTTCAAGAGATTGCATGAAAAGTACGGCCCCGTCGTGCGCGTCGGTGAGCACAATTTCTGTCCTGGTAATCCCATTGGTCCAACAACTCTCATTCAGGCCCGAATGTACTATCCATAGTCGATGTTGAGGCGATCCACCCTGTTCTCGGCACAGATGGGATGAGGAGAGGACCCTGTGAGTAATGCCTTCATTCTATTTCTGTGGCATTCAGTTAAATCCCACTCCAGTAGAGATTATTCACAATAGGCCAGGAACACCACCTCACCTTGCCGCGCTGAGAGATGTCAAGGTGCATCATGAACGGCGAAAGTTATGGAATCGGGGGTTCACCACGGCTTCTCTGAAAGAACTTCAACCGGCCATGGAGAATCGAATACTGGAGCTTGTTGGAGAACTTGGCAAAAGAGTCTCCCCTGACCTCGGAGAGAAGGGTATCCCTCTGGATCTGGCTCAGTGGCTTGCTAATTTTACGTGTGTAACTTTATAAGAAGTTTTCTTTGGAATTACTTCGCTGAAAGTATACAGATATGATTTTATGGGTGATATGGTGTAAGTATTTAGCGGAATTTTGACTGACACATTGACCTGACTATCCGGTAGATTTGGTGAAGGGTCTGACCTCATGAAGAATGACAGCGGAGGCGGGATAAGGAAGGTTGTGGAGGATAATATGAAGTGCTTTTTTTCGGCCTTATTATGTAGCGATGACAATGCTGATTCTATGATTTCTAGGATGGTAGGAATCCTAGAGCACGTGTCGTGGATCACAGGCCTGCTTTACAAGATTGCAGCACTGTCAGAGAAACAGAAAAGGTTTCAGGAGTTTGGAAGACAGCGCTACGTCAAGCGCAAAGAGCAGGGAGCACCAAGAAGGGATCTCTTCCATTACATTGTAGGCGCACTGCCGTTTACCTTGGCTTCCTTCTTTACTCATCATGCATGGCACAGACAAACGAGGGCGGACTGGAAAAAGGAGGAGGTTCGGATGATCAAGGTGTGAATGAAATCTTCGCAGCGATTATTGCCGGCGCAGACACAACATCGACTGTCATGAGTGGCATCTTCTTTCATTTACTCACAAATCCCGCGACATTTGATCGCCTCTGGAAAGAGGTACATGACGAATTTCCTTCTCCAGAGGACGAGACTTTTGATGTTGCCAAACTCACCGCCATGCCTTACTTGAATGCTGTTATGTGAGTTATTCATTTAAACTAAGAGGAGATGGTTAGTACATCTCACGTCATTAGCAACGAGGCACTTCGCCTTCAACCGCCATTACCCACCTCATTACAGCGATGTCCGTTAGAAGGCAGTGGAGGTAAATGGGTAGCAGGAAGGTGTACATGTGCATATATATTTCATCTCTCCGTCTCACCCTCTTTTTCAAGGTTCATCCCAGAGAGCGCAGCGGTCTACATCCTAGCATACGTACTGCATAGAGATCCACGCTATTTCTCACCTTCTCCAGACTCGTTCATCCCTGAACGCTGGCTAAACAACAACGAAGCAAAGGGCCAAAAGTATTCTATGAATGCGTTAGCGTACATTCCATTCTCGTTTGGACCAGCGAATTGTGCAGGAAAGAATCTGACCTTGATGGAAATGCGCATGGTTATAGCGACGATTGTTCAGAGGTTTGATATGAAGCTTGCTGATAGATACAATCCGCAACAATGGGCGGAGGAGCTGAAGGATTACCATGTCATTAGAGTCGGAAAACTACCCGTTGTCTTGAAAGTAAGGATGTAGGTTTTTTTCATGTTACGCTTTGTAACCATCCAGTCCCACTGGAAAAGTATGGTATTTTTCCGAGTATTTCATTCCATAAATTTCATTCCATAAGTAGATACATAAATATTGCGACATGTAATAATCATATATCGATTGGATCCAGCATATAATAATGCATGTATTGAAAAGTCCACCAGAACTGACATGACTTGAGAGAGTTCGATAATCTGATGGCTATTGCCGACATAACAGAGCTCCGACTGAATTATTAGTCAAGATAAGAGGGCAAAGCTCGCCATGTCACTGCAATAGACAATCATGGGTGTTCGCACCGTCTATCTTTTATCAGCATGCTCCTCACTTACACGGGCACCAGTACTCTTACATGGGTAAATCTGCTCTTCTCGGTCTTGTCACAAATACGACGCTTTCCAGGTCCGTCTTACGAAGTTAGTCTACTCCTGCAGGGTATCCATAACATCATCGCCTTCCGCGTGTTTGAAGAATTCCTAGACGACGAGCGCATCTTGAGCTGTCGATACGCAGTAAGTTTAGAGCTCAGGCCATGTCCGCCTCTACTCCATCAGTTCCGAGGGCTCATGAATCAGCAATCTGCCGGAGTTTCTATATCCTTTCCATCAAAGCGTCCCGCATCATGAATTCTCCTCCTCCGCTTGCAGATTATAAAGGCGGCTGTCTCCTGTTTTTAGCTGAACATCAGCTGCTTCTGTTGGATTTTGAGATCTGCAAATCTGCGTCGCTCTTTCTGTTTTTATCAGCCACTTCCTTTTCCAGCAGTATATAGTCATGCCAACCTGCCGTTTGCCACCTTAGTCTCTTACTATTCACAGACCGTGGTGAGCTCATTATTTTCTTCGTGAATGATTGTTTTCTCATTCTCGATTAGAATTATACTATCATACAGATTTCGTGACTCTATCATCATGGTCTTTTCTACTATATGGAGCGTGTGGTACATGCCGGCTCTATCATTCCGAGATCCTCTTCTGCTTGACTTGCTTTGTGCTGTGGTAAGTTCTAAGTTGTATGCTCTGTATATAATTCTAATTATTCAATGCAAATAACAGACTGTTCATAGAATCTACAACAAATACAGTCGATCCTGCAAATGTCTCTACTACACTTCTGCTGCTTGTAGGTGTACTCGCTCTGCCTTGCTACTTTCTGGTTCTCGACTTGGAGTCGACTGTCTGGGCTATTGTGCTCGCCTACGGGCTTTTCTATGCCACACTCTCAATATCAATTGTGCTCCACCGCATTTCGCCAATGCATTCACTTGCAAAGTACCCTGGGCCTCTGTCACTGAAGATTTCAAAGTTTGTGATTGTGTACCACATGTCCGACGGAAAGCAGTACGTTTTCTTCAAGAAATTGCATAAAAAGTACGGCCCCGTCGTGCGCGTCGGTGAGTACAGTTTCTGTCCTGGTAGTTCCATCGGTCCAACAACTCTCATTCAGGCCCGAATAAATTGTCTATAGTCGACACTGAAGCGATCCATCTCGTCCTTGGCACAGATGGGATGAGGAGAGGACCCTGTGAGCAACGCCTGGATTCTATTTCTGTACTTCCACGTATGGTAATATTATTTCTGAACCACTTTATTCTAAAAGAGCAGACAAAATTACAGGTCTTGAGTATCCGTGTTTACTCAATTCATAGGCATTCGGTCTATCTGTCTTCGCGGGGAAGATGAAAAACTGCAATGTATTGAGTAGAAGCAGGTCCAAATTGGAACTCCGCTAGTATTTGGCGACGCGAAACAGCCACGTGCTCAAACTTTATCCGAGGATTTTTTACCACCATCGTATTTTTGTACGTCTGCGCCCAACTTTCTTCCGCGCAAATCTGAATCTTGCAAATAGAGTTCTTCACCAAGCAAAGAGATACTTTCTTCTGGTCCTCACTCAACACTAGCATTGCTGGTAGGGCTTCCTGAACGAACTTGACCGTTGACCTATGGAATCTATAAATGAATTAGTTTTCTTCGTTACAGTAAGAACTGCCTTTTGATTGTTTGTTTAAGAGGTCGAGGCTTTTCTTGAGCGCTTGATGCAAAGTAAATGACCTCGCCTCCTTGATGCTACCCGCTATTCGAAGCATGAGGATGATTTCCATAGGAAACGGAGGACCATATCGGAGTCGAGAACAGAAAGGGAATAAGCTTACTCGAAGCGTTCCCAAATCTCGTTATGCTTTTACTTAGTGTGGATGTGCAGAATTTTCCTGTTGACATGTTCCATTCATGAGTCTGTTCTCTCTGCCGCCCGTCTTGATGCCTGCTGGCATATGACCTAGATATCCGCTCTCCATCCGCTCTGAAATCCTCGCGTGGAGCTCCAGCGTACTTTGGTCCCGCATCCGACGTCCATATCGATCGCCTTGCCCGACTTGTTTTTGGTAATCATCTGAACCTCTTCTTTTACTACTACTATGGTGTCTCACACTGGGGAGGTGACTCTATGGCACCTTCCTGACCTTTCTCTGAGTGACTCGCTTCTTTTCATTATATTTTACGCTCTGGTAAGAGCCATTTCGTGTACTGAAGTTGGAGTGTACTTATGGCCAACGGCTACCCAGGTCGTTCACAGAATCTACAATAAATATGAAATTCAGCCCTCAAATCTCCCTGCTACGATCCTGCTGCTAGGAGGTGTACCAGCTCTTCCGTGCTACTTTCTGCTCGCCAACGTGCAGTCTAAAATCCTCGCCGTTCTTTCTGCATATTCACTTTTCTATTCTGCTCTGGTGATATCAATAATTCTATATCGCATTTCACCGCTGCATCCTCTGGCAGAGTACCCTGGTCCGATTTCGTTCACGATGTCAAAGTTTGTTGGAATGTACTATGCATCAGGTGGAAAACAACATGTCTTGTTCAAGGCTTTGCATGATAAATACGGACCCATCGTGCGCGTCGGTGAGTCGTCATCTCTGTGAGAGTCGCAGGTTGACCAGATAATAATATGTCTAGGTCCCAACCATCTATCAGTAACTGAGGTTGAAGCAGTACATCAGATACTTGGGCCGGATGGTATGAGAAAAGGACCGCGTAAGTAATATGATAAAACTGATTTTGCCAACCTGTATTTTACAAATCCACGATTCCAGTGTGGGATGCTGTTGTTAAACCGGGAACGCCTCCAAATATTGTTGCATTAAGGGATATCGGCCAGCATAACGAACGTAGAAAGCTATGGAATCATGCATTCACGACAGTATCCATGAAAGAGCTGCAAGCGACGGTGGAGATCCGAGTTGTTGAGCTCGTAGAGGAGCTAGGAAAACAGCTATCTCCTAAGTCTTCTGGAGAAAAGGATCCATCATTGGATCTTGCACAATGGCTGATCAATTTTACGTGAGTACGAACGGATACATGCCAGATTCGTGATCAAATTGGTAGTAACAAATCAAATAGGTATGATTTTATGGGAGACATGGTGTAAGCATGTACATAAATCGCAAGTACGTATAGACTAATCATAGCGCCGCATAGATTTGGAGAGGGATTTGGGCTCATGAGCGGCGGCGACGGTCGAGGAATGCGAGCGCTGCTTGAGAATTATGCGGAGTATGTCTTTCCCTGACCTCGTGATCTACATATGTTGATCAGATGCGCATTAGACTAGCAGGACACTTGGAGCACATACCGTGGATAACTGGTCTGCTTTACAAGCTAGCAGTAGTCTCGGCGGAGCAACAAAATTTTGAAGAAGTTGCGATTCAACGTTATGAAAAGCGCAAAGAGGAAGGTTCCAAGAGACGAGATTTATTCCATTATTTTGTGAGTAGCTAATACTGGGCCTTCTCACCTTCTTTTACTCATGACTCTCTAGAGTAATGAAGAAGGGTTGGAGAAAATGGAAGTCTCGAGAGATCAATGCCTGAACGAAGTCTTTGCGTCTATCTTCGCTGGCGGGGACACTACTTCCACAGTGTTGGGTGGCATTTTCTTTCACTTACTCGCAAATCCCTCTGTGCTCGATAGACTCAGAGAGGAGGTAGATTCGGAGTTCCCATCTGGAGAGGGAGAGCCATTTGATGCTGTCAGACTCGCCGGGATGCCCTATCTGAATGCTGTCATGTACGTCTCGTCCGAGTGAAATGCTGCAGGCAACAGTAGTTGATTATTTTCTGCCGAAGTAATGAAACTCTCCGCCTCCAACCAGCTGTAGCCACTTCCATACAGCGTACTCCGGTGGAAGAAAGTGGCGGGAAAGTGATTGCAGGAAGGTTTGTACCGGCATGTTTCATTTCTTCTCGATAGCCGTTTCTTACCCTCTATTCTCTCGAGATGGATGCCTGAAAGCACGATATTGTATGTACCGCCATATGTTCTCCACAGGGATCCGCGCTACTTTTCACCTTCACCCGACTCGTTCATCCCGGAACGGTGGCTAGACACTACTGATGGTGAAGGCCACAAATTCACTACGGACACGTCCGCGTTCATCCCCTTCTCAGCTGGCCCGGCCAACTGTGTTGGAAAGAGTTTGGCCTTGCTCGAGATGCGCATGGTCGTTGCGACGATAGTTCAGAAGTTTGATATGAAGTTTTCTGCTAGGTACGATCCTCGTAAATGGGAGGAAGATCTGCAGGATTTCTTTGTGATGAAAGTCGGGAAACTGCCCGTCGTCTTGAATGTTAGGGAATAACGCGTCTGGCATCTGTTTTTCGGACTGGTTTAAAGATGTGTCCTTGATATCGCGGGGTACGAAACGCCTTGAGAACTTCACTGTACAGTACAGAGAATATGCAGAATATAGCCGGTGCTCACATTACCGACTCAAACTATATGGCGCATCAGCTATGCCTATTAATACCTGTCACGGTCGCGATCATCCCTGGTCTTCTCGCGCCGCCTATCATCATCTCTTCTCCTGTTCCGATCCTTTTCGTAATCTTTTCCCCCATCCATCCTTCTGTCTTTATGGTCATAATCATAGTCGCGGCCCCTTTCACGGTCCGACCACTTATAATCGTATTCCCGATCTCTGTCCCTTCGTCTATCATAATCATAGTCGCGATCTCTATCTTCGTTTCGGCGACGATCCCGCGTTCGGTCCTTATCCCTATCTGATTTGTCTGCCCTTCTCCTATCAGGATCCGGCGACCTCGAGGTCCTTCGTGAAGAAGGCGCTGACCCGGAGTCTCGTCCACTTCCTTCTCGTTCTTTCTTTACTACCGGTATATATCGTCTCTCTGGCCTCGCAGATTTCTTCGATTTAGAGCCATCGTCAACGACTTCACGCTCTTTCGCACCTATACCTAAAAGTGCAGGTCGAGCAGCGGGGAGGTATGGCTCCACAGGACCAGTTCGTTTACGGGAAGCGGCCTGTCCGGGCTTCCAACCCATTCCGCGAAGTAGTGCTGCGCCAAACTGTTCGACAGGCACTCGCTCGTAATCATCAAGAGTTGCAGGATCAGGACGAGTAACGACGTCTTTTCGATAGGCGTCCGTTTCGTCTGCAGGACGCGTCCAGTCGTTGCTGTTCACCGGAATCGCATCAATTGTGAGCTCAGAATCCGCATCATTTTCACCATTGATTCTGGCAAGAATCGCCCGGATAGCTTTGTCGTCTTCCGTTTCTTCGGTGGGTTTGACTGCCTCGGTAGTAGTAACTTCTTCGGACAGCGTGGTGGTGTCGCCATCTATATCCATACGTGTTTTCTTCTCCATTTTTACTAGGCCAATAGCCTGAGGTCTGGAATTGATGGTATCTTTCGTGCCCAAACCTCCAACAGAGCCGTCGGCGCCCGTCTTTGCTGCACCGCTGGCAGGAGCGAACATTTCCGCTGCTTTGCGCTTACGTGCAATCTCTCTCCAGTCGCGATTCGCAAGGGCAGGAATAACAAGAGGGCCTTCATCTTTCTTCTTTCCATTCAGTCTATTTGTGCCAATGAAGTGGGCTACTTTGAGTTGAGGACCTGGACAATATGAGCGTGGAAGATATACACACCGCTGCACACCAAACTGGTCGAATCCTGTTACTATCTCATCGACGCCTTCCTCCTCCTCATCGCTTGAGTCTGGTTCAGCAATTCTGCTTGGTGGGCGAGATGACCTGCCATTCGAAAGTGGACTGCCTGGAGTTGAACGACCACTCTCATGTGAGACGTTTCGGTAGAGCTGGTATTTTGAATCCCTCTCCATCGGTATCAGGACCAGACGACCCTTGCCTCGATACCGGCGTCGGACGGCGAACAGTAAAAGAGACTTTGGATGGTGCTCCTGATGTGGACATCATGGTGGTGGTCGCTGGAGAACTTGGGCTCGTGACTGAGTCGACGTCGGCCTTCCACTGACGTAATTTTAGAAGCACGTGAGAAAGCGATGCTTTCTCGCAACGCGAGTGACATGTCGACGCGTCTTGGACAGTTCCACAATAACTGGAACGACCACAAACACATATCCTTATAGTCTTTGCTAATTTCTCTAACCTACTCCTAATCATATTAGATATTTCGACATCTTTCTTTCAACGCGTTGCAACATTGTAGACCTGGACCAAAGGACACTCTGATTCTTGTTGTGACGATCTGCTTATGGACCAAGAAGAACCTCTGCAACATCAGGGCTTTAGTATCTGGGAGTTCGTGACTTGCGCCAAGTGTAACCATGCTTTCTCTATAGACGGTACCTCTGGACCAAGCATACCTTTTTGGATCACGGAATGCGGGCATGTCCTTTGCAATGCGCATCTCAGTAAGTTTGAGCGAGAGGAAAGCATGGGACATGACGCGTTGAACGAGGTTTTGTAGACGCTGATCAAAGCTGTCCGAGCTGTAATGCACAGAAGATTGAGCTCATGCCGTTACAGAAGGAGGTGAGCGTTCCTTCCTTGCTTTCGTCTGGAGTATACTCCATTGCTAGGATGGAATTGTTCAAGATGCCACCCCCGTTTTCCGATTGGTTTTGCTCACTTCCCTTCAAACTGGACTCCCTTGCGCAAGCATCAAAGGTTCTCTATTGGTCACTTGCCTGTCTATTACTTTACTTGAAGATCTCCTACTGTAGTTCCAATATGAACGACTGGCTGGTACTGCCAGATACTACAAGGCTCGTTATGAACAAAGTCAAGCATTATTCGTCCGCTTTAAAGATCAGATCTCACAGATGAAGGCGATCCGAAAGTCCGTTGCTTTTGGCCGTTTCTTCTCCATCGTGCAATAGCTTTGATAACTGCTGTTTTCGCGTTGTCTAGAGAAAACGAGGCCCTGAAAAAGGAGATTGCACGATTACGCGGTGAATGGAATGACGATGAGCGAAAGGAAGACCAGCAAAGTAACAACCGGTATCAACAGGAGCCAGCATCTTATGTTAATGCGAACGGAAAGCGTCGCCTCGTGGACACTGGACTGTATGTATGCGCTCTTGTGTCTCTCTGTGCGCTGTTTTAATGCCTGATCCTTGCTTATGAAGAGCTACGTCGAGTCCACGTTCGGTACACACACCCATGGGCCCACCTCGTATTACACTTCCTCCAAATCATGACCCTCCGCCGTCTCTTTCCCGACTCGAGACGCAGAATGGCTCCAACAATCAAAATTCCCAGCCTCCCGGTTCAAGTCATTTCGCTCAGTGAGCCCTCTTTGTTCTGACTCGGAGTATTTGATCTAATTCCTTGATCATCTCTTCGTAGACATTACGCTTATAATCCACCGCAATCTTCTCGGATACAACGTCCGGTGCAACAAGTGCTTTCGCATGAGCAGCAAGCGCCTATCCGACACCAACAGAACGAAGGACGGCTTATGCCACCTCCACCTCCACCTATTCAAAATAGGCAACCCGGTACAATTCAGCAAAGTCGGCAGATTCAGAGAGTCATGACGCCAAGAGTGCCGGATCAGTCGCAATTTCGGCAGAGTAAGCAAATCCGGGCTGTTTATATGCAACTAGATGCTCACAATTTGCTTAGACCATTCTCAGACGCAAATGCCTCAGCTATCTAATCACATAGGCAGTCAACAGCACCACATTCAGGATACAGGAACAGGCCAGCATCAAAGCCTTGGTCAAGCACCACGGCGGTTCATTCCCCCAGGAGCGTTAGTGTCAAATACGTTATCCGGAGTGTCGAGTTCACAACGGTTTGTACCTTCTACACCCACCGGTTCTCAACAGCGTTTCGTCCCTCAAACTCCGACTACCGGAAATGGAAGACGGTTCATGCCTCCAAGTTCCTCAGGTATCAGGTCTACACAAGGAAGATCGGGATTCGGGAATGGGTATACGCAACGATCAGCGTTCGCACCACCAGGATAGCTTGATGTGACCAGGAGTTTTGTTGCATGTGCTGCTTTTCTGCGCTTATCTGTAATGGAGCTTCAAAACATATAAGTACGGGAACGGCGAATGAATTGCTGCGGCCAGCTCTTAGAGTATAAACAGCAGTGTTGAGCTTCATGTTCTTTTCCAGATTCTGTATCTCAGTCAAGTCTGATTCATTTGGTGTATTAACTTCTTCACTGGCTATTGTCTCGCAGTGTACTCGGGCTGTGTTCGAAACGGAGGTCCTGAGAAATGTAAATTCCAATAAAACGCGGTGTATGTGACTTCCCTTCTTATTCTTTTCGCCATAATGGAACACCGGCGTTATCTTCATGTCATTGGAAACTCTCATCGATGCACAACTCTTCACATCTCATTAATAGTCCTGACTGACGTTCGATAAGTCTGAAGCAACCGACTCGGAAGAAGCTTGCGATATTAATTAGAAGCGTCGGTCCAACATTCCTACCTCTGGTCTCTCGTATGAATTCTGCTGCAATGCTTGCGACAGCTCGTGCTCTTCAGAAGCAGCTTGAGTTAGACTCAACGCTCGAATTGATGGCTGTACGCACACACTTCACGCTCGAACGCCGTTACTGTCACACGCGTCGTCACGCGTATCCATTGTCACGATTACGTGCGTGCCGACAACCTGAATTGAATCTGGTTCTCATTTACCCGAGTGTCCCAACTCCGTTTTGCGCTCCCATGATCCTAGCATCCATCATTTTGAGCAAAGAAAGCTGAAGGTCTCCTCTGGGGAGCTATCATCTTCATCAGGAATGATGGCGACGTCTACAAAAGGTTGGACCCCAGAGAAGCTTGTAGCGCTCGGACCGCGGATGCAACACGTCCCTCGCGTGTCCTTCATGAAGGATAGTGCGCGCCTTCACGAGATTATAAAGGAGTATGAAGCGAGCGGCGTGCCGCTCATTATAGAAGATTGGGAGAAGACTCCGCAATGGCCTGGGGATAAGCTGTTCGGAGTTGATTGGTTATTAGAGCACGGAGATGAAAGTATGCATATATTATGTTTCTTTGATTCTCAATTCCAATACTCGCTGGTTCCGCTTCTAGTGATTGCCGTTCGTGACTGTGTAACTCTCAAGGATAAAGAAGTCTTTTTTAAAGAATTCATTGAAAAGAGCAGGGCGGTTCCAGAGTACGCGGAAGAGGATGGTAGGGCTATTTATATCCCAAATCCGAGATTTACATTGAATACTATATCAAAGAGGATGAAAGGTTATACGGAAAGGATGCTGTTTGTCCGAAAGAATGGCGGGAATGGCTGCTGCAGAGCCCCCTTCCTGATTTCTTGAAGCCAGATGGCTCAGAGGATCTTCTTGACTTGCTTCCGGAACCTGTACGCTCTTCTCAGTGGTGATTCGTTGTGAATCAATCTATTGATATCTGCGTTTCAGGAACGCGTCGAGACGCTCATGTGTTACTACGGAGTAGGCGATACCTTCACCGCAGCACACAAAGATCTCTGCGCGTCGTCAGGTCACAATCTCATGTGCAGTGCCGAGCGAGGCGGATCGGCCTTCTGGTTCATGACGCGCTCTTCTGACTCTGCTCGCGCAGCATCCTATTTCCAAAAGCTCGGCTCGGAACTGGATCATGAGATACGCGTCGCAACTCCGGAAGAGTTCGCGAAGGCGCCAGTTCACTGTGTATGTCTGTGAACAGCGCGTGGGTGATTTGGTCCTTGTACCCCGCCGATCGTGTCATCAGGTCGTAAACCATGGTGGGATTACTGCGAAGATGTCGTGGTCCAGGATGACTGTTGAAGGGCTGTGCACGGCATTTCATCATGAACTACCAGTTTATAGAAGGTACTATACTTTATTTCTCCTGCCGACTCTTTGTCTTGTTGATGCTGACAATTTGTCTAAGAGTTTGCCGGTCCGAAACGTACCGGGTGAAGCTTCTTGTATACCGTGCACTCTTGAAATACACTGAGGACCTTGAGAGAGCGCAAGAGCTATTGAAAGCAAACAGATCGACCTGTTGCGAATGCGCCTGTCAAGATGCAGGGCTGAAAGGGCGTCGTCCGTAGTTTCGCAAGAGTCTTCTCTTACTTCTCTACTCTCTGAATCGGAAGATTGTCAAGAGACAGACGTTTTAACAGCTCTAGCGCCGGGACACAAGAAACTCGTCAAAGACGTCCGTACCTTGTTGTATATATACAATAAAATCCTCAAAGAAGAGCACCAAGGCGATTATCAGTGCGAAATGCGAATACGTCGCTCATCGTCTGGTCAATCTTCATCTTGCCCTGCCGTAGAGCACACTGTTGTCGGGGTTCCCTCTATTCCTGCCCCTGCGATGCTTTATCATGACGGTCTTACCTGCGATTTCTGCGGTGCAGATATCTTCCAGAGCTTCTTTGAGTGTCGACGGTGTTCCAATGGGGAAGACAATTTAATAGTCTGTCCGGGCTGTTATATCGAAGGTCGAACGTGCGATTGCACAATCATGACTCCAACGCAGCAGTTTCCTATGGACCTACTTTTCGGAGTGCAAAATAAAGCACAACGACTATTGAACTTCGATGGTTATGGAAAGGTGGTAAAAGCTACTGAGCTATCTCATCAGTGAGTTCGCACGTCCTTCTTTAAAAGAAAGTCCTCACATATCGTCTGTTACTGCAGAACGGTGGATGACTGTGTCGAACATCCAGGTATATTCTCAGCTGCTTGCCAGCTTCTTCAGGTCCGGATTTCGAGGCGGGACATGGTAATTACCTGTTTCTTCTACCTTTGCTAGACGACACTAAATTTTGTTATCGTTAGCAACCCACATATGCCTGTAGACAATGGAATCAAACGACACACAACGTTCCAGCAGCTGGAGCGATTAATTGCAAAAAATGTCATGCAGCGCGCTGTTTCAAACACATCCTGAAATGCGGGTTCTACGTCGCGGATGCGCTCATGCTGCAGCTCTCAGATGGTACCCATGAGGCATGGCATTCCAAGCATGCAAAGTTTTCAAAAAAGGCCTGGGCTGCTAAGACTGTTGATGCACTGGAGGCGGAAGAGATGGGTGGGCCATGCGACATGCGAGTCGCCCTTGTTTTGTACGCAGAGAAGTTTACGTCTTGTCGACCAATGAGCAATAAAGTCAAGTACGGCTGGTACGATACCATGTTTCGTCTCAAGCCTGAAAAGGTTAGCAGGATCCGTTGCGATCTCTTTTTCGAATTCTCATGGGTACAAACTCTAGACGAGCACCTCATCATCCACCGTCGAAGGATTCAAAGGTGCTGTTCTAGGTGAAGACGACGAGTTAACCGAGGACAGCACCGAAGTTAGCTCATATGTGGACGCCGTTTACCGTAGTCCGGTCCGAAAGTACTCAGGGATCAAGCTCCGTTTGAACATGAAGAGTTTGGCGCCTCCACGACGAACAGCTCTGCGAAGCGAAGTACACGTTCTTCTTGATAGGCTGACTACAGAGGAAAGAGAAAAGTTCTATTGGCGTGGTCCTCAAATGTCTGCTATGGCGTGTAAATTCTCCCCCGGACCTTCCTCCCGTGCTCGTATAGTCAGAGTGCGTGCTCCATTCTTCTTATACAACAACGCTCCCCTAACTTGTTATAAAAGCCGCCAAGGTCTGACCACGCGAGAACTGCCCAATCTAATCTTGTTGTTGTTCGTACGCGTAAGGGATCACGAAGGCGACCGCCTGGGGTTCCTGCGAACAGATTTTCATCCCAACGGCAACGCGAGCATGAGTCACGGGAAGAATCGTCTTCTAGTGAGGAGCAAATCCACGATGTGCGAAAGCGTTTGCCTCCGACAGTCAAAGTTGGGCCCCCGATTGGACAGAAGCGAAACACTGAGAAAACACGGACAGTGTCTACTACCAGTCGATATCAGGTAAAACATCGGCTTCAGGAATCTCGTATATCCGAGAATCACGTCAAGGATTCGCTCTCAATTAATTTTGATGAACGGGTTGGACCAGCTTCACGAGAGCCCTCGGTCGATTTTATCATCGCAAACAATCACGAAGCGTCTGATTCATCGAAACTTCGCGTTTCCCAACGTTCTGCATTGTATGGATCGAAACATTCGCTGACACCGCCGGAAACTAAGATAGCATCTAATAACCAAGTTGTTCATCTTGGTTCATCCAGCCTTACTGAAATCATGCGAATGCTTGAGAAGAATGAACAGGACATCAGACAAAGCAAGCAAGAGAAAAAGGAGATCATAACCGAAGTGGAGAAGTTGAAAAAAGAGCTTGGAGAGATCAGAGGCTACCAAGAGGAGTTGCAAGAGATGAAGATGGAAATTACACGTCTAAAGAAAGAAAACTTGCAGGTACGACGGCAGCTGGATGCTCGATCCGTCGTGAACAACGATGCCATTGCCACGCCTGTAACCTCCGTTGACGGTTCGCCTCAGGTATGTCATTTTGTCTCATCCAAATTTGTCTTCCGTTAATACTATTTATATTGAGTTTCAGCGATCGTCATCCAATATTCCTGCGTTGGCAAGCTTTGCAAATCGGAAATCTACACAGCCTGTCTCGATTGTAACCTACAAAAAGGGTAATCCAGCAGGAATCATGTCCCGGATACCCAACCGACCACCACCACTGCCATCTCGGATAGCCGGTGTCGCTCCCGTTACGCCTTCAAAGGATGATCGGTCAAGAAAGAGAAGGTTGGAAAAGATGGTGGGCGATCGATCGGGAATATCAATACAAGAACCGATTTATATCGCAGAAACACCGAGCGACGCGCACGAGTTGCCTCCGCCACGACAAAAGCGTCTGAAGCATAGGTCGGTGTTGGGAGGGAATGTAGCCAAACGTCGAAGATTCGAAGATGACAGGGAAGAAATAGGGTCTCCAGATCCATCTCATGCATCGCTCATGCCACGGACGCCTTCTCGGGCGAACGATCATTATGACTCCGACGGTGATTCGGTATTTATTGAATCGGAACTGCTGCAAAAGAAAGCGTCGCATGCGTATGCCTAGATGCGAAGTTCGCTTGCACAGGAACGTCAATAATATCGCACTCGCCTGTTGTACTCTGATCTATTCTGAGTCGTTCAAGGAGAACCTTGCTGCATTTTCTCCATCACCCATTTGTTTTCGCTTGTGCATATCTTTCACTTCACATTATACCATATCCTACTTTGATATACGGATATATGATATGATCTCTCGTAATTCACTCTACTTTTCATCACCCGGTCACCAAGCTTTGTGCACTTGCTCTCCATTTCTTCGGAACTTCCACGATTTGTACAAGATGCTCTGGTTATGCATCGTCGCTATCGTCATCTTGCTTTAATTTAGAATATATGTCCATTAGCAACTTATGTATGTATATAAGAAGGTTCTATATAAAGTACATCAAGCTCTGGTAATCCTGAAAAATAAAGACTACAAGCATGAAGACATTAAGAAATATCAAGACAAAAAAGAGCAATAAATATTGTGCACCGAAGTGCATTCCACTCTGAAAAGCGTGTCATCCTTGTGCAGGGGCCATGCTAATCTTCTCTGTATCGTTCCAATTTTTTCGTGTGTCACCCCGAAGGGGACAATTGTAATTGCCTTCTTTGGGTCTGCTCCGCGTCGTTTTTGAGTTTTGGTCAGTCGCCGGGGTTCGGTTCCAAGTCACGTGCCGAATGGGTCTCCGGTTTTGTTTGTGAACAGGTGGAATTTGATTTACGACAACTCTTACCGAGCCCATTACTATAGAACTTCAAGATGCCACCAAAAGCAGATATCAACAAAGCTGGTTGGGAACAGAGCGAGTTTCCAATTCTCTGCGAAACTTGTACGTGATCCTCGTTTTGTCCATACTTATTCATCTGAACTCAACATTTCGTCAACAGGTCTGGGAGACAATGCATTCGTCCGGATGGTACGTCTGTCAAGTTTTGATTCTCAAGTACGTATAGAATGCTCACGAACATGCAATGCAGTAGAAACAAGAATTTGGACGCTCATGCGGGACTTGCGCACGTCCTTTCACGGTCTTCAGATGGAACCCAGGACAAGGGATGCGGTACAAGCACACCGTCATTTGCCAGACATGCGCCAAGATCAAAAACGTTTGCCAGACCTGTCTACTGGACCTCGAGTACGGGCTCCCGACGCAGGTCAGAGATGCCGCTTTGGGCATCAAGAGCGCCGCGCCGAGTAGTGACATCAACAGGGAGTATTTTGCACAGAATATGGATGGGAAGGTACGCCTCTTTCTCACCTTTCCTTGACAAAGGCTGGATATCCTGACCATAATGCTGTGTATAGCTTGAAGGAAATAAGTCTTTATTGGACTCAACCAGAACTCAGTCAGCTGGGAAGGAGATGCTGAAGCAATTGGCGCGGACAGATCCTTATTACAAACGAAACCGACCAAAGATCTGTTCGTTCTTCGCTAAAGGCGAATGCAATCGGGGGAACGAGTGTCCCTACAGGTATGCCGTCATAACTTCATCTCATAAAGATCTATGAAATGTTGATCGTGCATCGTACAGACATGAAATGCCGGAGGACAACGAACTCTCCAAGCAAAACATGCAAGACCGGTACTATGGTCGGAAGGATCCTGTTGCACGGAAGATTCTCGGGCTGAACGCAGAGAACCAAGGTCTGAAGCCACCAGAAGACAAGTCAATCGTATGTGCTCATCCATTCATTCACTATTTCCTGCATTACTCATCAACATTAATCACAGACGTCCTTATTCCTCTCCTCGCTCCCTCAAAGCGCAACCGAACAATCCATCCGTACGCAAATCGTGCAAACTCTTCCAGCATCCGCCGCTCCTTCCCCTTCGACCGACGCGAACCCGGCAAACGCGATACGCTCAATCGTGCATGTGGCCAAGTCGCGCTGTGCGTTTGTGAATTTCGTGAATAGGAATGCAGCGGAGAGGGCGGCGGAGGTGTGGTCGGCTGGCCTTGAGATTGATGGGGAGAGGGTTAATGTGAAGTGGGGGAGAAGTCGGCCGAAGGCTAGTGAATGAAAGGTAGAAGTTGGACCGGTGGCCACGTCGAGTGTGCCTGTGGTTACATAGTCCTGCTGCTACTTCCTAGTTCATTGCCTTCCTCATTATTGCTTTATGATTGCGGAGTTACAGGAGTTTCATTCATCTGACATATCTGACTACTAGTAGTGCAAAATGTACAACCTGAAGATTTTGCATTTCTCTCTCTACGCGTGTGTATATGATAGTGACCAACAGAATCTAAGACGTCTGTGTCTACCGGGCCTGGACGTAGTCATCAATACGCAAAAGGAGACCTACAGTCTCCGTAGCGAGTTCTAGCGCACTCGTCGAGACTAGTAAAGGCTGTACAACATCTTCCTCCAGGATATTCGATATCAGTCCCTAAAGCCAATAATAATCAATACAACGCCCGTCGTGATGCAAGGGGAAAAATAAAAATAAAGTACTTACAGTCCTCATGTTGATTCCAGCGTTCCTCTCCCCAAGCGCATGCCTGTTCCGGAGTTCTGTGACGATAGCTATAGGGTTCATGCCAGCGTTCTCGGCGAGCGTGGTGGGTATGACTTCGAGTGCGTCGGCATAGGCCTGGAAGCAGTAGGCTTCCATACCTTTAAGTGTGTGTGCGTATTGGGAGAGTGCGCGGGAGACGTGGATCTCTGGTGCTCCGCCGCCTGCGATCAGTGCACTACATAATTACGACAGGATTAATACGATCAAACACGGGGGGATGAGAAGAGGGGATAGTACTAACCGTTTCTTTACGAGACAACGCACGACGCAGAGCGCATCATGCAAGCTCCTCTCGTTCTCCTCCAGAACAAGTGAGTTACCACCCATCGCAAGGATGCTAATCGTCCTCCCAGGATTCTTGACTCCCGTAACCTTCACAATCTTCGCGCCCGCTTTGCTCGTCTCTTCCACTAATTCCGCCTGGCCTAGCTTGTCTTCCGTGAACGCTTCAATGTCCGAGATTGGTTTGCATCCCAGACTCTTCGAGAGGAAGTCGATCTCATCGCGCTCGACGTCTTTGACGACGAGGATCTTGAGCTTGGCGAGGAAGTGTAGGGAGAGGTCTGTCACTGCGTCTCGTAGGATGGATTTTTGGATGAGGAGGACGTTGCAGTTTGCCTTCTTGATGCGCTTGCAGAGGTTTAGGAGGTATTGTCTTTCCTCTTTGAGGATTTTGTCCATTTGGCGGTAGTCGTTTACGATGACGGTATTGTCCATCTACGTAACATGGGTTTAAACGTTGAATCATTTCAGACTGACGGTCAAGGAGAACTCACGTCCGGTTTGGGAGCGCTAAGCTGGAACTGAATAAGTCCGATCTTAGCCTTTTCGATACGTGTAGGTCCGCCTGCCGAAACGACAACGTTTTGGTTTAGGACCACACCGTCGACTAATTCTGTATCCTCGATCGTTCCACCGACTTTCTTCACGATACGGACGTCGCGCAAATCCACGTTTGACGAGGTTGCAGTTGCTAAACGCGTGACAGCGGAGACAGCAATTGGAGCTAGGGTTGACGAGTATTGGGATACAATCTAACGCATGCAAAATTAATACAAGTCCAGCAAGTTGGAAGCTCAGTGCCGTCTGACTAACTTTTGAGTACAAGGAAGTAGTCGCAGCATGAAGCAAGCTCGCTCGATCGCTAAGATCGACGGGAGTTGAAATCTCGGTGAGGTATTCCACTGCCTTTGCAGAGGCTTTTGAGAACGCCTCGGCGATGATGGTTGGATGGATCCCTTTCTCCAACATCTTCTCCGCTGAGCCTAGAAGACTTCCTGCTATGACGACGACAGACGTCGTGCCGTCACCTGCTTCGATGTCTTGCGCAGCGGATAGATCTACCAGCTAAGAGACGAGATTACTTGAACAAACTGCGTAAAATTTGACAGGATACGCGTACCATTTTGGCAGCAGGATGTAGTGCTTGGATGCTCTTAAGGATAGTCGCGCCATCATTCGTGATGAGGACTTCGCCCTTTGGCGTTTGGATCTGAGTATTCATGAGTTAGTTCGCTACTCGTATAGAATTCCAAAAGTGCCAGGAACCATTTTGTCCATTCCCCTTGGTCCAAGCGATGTTCGTACAGCATCGCTGATAGCTGAAGCAACTCATAAATACAGAAATTTGATCCGCACTCAAAACTAGACGAACCTTTTGCTGCTGTCATGTTCGACAAACGGACCTCCTGGGGTTTGCTCTATGCATATCCCGCGTCGTCAGCTTCCAATAGACATCGACTCAGTTCTCAAACATACTTTGTCATTGAACGCCTTATTCGCACCAAC
Organism: Sanghuangporus sanghuang; assembly: GCA_009806525.1. Lineage (NCBI taxonomy): Eukaryota > Fungi > Basidiomycota > Agaricomycetes > Hymenochaetales > Hymenochaetaceae > Sanghuangporus > Sanghuangporus sanghuang. Next base: position 297,921 of record VVIT01000001.1, on the reverse strand, counting down.
TCCCACACCATTTCCCGCTACAACTTTTGGCTGCATTGAGGTGGCCATTTTGAAGATTGAAGAAATGAACGAGTAAGCAAGGCGTGCAGAAAGCACCAGACGCGTAGAGGATTATAATTACATAATGATCCCCTAATAAGGCGTGATGATGTACGTACACCAGCGCGTGTAACCGACTTGCGCGTACACTTCTGTGGCCCTTCATCTTAAACTACCATCTCCTCCCCCAACGCTCAACTCCAGCTCAATGGCATTCGTATGTTGATTTCTAATGGTTTATTATCGTATTCTGATTTTCTGATTAGTTTGGAGGAGATGACCTGTTCGAAGGCCCTGGCGGTGCTGGTCTCTTTGCCCAACTCGCTCAGTACGTATTCGTATGCCTTTATATCGCAGGGAACCGCGTCGCTCAACTTATTCGTGAAGGGGATTTCCAGGATATGGCCCTCAGAGGCGAAACCCCAGATCCTATGATGAGTACATGAAAGCATACAGCGTGGCCATGCTTCCTGGAAAGGAACGCACAAATCTCAGTTATGGCGGGAAGAGTGCGTCTGAGTTCACTCGCCACATTTAATATCCTGAAGCGCTTACAATTCTGTGCTTCGTAGTTATCATGCCTCCGTCTGCGCTTGCGAACTTGTCAAACTTGGACTTGGAGTCGCCGTGGATGTTTAAACTGAGCAATCCTGCTAATCCTGCAGCCACAACGCATGCGGGAGTACTAGAGTTCATCGCTGAAGAGGGATGTGTCCATTTGCCATATTGGATGATGAAAACTCTTGGATTGAATGAAGGCGATCCAATACGTATAACAGGTGCTGAGCTTCCGAAGGGCAAGTTCGTCAAGTTGCAGCCGCAGACTGTGCATTTCCTTGAGGTTTCCGATCCTAAAGCAGTGTACGTACTCATTTGTGCATGATATTCTATATCTGACGCTTATGTCTTTTCATAGCTTGGAACACGCCCTGCGAAACTTCTCTGCTCTGACACAAGGCGATATTATCGAGATCAGCTACAATAGCATCATCCTGGACTTCTTAATAATGGAGACAGTTCCGGGCGGAGGAGGAATATGTGTTATCGACACGGACCTCGAGGTCGACTTCGCGCCTCCCGTAGGATACAAGGAGCCCGAACGTCCCAAGCCTGCACCACCGCCGACGATGGCGTCGAAGCTCAAGATCGATGTAAATTCAAATTCGCCTGGCTCGTCGCGGCCACCGTCTTCTTTGTCTGGCGCGTTTGCTGGCACGTCTACGGGCGAGACCGCTTTGTCAAAGAATGGCGAAGTTTGGGAAAGCTTTAAGGGAAAGGGCGAGACATTGGGTGGGAGGAAGACGAAGGGTCGAGGAATAAGTCAGCGAGGGATTGAGAATATGATGGAAGGGAGCAAAGTCTACCGCACCGAGTAAGTTTTTTACTGTTGCATGTAAAGCGGATTTGGTTTGACCTAATCACTCTGTTTACTAGCAAACGGCGAATAGTTACGAATGAGACTCTGGAAACCGACTCTAATGTGCCCGCACCGCTGAACCTGCCTCACGGAAAATTGTTCTTCGGATTCAGGCATGTACAATATAACCAGACAGATGACCAGACAGTCAAAGGTGCCTCCGACGCGAGCGCAGGCGGTTCAGGAGGTTCAGGAGCATTCCAAGGCGGAGGGAACACGCTCTCAGGTCGTCCATCTTCCTCTACCAATGCCAATGCCAGCGCAAACGCAAAAGGTAAAGGCAAGGAAAAGGAGAGCCAAGACGAGAAGGACAGCGGAGCGAAGTGGGCTGGGAAGGGCCAGATGCTTAACTCCGCTCCATCCTCGAGTTCAAGACGAGTGGCGAACGATGGACCCGTAGGTGCCGGCGGAGCGCGCGTCCCGCGTACTTCGAGCAAGCAACCACAAAGAGAACCGAGTCCTGTACCTGATTGGGGTGTTGATTCGGACGAGGAGGTCATTTACATTGATAGTGATTAGTTAGAGTAAGCTGATGACGATGGTGTGTATATTGTGAGCAGTGGATGTCTTTCTTGTACTTTATCCGATGAATACAAAATATATGACGGATAGAAGTTGTAAGTCCCTTGCCGTGAATTCCAGTTATGGTGTTGTCTAATCAGACTAAACGATCATATGGTTCAATCGTCAAATTAAATGAGTGATATGCTTGAGTATGCATGTACTGCATGTTATATTCATGTGATTGCATACAACATATGTAATTTTGGGGTAACATGCAGGAAAAGATAAGTGATGAAGAAGACAAGGATGGTAGAAAGAACGAGGAGAGCCCGGTAGTCAACGATAATTGATCACTGACCGTTCATACATCAGCACCATTCTTCAAAATAAGAGTAAAGAAGAAAGGCACTCACCTCGACCTCGATCTCGTCTCCCTTCTCCTGCGCCCTCTTCTTCCTATCCTTCCTCTCCAAAATCGCGCGGCGGTCCTTGTCCAGCTTGATGCTGATGATGACCACGTTGGAGGGGTGGATGCCGATGGGCGCAGAGGCGCCGTTGGACTTGTCGCGCTGCACGCGGTCGACGTGGATGACCCATTTTTTGCGGTAGACTTGCGTGACTTTGCCCTCGCGTCCTTTGTATTTCCCGCGCACGATTCGGACTTCGTCGTCTTTGCGGATGGGGAGAGAGCGGGTCTGGATGAAGGAACGAGTGGATGAATCGAATGGATGAACCGATGGATGGATGGATGGATGTGATTGCGATCAACGATTCAAATGAGAGTAGGATAATGTCAGTGGATTGCTGGTTATGAAGACTCCTGGGTAGAAAACGTACGTTGTATTTCGTCTTGAGGTCCTTTGCAAGCGCTGAGGACATGATCTTGCGCCGCACGGATGAGGGAGCGCCGAAGTGCGCCTTGCGCGACTTGCGGCGCGACGATGAGAAGTCTGTCGGGGTAATTCACGTTAGCTTGGTGTCTTCATGATTTGAACAAGCTGGGTCCCTTCGCCCATCCATCCGTAGTTCGCCCTTCTGAAGCTCTTCCAAAGCGCACCGCCCACCAATCTCAACTGTCATTTCCTACAATCCATCCGAATACAATCCAATCCATCCACCCGTTTCCTTCTTTCTTTTCCAGCCTCCGTGCCTTCCTACACCCAGATGGACGTCCAGCAAAGCACAAGAACACAGAAACGTACCTTTCGCGAGGAGGGTCATTGTCTTGAAGGGGTCTGTCGGCGTCGTCGGTTCGCTCTCCTCCAAATCAAAGTGTGTGTTGAGTAGTTTGGTTCCTGATTTGGTAAGCAGGGCAAGTGTTCGATTCCAGCCGTGTGCAACTGTTATAATATTAATACTTTTCCGATGGACTTGATACTTGAATATTAAAAAATGTTTGCATTTCGTACTGTCACAACGATCCTACAGGATCTAATATTTTTAAAGAATATAAGGAGGATTCCGGGTAGAATGATGGTGTTCAGCCGTGAAATCCATAATCTACTACGTCGTCGAAAACTTTATAATCAGAGTACAGTTTCACGGACTCGTAGGAAAAAAAGAAATTGTCAAAGATTGAATCTCTGAAGCAATTGGTCCACAAACTTCGAACGACATAGTGCGATCGATTTGTGCGCCGCATCGTTGACGAAATCTCGAAATAAATTCGTGGTCGAATGGAGTTATGGGGGTTTTCTTGATTGAGGCTTCTTTGTAATTGCGCAGGTCAATGTGCGGCTAGAACGGTCTGTCCTTCTGCAGTTCTTCCCCGCTCTATCGGCCTTATCCGCTCGTGGCCATCGGACTAGACCTTGCATATTTCAAGCCAGATATGTATGCACCTTGAAAGGTGATGCAAAAGTCATTCTTGTTTCCCTCCACAAGGAGAGAATTATTATCAAACCTAGGCCACTGTTGCGAATAGGGAAAATCGTTGATCCTAATCAGAGAGGGGCTAGAAGCGCGAGGGAGCTATAAGAGATGCCTTCGTGAATAGAGTCGATAGCCACCCGTGGACGTCAGAGAGTCGAGGAAATGAACAACCGTGCGATTACATGTACAGTGATTAGAAAAGGGAAAGGATCAACCGCGATCAGACCTCATGGCAAGAGATAAAATAGACGCTGCGTTGCAAAGTCACCGTCGAGTACGATGGAGATATCTGGATACGGAGATTAATTCCATGATTGAGAGACAAAGTTACAAAGTGAAGTACAGTGAGAGAGCCATAAAAAGAGAAAGGGCACGTGGTGAATCGCTTCGGCGCAGCGGAGAACGGATGCGGAATAAGCTCTGAGCAAGTCGACTCGACTACTACTAACATCTCCCTCCTCCTCCCTCTCATCCTACTTCTTCCGTAGACGGCGCTCAAGCAGCGTCGTCAATCCAATCGTATCTCCTCGTCTCTCTTTTCTCAGCACTCACTTCTCTTCATCAATGGCGTCGCACGGTGGCCACTCATCGTCGACGACTAACCTCGTTGGCGTACATTACCGCGTCGGGAAGAAGATCGGGGAGGGCTCCTTTGGGGTCATCTTCGAAGGTGTGTGTTGTGCTTTCATCTCCAACCGGCTGTCTGCGTGTCACTGCGTCGTGTGATGCTGATGGATCGAGTCATTCATAGGAACGAATCTACTGAACTCTCAGACAGTCGCTATAAAGTTTGTGCGTCGGATTCATAACTTGCCATAACTACCATTTCCGTGTATTCACCCGGGGCTGTAGGAACCACGCAAGTCGGACGCACCGCAACTTCGTGATGAGTGTCGGTCGTACAGGATCTTAGCAGGATGCCGTCAGTCCCCACCCTACCCCTCTAGGCAGCTCCTAATCGAATTCTGACTCCGGTTTTGATTCAAACTGCAGCGGGCATCCCGCAGATATACCATTTTGGACAAGAGGGCTTGCATAATATTCTTGTCATAGACTTACTGGGCCCAAGCTTAGAGGACCTCTTCGATATGTGCGCACGCAAATTCTCGATAAAAACGGTCTGTATGGTTGCTCGACAAATGGTACGTCACTCGTGTGCTTCTCATTCACGTTTTCCATTGTGCTTCACCGGATTCCTCCCCCCTCTTTCTCTTCTTCACATACCCTCAAACTCGGCCGAACTGATTTCATATTGATGTACGTCCCTTCGTTTGCAGATCTCGCGTGTTCAGACGATCCACGAAAAGAACCTCATCTACCGGGACATCAAGCCGGATAACTTCCTCATCGGAAGACCAGGGACGAAGAACGCAAACATGATACATGTGGTAGATTTTGGCATGGCAAAACAATATCGTGATCCCAAAACGAAACAGCATATCCCTTACCGCGAGCGGAAGAGTTTGAGTGGAACTGCAAGATACATGAGCATCAACACACATCTTGGCCGCGGTACGTTATCACCTCATGAACATGGACATGCCCATATCGCTCTACTTGTCTGTGAGTTGGAGATGAAACTGATTTATTGGATTGATTAGAACAGTCACGGCGGGACGACCTTGAAGCCCTCGGACATGTGTTTATGTACTTCCTCCGCGGCAGTTTACCATGGCAAGGTCTCAAAGCCGCGACCAACAAACAGAAATACGAGAAGATCGGCGAGAAAAAGCAGACGACACCGATCAAGGAGCTTTGCGAGGGTTTGCCAGGTACGTCATGAGCTCTGACGGTTGACGGCGGAGCTAACATTTCCTGATCCGCATAATCATTCCTCTCTATTGAACAGAGGAATTCAGCATATATTTGAATTATGTGCGAAAATTGGGGTTCGAGGAGACTCCTGATTATGATTTCTTGAGGGAGTTGTTTGCAAAGGTGATGAAGAACCTGGGCTTGGTCGATGATCAGCGATACGACTGGAACGAGTTGAATGGGGGTCGGGGATGGGAAGCTTCAGTGGTAAGTTCCGATTCACTTATTTACGAAATACACCTTACTTCATGTTCTATTAATAGATGGGAGGTTCGACCTCAGGTCAACAGAACCAAGATCGCCGACGGGACGAGCAACGGGGACGAAGGGAAGACGAGAATCGACGACGCATCTCTGCGCAGCCGGGCCAGCCTGGCGGCGGTGGGCCGATGCAGCCTTCACCAGCCATCGTGCGACATGGTTCAAAGACGCGAAACATCCCAGCTGCGCTTATTCCTGGCATCGCAGGGACGTCCACGCCGAATAGTGCTGCCGCGCAGGTGGGCGTGCCAGTGACGAGTCCGAACCGACGGGTGAGCGTGCAGCAAGCGCGCGGACCGGACCCAGGGCACCCATATGCCAGCGCGAATGCGTTAGGGGAGTATGGAACAGGCGATGATGAGCCTGCCGATCCGTACGCGACCGGACCTACAAGTGGGTATGGACGTGCACCGGTTATGACGAGCGCGGCCCCTCCAGAGCTGAGCAACGTACGTGCGCGGGGCGGCGAGGTTGGTATCGCGAATGGGGGTGGGGATGGGTACGAAAGTCAGCATGCTATGTATGAGCCCGAGCCGCCCAAACGTAGCTTGTTGGTGAGGATTTTGACCTGTCACTGCGGATGATGTGTGAAGCGTTTCGGTGTTGCCGTTCAAGTTGGTTTCCCTTTTGGATTTCGCCGTTCTCGTCTTTTCTTTTCTATCTTTTCTTTGCCTTTTAACTCTTCCGTTGCCGTGTCGTATGTCGCCTGTCACGTTTTCATGTCTATATCATGAACGGTTCAAGCTTTTTTTCTGGTTTCGTTCCGCTCCACTCAGCAACTTCTCGGCTCTGCCACGACCTCTTTCCGTTGTTGGCTAGCTATCGCTTTCGTTATTGCAAGTCGCACGCCTCTGGATGAGGTTGGTCACTATTCATGACTTCTTTCTTTTTCTTTATGATCATGTTCATAATTACTAGTATGCTCACGCTTTCCTTTCCTTTATCGATTCGTTTTTTTCCATTCGTTCGGTCCATTCATTCTCTGTTCCCATCGCGTTGGGCTATTGGATTCTTTTCTCCCACTTTTGCTCTCCTTTTCTTCCTAATCTTTCGTGCTCTCCCTTCGTCCATCCGTCCCTCCATCCATCCAACTATTACTTCCCAACTATTACTGCTACGTACTGCGCCAATCCTCTCGGTGTTGAATGTCCCCTCGACGACAAAATTTTTATATACCAAACAATTACAGTATTCCCGTTTCACCCTGGATCCCTTAAAGTCACAAAAAATCAATTTGGTTTATATCTTTCTTTCTTGTTTCTGGTCCAAGATCCAGATTGACGTTGACGTTGTGATATGGTGTGCGGGAAATTCTTATGTTATCTTGTACGGCAATCCTCATTTGCAGAAAGGCATCCTCATTTGCATCCGGGATGAATCGTCTAGAAAACCTGTTGCACAACTTTTACATTCAGGGTCCACCTGTCTTACTGAGAAAAGTCAAGAAGGGTCGACCCCTCGGTAAAGACCCAGATCAGAAGGGATCGAAGTTCCCGTACCTAATGGGTGGATTATGCAATCTGGTCAGACATTCTAAGTACTTGGGTCCATGCACTACCTGAATGTGGCTGATATCTTCTGTTTGTTTAGAGAGGGCAACTTTTTTGTGTTGTGTTTTCCTGTATGCTCATCAGTATAAAAGTACAGACATGCAAGCACATTCACGACATGATAGCGACTCGACATCTCTGGCTTTCCAAGCTGTATGACCTGGACCAGTCATATGTGCCAAATCTCCCACCGTATGCTAATCCAAATGCCCTTGCATACACCGAACTGCGAGGTGTCGTCGTCAAAGCGGAACACTCTTCTCGCCTCTTTGGCCTCGCGGACGAAGGACGTCATACCTGGACCTCATGCCTAGTAGCTATATCCCGCGATCTACAAGAGTCTCCACTCGTCTCTGCCGCTACCTCTTTCCGTTGTTAGCTAGCGACTACGGCTTTCGTGTTTATGAGTCGTACGTCTGTGGGTGAGGTCGGTCACTATTCTCGACTTCTTTCTTTTTGCTTTTTCTTTTTGCTTTTTCTTTTTTCTTTTTCTTTTTCATGATCATGTTCTACTGCTCTCCTTTCTCTCATCAACTCATTTTTTCATTCAATCTATTCATTTTCTGTTCCCATCGTGTTGGGTCATTGGATTTTTTTCTCCCCCTTTTGCTCTCCTTTTCCTTCTAATTCTTCGTGCTCTCTCTCCATCCATCCTCTCGGTGTTGAATGTCCCCTCAGCGACGGGGTTTTTTTTTCCCCAGTATACTGAACAATTACAGTCTCAGTACGAAGTCAGAAAAGTTGATTTGATTTATTTCGAATTTCTATCTCATTAATCCACTCTTACAAACTTCTGCTATGCTTTTTTTTGGTCACCTTTGGACGTTGTGAAGTATGGATTTTCGTGGCCTTTTCTCTTGCTATGAGTTACTGGTGCAGATCGGAACATTAGATGATCTGTAAACCATTTCCCAAATGGGCTTGAGAAGACTATGCGCGGGAAAACCTTATGTAAGCCATTTTGTTGAATCCTCATTTCTGTTCAAACCAATCTCTTGTCAATTGTCGGAATGATAAACCTTCCAGAAGATATCCTCCTTGCAATCTTGCACTACCTAGATGTAGCTGATATCTTGCGTTTAGAGAGGGCAAGTTTTTCGTGTTGTAGTGTCCTATATGCTCATCGGTATCTATGTACAGACATGTAAGCACATTCACGGCGTGATAGCGACTCGCCATCTCTGGCTTTCCAAGTTGTATGATCTGGACCAATTCTGTGCGCCAAATCTGCCATCGCATGTTGATCCAAATACTCTTACGTGCACCGAGCTGCGAGATGCCGTCGTTAAAGCGGAACGTTCTTACCATCTGAACACGGAGGATTCCTCTCCATTCCTGGGATATAGATGCGTAAAAACGATCTCAGTGGGTCGCCCAGAACAAAATTTGCACGAATTATCATATCGACATCACAATATCAAACTCACTACTGATGGTCGTTATCTGTTTATGACATATCTTTTCCCTTCTGAACTTCGCCTCTTTGATCTCGAGGACGGAGGACGTCAAATCTGGACCTCAAATGTAGCGGCTATACATCCTAGTCTACGAGAATCTCGGTGTATGATCAGTTATGCCTTTGAGCAGCACGCAGACAGCAGCATGACCATCGTCTTGTCAATATCGCAGAATCCAGGACCTGTGACTCATGGGTAGATATCATCATTTCTCCCTTCCGTAGTCGTTAATGATTCATGACTTCAAGCTACCTACAGGTTCTTCGTCTTGAATTGTCTTCTGCGAATGGTGGTGTGCTACGGGAAACCGAGATCTTCAGATCGGAACTAGATGGAGGTTATGCTAGTCAACCAATGATATCGATAGACCTTGTCGTCGCATTAAGCGGAGTCTACTCGGTCCTCGTTTGGAGGCGCGACAATTGGCAATTAACAAGAATCCAAATACCATCGGAAGTGGGTGTTGTTGAATAAATGCTTATCTAAAGAATCACTAATGGACGATTCTGATTTTTTTTAAATTTTAAGTCGCTGCTTGTCTTTCCTATGGATTTCAAGATGTGGAGAGACCATTTGTTTTGCGTAGTCCATTTGAAAAACGGTGGGACAGGATTATGGTCATTTTCGCTGGCCGAGACCCTGAAGTCGTCACGATCATCAAGTACCGTTGTTCTCGATCCTTCGAATGTTAGCTACCTTGAGGTACCGATCAGGAAATTCCACTATTCGATTTATCGTGATCCTTGGGATCCTGATCAACACACTGCTGTGGTCTCGTTCGTTGGTACCCCGCTTGAAGGTTTAGAGCAACCACCAATACTTGTGTCAGCGCGGACCATCTTCGATAGGAGAAAACAGGTTTCCGCAAAGTGGATTTCGATAGACATTCATTCTACCAGATGTGTTTGGGAAGATGGAAGAAACAATGATGCCGAAGGCCGATATTTCGCCGAGCCGCTGGCGCCTCCTTCGCGCTCGGGCCAACTATCTGTCATTGTTGGATGGTTGCGAACTATGCAGCTATCGCGGCGGTACGAACGGCGCTTCGCTTCGCTCAAAAGATCCGGCGGGGTTGTCCTGCGTCGCTTTTCGAAGAACGTCTTGTCTCACAGGGACTCGGAGCTTCGTGACCCAGAAGTTCCTCCACATAGTTTGTCGTTGGATATGGACCCTTACAGCGGAATGCTGATAAAAATCACGAATAGAGTGCCCCTAATCGACTTGATCGAGTTTTACTGTTTGGCTTGACCTCGCACTCAAACCAATCTTACATGTTCACCTATATTCAGCAAAAGAATACAACAGGGTGAGATAATTTTCAACTTCAACGCATATCTCGGTTTCTTCGTATTGAACTCGATCCTTGCAGGCTCTTGCAACGCAAATATATGTAGACAGGAAATGATATTCAGCAATGTGTGTAATTATCGATCAAACAACGTTCTTGGTACTCTTGCCTTCTTCGCTCAGATGTGATCATCTTTTCTTCTGCAAGTCTTTCCTCGTTCAGATCTAACAACAACACTACATACAAGCATCCACATCAGAAAAAAACATCTCTATAAGTTTGTCAAGTCATCGAACGAGACAAATCCAAATTCATGCGCCAGCTCGATCCGCCTTTCCTCACACAGCTGCATCACATCATCAATATTCCACGCTTCCAATTCCTCTTGATCTTCTTCCCCAAATAACTCTGCGTCGATTAACGCATCGATCGGGTCTTTCGTCAGGTGTATCTTTCGTAATTTCGTAAGCGATTCCTGAGGCTCGAGAGCTTCGAAGAGCCTTCGACCCGAGATAGGCCAGATAGTCGAGAAGTGTACGTGCAGGTGTTCGATAGAGGTAGGGAACTCGTTTAAATCATGGTGCAGACCGATGACGATCGAGAGTGTTTTGAGGTTCGTGCAGGACTGCAAGAATTCCGTTCTGCATTCTTTATCATCGTTCAAAGAGGAGTAATGCAGTCTGAACGTTCTGAGCTGTGATAAGTACGGTCGAAGAGATTGGAATACAGGTGATACATCCCCATTTTGGAGTCTGCATATGTCTTTAGTGTGGAGTTCGAGGTTCGTTAGAGGACAATCGCGTAGCAGCCACGGGAGGAAGATCAACGTTGTATCGTTCGCCCCGCCATCTACAAACGCCAAAGTTGTCAACCGGGCGCTAGACGACGTTGTGCTTATCAACTTTTGTAAAGTTTCCTTTACAGTATCGTTTTCTTGAGCCCCGGCTATCCAATTTCGCAAATAAAGCTTCTTGAGAGAGCGTAGATGTGGAAGCACACCAGCAAGTGTCGCCAAGCATGCAATGTGTCCGCGATTCGTGAATAGCCAGAGTGACTCCAGTTCCCGTGAATGTACTAGAGCTCTAACTACACCGTCCAAGGCATACGCCTCCTGGATACCGAGTCTCCACCACGTGCGTATAGCAAGTTTACGCAAATTCGGTGTATTTCGTATGAAGTACTCGAGAAGCCTGACCATCTCGCGCACGTTCTCCGTCTCGAGCGACTCGACGAAGTAGAACTCACGGAGCCAAGGGCCCATGCGCGGGCTCCGAAGGAAAGTCTGTAAATTCCTAGACCCAGTGACTTTGACCCGCGGGCGGAGTGCACGCGTTGCAACTGGCGTCCACGTTCGGTGAACGAGTGCCATGTTAAGGAGGTCTTGCTCGCGCGGACAGCGTGTGTCGGCTGTATTGCAGACTATTGTATCCCAATCTACTTGGTCGGCCATCGGCATCATCTCAGATGCTAGCTGCTGTGCGACCATATCTATGATCAGATGCGGGATCCCGCCGTAGATATTTCTCATCTCACTTGCGTACGGACTTGACCTCTCGTAAGAAAGAGATTCGGGAACGGCTAGAGATCGCTTTTGGGCAACGCGCTTCCGCTGTTCGGAGACATGCTTCGAGATATCCTGAGCGTTCTTGAACGTCACATCCTTAGAGCAGAACGCCGGATCATGAAAGAGACTGAGGAAAGCATCGAGGACATTCGAGCTAAGATCATCGCTTAGCCCGACACTAAGAGAAGCGAGTAAAGCATCGGAAGAAGACTTGCATGGAATTGTCACATGCAAGCTGTCTAGATGTGCAGGATGACTCTGAGACGAAGATGACGATGAAGCTGCCGATGCCGGTGAGGAGGAAGATGAAGCAGAGGATCCTGCGGAGTCGTCCATGGGAGCCCTCGAACGGAGCACCCATGATGCAGAGGCTCAGACAATATAAGATTGATGTTTGCATACTGCAGATGAGAGCACATAGAAGGCAAAGTGTATTTTGGATGACCAATCCATTGCGTAGCAGACGCTTTCCGATTGTGCGACTGGTTTACAGCAGCAGACGTGGTGGTTGTTCGAGTTTGAGTTCAAGCCCGACGTCGATCATCAAGGAGTGGTCATCAAGCAAGACGCGTCGAACTGGCCCAAGACGTGCTGCAGCTTTCGCGTTTTGTGGAAATACGATGGCCACGACGAGCAAGCAATACAAAGCCATCGGCGAGGACCTCTGGAAGGGCCGTACAGAAAAGATAGTATGTCTCTCACTGCTTACTGTCCCAGCTCTGCACCTTTTTAACCACTCGGCCAAATAGAATGCAGAGCTCTTCGCAATGACGTACGGCGCACTCGTCGTGCAGCTGATCCAGGACTACGAAGATTATGCCGAGGTAAACAAGCAGCTCGAGAAGATGGGTTACAACATCGGCACGCGCCTCATTGAGGACTTCCTCGCGCGCAGTAACCTCGGTCGGTGCGCGGATTTCAGGGAGACGGGTGAGGTTATGTCCAAGGTACGTTCCTGCGCCTGTTTTGCGTTTTCTGTTTGCCTATTACTCAATAATCGTACTTTGCTATTTGTTATACTGTTCTTTTGCTAACTTATGCGATCATAATTTTGTGTGAATTGTAGGTCGGGTTCAAGTCGTTTCTCAACATCACGCCGACTGTAACACACGGCCCCCCTCCCCCTCCATCGTCATCTTCAAAATCATCGACACCTCAACCACATTCCAGTGGGCCCGGGTCGTTCTTTTCCCTCACATTTGACGAAAACCCTCTAGCAGAGTTCGTCGAGTTGCCCGATGAAGCGCTACAAGGAGGGTTATGGTATAGTAACGTTCTATGTGGTGTTATTCGCGGAGCTTTGGAAATGGTGTGTCCTTCAATCTCTTTGGGATGTTGACTATACTGAGCATTTGATTTATCAATAGATCCAGATGCAGGTTGAGACGACGTTTGTGAGCGATGTCTTACGAGGGGACGAGACGACCGAAATTCGAGTCAAACTTCTCAAGTATTTGGAAGAGGAGTTGCCTGCAGGCGAGGACTGAATGTCAGTCCCTCACAAGCTCCTGTATGTATCTGACATGATTTCTCTTCGGCATTGTACAAGTAAGTTTAATCGGTAATGGTAAGCTATTGAGTAACGGGTTGGCCGATCCTTTACAGCTAGATATCTGTATCAATATTATAGCAGAATTGAGTATACTTACTGGAGCACCGCATCCGCTTCGGACACAATATTCGACAGGAATCTGTTAAATTCTCTGGTATTTAACGGTGTTACCACACTTTGAAAGGACTATCAATGCATTCTAAGACCGCGGAGAGGACTTGGGCAACCATTCCTTGAATCGCGTCGCTTCCAAGAGCAAGGATGTGTTCTGGTTGTCAAGGCCTGGCCTCCATGAGGATCAATTACAAGAAGAGAAAGCATAATACTCCTCTCAGCAGGGTCTACCCTACCCAGTACGTCGAATTGATCAATATGTGTATATTTGCTGCCGGCGAAGCCATTTTATATTTTGCGTTTTTCTTCTCAAAGGGTCGGATGTCACAAGCACCACTGCCGGAGGAATATCAGTTGCTCGATCGGTTCTGATCTCAGCTGAGTCTGGCTACTTGATTTAGTTGGCGAACTTATGTTACTTCTCTTCCCGCATCGGGCGCGACGAAGTCGATAATCTATCAAGTCTATACAGACCTTACCGAGCCACTCGTACTCATTCCGCATTCCTTCTTTTAGAGGACGGAGACCAGAAGCCCCACAACAGGAGGAGTCGTACCATCCGAATCAATTTATGCGAAGCCCTGCTGCATATTCTAGCCACTTCACTTGATCGGACTGTCCTACTTATGCGACTTCTTCCGCATCTCGATCTACGGAATCAACACTGTGCTGTTAGCCCCGCCGAGTCGCCAATATTCATACCGAAGACGAAGAGGTTCAGGGCGAGACAATGTCTAGACCAGGGATATTCATGCAGGTCTTTGACTTTAATGCCCTCCCCTGATGTCAGGAACTGTAAGTGATGATATAGGCAAGGCCATCCAGTCTAGCCAGCAACACTCCCGACTCGACGGTGTAGATCTGTATTTGAACGCATACTTTCAAAAAGACCGGACACCGGAATGAACGGGAGCGAGCATAAGAGACTGTGAGACCTCGCGATGGATAGACATCGAGTTCGACGCCACAATGCGTTGCGGTATGTCGGAGTCAGTCGATTCGGCAAAGAAAAGGAACAAGAGACACAAACAGGAGAAGGTATATGTGCTGCTGTGTTGCGTACGCACACAATATCAGATAAGTCATATATCCGAGACATCACAGCTAAGAGGGGAAATAAGAGGGCCAAGACGAGCCGATGGAGGAGCGAACGGCGAACCTGTTCACATTATTTATGGGCCAGTATGCACCAGTCCGACCAGATCTTGAGCCAAGCAAGCCAAAGAAGTCAAAGTTCCGCAGTCAATCTAAACGTAAAAATATCGATATATATGAAAGACGGGAAGCCCTTGGTCGAACATCAAATAAGATCCGGGAGGAAGGGAAGCACCTCGAGACTCCACAGACAGGATCCGGGCCCCGGACGCTGATCGGCGAGGAAGGGAAACGATTGCTGTGATGAATGGCTGTGAGGAGGTGATGTCCACTCCGACGCCGCAGGAGGAACTACTGTAAGATCCGTGTGATGATGGGATTCCGAGACATTTTTTTTAGAAAAGCAAAGCGATGCACTGCTCTAGAGCCCGTACAGTACCTGAGTTCTTGGCGAATATGTCTTCGAGACAAGTCGAGGGTTAAGCATGAATTGGAAGAAGAAGGACAAGAAGAAGAAAGACGAAGGCATCTCTATTAGGAGCGAAGCCAGTCCCGTCGAGAAAGAAGCAAATCTGGATCCGAAGCGAAGCAATGCAATACACAGCTACTGACGAGTAGAAGAGCGCCTGACTGGACACAGGACAATCGGCGAGCTGCGCAGCATCCTATCAGGGTGTAATAATAGTCATCACCCCTTCTCTATTGAACAGATGAGACCATAGTGGATTTTGGACGCGCGCGATGATGAGAGTGGGGTACTAGCGCGGCGCCTGGGGATACTAGTATTTGGAGCGTCGAGTCCTAAGAGACGGATTTAGGGTGAGTGCAGGTGCTATAAACACGTAGGCGCGTACGTGTATATTTCGCGCGCTTATGAGGCAGATATCCTAAGCGATGCTGCGCATGCGAGGATTGAGAGGATATAGAAATCATACAGAAAGTACAAAGGATAAAAGCTCCCCCGAGAGAACGCCTGAGCGGAGATAAACGCGCGGAGTATCGTTGATATATCGATCAGCTGAACAACGGGAGGTCAGGTCATCAGAACACGATTAATTTTGTGGCTCAAACACAAAGCAAATTAAAGGAAGTGATTCATGATTCATGAATGAACAACGCGTGATGCTGTACAATATTGATTCGCTAAGACAATTGAACAATTGCGCCTTGAGAACGAAGTGCTTAGCGGAAATCTTAAGTCGACACAAGAGGTCCTTATTATTCTTAGAGGCGTACTCCTGAATTTTGACATAGGCTGTGTGAGTGACTCAGTGAGAGGAGCAAGTGAACCATAAGTGGCACGTGCCACGAGTTTCGGATGACGCGTGACCAGATCGGCCTACCCCAGTTTGGCATCTCCCGTGAGTCTTACTTACTTACTCCTTACATACTTACTTACATTCTCTTAGCCAAACAGCGACATCTCTCGTTTTTCATTTCACCTTTAGCGATAACTCTCCAACGACGATGCCTGCAGGCCATCTACTCAGCCCATCCTTGGACGCTTTACAGTTGCCCGATGAGTCCGTGTCGACTTTACAGATAGTGCAGGCGAAACGCTGCTCCGCGTGCCAAGGTCCGCTTAATGCAGATGCATCGACCGCTCCGCCACCGGGCCAATTGTTTGCCTCCGAGGCTTCTGAGCCTGCCAGTCTATGCAGCGTGTGCAGGGAGGCACGTTTATCACAACAGCAACAACAGCAATCGTGTGCGGCGCTTATGGTGTGCCCGACTGCCTCGGTACCTATGGTCCATGATGGAGCCCGAGATATTGACGTCCCATTGCGAGTCTTACAACGTACTCATAATGTATCTCTACTTGACGACAGACAACACGAGGCAGAGTCATCTTCGAGCGATGAAGATACGCAAGACGAGGAGAGAGAGGATAGCATTTTCTCACCTGTTGATAAGTCTACCCGTGGTGGTCCCAGTGTTTCACAAAGCGCAAGCCCTGTACCTGTACCTTTCTCAACATCCCCACACCGTCATCAGCTGCAGTATTCATATCCCCAGCGCAACCCCTCCCCGATATCTGTCTCCCCTACCTTACGTCTCTCCGCGCAACCGAGGTCACCCTTACGGCAGACTTATCACTCACACCATGATCGCGAACACGAGCATGACCACAATGATGGATATCCCGACCCGCTTGTTGATATAACGAGGCTACGTGTACGTTCAAAAGGGTACAGGTGTTTGCAACCTGGCGCCACATTCAAGGGCACGCAGAGAAGCGGTCGGAATAGTTACGATGTCAACGTCACCATCGTTGTCAGTTTTTCTTCAGTTCTTCTTTCCGACTCGTTTTATTTTGCTAATGTGACTCTCTTCTGTCGTTTACGTAGGACGTCGACTTTGCGTCTTCCTTCCTATGCGGTTACCTCCGCATCCGCGGACTTACAGACGACTGGCCGGAACTGACGACATACTTCGACGCTCAGATCATAGGCATGCGCCACGGATTTGACACGTCAGATTGGGGAGCGTCGCGTCAGGACGATAATGTGCATTGGTCGCGGTTTGCACCATTCCACGCGATCCAGAAAGACTTGATCGAGCCGCACCTGCTGCTTCCTGCGAATACGGCTCGTCCGGCTGTGTTTATGCGATGGAAGGAACGGTTCCTCGTACCCGATCACCGCGTGGAGGACATCAGTGGCGCAAGCTTCGCCGGTACGTTTATACGTCTCGATTTGATCAGCAATGCTAAAATTTGTCGTCTTGTGTAGGCTTCTACTATGTCTGTGTAGAGTTTGAACCTCAACCAGGATCTGCATCTCCGGTCGCCACTCAAACCACTGCCGAAGACATGCCAGGCTGCGTAGAAAGCGGGTTCGTGCCATATCCAACAGAACCGTCACATTTCTCGCATATACAGCGACATCACGGAAGTAGGAGAAAGCCGACTGTCCCTCCCGCAGTGTGGGATGATGCTGAACTTGCTCCCGGAGAGGTACCAAGAGCGAGGATGTGTGGGTTTTATTACCACAAGAACTCTGAGCCGTGCGTGTCTTTCTCATTCATTTTCGGACGCTGCTAAGTGAAATGCATTGCGTACAGATACCAACAGCTTTCATTGACACACGTGGAGAACACATATCACTCAGGTTTCGAGTTCCGCTAAGTTTTCTGGGGCTGAGGTTGGATAATGCCAAGGTTACACTGCTGGTGCAGCTGTAGCCCGCCATTCTCTTGCGACATACAATGTATTCCCATAAACACCAGACCCGTTCAATCATTTAATAGTCTATCCACCGGTTAAAGCGTCTGTTGTTCTTCTCTTCCGAATCGCATGCTGCTTTCGCCCTCTACACGTTCATCATGATTTTTTCTTACTGCAGGGACTGAAATATCGCTTTCATTCTCAGAAGTCGTTCTTAAGCCTCATGTATTTTACCCCATGCATCATGCCCCGGTTACTCTCCGCTCCACTTCTCATACACATTCTTACGCAATTTTACGAACCCACCTGTTTCTGGATTTTTTCTTACATTCTCACATTCTCACACTCGCGTCATCTCTGGTTTTTTCCTTCAATTCCAACTTCCTTCAACTTCAGTCAGTGTCGTAGTGAGCTATGGATACCGTGACGTATGTACATAGTTCAAATGGCCAATGATTTTTTTAACTCTATCGATATGGATTGAGTCTGAGATTAGACATAAGAGCTGGAAAGCGGTTTGAGTTAAAACTTTAAGAGAATTCGCTGTCGCCCGGAATCGAAAACGGCGCATGCGCACGTGATGCTTTGTCACCAAGTTAATGCAGATCAGTATCACTAAACGCAGCACGAGTCGATCACTTCTCCTTCATTGACCCGAAGACAGCTTGACCTTCGCTCCTCCTCACTCCTCACTACAGCCTGCGCTCCTCATGCCGACGAAACTAAGATTCAAGGGAGAAAAGCCCAAGAAGAAGCGCAAGCACTTGGAATATGAGGAAGATGGAGAGCCAGGGCCGTCTCATCGACGAAGAAGGGGAAATGAGGATGAAGATGAGGATGTGGACGGGGATACGTGGGTGTTGCCAGAGAGAGTAGAGGAGATTCGTGGACCGGTGTTTATTGTGCACCCTTCGGACCCTGCGCCTGTGTGTGTTGCGTTCGACGCGACGAGGGGGCGGGCGGTTCTCCATGCTCTCGACAAGGACAAGGACAAAGAGAAGGACAAGGAGGAGAAAGAGGACGAAGAGAGTAGAGAAGGAGGAGGGGTGCTATCCAGAACCCCGACGGATGTGTCGCAGGTATGGGTAGCGACGCGCGTAGCGGGGTCGGACACACTCACGCTGCGCACGGGTATACCCTCCTCAACGGGGTCGGGCGAGACGAAGTTCCTCTCCTGCTCCGAGCACGGCATTGTCAGCGCCTTCCGCGAGGCGCGGGGTCCGCAGGAGTCCTGGACGCCTATCGTCCTTCCCGACGGGATGGTTGCCTTCCAGAATGTGTATGAGAAATACTTGGGGCTGGATGAAGTTGCCGGTGGGGGGAGGACGCTGAGAGGGGATGCGGAGGAGGTGGGGTTCAATGAGCGATTTTGGGTTAAAGTGCAGAGTAAGTTCAAGAAGGAGGCGGGGGAGGAGGAGAGGAAGAAGAGAGAGGGGGAGGCGAAGGCAAAAATTGATGAGGCTGGCACGAAGTAAGCTTTTCTTTTCCTGTAGCTGGGATATGGAATGCCGACTGGGATTTTTCTCTGTAGCCGCATTTATCAGGCTTGGGGTCAAGGCAGGTCTATCGTTTCGAAGGAGGATAAGAAGGAGGTGCGTAAAATGTAGCTCTCATCATATATTCTTCTGGACTAACTTCTGTTTTTCTCCGATGTAGTTGAAGAAAGCCCGGAAGGAAGGGAAGCTAGCTGAGGCTTTGTTAGACCGACGGGCAAAGCTGAAGAGGTAAAGTTGTCTTTCTCTTTTAATCCTGAAATCATATTCTGACACACTCGTCGCAGCGATCGATTCTGTTAGGTGAACAGGCTTTCCTCCCCCTGTACGCATACATTCGGGGTTATATTTCTTGTATTTTTATACATACATGGACTATTTGCCAAGAGGCCATATCAAAATGCATTGATGCGCCTAGAGACCCCTCGTAGACATTCTAAGCAGACCTCGAAAGACCTAAAGTTGCCTTGCTCCAGATAAACGCAGGTTTCTAATCTTACCTGGGTGAAAATGGCTGCAGGCAATCTAGGAAGAGGTATGTTCAGATGAGGATAGAAAGTCTACGCATATCTGGGGAAGGCTTCTTTAGATCACCTACGTTCGTCCAGGTGGTGTGATAGGTAAACGTAGGCCTTCTAATCTTACCTGGGAGAAGGTGGCCATACGTGATCTATTGTAACTAGAGGTATGCCTAGATGAGGCTAGATGGTCTACGCTGCTCTGGAGAAAGTCCGTCTAGAATATCTCATAGCTGAACTTCTATATAGGTGGTCCTAGTAATAGTATGCTCTGTCTCGACACAATTATACAAGCCATTTGCTACGCCAGGCTTTGATATCGTGTATTCATCTCAAGAAGACATGACTTCTAGGACCAACTTTCGGTATATATTTTCGTAGAGAATAAATTAATTTCGAGTTTGTCAAGGAGAACCTAGAGGCTCGGACTAGGCGAATGTAAGTCTTCTAATCTTACCTGGGTGAAGATGACTATAGATGATCTAGAGAGGTATGCCTAGGTGAGAATAGACTGTCTCCGCTAACCTGTGACGACTTCCTGAATCCTCTAGGTCATCTACTCAAAGGCAAAGACATATCCGGGATGATCTACGCTAACCTAGGGAGGTTCCTCTAAATCATTTATTCTCATCTAGGTATGCCTAAGTGAGATTAGATAGTCTAGACTCCGAAAAGGTTCCCCTAGATCATCTAGGTTCATTTACAGGTTAACGTAGGTCTTCTAGTCTCACCTAGGTGAAGGTGACCGTAGATGATCAAGGAAAGATGGACCTAGATGAGGCTAGACGCTCTACACTTACCTGGGAAGGTTCCTCTAGATTATCTATTCTTACCTAGGTGATCTAAGAAGAGGCGTGACCGGGTAATGCTAGTCGGTCTACGCTTAGCTGAGGAGGTCTCGCCTAGATCGTCTAAGTAAGCCTTGCTCTAGATACTTCTCACACATTAAGTCGAAAAACCCTTCGAGCTGCGTAACAAATTGGTCCAGGAAAACGCATGTCTTCTATTATTACCTTGGCCAAGGTGGCCGCAGGTGAGCTAAGTAGAGGTATGCCTAGCTGAGGCTAGATGGTCCTTGCTGACCTATCAAAGGCTCCTCTAGATCATCTAAGTTCGCCTACTGAGGTCGTGCCTAATCTCTTCAAATTTATTTGATTATTATCTTATTTTACTATTTATTTGTACGTATTTGGTGCGCCGTGTGCGAACTAGTGGGTGGTCTTGACCATTAACTTCACTCGCCTGCCTACACCTTTGGCTGTCTCACGACCCAACGTTACTCCATATTGAAACAATATACCTATGCTCAAGAATGCCAGTCTTATAGCACATGGTCACCATGATTGTTTATGCGCTCGTCTCGTGTCTGAAGCACATCCCGAGGTGGGACACGGCTTTCTGAATTCTGGATCTCACTTTCGTGCTCGTTTCGTTCAGCAAAAGCGTTCGGCGTGTTTCGCGCGAGGAGGAGATGTAGGGAGGCCATTTGCACGAGGAGCTAGTTCTGTTGTTGTAACCCGGCAGCGAGCTTCAACCTCAATATTGTTGCACACCCGCGCTTCGCCCGTTAGAGGTACCCATTCTGCTTTGCACATCGAAGCTCGCGCACAAGCCCAATCTCAATTTCAGTCTCGATCTCAGCTACATACTCTCAATGAAGGTGGCAAGGATGAGAATAATGACACTGATACGACAGAAGCTCCAAGCTCCAAGCCTGAAGTTCGACATGCAGAAAGACCGGACCTCTCGATCTTGAAGGAAGAGACGTACGAGCATATGTTAGATGATTTACGCATGGCAATGAAGCACACGGATCCGAATCAGACGCGAAGTCGGAGTATGGCGTGGACTGATGGTTGGACCGGGGAGAAGCCCAAGGAGAAGCAAGCCAGGGATTCTGAGAAACTTGGGAGGGAGATGTGGAAACGCAGAACTATTGAGGGATCGGGGCAGGATGAAGGAGGAAAGCGACCTGCCGGTACGCAAATGAAGGCGTTCGATGATTTCCAGCCGAGTTCACGTCCTCGAATACCTTCCTTCGATGACTCCTCTAACCCCCTCCTGGAACACATCCTTCCAATCTACTATCGCAACTCACACCTGAGACAGGCTCGCATGCGTAGAAACGATCTTCGAAACCTCTCCTACCTTGAGGCAGAGGCGAAATTAGGGATGGCAAGCGAACTATATTTCAATGGGAACTTCGCGTCGGGAATTACACGCGGTGGGAGGAGGAAGGGGAGAGAAATATGGAGAGAGAAGAGAGTGATTGAACATTTTGAGAGGGAGACGTCGGAGAAGTCCACTTGGACGCGGAGGCAGGAGAAGGAAAAGGAATGCAAGAATCCGAGGAAGAATCGAGGAATGGGAGAGAAGGACTCATTTACGAAGGTCTGGGGCGACCTTGCTTCCACAATGCGATCATAGCACCGCATTGCTCGCTTTACGAATCTCATATTCTCTCAGCAAGACTCTGCATCTGTAAGTTGATTGTTCGTTTTCGGACCGAGATGAAAAGCAAACGTTTGACACGGGTCCATTGCACAATTTGTATACGAAGATATCGCATGATTATTACAGACTAGAATATCATATGCATGACGCTTCCCCATCGGATCTGTACGTTCGCATATTTTTTTGCGCAGTAGCGCCAAGTGAGGCATGGGATTTCCACCTAGGCCTTCTTGAGCGCGCGAAGGTAGGAGGGGATAAATTGGTATCAACAAAACCATAAGCGAGAAAAAAAAGGTAAGCAAAACCCTTGTCAGTCATCCCAGACGCCACTTGTTTACTTCAGACGAGCAGCAAGATCGGGAACGAAAGGCAGTTTGGAGACAAGCTCGTAGACCTTCGTCAAATAGGGCGCGAGCACCGTGAGGGCCGTGCTCCTGATATCGGGGTGCGTACTGGCGGTGACGGCGAGCGCGAGGAGGAGGAACAGCAAGACTCTCACTCTCTTCTTCCTCTTCTGCTCATTCTCCCACTTCTGCGCTCCGTGAGCCTCGTAATCACTCCAATTGACTTTCCTCGCCTTCCACCAGTACAGCGCAACGGATCCCGGCCAGATGGCCACGTTCTTCCCACTACCGCCTGCGCGGTAGTACGAGTGACAAGCCGCGAAGACGGAGGAGTTGAGCCGCGATTGGATCCAGTCGTTGAATTTGTCCGTCACATCGGCGCGGACGCTGAACGAGGACGCCTTGCGCTCGAGGACGGGCTTAAGAAGTTGGACGATGTAGTTGATTTGCACTTCTTCGCTGAAGATAACGGACGCATGCCCGGTTGCAATGTTTGGGCCTGGTAAATTGACCCGTTGCAGGTCAGTCAGGTGCATGTAAAGAAGTAGAAAAAAGCGGAGGATCTCACCGAGGATCAAGAAGAAGTTGGGGAAACCTGGAACTGTCGTTCCTAAATAGGCCGTCGCCCCGCCTTGCGCAGCGAAATAGTCTTGGAGTGATAAGTCATATTGCCTTGTACCTCTGTGAGCATCTTCACCTATTCAAGCCAATCTTGGTACCTTCTATTCCGCGCCTGGGAAGGAAAGGGACTTACGACATAGAACCCAGTAGCGAAGACAACGACATCCAAGGGAACCTTCTCGCCCTTCTTCGTCACGATCCCGTCCTCGTCCAGTTTGGCTATACCATCCCAGTTAACCGACACGTTTGGCTGGCGGAGAGATTTGAGGTACCCAGGCTCGACGATGATACGCCTACATCCAGGTGCTGGATATCAGAAAGAAATATAGTATATTGAATTAGCGTTGATATGATGAACAAATAATGCGAGACTTGCGGTAATCTGGAATGAGTTTGTCATGCATTTCCTTCGGTACGCGTCTCTTCAGCTCTTGCGTAAGAAGCTAAAAATTAGGCGCATCAATGATCGGACTTGATTTGATCCGGACGGAGAAACACATGCCTTGCGCGTAAGCGCTTGTAGTCGCTTGTTCTCGTTGCGGAAAATAAGATACACCATGTCATACTTCATGAAACACGAATGGAAAAGTTTTGTTAGCTTACTCCTTTTCCGAGAATAACGCTAGGATACTCACACGAAGGAAGAGGAGCGTTCGATAAGCCCACATGAGACCAGGTACGTGAGCAAATGCCCATTTGACGATGGACGGGTAAGGATAGTTCGGCTGGGAGGAACAAAATATTGAGCCTAGAGGGTTTGGAGAAGTGAAGAAAATATTCGCGTACCGTGAAGGCGAACCAGTTGGGAGTTCTGCAAAAGTTGATGACTTTGGTAGATTGATCCTGAGCGATTCTTGGAATCAACTGGACTCTAAAAATGGATATCTCATCAGTTTTGTGAGTAAAGCGGATAAAAGAAGGAAAGCACTTGCCCGGATGCTGCGTTGCCAATGACTCCGACGGTCTTGCCATGGAGGTCAACATCCTTGCGCCAACGCGCAGAATGGAACTTCGGTCCCTTGAAGTCGTCAATGCCAGGGATATCGTCCGGATAACGCGGTTCTGTGAAGCCGCCAGCCGCACTAATAACAGCTTCCGCGACTTCTTCGCGTTCTGCTCCCGTCTTGGTATCGCGTAAGACTAAACGGTAGACCTGAGCGGCGTCGTCCCAAGTAGAGCTCACGACGGCCGTGTTCAGCACGACGTAATCCCGTAGCCTATGTTTAGCGACTACGCGTTCCCAGTAGGCAAGAATCTCGGGTTGTTCGACATAATAGGATGACCAGTATGGATTTGGCTCTGATGAGAGGCAGTACCAGTGCCCTGCTACGTCTGATGAGCATCCTGGATAGATGTTGTCCTATGAAGATTATTCATCAGTGATGTTGAAACCGAATGGTGAGAGGTTATGATAACTCACCCGCCATGTCCCGCCAATGTCCGATTCTTTCTCGTAAATCTGAGAAGCAAAGGTTATACTCAGGCTTTGAACACAGCTCTGACAGTCGACTCACTAAGAAATTATCAAACCCAAGCTGCTTTTTAAGCGCAATTGCCGTGGACAGGCCTCCGAGGCTGAAAAGCCGACGCGTCGGGCTCCCGAAGCACAGGAACGTTGAACACAGGACTCACCCACTGCCAATGATAGCCACTCTCGGTTGCTCCTTGTTGAACGACATGGCGGGCTAAAGCGAGCTAGTACGCAGCCGTGGAAGCTTCGCGTGTATTTAAATCCTATGCATCAACTGCAAAATGGGTCGGAAGTAACGGCAAAACACATGCGAAAAAGTAATTGCTGGCATCGTCTGATAATCACTATCCCCATCAGTATCCCCACGAACTAATCAACGAAGGGATTGCCTACACTAAACTTGGAAAGGCAACAAGAACTATGATCAACAGCAACACTTCCGATGTGAACTTGAGGTCAATGGGGAACAATTTGAATCGTGACCCGAATCCATCTTCAGTACTTTAAAAATACATATCGGTTACGTGTGAGAGGAAAAAGTACCTTGATACTCGACAAATGCCACGACCCTGGCTCGAACAGGGGACCTTTAGAACTTCAGTCTACTGCTCTCCCAGCTGAGCTATCGCGGCAACAATGAATATGAGTTTAAAATTTTATAGAGGTCAATCTATTACTTGTTGTGTCATTCCAGGGATCGACAATATTTATCCTGACTCAACATCGAAACTTGCCTGTCTCACGACCTTGACTATCTCAAAGTCCCTGCAATGGCGAAGCAGCCAGTGGATGATTCTGAAGGGCGTTTTGCCATGCCTCGATCACTGCTAGACACTGACTTGTACAAGGCGAGTCAATATCTGACTATCTTCTCCCGCGGTCCGCTGAGTATATGCGCTCTAGTTTACCATGCAGCAAGCCGTGCTTCGTCACTTTCCAGATGTACAGGCGACATATCGCTTCACGCATCGAGATGCAGACGTGTATTTCACCCGAGAGTGTTATGAGAGATATATCGAGACTTTACCTCGTGAGTCATTGGTGAATCCTGCTCTTCTTATCTGTTCAGCTCAAGATATCCGCTTCAGACTTTGATGAACTCGTCGCGACATCCGAGGAGATCACCTGGCTCAAAGAAGCCTATCCGTTCTTTGGCGAGACTTATCTGGACTATCTTGCCAACTTCCGATTCAAGCCCGAACAGGTCCATGTTGTGTTCAATGCGCTGAAAGATGATCCGGAAAAGGGACGGTTAGAGATCAGTGCAGTTGGTCCTTGGGCAGAAACGATACTTTGGGAGGTGCCTCTCATGGCGTGCCTAAGTGAGATTTATTTCCGTACAGCGGACACGGATTGGAGTTATGAAGGACAAGAAAGTGCGTTATCTTCTTCCCTTCATATAGGTCAAACTCGTTCATACGAAGTATATGTCGATTCTAGAGATTGCCTATGATAAGGCGAAGAGGCTTCTTCAAGCAGATATCCAGTTCAGCGAATTCGGCACTCGTCGACGACGCTCTTACTACACTCAGGACTTGGTCGTGGCAACTCTCATCCAAGCATCAAAGGATTTCCCGGATAAAGGAAAGGTCGTAGGGACGAGCAACGTACTTCTCTCACTTATCGTGGCTTCAATACATTTGACGCTGCGAATGATAGGTCTATTTGGCACGGAAACATGGAATCAAGCCTGTGGGCACAATTGCACAGTGAGTACCTCTGAATCTGTCAAGCGCTGCCGAAGATCTGATTGCCAGTCAGTGAATGGATCATGGGTGTAAGGGGCATGGCAATACTAAAAGTTCTTGGATCTAAGCTCTAAGACAGATAGCCTCACTTCGAGGATATGAGAACGCCAATGGCCTAGCGCTCGATTACTGGGAGCAAATATATCCCCATGGTCCATTGGTCGCTCTTACGGACACATTCTCAACCGAGGTCTTCTATAAGGTCGTCACATTGGCGCGTGTTGCTCTGAACATCATTCTGAGACATTATTTTTAGGACTTCACGAAAGACAGAGATCGAGCGCTTCGCTGGATCGGCTTGCGCCAAGACTCTGGTGATCCGCTTGTTTATGCGCCTCGTGCAAGGGAGATATACCAAAGCATGGAGATTGACCACCATACCAAATCGATTATTTACTCCGATGCGCTAACGGACGAGAAAGCGCTCAAGATAAAGGCCCAATGCGATGAAGTTGGCTTCCCATGTAACATCCGAAGTTTCTTCCCCTGATGCTGTGTGCTAATCTAACTGCTTCTTCCAAGGTTCGTTTGGAATCGGCACGTTCTTGACGAACGACTTCCGCTCTGTGTCTTCGGGAGGCAAGGAGAAAAGCAAGGCGCTTAATATGGTTATTAAGCTCGCGGATGTGAATGGACAACCATGCATTAAGATTAGCGACGAGATAATGAAGGTCAGTCCTATGTATCTTTACACTCGGAGGGAATTGACTATATGCGCCTATTAATAGAACACCGGTGACCCTGCCACAGTTAGGAAAGTGAAGGGGTTGTACGGTTTGCCTGTTTGACATTGCATTATTGCCTGTTGCCATTTCGAAGTTTGCAAGGTTAGACAAAGCCCAGCTTCTTTCTTTCGGTATAGAAATTGTATGTCCGACGTCACTAGAGTATTGTAATGTCGTTGTTAGCTATTGAACTTTCGCTGGAATTTGCTCACGTATCATCATTGATTTGAGGCATATTCTTCATGCGTGATGTCCATGAAGAAGTTAATCAGTGATGTGAGGAACCTGTTTTGCTTTGAAAATAAAGTTTGAGTTCAGACTCCGTCCCAAACGCAAGAGTTACGCGACGCGCTCAACTTCTGCGTGACGCGAACGCCCGATGCTCGCGGTTTGCTTCCGTCGCTCACCACGCATTGTTCTCCCTTTTCAACACCCGCAACTACATAGACTATTGAGATTATCGACGTCCCGGAGCATTAATATGGCTCCAAAACGTACAGCCTCATCAACGAAACGCAAAGCCTCGTCATCCGAGTCTGGTGACGAGGATACCCAGGTACCAGCGAAGAAGGGTAAGACCAGCACCAAAACAAACAAGGCGTCAGCAAATGGCGGAACAGCCGAGACGCGCGAGGGTTTCGCGCCGAACGGGCAGCCAAATAATAAAGTATTGCCTGTGCATATTGAGTTCCCTAAGAAGCATCCTGGGTCTCTGAGGATTGCGACGTGGAATGTATCGGGGCTTGCTGCTGCTATGAAGAAGGTCCGCGTCTGTGCTTAGTTCTCGAGAAGCAGCAAGCTTGTGCTTATTCATGAGGCTCCTAAAGGGATTCAAGTTTTATGTTGAAGCTGAGGATGCCGATTTATTAGTTCTGAACGAGACAAAAGTACGTATGCAGGTTCGTCTGAGCTTTCTAAGCCGAGGACTTACCCGTTTGATAGATGAACGATGAACCACAAATTCCCGTTCTAAATGAAAGATACCCTTATCGCTACTGGTCAATTGCTAGCAAGAAAGGGTATTGTACGCCAGGGTTATAACGAGGTATCGGATAGTAAGTGCTTACTGTTGTTTATTAACAGCCGGCACAGCAGTGCTATCAAAACTTGAACCGTCATCGGTGACGAAGACTCTTCCAGGCCATCCGGACGCAAATGCTGTCAAGGGAAGAATTTTGACCTTGGAGTTCGAGAGGTTCTACTTGATTGCGACGTACGTGACAAATGCAGGACAAGGTCTTAAAGTAAGGTGCTATCTACGGCAGGGTGTTATCCGCTAATGTTGAGACCTTTCTTCCAGACCCTACCAGAGAAAGAAGAGTGGAACAAACATTTCACGAAGTATATTCGGGAACTTGACGAGAAAAAGCCCGTTATTTGGACTGGTGACCTGAACGTCGCGCCGACTGAGAAAGGTGTGCTATGTCAACCTATACATTGAAATCGACATTCTGAATTTCCAATGCCATAGACTTGACTCATGCTAAGAAAAACTGGAACAAGTCAGCAGGATACACGGAATCTGAGACGAAGGCGTTCGCTCGGATCCTCGACCCTTCCACAGAAGAGACAGACGATGCAGAAGATAAAAGATCTAAACCCAAGTTTATAGACATCTGGCGAGACTTGCATCCCGAGGACCTGCATTACACGTACTTCGGGTATCGTTTTGATTGTCGCTCAAAGGGGATCGGCTGGAGGCTTGATCATTGTAAGTAGACGGTTCCTTTGTCCCTTCTCAGCTGTTAAAGTATGCTTTCCATTACAGTTGTGATAAGCGAACGACTTCGGGAGAACGTGAAACTCTGCGAGATCCGAAGTGAAATTTACGGAGCTTCAGACCATTGTCCTATTGCGTTGGAGATTAGCGACCTTGTTTGATTCGTGGTCCAATCTATCTATGCCCCATGCTTTCCATCTCTAGAATCGATTGCTTTGGATATTCGGATTGGTTAACAGTGATACATTTACAGAGGCGACCGGAATCGTCAGAACTACCAAACAATTTATTGCTGTCTTTTTGGTCCACCACCTCCTGACTGATGCTCATTCTTAACCCTCCCATAGGCCTTGGCTTTCTTTTTAGTGCTCCACTCAATCTTGACTAGTGGATCCTCAATACCTCGCTTCTTCCTCTCCTCTCCGTGAAGCTTCCACAACTGCCAAACACAACCAACGTCCTCAATTCCGCGAGCTTCCTCCACCCAAGCGCGAATATACTTTCCCTCAGGATCGTAATCGTTCGCTTGCTTGACGGGGTTGAACATCCTGTTCTCGCGAGTATCGTTTCCCACACCTGCGACGTATGCCCAGTTCCCCCAGTTGCTGGCACAGTCGTAGTCTGCGAGCATGCTTTCGAACCATTCTGCACCTAGACGCCAGTCGATGTGCAGGCGCGCTGCGAGGAAAGATACTGTGTTCTGTCGAGCGCGATTGGACATGTATCCTGTAAGGAGAAGCTCACGCTGTGCAGCGTCGATGAGTCCAGTACTTGTACGGCCTGTGAGCCAGCGCTTAAAGACTTCTTGTGCACCTGGATCAGCGGAAGAAGGCGTCCTCCATTCTTCACCGCCCATCTTGCGGCCCTTTCGACCGAAGCCGTATAACTGGAAGAAATCCGCGCCATATTTCTCTAAGCAGAAGCGCATATAGTCTCTCCACAGCAGCTCAAACCGAATGGCCGCCATTCCTTTATTTTCCC
Organism: Sanghuangporus sanghuang; assembly: GCA_009806525.1. Classification (NCBI taxonomy): domain Eukaryota; kingdom Fungi; phylum Basidiomycota; class Agaricomycetes; order Hymenochaetales; family Hymenochaetaceae; genus Sanghuangporus; species Sanghuangporus sanghuang. Next base: position 268,152 of record VVIT01000001.1, on the reverse strand, counting down.
TACCACCATTGTTCTCGTCTTCCCATTTCTTCAGCGCAAAGTGGATCTGAGCTGCAGAAATGCATCCATGCGCGAGATACGCGCTGAGTTTCGTCGAAAAATCCTCTCCGAGAAGCCCGTTCCGCGTATCCTTGTATCTTGAAGCCGCTCCAGAAGAAAGTAAATGCGAAATCCTCTCATGGGCTGCTGTCGATCCTCCCACGAAAGAGTGTGCAGACCTTGTCCCTTCAGGAAACCTTATCGACGGGACGTCAGGTTTCTCGAGTAAGGGTTTTTGAAGGGCTTTGATGAAGTCATCTAACGCCTCTGGGATCAGGAATGGGGCTGCCTGAGGAGGTATTCCAATGGGAAGGGGAGGAATTGAAGGGATGCCTTCTATAGGTTCTCGAGCATTGGCGCGTAATGGCTCAACTGATTTCTTAAAACTCGTAAAAACGTCTGAAAGCTCAGATACCGGATATGGTACATCCGTCCTGCGAAAGTTTAGTAAAAGCTATCTGTGCAATGTAAGAAGGTACTTCACCGGAAAATCAGGGTAGATTCATCATCGAAAACTTTGAACGAGATACTTGATGGCAATGCTTTGCGAATTCTCCTTTCTTCGTCTCTCTCCTCTGTAGCGAAATCCTTCGTCATCCAGACGGCTTTAACTTCAGAGTCTCCGCGATTTAGGGCGTCGATTATGCTTCTGACGACGCTATGCGTCTCTCCCGTTCGTATAACAAGATCACTTCCGGTTTCTTGAAGGGACTTCTTGAGATCAAACAACGATTCGGCGAGGAACTTGGTTCTATACGGTCCGCATCGCCAGAAATGACCGATGCGGGAACGAGCCTCTGGAAAGGGAGACTGCTCAGATGGTCTTAAGAGTCCAGATAGTTCATACTGAATGGGATTCAATACGAAGAGAGGGATAAGATGAGTAAACTGGTCGCGAGCTTTGGCTGTTGCAGTGAATACAGGATTGTCGGCGAGACGCAGGTCGTGTCGTAAGACGTAGATCAGGATTCGCTGACCCTTAGGCATGTTGCGAAATGCTGAGGAGTGTAAAGATAGGGAGCTGGTTTTGAAAATACTGTGTAGTGTCTTGAAGAGACAGCCGGGACTAAAATTATGATATCATAACGCTTTCGCGATGGTCAGCCTGAATCAATCTCGGATCGATAGTGCGCGGTCAAAGAGTGGGGGATCCAAACGTAACTCTAGTGACGAAATCATCCTGAAGACCTTCTGCAGAAAAGTAAGAAGTAGAGTTGAAATTGATTGTTGAAGGAAAGACGCTTGACCACACTGCCTGACGTGCGCAATCGGTTCTTCTAAGGACCTTGCCCTCGGGATTGTATTTCAAAAGCACAAACTATGGAGTCACTGTATCCAATTTATTAATTCTCACATGCATCGTTCCGGTTGATCAGTGCGCTAAATAAATGTATATACTCTCGTGACATTAGATGCTTTCATGAAAGTCGCCGGAAGTGTTCACCGGCTCGAATGAGCGTATCGTACGCGTAGACCTGCCTCTAAGCACTGGTCAATCCACTTGCCTCTCTCCAGCGCTCGAACTTTGCGATAACTTCAGGCGTAATCTGCCGACGGACGCCCTTTGCAGCTTCTCTGAAAGCGAATTTCGAAACCTGAGCGAGAATGGAAAGGATAAAAATATAGCAAGAATTTGAAAAGAGAACAGAGATACTTACAAATGGTGCATCTATGTTCTCTTTCATTGTGAGCAGAGCAGCATCTTGACATAATGCAGCAAGTTCGGCTCCGGAGCAGCCTTCGGTCTGATCATTTTGTTAGGCGAAATGAAATGAAGAGAAGTACGAAGGATAGAATAGAATAAGCCTACCAGGTCTGCAAGTTCTTCGTAGTCCAGATTAAGATCAACCGACATGGTGCGTGTACGAATGCGCAGAATTTCCAAACGACCGGCTCTATCAGGTGGCCCGACATATAAAATGCGATCCAAGCGCCCAGGACGCATCAAAGCCGAATCCTTGTTCATTTATACATTGGAAAATCAAAAGGGATTGAATCGATAGGGAAGAGAGCTCACAATAACGTCAGGTCTATTTGTCGCAGCGACGACGGTCACACCAACAAGTTCTTGAACCCCATCCATCTCATTGAGAAGCGTAGTAAGGACACCTTCGTGCCGCTCGCCTGCACCCGGTTCACGCGAGCGGGAAGTTCCTAGCGCATCTATTTCATCCTAGAAGAAGTGGTCAGATTCTTGACTTTAGTTCAAACGTGAAACTCACGAAAAATATGATCGACGGAGATGCAGCGCGTGCTTTACGGAAGACCTCTCGAACGGCGCGTTCCGACTCTCCAACAAATTTGTTCAAGAGCTATCAACCCAGATCGGATAAGTAGCAGCAGGATAAAGAGTCATCGGCGATCCATAGCAACTGACCTCTGGACCCTTCACAGCAAGGAAATTGATTCCGCTTTCCGTTGCGAGAGCTCGTGCAGTTAGTGTCTTACTGCATCCTGGTGGTCCATAAAGCAGAACTCCGCGAGGTGGTCTGACGCCAAGCCGAGAGAATGCTTCTGGATGACGCAGCGGCCACTCAACACACTCTCGAAGTTTCTGCGCAACAAGCGCCTGCCCACCGATATCGCTCCATCGGACCGCGGGAACTTCAATGGTGACTGAACGGAGCGCGGAGGGCTGGACGAGATTGAGCCCAGCGGACAAGTCTTCTGAAGTGAGTACTACAGCTTGCTTGTCAATTGGCGCAGAAGATAATGAACTGTCGTGCATGTATCGTTTGATGGCAATAGTTCCTGCTTCGCGAATGACAGCACTCAGGTCTGCACCAACGTATCCATGGGTTCGAGAGGCGATCGCGCGGAGTTGCTCATCTGGGATCGAATGAGGCGTCCGAGAAAGCATAACTCTGAGGATAGCATATCGTGCTCCTGCGTCAGGGATGCCTGAAATGCTTTCCAATTAGCATGCACAACGAGAGCAGAAGCAGTTCGGCGCGAACCTATTTCGATTTCCCTGTCAAACCTTCCGGGTCTTCTGAGAGCAGGATCTATCGCGTTCGGACGATTTGTTGTTCCTATAACTACAACTCTCTCTTCATTTCCGTCTTGTTCGTTGATCCCGATGCCATCTAAGATCGTCAAGAGAGTTGCAACTACTCTCTTTTCAACTTCACCACTACTGCCGTCTTCAGCACCCTCTCTTCGGGGAGCAAGCGCATCGACCTCATCAAGTATGACAATGCACGGGCTCCGCCGCCGAGCTTCTGCGAATACCTCCCTGAGTCGACGCTCCGTTTCACCATGGTAGGCCGACGAAAGTTCCGCTCCTGCGATGACGAGTACGGATACACCGGTGCTAGCTGCTACAACTGCTCGGGCCAGGTGCGTTTTACCTGTCCCTGGTGGACCATGGAGAAGGATGCCCTTGGGTGGTTTCAGCCCTGCAAAGAAAACAGTCAAGAATATAGGGTAAACTTTCCGGAGGACAAACAGTGACCATACCGAAATGTCTGAATAAGTCAGGACGTGTCAAAGGTATATCGATGAGGTCGCGGATTTGGCTGATTTGACTGTCTAATCCACCAACACTAGCGTATCCGTCCACTGCGGAAGAACCTAGAATATCATTTGAATCCTATGGTGAAAATAGTCAGGAGTGAAATGCATAAGAAAGTATGGAACTATACTCGCAGATGTCCTCGCTTTTTGTCTAGGTAAGTGCGTAACGGAAACCTGAGTATCCCAATTGGCGGTCCATAGAGAAGGCCCAGATCCTTCAATGCTCAAGGATGAAAGTCGTTCACTGATTTCATCGTCAGTCCTAGTGTTTGAGTTCGCGGAGACATCTACGACGGTGAAGATCCTCTCATGCCCTTCGTACGCAGTCTTGATAACCTGCCCAATGAAAGTATACTTCAGATCAACTTGAAACCAACTCGCATGAGAACTAATATAGTGAAACACAAATGTGGGAAGAGACAGACCCAGAAGTTCGCGTATGTATAAAGTCAACCAGTCCGGTTTCTTATCTTCTTTCCGACCCGCTGGCTGAAGCTTTTCCCCGGTGTTCTCAGTCAAGATAATCGAATGCGCATTTCGCATTCCTTCTAGAGAAGGTAGACCCGGCGATGATTTTCTGTTAGCAAGGGGCACCACCCGAGCTCTACTATTATCTTGTAGCCTTGCAGACAAAATATGGGATTCCGATAGGTAAACAACTTGAAGGGAATATATGAGTCAGTCGAAAGCCTTAAGGATCGATTTTCTGGTGCCAACCATCAGGCGATGCATCTTGCGAAGGCCACGCAACACCCACTGAAAATGCCTGGAAGGGATGATTAGAAAATAATCAGCACCTTCAAGCGGGGGCCACTCAGTAGAAGCACGGCTTACGCGAGGTCTAGAATCACTTTGATCACTTGCAGTAACAGCGATCACGTCTCCCGCGAAAATTTTGGCACTCTTTAGCAAATCCGCATTGAGAAGAATACGCCTCGAGGCTCGACTAGATGTCCCGGATACATCAGACAAGTCAGTAAGACAAGCCAAGAACGTCCTTGAAGAGAGAGACATCAGCAATATAAAGCCTTTTACAGACAGAAGTAGACATTCATTCATTCACGAAGGCAGATTTAGGGCCGGCACGTGCGCGTCTCTACGCGCTGCTTTCTGTCCGTCCGTCAGTCTTGAGCCTCTAAGCCAACAGCAACAACAACGACCGCGAGCTCTGCAGAACAAGTGCGACCCTCGTTACTCTTCAAAAAAGATATTCTGCCTTTCGATATTCTCATTCGCCTGTCGGAAAATATTTGATTGGTGATATTCCGGTCTCCTTTCGTTTTTGTATCTCATTGCGTGGGCACCATTCGGATATTCATTGTTAGCCGATATGATTGTGAGATTCTCTACTGATTCGAGATGGTGGCGTCGCGTACAATCAAAAGTCTAATACCCATTGTTTTGTGCGAGTCAGATCGTATCCTCTGCCCACAGCATTGTCTGTCGAATATCCGACGTTCCAAACTTCAAGTATTTCACGAGCAAGAAGTTGTCGATGAATTTACACCTTGGCTTTTGACCAAGTAGATCCTGAACGTTATGTTATGGTTATCGATGAGGATCGGCGTTGTCCGAGGAAGGTCACGGGCTCGTTCTTCGGTAGATCGACGCTTCCTAAACCACGACCATGGTGGCCTGAATACCGTTGTATTTTTTCGTGATGGATGTAGACTTACCACATCATCGGCCACTTATGCATGCCACCTCACTCTGAAACACTGGCTTAGACCACCTCCATTTTTCTTTTTATTCTCTCGCTGTCGTATTGCTGTCTTGCTATCGCTTTGCTCTGCTCTTCGCTATCGTTTTCTACATTCTCAACTAACCAGTCTTATTAAACTCATTCTCGCAAATTATTGACTCGAGTACATAACTATGCTTCGGCACGGCCAGTTTGAAGCGTGGCTTCAACTCGAAAACAACACGTATGTCAGTGAATACATGACTCAAGTGAACGGAAATGAGGTCTCGTGTATCGTCGGTTCGACCTCTAAAATCGTAAGTAAACGGGTTCCGTATATGTTGATGGCAGACACTGAGCTTCGTGCAGCCCTTTTCGGTCCATTGGCAGGATAAAGGGAGCAAGCTCTTCACTGCTGGCTACATCATTGTTGACGGTGTCAAGTCAGCTGGTCGGTTTCTTCACGGAACAGGTCAAACGTATCGTGGCGGCTTTAGAAAAGGGCCCACAAGTGAAGATCCATTTACTTTCACTCGTGAACACGGGACGATCAAGCTTGTAATCACACTGGTCGAGAGTGGTAAACTGAGGGTTCCCGATGATGCTCAGGCAGTAATCGCCAACCGCGACCAGATGCTCGCCAGCCAAGGACTTTCGTACCGACGGATTCCAGGTCACGAAACGATGACCGTTCCTCTCCAACATGAAGCGACATACTCTGTATCAGGTGCCAGCGGTAAACCGGGTCCGACCATTGTCACCTTCACGTTCAATTATCGCAGCAAGGAGTGGATGGAAGCAAATAATATATCGAAAATGCGTCCTAATACACCGCCGTTGCCAATCACCGTCTGGAATAGTCGCGACTACGGAACTCAGCACGGAGAAGAATGGCCCTCCTCCTCATTGAAGATCCAGGAATACGAGCCCAAGCAAGTCTACTCAACTCCCGAAGGGGCGGAGCATGCTGTAAGTTCACTTTATTCACGTCAAGTTTCATTTCATATAATGGCTTGCAGTGGCAGATAAAGGAGATGTATAAGACCGAATTCGAAGCGGAAATGATGAGGCGTTATGGTCGTCCACCTACCAATTGGGATGATCCAGAAGCTGTCAAGAATATTCCTAACGATTCAATCCACCGCAAAGCCCGTAAATCACGAAAAGGCAAGGAACCTGAAAGCAAAACCGAGCGTTCTGGGAAAACTCCAGTCTCGCAAAAAGGCTCTGCCTCAGTGGGTCTCCTCATTTCTTTTCTCCGCTCGGTCCCTGAAATCGTCTTTGTAGAGCCATGATGCTGGAGAGCAGCAGAAGGCGCAACCTCAGACTGAGTCTGTGAGTGGACATTCACACTATTCATCGATGTTATACTAACGAATTTCCAGAAGACCAAGGAGAGTGGACGGGCTCCTTTCGACGGAGTAGCCAGAATCGTGAGTTTTTTTCCTAATTTCCTTCGGTTGTTTCATCCTCTAACAGATAAATAGGGGGAATTGAAAGAAATGTATAAAGAGGAGTTTGAAGCGGAGATGGCCAGACGTTACGGCCCCGACTGGAACAAGCCCAAACCGCCCATGCGTTACAAGCCAAGGAAATCGACGACTAACTTACGCTCAAGTCCATCAGTGAGTATAGCTCGAGCTGTCTAGGTTATATGATTATTCTGACTGTCTTTCTTGAAACAGAAGCAGAAGCAGAAGGCACCGGTCGAGCCGGAGATGGCCAGAAGAGATGAGACTACGCTTCAAAGCAAAGTAGCGTCCCGTCCTGCCGACATGCAGCAACATCCACGGGCTTCAAACACATATGTTTTGCCTTCTCCAGCACCGTCATCATCGTCCTCGACGCCGACACCAAGGCTTGCATTTGATGCAGGGCGTTCCTCGTCCCGTACTATGCAGCCGCCTCCGGTTCCATATCTTACACCGTCGGGTCGTCCTTCCGCGATCATTGACACACGTTTCTTTGGATATGCTTCACCTGCGCCGTCGGAGGCCAGTACTAGTAGTGCACATCGCTCAGCACAGCCTGCTCAGCGTTGAGGAACGAAGAACTTTAAATGGAAAATGAGAAACGGACTACATTTTTCAGTGCCATGCCTTGCTGTGCTGGACACGCTTGGCCAGGCGTCCACGGTCCTGGGAAGTATCACACAATCCTAGAACTGTATGCCTATCTGATATCTCCCAGCACACTCTCGTTCATCATTTCGTCCTAGTTTATTCTCACATACCTATCCTTCAGCGTTTCCCTATTCACAATAAACAATCTCTAACTCTCTTTCTGTTAACAGTTGCTTGTCCATATATCGCTTTCGTTACTGCTAATCGCTGTGATTCATCGCTCTGCTCTGCTGTGTAACTTGTTGCTTCACAATCGTTTCGTTATGTTCTTATTATCGTATCAACAGATGTTTTGTCTGACTTGTGTATCCAAAAAGGAAGGCTCTGAAGTAAGTTGTTTGGACTACTTGGGATGACCGTTTATGCAGGTGACTTCGCATGACCAAGTCTGCTAGTGTGAATGCAGGAGAAATTCCCGCTCTCATATGATACATGTATGTAACTGTAGGGAAGAAAAGGTGCAATAATTCGCTTTCGTCTATCGGAAAAGGCCCGTAGTCCGAACTCGCAAATTCTGAATATGCTTCTAGTTGGTAGTTGCGACTAGATAAGCCGAAAGCGCGGACGAGGCTGATGGGAGATCTTGAGTTCAAGATCAAAGTCCGTCCTATGCCTTTTTTTCCAACAGATCCAAAAACTGGGATCCCGTCCAACCCTCCAGTATGCAAGCCGTTATTTCAGTTGCTTTCATAGGTTTGCCTACGAGCCGCTGGCAGGTAGTAATTCCGATAGACCGATCTTCTATCGATGGTGCAGATAGGATCAGACTGTTCAGAGCAGCTCGGAACCTCTCAGAACTCGAGGACGAAGGCCAGAGCCTTGGCCATGAATACCATGGGACGCGATAAGCTTCCGCTCGGGTTCTCGATGCTTCCGTCTGCTCGTTTAGGAGATCATGGGTTTCGAGCTTCGAAGATCGAACGTTTTCGAAAATTAATTGATAGCACACAACTATCTTTTCATTCGCGTTGACGCGTGCGTACTGATCAACATTCCGGCTCGGTACATAGCTCGGATCTCACCGAAATTTGCTACCCGTTTTTTTTCGTTCATTTCATCATTGGGATATTTCCGCAGAAGAAGACCATGGTGCTACGTGGTATTACGCGAATATCCAACTACAAAACTTCGATCTGAATTGAGACGGCGTTTCTTTCGAGTTATTCGGAGTTCTTGGAGTTCTCCCGATAACCTTCGAGCCATCATCTATTGTAAAACGTAGATCAATGCCTTAGATGGACGAGAAAACAGTATATCGATTCGAAGGGGTGTAGCGGAGTAATGACCCCTGACGAAACCAATACGGTATGCGGATTTGGTTGTGATAATGTCCGTCCGGGCTTTAAATCATACCATACATGGGTGATTACGTTGAAGGATGATTCTTCAACTGAGCCAAATGAACCCGCGGGAGATGGACGCTTCTTTGAATACTTCGTTGCCGAGTCGCGCAGTCGCGCTTTCAATATCTGGAAGCTAGTCCTGAGAATCCCGCTCTGAAGAACACAGGAAAGAACCCTGTCTGCTGACACTGGTACAAATCTGGTCAGGTATCGACAGACGGTTGCGCTGCACCGAGATCTACCAGCTGATGCGTCGCAAAGACTGAAAGGCTATTTGGCCGTCCTGGACCCAGACTAGGATAGCACAGCCAGATAGAAGCACAACGATCCCAAACCTTAGAAGCCAACGAATCCTGATTGTAATGCTGCCTATACTGCGGGTATTGTCGAGAGAAATGATAGACAGTCCGTATGCAAAAAGCAAACTGAATAGTCTGCATATTCTCAACAGGAAATAAGAATATTGGGCGTACGATAGTATGAAGCCTGATACCTAGAGAAGCAGCACAGCTCACACGATTCTCCCGCTCGAGGAGATGCTCTGCAAAACGCCTGGTGACTCAGTAGTGGAAAGCAGCTCCGACTCCGATATATATGTTAGTCAGAGGTCGTCCGTTCTCCGCCTAAGACTGCATGCGTTGGCTTTGTATCGGGGATTAGTAGCTCCCGCAGAAAATCCATTTCAAACATGCCTACCCGCACCGTTCGCTGGTCAGAACTCTTCTGGCTCCACTTTCCAGATTCCGAATACTAGTGCCGGGTCTTTCATGCGAACAGATCGGAAGGAGGGAGACTTATGCTTTACGTGCTAGAGATGAGGATTCGAGGCGAAGGAATGTAGTCAATGTAAGCTTGGAACAGCTCGCTGTGATCAGAAATGAAAACAAAAGGAAGCCACTGACAGTCGATGACCAATATTGATCAGAATTCCATCTGTATAAACGTGTCGACGATGTGCAGAGAGGCAATCAAAGCTTGTTCAATAGACGAGAATGCTGAGTCTAGAATGGCCTGATCTTCCATAGAATCCATACTTTTGCATTCAGCATTCTTCTCTCTGAAAGCAGCAATGCGACAGTGCAGCGTCGTATCGCCGTGTGCGCACACGGCGACCAAAGTGCGTAAAATCCATCGGAACATGCGTCTGATACAAGCTGGACGATTAACACCGCAAAGCTGCACGGGTTGTGCGCAGTCAAGGTGTGTTTGATCGACGAGGGAATTCTATTCAACCAGACCAAAAGGGAAGAAGCCGGATTCCGGCGATGGAAGAGCAAATATGGACATCCGGTGTCGGCAATCGGGCCGAGAGAACAATTTGCACTATCCCAGATAGGAAGTCACAGCTGAGTTATACTGTATATATATAATGTATATAAAATTAAGCGTCTCATTAGCCATAAGGCAAGAAGTAGCCGTGTCCGCTGGTCTTCATCCTCTCAAAGTCACCTCCTCCTCATCGCGCTCGACGGTCTCGACATCTTCTCGACATCCCCATCGCATTTCTTTTCGCATTTCTTTCGTATCTCAGCGACGGCGGCGACAATCACCGGTCGTGAATATAGTGTCACGGTGCAGGTGCACATCTCTTCTCCCATTCCGTTGGACTGGCGCGTTGCGTTTCCCGAAGACGCGACATACACTCGCCTTATCCCCGTTTGTTTATTGCTGCTCGTAAGTCGTTCCGTTTTGTGCGGTGCGTGGTGGATGTATGCTGAATGTGCTTCCCGCGTTCGGTGACCAGTCTCGCGTTCGCACTTCGCTCACGTCTTTGTTACTGCGCATCTAATCTGGTCTTCAACAAAAATTGAAATCCTCAAAATCCTGCTCAGACTGCCACTAAATACGTGACCTGCCTGTGCCTTTCGGCGACGGACATCAACAGGAAGTCAGGAGCGCAAAGTCCTCCCGTGTGTTTGTATCGTATCTCTATCCGGAGCAAGGTTCATCAGGCAGTTATTGGACAAGAAGCACTTCTGTTGCTCGGATCCAACTTCCCAATGCCAACACCTCCACTTTCCAATCAGGATAACCTAGGTCACGCAGACGTTCTCGCGTCTGATGTGGTTGGTGCCTTCGTGCCAAAATCCGAAGACGGAGTGGTCAATTTCCCCTCCTTCGACTCGACATCACACGATAATCTTACGTCTTCCACGGCACACAACCCAGGTGCCGCATCCGCTCTCGACCCTGGGCCTGGATCACTCTCTGACCCGTCAGTCTCATTAGCTAGACTGAACATGGACGTTCTTGATGGTGTCGCGGGCAACGACTCTGCTGGTGCTTTCGTGCATAATTTCTCTGCATCTCAACAGCAGATGCAGGTCCCGAGTGCTGGAAATGATGATATGCAAGGCATCACGCCTATTCGGGAGCAGTCTCCGGGCAGTGTACATACTCCGTCCAGCAATCCATCCCATGCGGCCTCACCCATCCCACCTCCTTTTTCCAATGTCTCCACATCTTCGTTAGCTTCGGCACTTGACGAGCCCAGCGGATCTCTCCTCAATCGCAGTCGGTCTGGGTCACTTGCTTCACCAAGTGCTGCAGCTGGTTTTGGACCGAGAAATTCCCCTCCTCGGGCCACCCAGGAACCCGCTTTCACACTCACGCTGCCTCCAGAGACCTCCGGTATACCCCGGCCTGATCCAGTCAATGCCCCGCATATGCTTGTCGTAGATGATGTTCTGAATAGGTAAGTGAAGCTCTTCTTATACGCGCTTTCCCCGCCAACCATCTATGTCTGGTTTCATCTATGCTAAATCTCGTTAATCTGTTACTTTTTTGCTGACCTTATGACTTGTAGCATCATGCGAGCAGCAGCTTCGGCTCGCCAAGCTTGCTCGATGGGCCAGGGCGCGGAAGCTACGTCGAAAATAGATGAGATGAAGAAGCAAATCGCGCTCGTGTCGGAACTTTTGTCAAATACCGGGATCGACTCGCCCCCTCATCAGAACAGTCCAAAGGGTCAAACGGGAATGTCTGGTGTTTCTACATCTGCAGCGGGAATGCAAGGACATAGGCATTCGATGTCGTTGCCTCGACTCAGTAGCGGCAACACATCCAATCCTCCCGGCTTCATTCCAAACTTTCCGAATTCGGCTGTTCTATCGGTTCCATCCGGACCTTCCCCTCTTGAGCAACCTGTTTCGATGGATCTTGCTAGTTTCACAGGTACCACGGGTAGCCCGGACTCGGACAGTTCTCGCAAGCGCTGTGCATCTTCTATGGGGAATGATCGCGTTAGCAAATCGATTCGTTTAGATTCTTCAGATGCAAATATGCTCCCTCCTAATCAATCCGCTTCGCCGCCAAAAATCAACTTGAATTTAGCACCTGTACAGGCACAATCTCTATCCGCCCTACCGTCGCAACCGGGCGTGCCTTCTCCTATAACAACTCTCCCAGGCCATGTGCAAAATCCTTTCTCGCAGACGGGCCCGAACTCATTATCTGCTTCTCTTACGCCCGTCAACGGTGTAGGTCCCGAATCGACTCTTTCAGGCGGCCCTGCTCCTGGCGGTTTGTCGATGCAGCGGCCGGTTGGTTTTCTTTCAAGTGATTATATTCAGGATACTGATCTGGATTTTTTTCTAACAGATATCAACCTCAGCTCCGGTAACCGGTATGCATCCGGCCCTTGTTCAGGGGCAAGCGCCTACGTCCTTTCCACACACTCTCTCAACATCTGCGACGCTTCCGCTCACCGAGGCTGGTAGGCGAGATATTGATCCGCACATGAGCCTCGAACTTGTGAGTCCGACAGGTGTCTCGGGCGGATGGGCCGATATGTCAGGTACGACTCCCGTTCAGTCTCACTTGGGTACTGGATTGGGCACTGTACACCCTCAAGATCTTTCTGGAGGGTCATCGTTGCCTTACGTTACTTCGGCATTTCCTCCTACAGCTCATTCCCAAATTCCTATCCAACCAGGCCCGACTCCTATGATTTCAAATCATGGCATGGGATCCCGCTCGGCGTCTTTCTCACAGGCAGATCATCAACAGCCTATGTACGGAGCAGTTGCTGCTAATAGCTCGACACACTCGCTCGATCAAACACAACAGCCTCCCGAGTTTGTCCCAAGCCAAGGTGGGCGAGCTCGTGCCCGTTCTCGCGCAACAGCGTCTGCACCGCGGTCTCCAAGCTCATCTTCTTACGAGGACGATAACGAGTCAGACTACGAAGACTCGTATGGTCATCATCGTAGTCACTCGTTCTCAATGTCAAAAATGTCTCCTCCGCTCAGAAGTCGACCTAGTTCTCCGCACCGACGGCAGAGTGCCTCTGGTAGCGCGGCATCTCCTGGAGATGGGCAAACAATGTCTGCATCGGGTGCAAGTGGGAATGAGATTCCACCGGAATATCGTGCGGATGTTGACCGTATTTTCTTCGAATTTTTGAACAAAGTCTGTTCAAACTGTAAGTGGTCTTCTGTGCAGAAGATCTGGGTTTGACATGCTCTTTTTTCTATAAGTGGATGCGACAGATGCGAAAGGGGAACTCATTCACCAGACACTGATGGCAAAGAAAATGCAGCGACTGGACGAGTCTCCTGACTTCCGCCCGTTCAAGTTCCGTATACAGGCCTTCACGAATGGTTTCCTTGAAGAAGTGGGTCTAGATATCTGCTTACGAAAAAGTTTTGTTTGTTAACTTAATCGATTTTAAGCTTGCTCGGCAAGGGTTTTCCGAAGATAAAATTGCGATGAAAAAGGTACCGTTTGTTTGGGTCTGTCACTTTTTACTATATGCTCACTTTCAATACAAAACGGTGAAGGTCCGAAACTATCTCTGGACTAATCCATACATTTCGCGTTTCAATGAGGATGGTAAGAAGGCTAAGTCAAAGGGAAACCACATCTGGAACATCGATGCCAAGAAGAAGGGTGACGGCGGATGGGACTTTAGACCTTTTAAACGAAAATTAGCCGGAGCACCTCCGAGCGTCGCATACATTGGTCTACGCTGGTCCTGGACGCCGCGAATATGGGATCCTCAAGCATCTCGAGCGAATATTCAAGTGCAATACAGTTCGCCAAATTTGCCACCATGGCTACAATGGCGAGACAACCAGTTGCAAGGTATTCCACCTCCAGATGCACAGAGTTGCGAGGTGACAGTGGAAGCCAGAGTAAGATCTTCGACTGCTGTCCCACGTGTAGCACTAATCCACCTTTATTACGAAAGACTATGCAGGACGGACGGGAAGAACTGCTTACACAGACATTCGTCATCAACGTGTCTCCAGTTCCAACTGGGACCGACATGTCATTCAGTGGCGTGCGTCCGTCTTTGGCTGCTGACCTCCAAAATCCTCGGAGAGTCAATAGTGATTCAATGGTACCCATAGCTGCAGGCGTCGCCGGACGGTAAAGTGTCTCTAGACCTTCTCGCTGCAATGGCTTATCACATCACTTCTAGAACGCTGCAGGGCATTGCGTCTCAGCCAATAGGACAACCAAAATTAACCGCTCAGGATGCTCAAATGATGCAGGTCCTCACAAGTGCAGCACAGCGCGTTGCTCAGGAAGCACAAGCACATGTCATTGCAGCAAGTCGTCCGCATGAACCACCTGGGCCAGAACTTCAAGCACTCGCAAAGCAGCAACATGTATTAACTGTAACGGCCCAGGCCCTCGACCAAGAAGTGTCCGCACCGCCGGAGGCTGTTCCGCCTTCTTCTCATGCCCTCGTGGCTGCTGCGCAGCAGGTTGTGTTCCAGGCAGCTCGACAAGTCGCTGCAGACCGAACAGCGGTGATGTCGCTGGCCACGGGTGTTCCACCGTCACAACAACCTCCGGCGAGCGCAACTGTGACGGTTAATGAAGTTTCAGTCGCCACGCAGACTGCTGTTGCGCAAGCAGTGGAGATCACGGGGCCTCTGTCAAGCGAAGTGGATGTTATGATGACTGCTAGCTCGTTGTTGCAACAACAGACGAGGCCTCAACCGATGTTAGCTGGTCCAGTTGATACGCAAGCACCAGTTCTTCCTCCTGCTGGGCTCAATTCAATAAGACCACATTCGACAGGTACGATGCCTCCGCCGTTTCCTATGCAGCAGAACGCTATACCAGCATATCCAACAGCAGCCTCTCTTTCTTCTTTAGGGCCTATTGATTATTAGCTTCGTACCTCACTGTTCATAGATTCCTTTTCTACCCTTGGGCTTTAGGCGCTTAGGCGCAATCACCCATATGCGATTTCCTGATCCACTATCGCCATTCGCAGTGACACTCAGTATCTTATTTGTCATGCTTTGCTTTCATGCCCAAATTGAAAGAAAATGAAGTGTAATAAAATGTACAAATATGCTCTCGGACACTTAGAAATTTCTTGGGAAGTGTTGATTGGGTGTACGTATGTAGAAGTACATATGTATGTACATATTACTGGGATTGCGAGATAGCAGGGAGGACGAGTAGCAATAATCGAAGATATCATAGTTCAGACTCGCAAGCTCCGCACCGCTTTGCATTGTGCGGGTTGTATAGTGTGCAGAGCGAGCATTGCTTCTGATAAGCAGGCAACTCGAGAGAGGCGTCGACATTCGGCAAATCGTCGTCCGGCGGTGGACTTGACCCGCTGCTTAGTAGCGTCCCTTTGAAAGCGTCGCCCTCAACCTGTCTCTTTGGCTTCTTTCCTACTTTGTCATCGTTGTCAGAATCAAGGATGATCATATCCTCATCGACCTCTTTAAGGTAAAGAATGTCTTTGTTGAGAATTTTTAGCTCTGCTATAGTTTTGGAGTTATCATCAAGTTCGACGCCATTATAGTATAGCCGCTGCGATATCGTAGGGACTTTGAATGCTTTATTTATCTGAAGAGGGCATTTGCATAATGATGGCGAGAAGAATAGTTAATGACATACCGCAATTTTCACGTCCTTAATTGACCATTCCCTTTGTGCCTGTATCTGGAGACGACCAGAGTTCTTTCCTTCTAAGAGTCTTCTGGACTGTCGGATTCCGTTCGTCTTTCCCACATAAATAGTGTTGGACTGAGAAGCAAAGATATTTTGCTTCCCATTGGCATCAAACGACGGTGTCGCGGAATCAAGAATATCCCTCGACTGCTTTGGCAGACTTGCAGGATCTGCGTCTTTGTCAAGGCGAATAATTGTGAGCGTAGCTGACAGATAATCGAGCCTCCTGCCACAATATATTGTCGTCAGCATAGACGATAATAGCAAGACTTGAACGTACCGCTTCGTCCTACATTCCCAACAGCACGGCAATTCACTTCTCACGCACATGCGATCATGACCGGGTTCATCAGGTCCGGTCAAGCATTCGATCTTGATAAGTGGACCGGAATTATAGCTGAGCAAGAAACTGAATAACTGAAACCAAGGAATGGAAGGAGAGGAGTTCTTACAAGGTTCGTAAACGCTCCCATTCGGGAATCGTCAAAACGGCGAGGTCATTGTCCAAGTCAGTTTTGTCCGATAGGTCAAGGACCAGCTTCCCGTGATCGCAGAGCATGCACTGTGTGTCAATATTAGTTGGACGCATGGCCTCGCCAGGCCTGAGGAGCCATTTCCTCCATCGGTAAATGAATTCAGAAGGAATGACTGCGCAAGTCGAATTCGGTAGGAGGCCTTGTTGTCCAAAAAGGTCATCGTTGTTCACCCGGTAAAACTGAGCCTTTCAAAGCGGGTGTTGTGAGTTATGCGTTTAGTAAGCCTCGAAGACTTGCTTATACCTTCTCATTCTCTGCTTTCTTTCTCTGCTCGAGTTTGCTCTCTTTGGAGATGTGGACATCTACATCACAGGTTGGGCATGTCTCTGCATCCCATCGTGGAGGATTCCAGTCCTTGAACAGACGCTTCAGCAGCAAAACTGCCTAATAGATCAAAGTAAGATCTTCAATGGCACTTATAGTAATACTATGTGTAACCTACTTCAAGCGAAATGCGTCTTCTCGTAGCAACATTAATAGTCAAGTTATTATGTTTGCAATATACGTGGGAACGGAAGTCCAGAGCCGAATCGTCGGAAACGTTCTCGGGGGATGGATCCGGTTGCGATGATACATGCATCTTCGGCTTGTTCAGTTGCCAATCTGAGATGTCCAGAACGTATTTACAACTTGTCACAGAATGTTCACAGAGCAGTACAATAGAGCAACCGCGCTTACCTTTCAGCCATGCCTTTGATATCCAGTAGCCTTCATTCTCAGTTTCGGTCGCAGAAACTTCATTAAACTCCGCCACGAGTCGAGGATGCTCCATCTGATAGAGCTTCTCTGGAGCGACTATCAGACCACGCTGTAGCCCAATTAGGAAGGAGCGCACCTGAAAACTCGTCTTCAACGCAACGTTTGCAAACGTTCTCCACTGAGAATTCGGGAATGAACGTAAAGCCGTACTGAATGAGCTTATCTCGGGCAACCTTGACTTAAGGAGTAAGGTCAACATCTCAGCGGGATAAAGTTAGACGTACTCTTGATATGATCTTCAAGTCTTTGTCTAGCTTGGGATTGAGTAGACCCATTTGCATGCTCGCATCATGACGACATAGCAAACTGGTACTGTCGATGACCTTTCGAATGGATGAAGAATCTTCGCTGTCCAAAGTCACCTTGTCAGGAAAAGCCATCTCCGTATCCGAAGTCTCGTTGGTAACTTCGCAATCTAGCGGGATCCCTTTCCTATCTTCATCCGGTCTTGGTTGTTTACCCTTCTCGGGTTCGACTGGAGTAAGTGGTGCCTGAAGCCACCTTTCGAGAGCAACCTTGCTAACGATTACACTGGACTGTAAACCAGATGACTACCATCAGCATCTAAATCCATATACATGCGTACCTCGTAGGCGGACATCACGTTCCAAGACAAGTATACCTCTCTCATTATTTCGCGTGCCTTCGCAAATTCGGCTCTCTTTTCCTCCCTCCTTCAAGGATTATCAGAGCGGTCTGGGTCAGATATAAAATATTTTGACTTACAAAGCATCATATTCTTTGCATGCTTTCCTGTGCGCTTCATTGCACGTTCTGATCAGCTCAAGGGCCTCTGGTGGCGGAGATAGAGGTCTCGCATTTGCTTGCTTCGGACCTTGGCGTCGTGCGTAGATAAGCATGTACGCATCCTTCGAGCTCAGGTATCTACCAACGGGAATCAAAGAATGCTCATCGTGAACCACATTAACCTACTTGACTTCCTTGGAGGTACTTCGTGAGAAGTGTTATTAATTGTCTTTAAGGATGAGCGTATGAATGATTGGATACCCACGAAAGCGTTTCCTCATCATCACTATCTTCCACGCGGCGAGAATTTGTCGTCCGCTTTTGACGCTTTGCAGGTCTACCTCTAACGCACACGTAAAGAGAACTCAATTTGGACATGTGAGGCGACTCACTCTTCCTCTTCACTATCGACGACCATTGGCTCATTATTTGTGCTTGCCGTCGGCTTCGGAGAAAAGAACGAAGAAAGTGGAGTAACAACTTCGTCGTTGAATTGATACCACTTCTTCTTTCTGGAAAATTCAGCTTTAATCAGATTTCTCTCTTTTCGCATGTGAGGGACGTTATATACTGACTCTTGGTTGTAGACCTGCGCTTCATAGTGACCATGATAAGCGCTCGGCCCCTTGTGCAGCAGGACACCCCGAAGTTCATAGATTTCCGAACTATTAACGTCGTCCGTTACCATCTGATTAGGATCTGAAGATAGGAGGAAGGGCTTCATGTTCAAGTACGGCGGGAACTTAAGGGGAAGTTTCGACTTCTTTCTCTCATATGTCGTAAGGTCGTAAACGAAACGAAGGAGAGAAATATGAAGAACCGGTGGTAGACTTCGAATCTCAGTGTACCGAGTAGCGTTTTGAAGGCCATCGCAAACTGAACATAGATACCTGCAATAAAGTCAGAGATGAAAAATAGAAATGATTATACGTCGCACTTATTATTCTCGTCCAGTCTCTCTGGTGCTAGAAGAGATGCAATGCGGTCTTCTAAAACACCATTTTTCTACGACTATTTGAATATTCAGAAGTCAAGGGCCTTTAAGGAAGCACGCACTTCAAGATTAACTTCAAGTTCAAGGAAGGACGTTTCTCGTTCTGACCGTGTCTTACATTTGTCGCAGACGGTCGCATTGATCATCTTGCCTTCAAACTGGACATGACAGATAAGACCGAAGGTAAGCTTGATGGTGCTGCTACGTACCTGACTTGACAGCAATGAACGGAGTTCGGGATCACCCTGCTTCTTGAATTCGTCATCGAGATGAGACATGAAAAGCTTTGAGAATCTTTGCATATGTTAATAGCGACAAACAAGGCGAGCAGACGAAGGACTTCACTCCTGAGCATCCTGCTGTTCTGAAGTCCTCAATCGTAGACTCTCGACCAACTTTATCGGGTTGAAAACAGACAAGGATCCTTCTTGTAGAGCAGTGAAGGTGACTTGAAGCTGAAAAATCGGCGAGTCTTTGAATTTGAGTACATTGCTACCAGACGGTTGACATCTGTATACACCAGAGCGGAAAGCCAGATCTTGAAACCAAACCTACAGTCCATGAGTTATGTATATTTTGCAAGAAACGACATTCGTACTTGCAGAAAAGCGTTAGCATAACAGGTGGCTCCAAGGTTCTAGTATTCATTGATTAATAATCAGATAGGCTCAGTGGTCTGCTTTGCTTGATGTCTACCTTTAGTCCAACAGGATTCGCTCCCTTTGAAAGACTGTGTGGACTCTCGCGTCTAAGGTGCAGTCTCAGGTAGGTTTCTTGAGCCTTATCTATAAATTGAATGTTGATTAAACAGTTCGCATCGAAGTGGTGGAGCATTATACCTTCATCCTCCCATTTTTCCTGTCCGAGGTAGTTTAAACAGTAGGGATTATCCCTACATCGTTTCTTCTCACAGAACACATCCTCGTCTTCATCTGAAATAACAATGACGTCTTCCGAATCCTCTGAGTTGAGGACCGTTTGGTGAGGGAATGATTGACGACGCTTGGGCTTTGCGAATTTGTTCGGACATGGTCGCTTCGAACCTGGTACTACTAGTCCTGCTGCCCGCAAGCAATGATCACGAGTGATTTCTGAGACGTGTTTTACTTCCGTGCCAATCCAATTCCATCTGAGATCACATTCTGCAAGGAGTCTGTTCCGATTCAATTTCTCGCCTGCCGAAAGACCCTTGGTCGTTGAAGTGACGTTCCGCTTCCGCTTTTCCCTCATTAAAAATGAAAGACGCTTAGAGCAGAATATTGAAAAGCTAAGAGATGGTGGTTGAAAGACAAGTGGTTGCAGATGGGCTGAATTACTGTGTAGTAGACAAGGCGCGCGAGTCACGTTCCTCGACGCGTTTCTCGTGTGGATCAGAATCATTTTCTTGACCAGCTACATTCACCTGCCCGAGTTGGCATGGCTCTATCTCTCGCTGCTTTGAATGCAAGGGCTAGAAATGCACTTGGCAGTATGAAAGATGCTCGCATTCGAAGGCGCCGCCTACTTTCATCCTTTCTAGCCCGGTGGACGCCTCAGATCTGGTGAGGAGCCTCAAGTTAGCTTTTGCATGTGTTGCTGACGTTCACCCAGTGCACTGCTGTATTTCATCGGCTATGCATGGCTCTTAATCCTTCCATCTAGCTTGTTGGGACGAGGCGTTTACATTGACGAAAATGCTCTCCAACCTGGCCAGGTCCGCACTCGGTGTCAGCACTTGAACGTTGGACTGACGTTTTCATTAACAGGTCAATACATATTGGAACTGGGCAGAAGTTCACCGTGCAGATTTATATTTGAATGGGCTTGAACAGCTTCGAGACAGTAATGCAAGTAGTATGAGGTGAGGTACCTGCTGTTTTCGAATATTACTTCGTGACATGTGAAATCAGACGAGCTGAACACATAAAACGCGAATTTCAAAAACTGGGTTTACAAGCAGCCGTCCAGCCTTATAATGTTACGACGGCCAAGGAAGTAAGTTACTTCACCCCAGATCAGCGTGAGATACGGTTACATATTCCCTCCAGGTGATATCTGGTGTAAACTCATACGCAGTTTTCTCCGCACCTCGTACGTCTGGCACAGAAGCTATGATTCTCAGTGCTTCCTGGAGAAGCAGGATAGGAGATGGGGCACTGAATCTGCGAGGTGTCGCAATCCTGCTAGCATTAGCGTCGCATCTCAAACGTAGGTTTCTCATGTTCCCGCAAAGCATGACTCGAATCTCGCTCTCTCAATAGGATATTCGCATTGGGCGAAAGACATCGTCTTCGTGATCGGAGATGATCACTTGCCCGGAATGCAGGCCTGGCTATCTTCGTACCATGATGACATTCAATCAAGTAGGTAATCGTTAGCTGTGTTCCTTTCTTTCCTCCAGCCAGCTCACGTTGTCTGAGTAGATCTAGATACTCGACAACTCGACCTCACGTCCGGCACGGTCTGGACAGCACTTAACATCGACTATCCTGGGCATTCTTTTTCTCATCTTGGAATTTTCCATGGTACGTACATACACTTCCTGACCTTGTTTGAGTGTTGTCCATCGGCTCCTAGAGGGTTTGAATGGGAGGTTACCAAACCAAGACCTTATCAACTCCTTTTCGATCATTGCGAGACATACTGGTGGAGTCCCAGTCGTCCTATACGACCATCTCGATCCGAGAGATTCTGATGACCGGTCATATCCGCCATCGTGGATACCGTCCATTGTCAGGACAAATCCAGTTCTGCTGGATTTCTCAATACGAACTCGAAACATCGCTCGACATATGTATTATCAGGCATCTGGAAAGGGCAGTGGCGTCCATGCTCTATATCATAAGTGAGTATCGTAAGAACGTTAAAGAGTTGCACCGTGGTTGAAACGCAACAAAGGTACCGTATAGACGCAATTACAATATTCGCGATCCCCGCTGAAGGTCCTCATGGCTTCTATACCATTGGAAAGTGAGCATCAATTCTTGGCATCTGTTATCTGGTGGACTAATGTGTATTCAGGACCATCGAGTCAACTTTGCGTACGATGAACAACCTCCTTGAACGTCTCCATGCTTCGTTCTTCTTTTACATATTGACGACACCCAAAACGTTCTTGAAGATCGGACATTACCTTCCGAGCGTCATTCTGATTAGTGTTGCCACAATTTTTAATGGGTTACACCGATGGGTTGATGCTGGATGGCGCAGGGATATCAAAAATAAGTCGTCGAAGGAGAACTCTTCCGACGAATGGGTGTCACGCCGCCGGCCTGTGCTCGGCGCTCTCCTTGTCGTGTTGGCTACGCATGCTCTTGGGGCCTTGTTTTTCTTCATATCCTCGAAAGGATGGGCATTCTACGACGGACTTCTGAATCTAGGCTTCAGGCCTAGCTATGTCGTTGTCGGCGTAAGAACTTTCCTACTTATATGTTCTGGGATAGGTGCTGATGCTTTACAGGCCGGAAAGCTCCTTGTTCTCTCAAATATATGTGTCTGGCTCTCTTCTCGCATAGAATCCTCTGAGTCATCGCCTGACGTGGCGCCTTCCTCCATTGTCCTTCCAGCTCTGATTCTCTGCTTCGCATCAACAATTGTTTCTGTCATGTCTTTACTAAATTTCTCACTTGCCGCATTGCTGTGTGGAGTTCTTATTCTTCCGCTGACCATACTTCTACCGACGCCATCTGATTCGCGACAGGCACGAGACGTGAAACATCTCGTATTGGTTGCTCACTCCCTACTTGTGTTGACGCTTTGTGTGGAAAGTTCTTCGTTTTGGGATTGGAGCGTGCTTGGAGTATGGTTCGCTCCGTTCATGTCGATTGTATGTGTTCCTATTTTGTTACAGGCTGCGGTTGCATGTGCACTGCCATAAGTAGTCGACATGTAATAGGAAAGGATTTAATGCGACTGTTTGCTTGCGCTTCTCGCTGTCTCTTGAAACGTCCTCCTGTAATGATCCTCTTAGAGGCCCGATACAGGCAACTCGTGCACATTCCAGAGCAATGCGATTGATACCTCAAGGTATCGCTTGCGCTTTCGTGATTCGAAATAAAACTAAGGTACTCTGTTATCGACCCAGCTTTCTTTCTGGAACCTTGGTTGAACTACCGAATCTATAAGTTCTTTTTATAAAACATATTGAGTAGTTTTTCAAATCGAAATTAAAGAAGGTATGTTTCTGTATTTCCAAGACGCGAGCCGCATGGATAGAAGCATCTGCTGGTAAACGAAATGTCCTTTGCCCTTCTTTCGTCGCCATTTCTGAGCCGATATCTACCAGTAGAGTAGGTCTCTTCTAAGGGTCCATGACCTCATAGAATGACTCCCGTGAGAGAAAAACCAGTGTCACTCAACTCCGAATCTCGCGGGTTCTTCCTTTCTCTGTGAATTTTCTACGGTCGAATGTAGCTTGCTTCCTCGATAGACGAGTTCCCTACTGCCGACAATAATCTGCCCCTAGGAACAGGCTGCGACTGAGTTCGTATAGAGACCAAAAAATTTCGCGTGTGCAGAATTCACATCTACGACGGTGCAAGAAAAGATACGCGAAATTGCGCGGAGTTTGAGCCATTATTAATGATGAATGACTACCAAGCCCACTTAGCCCACGCAGAGATATAGATTGTTGAATCGAGATATCAGTCGCCATTGTTGCATTCAACTATTTATTCGAAAGGACGAGCTTCTATGGTTACATAACAAGACGAATAGTAAATCATGACTATCATTGAGGACACTGTTATGGTCCCGTCATGACAGACTACCTGCATCTCGGATGCAGCAGCTTACCATAAAGGCACTAGTACAAGATGGATATAGTAATTCAACGACGATGCAGGGGTTATGAACGTACTGTCGTCGTTTGACGATCCCAAAGCGCCTGATCTTGATAACTCGGAGAAGCCCGATCTATAAATCCTGTAGAAATAGTCGAGAACGGCATTACAAGTCCTTGAGATGACGACGAATGATTTTTTCGCTTTTGCTTCACACGACCAGTCATGACGACGCCCACGCCTCATGGCAAGAAAAAGGATAGTATTGTATGTACCGACGCAGTACTTGAGAATACCGAAAGATTACTCTTCCGACACCATAATACGAAGCACCTCAACAGCTGATAAATATGCATAATCACGAGCAGAGTAATCACAGGAATCATCATGACGGACAGGATTATTTTACAGAGCCCCAAGCTGAGGTAGCGATCAACATGCGACATGCGCATTGATAGCAAGGTCACCAGAGTTATTCAGTCCCACCCATCAGGGTCGCTAAGAGCTACGTTCGTGCAGAAGTGCAACGACTTACCGTGAGCATTGTAAATGTTGCCAGAACATAAAAACTTAACATCAATCGCGACAATAGAACTGTCGGTTGGATCTTAAGTTAACATTTGGAGCCGGCCCTAAGTGGGATTACCACGTGATGTTACTGGTTCTTGGCAACCCCGAGTCTAAGAAGGCAGGCAGGTCTCCTACTCCTGCTTCGATCCAGGGCGCGGGCCGCATCTCGTTAAGTATTGTAATTTGGCTCTGTGGGTTGATCCACTCGGGCCGTCCACTCGTTTACGGTACACTTTACTCAAAAATGGCACCCTCCGCCTCTTTCCTCAATCGTGCCACTTCTTCGAGATTTGACTCGAGACTCGGGAATGACAAGTCCAACAAACACCCAAAGATTCCGAGCCAGAACATCCTCTCTGGCAAAAGTAAAGGAGAAACGGGAGAATTTCATGCTAATAATGCAGCCAACGAGGTTCAGGCAACTTCTATCCCTGTCCCTATTCCTGCAGAGTCTGCGTCCGCAATCAGCACAATTATACGTACTACGCTCACTATCCCTCCTACATTCTCTTTGGCATCAAACACAGCTAGCACTACTCAGGTTCTGGAGTCTACTGTAAGCTCTCATGTCCCTTCAACTACGACGGTCTGGATCCCTGCCAAATCAACACCGTCGGGCACAACTGGCGAGCTGGAGTCTGGGTCAGCACACACTTCCTCGCCTAGTTCTTCTGGTCATTTGCCGACGTACGGCGTCATTCTAGTTACTTCTGGATCCGTTGTGTTGGCTTTGGCTGCTTTTCTGATGCTCAGATGCTTCCTGCGTCGTCGCAGACATGTAGAGCGTCCTAGACCTTCTGCCCCAATCCTCCAGGAATCCCCGCTCTTCGGCGGAAAGGAACGCCTCTCGCGAGGAATCTGGTCAGATCCTTCCTTTAATAACCTTTTCGCTTCACACGCCAAGCCCGAGAAAGGACAAGGCTGGAGGCCGTTGAGCGGAGGTAAAGAAATAACTTCTGAAAAACCGAACAACAAGAGACAGTCAGTTTATGCCGATGCAAATCTCGGCGTAATCCCTGCTCCGGTATCGCCAGCTTCAGTGTATACCGCAGCGGTACCAAACACTGGTGTCGGAGTTGCTTTGGAATTCCCTGTTCCACCACAGTCAATGAAGGGGTTTACTCAACCGCTTAACGTCAAGGACAAAGTATCGGAAGGAAAGACTGTGCGCCGGAGATCAGTGGCTACTTCGTTATATGACACGACAGAGATTGGCTCTGCGATGCTCACGGATGCAACGACCGCGATTGCCTATCACGCGTCACGTCCAGCTCCTACTCCAGGAAATCCGAAGCCCGCTTTGAAGCCTTCAGGTTCTTCTCGTGACAATACTCAAAGGCCCAGTCGTAAGAATGTTCCCTCACGCAATTCTCAAGGATCGCTCTATCGCACTCCGTCAGCGTCTCGAGGGCGCGAGAAGGAAGAACCGTTCCCATATACGATACCATCCGTAAAGAGTCAGGAAAGGCGAGACCGCGATACAAAGGCACTGACCTCTGCTCTCGGACTAGGCTCACCTCCCCCTCCATCGTCGTGTTTCTCACCTGTATCGATCTATCCGGATGATTCTCTCTCGGTCGCATATCGCCGAGACTACACACGACCACTTTCTGAGGCACCTCCGTCGGAGCTTCCGAGCCCATCGGCCACACATGCTGCGCTTGGAGACTTGATGCTCCAAGACTTTCCCTCTGCTGCGACATTCAATTCTCTGCGTTCGGGAGACCCATTTGCAGGCGAACCAGTAGGGAAGAAGAGCACAAAAAGTCGGATCAATGATAGGCCACCTCGTGTACCATCGCCTCCGCCTTTGCCTTCTCTGTCTCAGATGGCTTTAGAGAATGCGGACCCAGACTATCACAGCCCAACTTACAGCATCTACGGTCTCTACGAGGCACAACGGAAGAGTAAGAGAAGCTCAATGGGCAAATGAACAGAATCCCCCCTCCCCTCTATTGGACAGGGACATTTCACATAGAGTTCCGACTTTTGATTCGTAGCTACAGCACGTAGTGTATTGATATCAGAGATCTATATTCACGGGCACAATTCCCCTTATTCGCACAAAAGACAATAACTATTAGTCCGCGCCAAAAGCAAGATTAATCCGATGCGATATTGTACAATGTGGTGAGAACAATAGTGTTGAAGCGGAAAGCTGCAGCGATTAGTCCTCGGAAGTCCAGCTGGATATCACCAAGCAGACCCTTGATAAGTCGGAGATATCATCTCGTCCTACGGCGCATCTTTCTGCATGACAGGAGCTTTCGCATGAACTGGTGAATGCGCCAAGGACCGATGTTCTTCCCTACTATCTGCACCTATCGGTGTGCCTGACGGGACGGATGGAAGGGCATCCGCCGCCGTTGAAGTAGCTTCTAACGCCCTTAATTCCTCACGCTCTTTCTCTTCGTTCTGGATTTCTGCAACCAGGCCAGCGAGCTCTGACTGAAGGGCCGCTTCGTCCTCGGATTCGGTCCCTGTCTGGATGCCAGTACGAATGATCTCATCGACCTCTCGCTGTTCAGCAGAGACCTCGGCCATGGCGTCCATGGTTGCGTCAATCTTCTCCCGTTGAAGTGAAGGGTGCGAAAGTATGGCGCGAAGCGTCGCGGCAGAAGACTCGTACTGTTTCATAATCTACCGAGGCGTTCAGGTCAGTATCTCGTTTAAAAGAGACCGGATCTTAGAGTTCAAGCATACCTCGACGTCCTGAGCGGCAGCCTCCACCTGGAATAAAGTGGACTGGAGGATCTCTAATGAGCCGAGCCGTTTCCCCAGAAGCTCTTCGTAAAGTTTGCGAGACTTCAGGTGCGTCATCGCGAGTTCCTTAAGGTTCCCGCCAAGACATTCCTTGATCTTCTGAGTCTTTCTGAAGATGTCAAAAAGCAAAACCGGAATGAACTAAAAATAGAGACGGAACAGATCGTACGGCACATACTCAGCTATTCTCCTATTGAGAAGTTCAACTTGTTGCTCCAGATTCTCCACGGCAGTTTTCAGCTCCAGTATCCCTCGGTCTAGGCTGGTGATCACCCTTGGTACCTCTGGGTTCGAAGAATCAACGACTTTGATCACCTGGGGTAACGAAGGTTATGAAATTTGTAATTGAGGTAGGAAGCAAATCACTCACTTCCTCGTCAGTAACGATAATCTTTCTGTCCCGTTCTAGAAATCTGACTAGAACTCGCAAGTCGAACTCCGATAATGCAGTACCTTCTAGCACAGCGCCCATCTTACCGAATTGCCGTCTGAAGGCCTGAAAGGAATACAAAGAGTCGGCAGGGGACAGAGTAACGTTTTTCCGCAAAAGATCCGTCACGGCATCTGCAGCTTTCTCCACGTTTTCCAATACGACATATTTTCCCTTCAGTTTCTTCCATAGGGATGTCTCTGACTCGACGCTCTCCGAATCTACCAGACTAAGTTGTTCCAAAGCCCACCATAGTGGCTTTCCCAGCGCATACGACGCAGCTCTGTAAGCCAACGATCCTCGATAGTACACAGAAGTCGTGGAGTTCATGAATTCGTCGAGTGGAATTAACGAAAGATTGTCCCGAAGTTCAGACTTTCCTAGCAAGAACCCTTGAGGATAAAACGGGATACGGAAGCATTTCAGTACGTACGATAACTGCTGCGAGCCCAAGAGGCTTTCCGACACCTTCGAACCGAAGAGTCTCTACAAGCTCTAGACTGGCATGTAGTATCAACGTATCGGATGTGCCAACTTGCAGCCCGTGTGCTGCAAGTGTACCCAGAGTTCTTTTCCACCATTCGACATTGGAAGTGTAAGCTGCAGGGTTGGAGGTCTTTTGCCGAGAAATATCCGAGTACAGGGATTTTAATCTTGCTTTTGAGACAGACGAGAATAACGAAAGTTCCGCGAGTTTGGGATTTCCCTTCCTCGCAGGTGAAGAGGACATGCTGAACTAGAGGAAAACGAGAATGAGACTGAGGACAGTCATGGCACGTGGACGTATAAAGCCTGAAATTCTCACGATCGTCGATCAAACTTTTGGTACAGTCACCTGACAAAAGTTTTGTCGCCCCTGTTTTTAGACAATTTTTTGAGTAATTTTCATTTCTCTTGCCCAATTCAGCTCCGCTGGGTCCAAAAAAAATTTACAACCACTCTATAATATAGACCAAGGTCCCTGCAAAGTTTGACAGTGAAAACTCGAAAATTGAACTCAGAACAGAAATAGGCCAAAGAGACTATATGCACCAAATTGACCCATTTTTCCAGTATTGTTCAACCTCCATAGACTCAACAACACATTGAAACAACATGAAATTTTGTTCTTGAGCATTTCTCATGTGCAGGAATGCCTTATGATTTTTTCAGATTTTTCCGATGAATGAGGAACACTGGGCTGCATTTGGTGGGGTCAGAAAGTGCCAGTTTTGCTGATTTTCCCTTTTGTTTTGCCTGTTTTTGGCCTCACTCAAGCTTTGTTGGCCTCTGGTCTCTTCCCCACTGGTTCAAAAAATCCAGTAAATTCACATGGCATGCATTACTATCAGAACAGCACGCCAGCAATGTTTTGTGCCAATAGCTTATGTAGAAACATTAATATGCAGGTGGGAGTCCTTGAGAGTCAGTTATTTTCCCTATATAATTTAACACCACCGAAATAAGGTTTTGAGCTCATTCTTTCATATTTTTTTATGGAAATTTGAAGGTAAGTTGCTTCTTATGATGGAATGCTGCTGAATTTTTTTCAGAAGGAGAAAATGAAAATTGATAGAGAAATTTGCAAAAAACATGTAAAAAAGGGGGCGACAAAACTTTTGTCAGGTGACTGTACAGGAATGTCGACAACACCTTCACTTCAAACCGCTCTCTCTGAGTCTAGTCATGGAAGATCCATCTTTATATGGTACCAAAAATGATACCCTTGGAGCTCTTCTTTATGAGTTCTTATCGGTGATGATGTATTTTGGATTCAATCGGTGTTCACCACAGCAGGTATGCGAACAATTAAGACAACATATGGTTTTACGGACGAGAAATGATGCGCCAGCGCGCCTATCATTGACCGACGAACCGACTAACGCCAATAGTTATCTCGAGTATGCTCGCGATGCTGCGTATAGTGCAACTGCTCTTGTGCCACTTCGCTCAGGGGACACATTATCGTCTGATTACCGCGAAAGTTCTGTCTCTGCTCCCACTCCTTGCGACTGTGGCTTCACACATCGGTGACCATACGAACGAAACCTTATATCTGGATTGGCACTTCGGAGATTCTCATGCCTTCCTTCCGCTGTCTAAGCTATTCGCCAAGTCTATGTCTATAACCTCTTCACGTCCATTCAGTAGAAAGCGGTGGAATCAAAATATCATTCTGGTGAGTTGTCTCCGGTGTTTCTGGACACCGACCTTCGTGGGCGTTGGTCTAGGTGGCTATAAGATAATATCTCCTGATGTTTTCTCCGCTCAATATCCGCACATGCTTCCTCGGGACGTGAGGTATGATGTTCCTGCGACAGGGCTCGCGAATTAGCGAATAAGAGCTTTCAGCGACGTACCTTCCCCCGATAAATTTCAACCGGTGCCCAGGACGTAATCGTTGCCAAGAGATTTCGTGTCTATATGCGTATGGTCGATGATTCCACACGTGAGGTAAGTTTGTTCAAACGAAGAAATATCTCGGAAGAAAATGTTTTCTCCCCATGATCGAGGTGGGATCTGTAACTCCCGTTCTCTTCGCAGCGGATTGTTTCCCTGTCACCGCCGCTTTAACTGCGTCGCTTATCAATGGAAGCATTCAGGGTGAGTATCATTTGCGAGTTTCTCCAACCTGTTTTGTGAATGTATTGAGTTTACTCTACTGGCAGTTCATGCTGTAAATGGTATCGACTCCAGTATAAAAAGGGACCCACGAGCAGCATCGTTCAAGCAGCGCAGTTATCAGACGTCTCCCAGATCACTTTCTTCACTGTCTTAGCTTCCTATCATCCCAACCTCAGTCACTATGATCTACTCTGGCAAGGAGTCTCAGACCGTATCCAATGGCCATGAAAATGGCGCAATTACTGTACAGACATCAGCTCCCGCTGCTGTACCCGCCCCGGTCCTCACCAGAGAGCTTTCGATGTGGACAGAAGGCTCTACTCCCGAGACCCCCTCTTCACCGATTGACTCTGTTCCAGGCGTCTACTACAATTCCCGTCTTGACCCAAAGAACTTCGTAGAAGGCCCTCTTTCTCCCAACCCAGCCACTCGCCTTCGCCAGATGCTTGCGAGGCCTGGTATTGTTGTGAGTGATTTGATACTAGTCTACCTGGTTCTTCTACAAATCTATGTGGTACTGAATTCTTCCGCAGATTGCTCCGGGCATTTGCGATGGTATCAGTGCTCGCTGCGCTCTTGAAGCTGGCTTCGACTGCTTATACCAGAGGTTAGTGATGACAAGAAGCTTTCTCAATTTGTAGAATCTGAAAAAGACTTCCGTTTTTCTGTTACTAGTGGCGCCGCTACGACTGCCTCCCGGCTCGGCATGCCGGATCTAGCTGTTGCGACTCTGAATGACTTCACTGAGGCTGCGCAGATGGTATGCGGAATCAGCCCTTCCACACCTGTCATCGCCGACGCCGATACCGGCTTCGGTGGCCCCATTAACGTTGCCCGAACGGTATACAAGTACCACCGGGCCGGCGTTGCTGCCATGCACATTGAGGATCAGGTACAGACGAAGCGCTGTGGCCACCTAATGGGAAAGCAAGTTGTCTCGCGTGAAGAATTCGTCACACGCATCCGTGCTGCGGTAATCGCACGCGATTCGATTCCCGGCGGCTCAGACTTTGTGATCATCGGCCGCACAGACTCGGCGCAGGTTCTTGGCATGGACGAGGCTATCGCTCGTTTAAAACTTGCCTCTGATGCTGGCGCAGACGTGTGCTTCATTGAGGGTGTCAAGACGCAGGAGCTCCTTGAGAAGACCGTACAGGCGCTGGCGCCAAAGCCTGTCCTCGTCAATGTCATTTCTGGAGGTCTCACACCGTCCTTCACATGCAAGGAGGCTGAGGCGATGGGCGCAAAGATCATCAGTAAGCTCCACCCAATGCTGATTCTGGTATTCACTTTATCCATCGTTTCTTTCCAGTCTTTTCTCTCGTCTCCTGCGTCGCTGCTGTGCACGGTATCCGCGCTGCGATGGCATCGTTGAAAAAGACTGGCACAGATTTCACGTCCGCGCAGGGCATGGATCCGAAAGCCTTCTTTGAGGTAATGGGTCTTCAAGAAGTTATTGATCTCGATGCCGCAGCTGGTGGGAAGGCTTTTGAGCAGGTGTAAAATAATTACTTTCATGTCATATAAACACCGAGCGAAATCCCCTTTAGATTTCTGTATATATAGAATGTATTATCATTTTCTGTAATATGGGCTTTGGCATTTTTCGCCATCTGTAATAAACAACCAAAGTTTGTTTGTCAATGTTTGCTGTTATTGTGTAATTCACGCGTTCTTACATAATCAGGCGTTATTTCTTGTTGCACTTCTTCTCCTGACCTGACTTCTTTAGCAACCACTTTCATCAGGCAATCTCTCGCGCCACGCGCGCTGCGTGACAATTGAATTGCACTCAGATCTGTCTTGAACTACCTCTGATACTCTTTTTTTTTCGTCCTCGAGGCACTAAGGTTGTTGCCAGAACTTAAGATGGCCAGAAAGCCCAAGGAATATGAAGTTGGTGAGAATCTCATTTTGAAATGAAGCTAGGATAAGAGTATCCAGAATAATGCATTTTTTGGCCTTAGAACGAATTGTAAGGGCAGTAGTAAGCTACAAGAAAGGAAGAACAATCCACTGGGTGAGCTTTGATTGGACCGCATCATTGACTTGAGCTTAGAGAAATCACTGGTTAGAAATACTATGTGAAGGTTTGTCCGCTTACTCCAATAGATGCTCATATCTTTGTTCATGAATCATGATTGTGAACCTTGCATAGTGGAAGGGCTATTCTGATAAGCGGAACACGTAAGCCCATGGCAATCCTGTCCGTGTACTGTAAAGAGACGACACTTATTTTAGATGGGAGCCAGAAGAATCATTCGAAAGTTCACCCCAGCTCATCGAAAAATTCTGGAAAAAGGTCGACACTGGTGGGAGGGATATAAACAAAGCCAGTATGTTCACGCTTAGAGAAGAGCTAGTACCTAGTACGCCATTTTTTACCTGTCAATCCTGACACGGCTGAACACTGATAACCTACAATAACAGAGGATGACACATGGACTGATGAAGATGGAGAGGGTGAGGAGGAGGAGGAGGAGCAGAAAGAAGGAGATGGGAATGAGAGCGCATCTGCAAAGACCGGTACGAAGCGATCTGCTGCTACCCCTAAAGTCACACCAAAGCGGAAGCGCGGACGGCCCTCAAAGGCAGAGAAAGAGGCAGACGAGGCCGAAGAGATTAAGGTGGTCGCAGAGGGTGACGTGCAGGAGACTCGCGAAGATGACGAAGTAGGCGATCCGACGTCGGGGCGGCTTTCCGAGAAAGTGAGCGCGTCTTGAGAGCTATATATGCCCTAGTTCTTTATGTTGAATCCATATCTTGTGGGTAGCAGACAAGTATCACGAAAGTTGCGAAATCCAAGTTTATGACTCAGATCATCACAATCACGGACTCAGATTCTGAAGACGACGAAAATTCTGTCGAGAAAGTTATAAAGAGAGATGCTATAAAGAAACACCCTAGGAAGAGAAGAAAAGTGGTCATTGAAAGTGATGAGGAACAGGAGAATAGGTATGTCGCAATTTGCGAGTACATGGGAGTGCACTGACAAGTACGCAGTGATTCTGAAAAGTCCTCGCATGCTGGTTCACTGTTCAGCGGAGATGAGAGTGATGAGAAGGGACAGACTGGTCGAGCTGTAGATATGCATCCACGGATCCTCGACACTGTCGCTTCAAAATCTACAGACTTGCAGAAAATTTCGCCCGCTGCAGAACAACCCAAGGAAAACAAGAAGCCCAAGATTCCGCTTAATCGTTTGGGAAGACCAATCCGCCGCGTCAAATTGATAGACGACCCAGCCATCGAAAAAGCTGTCGAAATGCGTATTCATGGACATCTTCACGGACAGCCTTCGAACGTTACTAGGGAGAAAATACCGCCTCCTGTTCCATCTTCGGAAAAGATTGCCTACAAGCCAACTCTGCTCACTTTCGAGAAAGGCAAGCTGACTAGTCATCGAAGCAAGGCAACGCTTCCGCCATTCAGCATACGTCGCCTTCTACATCGGCAATGCTAAAATCACCAGCGACGAATGGAGATACTCAAGAGTTTTTCTCCCTTCTTCTTGCTTCTCCGCTTGATACTATTGAAAGTAACAATGCTCCCGAAGACGGAGAAAGCAATGACGAGATGCAAGTAGCCGACGTAATGGATACCACTCCAGATTTTCCTCCTTCAGCCAATGTTGTCGGGAGCCTCGAACCGACTGGCGTAACGTCCTCCGAAAAAGTCGAGACTGGTCCTCCTCCGACTGTTGAAGAATTGCTGAGGCTTTCTGGTGCCGAACCTACGGCAAGCGAATTACCTGATTTCGGAGCAGACTGAGTCAATTCCTGCAGCTCCTGAAATGCATGAAGAAGTCGCGACGCCTAGGCGAGTCTATCATTTGCTACTTTTATACCTTGCGGTTCTGAAAATCTCAATAGCATATTTGAACCGGGCTCTTCCAGGTCGCAAGGGACTGCAAGTACACCTGTCGCTGAAGAAACGCCATCATGGAAAGTGTCAGGTCTCTTCGACATTCCGTAAGCTCTTTCGGTCCGAAATCATGCTTGATTTAGACTGCAGCTATATTTCTAGCACTCCGCTATCTATCCTACAAAGGGTCTCTCCATCCTCGAGAAATGAACCACAGTATGTACACACTGTACTTAGTCTCCAGTCCTGCTGGTAACATAGTTCTCTCCATTTTCCAGGCCTCTGCCGAAACCAGAGAAACTCGTCATACCCCTGCGACTCGGTCCGAACTCTATCGTCCCTGTCATCCTGAAAGACACATGGAGAGCAAGTGTTGGTCCGACGATGAAAGAGCTTTTGAAGCCCGACCAACTTGAAGGATCTCCTGGAAAATTATTTCCTAAGGGTGCATTCAAGTTTGGTGCTGTGAGGTCTCCTTGCTCCAGTGCACGACTCGCTCTGGACGAGGATTGTTCGGACGAACAACGCTCATGGTTCATGAAGCTCGCAGATGAACTTGCCAATGGCAGCTTGGTACGTAATATACCATTGTATTGGCTACTGTCTTCTCATGCTTTTTGTATGTCAGTTTTACATCAAGATTGGAGTACATCATTTCCTCTTGTGTTCTTCGGAAAACTTCGATGCTGGATACAGTCTTATGTTACCAAGCCAGAATCTCGGACTCCGGAGAGCTGTATTGATGGCATTTGCACCGATCTGGGATAAGGTGCTATTTGACAGTTTTGCTATGAATGGTCAAGAATTCCCGCTTTGATGCCAGTTTTATTACTTCAGTATTCAATACACTATCATTCGGTTTACGTCCGTAGTAACTGCAGAGTTGTAAAATTTTGGAATAGCTTCTCCTTTCATGACCTCCCGAGCGACATGACTTGTACTTGTTCATCGTCTGAAACTTGAATGGTAATGAAAGGCCACTGTGGACTGCCACAGTCCTAATGGGTGTCTCTGAACTGGAAGGGTCATCCCAAAAAGGCATTAGTCGAGTGCAAGTCACGTGTGATCTCGGTTTTAAGGCATGAGGAATGCGTAACCGGGTCTTTGAGCTGAATTACTGCCTGCCACGACTTTAAGTCATGTTACTATGAGTCGGGCTCGAGGACTGCTACAGTTGATTGTCACGTAAGACGTGCTACTCTTCAGCGGAGCTGCAAGATGGCGACACGGTCATTTGAGCCCTCGCCGCAACAATTGGTGAGTTCGAAGATCAATCGTTCCATATTATAGTTAGTTGACGTGCTTTGTTTCTATCAGCGAGAACTTGTCCTCGATTATTTGATACATAATGCATACCTAGACACTGCTCGTACTTTCGCATCTGAGTCAGCTATCGTGGCGCATGCAAACGAGATCCAGGAAGGTCTCGCAAGTGACACAAGTTCAGCGGAGGCAAACGGGCACCCAACGGAAGGTGTTTGCGTCTTAAAGGGGGACGACCCAAGTCTGAGTGAAAAGGAACTGGAACAAGTCCGGCGACGAAGGGGTGAGCAAACTTGATACGAACGATATCGGAAATGTTTCAAAATTCGATTACTTCAGAAATCCAGCTTCATATTCTTTCTGGTCGGGTCGATGAAGCAACACAGCTACTCAATACGTATTTTCCCATGGTTTTGCAGGAGAACGATTTGGATCTTCCTACTTCAACTAGCAGAGGTCCTCCAGACACAACGTCACCTTTCACGCGACTACAATACACGTCCCAGAGTTCCGTAAAGCCAATTCACATAGCGCTTAATCTCCGCATACTCGCCTTTGTTGAAGCATCACGGACAGTCCCACTCATCTACCCTGGTGATCCGAAGCGATCCTCCTCCATCGCTTTAGCAGGGGCAAATCGATCGGCAGATGAATATTCTGCTCACCAAATAGCACTTCTTCACCATGCACAAAGACTGTACGCGACCGTAGAGTCGTTACGAGACAACCGCGAACGTGAGACTTACCGGAAAGAACTGAATGGTGTCGGTGGTTTGCTTGCGTACGCGGAACCAGAGAAGAGTCCAATCGCGAAATATCTATCCCAGGATCTCCGAGATGCCGTTGCGAATCAGGTGAACAGCGCTATTCTGTGTGAGTATAGTTTGGAGTTCTAGGTTCTATCTTGTTGCATACTGAGCGGGAAGCATGGTAGACCATATGGGTAAACTTGCTACGTCTCACATCGAGCTCTATGTCCGCGAAACTAGCACTGTTCTGTCAGTCATGCGAGATATCAACATTCCACCTACTCCACAGATGCGGAGCCTTCTTCCGGTTGAATCTGTGGCGCAAGTGTCCCCCTCTGCGCCGCAATCGAAACCTCCGCCCGGAAAGACGGAAAAACAAGATAAAGCTGAACAGGAGGTACGCCGCCGCATCATTGAAATAGGAATTGGAAGGCTGATATCTCCTAGAAACCGTCGGCTTGCCCAAGCTTTAACCTGAGCCAATTCCTGGACAATCCGTGATTCTATCTTTGTATCATATCCGTCTTCCCGTCTGTCTCTGTGATATTACGACTGATATATTCAGAGGTAATATTTCCTAACTCTCTTATCTTCCTCAGTTCCATCAAACGGCCCACAATACTCTTTGGTCTTCTTAACGGCCATCGTTGGCACATCTAAAGAGCTCTGCCTATACCTCGAAATCATACGTTTGACATTCTTCATTTCCCGAGCCACTACTCATTTATTTCTCTTTTGTTAGCTATTTAAGATAATTGGGCTGGCTTGTGTCGAAGCTGGGAGTATGTGTATGTACGCTTGTATCAATATAGATTGAGTGCATAAGGTTACTTCGACTTCGGGCATTTCCCTACTGGAGTCTCGCACCGTAAATCTCAATCTCCACATACCGTATGAATAGGAACTGTCAGCACTCGGCTTGCTTTACAGTGAAACGAGACGACGTTCTCAGAAGAGGAAAATTTTGATATTCGACTGCATGAATCGGAGAATATGCATACATTCGAAGAACCATAGAAGATCCCATAGCCATACAGAAAGGCCATCCTCGTCTGCTCCTTCATACGTCATCACTACCACACCCACAAATAAATGGCAATCCACGCCAACAGCAAGCAGAACCATCTAGTTCATCTGGCGGACGAGCTTGTTGATGTTAGCCTCACGGTTACCGTGATCACCTCCCTCAACATAATGGAGGAACTTCCTGGCACGCCAGCCACCGGTTGGGTTTGAGAGTTTAAATGGCCAGAGGAAGTTAGCAGCCTGCTTGAAGTGTGGGCCGGCGGTGGCAATCTCGTGAACGAGATCTTCGACGCAGAGGATGTTGTATTTGCCGAGAGCCTCTTCGATGACGGCATTCGAAGTGAGCGGCACACGCTGTTTGTTCACCTTGCCGTAGCCGCGCTTATAGATGAGCTCACGGACGGACTTGAGGTTCGGTTCCCTGAGAAAATGGAACATTAAATGTAAGTAAAAGATACAAGCAATCGCATGAGACCAAGACGTACCCGTAAGTAACGTATGGCTCGATGAGACGAAGCATTTGCTGGGTAGCTTTTGTCACCTTCACAAATACACCATTGTTGATCTGGAGCAAGCGGAGGAGCTGAAGGATCTTGCGCGGTTTAGGTGCGATTTCGTTGATACCCCGGATGCGAATAACAAAATAGACCTTCGGCTCGGCGGGCACGTAGAAGTCGCCAGCGGAACGGGCAGCACGTCGGAGGCGGACCTCTTCCTTTTCCTTTGTCTGATATTCTTTTACGTAGGTCTCTGCACGCTTGAAGATTACCTTGCGCTTCGCTTTTTGTGCCTGATGAAATCAAGATATTCAGAACCACGTTAAACATACGGGCATGGACAAGATAAGAAAAGCAGATCAGTCCCGAAAGATGGTATATTTGAAGGCAACATAGACGGATAGTCTAGCCATTCGTCGAAAGTTGTCGTATGCATCATGTTGAACAAAGAAATCGAATGGATCGATGTACGAAAGGAAGGGCAAAAGACAAAGCACA
Organism: Sanghuangporus sanghuang; assembly: GCA_009806525.1. Taxonomy (NCBI): domain Eukaryota; kingdom Fungi; phylum Basidiomycota; class Agaricomycetes; order Hymenochaetales; family Hymenochaetaceae; genus Sanghuangporus; species Sanghuangporus sanghuang. Next base: position 230,463 of record VVIT01000001.1, on the reverse strand, counting down.
AACATACCTTGCGGGCAGCGGCAGCGGCAGCAATGCGCTCCTCGCGCACCTTCTCATTTTGCTTTCGCTTCTTGAGGAGCGTCTCCGGCACCTCGATATCCTATCGACAACCCCAGTCAGTTCAGCTCAAGTTCTACAACTTCGCATCTAAGCGGGAAATACGCACAGCGGCGCTCGGCACTCTGTCGACATCATATAATTATCAGCAACATCGCTGATATATCATGAAATGCAATACGCACGTCGTTGAAGGAGCCATGGAAATCGTTTTCGGTCTTGAGGAGGATGGGATGCGCGCCTGGAGTCGAAAGTTGCAAGTCACGCCTCAGTAAAGTCACAGAAGATCACGTCACTGCTGTATAGTTTTCAGGTCGGATCATGTGATCTCAACGGAAGTTCAAGATAAGATATATCAATAAAAACTTCGGGTATTTTGTAGTTTTGTAGTTGCATCACCGATTAATATTAGCGAGTGCTAGTATCGATAGAATAGTAGTGCTAGGACGATTCCCTAATGCTCGCAAAGATTGAAAACCCGCGAATACAAGCCATCATAGTCATCCTCTTCTCTTTTCTCAGCCATCTTTCGTTCCTCCATCAGTTCCGATCTAATCGCCTTCGCTTCCTCTTCGCTCATCACCTCCGGACCCGCTTGATCTGCAATAACGTTGAGAATCTCAATAGGAAGCCTGCGGAGAAGGGTGTTTGGTTCCGCCTCTTGCAGAGCTTGCTTGATCCACTTGCGTTGTTGAGGCGGAACAGTGGATGTAGAAGGAATGGGCTCCTTGAGACTAGGATCGACAAGGAACAGCGCTAGGATCTTGCGATAGCCTGGTTTCGTAGGATCTTCGAGCTTGAACGGAGAAACACGGTGTTGGTAAGTATTTGGGAAGGCAAGGCAGCGGCCCTCAATCGTGTCTGTTGCGCCGACGACATTATTCAGCTTCGTGGATCTACAGAAGTCGGAAGAATCAGTCCTTCGTCTTTCAACTGTCTTTCAATCACTGATGTTGGATCACGCACTCATCATAAGCCATAATCATACCCCATGTCTTATAATGGGCATAGTAGTCGTACGTATCGGCTTGGATCCCAGTAGCAATCTCGGGCTCGTCGACAGCAATGCGGAAGGCTAGTTCGCTCCCCGTGATATTTCTAAGATAGGCCACATATTAGTCTGTTAGACGATATGGTGTATGTAATTGAAATGACTCTTGGTCATAATAATAGAGCCCGGAGGCTACGATCCGCTCATTCGCCATTCCTTCGATGTGCCACGAGCCACCCTTATACTCTGGATTCTCGGCAGTCTGACAGAAGGATAGATAAGCGCAGAGCATTGTCTAACACTATTGCAAAGCCCTCACAAGATGGATATTCGCGAGCTTAACTATGACTTGCATAGTACGTCCACGAAGAGAAAAGACGTTTTCACGTTCCTCTAGTCCACCTGTATAGCCATCCTTGGGCAATTGTGGCAGACCAACGATTTTGTTCTCCTCCCAAACGTTCACCATGTACTCGTCCATCTGATTGTAATAATCCTCAGCGTCCTCATTCTGCGGGTGATTAGGATCCACCTCTTTTAGAGGCAGGTAGTTACCCGGGAGCCGCTGAGGAAGCGGATTGAGCATATCTGTCAGGACATGGTCAAAGAGTGGAACGAAGGCACTAAGGATGCCTTCAACTGTCTCATAGAGTTCCGAATGAGAAGGATGCAAGTTGTTGATGTACCCGAGTGCTTTGACTTTCCCGTCATCGGAGACCGAGAAGTCTGTCGGAAGCCACTGGAATCGTTCAGAGCGAAGCGTCGGTTGGCGGTCTCGAATAAATTCTGGTACCATCAAAGGCTTGGGTTCAGGACCAGGTTTTTCCTGACTGCCCGAATGTGAGCGAGGGATTGCAAGCGTACGCCCGTAGACGACACAGTGAAGTGAAGGATGAACGAGGTCAAGAACCTGATCGTTCGAGCCTGGATGCCAATCTTTCTCAGAGTTGGGAACATTCTCAAGAACTGATACGCCTCTCTTCAAGCGTTCGCGGAGCTCTTCATTGATGAGGCTATCTGAATGCCATATACCGTCAAAGCAAGAAACCTACAAGTTAAAGAGTGATTTCAATTGACGGAGCTGAGTGAATCAGATTCATTCTTGCCTGTATTCCTGTCTCCTCGTCACGTAGCTTCGCGTAACCATCCAACTCATCCAGTACATAATCGACCTCTTTCTTACTCAGTTTGACGACAGAATCCTCTTCGTTCCTTGATCCCGCTGCGAAGTGTCGAGGTGCTTCGTCTAGCGGGACAAGCATCGTCGCACTCTCAATCCAAACCATCTCTGTGTTGAGCGCTTCCGCGCGCCATCGTGCTCGTATTCCTGAATCCTTGTATTTCTTCTACCACTCGGACTTTGACCTGATACTGGCAGACAGTCTGACCATCAGTAGTTCATTCAGCTATAATCGATCGAAAAACATTCACATGGTTTGAATCAAACGTGAACTGAAGCGATCGTACCGTTCGTGGAGGAGGAAGCGACCACTCCGATATTCCAAATACATCCGGGAAGGACGCCGTGGCCGGATTATGGAGCGCTCTCAACATTGCGATGTGCTAGATGATGGTAGTAACAGGACGATGGAACATCATTGTGTGTTGACATGGCTATATATATGTGCGCTCCCTGAATGTCTATAGCTGACCAGGCAAGAAATAATTGAAAATAGGCAAAGGAACCAATACTTTTTAGGAAGAGTGCCCTGACGATCAGCACTACTGGGCTGGACTGGACTTCGCCAAGAGATGCGCCGAAGCCGCCAAACTAAAGGACCAAAGAGGAATATAATCACAACTGACTCGGCACAATCGAGAAAATGACAGGAAATAATTATAGCATTCTGATCTGTATCAAAACAACGTAATAACAGTTATGACATCCCAATCATCAATGGGTCGAATGACTACATTTTCAGCATTGGGGAGATCACTATAGTAACTACATACGTCGTCAGCAGTCCTTACCTTACATTCCGATCTAAATACAGGTGATTCCCAAAAGTCTTCGGCCCCCTGTTTTTGGTAATTGATCGACGCTCGTCATAGACCTACACTTTTAGCCATCCCACTTCACATTTTCATTCGGAAAAGTTTCCTGAAAATAAGTATGAGTCAGATGCCACCAGAAGGCCGAAAAAAGATAGAGATGTTGATATAAATGTTGTGCAAAGGTGAAGTCGCGTCTCAAGCAGACAGGAGTGGAAGGATCGACGCATGTCTGACACACCATCTGTGCTCGCTTCTCCTTGACACCACATTTCTCTCTTGAACCTTTTCTCCAAGAAATAAAACCAAGTACTTCCCATATTAATTGAGAAATGCAGATTTATGAAAAATATTTCTTGCTGTAGACAAATAGCCAAGTCTAGTATGAACGTCGATCACTTACCATAAACGGGGGGCCGAAGACTTTTGGGAACCACCTGTATATTCTATTGGACTCGAGACGTACTCACTATCTTCAAATTAGGCTCAAATACGGAGGCGCATAGACTACAGTGTTTCGGAGCCGAGAGTGTTGTGATAATCCCGTTCGTCCGTAGGCATTCTTCGGACGACAATTACCCCACCATGCGCTAGGCACAACACAACTTGAGAGCAAATGAAATCCAGAACATCTGGCACGTGACAGACCGTGATGCTCAGGCTTCGATGAATCATCCATCCACCGGCCGGGACTCCATTTACAGTCTGTTACTTGTTGGTCTTCTCATCGATGTCCAAACGATGTCGGGTAACCAATGAGAGATACTGAATAAGGTGGACCGCATCCCTATTTTAGTATCAATTTTACCACCAGCCCGAGCGGGTTGCTGTGGCTCTGTATACAAGAACAGAGTTACTAAGAGACGTGAGACAGATTGGCTTGGTTTGAAGACAGATTTGAAAGGATGTGAGACTGTCGGCCGTTTGTTGAGAAGGGACGACGAGGAGATAAATGTATAAACGAAATGAAACCGTGGGAATTTCTCACGTATGCCCTACTCCTGGCCGATTGAGGGCGAGACGCGGGCCGAGCCGTCGATAAAGACTCAGACTCACCGCGCCTGCTGCGGTCGACCTTTGCCCACCCACCACCCACCATTTACTCACCACTACTACAACTTTATTAGACTGCTATCAGTTAGACATGGCAGGCGCAGAGTCACAGTTCCCAATTGACCTGTCCAAGTTCAAAAGGTTCGCATTGCCCGTCGATGTTGCCGATGCTCTCCGCTCTTCTTACTGATGGGTGAACGATACTAGCATCAAACTTGACCCTTCAAAACCCCAGCTCTCCGATGCAGAGCGCTCAACACTCAAGGATAATATCCAGCTCTTGCGAGATGCTATCGTCCTTTTCACTGCGACCGGTGCTGCCCGTGGTGTGAGCGGTCACACCGGTGCGTCGATCAACGCGCATATAGTCTGTTTAGCATATTCTCACCTCTTGATCCAGGTGGCGCTTATGACACTGTTCCCGAAGTCGCCATCCTTCTTTCTCTCTTCAAGTTCAGCGACAAGTTTCATCCTGTCGTGTTCGATGAGGCCGGTACGATTCTCTCTTGACTTGCTCCAACTTTTTGCATCATACTAATTTCGCTTTACGTAGGTCACCGCGTGGCGACTCAATATCTACTTTCCGTCCTCGAAGGTTCGCTCCCCGCTGAGCATCTGCTTCATTACCGTGCTGCATACTCTAAGCTTCCGGGTCACCCCGAGCTCGGTCTTACTCCAGGAGTAAAATTCTCTTCTGGCCGTCTCGGTCACATGTGGGCAATGGTCAACGGGGTGGCACTTGCCAACCGTGATAAGACAGTGTTCATGCTCGGCTCTGATGGCTCGCAACAAGAGGGTGATGATGCTGAGGCTGCACGTCTTGCCGTCGCCCAAGGGCTAAATGTCAAGCTCCTTATTGACGACAATGATGTGACAATCGCTGGTCACCCAAGTCAATATCTCAAGGGCTATGATATCACGAAGACCCTTGAAGGACATGGTCTTAAGGTTATCACCGTCCATGGCGAGGACATTGACGCCCTCTGGGGAGCTGTTTGCGAAATTCTCAGCTATAATGGTCCTGCGGCCGTTGTTTCAAAACGCAAGATGGCACCTGGTATTGCGGCAATCGAAGGCTCTACTCATGGACACGATGTGATTCCCGTCAAAGCCGCAATTCAATACCTTGAGTCGCGCGGTTACCCAGCCGCCATCTCCTCTGACATTCTTCTCAACATTAAACCCACAAGCATCCCATACATTTACGAAGGCTCTAGTCGTGAGAACGCAGCGACTCGTGTGGAATTCGGTGAGGCTGTCTCTCGCGTACTCGACGGCTACTCGAAAGAGGAGAATGCGAAGCGCGTCCTCGTCATTGACTCTGACCTTGAGGGTTCCACGGGACTGAAGGTCATTCACACGAAACACCCGGAGGTCTTCCTCTCTTCGGGTATCATGGAGCGTGGCAACTTCTCTGCTGCTGCGGGTTTCGGTTTCCAGGAGGACAAGTTTGGCGTTTTCTCTACGTTTGCTGCTTTCTTGGAGATGATTGTCTCTGAGCTAACGATGGCGCGTCTCAACAATTGCAACGTTCTCTGCCATTTCTCGCATAGTGGCGGTGAGTATCGTATGGACATAAGCGATATTTTTCTGTTTATTGATCCACTTAATTAGTTGATGAGATGGCCGACAATACTTGCCACTTCGGTATCAACAACTTCTTCGGTGACAACGGCCTTGAGGACAGTCAATCATGGCTATACATGCCTGGAGATGCTTTGCAAATGAACGCCATCGTCAAACGCGTCTTCTTTGACCGCGGTGTCCGCTTTATCTTCTCGACGCGTGCGAAGGTGCCATTCATCTTGAAGCCTGACGGATCCAAATTCTTCGGTGACGGCTACGAGTTTGTCCCTGGAAAGGACGAAGTAATTATTGATGGTACTGCGGGATACGTCGTAACATTCGGTGAGATATTGTACCGCGCGTATGATGCGGTATTGCGCGCCCGTAAATTTGGCATCGATGTTGGATTGATCAACAAGCCGACGCTTAACATCGTTGATGAGCAAATGATCAAGAAGGTTGGCTCGAGTCCGTTCGTACTTGTTGTCGAGTCGCAGAACCAAAAGACCGGAGTGGGTATTCTTTTCTTACGTTTTCTCACGTCATTGCTGATCCATCCGTTTGGACATTAATTAGCTTGGCTCAAGATTCGGCACGTGGCTCCTTGAGCGCAACCTCCACCCGAAGTATGCGCATCTCGGCACCATCAAGGAGGGTTGCGGTGGTCTTCAGGAACAAATCCCGCACCAGGGTCTTGATCCGGAATGTACGTGTCCTCTTGACTCCCCCGTCACTTCTAGTTATTAAACCCTTACCCCAACCCAACAGCGATCATCACCAAGATCAGGAGTCTTTCGCAGTAAACTCTGCGCCGCTCTTTACTCAGCCGCGCTTCCACCTTACTGTACTTCCACATTTGATCATTAGACTTTGCAGTCGGAAGGTACATAGAGAGTTCAGGAGGGCGAGGACACTATTCTTGCTTTGAAAACCCCGATTGAAAGTAGAACTTGTTTTGTACACTAATTCAGATAAATGAGAAAGGCAAAATATGTATTCTTTCCCCCATAAAATGAGCATGGGTTTTATAGCGTGCGGAAACTTGCAGTTCAACGAATGTAAAACCCGACTTGACTTGATGTGTCTGCAGCTGGAAGTTCTCGGTGCTACCATAGTATTCTACAAGAAAGAGAACAAAGTATAAGAAAATATGCGAAAATATCGCCCCCACTATACAGAACGAGATAGAGAGCCTCACTGAATATCCGTAGCCGGTATGTACCTTTCTATTGTGCATACACGATTGATATATATTGTCCGGGCTCTCGGTAACGTTCAGAGGTCAAGTGGATTGACGTCCGGGGACGGTCCTGAAATGATTGTCTTGATGACACCCTTCGTCTGTCCCTTCTCGTCGATGATCTTCCCGGCACGAGTTACTTCAAAGGCAGTAACAGCATATTCGAATTTAAACCTTCGTGGGATACAGTAAACGCAGGTGAACGTGAAGAGCATTTGGCTTAGGCTCGCCTGTGAGTGGCCAGAGGCTTAAGGTCGACTTTGCCTGATGAAGCAAGGGCAAGAGCGAGCTGGTAAACACCAGGTTTATTACTGAAGTATGAGCATCGTGTCTTATTAGTTGAAAATTGGTGACAAGCTTACACCGTATGCATTCGATCCTGTCGCTTTCGGCTCTTTGGCAATCAGAGTCGAGATTGGGATTTGCACGTTTTCGGGACCGATTCCAACCTTTGCAAACGATCAATACCAATCGAATTTCCAGAATTCATGGGTAGATTTTACCGACCTGAACGAATGTACCTCCTACCTTTATTGCCAAGAATGCTATTTGGATGCAAGTCTCCGCCCCGGTCGCATCAATAACGAGATCAAAGCTTTTAGTTCCTCTCTTTGAATCCAATGGTATTTTTCATCAGCTCCACAACTCTCTTAGCGTAATCCGCTTTCTTTTTATCCTTCCCCTTCGGAGGAGGTAAGAATGTTTCCGTAGCGGCATACTGTTTCGCAAAATCGAGCCGGGAGGCGATAATATTAACTGCGACAATTTCCATTTCACCTGACGCTCTTGCGACGACCATGAAAAGGAGTCCGATAGGACCAGCTCCGAAGACGAGAACATTCCTTCCATGACGGAACTTTCCTACATTCCATACTGCGTGCACTGCTACCGAGAGCGGCTCTAGCCAGATCATCGGTGCATTTCTTAATCCATTTGAACTAGGTAGTACATATCAGACGCGCGCCATTGCTCCGTCTTCCAGGGTCAAATGGTAGGGTAGCGTATAAAGCATGTCAAAAGGATAGCTGCAATAGCGTTGTAACGTCCCACCGATCAGGACAGCGGACGCGACAATGAGGTTTTCGCAAAGCTGAAGTTGTCACGTAAATTGAACAGTCCAGTTGCATTGACAATCTCCGAAATAATTCATCTCGTACTTTCCGCTCTTGCACTCATCACAAGGACGGCACTTGCGAACTGGTTCCGCTGCGACTCGATCGCCAATTTCAACATTTTTTATGTTTGCACAAGCTACTCACGCCGTCAAGACCCATACTGAAGCATGTTTATAATTAGACCATTTCCTTTACTACAACTCCGGAGAATTCATGTCTGAGGGTCTGCAAACATGAGTGACAGGCTCAATCAATGATTGGGTAGCACAACGTACGAAGGGTTTTGTACTGACTATACTTGTTATCACACCATCCACATACAGTATGGATGTAGCTAAGTCGCAAAATATCATTTAAGTGCTTGACAGACACGTATTGCTCACGTCTGAGCCACAGATTCCTTAACGGGGATACGACCGTGAGCTTCAACAGCAAAACAAACAGAACTCGATATCTCACCAGTCTTTTTGACCTCCACAAGCAAGCACCTCATCCTGAAGCACTACGATCATGTCAATACCTTGATGTTGGATATATCTGGTTTACTTAGGTATCGGATTTGGTCCAAATGTTGCATCCAATGAGCCATTCAAGGCGAATGCCGTGTTTTCCAACATGTTCTGTGAGGCGGTCATAGAATGACAGGAAATAATGGGGCAAGATTCAAAAGAGACATGTGCAGTATTATGCTCATTTGCGACAGGATACCAGAATTCGATTATAATGGGACTGGTCCAGGTGACTATGATAGGACATACAATATCGCGCCAAGGGTCCGATTTCAGGTGATAAGCTCACTTGACAAAGACAAGAATTGAGTCAGACTCATTACGATGGAAGTGCATTCCAAGTCCCATCTCACCTCCCCTTCGTCTCCTGTCTATACTCGTGTTCATTGATTAGACCTGTAGCTGCATACTAACTGAGGTATCTTGCTGATCTTCAGTACGTGAGTTGAACGAAGAGAGTTATAGGAAACCCGAACCCGTCCAACTCTGTCCGACTCTATAAACTGGCAACACGATACTCCCCCCGACATCTATCGGAATTCAATGATGTGAATTCCCCATAGGAAGGATCGCTCGTACGTTATTTTGAGCGGTGCGACGCACGCGTGTACAGTACAGCAACGGCGTCCCCAAGTTGGAGAACACACAATTCAGATAAACGCCAGGAAAAACATATACGCTTTCTTTTCAAGCAATTATCATCTTTATATGTCGTCGGGACCTGAGGTGATTTTCTTGATGTTATTCCTAGTTTGGTCTTTCTCAAACGTATGTTCCTTCCTGCGCAGACGATTGGTTTCGGACGGAATAGCAGCATCGTAATACCTAGATAACAACCAACATAAACGCAAAAGCAAACATATGATATTAAATAATCTCACCTGTCTCGTCCCCCGCAAGCCCTTTAACTGTTTCTGCCGTGTATCACCTATGAGCAATGATTTGTCCCACTTGCAAATGTGTCAAAATGGACTATTAGAGACGAACGCCGCAGTATCCGACATTCCTTTTCAGCTGAATTCTGATATGATAAGCTATAAGCATGGGACGTCATTACGGTCATAGTAGCAAGGGTCGAAATCGTCTTCGATATTGTTCGGTCCGCGGAACCTAACCATGGCAGTCCACGAGACAGTCCAGTCCATTGCAAGACCAAATGCCTTATCGGAATGACGAGTGTGTCAGGCTCAGAACACAATAATATGATCATTTACTGTCCGAAGAGTCGGAGAGTTAATCTACCACGGATCAGCAATTAAATAAGTCAAGCGAAATGGTAACTCACCCGGATTCCCTGCCTCCGTTATAACGACCACATAACTTCAGAGCCTCTAAAAATGGTTTGATACCATCAAAAGAAGACGGGATTTAATTATTGCCTGCTCTATGATTTATACAGTCATTACAAATTCGCTCTCATATTACAGCCGGGTCAACGTCTGGTCCAGAAATAATTGTCTTGATGACATTCCTCGTCTGTCCCTTCTCGTCGATGCTCTTCCCGGCGCGAGTTACTTCAAAGGCAGTAATAGCATCCTCAAATTTAAATCTTCGTGGTACAAAATAAGCGAGGAAGAACGTATGCAGAATGTTTAGTGACGATTCACCTGTGAGTGACCAGAGGCTTAAGGTCAACTTTGCCCGATGAAGCGAGGGCAAGGGAGAGTTGGTAATCGCCAGGCTTATATACCGAAGTATGAGCATTCGTGCCTTGCTTAAAAATTGGTTATAAGCTTACACCGTATACAATAGCTCCTGTTGCTTTGAACTCCTTGGTGATCAGAGTCGTAACTGGGACTTGTATCTCCCCAGCGCCGATACCAACCTGAACAAGTGGTCGTGATGTCAATCAAAGTTCGACCATTCAAAAAACGATTTGAACTGACCTCGACGAATGTACCTCCCGTCTTCACAGCCAGGAATGCCATCTGTATACAAGTTTCTGCTCCAGTCGCATCAACAACGAGATCGAAGCTCTTGGGTCCTCTCTCTTTGAATCCAATAGTATTCTTCATCAGCTCCACGGCTCTCTTAGAGTAATCCATATTCTTTTCATCCTTCCCCTTCGGAGGAGGTAAGAATGTTTCCGTAGCGGCATACTGTTTCGCGAACTCGAGCCGGGAGGCGTTAATATCAACTGCGACAATTTCCATCGCACCCAACGCTCTTGCGACGGCCATGCAAAGGAGTCCGATAGGACCGGCTCCGAAGACGAGAATATTCCTCCCACGACGGAATTGTCCTACATTTGATACCGCGTGCACTGCTACCGAGAGTGGCTCTAACTGGAATGTCGGTGCATTCTTTAATCTATCTGAGCTGGGAAAACAAAACGAATGCGTACCACTGCTCCGTCTTCTAGCGTCAAATGGTCGGGTAACTTATAAACTGTGTCAAAAGGATAACTGAAATAGCGTTGCAGTGTTCCGTCCACCGGGAAAAGTGACGCGACAGTTAAACGCTCGCAAAGCTGACGATACCTAGTAAGCCGTATATTCCGTGTTGTGTTACTGGCCTCCACGAATCGCTCACCTGGTAATTTCCGCCCTTGCACTCATCACAGACACGGCAGTACCGAAGCGGTTCCATTGCAACTCGGTCGCCTACTTGAACGTTTTTTACATTTGCACCGACTATTCATGCTGTCAAAACCGAGTTTGAAACATGGATGTAATTAGACCCTTTCCTTTTACTACGACTCCGGAGGATTCATGTCCAAGGACCTACGGACAATGAATGACAAGCACAACGACCGGGAAATATGGCGTACGAGTGGCTTTGTGTTGGGACCTAAAAGTTTACCCTCCACATACGAATGCACCTTACAACGTATTTAAGTACGGGACACATTGTTTGAAAAACACATTTTGCTCACGTCCGAGCCACAGATACCTTGACGGAGATGCGACCATGAGTTTCAACGACAAAAATAACAAGACTCGATATCTCACCAGTCTTTTTGATCTCTACAAGCACATCATCCGGAGGCACTGCGATGATAATGTTAATATCTGGCGTTCGACAAATCTGGTTCACTTACGATCAGGTATCGGATTCGGTCCAAATGTTACATCTAATGGGCCATTCAAGATGAATGCTGTGTTTTCCAACATGTTCTCTAAGCTGGTTGGGGTGAGGCTCAAAGACGGGGACAAGCACAGGATATATATCTGTGTAGACGAGATACCGAAATCCAGATCACAGGATGAGTAGTCAGCTGACTATATGTCGGGAGTGAACACTCCGAGCTCCCGAGCGATAAGCTCTGATGGGCAAGAATTGAGTCAGATTCAACGACAGAAGTGTAGATACAATGCAAGGCACATCGGAGTATCGCATGTAATGGCTCCAGCTCACCGTTATTCCTGCGTCGCAGACTCTGTACTCTCCTTCCTGTTTTCATCTCGCGCGCTACTTATTTGATCCTCCGTTGGCATCTCAAGTGAAACACCTTGCGAAAATTTTCAGTACGTGAATTGGGCGAAGGGTGCTACCAGTCCGTTCGAATTCGTCAGATCTAGATGCCGTAATTGGTAGATCTCGAGGTATCGGACCGATCCACATATGTACTACTCATGGCTTCCGCATGATGAGAATGCACAAAACGGGACAAGCCATGCTGAGCGGTTATTTGTACCGTACATACCGCGACAACTTTAGTCATCATGCGTCATGCATATGGTACTCGGCTCAAGCCGGAGATATGTGATATTACATAATTCTGTTTTGAATTTGAGAGGATAGAATAGATTCACACACATTTTACATATTTGCTCTCCCACCAATGATTTACCTTTATTTAGATATTGTCAGGATCAACGTCTGGACCTGAGATTATCGTCTTGATGACATTCCTAATCTGGCCTTTTTCATCGACATTTTTTCCGGCGCGAGTCGTTTCGAAAGCTTTGGCGGCGTCCTCAAACCTAAACCTTCAAAGACGTGAGTCGAAATTCTGAGAAAAATAGGCAGACAAATAATAACTTACCTATGAGTTACAAGGGGTTTGAGGTCAATCTTGCCAGATGCAGCGAGACTGAGCGCAAGAGGGTAATCACCAGCCTATGAAGTTCCAGAACGTAACTTCAACTAGAAAAAAAAACATCATAGATTGATGAGCTTACACTATAGCAAATAGATCCCTTTGCCGTCAATTCTTTCACGATAAGGGTCGTAATCGGGATCTGGACTTCTAAAGCGCCGAACCCGACCTGGGTAAATAGGCTATGTTTAGACAATTACCAAATATATTGAAACATGTAAACTTACTTGAACAAATGTACCTCCAATCCTCACCACTAACAATGCCATTTGGATACAAGTCTCCGCTCCGGTCGCATCAAGTACCAGATCGATGCTGTTGGGACCCCGTTCTTCGAGTCCGAGTGTGTTCATCATCACTCCGGCGGCCTTCTTGGAGTATTCCATCTTTTTCTCATTTGCCTCCTGGAGTGGGGGAAGAAATGTGTCCGTGGCGGCGTAACCCAACGCAAACTCGAGTCGAGCGGGAACAATATCAACGGCTACTACGCGTGTTGCACCCAGAGCGCGTGCAACAGCCATGCAGAGCAGACCGACGGGACCTGCACCAAAGACTACGACATTTTGTCCTGCGCGCAGTTTCCCTATATTCGACACGGCATGCACGGCTACCGACAACGGCTCCATCTGATAAGAGGAGAAATAACTACGAAAACCATTAGTGACATGAAACTATCAGAGGCATACCATTGCTCCATCTTCAAGTGTGAGATGATCGGGCAATTTATAAATCATCTCAGACGGGAACTTGTAGTAACGCTGAAGTGTTCCATCAACTGGAGTTGCTGATGGAAAGACCATATGTTCACAAAGCTGAAATCAGGCAGACGATCAGATGCCTTTGTCTATTTCAAAATAGAGGAAGATCCGTTTCTGACATTGTATTTTCCGCCCTTGCATTCCGAACAAACTCTGCAAGTCGATCCCGGTTCCATCGCAACGCGGTCTCCAATATTCGCATTCTTCACATCTGTTCCGACTGTTGACGAATATTATAATCTCTCTGTTTATACATATTTGGGCCGCAACTTTCCTTTCACTACTACGCCTGATGACTCGTGTCCAGGCGCCTAATGCCGGAAACTGAGAATTCTCGCAGAGAGTAAGTAGAATAAGATCTTACGAAGGGCTGAGTGATGACTAGTTTTTCTCCCAGTCGTCCTTCCGCGTATAAGGGCACCTAGTTGTTTGTGAGTCTTATCAACCGGCGTCTCCGCGCTAACTAGGAATAAATTTCTCTAGCTCACATCAGATCCGCAGATTCCTAGATGATCGGTCTAGCATTGCGAGGAGCAACACAATGGCAAATTAAGCTCACCAGTTTTCTTCACCTCGACGAGCACCTCGTCTGGACCCACTAAGCGCCATAATAGAATTTGACATAAGCACCGACGTTATAGTAGTAGTGAGTTTCATCTCACACTCAGGAATTGGCCGCTCCGCAAAAGTTGTATCCAGAATACCTCTTAGAAGAAAGGCTTTATTTTCCAGCATTCTGTCAAGGTCACTAGGAATGAAGTCGTCTAGATAGGAGAACAGGAGCCGAGTGGAAACACTGTGAGAAGGCCAGAATAGCGGATCACGAGGCGAGCAAAAGTAGTTGGCAGCTGACGACGGGTTGGACGAGTATAGAACGGAACGCGAGTCATTTCGATACGTGAGAAGAGGCTCATCTATACAAAAATCGGAAGGCCAAGTAAGTAAATGACTGAAGGCTGAGGAAGACGAGGAATCCATCAGGCAGATTCCGCTTTCCAGAAGTAAGATTATTTCGTCATGCGAGATTCTTATGGTATCATCCATTCCTACGCAGCTTCGTCATCGTGCTATTGGTAGTAGGCTTGCGCTAATGTTCTACCAGTGCATTCTTGCTGTCGTCGTCATGTCCGAGTGGCTCGTTGAAGCTTTTCGTTTCAGTTATGTAATGAATATCCCACGGCTCAAACGAGGCCGAGGCAAGTCTATTTATACTCCCTTACTCAACTTTTCCTTCCTTCATATACATGAAGTAGAGGAAAATCTGATGTTTTAGATTGTGTTTTACTGAATGAATGAATGAATGAATGAATGAATGAATGAGCGAAGATGAGCAGGAATCGGTCTTCGCGCTCCAAAGGCCTCAGTGAAAGGGCTAAATTGGAAAACGAGCTCGTTATATTATTAGTAGAAGAGAACTCCGTCTTCTTGACTTGGCATGTCCTTGACGAACACCAAGAAGCATGCGAGAGCACATTATGTTCGTTAGGATCGCTAGTGGTCTGTAATGAGTCAGTACAAGACATTCTAGGTCAATACATTTGAGATCTTTCCCTTACACGACAAAGTCATCAAGAAGCGTAGGCTGGTTGGAGTGATTGATTGAGTTCAAAATCTGCGAACTTGATTATAAAAAAAGAACGAAGTCGTACCGGAGCGGTTAATTCCATGACAAGGTTCACAGCAGAAAGCGCTATAGAACCAGACTAGGTAAGAATCTGATTCCACTCTGGGGTGGTCGTTACTTTACCTGTTATCACACAAAAACACATCCAACCTGTATTAATGGGCTGTTAATAATCCGCACCATGGACAAAAGGAATTGTTGAATTGCTAGACACTTACTCTCTTGATATAATACTTGCATCAAGGCGGTGTTGGCAAGGTCTTCTGGAATACGGTGAGTCTCAAAGACATCCGTGACGAACTCATCATATACATACTATCAGATTGACGTTTAGCTAACAGGAGGATAAATGCGACTATCTCAGGGTCAGTGGAATTCTGCCACGGACACTGGACACTTACAGAAATCGCATACTGTGAACACAATAAGAACACCCCAGTTCCTTTGATCGAAGGTGTACAGGCAACCTGAGGAGTAATGGATCTCTGTCATGACTTCAACAAAGGAGTTAATATGTGTAACGTAAGCCTTTATATGCATTGGCCAGCTGATCGTGATATTTTTCTTACTATGCACAGAGACAAGGTGTTCCGCAGTGAAATAAGCACAGGCCGTAGCCGTACTCTGTATCTGTTATTTCAGACATCGGAACGTTCAAAAGAATAAACTGCAACGACGAACCAGAAACATCGCAACCAACGAGATTCTGAGGAGTTTCTTATGTCCCCAGATTGCATCGGTGCGGAGTAAGAACACGACTACAAATCCGATTAGCAAATATTAGTCCTCATGAAGGTGCGTATTTACATTCAGCTAACATCACTTCTGCGACGCAAAAGACTAAAAAGTTTTTCCATTGTCAACATATATCTGCATGCACGATCCTGGCATCGACTAACCTCCAAATACATCGACCCCGTTTCTACAGCGCTGGAAGTGAAGTCCGTATGAGCAGTCCCATCTACGAGAGAATATACGAACATCGAAATTTTGCTCAGCCAGGATATCTATTTTGTTTCTGGTGAGTTGCAAAAAGTCAACTTCAATTAATTGATGCACGTACAATAAGAGGCGACGGCAACGGAAATGAATGGAAGATATCGATTGAAGAAGAAAAGTATCGAGCTCATAGAGAGCTTTTCTGACCACACGAATTCAATCTACGGGGATACTCGTCAGTATTACCATTTCTCCATAAAAATGTACGCTGACCTCCATATCCAGGGTCACAATATACTCATACATCTAGCAAGACCTGATTCAGCATGGAAAGTGGTTGGAACGGAGAAAATAATCTACCAGGACGGTCAACGCCCCGACTGAGATCGCAGAGTAAGATAATAGAGGAATTAGGACGAGAGGAGTAAATTTCACCTGTAGAATACTAGATGGATATTAGCAAGCGCACAAACGGAGAGGAAGTTTCCATACTCACTCTGCCGATGAGGACATCCCAGACTTTCCCTGTCAGATTGGCAGCATCCATACCTATCTTGTGGAATGCTCCAACTCGAAGGGCTGGAGGAGAACGGGCTTATATACTATACTCCTCTCTAGTAATATCAGATGTTCGAAGTAGGGACGTGGTCATTACCCAAACTTCTGTGTTGCAGGTCGCTGTTCTGGTGCTTGATACATCGAGGATCGTGAGACGATCAGGTTCGAGAACCGATGGAGCGGAGTTGGAGTCAATAGTTTACTGTTTCCTGCAAAGTTCACCCACGGTGATGCACAGATCATCAACAACAAGAACGAGGCGTATTGATCAGCTAACTCGAAGTGTTTCCAAAACGTTTGTCGGATGGGATTTTCGTGACTTTGTGAGTATCGAGATCAAGCACAGCACACCCATGATAGACTGCCGACTTCAGAAGTCGGTCTGACAACGATCTATCGCAGTAGCGCCTCTTGCTAGCATAGATGATGGAAAAGCCGTAGATCACCGTGGATAGTTTGTTACCAAGGAACATATGTTCCGTACCGTCACTGAACGTTACGCTATCATGTGGTGACTTCGGAACAGCTGGAAAAATAGAATATATAGGTTTCGAAACCACGTCAACAGTAATCGGCGTCTTCTCTATACCAATAAGAATGTCACGACGTCAAAATGATTCAAGCTTGATTCAGAGAGCACTGGGGTCCACATCTGGACCAGAAATGATCGTTTTGATAACGTTCTTGCTCGTCGACGCTCTTTCCGGCACGGGTCGTTTCGAATACCAAGCTGGAGTCTTCGAACTTGAATCTGTGCGAACTAATGAGCCATGAGTCAACGCCGAGAAGAACGGGGATCAGGCGCCTATGCGTCACGAGTGGCTTAAGATTGATCTTGCTTGACGAGGCAAGATCCAGTGCAAGTAGGTAGTCACCCGGCTAAACTATCTAAGCTCAGTTCTAGTATAATAGGCTTCTGAGCTTATGCCGTAACACAGAGAACGCTTGACTATCAGTTCCTTCACTTGGAGCATGGTGATAGGGATTTGTACTTGCGGAGCGCCAAACCCAACCTTGGCGAATACAGAAGATGCCCTCATTTCCTAAATAAGGAGAATAACTTTGACCGACCTGAACGAATCTGCCTCCACTCTTCGCAACAAGAAATCCTATTTGGATACAAGTCTCCGCATCCGTCGCATCAACTACTAGATCAATGCTCCTGGACCCTTGATCCTCCAACTCGAATGCATTCTTCATTGTTTCCGCCACTCTCTTGGAATATTCCATCTTGCGCTCTCCCTACTGCCGGGCTGGTGGTAGAAATGTGGCGGTGATGGCGCAATGGCTTGCGAACTTGAGCCGTGCAGGGACTATATCAGTAGCGATGACTTGCATTGCTCCGAGAGTTCAAGCTACCGCCATACACAGAAGTCCAATGGGTCCAGCTCCAAATACAACTACGTTCTGGCCAGCTCGTAACTGGCCTTGGAATGACACCGCATGAACCGCAACTGATGAAGACTCCAACGTATCAAGAAAGTAATGTTTTCCGTAGGACTTGAGCCATATGTAAAGAGCGTAGTCATGTGGAAAGTTGCGTACCATGGCGCCATCTTCAAGAGAAAGATGATCGGGCAATTTGTGAGCGTAATCTTCAGGAAGCTTGTAATATCGCTGTAGGGTTCCATCTATCGGATGCTTTGATGCTAAGATTGTGTATTCGCAGAGCTGATAGTGAACCAATCAGCCTCTCATTGCTAAAGTAACACTGCAAGAAGAATCGGACTTGGTATTTCCCGTTCTTGCAGTCAGTGCAGACGAGGCACTTTGAAGCTGGCTCCATCGCAACGCGGTCACCGGGCATGATATCTTTCACGTCCGCTCCGCCTGAGTAGAAGGGTCAAGATCTCATCTATGACATTAGAACAAAAGTATTTCATTTTATTACTATTCCAGAAGATTCGTGACCCGGAGCCTGCAGACATTCAGCATCCGGGACAGCGGCTAGAGGAGCAAGCAAAGGGCTCACGAAGGGGCGAGTAACTATATTGTCTTGAAGATGACCTTCTGCATAGAAGTGTAGCTGAGTAGTGGTAAGATTGGGATTGATACCTGCTCACATCGGATCCACAGATACCTGACCGGACGACAGGAGCGTGAGTGTAATCAGAAGCCAGATACAAAGTGAGCTTTGAATATCTCACCGGTCTTCTTTACCTCCACCAGCACCTCATCGGGCGCCACTGGTTTCATTATAGGGTTAAGATGTCTCATGGAGATGGGGTTTCTCCACTTACGTTCTGGGATCGGCCTCACTGCAAGAGTAGCATCCAACGCTCCATTCAGAATAAAAGCATTGTTTTCCAACATGTTTCTCGTCTCAAATACCAACTCAGGGGAGGTGGGGAAGGAAACAGAGAAGTAAGTAAGACGTATGTGGAGACGCTGGATCACGCGACACGCAACAGACAAAGCAGCTGATCCGAGAGGCCAGTGACTTTCCCCTGTCTTACCAGACCAGAAAGTATAACGTTCAGGATTTACATCTCGTATCGCATATCCGACCGGAATAGCAAAACGTATACTATGAATGCGAAGGCCACATTCATGGGCAGTCACTTCTTAAGGGGAAGGTAATAAACGAGGAATGGACAGATAAGCATTAAGAAGTGTACTTGATCCGAAACGTGAGCTTAGAGATCTCCGTAGTGACCAAGACTCAAGAAAAAAAATACATTCGGGAAATGCGAAGTTTGAGCAGCGTCACGGTCGTGGTTGTGTTGAGAAGAAAAGAAGGAAGTCAGATTTCCAGTTTAATTAGTCAGTATTCGTTTATGTAAATCCGGTTATAGCCGGCTCTATCTGACCGGTCCGGAGCAGAAAATCTCAGTCCTGTCTGCCAGTGGACGGGAAACAGGAAGGCGTCGTCTTTGCACGCTATACTTCCCTCCCCCTGTTTAAGAGCTCACGATCTTCCATTTGCGACCATAGTCACAGCATGTATCCGTCTCATATTTGCGGACACCAGTTTAAGTTCCTTCCCTCTCCTGTGCGGGCGACAGTACTAGAATTCAAAGTGAATTACATTGATTTAAAAGAGGGGCCAAATGATGTAATTCCAGAATTCCTTGCCGTTCTTCCTGGTGATGGATTTTGCTTCTTTTCCGGAATTCTTTCGCTACGGGTCAGCAATAGATAAGGAGACTAGTCTATAATATCTTATTCGAACTGGGAGACGCAGAGCTTCGTATGAGCCTTCAACAAGATTGTTAGCGGAACCATTCAGAATTTCATACACACGTAGACTATAGAGCCCCTTACTCGACTGATGGAGCTGGAGAGAAGAAACCATTCAAGAAAAGGGATGGGCAGGCATGAGACAGATTGCATCGGAAGAATCATCAGTCCCAGCTATGGCTGCGGTCAGTATTGATCCTTGGCTTGTTTGAGAAATGGGGCTCCTTCGTTTCACAGTGGGACTGTCGTCTTTCTGAAGACAAGATAATTGATCTTCAAAGATAACAGAGGAATGCAAGTCGGCGGATTCCGCGAAAACATGTCATCTGAACACGAGACTAGAGAAAACAACTGTCGCGAGGCAGAACTGGCTTCTGGTTGCAGAAGAAGCAAGGAAATGAGAACAGTTGGCGACGCACCGCGGAGGAAGCTTAGATACAAAAGTACTTGTCCGACGTACGCTCCCGCGATAACACTAAGGTAATAGAACCGGTGCGGGTTACTAAATCCCTCTTCAAAATGAAGGATTACTCCGTTCACCTGATTTCGAAGAGTCCATTCAGTTTTGTCGGATAGACTTTGAATGTCCATTAGTAGGGAGATCCCACCGAGGTTAGACCTATCTCTGCGATTCTCTTACGGTTCCGAGGTGCCTCGCCAGATTTCAACCGGAGTGTTCACCAGACCACACTGCATCATACTATGTTGAAGACGCCTCGGCTCGGAGTGCAACTGAGGACAGCGTTAGTGATTAGTAAAGTAGAAGATTCAAGAGAGTCGGCGGATGAGTTAGGAAGCGATCGGCGATTTCACTTTGAATGATCGACGTACAAGTGACCTCGGCCGAGAGTGACGCGTCGCACAACTTGCATTGTTGTGATGCTCACCATAGAAACAACGTTAGCGCTGCTGCAAGGCTGAATTGCTGACTGTGTTCCGTGTCTTGATGCGGAGCGGTGGCAAGACGGGAGAATTGGTATCGGACCGCTCGGAAGACGGAGAGCGGGCCGGGCAAAATAGTTATAAAGCGCTTCCGCATGACCGATACCGATAGATTTATATTACTCGTCCGTTCTTTTTGGCGGTCTCTTCACCTTCAAGACCCCATTGTGGCCATGGCATTCAACGGAAGACATGTAAATGGGACCTCTAATCTCCCTGTGCGCGGCCTCAAGCCAGGCATTTACGCTCCAATACCTACGTTCTTCCACCCCGATTCTGAAGATTTAGGTGTGTATTATAGCATTGAATGTATCGATGAACGGCGAAACTGAAATTATTGCAAGATTTGCCAAGTTTCGAGGCGCATGTTGTTCGCATAGCTAAGGCTGGTGTCGGGCTTCTTCTAAGCGGTTCCATGGGCGAAGCTCACCATCTCACAAATGATGAACGAGCAACGCTCATACGCTCCGCTCGAAGAGCTTTAGATGACGCAGGATTCGAGCATGTCCCTATCATTTCTGGGGTAGGCAGTGGATCAACCCGCTCAGTCGTGCAGCTAGGGAAGGAGGCTGCAGACGCGGGTGCAGACGCAACTATAGCTATTCTTAGCGGGTATTATGCCGCTTCCCTCGCGTCCGATCGGAAGGCTCTCAAGACCTATTGGACAGAAATATCTGAGAAGAGCCCTATACCTGTAATCATATACAACTGTGAGTCTTGTGTGTTACGTTCTATGATTCATAGCGTATTTAGTTAATCCAAATTTACTTCCGTGGGTGCTTTGACGCGTCGTACGAATCACCATGCCTTTATTCTATTGCATGGCAGACCCCGGAGCAGCTGGCGGCATAGATTTGGACTCGGAGCTCATAACTGACCTAGCGAAGGAATGCCCTAATTTGGCTGGCGTAAAGCTAACATGCGGCAACGTGGGCAAACTCACGCGCATCTGCGAGACGGTGTCTGACAAGTCATTCACTTTGGCTCACCCCCGGAAAAACGACGCGTTTCCGTTTCTCGTCCTCGGCGGTTATGCAGACTTCCTGCTTCCTTCTACCTTCTCGAATGCTCACGGGGCCATCACGGGTCTTGCGAACATCGCCCCAGTATGTTCTATCCGCGCAGTGATGTCATATCGAAGACCTTCTAACGGTTTTCTAATTCCCGATAGTACACACTTGTGAGGTTATTTGAGCTCTCCACGGCCGCCGTATCGGACCCTTCGGTGTTGCCTGAGGCACAGCGCCTACAAGGAATAACCGCGCGTGCAGATGCTACAATTGCTAAAGCGGGAATCTCGGGTACCAAATACATCTTACAGAAGTTGTATGGCTACGGAGGTGCACCGCGTCGGCCTCTGTTGCCATTAGAAACCGCTGTTGGGGAGGCGCTCTATTCGCATCCGGATACGGTGGCGATAGTCGCTCTTGAGCGTGAGTTAAGCAAGAAGCTGTGAATTTGGCAGGGCAGAAAGTCGAACATGTATTCTATTTTATTTTATTTTCTTCATCGGATAGATCAAAACGCGGCTAGACTTGAAATGGCACAAACCTCGTCATGCTTAGATAGCTACAGGATGGATATGTGTCTTCTCCGCAGTCTGAAGATGTTTATCCGAAGCACCGAGCTTCATGGGAGAAGAGCGAAGTCTAGAAGACGGTATTCCGATTGCTATGTAGCTACTGGTCAATGCCACACATCTACTGGAGTAAACACGTATGTCACGCGACTATATCCTTCATCAAGCAGTACATACACGGAACAAGTCGTCTTCCGTCTTATTGTCAGGCAGATAAACAGTAAAGGGGACATCACCGGCCGGTAGCTCCTCACTTAATCTCGACACTCGGGTGCTCACCCGTACGGAAATAATTGATTCCTTCAGTGCAGATGACCGATAAGAGGAGATGTCGGGATACGGAACCGTTTACCGATATCACAAGATGAATGCGATGTGCTCTTATGAAATTGTTTCTTACGGTAGTATGTGCAGTACTAGCACTGGTGAGATGTCTTGCCAAGGCGGCCGACACGGCAGAGCTGTGCGGAGGATGAAAAACTAAATCAAAGCGAATCTCACTTGAAGCAAGAGATTTTTCCACGATCATGACATGTATACGATCCATATCTTACTGGTACTCATCACCCCATCTGATTCTTTGAATGTTCATATGTTTTGTCTTGTCTTGTTTTGGTCTTCTGGTGGCCCGCTTCCATATTCAGCATAACGACTTCCGTTTTGAGCGGATCATGTGACCAGACCTCATTTTTCTTAGCTCGTGAAGAATTTCCCACTACCAACTTTGCATCTTTCCGCCAAACAGGTCATGGCTTTCTTTCGAAGAACGCAACAAATTTTTCACCATGCAACAATCTTTGAGAGAGGCCTTTCAGCTCTAGACGCTAGGTGACCAGTACGTTAGAGTACTGATCTCCGCACTATACTCTGGTGGAAAAGGACATGCCACGTACTGATGATATGAACGGGGAGAACGGGGAGCAAACGGAAACGTGAAATGGTGTCTCGTTGTGATACCTATGTCCTCCGATCATAGAATCATGCGAGCTGAGATATTCTGCATAGTTCACCGGATATTGTATGTCCGGCCTACTGGCTAAATCCGCGTTCTATAAGATCTTTTGTAAAAAATCTCCATCTGCACGGAGTGCTGTCTCTCCGTGTGCTCAGTGGTACACAACGTTGAGTCCGTTGACCGAGACTGTATCTCCGTCACAGGGTACAATCAGCACAGCATTCTTGCGTTAATATACACCTGAGGTGAAGAGTAGCTTCGAGATGTGATGGATAGAGACGACTGGCATGGTTGCCTGAGAGCCTAGCTCAGGCGGAACTAATCGTAGCCAACCTCTTTGTTCGATTATACTTTCCGATCGCATTGGAGATCGATGGCATCAGTGCATCTTCAATTAGTCGTTCTGTTCTGCCATGGTCTTGTTCTACCGGAAGGTTAAAAGTTAGGCTCCTTAGACGATGCTTGAATGAGGCAATCCACTCGTTTGCCCTCCTCTTACCTCTCCTTCGCCATACACGTCACTCCTTTCAAATGTCTTCCATTCGTTCCCTTCATTCGGCTTTCCAGCCATCTTTTGGACCAGCCTCGGGCTTGCCTGCTACAGTGACAGATGCTCACCTCGTTCAGGTGAGTTCAGATACTTCGTTCTGGATCGGAAATGTCCATTGACCATTACACCATCCAGTACGCGATTCGTGCGCTTGTATTCTTTGACTCGCCGTGACAGTGTTACTTAAATTTCTCATACGTAGTCGTAGCATTCGTTCTGCAGGTACGTGAACACTCGTAATCATACCAGTTACCGCATACATATTTACCGTAATGACGCAACAGGTGTACGATTATATCATAAATTTTGATGAAGAGGTGCACGCTCATCTCACTTTGCAGTTGATGTCTTGTCTCAACCACTGATCGATAGGTCCGGCTCATTTGGAGTCGAGATACTCCTTGCATTCGTCAATTGTTGTTCTTCTTTAATCGATATCTACCTTTCGTGACGGCGTGTTCGGCAACATACTGTGAGTAGCTTCATACTACCGCCGAAGCATTTCAGAACGAATCCCCAATTAATAACGCCAGTCCTTTTATTCAATAAAAATCAAAGCGTCAGCGTCCTTTTTTTTGTTAGTTGCTTCGCTTATTCTCGTGTAACCCTCAGTATTGTCGTCCTGCTCATTTCGCGATAGCAGCGATAGCTCTGGCTGGAGCAGTGCTTGCCGAGTGTAAGTCTCAGTCTCTCGCGTATTTATCCGTTTTTCATCGGGAAAAATAATGTTCGGACAATATTTCTTTTGAATAAGGGACGCTTTTTCTGAGGACGTCTGCAATCTGTTCCAGCAAAGCAGTTTCGTTCCTGCTTTTACTCATGGCGGTGGTATGATCGTCTTAGTTTCACTTCAATTGCTTGTCTTACATTTTCGGCACTTTGCCGCAGATCACACCCGTCGGAGTGTTCATCGATACAATTTACTACGTCAGCCACAGTACAGGTAATTACCATGTAGTGTATCTTCGATGGCTCGATTTTCTTATGCATCCTGCCTATTCGTAGTACTGGGCATTGATTTGCCGCATAGAGGCTGTCTGTTCTGGTATCGCCTCAAAATAGAATGGATCAGTGTCGCGGCTCTAATCTTCTGCGAGTCAGGTAAGTGGCAACTTGACGCAATCGTAATTGTACATGCGCTAACGCTCCTCTAGTCGCCTTCTGCTTATTGATCATAAAGACAATTCGTTCGAGTCAGTTGCTGCTTACGATTTGGTGGATAAGGAGCTAACGGACGATGTCATATAGATCGATATTCAAAGTCTCATATCATGGTGGAGATATACAGAGTCTGTGAGTAATTCTCATAAGAGATTTTGAGGTATTGAAATTGACAACCAGACAGCAATTTTGTACTTCGGCTGTATTATCGGTGCGTTTCATTCTTCTGTCTTTACATCAAATTTTGTCTCATGTTAATGAATTTCGGTAGGCTCTTCAATCGCGAACCTTTTGATTCAGCTCTTTGCCTCCGTAAGTTATACATACAATGAAACTCGAAGGCTTTCTTGACTTACGCAATGCGACCGAAACCTACAGAGCGCTCTTTGCGACATCCTCCTTATGTGCGTCCCTCCTAGCAACACGAGAGCAAGGTCATCTTACCCTTCTCATCTAGACCACAGAGCATCCTGCAGCAAATCCTATGTACCCACTTTATCCTCCGCCTTCGACTTCTGTCTGAAGAATCGTCGGTGACTGTGAGCCACGGAGCGCAGCCAAACAATTCCTTCCCTCAGACGGTCATAGTGTGAATCTGAAATTACAGTATAGCTCCCTATTCAGCCCCTGTTCTTCACAAGATGATAAATTATATACACATCAGACTAATTATGTACTGTTTCCTATGACTCTTAATGCGAGAGTGATGAATGATGTCCGAAGGCTATCATACACATTCTAGAAATACAATACGATAGCAAGAAAGAATACACGTGCGTGCGATGTCTAAGCGGGAAAGCGATGCGAAAATGTACAAAGTACAAATCCTATTGATCCTATGAGACAGAGAGTCCGAGCGAAGTTATATTAAAACGGAGGAACAGCCAGAGTCAGAATTCAAAGAATGCATCCAAGGCGAATCGACAACTTTACGAAGCCAGTCTCTCGTTGTCCTCACTCGGATCTTTGCGCCGCCTAGTCTGTACATGCAAACCACATTCGCCATCGGAAGTTCCCAATCCTCGTTCAATATCCCGATTTCGGACGTACGTGGGCGAAGGCGGCGTACGCAAGAGCGCTCGTTCCTCCTCCGGCACGGAATCCATGCTTCCATGCTTCTGTGCAGGGTTGTAGGTATTTGTACGAGATCGAGAATACGAAGAGTGGTGGCGGTGATGAGTACGAGGATAGGAATGCTGGTGGTGGTGCTCATGGACGTGCGGACGTGGGCGGTACAAGAAGGACTGAGAAACAATCGTGACGTCAAATAAGAGCGTGCCACCTGATCCTAGAAGGTATCTATACAGGAGACAAAAGCCGTTGGAGTTCATCGCGTAGAGGTCATACAAGTGGCTTATACTTACGGCATGCTTTCAAGAAGAACGGCTGTGGAAATCGGCCGTGGTTTAGACATCATGGGAGATGACAGAATGGAAAGGACGTAAAACGTGTTGCCTAAGAAAGCAAATACGAATAGATACATCGAGAGACCTTCTACTGATTTGCGGACAAACTGGATGGAATATAAATAAGCTTTTATAACCAGAAAACTGGAGCAGACCCACATTCTTCCATATTTGGGGTAATCGCGAAGTAAGGTATAAAGTGGTGCATGTCCATGCAAATATTCGACCGATAATACGTTCCGAGGAAGGCTCCTCCGGACTACTGTTCGTTGACTGTTTTAAAGTGAAGTCCGTGAATATCGGCTCCTTGGAGGATCCACTTGGTAACAGGCTTGAGATAGCAACTGGATATAAAGGGGACGGGGAGGGAACTTCGGAGAGTACGACACCATGTGACGAGGGTGTGATTTGGCTTCGTCGCGACAATGTCCCGATTCCAAATAGAGCCCAGACACCTAAGAACACAAGCCGAGCACTTCGCTGGCTTGCCCGTGAGTTCCTTCGGGCTCTTACTACGCTTCGTGAGACGGACCGGTGAACAACTTCAGCATTTCCTTCCAAATCGTCGACCTCTATCGGAGAGTCTACGATTTGGATCTGACGTTCTAATGGTCTTCCGCGACCAGTGACAATCCCAACGGAATTATCAGGTATTCCTGCCGATAATGCGGTATACATAGGCGTAAGC
Organism: Sanghuangporus sanghuang; assembly: GCA_009806525.1. NCBI lineage: Eukaryota > Fungi > Basidiomycota > Agaricomycetes > Hymenochaetales > Hymenochaetaceae > Sanghuangporus > Sanghuangporus sanghuang. The sequence goes on along the minus strand of VVIT01000001.1, from coordinate 203,558 downwards.
GGGGACACATTGACGCGGCCACTAGATCGAGTACGGCTCGCACTCCCACCACGTCCTGATCCATATCGCTCCTGACTCCAGGATACGCGCTTTTTGCCACTGTCCGAATGGAAGCTATCGGCCAGAGCAGCAAGTGCATCTTCGTCGACCTCGTCTTCAGCTTCCTCCGCTTCACTACGAGTGATACTCGTGCTCGATCGATGTGCCGGCCGTTGCTTCAAATTTGATTCTTTCGCGTGGTCCTGAAGTATTTCTTCCTCTGATGCAGATGCTGCCAGAGCAGCAGCTATTGCAACGTTTGCTGCTGCAGTTGAGAGCTCTCGATAGTGATGTGAATGCTCATGTTCCGTAGAAGTTCTTCTCCCATGGGTCCCGTAACTCTGTATCGGGGACGAAGGTAACGATCCATCCGCCTCTAACTCCTTCGCTGGACGCCTATAATAGAAGTACTGACTGAACAGCATAAAGTCGACCGAGACGAAGTATGCGGCGAGGATCGTCTGGACATGTCGGCAATTTTGTTCACTGAATTTGGATACGCTGGTTACTCACTTGAAACGGTAGTTGGTGTGTGAGGATGCATCCTATGAGATTTGTGAAGTCTCCTGGGGAAATTAAGATAATATATACATGAGTCAGATCATTCCATACCAATCCAATCATAACAACTCACCAAGCAACCAGTTGAAGAGAAAAGGCAATGCAAGACCTTCGCAAGACTGCCTTCTAATATTCTCAAGCACCTGTCTGCAAGAGGGTATGAAGGAACGAAGTGATCAGTAATGATTCACGCCATCCTGATGGCAAAAGGCGTGCGTGTCCGGCTTCGCAATCAGAGCTCATACTTACGGAAACTGAGCGCCAAGCCAGCAGCCAATGGAGATCCATCCGAGGACATCACTTAACAGACTTGAGTTCATCGTGTGCTGTCCCAGGTCGCCCACGTTCGAAGGTGGGACAACAGCCTACGACGACACGACACAGGAGATACAGTGGGGACGGCGAAGCGTTGATACCGATGTCGCTGATTGGATAAGATCGGCGCACGTGCAAAGGACTTCACGTGGTCTCTACGAGTACAAGTGTGTCCTAATCCAATGATCAGATCAGTGATCTTGTTTACATTCGTCACGATCACCTTCAGCCGACTCTCATGTATTTGTAAAGGGGATATATATTTTAACTATCATTTTCTTTGGTCTTTGAGATACAAGAGCGGAATGGGCACAACTGAGCTCGACGGAACACTAGGGCATCTCAAAAAGATCGTTGGCCTTCTGTATCTTCATGGATTTCTCAGCTTTCTCGATCTGCTAAAGACTGCGATTGCTCTGGTTTGTTTCAGTTGAGATTCCAGGCCTTGCGATGAGACTACAAGAGCTTTGGGATTCTATGAAGCTGTAAATGTCGGATTCGGGACCGTGGGACTATATAAACCCCAACCCCGCGCCTTTTACCACTCGGCCAAACTTACTTACGTCATGATGTAGGTCCAGCCAGTCTGTACGCTGCGTGCGTTGTTCCTTCGCCTTTTGCACTGAGGTGCACACTGTTTCTCCAAAGAAATACAACATAGGTGCAATAAAACTACACAGGACATCGTCATGAAAATGAACCCTTTACACCTTAGACGTCAGTCCAACAGTCGACTCTGTGCTGGATTACTCGCACACTTGTTACGGAGAACACCACAATAAAATCGGATTTGATTCACCGCGATTAATATATTACACTTGACGCTTTGCGCATTAACGGACTAAATATTGATTACACGTACTATACAGGACATGACGGAATACAGATAGGAAGCCTACCAAATATATCTGCCTGTCACAAGTTGATGTAAACAAGATTCATACACTCGCGCTTCCCCTTGCAGTTTAATCTCATAATTACCTAGATGACTTCTTAGTAAGATGAGCACTGCTACTAGATTCGAGAAGGTCAAGGACATACAAACATCTGTACCTTTGGACGAATTCGCTACTATCCCGGATCTGAGTTCTGCGAGGCCGTCGGAAGACTCAGTTCAGCGAAAGCCATAGCGACTTGAGTTGTTGTGATTTCTTCATGAGAGGATCTGCTGTGGCTGCGAATGTGGAGCAAGACGCGAGTACAGAGTAGACTGTGCAGGACACGCTGAGGACTACCAGATTATCGGTTTATCTTCGACCACACAGCAATACGGGATTTTACTTACATTGCCAACAAGGTGCCGATATCAGGCTGTTGGAGAGAATGATACTTAAGTGAGAGTGAGAAAGAGAATATTGCAGCATACAGGGCCAGCAACAGCTATGATTATGCTGAAAAGTAGGAAAACTGATTATGGATTGCATTTGAGTCAGAATAGATTTGAGCAGCAAATTATCAGGTCCGTGCCTTGTAGATACACGAAGTATAAGAGACCTGAATAAGCGAGTGAGAATAATCGTCTGTAATCACGGCAAGATTTACTCGCCGTCCTGATATAGTTGCGAGACTAAAGGTGATTTAACCTGATTGCTGCGATCTACCGGTAATTAGGATGTTCATTACGATTTGTCGTTGTTAAAAATAGAATACTGACAGTGGCGCCAGGCCTGAACAAGTGTTAAGATGGCAATAGCTACAAGAGAATTCATCGAATAAATGATTGGGAAGAACATACATATCACTATTGATAGAACTGCTTACTCGTTTCACACATGACAACAAGAAGCAAGTATGCAACAAAGACAATTCGACTTGATGGTTTTGACTTGATACAGCCGCCATGGACACCAGATTTATCTCGAAACACTAGAAGCTTTAGCGGGACAGATATCAAAAATAGACTTACAATCAAGGGACATGACCTCGAGTTGCGCCGTGACAATTGATGGAATAAGTGTGCCCTGTGCATTGTTATGAAATTGTCCGATGACACAGGAAATAGTAGTACACCTACCGCCCCAAGAAAAAGAAGAACGTAATGGATGGCTCGTCTCCGCCCCCATATAGCAGAAGTCCGTATCATAAGGATAACTGTATAGAAATTTCAGGGAACGAAATACAACAATTGTCTTTTGAGTACTGACCTTCAGAAATGCAGATCCCAACTACGACCAGCCCTGTCAAAATTTAGGATTAGCAACCCGAAAGCTGAGGATAGGGAGATGATTGATTTAACATGTTACTACAGAATTTCCTATGGCACATCCCTATCTCGGAGCGGACGCAATGAAACGTCAAGAACAAAGCATATATGAGCCTGAAAGACGCACGCGGGCAGTGTTCCTCCCGATCAAGACTTACGTCGGAGTCTCCGTGTTCAGAACCAAAAAGCATTCCCACAGATATCCGGAAAGGAGACTCACGGTGTAATGACAGAAACGTGTCGACAAATGGCAGGTACCTGTTGAGAAAGAAAAGAGCCTGAATGAACGAGTGCAGGTCCTGTCAAATCCGAGATCACTGGTAACTTCGTACTTCGGACCTTTACGAGATTCCAACGGGAAGGCCAGACGAGAGTCACCTAGGTAGATTGAGACTGGGAGCGAAACGAAGTGAATGACAAGAATCGAACCTCTTGATCGAAAGTGACGAAGAAGACATCGTAGATCTGCAAACCAATAACCTAGTACAGATTTGAACGAGATTCTTCAGGTAGGCTCTACGCACGAGTAATGTACCAAAGGCGGCTAAGGGAGAATTGAAAAAGTTAGGCCGTGATAATGATATCAGGTATTATACCTATTGTCCCGCCTGTTAAGTCCTTCCAAGGTTCATAACAGTAAGCCACTGCCGTGAGGCAGGCCAGCCAAATAGAAGGAACCGCTCACAATTCCGCCAACAACAGGCAAGGGTAGCGCCATGGATTGACATGCAAAGGAGAGAGTGACGAACTCTGTCTCGAGGGCAGAGTTTTCTTTTCTTTCGGCAATCAATCCAATCACGTTTCTCATGATAATGTGCGACTTGCGCGGTTCTTTCACTGAAAGACCCCAACTGTGATTAATGCGTCCCAGGTAGACATGAGCGTGGAGATAGTGACGCCACATCTTGTCATTGTACGCTGTGCCGTTATGCATCAAATATGCTACCATGAGGACGGTGAGGAGCGCTGCTCGTATTTTGATATGCAAGCTATGTTTGCATGGAGAATAACGGCCTTTTGCTTAAACCAGTGTTTCATTGGTCATGATCCAAGTTGAAGCAGTTTTTTGAATTCTTGAGTTTATTTTGACTCTACGACCTCTAAGCGCCGCAACACTTCTCGTTCCCATTCTCTCCATCCATCCGGACCAGATTTCTCCGTAGCGCGGTTTTCCAATGTGCGAGCGAATACGTCCCAAGGCACGCATTCGATTTCTTTTGGTTTCCCATCTATATCTGCATCTGCTTCCGTCTCTCCCTTAACAGCAGAAGATGCCTCCTCCAATGGGCCCATTTCAGGAGGAGCAGAGGCCGACGTGGAAATTGAGTGCGCATCTAGAGCTATAGGTGTCGAAACCACTGTGGAAGGAGAGAGGATGAAGCGACCCTGCTTTGAGCGGGTCAGCGTGACGACATGCGCTGCAGACCCGAGTGCGTGTCCTAAATCGTGTACGATGCTTCGGACATACGTCCCACCCGATACGCGCATGCTCAGGACAAAGGCCGGGGGGCGCTCCACCGCCAGCTTTTCCTTCTCCTCAGATCGCTTTGAAGACGAGCTAGTATCCTTGCCCGCTTCTGCACAGTACTCCGCCGCAGTACTCTCAGGCTCATCTTTAATCGCAGCGTCAGGAGGCAACTCGACGCCTCTCAGAGCCTTCTCCAACTTCTCCCGTTCTTCATCTGTGAATTTCTTTTCGGGAAAGTTATACGAGTGGTCCGTCCCTGGTATCCAATGCGTGAGTTCGATGGAGTGTACGGTGACTTGTCGTCGCTCGATCGGGCGAGGAAGGGGAATACCTTCCCGCGCATATTCGTACAGAGGTTTGCCGTCCATTTTTAATGCAGAGAATCTGGTAATACATGCAAAATTAAAAATTAATGAGATTAAAAGATACAGCGATTATGGATAGCACCTACACAGGAGGCGTCTGTTGAATACTTCCGCGGAACTTGTCGAGAGCACTCTCGATGCTCTCTCTTGTAACATGCCTCCAGGGCGCCGTGCGTACTTGAGCACCTTCGCTATCATACGAATCCGTCTCGCACCCAAGCAAGCACGTCGTTCTGTATTCCTTGTGATTCAAGATTTCTATTCAATATAATATAACGTCGTAGAAGTAGGACGAAGAGGATGGTGTACCTTGATGCAGTCAAGGAATTCGCCAAGTTTTTTCGTTCCTTTATTAATACCAACAACTATATCGCAAAAAAAGGCTAAGTTAAAGGCTCTCCATAGTATCCAAAGACAGTGAACACACCTAAAACACCATCTGCAAGCGGATCGAGCGTCCCACCCTGACCTATCTTCGCCTCAAGCTCCCTCTTCTTCCCCCTCGCCTTCTTCCACTTACCCTTCTCCCTCCCCTTCTTATCCACTCTCAGCCCGGCATCAGTATCACTACCCTTCCTATACAGATCCCTCGCGTTTTCCCTCGCGACGCGCTCGGGCATGAATATCTTCGAGGCAGAGACCAGGCGCTTGAGGTCGTTGATGACTGCCATGGATGGTGGACCTGAGGGCTTCACGATCCCGAATAACGCAGACGTGGGCAGAGGAGGTACATTCGATTTGGGCATCGTGGTGATTGCCTTTTTGAATGGTCCGGGACCAAGGATGGATGGTCGAAGGAGTAGATGCGATCCTCTCATACGTCAATTATCAGAAAACAAACCACCCGTGTGTATGAAGTTATTATATTATGTAATGTATCTAAATTATCAGCTACCGGCCCTAAACATCTTCCCACGAAAATCGTGCTCACTGGTCTATCTTTTTGTCTTCTTCCTCATCTTTTAACATCGTGAAGGCTGCCATACCACATGTTCTACCGTCTTCATATCTTTTTTTCGTGGCGGCACGTTCATCATGTTGTAGCCTGAGAATGACGAGGGAGGTTTACTTTGGCTGACTATCCTGTGCGATGATTAGATTTGTTGTGGTGGATCAGTCGGTCACCTAGCCTTCCGACAGTTATGGAGGATTATGGGAGATTTTTGTTGAGGGTCGTGGGCATCAAATAGAGCGTGCCTGGGTAGTCCAAGAGGTTTTGAGTTGCAGACGTTCAGATGGTTGGAGGAATTAATTGTATTCTTTTTTCTAACTATTTCCTAGCCATACGCATGCTTGTATACTTACGAAGAATATATTTTGAATCTCCAACTTTATCTACCTAACTTACGTTGGCCAGATATTCTCTCTTCGCCTCTTTCATCGGATAAAGTGCTCAAGAGCTTGGCAGATTGCACGGTTGCCTCCAGGGTCGAATCTGTCCTTGACGTCGGGGCGGGTTCCTGGTCTCGTGGCTATGCTCTCTTGGTCCTTGCTCACTTTACCTCACTTCCTCGTCACTTTTGGCTTTCTGCAAACACAAACGGCAAACGTGAATGATGAATCTGCGTGCCACTTGTAGTGTAGCGCTCTTCTCTTTGTCTTTTCTCTGTGGCATTTCAATAAATATCCGGAAAGGTCGAGATCTACAAGAAAAGCCTGAATGAGGGCGCTATCCTGATCCGGTATCGATTTGATTGATGAGGAGAACATCAACGCACCGCTTCACATGAATAAGTAGCTTTCAAATTAGTTTCAGCTATGCCCCTTGTCCACCCCGCCTCAGGCTACTTTTGCTCCTCTTCTTCTCGAGCCCATCATGCCCCGACCGACAGCATCGTCGCTTCTCTCTTTCCTTGCCGTCGCGTTTGTCGGGCTGAGGAGCAATGGCGTAAGGGCACAGATCACGAGTAACGCGACTTGCCTATCAAATTGGCGGGATGTACGTCGATCGTTCTTTCTTAGTCGATCGAATTGATTGGTATTTCCTCGTACTTTTTTAGCTGTACAATTCGAGAGGACAAAGCCCATGTCTAGTCGGAGCGTACGTAGGAGGTGCATGCAACGGCGGTCGTGCGTGCTCTCTATCTACTTTAAAAATTTTCGCTTATCGGGTAAAATAAATAGAATACGACGTCGGTGCGCTCTTGGATGGCGAGCACTACATCGGACCGGCGTCGGTGGCTGCGAACGGGTGCTTGTGCAGCACGGTTATGTACTCTCTAATGGGTGCATGCAGTACTTGTCAGAATGCGACGATCATCACGTACGTCGGCGCGTCCAAACTCAAATGCGTCTCCCGGGTCCTTTCCGTCCTGGGATTGATACTCGAAACTGATTGATGTTTGTTTGTTGATTGTAGATGGTCGGCTTGGTCAGCTAACTGCCCGGAGGTCTTCGTTCAATCGTACGTTCACCTTGCTCATTTGTATTGAAACATGCTAAAGTATAAGATGTCAGGTACCCGCAAGATATACCACAAGACACCGCCGTGCCTGGTTGGGCGTATGATCCCATCCCAAACAACGGGACCTTCGACGTCAACCAAGCCCTCGCAGATAACTGTACGTCTTCACGAATTTGATGAATCATCAATACTGACTTATCACTGATTTAACGTACATACACAGCACCCGAATCGACAGCCACACTTGTCCAATCGACCAACACGGGAACGCGCACTACGACCGGCACGGCCAGCTCAATCGCGCAGGCGGATGGCGGGGATCATGACGATGGAGGGGGTTCCAATACAGGCGCAATCGCAGGAGGCGTCGTAGGCGGGGTCGTCGGCGTCGCCCTGCTCGGCCTGCTCGGGTTCTTCCTTTACAGACGCAAGCGCAACCAGAACCTCGCCAACGCCAAGCTGAACTCGATGCAAAACAGCGATGTGAACGCAAACTTGACTGGATCGACGTACGCTGGCGGGCCGCCAGGGATGGGCGAGTACGCGCCTGTGCCGTATACGCCGCACGCGTACGAAGGCGGCATTGGCGGCGCTGGTGGGATGGCCAGCGCACCGATGATGGGGCAGAAACTGTACGACCCGAACGACCCGTCGACGTTCCCGACCGCAGCTTCTCCCCTGCCTGTCTCGATGACGAACCAGACTACTGGATCCGTTACGAACCCGCCATACGCCCCGAGCTTCCCCCAGCCTCAAACGTCGAATCAGGGAACGTATCGCGGTGTCGCGGAGGTCTAATTTCGCTTTTGTCGTTCTTTTTGCGATTATGCTCTTTTGTGTTGTTTTGTTTTGTTGTTTTTGCTTGGATGCACGAGTTCTGGTGTTTTCTGGACTTGATGATTTGCTGAACAATGGTGATTGATAATCCGAATGCTGCTTACAGGTGATATATTTCCTTTCGATACCGTCTGGAGCTTACTTACTTTATCTATTCTATGCGCATCCTGAACCAGTCATTTAGGCAATGTTATTTGTTCGAATATCTGGTGCAATTAAAAAAAATCGAAATGCTAAGTCCGACAGTATAAAAAATTGGATGCTGGTGAAAATTTCAGTTAGCAATGTAAAGATCAAGCTCTATCCAGTCCTTGTAACATTCAATCGGTAAAAAAAGTACTGTACGATCAAGTGCACTTCATCAATTCTGCATTCATCATAGCGGAATGAAAAACATGCACCAACGTTAACGACGTTTTTGGAAGAACCGTTCCGCGGCTGATTTATTCGCCCAGAGATCATTGACTTTCTTCCAGACTTTCATCACGCCCGTCCCGATACTGTCATTCTCACGTTAGCGCTAGACAGGGAGATTGATGGAGATTCGAGCGTACTTTGCATCTTTCACACCATCAAACTCGACCCATCGCAGATTTGACTCATTAGCTTTACTTGCGCTCTGGGGTTTGGAAGTCGTCCTACCACCTTTTGCTTTCTCAGCTTTCCCGTTCTTCGCCTCCTTGAGACGAGCTTCGTCAGGCGTTGAGATAGCCGCGAACGCATGATCAACTTTCAGAGCTGGTGGCTTCTCCGGATCCGTCGCATTCGGCGAAGCTCCCTCAAGAAGGATCCACTGTACACGATACGTCTTCCTAATATGCGAGAAGACGTGTAGGACATCGCCTGCTGGTTTGATCTTCGTTATTCGAAGGATAGTTTCATCCTGGTCAGGAGTATTTAGTGACGTTGATGGATGATAAAGTGCCGGAGGTGCAGCAAGCACGTCACGGAGAACGTCCTGTCCGATCATCCGGAGTTGCTCTGGAGTATCAACATTTTGGACGTCTGCTCGTGTAGGGAATTCATGCAATCCGGCTAGCAAACCTGCATCATTCAAAGACGAACGTTGGCATTAACTTTTAACACATGGCGTAATAAAAGAATTCAAACCTTTCTCAGGCCGCCGAACAAGCAGGAAAAGTCGACTTCCTAATGGACTCAGCCACTCAACAACGTTGACGACGTCTACTTCTTCTCGTGCCTTTTTCCGCTCGACTTTCATTGGATAACGGGTCACGCCAGTATCTTCGTCTGGTTGCACTGGTTCGCATAGTGTGCAGAGCTCTTCGATGTCGTTCTCTTCTTTAAGCTGCCCCTGAGGGCCGAAACCGGAGAGTTTGAGTTGAAACGAAAGCTAAAAGGGAAGAATGGAGGGAACGTACTCGAGACTCACGGTACGCTGCACAATAGTCTTTAATCGGACATCCGGAACAATCAGGATCCCGAGGTTTACACACCGTGGCTCCGAGCTCTATCAGGGCTTGGTTGATATTCCCAGGTTCGTCAGACTCTTTCACCATCGCCGTCGCGGCATCCCAGAGTACATCTAACGTTGCTTTGTTCTTGGGGTTTGCATGAAGGGCGAGAACTCGGCTTAACAGTCGGTTCACATTGCCGTCAAGCTGTAGGACAAGCAGAGTATTGGTTTCGTCGAGCGAAGAGATGGATTATAGTCACTTACCACAGGCTCGCAATGGTTATAAGCAATCGACGAGATAGCTCCAGCACTGTATCGTCCAATACCAGGGACATTCGCCATCATATCCTTTGCATTATCTGGGAATAGGCCACCATACTCATTCACTATTTTTTGTGCCCCAGAAAGCAAGCGTGCGGCGCGCGAGTAGTAACCAAGTCCCTTCCACAGTGCATTGACAGTTTCGATGTCTGAATTCGCCTGGAATACAAGTAAGGAGCTGCCGTGATCGGAGAGGTTGACAATAACGCACGAGATCTCTGATGGTTGGGAACCTGAATTGATATTGATATGAGTGGAGTGAGAATGCTGAACATTGATAGAAGGTACGGACTTCTCCATCCAACGGTTATAGTAAGGGATCACCGTTGCTACCTGTGTTTGTTGCAACATGATCTCTGATATCCATACCTGTGACACAGCTGGTATGTCATGATGTTACATATTTCAAATATAAGTAAAAATAACACAAACCTCATAAGCTCTTTGCGAGTGTCCTTGAGCATCAAGTGAAGGGTCGTATGATTTCCGCCATGGCATGCCCCTATTCTCGTGTACGCCAGAGTACCAATCAAGCAGGGAACGCCGGATATCAATGGGGTGTTCGACTGCGTGGAGCGAAACGGGATGTGCTGCGGATTTTCCAAGTTCAACATAGTGTGTATCTTCGTATTTGGAGTCGTGTTGAGCGGAACCCTTCTTTGTCTTTTTTCGCTTCGCGGGTCTTTTCGAAGTCGATTCATAGTCGGATGCTAGTTCAGACTCTAAGTCATCGTACACATAAGATACTGTTTTTGTGCGTTTGCGAGTAGAGGCCATAAATTTCTTAAGAAACTGCGAGCAGCGGCCAGCCAACAAGACGATAAACAACAAGCAAGAAGAAATTGAGGCAATGAAGATAGATGTTCGCGTCAAGACGCGTCTTTGAGCCGAGAACGCGACGCGAATCGTGCGACGCGACGGATTCTTTTTCTCACGAGTCAAACTTTGCGGTCACCATTCGTCGCCTTCACCAGCCAGACCAGGCGGTGGTCTCTTCAGTGCCACTATCATCTCCATCTACTCAAAAGACGCTCACTTCCCATCGCCATCGCATCTTTTGAACGGTATCTTCTCACTAAAGCTCCGCAGCAGCGCCGGGCCAGTGTTTAACACGATCCGACACAGCCTCACGCTTCACTTTTTGCAAACTCAAACGCACACGGGCTTTTTTACCCAGGGCCACTTTGCATGTCACAGGCCTCTATAAATCACGACAAGCTGGCTTTCACTACCTCTTCTTACGAGTCCTACGTGTCTCCGACGTCTTCCCGCCAGCGTCGGCAAACCGTTTCACAGACTCCTGCGCCTGCTCAAGTTTCAAACCGTGAACCTCCCATGGGACAGCATGCCAGTCATGGCCAATCACCTTTGCCGAGACTCAAGCTGAACGGTTCGGCCGAGCTGGGTCCAGCTTCTGCGAGTCAAGATAGTGTGCCGCAATTGTGGGGCATCCCACTCAAGTACATCTCGTGAGTTTTCACCTCCCGACACAAAAAAATTGTCTACTCAGCGAACTTTACTCCGGGATCAAGTCTTGTAGCGCTGGCTGTTCAGAACGCCTCTTTAACGATTATCATGCATTATTCACGTGTTTCGACATCGCCGTCTCGATCTTATTCGGCTGCCTCAGCTGTTTTACTCAACGAACTTCTCAAGGGATTCATTTCTCTCGCGATCGCATTCTACCGAATAGACGACCATGGACCGCATCATTCTCCACAGCGGGGACAGGTGTTGCACTGGCTGCAGCCTCATGCTTTCGTTCTTCGATGCAGACGACTGGGAAGGGAAATATTCAGCCCAGATTGCTGGAAATTATCTATTCCTGCTATATTATATGGTATGCTTTATTGTTTCTTTCGTAATGTCATATGGTATTGACGGCGTATTTTACAGTAATTCAGAATAATCTTCAATTCGTTGCAGCATCAAACTTGGAAGCCGCTACATTCCAGGTTTCCTACCAAATGAAAATCCTCACCACCGCAGCATTTTCCGTTGCCTTATTACGAAAACGGCTTAATGCGACCAAATGGACTGCTTTGATGGCTCTTGCGCTTGGCGTCGGAATCGTGCAAATTCAATCTGGCTCCAGAAATGGACATGCAAACGGATATGTGCACCAGATGAATCCTGTGAAGGGCCTTGTAGCTGTCGTAGCTGCTTGCTTTACCTCAGGTCTCGCAGGTGTTTACTTCGAAATGGTGCTCAAAGGGTCGCAAGCAGACCTCTGGGTTCGAAATGTCCAACTTTCACTTTTCTCCTTGCTCCCTGCTTTACTCCCTATCATGGCCTCATCCTCACGACAGAATGGCTTGAACCTTTCATCGGCTTTTGCCAACTTTGGGGGGTGGGCTTGGGCTACCGTTCTAACCCAGGTCTTTGGAGGGTTGGTTACGGCACTCGTCATCAAATACTCGGATAATATCCTAAAGGCATTTGCAACATCCATTAGCATCGTTCTCTCCTTCATCGCCTCAGTCATCCTGTTCAAGTTCCGAGTGACTCCGAGTTTTCTTGTGGGGGCGTCGACGGTGTTGGCGGCGACATGGTTGTATAATCAGCCGGATGACAAGCTCCCTTCACAATTACCAAAGCTCGTCGCAGGAGTTATGTCTCCTCGCAAGTCCTCGTTCCCGGGAACGCCAATCGAACCCGCAGAGCCCGACGCACCAATCCTTGGGGAGATGGACGAAAAGAAGCGGAACTCCATAGGTGGAGTGAGTCCCCGTGTGCTTTCTGCAGCACTGAAGCTCGTCACTCCTCGCTCGAGTTTGGAGAATCTAGCAGGGCATAACGAGACCCTTGATGAGGTATACACTGTCGCTCCTGGCTTGGCAAGTCGCTCGGGTAGCTTTACTTCGTTATCCGACTATCAATCTCGATATGTGTCGCGCTCGCACTCTCCTGTTCTTGTACCTACCGCACCACTCGCACCTCCGAGCCGAATGCATTCCAACCTATCCGTTCCGCCTTCCCGCATTTCTCCTAGCCCGAGTGCGAATGGCCAATTGCACCCTTATTCTTACCCGTCAAGTGATAGCCAACTATCGGTTATCAGTTTGGACGATGACTTGAGTATGCATAGATGATAAGATGAACAACAACAGTATTGAGATTTCGTTTTCGCTTTCGCCATCATGATTCGGCCGAGACCATTTCCTTTCTTCATCCAGACAGCACAGTCGATTATTAGCATTTTACACGTTTGCATATATATCCTACTTATGCGCTGATGTACTGGAAATCCGGAAAGGGAAAGGATGCTTTACGCAATGGACATTCTATAGCATGAATTGCAAATGGATGACAACAAGACAGAAGAAACGTGAACAGAACAGATGGATTTTGAACAAGGCGAGAGATATAAATAAATAGTCATTCCGGTGTCCCAAAGTGATAAAAGAAACATTGTCCGCTAGGCCGATTGTTCAATCTCGTGACTGTAGGCTTTCGTGGCTGCCTTGCCCGTGGTATAGAACGATCACCAACAGCAAGGTTGGCATGATACGTGTTCTTGAACTGCTGACTGAGAAGCTTCAAGTCCTGTTTTATGCCTTCCGTCTTCCACATTTTCGGCGCGGGCGGTGGAGGCATCAGTCTATACGGGGATGATGTGCGCGCAGAAACAGGAGGCGTCGGAGGAACGGCATGAATTTTGGTTCTGATATTGGAGGGTCCAGGAGAATCGGAATCGGGAAAGAATGGCGTTGATGAGGGAAAACGAATGGCTGACCCTCCTACTGATGTCGGAGGGGAAAGAAGTCCGAAGCGATATGAAGATGCTTGCTGAGCTGCAGATGTGGGTGGTACTTCAAGGGGAGTTTTTGGGCGTACATGAATAATATCTTTGTTGTTTTGTCTCGGAGGATGCGATCGACGGGCAATCGTGGTACTGTCGTCCATAACTGGTATGAATTGAAAGATGTTCTAGGATGAGTAAAGAAGGGAAAAGATGGGCAGGAACAGTATACCTTGGTCCTCCACAGCTCCTTGCACAGTGGGCTGTGTCTCCGCCGCGCTGTGTCTCCGTGCAGAGGGCTGCGACGAAACAATTATTTCTCTGTTAGGTTCATCGTCGTCGTCGTCGTCGGAGATGACGATAATTTCAGCCTGTTTCCGTTTCTACAAAATAAATCCGTCAGTCTGATGATACGTATGAAGAGCACAGAGATATTCATACCCGGGGAATTATGAAACTCGTTGACGAAGTGGCTTGTCCAAGTAGCGCTGGAGGAACCTTGCCTTCGCGACAATCGTAGCACTTCCAGAACTTGATGCCCTTCCCAGGTTTGTTCTTCAGAGTCACTTTGATTAGCGACGTCAATACCTCATCCGGAATAGGCGGGCGACAACATCCTGGGACACTTGGCTCAAATTCGCGTCTAGTGATATAATGATAACAAGAAGACTCACGATGATGAAAGCCCCTGCTACAGATAAAGCATTTGAGCAGGAAGTTGAACTCGCTTGTCGTCCTTAAACTACAGACATCACAAGCGACACAATCTGCTTCGGGCATACTGAAGACATTTGAGGAATCCGTCGTAAAGAAAGGGAGAAGAAAATGCTGAGACGCCCAGCACGTGTATGTCCGCAGGATGTTTAGGGTCGGTTGATTCGCGTTTCTCACATCATTGCAGTGCATCCTGTCATTGACCTCGAGTACAGATCTCAATATAGCAGCGTGTACTCCGCAATCACAACTCCAAGTCCTTATATTGTCATTTTCTCTCTACTGCTAATTATCAGCTAAACACATCATCGCGATCATCTAGGTCAGTGACCATACACGCACTGATATATGCTTATCGAGTATCGACTCGTTGATCAGTCCTTGATTCTGCACCTAAACCCTGTCCTGTTATTCTAGCTTCCTATCGGACGCTTGGACTTTCTTAACCTTCAGATTTTATACATCTATGACTCGCTTTGCCTCGGTGGTTGGTGAACATTGGCCAGGATATGACGGCCTGAAAAGATTGTTTATCTTGTGAGCATTTGGAACCTAGTATCCTAACTTGACGTGTCACTAATTTTCTTCTTTCGTACTTCCCAGCGGCGATTCTTACAGCGCAGTTGGCTACGATCCAGGATGGCCAGCCCCTTCTGAAGCAGAGCCTCTTGGTATACCCTTCCCTGGACAAACATGGACCGAGGGTGATATGAACAGTATGGGTGACTCGACAAACGCAAACTGGGTTGGCCATCTTGTTTCATTTCGGCGAAAAGACGGGAAGTCGCCGCTCGTGTATGACTATGCTGTTGGAGGCCACACGATAAATGGCGTGAAGTCCCAAGTTGAGAAATGGTTTCTCCCGCACGCTGGAAAGAAGCCTAGTTGGGCACTATGGGACTCCAAGGACTCGTTGTTCAGTAAGCATATCTGTCTGGTATTTTAAAGCTTGATCTTGACTATGTTATGCTTTGCAAGTCACCTGGGTCGGTATCAATGATTGTGCGTACTCCCGTAGACATGAAGAAAACGTCAAAAACTTGTTCACTCTTGAAGACGAGCTGTACGAAATTGGGGCGCGGAATTTTCTCTTGATAGATGTTCCTCCGATGCACCTCTCTCCAGCATGTATGTCCTTTTCAAATATTACTCTACATGTAGCCACACGCTGATTTACGCAAGAAGTCCGGAAATCAGGCGTACCACCTAACGCCGAAAATTCTTCACCCTTCGTCTGGAATGAAGAGCTTCACAAAGGTGCAAAGGCATTCTATGAGAAACATCCTGATATCTCGCTCCTTATGTACTCATCCTGGGACATCTTCAGCAAGGTGCACGAGAACCTGGGAGCTTTTGGATTCACCAAGAGCGACGTCAAGAAGCGGAATGGGAGGATATGGATGGATCATATACACCCGACGAGTCGTATGCATGCTATTATTGCGGATGACTTAGATGAGTTCCTGAAGAAGTTCCAAACAAATCCATAGCGGGAGTGATCGAAGAGCAATTACGACTATAGATCGGCAGCAGTGCCTAACGACTTTGTATGTGTAAAGTGTCGCTTTGATATTGCAGATGTGTGTATCTAGAACTATAACTACTTGGCGTTACAATCGTGATCCGAGAAAAAGCTTAGAGTTCAGTGTGTCAACTGGGCGCAAATATCATTGGACAAAATGCATACGGATAAGGCAGTGTTTGCATAGGCTAGGTACACAATGATTGAAGAAGGTATAATCAAAACGGGACCTGCAGGGCGTAACAAGACGGTTGAAGCAATATGGATTCATGAATACGAGATTCACAACCAGACTTAGCAATGTCTGGCTTGACGTTACAGTTGATCCCGACCCCGATCCCGACCACGACCACGACCACGACCGCCACCGCGCCCACGACCTCGCGGTTGACCTTGGCCAAGTCCGTTGAAGTTTCCTGCTGTTCCACTCCGTGAAGTGGGAGAACTTTGAGAGTGAATGGATGGAACAGGAGACAAGATCGGCGTCGGAGTCTGCTGGATTACAGCAGGCACTTTAGAATTGATCACAGGTTTCTTCGGACAAGGATTGGCGGTCTTCTTCCCATCCTTGATTTCCGAAGGATTTTTCTTAGGCGTAGATGGTGGGGTAAATCCACCATACGGCATGAGAAGATTCTTGATTTCTTCCTCATGTCGCAAATAATCTTTCATTTCAGAAGTAGATTGCGCGTCTTTAGAACAGAGAGACGTCCATGCCTCGCTGATCTGCTGCTTGCTCGCAAACTTATTTGTAAGCACCATCCAGACCAGTTCAGGCTCAAAGGCTTTCATTGCAAGCTGCAGTAGATCCGTCGACGGTGGAGCAGTATAGATGGATTGGTGATCCGCGTCCGTCGGAGGCAGGCTTCTGAAGAAGTACTGAACGATAAGAATGTATCCCTTCTGCAACGCGAGGTGAAATGCCGTAAAGCCATTGGAATTGCGCTCGTCAGGTTCAGCATCTGAAGGAGACAATCGGTTAGTAAGCGGAATACGAAAATACGGGATCTTTTACTATGGTTGACAAGCCACTCGACGAGCTCGACATTTCTGTTGGCAGCTGCAAGGTGCAGGAGGGTTTCACTTGTATCCTCAGGAGGATGAGGAACAAATTCTTCACATCCAGGTCTGATCTCGCCACCAGCCGCATCGACCGAATCTTCCCAAATACCTTTCTTCACGGCTTCAGCATCACCACATCGCGCAGCTGCAAATACAGCAGATCGCTTTTGTTGCATCTGCTGTCGTTGAAGTAGAGCTTTCCGGGCAGCTTCCTGCTTAGCAGCAGCGGCTCGAGCTCTCTTATTTAAGATACGCTGCTTTTGGCGCTCCTCTGCTTCAGCACGATCTATGCATGTCCCAATGAGATTCGTCATGTGTAAATTCATTAGAGCGACCTACCGCGTTCTTTCTGCTCTCTGAGGCGTTCCTTGCGACGTTGATCCTCCATGGCGCGGAGCTTCCGGGCAGCTTCGCGTTCTTCGCGTTTATTCCGGGGTTGTTCACCATTTCGTTCGTCTGTCTCCCGCCAAGTTTGACGGGCATCATTAGGATAAAAAGTTATTGCAGATAAGGTCCTTAGTTTGGACATCGTAGTCGAAGAGTTTCACGTACCAAATCGCGGGACTCCATGGAAATTTCCTCGTAGAAAGTCGTCAAATACGAACCTGCAGCAGAACATAAATGCTTTCACTCTATAATTTCAGATCATCCGTAGCATACATATAGAAGTCGAGATCAGGTTCGTCGACATCACTGTCGTATTCAGCTTCAAAATAGTCACTGTCGTCATCCGAATAATCCGACTGCCAGAAGTCGGACTGATACGCGCATGCGGTTTCAAACATATCGAAGTGTCGGATGAGGGTATTGTAGGCCGCACCGACTTCTTGAAACTTCTGTGTTGCATCAGAAACGTCAGGATTCTTGTCTGGATGTGTTTTCATTGCAAGCTGTAGCAAGATTTGGTTAGACAATTCGAGATGGTACACTGTGGCTTGTAACACCTTTTTGTACGCAGATTTGACCTCTTCAGACGAGGCACCCTGTATTAATTGTCAGAAACGGGAGAAGTAAAGAGGAGCCATTCTTACATTTTCGAGCCCGAGAACTGCATAGGCTTCTTCAATAGCAACTTGTCTTCGACCCATCATGTTTGATCCAGCTAAGGTGTAAGGCGAGACGCGAGACGCGTCGTGGCTGAACGCGCTCGTGGTAAAATGACATAAGCAAAGAGATCGACGGTACCTTTGTATTCACTCACTTGCTCCGATACCTCCATCACTCGGTTCTCTGTTCAGCTTGCTACCATGGGTCGTCTCGCGGAAATGCAGCGCAAGCTGCTTGAGGTGGGCATGATGCTTGTCAGATGAGTGAGTCTGCTTATCTCCTTTAGCAAATGATGGGGCCAGAAGCCATGGGTGTCGCCAACGCAAACCTGCACTGGTCAGACGAGAAAGTCTGTCGTAACTTCTTGTGTGGGACATGCCCTCATATTCTTTTTACGAATACGGTGAGATATATCCCGTTTTATTTCATGATATTTCCTCTGATATTCTGCAGAAAATGGATCTAGGAACGTGTCCGAAGTCTCACTTAGAGCGCCTTAAAACGGAATTCCAACAGGCGCGAGAAGCAAACCCATCGGACCCTATTTTTTCGCAGATCCAAAAAGAATACGAGGCAAATATCTTCGCTTTCGTGGATGAATGTGACCGACGCATACGTTCCGCTCATAGACGGTTGGAGAAGACACCCGAGGAAAACGCGAAGACGACAAACTTGGTGCGCCTATTATCGTAGTAGAATCGATCGACCAAAATGGCTGACTGATTGAATGATGTGTTGCTTAGATGAGGGAAATCGCTGAAATTGAGCTGGCTATCCAGGGTGGTACCGAGAAGATCGAGCAGCTTGGTGAATAAGTCATCATAAACTCTGGATGGTGCGAACTGATGCCATATTCTTCAGGCGAACAAGGCAAGGTCGAAGAGTCCATGCGAGAAATGGCGGCCATCGAAGCCCTGAAGAGCGAAAAGGCTGATAAAGAAGTGCGTTGGAGAGCAGATAAATGGTCTCCTTTGCTTATTCATTTCCTTCTTTCAGAGAGAACTTCAACAGTTGACAGACACGTCAGGTGCTTCTGGTCACCAAAAACTGCGCGTTTGCGATGTTTGCGGTGCGTATCTTTCCGTGCTTGATTCGGACAGACGCTTGGCAGATCACTTCGGTGGAAAAGTAAGTTTTAGCATGTATCTTTGTAACCATCACATCTCATTAAAGCCCTTCCTTTAGATGCACCTCGGGTACCACGAGCTGCGCAACATGCTAGCCAAATTCAAAGAAGAGCGCGAAGCTCGAAAAGGGGCTTCACTATTTGCCTCTGCTGGTCCTGGCATGCCACCACCCGGCGGACCACGTCCTGGCGAACGTGACTATCGTTCATCAAGGGACGATTATCGCGACAGAGACCGTGACCGTGGTTATGATAGGGACAGAGAAAGGCATTCTTCGAGATACGAGTGCGTTCCTTTTCGTTACTTTACCTTTTGTCTCCAATTTAAACTGGTCTTTGCAGGGACCGTGAACGACGACGCGAACGTTCTCGTTCGCCGAGACGGCGATACTAGGGCTTATGTATCTTGGCATCGTTGTTGACGATATTTTTCTGTAAGCGTATCGAAGCCGATTACTATATATACAAGGTTCATCTTATGATTGTGAGATATGTGACGATGTTACATGCAAGATACTAGGTAAGGGTAAATCACAACGAGGATGGATCATGTAAGCATGAGGGAAGTAATGCGGAAATGAAAGCGTATGCAAGAATGTAATACATATAAAGCAAGTTGCACAGGTAGCAAGAAAGGTATGCGCGAGATGGACCAGAAAAGATTGTAAACGCGTGTTAAATGGACAAGGGAATCAAGTAACAAGAAAACATCAGAACCAAAAGCACTACGGTCCATCCAGCCATAGAGCCTATTAAATTCACTATACCAGTAAATGTCAGTCAAATTAAACTCCCCATTCAGTAGGAGGGAAAAGTCGACCCGCGATCAAGCATTCTTTGATCCATGTGACGTCGACGTACGTCGCACCGCGCACGCGCGGCTGAGATATACCCTCCTTCACTACAACGTAGTCGTATTGATTCAGAGCTTGTGAAGCATGTTTGGCGTCTGCGACAGCTTCAACGCGGTCAGCGCCCATCGTGAGGATGATGCGTGGGACTGTGCGGCTTGCTTCGAGTGCTCGGTCTGCATCGGTCATGAGCTGGAGAATAGAAGTAGGTAGAAACTGTTATTAGAGCATGAAGAATGTAGAGACGAAGTGCTATGTACCTTTTTGGGTGGCTGCGGAAACAGCTCCGGACCGACGCACAGAACTGACGTCCCATACAGGACTTTCAAAGGAACAGGATTCTCCATGATCTCCGTCATATGTTCAGCGCTTGATCCCCAGTCCAGATCAACCATCTGAGAGACAGGTGCACCCAAAGGCTCAGAGTGACCAGCAGCGAGTAAGAACCGAGACCAGGAGACTTCCTCCCCACACGCGAGATGATCAAGCCACTCAACTGACACGCATGGAATACCCAGTGCAAGCGCAAGCAAGAATTTCGGCTTTTGGTTGTGCACATCCGATACGAGGAAGACCCGATCGAATGAGTGCTTATCTTTCGGTGTATACTTCACGTCGCTTCGCTGAACTGTCCATCTTTTGTTCCCATTCGTATGCTTCCCGTGTAACGAAAAGATATCGAGCCAGTCGGACAATACAGTACCGCCATTATCTCGGACGATGCTGATGTACTTCTCCTTCTCTCGCGACCAGTTCTGGTTTCCAGGACCTTGAGTAATGATAATTCCATACTTGGAAAGCAGCCTGTTTCTCCCAGCTCGAGCAGATCCAGCGGCTACTACAGAATTTTTCGACGGAGAAGGCGTGTCCTTCAAGGTCTTACTAGCAACAGCTGGACTGATGTCGGAAACCTCAAGCACCCGGTCCTTCCATTGTGACTGGATGACCCGCGATGGTACGCGAACTGCATCTGCAGCCAGAGGGAACTCAAGGCCTTCCTCGGGTCCCTCAGTATACTCAGCATTCACCTCGTTTTCAGAGGCCCAGTGACTATCATCCGTAACTCTAGCCTTATGCGCTCTACTACTTCCCGGAATGACAATATCACCCTGCCTAAGCTCGAACCTCCGCATTTGAGCAACTCCAAGACTTGGGTCTTCCAGTCCATCAAAGAATTTGACGTGAGCGCGGTTGCCACTCAGAGAATGCACCTCAGCGCCATAGAAACAGGAGTCTTGCTTGAAGAGTGCGAAGACTTGAGTCCCTATACCAGCACCGAACCTCTTTGCTACGGCGTTCCGAGCTTTCTTCGAAGGTGGAGGAGCCATAGATGTCGCGCGAGTAGTCACCTTCCGCGATGCTGCTGCCTTTCCCTTCCCACTTTTCTTTGTCGTCACAACAGGGTTGCGCCGCTTTCGCTTGCGTAGGCCTGTCTTACTGCGAGACCGTGGTTTCTCGTCTTCTTCAGGAAGTGTGATCTCGTCATCCTCGGCGTCTCCTGGTTCGCTTTCTTCTTCTTCTTCCCTATGACGGTTGACCAGTCGTGACAAAGGAACCTCAGGCGAGTCTTGATCAGAATCCGGCGGATGGATCGTAGGCGTTTCAGGACGTTGACCTCGATGCAAGGCAGCCGCCGAAGTCGATGCGAATGGCGATATTGGTTTGTCCTCCTTGTTGCCTACCCCAGCCCTAATTATAACTCGTGGCGGTTCGCGAAGTCGCTGCTCAGGCACAGGAGGTGGGCGCATCTCCGTACCTTCAGCTCTACTAGGCTTGGCCTTCGTTCGTACCACATGTGAATCGATTTTAGCAGGAGAGCCTAGAACACGCGGCTTTATTGGTGAAGTAGCTGGCGAGGGCTTTGTCGACGAATTTTTACGTGGTGACTTGACACTTGCAGAGGGTATTATCTTCCGCTTCCCTTCTGCAGAAACACCCAATGGAGACTGGTGTGGTATCAACGATGAGCCAACACAGGAGAATAACTAACACGCACACTTGTTGGCGACTCTTCCACTACACCCAACTCCAAGTCAACCTCCTGTTCTTCTCTACTGCCATCGGGGGCATCTGACTCCGAAGCTGGGATGACCTCCCGATCCCGACTCTTCGTCACCTTCGCGGGTGAAATATCCATTTCGATTTGTCGCTCTGAATCATCCACGACTTCCTCCGAAAATGGTGGAGCAATCAGAGACTTTGGCCGCTCTGGATTGTCAACACCGACAGACGTGCCCGCTGTTGCCATATGACTTGCTTCCGATACAGGAGCAGGACCCTTGTGAAAATGATGTAAATATCTAGCACGTTTCTCTGGAGGAAGGCCATCAAGAAGTGAACGTGCTCCTGTGTTGGAAGACGAAGCAGCGGGGGATGACACAGAGGCGGCGCCAAATGTGCTCGGTCCCGGAATTGGCTCAGGGCGAGCATCGCTCTTTGACGTGAAGTGATGCATATACCTGTAGCGTTTCTCTGGCGGAACAAGACTGAGTGAAGGAAGCCTGTTGGACATAACTGACGGCTCTGGCGCTGAAGAACGGTCGGCTTCGACGGAATGAGTTTCGTCCACTACCTGTGTGGGTTCCTGCGAGCGGACCTGCGATGGCTCGACGCATGTCGAAGCATCGGGAACTTGATCTACTTCTGCCTCCTCCACGACTGCCTCCTCAATGTCAACTCGGTCAGGCGTGTCCGCATGACTCGAACCAGCGACGATTTGGGTAGGCTCCTGGCTGATCGAGTAATAGTTGTCTTTAAGGGAGCCTCGGGATCGATTGCTGGACTGCGAGTCCGCGACAAGAATCCTTCCTGCCGAGGAATCACTCGATAAAGAGTACTCATCCATCGCAGGATTGATACCGGTGGGATCAGAACTGGCCACAGAAGTCTTCGCGACTCTCGACTCGACTGGAGACCGTTCTTGCGAGAGTGATCGCCCGAGTTGGTCCACAGGGATGTCAAACTGCCGTGAAGTCGCAATGAAGAGGTCTGGGTCTTGAGAAGCGGTAGGACCAGCGAACGAGTCCTGTGAAGCTATAGGGGGAGAAGGACGACGGCGAAATCGCATGGCTGGAGCCTTCTCTTTTGTAGGTTCCTTTTCCCTTTGTACCGAGGCGTGACGCGTAGATAAAAGGGCGGTAACAGCCTTTGTAGGCTGTGGTGGTGGAGGCGGGTGAGTGGATAAAGGCTCTGCGCTTAGGACATGAGAAGGAGTCAAAGGCGCCTTTGACGCGGCCTGTGCGCGATTGGTAGTGCGTGACCGCGTGTCTCTCGTGCCGCGTCGCGAGGGTAAATGAGCCTGAACCCGTGCTTGCGCGTGCTCGTTCTCTTTTTGCGAATCCTCACTGTCTACGATCTGCGTGGGACTTTGTGTGGACGCTAGCCCATGAAAATGGTAAGAAGAGACGGAAGCAGATGGGAGGTTCTGCGATGAGGTATCTACGGAAGCTTTTGAGGTTGGATGATGATCAGCAGCAGAATTCGCGACATCGCTTCGCTGAGCATTGCTACCATTTTTCAAATGCGACGGCTCTGTCCTCCCTAAAACGAAATCAAGAAGCTGTGTCGATTGTGACTCGACAATAGCCTCACTGTACAAACACGGAATCAATCGCAATCTGCTTTGGTGACAGACAGCAGGTAACGCACGTAGTATTCCCAACACTCAAGGATCTCTCGTGGCCATTGTGTTCTGGCTCCTTCATGGTTTGTTTTGTTGTCCGATCGTTGTCTCAAACACGCCTCGGACGCGTTTTTCGATGACTTCTTTATCCAATTAAATGGTATGATCGAGGAATACTGTGCAGACGCCAACGAAACGCGTAGCAGCCAAAGGCGTCCTTGAGCAAGGACGCGCTGGACGATAATAGCATCGAGGCGGAATTTGACCACCAGGCGTGCCAAGGGCGCGGATCAGGAGGGCTGAAATTGCGAATTTAGAAAATATTTCTCAGGTCTGTATGCACGTGACTAGAAGTTCGATGTCATTTTGATTCCGTCAATTTCCGTATGCCGTCTCTTGACTCATCAATCAAGCACTACGGGCAATTTAGTATTTTACATCGGATGATAAATGGATTGATATGTAATTTGATATTTTCAATATCATTCAATATCATACTGCATATCCTCATTAGGGATATTTAAAATATCATCGAAGCAGATATCCCTAAAAATTATCCCGATTGGTCAATCAGAATATCTGCTTTGATGATATTCTAAATACTTTGATGATATTTACAATATCCCTAATGAGAATATGCAGTATGATATTGAATGATATTGAAAATATCAAATTACATATCAATCCATTTATCATCCGATGTAAAATACTAAATTGCCCGTAGTGAAGAGACGGAGTCATCGTCACGTTGTAGAATAAGAATAATCTGGTAAAAAAGGACTAAGTAATAATCATGATTCTATTTGTCTGAGCTACAGTGGTATCCTCTAGAACTTCCAGGTTTAAATAATCCGTAATATCAAGCAGAGATTTCTTCGTCTCGTAACGAAACTGAGCCTTTCCTTGCAGGTAGCTCTACGAATAAGAGGGAAATGAGTGCACATGTAACGGCAGCAGCAGACACGAAGAATATTCCTTGAGGGAAAAAGGCGACGATTTTCATGTAGGTTAAACTGTAGATTGTAGGGCCGAGTATTTGAGAACTACATCATTTCCGAGTTGGAAAACGTCATGCCATATATTCCTCTGCGAGTTGATATGAAACGTACCTGATTGTCTGTATAACGCTCAGCAGACCAAACAACCGACCTGTCTCCGTACCGCCTCGTCTGTTGTAGATGTCAACCGCGAGAGCTTGGATCGCAGGCCCGAATCCAGCGCCGCATGATGCCAAGATAGTGAGAACAATGAACAGGACTGCACCGCTGGAATAAAGTACCGGAACGAGAACATAGCAGACAATCTCGAGCGCGAGTGAGCTTTGAGCAATCGCTAGGTCGAAAGCGGGTGTTTTTCGAGCTTGAACTTGGGCCTTGGACGTGGTCCCCGGTTGATCTCGCGAAGTTGAAAGAGAATCACGATCCTCATAGAGGAGAGGAGTGGACGCATCATTTGCTTCTGGTACCTCCTCAGCGTAACGCTCGTTCACCGACCGACTCGTGAAGTAGTGGTAGATTTTAATGATGATAGGGAGGAAAAGGGTCAAAGTCAAAGCCCTTGCCGCGACAATCCCGCTATACCAATACCCAAGCTGTAGACTCGACCATCAATACCCTGTCTCCATTGGATGACACGACGATAGATGCGTACCTCGACAGATGACCACCCAAATTCACCAGCTGCGAACTGAAACATCGAAGTATATGACGCAAGAATCATGGATGCCAGTCCATTACTGACAACGATGAACGTTAAGCTCCAATCTTTGTGTATTTTCCCAGAAGGCTGAGTGACACTAATGGGTCCCGCCACCGATAGCGGGCGCAGGAATGCTAAGGCGGATCTCACAAATGACCGAGACTTTTGGACAATTATGTTGGGGATACTGTCCTCATTTCCTCGGACATCCTCCGACGCTCCAGCGTTCCTCGTTTCGCGCCAGACTCGACGATTTTCCGCACATTTCTCAGAAGGCAACGACTCTGGAACGACGAAAAGCATCATAAGAGCATACACGATGTGCGTCCCAATGACCAATACGAGAGCCGCGATGGGCGTGCCTGTGAAATGTACGATTAACGCACACAACGTAGGCCCAACGGCCATTCCCGTGAAGCGCAGTCCTAGGGTAAGGGAAAAGACTCCAGCTCGTAACTCATCAGGCGTACAATCTGAAATGTAAGCGTATGTCGCGGCGGTCGTTCCAGCGTTTCCTGAATACTTGACCGTGAGTCGCGGCATGAGAAAAGAAAGACTAATCCTAGGACGAACCGCCAAGAAGACCGTAGATTAATGGCCCAACGAGCAAAATCCAGTACCGTCCGGGAAGGAAATCCGAAAAATAATACACAGCGATGAAGATAGAATAGCTAAGTAGGATAAGTCAGCTGGGCGTAATATAAATCGCAAGAATTGAAAGGTCACCAAATAATCACAGCAGAAGACGTAAGTGTAAGGATTGGTCGTCGACCAAGACGATCGGATAGCTACAGTAATCGTCAAGTCTTGGCGATATAAATTCAAAAATAACCTACAGAGGCCCACGAGGCGGCTGTAACACAGCTTAGAGCACCCTGAATACTCAAAAGGGCTTGAGAGTACGAATAGTTCAGACAACGTAGGAGGCAGATCTATATGCATTGGCTTACCCGCTAGTAACTTCGACACCGCAGCCTGGACGACAGGGTCGGACGCACAACTTGGTTCCTCGCTTTCGTGCTCAGTGCTTACTAGCCATAAGTGATCATCTGAACGTGGACCGAACTGAATAGGACCAGCTTGGCCAACTCCTGGCGTGACAGAAATATACTTCGGTAGGTCGATCAGGCTTCGAGACTGCGAAATATATGGCTCCTCCAAGGACGGCGCTGGTTTCCGAATATCCTTACAAACCAGTTCTGTATATATTTGTAGTAGAGACGGAGATACACCCGCAAGAGTCATAGCGGATATTGGCATCATAGTGAGCATCCTAATCAAAACTTGAAAGTTCTGAAGTATGAACAAACGGCTTGAGGGACGACGTACCACCAAGGTGAAGGCTTCCTGTACCACGGCCGTTTGTCCTCGCCGGATCTGTGATCTCTGTCTGTATCCTACGTACTCATGATTGCCACTAAAAGCTGCCAGTCGAATCAACCGGCTCTCCGGAAACAGAAATGTCTTGGACACGGGAAGAACGGGCAACGACATTCGTCAGAGAAGGCTGCAAGCCAGGACTTGAGATGGGTCCGACTGAGTCGGATCCATCCTGCGAGGGTGAAGTCATCATGAAGGATAGTAGAAAAGGATGGTAGAGTCGTATTGTATGAACGTGAACACTGCAGTAGAGGTCTGCGCGCCTCCGTGCGGACGCCGATAAGTATTTGGCGCCGACCGATCAGGACATGAAAATCAGATTCCCACCTCATGCAATGATTGCCATCAACATGTCTTTTCGCTCGAGCTCCTCCGTCAGCTGTAAGCTTGTAGAAAGAACTTCAATTCATATACATCTTTTGTTGAAGTCGCCGCCGGCTCGTCTGTCTTGCTCGATTTTTTGCAGATGCTATCACGTGGTTTCATCGGACTCAGGCTGGCAATTCTAATTCTACAATTCTAACTCGAACCATGATATGGACTCATGGATTTAGATGAACACTTTCATTTCGATTCATTTCGAGGAGACGTTGACCGGTACACCCAAGAAACTATGCTGGTCCAAATTGGCATACCACTTCCTGGGGTGGAAACAAAAAAACATCCCACAGCCCTCAATAACAGCAATGGGAAACCAATATCTTGTTGTCCTCCTCGATCTCTTCCCGAAGAACAAGAGCTCAGGGATCAGTATTGGAATTATTGGTACAGTCTTGGTGCATTTTCCATCTTATTGACTCGAGAAGAACACCATCCAATGGACTTCGCACATACTCTGCGGTGTCACAATCTGTTTGTTCCGCTCCACCTTCAATAACTATCCTGAGTGAATATCTAGAGCAGCTTTATCCCAAGCAACTCAGCAATTCGTCACTGTAGCCGGAGCGCTGAGAGCAGTCAATGCTAATATCAGTCGCAAAACGGAAAGTGGGCTCCTCGGATAACCCACTTTGCTCTTCATCCTTGCGCAAAGGTACCAGGCAAACGCTTCTTATCAGGCACGAGCAGTTTAGTCAATCTTGATGATATCTTCTCTCGTACATTGCTGAACGAAAGGACTGTTACTGTACGACAAGATCAGTGATCACCGATCAAATACTGACACTCATTAACCTGACACTCATTGTATGCCGCACTTCGGGACGGCTACTGACACGCTCCTTTCACTACCATATGAACTCATCATTGACATACTGACACGTTGTTCTGTAGAAACTGTTCTATGCGTCGAAAAGGTGCGTTCTGTCCCTTGCGTTGTGTAGCTTCGGCCTTTATGAAGACTTTCAAATACTAAAGACATGTAAAACCTTGCATCAACTATGCCAAGCCCGTGCGATCTGGGATGCTTGCATTCAGCGGCTCGACGTCGAATGTGCGCCGAACCTGAACCCGTTCGAATCGATTACCTCAAAGTCAGCTCCGGATCTCAAGAGGACAGTCATCAGCGCTATTCAGAGGCACCGTAATTGGGCAGACCCACGCCAACATCATAACCTTCACGTCATTGACTTGCCTATCACGCGGCCTCCAGGCGAATTGGATATCCTTGTTGAACCCCGCCTCCTTCCTGGTGGTAGAGACATCTTGATTCTGAATTCTGGGAGGCTGGAACTATGGTCGCTTGTGACGAAAGAGAGGCTTTGGGAAATCAAATCCCCGGTTGGAAGGTTCAGTTGCGCAGGGTTCGACTACGATGTCGTCGACGACGGTAACATATTGCACATCGCAATTTTGTTTGAGGACTTCGAGACGACGACTACGTGGGTATTTTCCCCTTCTTCCGAGTTTTTTTTTGCTCACGGCTTCAACTCCTTCCTTCCAGGAGCCCGTTGCGCATTTATTCTTTCGACCTTCGAGACAGACAAGAAACGATCCTGTTTGAAAGGATATTGCCGCCGGTCTTCCTATTCCGCATGATGCTTCGGAATGAATTCTTTATTGCGTGCATCCCTCGTACTTTGCAGACCGTCGTCATTAATTGGAAGACCGGGGAAGCTCTGACTCTTGGTTTTAACGACTCAGCGGTAGGTTTGTTTTCAAGTAAGTCATGTGTTGCGTTCAGTCTGACAGAAAATTTTAGGGCAACAGGATCGAGCCACGGTCTACTGTCCTTGCAAATAACGAACTCATTTCCTTCGTCACCCTTGATGAAACTGGCTTCTCCGCAATCAGATTGCCAATCTCGGTTCTCGCAGGGAGATGGTCAAAAGAAATGGAACACGAGTTCTGGACAAGGGTCTCGATCTGTCCAGGAAAAGACGGCTCCAGCGTCCTTCCTCTCCCATATCCCGGTCATGAAGACAGAGTAGTCAACAGGAACGACGGATTCGGACCCTGGATCCTTGCTCATCGTGTTTTCACTCCGGTTTGGAAACCAAATCCCCCAACCGAGATATTTATCGCTGCGTACGATTGCGGTCCTGGAGGACAAACACCGACGAGACTCGTCTCGTTCCGTCTGCAACTATCGCATTCCCATAGCCCGGACCCTAATTCGCCGATCGGTATACTCTCATTGGTGAAGACTTCCTGCGCACAAGCATCGCAGCTTCCATGGAATTCTCGAAGTCTCTCCAACTCAGGCCGGATGTTCTCACTTCGCTCGAAGATCCGATGCTTCTCCCTGTTCGCTGACACACCGCAACCAATGAATGAGCTGAACCTCGGTAAGGATATCGTTCCCTATACGGATGACTTCGAACCGGTTATATCTTGCGTTGAGCCTTGGAGCGGTGCTATTGCGGTCGGAATGCCAGGGAGAGTGAAAATCGTCAACTTTATCTGATTTTTCATGAAACCCGGGGCGTTTGACGGGCATGTTCAATAGCTGTGTATGGTACATCATAAGCCGAATAAGCAATGACTTTGAGTGAAGGGTATTGGTTTTGCTTGTCCTATAGAGGTGAACAAATTCCGTAGACGACGAAACTCGTCGTAACCAGAACGGACGATTTCAAGAAATAACATTACGACATTGAGGTATATTCGTACGGGATGTCCAGGGTACATAATACATATCGCTTTGAATGTTTCGGGTCGCAATCGTCAGTATTCACCGAATGCCGTATGTCCGGTTTGCATTGCGTGTTCTCGCGCTCCTTTCTCCCCCTTCAATCCTACCTTGCAGACCTATCGGAATGTACACATTAGCTCTTAGGTTTGCATTGATGGACTGTCTTCGTGCCACATACCTCGCAACGCAGATCAAAAGTCGCTGTATTCGTGTAAGCTCTTTTCGCCCTCAGTTTATCCGCAAGCTTACTAGCCCCGCGGAGTATGCTATCTGTTGACGGATCTTCGCCCTCGATCGGGAACACTGTTTGGTGGAAATCCGGCGGGGCATCTACCATAGGCGATAGCGACGCCGCATCATAGTGAATTCCAGAGTAAATGAGGATACATCGAGTTGACGGTGTACTCTTCGAAGGAGAGAAACGGTCTATCCTCCCTGTTTCGACGTCTATTGAGGCTATCTCAGTGGAATAATGCGTGGCAAGGATTGAGAGCTCGATTGCTCCGCCCCATGTAGATGGCTTGAGTATGTTTTGTATATACTTCTCTCGCGGAAGACTGTAAAGAAAGGTAAGGAAATTGTAAACAATACTCTAGGTGGTGCCGGATGATTACGCACCCCAGCATAGCTTCTGTCCAGGTTTCGGCATCTTGTCGGATAGCTTCAGCTACGACTATCAGAGCGCGATGGAGAAAAGAGAAGAAAATTAGCACCACACTTTGAGTTGGGCCAACGGTATTGTACGCACTTTTTCTTATGGACTGAGCATTGCTGATATCCTGCTCGAATACAAGAGCAATACAGCTGAACAAGCATGAGTTGTCGTCAGGAACGACCTATTGCAGTCCGAACAAATGAGAATCGGATGATACAAGACATAGCTAGCCACTTACCCGGTGTACCAAAACTCCCGACTCCGTGCTGACATAGTCCGTCCCTCCGGCACTGGGAGTCGTAGGCACGGCGAGATAGCTCTCTCGTAATCCCGCTGATCGAGGCGGTGCATCAGCTGACAATGGAATTGACGGAGGGGGTGGAATCGTTTGTGGATCGAAAGGCGCGGAGGTCGAAGCAGGAGCAGGAGCAGCTCCCGGCTTGTGCGTGAGGATGACCTGATCCCCGGACTTCAGGCCAAGGCTTGATACCGGTAACTCAGGGATGAGCGTGAGCTGATGCGGTGGATAACCGGACTTTACTAGTAGGTTATTACATAGAGTCTTGAGGCGATAATCAACAATGTAGATCAAATATGCTCTCACATTCTTGCTGCGATGGATAAACATCCGTGATTTCGCGAATACGTTGCTGAAGGTCCTGCACTGATGCGGTATCGAGGTCGAGCTCAAGAGTAGCTTGACCTTTCGGATGCCGCAGACGAAGCTTTGAAGCGGGCATTAATGCTTTAAGTGCTTCAAGTGCCTGTAGTTGACGCAGAGAAGCAGTTGTGGCGAGCACTCGAAAGTGGTGTAGGTCCAAGTTGAACGAACGCGTCAGTGAATGATCGACGGATGCCAATCACGTGTTTCATCAATATTTATTTCCGAGTCTTATTTTCAAATAAAGAAAATGGCAATAATCAAACTATTCGTCTAGATAAAATGTGATACGTAGTCGTCAGTCGTCATCTTCATCTCCAACTTCATCGTCCTCTTCGGCCGTTCTTTCGATATCCTCCTCTTCATGGCTGGTTTGCTCAGAGTACTCGCCGCGTTCCAGACTTTCCAGAGGAACGACTTCGAATCGTAAGCCCATAGTCCATGTCCACCCAATGATACTTGCGGCTGCCAAACCGAACCATGCCCAACGCATTCGATCAAATTCTTTATCCGCCTTTGACTTGGGCTTTGCTTTACGAATCGAGATTGGATTTGCGAGCCTCCAGAAGAACGGAACGACGAGCGAAGAAACAACTTCCGAAAATGTTGCCTGCTGTGCAGAGCGTACTCGCAGAGGAATATACTCCTCATCAGACTGATGCGCTTGAGCTTCGATGACCTCGAAAGATGTAGATAAGCTAGCTGATAATCCATGCAATGTTCCTGGAGGTAAGAGCGTACGGGATTGCAACCTTCGTGAATGTGCTACAAGAGAAGGATAGGATTCGAGAATGAGCGAACGCAGGGTTTCATTTGGGAATGGTGGAACAGTGAGGAGGAGGATGTGCGCAGCGACGAACACGTCCAATGCGCTTGGACTAGGATTATCCAGGAAGAACGACTTATCGCCGAGAAGTCGAGCCAGAAGGTCGAGAGTCATCCGCGCCTTGTCAAGTACCTGCTATCTAATAAATAAAAGAAATAAAGTGAAATAAGCAAATTTACCTTCTCTTTCCCGAAAGCCTCTTGCACGATGCTGTGATCTGCAAGCCCAAGGCCCTTCTTTTTCCGTCTTTCTTCCTCCGCCTCTTCTATGGATATGGACCATAATCCAGTTGCTTCGAGTCGTGGCTTGTAAATCCCGCGTAAACGGTCTGGGACGAAATACCGCTGAGGAACGGGAAAGAGTTCTGCAAGAGCAGGCTTGACGAAGTCATAGTAATTATGTCGAAGGGTAAATAGCGAGCAAGCCTTATATCAAGAATGACCTCAGCAATATGCAGAAGGAAAACTAGCTTCCTATGCGCACCACCAGATCCCCTAATTGAGCAGAGACCAAAGCCATCCATGCCGTCTCTTGAGCTCGCTTTACCAGGTTTGCGTCCGATATCGTGTCAGCTACTCCATTCTCCCTATCCGTTTCTTCATCGTCTTCGGATGTCCCACCGCGACTTTGAAGACTCTCAACATACTTGACGATTGACAGAAATGAAGCGATAGTCGCAAGTCCGTGCGAAAGGTACGGTAGCTGTCCTGTGGTCAGTCAGAGTTTGTGCTCAAGCGACGACGCTACTTGAAAATCCGCACCATCGGGGGAAATGTCTGGATTCGTGCATTCTTCAACTATGAATTTGCCCGGTAATGTAAGCTGTAAATAGATAATGGACGCGAGACATGGTGGTGTGAATGTAGGAAGGTCCCAACGCCCAGGCCAGACGTGCAGGACTGAGCTCAGGTTCATCCGGCATGGTTTGAAGGAGAAGAAGTCTTAGATGTCGATCCATCTGGATGATTATCTTAGGAAGTAGTGATCGGCGGATCGTCATCAATTATGGTATGGTACTGGCTGTACCTTGAACTTCAATCTCACCTCATACAACATCCACCATGAAACGCTCGAAACGATCCTCAGAGCAGGTATCAACAAAGAAGAAAACACGCTTCGTAGCACCAGAAGATGATCCGGCACGCTTCGAAGAGGACGTCGAAGCACAGCTCGAGGATTCCAAAAAGCTCAAACACAAGGGGCGTGTGAAGACAGAAGGCTACGAGTCAGATTCGAGCGATGATGGTGAAGGCGTCGTCCTCAGTCGACGAAAGGACGGTGAGGGAGAAGGAGCAGATGAGGGAGATGAAGATGATATGTTCGCCATGGGCGACAAGGAGGAGAAAGATGAGGAAGTGTCGAGGAAGAAGAAGACAGAGTATTTGCGGTTAGGCGACATCGAAGGGCAAGAGTTCAACGATGAAGGAGAGGCCAAAGATCTAGAAGAGAGCGAATCGTCTGAGAGTGAACCGGAGGACGAAGACGACGCTGAGAGAAGGAAGAAAGCAGGCATGGGTTACGAGCTCTCCTCGTTCAATATGCGTGAGGAGATGGAAGAAGGGAAGTTCACCGAGGACGGGATGTACGTACGAACGTTTGACCCTCACGCCATTCACGACCGATGGCTCGATGATACAGACGAGAAAGCCATGAAGAAAGCACGCCGTGCCAAACGCGCAATGGAGAGGAAAGAGAGGGAGAAGCTGAAGGCAGAGGCGCGTGAAGCCGAACAGGCGGAGAGTAAAGAGGATATGGAGAAGGAGTTGTTATCAATCCTGAAGAAGGGCGAAACTGTGCTTGAGGCACTTGCAAGGCTCGGAGAAAAGGTGAAGAAGCAGAAGAGGAAAGAGAAGAGGTAGGTTCACATATTTCTCCTTCCATGATGCTCCTCGCATTCACTTGCTTAGGAACAGTACACGAAAAGCCTACACTCAAAACCATTCAACAATGGAGATCGACAACATCGACTCACAGTCCTCTCAACCCGCATCCTCACATGCCAACCATCCCCGCAAAAGCCCTCAAGAGTCAAAAATCGAGCATCTTACAACCCTCGCATCAGAGCTCATGTCTCTCGGGGACATTGATGTATACAACAAAACCTACGAGCAATTCCTTCGCTCCGTGCGTGCCGCAGGAAATGTCAAGCCAGACTGGTCACCGCCTCCCATAATGTACGAATACAAGTGGGATGTCCCTGAAGCTCAGACGCAGAACGGCACTGGTGAAACTGGGAATACTGAAGAACAAGTTTTTGGACCCTTTGGAGAGGAAGAGATGTCAGCGTGGTACGACGCGAAGTATTTCGGCGAGTTTGGGGAGAAAGTGAAAGTGAGAGTTGTTGGAAGGGAATGGGGTGACTGGGATGATGTCGTGGATTGAACAGTTACGCATCCATATTCTCCGTTTCATTCACTTTCCTGAGATCTCTAGTCTAATCTATGTGCATTATGTATCGCTATCTGTTCTGTACAATGCCAATAATTCCTCGGCGAAAAGCTATAGCTACATAGTTGAATTTGGATGTGTTGTAACAGCTGCAAGGTGAGAGAACAAATATGCATGACAACATTGTCAGTTCCGTTGAGAAAACAAACAGGCCTAGGATGGAGTCTGAATGAATTAGTGGCTAATGTATTGGAACACGAAAGAAACGTCCGGTAAGCCAACTTCGGCTCGGAGAAGATCATCGTGGTTATTCTTCAACTCTTCGTTTGTGTAATGATTCCACCTGACGCACACTCAATCAGTACCTACGGAAGAATATCTAAGATATCAAAGTCGGTTTAGACTTACGTGCTAGCATCTCCATACAACAGCGCATGGGATTTCTCGAGCTGCATCCATCTTTACACCTCTTACACTTGAAGGTGTCATGCGTATCACACAGCGTGTTCTCCTTGAACGTGAAGAGCTGCCGGAGCATGTCGATGGAGAAAGGACGTTCAGCATCCTCGGTTGCGTCCACGACAGCGGAGGAGAGTGCCTGCTTTTGGGCTTGTCGTTGGAAGATCTTTTCTTCGATTGTACCGGTTGAAATAAAGCGATAGACAAAGCCTGGTAGCCAGAAGTATGAGCTAAAAGATGTGCAAATGGGTGCCCTAAGGAACGAAGATACGTACATTCTTTCTTTTGTCCATCACGCCAGACGCGTGCAAGAGCTTGCTGGTCGGCAGCAGGGTTCCAGTCTTGAACATTGTTCTCTCAGCACTAGTGCAAAGTTGGCGAAATTCGCAAAGCTTACCGGGATCAAACAGAATCAGTCGATTAGCTCCAATGAGGTTAATGCCACATCCTCCAGCTTTACTACTCAGAAGGAAGACGAATTCCGGTCGATTCGGATCGTTAAACTGATCGACCAGTTTCTGACGCTTCGCGACGGACATAGTTCCGTCAAGCCGGAAGCATCCATAGCTTATGCGGATAGGCGTCAGTTTCGTTCTCGAATGAGGTCTTTTGAAGACAAATGGGACGTACCTTTTCACTTTACACATTTTCTCAAACAAATCGAGTGTTTGTGTGTAGTTACTGATGAGGACAATCTTGTCCTTCGTCTCAGTTCGGATGCGATGTAAGAATCTGATTGTGCACGAAGTTAGTCGCTTCGTCGCTTCACATAATCCCATACCGATTGATACTATCTTGCGACGTACCTTTCGAGGACGACGAACTTTCCACCCCAGTCACACCGTACATCTCGGTTCCGACCGTGATCCCGTCCACTAGCATTCTGTCCAGCACCTACGAATCCCTCAGGAATAAGATGCTCTGAACCTTGCAAGTCATTCGGGAGGTCCAATAGTTCTGGATGATTACATAGTTTCTTCAGGATGTTTATCGCTTTCAGCGGTTGTGAGTTTGTTCCTCGGAGAAGAGCCCTGATCTCTGGTGAAGTGATGAACAACCTGTAAAGAGCAAGCTGGAAGTCGGAAAGACCACAGAATACGACGTGTTCGTATTTGACAGGGACTAAAAGAACGTGAGCAAAAGGGTTGTTTGACTTCTTTTAAAAGACAACGCACGGTATTTTGATAATAGATCATTCGTACGACGGATGATAAACGGTGTTACCAAAGTGCCGAGCTCCTTGAGTTTCGCCTCGCACGAAGCCTTCACTTCATCACTCGCGTCAGCATCACGGCCACGAATAATTGCATTCTCGAATTTCTTCCGGAAGTCACCCTTTGAGCCGAGATAATTTGGATTAGCAAAGTTGAGAAGAGAGAAGTATTCAGATAGGTCATTCTGCAATTGGAGATCATGTTAGTTTATTGTGGCGTAGAAGGAAGTTATTTGGACTTGCCTGGATTGGCGTGCCAGAGAGGATAACCCGTCGTTTGACGTTTAGCGCATTCAGAGACTGGAACGTCAATGAATCTACTTAAAGCTATAAGCTAATGGCCTATCTATATAAGATTTTACGTACCGGAGTTTTTCAGACGGTGCCCTTCATCGCAGAGCAACAACCCAATACTACAATTCGCAAGATACTCGGATAAGGTTCGTAGCGTCTCGTACGAAACAATCATGACTTTGAATTCGATGAGTGGCGATAGGAGATAATAAAATCAGAGCACCAACCTGGCTGGGTTACGCTTCTTCCTTTCACTTGCACCCATCGGTTTACTTTCTGGATGAGCTCCGCTTTACTGCCTTTACCATCGACCGCAAGACATCCTGGAGCCTCTTCGCCAAGCCACTTCGCTAAAGGACAGCAGAAAGTCATGTTCGGATACCTGCTAGCAGAATAAAGTAAATATGCATACCTAGTTCGTTAGCCCAATTTCTGACGAGACTGCTAGGACACGCGATGATGCATTTATCAATGGAAGGCTTTCCGGCATGAGGCGATTGTTTCAGGAGGGTGTACATAAGCGCGATACATTGGAGTGTCTTTCCGAGACCCATTTCATCTGCCATGATACATCTGAAGTTTTGTCAGTGGAGTAGCGCTACAACTCGAATGTGCCTCACCCATATTGATTTTCGATTGTCATCCCCGTCGTGCATCGGTATAAGAACTAAAAAGGTTCGTGAGCTAGAGAACTTAGAAGGAACGGGTAAGCAGCGTACCTTTACACCTTCAATCTGATGGGGGCGAAGAACTTTGGAGAGCTTAGGATCGAGAACCACAGCCACTTTCTGCAACTTTTGTTGCTTCTTCTGGTCTTCACCCAGCAGCTTACGCAACGATTTATGAGGGTTGAACATGCCTTTCATCTTTTCTTCCGCCTCCTTTGCCATTCGTTCTCTCTCCTCTTCTTTCTCTCGTTCACGCTTCTCTTCTTCCGTTTCTCGATTATCGATCGTCGGATCATATAACACAATTGCGTGGTCTTGCATAGGGTCATGAAGTGGTCGTGGAAGTAAGACGGGCTGCGGTCGAATACCCAGAGAAACTCCAGAAAGCACATTGTGCACGACCTCGCCTTTGTTATTTGTCATGCAAGGTATCGAGAATCTGCGCGATGCGACAGCTTGAAATGGTTTCGGCTCGAATTTGGGAAACCGCTTGAGGTCATGAGCTACCAAATCTATCTCAGGAGGACCATTCTCGTCTTTCCTACGCTTCTTTCTGCCGCCTGCGTCATCATCAGAGTCGTCATCATCTCCTCCAGCGCCCTTGTACGACACCCGTTTGCGTTTCCGTTGTGGTTGATCGCGCGTCGAGGTCTTGGCGAAGGATGGAGGTCTGAACGGCCTATTGAGGCGGACACTTTCTTGCAGTCTATCGACTGGTCTACCATCTGGGGTTACTGGCTGCCTACGCAGCATAGTATTGAAGCAAGTGGAGAACCGCGAGAAGGGAAGTGACACCTAGTGACACCCGATGGTTATGATGGGAAATTTGGATCAGTCACGTCAACAACGCGTCAACAAAGCCAAATAAGTATAAAGTGATATATTCATTATGTAACACTTAAATATATATATCCGTCGAGGATCATGCACCTCGCAATATTAATAGGAATACGGATCCAATGCAAATGGGATCACTGATGATGCATGAAGCGAACGTAGACAGCGAGATTCTAATTGTAGTTCTGGCAAACTGAAGCTTGCGAGATACTTTTTGAGCATGTATGCATACGGCTCTCTCGTCCAGATGTTGAGCTGTGCCAATCAATTATCATGCTCGAGTACTGGTGAGCACACTAATAAAACTCGAAGACATTGATAATATGCGAACACGCGAGGTCTGTAATATTATTAGTCTCTTGCTTGCTCATTCGAAGCGCACTGCAAGAAGAGGTAGGAAGGGGTCCTGGCTTGCAAATACCTGACAGAGGTTACTAAAGATTAGCTCGGAAAAGTGCTTTAAGCGCCAAATGGGCTTTCTATCCCACCCTCATCGGCCCTCATCCTGCTGTATAGCGCGACAGTAATTACAACACAACAGAAGATTATCAGAGTTGTAAGGGCTCTTTAGCTTCGCAAGATGAGCCAGCATAGACTTGGACTGTCCAGTGTGCGAGCTCATCAGCGTAAGGCGTGAGATTTGAAGACGACGAAGGTTTTGATGGTGCCCAGCGCGGGGCCCCGGATTTTGTTCGGCATTCATTCCCGTGATCCCGAGACATGCGAATGAGCTGGATAAATATGGCAATTTGCTTGATATTTTACACGGTCACCACCCATTATCGCATCTGTATCGCCAGCTGGCACCGCGTTCCTTTCTTCCTCATCGCGATCATCGCGACCGAGGTTGTTGGAAAATGGTTTCGGTGTCGCTGATGGCGCCTTTCACGGCGCGTCGTTCTTGGAGTTGTTTAGCAACGACTCATCGGTCGACGAGCACAATCAAGTTGACGCGTGCCGGTGCGTTCATTCATATCGCGCTTCTCATCGCATCTAATAATTTGGGCCGCAGTCTTGATAGATATATGTCGACTCTACCATTCGACGCCTAGGCTAAGCGAAGAAGAGAAACCCACTCAGCCGAAAGTAACAGGTGGGTACAGATGTTCCGCAAGAGCATACACGAAGCTCACTCAATACATTCTTGCGCCTTATGCACTTGGCATCAGCGATACCATACTCCTCGTTGATTGTTGGTGTACCACGAGAAACATTTCCAAATGAACGCCGCATTGCCATCACACCTCAAAACACGGCACTTCTACTCAAGAAAGGGTTCTCACGCGTTCTAGTGGAACGTGGCGCGGGCTCCGAAGCGCAGTTCCCAGACGACGCATATGTGCAAGCAGGGGCTACTCTCGTCGAAAGCGGAACCGTCTGGAAAGAAAGCGACATTTTGCTCAAGGTCCGCGCGCCTAGCAATGATGGTCCAAACGCGGAAGTTGACGCATTGCGCGAAGGCGGGACGCTCATCTCGTTCTTGTATCCTTTGCAAAACAAACCGCTTGTGGAAGCGCTCGCTGCACGGAAAGCCACAACTTTTGCCATGGACATGATACCCCGGATTTCTCGTGCCCAGACTTTTGATGCTCTCAGGTGCGTCCGGAGTTTATCACATGTTTCAAATTGAAAGCTAATTGCGTTGCCTAGTTCAATGGCAAATATTGCTGGATACAAAGCTGTCTTGGAGGCCTCTAATCATTTCGGTCGATTCTTAACGGGTCAAGTAACAGCAGCAGGGTACGTAAGACAGCCAATCATATCACTTACCAGCACATATTGACTTTTTCTCCAGCAAAGTTCGTCAAATTCTTCGTGCATTTCCGAGAACTTGCTAAGCATTTCTTTTTAGATTCCTCCGTGCAAGGTGCTGGTCATCGGTGCAGGTGTAGCGGGTCTCAGTGCAATCGCGACAGTACGTTTCGTGTTTCATGTCATACTTTACAACAAACCATGACTCGTCTCAATATTCCAGGCTCGTCGTCTAGGTGCAATCGTCCGAGGTTTCGACACTCGCTCTGCAGCGCGCGAGCAGGTCCAGTCCTTAGGAGCCGAGTTTCTTGAAGTCGAGATCAAGGAAGAAGGCGCTGGCACAGGCGGGTATGCCAAAGAGATGTCAAAGGAATTCATCGAGGCAGAAATGAAGCTGTTCATGGAACAATGCAAAGATGTAGACATCGTCATCACTACGGCACTTATCCCCGGTCGACCGGCTCCCAAGCTTATCACGAAGGAGGTGCGTTGTCGGTTTCTTTCCGACCTGGGTTCGAGTGGTTTTCTTAACAAGACTGATGTTATAGATGGTCGCTGCGATGACGCCTGGTTCAGTCATTGTTGATCTTGCATCAGAGAATGGTGGTAATTGCGAGGAAACTGTCCCAGGACAACTTGCCATCTCGAGAAATGGCGTTTCAGTAATCGGTAATGATGCACCTGAGACAGTTCCCTGCCACCCGTACTAATTTCGATATTCAGGCTATACGGACTTACCATCCCGATTACCGACACAATCTTCCACGCTCTATTCTAACAATATCACTAAGTTTCTCCTCTCAATCTCTCCTCAAGAAAAGCACTTCGGGATTGACCTGACAGACGAGGTCGTTCGCGGGTCCATTGTGACTCTCAATGGTCAGATTCTCCCTCCGGCGCCTCGGCCAGCACCTCCACCAGCACCTGTCCCAGCCGCTTCAACCGCGGCAGCAAAGGAAGCAGAGTCCAAAGCACTTACACCTTGGCAGCAGGCAAAGCGGCATGTTGCTACTGTGACAGCTGGAATGGGCACTGCATTGGTCCTGGGGAAGGCGACTGGCCCTGCATTTATGAGCAACTTCTTCACTTTTGGACTTGCGGGTCTTATTGGCTATCGTGTTGTGTGGGGTGTCTCACCTGCACTTCACTCACCCTTGATGAGTGTGACAAATGCGATTTCAGGTTGGCATTGAACTTTCGGTTGAGATTGGAAGAAAGGCTCATTTTTTGCTTTTAGGTATGGTCGGTGTCGGTGGACTGTTCGTCATGGGGGGCGGGTATCTTCCTGGTACGATCCCACAGGCTCTCGGTGCTATGTCTGTTCTCCTAGCGTTCGTCAACGTCTCTGGAGGGTTCGTCATTACGAAACGCATGCTCGATATGTTCAAACGTAATACTACCATTTTTCACTTATTATTTGTTATGTTCTGATGATCTGTTGCTTAGGTCCCACTGATCCGCCTGAATACCCTTGGCTCTATGCAATCCCTGGTTTGCTGTTCGGCGGCGGATACATTGCCGCAGCAAGCACCGGAGCAGCCGGTCTCGTGCAAGCCGGATATCTCGTTAGTAGCGTGCTATGCATAAGTATGCCAGAGCGAAAAAACAATTCTGCTACTTGATCTGACGCTTATCCGCTTGTAGGCTCTATTTCCGGGCTTGCGTCCCAGACGACGGCTCGACAAGGCAATATCCTCGGTATTCTGGGAGTAGCATCTGGTATTCTTGCATCGCTCCTCGCAGTCGGATTCTCCCAAGAGGTTCTGGCCCAGTTTGCTGGCCTTGCAAGTGTCGGAGGCATTATTGGTAAGTTTCGGACCTTATTCCTTGTCCTCGGCTAATAAATGAATTGGCAAGGTGCCATAATTGGACGACGTATCACGCCTACTGAGCTCCCTCAGATGGTCGCTGCGTTGCACTCGGTAGTAGGTCTAGCTGCTGTCCTGACTAGCATCGGCAGTGTACTTGGAGATGTCAGCCACATCTCGACGCTTCATCTCGTAACGGCTTACCTTGGTGTCCTCATTGGTGAGCATCTCCAACAGACTATGATAACGCTGGTGATCATAAGCTAATATTTGCGTGTATGAGTTCAGGAGGAATCACCTTCACAGGCTCCATCGTCGCCTTCCTCAAGTTAGCTGGGAAGATGTCCTCTCGTCCACTCATTCTGCCTGGTCGTCATCTCATCAACTCCTCTATGCTCGGAGCGAACCTCGCTACAATGGGTGCATTTGTGACCATGGCGCCTGGAGCACCAATGATTGCCGCCGGATGTCTCGCGGGAAATACGATATTGAGTTTCTTGAAGGGATACACGACAACTGCTGCAATTGGAGGGGCAGATATGCGTAAGTATCCAGGGATCATTCAGTCCGGACTTGGAAGAATACGCGTCTGACGCTGACAACGTGTGCAGCCGTTGTTATCACTGTGCTCAATGCATATTCCGGGTTTGCACTTGTAGCGGAGGGATTCATGCTTGATAACCCGCTTCTCACCACAGTTGGCTCCTTAATCGGTGTTAGCGGCTCAATTCTCTCTTACATCATGGTCGGTATCTTTCTGATCATCTAATTATCGCATAAACATCCGACTGATTGTTTTTGATAGTGCGTTGCTATGAACAGGTCACTTACAAATGTACTATTCGGAGGGATAGCCGCTCCGGGACAGACGGATTTCAAGATTGAAGGCCAGATAACGAAGACGTCAGTGGATGAAGTTGTAGATGCACTCCTAAATGCGGAGAACGTTATCCTTGTGAGTGTATGAGTTTTGTATTAGACATCGGTGTTTACGACAAGGAGCGATTAGGTTGTCGGGTATGGAATGGCCGTTGCCAAGGCTCAGTATGCTATCTCAGACATCACACGAATGTTGCGTGCCAAGGGCATAAACGTTCGGTTCGCAATTCATCCTGTAGCTGGACGTATGCCAGGGCAGTGCAACGTCTTGCTTGCAGAAGCTTCCGTCCCATACGACAGTGAGTTACATGGCTTTCCGATTCAGATAAGGAATCATAAACAGTGCCGTTCCGCAGTTGTTCTTGAGATGGACGAGATCAACGATGATTTCGGTGATACAGACGTTACACTTGTTATTGGCGCGAACGACACTGTTAACCCGATTGCACTCGAGCCCGGCTCGCCTATCGCCGGAATGCCTGTACTGCATGCATGGAAGAGCAAGCAGGTGGTTGTCATGAAGCGAAGCATGGCCAGCGGATATGGTGAGAAGCTCGTGTTTTCCTTCTTTCTTTGTCAGACGCCGACTAAATTGTTGGTTCAGCCGACGTACCAAACCCTATGTTCTTCATGCCTGGAACAAAGATGCTTTTCGGTGATGCGAAGGAGACGTGCGAGAGTGAGCCTATTGTCTACCCTTTCCTTGTCGTAGGATTTAATTTGACGGAATTCGGATTCAGCTATCAAACACGCACTTGAAGCACGACTTTAGGTTTCCGGAGAGCTTTCTCTTGCAACCTTCTCCCCTCGGGATCCTTATGAGTGCGCTTGAGCCTCACCTTCAAGAAGCCCTCGGATTCTATCCAGAATTAACCAATCATCAATACGAAAAGCGAATTAGCCCCGTGCAATGACGGAGTTGTAGGAATGGGATGTGAAAGTATGTACATATGGAACTCCGGATGTCAGACGTATCGTGCTTTGTTGTCTTATCATCATTAGCATTTGCATCTATATCAATGTAGATTAGATCTTTTTGTTTTCTTTCATTCCGCTCTTTTCATTTGTCCTGGAGATTACACGGACAACGGTGTTCGCACATGCATACCCCTTTAAGTTCAATTCGGACTTGGATCCGCCAACGACGCTTCGTAGCCTCTAGCGAATCGCATTCGAGCTTCTTCATGATCTGTACGGGGATCTTGAAGAACATATGAATAACTCTATTCAAATACTTCCTTTGTGCCCCTGTTCCTCCGAACTTGGAAGACTTATCACTATTAGTATTGGAACGTCCTAATGTACGTTATGGCCGCTGTCCACTATGACACTCGCGTTCTCGTGGGAGACTCCGTTGAAGGCTCTCTCCAAACATCCGTTGGCACTACCATTTATCTATTGGTCTGATGATCTCGTAATGGCCTTGAGAACAACATCTCCGTCTGCGTCCTTCCCAGACTTGGTGGTCTCGAATGCCTCCACTTCATCAGCAAATTCAAACTCGCGGAGATGTCATCAGCTAGAGCTCAAGGACAAGGCGGTTATCTGATAACTTATCCGTGAGTGACTAGCGGCTTTAGATTGATTCTGCCTGACGAGGCACGGATAATCGTTAGAGAATAATCACCGGGCTATGCAGTCGAGGTTCTATGTGAGTGAGATTAAGACAGTAAAGGAATACGTCACTCACGCCGTATCTCAGCGAGCTTTTAATGGTCAATTCCTTATTCATTATAACGCTTATAGGGAACTGTATGTCAGCACACCCAACACCAATCTTCAAGAGCGATGAATGCTGTCAATACCTGGCGACCTAGAATAAGAACCTGAAAGATTACATGAACGAAGGTCCCGCCATTCTTTGCGATGATCAGACCCATCTGGAGACTCGTTTCAGCCCCGGACGCGTCAACTATGGGATCAATACCGTCACCGTCTTATCGGGGTCCAATCGTTTTCTTGAACAGAGGAGATGTCCTTGTGGAATATTCTCTGATTCTCTCATTTGTCAAAAATTGGGATGGTGTAAACGAATCTGTCGCAGCATACTTCGTTGCAAATTCAAGCCGCTGTGCAACCTTATTGACGGCAATGATATGAGAGGCGCCCAGGGCTTTAGCGACGGCCACACAGAGAAGACCAACCGTCCAGCAACCGGACACCGCAACACTTTGTCCTGTGCCGAACTTTCCGAGAGAACGAACAACGTGAATAGCAACAGCTAGCTGCCATATATCGCTCGGGACTTTGAAGTATAGACAAAGTGTCCCTC
Source organism: Sanghuangporus sanghuang (assembly GCA_009806525.1). NCBI lineage: Eukaryota > Fungi > Basidiomycota > Agaricomycetes > Hymenochaetales > Hymenochaetaceae > Sanghuangporus > Sanghuangporus sanghuang. Next base: position 159,079 of record VVIT01000001.1, on the reverse strand, counting down.
ATCTAGGTGGGATGAGATCACTGCATCGTGGACATATCTGGAGAAAAGAATTAAAGTATTAAAGCAAGTCTTCTGTGGAAGAGATGCGCTTGATGATTTAGGGATACCTGATATCTTCCGGATTTGCAGAATTCACAGACTCGGCAAACTGTCCGACGTTCGATTGCCACCTGTTCACCATTTCTTCCAGGATCGACTCTGCTTCCAACTAGACACAAGTAAATAAGGGCTTGCGCACAACTTTAACGATGACCCCAGAGGATTCATGTCCTAGCACCTAGCACGTCGAGTTAAGACAAGTAAGTAGAATTTTCGCTCCTTCCTTGAGCGTAGAACTTGTATCTATGTGCAGAAGTTAACCACAGCCTGGGCATTGTGCTAGTGTGCTCGTGTCAGTGCCACATGTGCATTGGAAACAACATCGGGCAGTATTTATAGAGAAATCGTCTTTCGACTCGCCTGTGTTTCTCACTTCGATCAACACATTATCAGCCATCCATAGAGGGCATGATGGTTAGTGCGATTGTCTCTCTATCCAGATTACTCACTTACGCTTTGGAATAGGCAATTCGCGAAAATATGCAGAAAACGAGCCGTCCAGCATAAGCGCTTCATTTGAGGACACGATTTTGATGCAGATAATAGAACATGATATCCATTTTCGTGAGCAATGTCTCTTGCATAATGGTGTCAACATATAAACTGAGGTCCATGATCGTCATGAGGATCATACGGCTAGGATAGTTATCTTTCTTAGACAGATTATCTATGCCCAATGGTCCCAGAGAACCGTTTGTTGGAAACGGAGAGAACCGGTCGAGGTTCAGATCTGTGCGCAGAACCTACTGGAACTTAATACGAATCCTTGAGCAAGGGGCGCTGCAAGATGATGTAGAAAATATAAGAATCGTCATTTTAGTTAAGATGAAGTAGTTGCGTGCAAGTAGTGTTCCGATCTTGGGGATAAGTGGAGAGTAATCACGAACTTGAGTCTCGTGGTTAGGGCCGCAGAGTTTCACTGGCAATGCACCATGTAACGGAACCACAAAGAGGCGTCGGCTGACGCTGGCTTTTACTCAGAAGATGCGAATGTGCATCACTTTATCGAGGCTGAATTGGGCCTTAGGAAGGTAAATGATCAACAAGAAGAGAATTATCGATTCTCACGTTACAACCACGCGTAAATTCCTTCGCTTGATACTATCCTTGGCCCCAGAGAGCACTTCGAATTCCAATACGTTTCTATTTCAGAGAATGCCTCGTGATCTTATCCGGAACAATCGTGACAGAATTACTAGACTGCGAGTAATGACGGCAAGTTCATTGCGCATGATTTTTCTTCACAGCACAACCACGATATGATGATACCGTTTGGAAGTCTTTGTGTTATAGGACATCATCAAAGGTTGATCGGGACGTGCGTTTACCTAAGAGAAAATCTGACTCACAGATACATACGATATACCACAGGTTTCTACTGAGAGGGACCAGAGATCATGGTCTTCAAGACATAGTGTCCGTTGCCATCTATTCCCCTTCGAGTAGTTTCCAATGCGGCCAAAGCGTCATCGAAAGCGAATCTTATCCTCAAGTTAGCTCAAGAACTAGCAATTTGTTCAGTAGACGCAAACCTGTTGGTTACTAAAGCCTTCAAATCGATCTTGCCGGAGGAAGCGAGCTCAATGGCGAGATGATAGTCTCCAGGCTGCGTGGGCTCAATCAGCCTTGAGAACGCCAGGCACCAATGGTTACGTACTCCATAACGAGATGAACCCTTCACAATGATCTCCCTCGCCGAAATATGGGATATAGGAATCTGTGCCGATGTGATTCCCATGCCAACCTACAAAGCAAGAAGTCATAAACCCAGTCTGTTCTATGAGTTGGGAGGATAAATGGTTACCTGTACGAAAGTCCCTCCGGGTTTTGTCACCATCAGACCCATTTGTATACAAGTTTCCGCACCAGTCGCATCGAGTACGAAATCTGAGCCCATGCCGATACCTTTTCTGACAAACTTCCTCTTGAAGAGAATGGATGATCGTTCTGAATATGCCATCTTGGTTTCACCTGATGCAAACGCAGCAGGAGTGAACACATCGGATCCAACGTATTTGCTTGCAAACTCGAGACGAGCCTGATTATTATCTACAGCAATGATGTGCAAAGCGCCAAATACCCGAGCAACTGCCATGCACAATAGGCCAACTGTCCCGCAGCCAAATGTGACACAAGTTGTTCCTGCACGTAACTTCCCAATAGAATGTACAGCATGAACAGCGACCGCAAGTGGTTCCATCTATACTGCATATCAGACAATGCAAGCAAAAGCATGGGGAAAGACTTGCCACTGCACCATCTTCAAGAGTGAGATTGTCTGGGAGCCTATATGCCAAGTCATTCGGAGCCTTGAAGTAGCGTGCCAGAGTTCCACGTCTAGGTGAATCAAAGACACTGCATTGCTCGCAGAACTGAATTGAGCGAGGAACTACTTAAAAGCCCGCCTGTAAAAATGTTATTGAGGGACGTTACTTACATGGTACTTTCCAGATTTGCAATATTCACATGTGCGACATACTGTCCAGGGCTCAATAGCGACTCTCTCGCCGATCCTTGCCCTATCGATTTTTCTGCCAGCTAAGCGGATAGCACAGTGAAACAACGCGCTTTTTCGCCTGCGAAAAAACGTACTTCTCACGATCAGCCCAGAAGACTCGTGCCCGAGTATCTCGTTTCACAGGATCAGGAGGTTATACCAAGGACAGACAACGAGTACTTACAATGGGTTCAGTGACATATTTGTCCCCTAGCTTGCCCTCAGAGTAGAAATGGACCTTCACATGCGTTAAAAGCGCTCGGTCTGGTATCTGTATGGATGCAATACCAACTCACATCAGATCCGCAGATACCTAGGTACCTTGGTCAGGTTACGAGCTGCACAAAGAGGCTACTTCCTACCGGTTCTTTTCACCTCGATCAAAACTTCATCGTCGTCCACTAAAAAATGGCGGTCTTAGTCTTTGGCTATTCTAGTCGGGGCCGCATACTAACATCGGGGAACGGGTAGTTCCCTAAAAGTCGTCGATAAGGGCCCTTCGAGCATGAACGCCTTGTTTCCCGACATGAGGTCTGGTGCGCGTTTTCGGCCGGATGCATGACTAGCGAGGTAATGCGAGTCAAAAGACAGCTGTTAACTCCCACGAAAGGCGGGTCTATTAGCTTTCAAGGGAAGGATAAAGATATCACGAGAGAAGACCGGGAAGCCCCTCATTCAAGTCGATCAAACTCCGAGTGACCGACATTAACGCTCGTGCTAAAGTGAACGCACTTCCCGCATTTTAATGTTCCCGCAAAAAATGCGTCGTGACGGCGATTTCATCAAAGTCCTGATCCGACAGATTTTATACTGCATATTCAATTGGGTAGAGTCAGTTCTGTTTGAAGACACGAAGATCAATCATTAACCAACCCTTGTTCCGCGAGATAATCCGTAGCAGTCCGTAAACTTTTGTAGTCAGTATGCAAATGCGACACCAATAATACAAAGTCAGATCAGGACAGGACTGATATTACAGCAGTATGTATGTATATAAAACAAGTATGATTGTTATCCCATTTAATTAAGACACTGCGAAGTGCGATTCATCGACGGTGCTGTAGACATGGCCATTATCCATGAGTTCATCCAGCGCTGCGCTGAAGAGGAAAGCAGAAATGTTTAGACTGGAATCTTTTGTGATCAATCGTGCAAAAAGACAGAAACGCACCTAATGGCTCCAGCATCGGCCTTTACTTCACGCGCAATCCTAGCAACATGGACACCTTCCGCAGTGGTTGGTTGAGTTGCAATGAATCCGACTATACGGCGGGCAAGTGGCGATACTCCAGCATACTGGTCACTGGTCGACGTAGTCGAGTGAGAGGTGTAATGGGAATAATCCCCTCCGGTCCCACCGTTCGTGGTAGCAGGCGCGTCAGCGCCTAAGTTGCGATCACCAGTTCCGCTTGAATCAGTTGGCTTCACGTAATAGAGATGATGCCTTCGTCAGGTATGGTAAATGACTGCAAAGTGAATGCCACTGACTGAGCCACGTTGATGGGCAAGTTTTACGAACATGGTCTCCATCAGATGGAAATAGAGCTCATGTGCGTCCTTTATGGGGCGAACATTAGTCGCGTTGATGTATCGTTTATTTCCAAAATGTTTTAGTACGCCCGTGACTCGTACGTAAGTATTATGGCTATAAAAAAAGTTAAGTTGAGGATCGCAGGGTTCTGATTCTGATACAGATACCTACCGTACAGTGTCCTCGTCGTCCTGCTCCACCTCGTCCATAGAAGTGTCTGTCCATACTCTTGCTTCCACACGCCCAGTTCCGTCCTCAAGTACGTATATTTTGTTTGTAGTCTGAGGAGCTGTGCTAACTACCTGGGCAACTACCGTCACCTGAGAGTCATCGAGGATTGTAAATGTCAGAGTCAAACAGATTGGCAAATCTGAGAGCAACGCGCCTGAGAAACCTCGACACCATCAATATACAATTCCGCGTCAGAATGTGCTTGTTCTGCTTTCAAAACTTGTTTGATTGTCACAGGTCGCAGAGATTGACTGGAAACCCGCTATGATGACCAAAAAAGCGCGTTAAAATCGTCGATTTTGAAACTAAGGATAGAGCACAGACACGTTCGCCTCCCGGACTATTCTGGCTACTGGTTCGCGGCGAGCTGTTCTGCATGAAACCACCAGCACTGTAGTCGTCTAACAATCCCTATGAGTGGCGCCTTTCAAATAATTCCTTTCTTACATACTAGAATACATATTTTGACGAAGGATATGCGGAGAAGAACGATGTTGAGGACAAGAACAAGACACGTCCTTTGCGAGTCAGACGCGTCAGTGACGCGGTTGTCACGTTTCTCACGATACAAACACGCCGCTAAATAAGAAAATCCCCGATAGATACATTTACAAACTTATCGCTCCTTTATGGGAGCACTCAATTTAGTCCATATACCAGCTCAATATTTCAGTGAAGTCTAGCGATTGTCTTCCGCTAGTAACGATATCTTCAGAAGTCTGCATGCAAGGGAAAGTCTATGCAAGTACCGATCATGGGATACGTAGAATGATGCAAGCTGAAAACTTTCATGGCATACAAGCCGTGCTATGAGGAACCAAATTTGTCTCCGACCAACAGCGGAAGCTGCATACTCTGAGTATCTCTCCTTCATTTCAGGGTAATCCCGAGTCGATGCCCTGGTCAGTAGCTATAGCAGAAGTAACATGTTCTTTTGCGATGCTAGAGTATCATATCTCGGCGCCACGTCTTTCCTAGGTTTCCGCTGGAGTCAAGATAGGTAGGTATCTTCCGAAGCGGTATTTACGTCACATCGTATTGTAAACTTCAGAGTGGACATCTCATCCAGAAAGCTCCAACACGAGAGATCTACTTATCGGCTTTTCACAAATTTCACGTCTCTTCTTTCATTACGGAACCGAGGTACTTAGATTTTCCGAGCTCTTTCTTACCGAGGAACGAAGGATGTGTGTAGTGTATTTTCCGGATGAAGATAATTTTGATATCAAGGACGCTGATTATGCAACCATTACGATTCAGAACAATTAATTTGCTGCCAGTGAGTTCTACCGCGTGTTCTTGCTACCTGACCTACTTATGTCGAACCCTAAGGCATCTTCCTCAAAACGAATTACTAACACCCATTTCATTGGTCAGTTTCATAGTCGTTGTGTCTGTTCTCTCACGCTCCGGTTTATAATTCGTGGTGAGTATCATTTTGTAATCTTTGTTCAGACGACCATGGTGAATAATCCTGACTCGGGGCTGTTATTTATATTCCTATCTTTTTGTCTTTTTTATCGCAGGAACCAGATTGCGATCCCTTCACTCAATCGTGGTGGCCATGCGTCCGGAACGGCTGCTTGCGGATCTCTGTCCGTGATTCCGACAGACACTCGGGCATAAGTCCGCATTATGCCAAATCACGTCTTATTGATGCAGGTTAATTGTGAAGACTCGAGACGCATCCGCGCTTGTTTTTTTAGCAGTCGAGAAGTTAACTGATTCTCAGTTGACAGGATTCTCTAAACTTATTTGATCAACTATTATCTGACTGGGCCGCATTGCGGGAGAAGGACGTTCTTACGAGATAAGTATACAGATTGGGTACGTACTCGAAATTAGATTTCAAAATGGCCTATTAAGAGTCTCAGTCATGATGCACCTCTCCATTCTTCAAAGCCAGCGTCGCCAATTTTCTGGTTGACCAGTACTTCATATCAAGCCGGAGCTGGGAGGCAGTAAAAGGAGCCGCTGGAGCCTCCAAGTTCTACAAAAGTTTATTGTACTGCTTCCATTCTCAGGAGATAACACGTGGGGAGCGACCCTCTCGAAGTATATTGTACTGAAGCGAAGCGGGAACTAGAAGACTCACGGCATGCCCCGATACATTTTCCACTAGCATCCAATGATGATTAGACAGGATGCAGGCAAGTATGCCTCACTGACGTCAACTCAAGGGTCTTGCCTCTTGGCTTACCTAGAGGGGGAAAGTTTGTGAGCATATTTCCACCTGGGCCAGAAATTGCGGCAATCGATGAGCAAGAGAATACATGGGCGACTTCAATGCTTAAGGTGATACTGAAGTCTGCTTATCCAGCGCCTCTCCGATGATCTCGCTCTTGATTTCTTCCAGGAACCCTCCTGGGTCATACGCAGATGTATCGTTCTAGACGATTTCGGTTGTTTTGCCTTTCAGACTTCAGTTGTTGTACTTTGTGTAATCTAGATTCATCGCCATAAAGATTCTATGTGATAATTCCTGAGTCATGGAGTACATCAAACTCACTGTTCTTCTCAACCCTGTAACTAGAAAACTCGGCGGACCGGCTTAGAACGCGTCCGCTCTGCAATCAACATCTGTAATCAACTTTCAACACGTCGTCATGCATACGTTTAAAACGAGGCTAGAGTGTACCTGGTGAATTCCTATCCCCGAAAAGCGAGAGATATGTTGATTTCGAAGCTTCTTGTTAGTGCCATTCTAGGTCAAGACAGACTATGAACGGTATAAAAAGCGGGCACCTGAGAGGGATCATGGCGTCCTCTAGAGCTAAGACTTCAATTCCCCTCCATTAAAAGGTTACTTCTTCCAATGCAATTTGGCGATCTCAGCAGGCATGCGTCGTCCTGGCCCATTGCATTGGTGATCCAGCATACCTCCTGTTCATCGCCGACATTGCATTGGATGCAGTGCCTTAAATGAGAGAAGGTCAGAGCTTTCGAAAACCATGCGCGTATAATTCTCGGGATAGCTTGTTTCTTCTCCATCATTCTACGGAAAAGAAGGTAGACTAATTCTTGTACTTTTCATGTAGGAAAGCGAGTGTGTCCTCGCGGCTAGCTCTGTGCAAACAGGATTTACTTGAATTATCCAAGACTCGAACGTGATGAAAACACCGTTGATAACTTGAATATTCCAACTGACATGGGTACCAAGACCTGATCTAAGAAACGGCTGAGTGACATTCAGTATCAATTTTGTAGTAGCAGGAATCAATTCGAGCCCGAGAGCGGAAGATAGTGGGAATATTCCCTGATCTGCAAGCAGGGAAGTTCCCTTTTGAGAGAGTGAGATAACATTAATTCAAGAGCGGTCCTGTCCCGTGACTTTATCTGTTAGGGAAAGAGCCCTTGACTCACAAACACGACCAGAGACATGCCTCGAATTCCCTATGTCTTACCGTCGCGCGGAGAGTCGGCCATAGCGGATATGATCAGGCACCGGCGTAAGGATGGGGAATTGACCGAATTAGACGGAGTGCTGTGAGCAGTCCTATATCTTTATTGGTGTCAGTAAATCGATGATTCTGTTCTGAAGCCTCAATGCCCCCAATATCGCCGAAGGATACAATGCGCTATTGAAGGCAGTTCGAACATGTAATAGCTTACCAGACGATGTCAAAGAATTAATGGTAAATTGTGCGGCTCAGGGAAACCGAAACTTTCAACTTAATTTGATGTTCCACCTAGATACTACGCGTCGCTGCCTTGAACTCTGCTGCATACGAATGGTATGTTGCCGCAGAGTTTGAGCGATATGGTCTATGCCCCATCACCCTTTTTAACATTCTCCAATTCTTAGGATACAACACGAGCCTCTCGCTCAGAAGGCAGGTCTCAACGCTTCTCAACTCGCTATTATCCGAGATGTGTCCATCGTTCCTGCATCTGCGGAAGCATTTAACAAGGAAGCAAAGACAAGACTTTCGATACTCCAATTTGCTGCCTTGATGTTCACCGACCACATGACACGCTCAGTGAAGGTTCCACAGAATGTCTTTGATGCATTGCGAGCCGAATTGGAGAACGAGCAGCAGATGCTCGAGGCAACGGCTACTGTAGCGGCGTATAATATGGTTTCGAGAATTCTTGTGGCGTTAGACGTTGGCGATAAGGCAGAGTTGTGTCCTCCAATTCCTGGACACGAGTGATATCAGAAAAAAGGCTCGGTGCGTAGCATCAACATCTGTCCATCTTAAGAATCATAGTATAGTGGACTGAGATTAATGTGTCACGCAGAGGATCGTTCTTACGGCAAATGTCACAATTCCCCTTGGCTTACATTACATAAGTAGTCGCAAGAAATGAAGGTCTATGGAGTCACTTGTAACTATAGATGCCGATGTTAAAAGAGACTCATCACGTGTACTTTCCTGGTCCAGTTTTTGGGCTCGGCGTGGAAAGCAGAACTAAAGATCGGATCGAGGAATGGTAGGCACGCGATAAATTATAGCCGCTAGCATGTTCCGCGATTTTAGAGTTACGAGAAGGAGATTGAAACAAACCAGTTTGAAGATATCGCATTCGTTGTCAACTTTGTGAAGAGCTGCCGCTGCCGCAATATTTCCCTGATAATCCGCAAAAAAAGCGCAGCTTTCCGGCATAGTCGCAAACGGTGATGCTTCTGGACCTAATATTAATGTGGGTATAGTATGCGAATGATCGAGGCAACAGATGATGAGTATTATGGGCGCGAATTTTTTCCTCTGCAGAAAGGAACACGGGAAAAGCAATTCTCCTTCCCAGAACCAAGCAGGTTAACACGTAAATACCACGGTATATAAGACTTCGGTTTGATCGTCTTAAGTACGAAAATTAGTTCCGCAGAATCAACAGCGTCTCGTGTTCCTTGCGATTGTGCACATTCTCTGAGGAAACGTCCATGCGCCCGAGCACATTATGTTTTGCGACCACCTTCCGACATCATCGGAGTGGAGCAAGGAACAAGCGAAGCAATGCGAATATCAGGGTTCAAGACGCAGACCGGCGCGAATTTCTAAAGCTAAGGCTGTCAAAGGCATCTAAGAGTCCTCAAAATCCAGCCAATAGGATATTTCCTAATCCGCAAAGAACTTTTCTGCCATTTCTGTAGCGTTCACAGTGGAAGGAAAACATCAGGTAGTGCTCGTCCAACGCCGCCTCCGAGTCCTCAATGACCAGCGAATCGTTGTCTGCCAATCCAGATACAGCAACCATGGATGTCGTTGGCGATACCAGAAGGAGTCTATCGGTCATCCGCCAGTTCGAAGTACAAGGAATTGTGGACTTAAAAGCTCCATCACATCCTATCGCTCGGTGTATGAACTAAAAGTTAGACCCGAGTCCGACGCTATCAGTCAAGTGTAGAACGCCAAACGAAGATCCGGTCTGCTCACCACCGCATCAGACAATACATCCAAGTAGGCATTCACTCAGCTTTCGCGACTAGCTCTTTAATTATCTCCACAGCGCGACTGAATTTCGCCTTCTCTTCTTCAGATGGCTGCACTGTACTTTTGCCGCGGACACACCCGGAAGGACCACCATTCGCCCAGATGATATCGTTGCTCTGCCAAGCAATACTTGTATCAAGGCCATAAATGTCCTCGCTACCCGGAGGTGATTCAGTTGGGATGCTCGTTAAAATGCTATGGAGTTCGTCCACAAGTGCCACTTCCGTCGAAGAGGTATCTGAGACATCCAAGGTCTTTGGATCGGCATCAGACAAAGATTGTCCACCATCCACACGAACAGCTGATGCTACTAGAACGTGCGTTTGTTCGCTGGCTTTAGAAAGAGTATGAATGGCAGATGGTGATGGAGGGACGAAGCCGCCCGTTATCCCTGGATAAAAATGGTCAACACAAAGGCCACATTCTGATCAAAGATGAGAGTCCTGCTCACCGTGTTGCATACGCAGGAAAAATTCAGAAGGGAGCATTGTGAATCTGCGACTCGCTTAGGTAGAGCAAACAGCAGCTGGAGGAAGTTGAATAATGAATTGAACACGAATTTCGATACTACGTGTCGTCACATCCCGTGACTCACATACCGGAACCACTGTCACAATGTCGAGCGACAGCAGGGCCAACCCTGAAATTCACCGCTATTATGCCAGCTCCGGTACTGCTTTCCAGGTAGTTCCCCTTTGTTCGTTTTGTTTGTATAGATTCTCATTTATCGATCTCATGAGCAGATCGGTTGACTCTTTACTTGGTGTCTTCACTGGCGTCTTCGCCTTCTATCTGAATCAGACGAACCCTCGTACCGCACCACCTCGAGGTGAAAATCTTATGGACCTTATTCGCTGGAAAAGGGAAATGTCGAGGGCTTCCCGCCCGGAGCAAATACAGTCGGGAGGGGTCCCTGAACTAGAAGAATTGCTCGCCGGCTTACTGAAGGAAGAGGGGAAAGCTCCATAAGTGAGGATTCTGCCGATTTCCACTTACACAAAAACCTCTAAAGGAACTTTACAGACAGTCTATTTTCTCATACAGAGGTCACACGATGTGTTCGCAACTGGTGCCTTTAACTCTGTCAACTGTCCTTGTAATCTGTTTTTAAAGCATGTCCCTTGAAATTCTTCCGCGCCTTTCAATATCAAACGATTAGTGCCTTGTACATCAAGAAACGATTCTTCGTAAGCAGAACTATTCATATCTTCGGCATCATCTCTATTGTGATCCGAATAATCAATCGCTACGTTGGCACGCGTTAGAAGCAAAGGACCTTTTACGGTAACGACTAGGACAGAAGCCGACCGTATACTGGTGGACGATTCTTGCAGGTGACCATTATGATGCGGGATCTCCCAACCGCCATTGCGAAAGCAGCTTTTCCAACCGTCATTCTCTTCTTGAGTGTTCTCGTAAAATGGTCAAGATCGTACTTTATGCGTAGGACGACAGTTTTGGGCGATATTCCCAACATAGGAGAACCTAGAGCCGATTTGGAGAGATTGAAGGGCACTGCGGTGATCTGTGGAGGAAGGTGATTGCGACGTGGTGTTCGATGCATTAGCTTAAGTTGAACATTCGTCCTTTTTGCAGCATTGCTGGCCTTTGGACGGCTCGCATCTGCGCAGATCATTTCGAGGACGTTGTCGTTGTAGAGCCTGAGGGCTGGCTATCAACTGGGGATGGCTGCTCTGACATCTTTGATGAGACGGGTACTCGCATTGGTGGGAGTGGGCTGCGCCCGAGAACACGCGTTCCGCAATATAGAGCACAACATGGCAGGTTGAACGTGTTATGTGTGTTGACGACTTCCTGAGACAGAGCTTTTCAGTGTTTCAATCGATAGCTTTCGTAGCTCTGAAGCAGTTATTCCCAAACTTTGAGGACGAGATCAGACGAGTCGATGGACGGTACGTTCGGACTTTACATATTTGCCGGTGGACTTTGGTCTTACCGAAGTCTTGCGGTCACAGCATAGCAAAGGCCGAATATAATCTGCAGGTATCAGACAACCCGAATCTTATCCACATGCCCGAGGTCGTTTATCCCAACCAAAACTACGCTCAGTGCTTCTTCGTCACTCGCGAAAGTTATGAACGCATCTTGAGGCGCCTTGTAACCGGCTATTCAAATAGAATACGATGGGTTGTTGGAACTGCTACTGGACTAATAGTAGATGAACATGATCCTGCGACAATCACTTCTGTCGCTGTCAGAACGGATTCTGAGACCGAAATGACTATTCCAGCTTCTCTAGTCATTGGTATGCATTCTCGTCTTTGTATGTGACAATAACCTGACTGATATCGTCTGAGATTGCACCGGTGGCTCTCAGGCGGGATTTAAATGGCTGAAACGGGTATTCTCTGACCCGGAATATTCTGCTCTTCTCTACCAGAACAAATCTATACCTAGAAGAGCGATTCCCTTCGACGACGGATTGAAAATTGAATATAATACCGTTCACCGTTATAGAAAATTCCGTGTCTCCGTTCCCCCGGAACTACGATCACATCTACCGATTCCAGGTGGTTACGAGAATGCTGCATGGCTGCATACGTACTTACCGCGACCCGGTCTCGATCGCAAGCTCTTCATGATCGAACGGATGGAGGGCCATCGTAGTACGTACCTTTACCTCTTGTATTGACAATCGGCATCTCACCTACACTTTTTCCCGTCAGTTGAGTTGGCCTTTGGAGGTTGGGGCGATCCACCTCTTCCGGAGACATTCTCAGAAGTCAAAGATTGGCTCGGCAACTTGGAGAAGGAAAAGGAGACAGTCATTCCGGCATGGATCTACGAACTTGTTGACACGCTACTTAAAATCGATGGTGACCATGAAACAGAATTAGGCAGATATCGTAAGTAGGCCGACCTCGACGAAATAACTGTAGCTGACTTACCTTCCTTTGCAGCAAGCTACTCATGGATTCGGTATGAACGGGCTCCTTACATCCCGTCCAATTTTGTTGCCGTTGGAGACGCTGTAATGCGCGTGAACCCGACTTATGGGTCAGTTTTTACTTATATTCGAGGGCATTAGATTAACCGACGTTTATCGATACAGACAGGGCTGTTCTAAAGCCGCCATTGGTGCAATCACTCTTGACAGTCTTCTTAGGAGGCCGTCCATGCTTAGATCGACAACTATACCGCAAGGCTTTGGTCGGAAGTTTTTCAAGTTTCATTCATCCAGAATAGCTAGCACCTGGTAAGCGAGATATTCATACACTGTGCGGAGAATGCTTAGCTGAATGCGTTCCAGGGATGGAACGAAGCCCATAGGTGCGTGAGCGCTCATTGGGTCGATACTAGTCTATTGATTGCTGTGCAGATTATCAATGGGATACTACAATTCCCGTGAAGGGCGAGAAACTTAGCGATGAACACATCAATGGGAAGGTAGCGGCTCTTTTAATGCAACTCGCGGCAACCGTATGTTCTTGTTCTGAATGGTTTTCTGACAAACCAGAAACATCGAACGCCGCTGATAGAACGCATTTAGGACGAGAGCGTAAACTCCGCGGTTTGGCATGTACGCACATTCCTGGCGCCGTCAACAGATCTTATGCACCCCTGGATCCTTGCGAAAGTGCTTCTGTTGTATTTGCGCCAGCAATTGGGTCAAGCATAATCTGGAAGCGGGGAGTAAGGAAATGTGTCGTTCTTCTAAAGTTCTTTTCTTCATTTGCTGGTAACTTGTTATTCTCCGAAAGTTATTCGGTAACGCGACACTACTTATATGTTGTACCACTCACTTTCTCATGGCAATATGCCATCGATTCTCCGTACCTCCTAATAAGCGCAGCCAGAGTGAGATCCTTGGGACCAAGAGAATATCTAACATCTGGCTCTTAAAATTCGGTTGATAAGCACACCTGTGCCAAAGTTGAAAATCTCAAGTATGGGACCAGATTAGCCCAGTCAACAAAGTGAGACTTTCGGCTCTTTGAGAAGTCGGGAATTTCGGAAGGAGTACATGCACTTCGGGAGGTCGCCTATTCAGTTGAAGGCAGGTGCGCAGCAATTCCTCCAAGGACAGAAAAACTTCCGGTTCTGCGGAAAGCAGTACATGTCTGACTGACTGTCTTGACCTGCGGAGACCTGTGCATGCACAGCCTTCCTCGTGCTGATACCTGTGATGCAAATGCGGTAAAGCATACTTACAGGCATGTCGCCTTTCGTCGTCTCAAAGTACCTCCTCAGCTCTTTGTTAAAAATGCTGAGAAAAATAGAGGAAATATCTTGTGACTGCAGTACTGTCCGGACCGAGAGCAAGCAAGATCAATTGATGATGCAAAGGAGCAAAGGTGGAGAAAGGACTGGGTGTGACGTACATCTTGGCTGCACCGCATTTTTACGCTTGCCTTATCGGGTGATGCGACGTCATTTTTCTCACGCCTGCTAGCTGAATTCAGCCTGGTTTGCAATGTTATAAGAACCTTCCGCATGCACGCACGACTCTGTGTCTCACCTTCATCCCGTCTCTGTAAGTTACATTAAATTACTTCACTTATCATATCTATTAATCGTTGTTTGTAGAGACTTCTGAATCTCGAGCTCACAAACCACATTGACAATGGCTTCGCCCGCTGTACCAGGCTTGTTCTTCTGCTTCGCGGCAGCGGTACTTCTCATATTCGTGTCCGTCTCGGCGCCGACATGGGATAAAATTTCGTTCCTTAATGTCAATACCGGAGGAACCAACCTTCATTTCGGTATATTTGGTTACACTGGCACGGATACTTCCATAGGATACTTCTTCCCTGGTAACCTTGGGTGAGTCATGTTTTCGTAAACGTGTCCGGACACCTCTTCTAATAGTTCCTAGTACAAACAATAACCTGAACACCAATACGCTTCATAATCTCACGAAAGTACTGATTTTACATCCCGTCGCTGCTGGTCTTTCTGGACTCGCAGTGTTGTTCGGCATATGTGGAGCTGCGTATCATCGTTCGGGTACTATCCTCATGGCAATAGCCGCTTTACTGGCTTTCCTCGTCACTTTGGTCGTATGGGTTATCGACATGGTCCTGTTCGGTATTGTCCGCAACCGCATACGCGATGCGGCGAACACAGATGACGCGGCCCAGTACGGGAACGCGAATTGGATGACGCTTGGCGCGCTCGTGTCATTGGCGCTTGCATTCTGCGCCGGCACTTGTGGTGGTATCTTTGGCCGCTACAGAAGGAGAGACCGCGCGTATTAGAGTTTTAGCACCCGTGCCTTATCTTCCCTTTCTGTAATACCCTCCCCACCTGCTCGCTGCGTCTTAATGAACTTTTTTAACCTTTTAACTTTGATAATTCGGACTTATTTTTACTTATTTTACATATTTGATCTAATCTGTATCCTTACCTTCTGCACATTTGTACGTACGTGTGTATACATTCACGATTGTCAACTTGAATGACATGTGGAAACAATTTATAACGTTGAGGAAGAGATTGTCCTCGCAGTTACAATCTTAGAAGCATTTGATGAGATTGCCTGAACTTGCTCAAAGTAATGGCTCTGACGGCCAGGATGGAGATTTGAGACGTGCGCACGGCAATTCCCGAGACGGTCGATGGTTCTTGTATCTACGTATCGAATTCTAGAAAACTTCAAATTCCAACGCAATGCCTTCCACCATGATCAAACACCCCGATTTCTGGTTTGATGATGGATCTGTCCTGATTATCGCGGAAGATGAGATGTACAGGTTACATCGTTCCCTGATCACTCGACTTTCGCCTTCTTTCTTTGACCGATGCTGTCAATTAGCGAGCGTACCTGAAGAGTGCAGAATCGATCCTGATCTGTGTTTACTGCCCTGTTTTGCTATCCGAGCTGAGTCGAATATCTCGAAAGATGACTTGAGTCTTTTGATCGCATACATCCTTCATGATATGTGAGTCTGCCTAGATTTAAAATGTGCACGCTTGACTTATTCGTGGCATTTTACATCCAGCGTGCTGACAGACGATTCACCTTTCCGAACCGTTTTACAATTGTATATCGTCTCATCAAAGGAAGGAGGGGATTTTAAAAAGATCCACGATGTGGCTGACAAGCAGCTGAGCGCGATCATGCAAAAAAATCCTTTAGAATTAGATTTCTCCCATCACGACCTCTTAGACAGAGCGTTCAACATTTCAAAGGCGAACGATAACTCACAGGTGATGATTGCATGGCGCTTATATAGCCATCCTGCTCAATGGATTTTCAGCTCGAGGTGTTACTCAAGCGTGCATTGTACTACTCGCTTGCTACGCGCGATGACTCTGGAGATGTCGGGAGGTTGGAACCGGGTTTATCTGCAAGAGACATTGAAGGATCTGATCCTACAGACATTGGGGAGCGAATTATGGCTCAACTTTCGGATCATTTCTCTCCGACTCTCTTCCAGCCACCAGCAGTACTTCATATGCAATGCACAGATGTGTATGCAACCCTATGGATGGAACGCGCCGTTGGGCCAGCATTCGACGATAACGGGACGGCAAACCCATTTATGACTCTAAGGCGACTTCGAGATTTGGACTGGAAGCGAGAAACACATGAATTAGATGGGGAGAGGTCAGAACCCTGCCCGGAGTGCCTTGAGCATATGCGCCAGCAATGGAGCGACGAAGCACAGGCAATCTGGGGAATGATGGACAGGTGGCTTGTGGAATAAAGGTAGGTTCGGACTTATGTTGATTTTTACCCATTTCCGCTAACGCTTTCCGAAGATACTACAGATGATGAATATAGATGTATTTTGAAAACCGGGATAAATTGATACTCGTGTTTGATATGATCTTTATTTATCATCACGTGTATTTGATCCGGCACTTGAGGCCTTAGGTACTTGATGGCTTCTTCTCTTTACACCTTGTGACTCGACCACGAACGATTTGTGGTAATGGACTCCCTAGCCTTATTGGGTCTTCATTGGAAAGGCTATGAGTCTTTGAAATACCTCTTCGTTTTGTAAGTGCGTCCCTCCATGTTCACCTGCCTATCGAGTGAACAACGCTTGTTATGGTTATGCATAGTGGAGCATACTATTGCGACGTTAGATACAGTCTCGACTCGCCGAAACCCTGCAAAGCGGAACCGCTCGGAGTACCGTTTCCCGATAAGACGTATTCAGGTCAAGGTAGGCGCTCCGACGCATGCGGTTTTGTTCGCGAACATCTCGACGTATCGGTCTTCATTTTCTCGTCGTGGAACCTGTTCAGCGAAGTCTTAAATGAATCTTATTGTCAATTAATTCGATAGAGGCGATCCAGATAAACCCGGAGGGGGTTGCGAATCATCACCAGGGCTTTCATTTTACGGCGATGCTTGCGATGAGTGGGAAATGGTTCTTGGCGAGTTTCGTAATTGGCGGTGGTACACTGCGTGGGAAAGCGCCGATCCCCTATATTGTCGGAAATCTGGGCTTCGCCACTTTTCTATTGGCAGATCGCAGTCCGTAGGTGCACAGTACAGCGCTCAATTACGAGTGATGTGCCCTCTCTTCAGCGCCTGACGTGCACAGCGGAGGATATACGTCATTTTATCCATGCCTTAGGCAGTACTAGTGTCACCTGGCGAGGTCAGGTATTGAACTTGGCAAAATGACTCTATACACGTATAAAAGGTGTTGCTTCAGCGCCATGGATCAACCAGCAAAATGCGTACCTCGTTTTCTGCCGCTCTTCCTATTTTCTTGTATGTTACCAATTCCCTCGGTCAAGTCGAAGTCAGGGTGAAGAATACGGTCATAGCTGGTTCACCAGTACCAGAACTCCATCAAGAATTTTTGGGGGGTAAGCAAGGTGCGCTACTCTGCAGAGGATGAATCATTCTAATCTTCGATAGGAATACCCTTCGCTGAACCTCCTATTGGTGCTCTTCGATTTGCGCTACCGAAGCTTAAGCTTGACCCCTCTGTCGATACTCTCAATGCGACACAGTATGGCCCAGCTTGCGCGCAAGCGGTACGTTGAGCTCCGGTTCATTGCCTCCTTTCTCGATTAATCTGGTACCAAGATATCTGGTGCTGGAGGCGATCCAACGCAGATAAACAATACAATCCAGTCAGAAGATTGCCTTACACTTAACGTTGTCAGGCCTGCAGGGTCAAACTCAACCGGAAGCCTACCTGTCATGGTTTGGGTTTACGGTGGTGCCTTCCAAAGTTTGTCACCGTATCTCGCACTGCTTGCTTTATCGTGTTTTCGTCTGAAGCGTCGATCTAGATGGCGCATCTTCTTGGTATCCCGCAGACTTAATCGTTGCGCAGAGTGTCTCCAGGGTATAGTCAAGCTTTTGCAATACTTGCCGAAATCTCTGAGCTGATGATTATGGACAGGGCACCCCTATTATCTTTGTAAGCCTGAATTACAGACTTGGTCCGTTCGGATTTCCTCAGGGAGAGGAGGCGACAGCGCGAGGCGCGTTGAACCTCGGACACAAAGACGTGTTAGCGGCTTTACAATGGATTCAAGAAAATATAGCTGCATTCGGTGGAGATAAAGACAGAGTGAGAAGTCTAATTGCTATTGGTAAGACTTTCTCGTCCTTTACTTACGGACGTGTTTCAGGTGACAGTATTTGGCGTCAGTGCTGGATCAATCATCGGAGTTTAACCTTGCTCGAGCCGCGGTAAGTTATACCTTTCAGGTTCGGAGTTGTCTTGTTGGACTCATCTCTATTAGATTTTTGAGTCGGGTTCGGCTGCTAGCATTCCTTTGCTTAAGGGCTCAACCATTAACACGGCGTAGGACATTCTTGTTTCGTCGGTCCCCGAGTGTGCGGGCAGCCCCAACAACACTTTCGACTGTCTTCGTTTCGCAAACGCTGAAGCCATCCTAAACGCAACTGAGTCTGTTTACGCTACCTATTCGCAAATAGCATTCTCGCCTGTTATTGACGGGCCTGGAGGCATTATACCTGCTCTTCCATCCGAACTACACGCGGAAGGTCGGTTTCCACACATTCCCTTCATCACGGGAACGAACTTGGATGAAGGTGATTGCATATTCTCTGCCTTAGATCAGGTCTGTACTAACAGATTATTGAAGGAACAAATTTCGCTCCATCCACGATTAGCGCGACAGAGCAAATACCGGATCTGTTCTATGCAGACTCGGAGTCGCTAAAGGCAGAAATTATTGAGCGATATCCGGACGATCCGCCCTCGGTTCGCCCTTTGGAACCGGAAACGAGACGTTCGACTTGAGTCCGGTATTCAAAGGGCAACCGCCATTGCTGGGGATATCATCTTCGGAGCCCTCAGACGCAGTCTGACCCGCGTTGCGAGTCGTAGTGGGACTAAAGTCTACGCATACCTGTTTTCAGATCTCCAAGTCAACAGTAGTCTGCCGTATCTTGGAGGTAACCCTACTTGCTCGTTTCGATACACAGAAAGTCTCACGTTCAATTAAGTGTATCATGGATCTGAAGTTTCCTACGTTTTCGGAGCACCTTCTAACGGTCCAAACTCGGTGGCACTGGCAGAGATTATAATCGACTACTGGGTTTCGTTCGCAACAAGCCTCAATCCGAATGATGGAAAGGGTGATGCAACGCGTGAGTGTCAATCTCAACTATTTTGACTTACAGCTTAGTGAGGTATATATAGGCCCTGTTTGGAAGGAGTATACTCCGTCATCTCAGATATGTTCGGTGTCATCGGGACACCCTTTTCTCATTTGCTGATGCCTCCTCCGCGACAGGACGTTTTGCAGCTTCACAGTACGAACCTGACCATGATACCTGACACGTATAGGAAACATCAGATTGAGTTCTTGATAAGCCATGAGAAAAATCTCGGACATTAGATTCCTAGTTTTGAAAGGTATAAAGCCGCTAAGTTCCATGTTTAAGATTGATTGGCATGTTTAGTCTGCTACATTGTTTCCTCCCTTTGTTTATCTTACCTTATAATCTTATACAGCCTTCCGATATGCGACGAATACCTGTGATTGAAATAACTGTTGGAAGACTTACCTTGGTCAAGGGAAGAACTGGAAACTGCCTTCAAAGCTTACGTTATACCGCAGCATCTTCGAAATCCGTGTCATGCCCGAGAGCTTTGTCTGTGTACAGCCTGACGTCGAAGTCTTTCATTATGAAACTTCTCAGTCGCAACCTTGTACGGAAATGTGCGAATGTTTTTTCAACCACCTGGATTGATCACATGATCGCGTCTTGCATCCCATTATTCAATTTATTGTCGTCCCTTCTTTCCAGCCAGCCCTCCCGGATGCGACCTGTACATTCGGAACCACAGCTTGCTTCTCAATTCCCGCGACATTTCGAAACCTCTGCTCCCCTTCGTATGGTATGGGGATGTTTAGGCTTCATTAGTTATCCTGATGAAAAAAGGGTATTACATGGCTATGTCGGTTGATGGACGCTTTAGCAATTCGGTTGGCCGTTGATGCGTATACAAATGCTTGCGTTACTGCTTGGCAATATGCTGTCCTAGCAGAAGTTGCCGAAATTTTATGTATCCCTAGATGAGATGATTTTCTCGTATAAATGCATCGAAAAAAGGATCCGGAAGGATCCAAACCGACTCTGTACTTTCTATGTCTTTCGTCATTCCGATTGTCTCGCTCCTCTTTACTCTTGTATCTGGGATCACTATCTGGTACACCCAGTGTCAAGCCGAAAACTGCCATAATACACGGTGTATCCGTACCCGATTTCAGCCAGGAGTTCTTTGGAGGTGAGCAATGAGCAACAGTGGAGTCGACATTGGACCTTCTGACTTTCCTCAGGTGTCCCGTTTGCTGAGCCACCCGTCGGATATTTAAACTTCTCTCATCCCGCTCTAGATTTAACCAGGGAGCTCCTGTCCTCAGCGCAGGTCACTACGGGCCTGCTTGCACTCAAGGAGCAAGCTATGCACAAAACATATGATCGAAGTTTCCTGGCTTGGAATAATGTAGGTCGGTTTTGGTATCAAAGTATCGTAGATAGAAAGTCTTCATATATCGGAGGAACTGCATTACCTTGAATGTAAGAAGGATGGCCGGATTAAAATTCGGCAAGAACACCCTTGTCCCGGTGGTAGTTTGGGTATATGGAGGAGCTTTCCGAAGTGATGACGACTCTTTACAATTTATATGAGAAGTACGTACTGACTTCCTGCAGTTGTTCAGAACGATAGAACCAGAATTGTATCACGAAGCGCCGAGAGGATAAGTAAGGTTGGTTCGGAAGGTTTTTATTGTCACTGCATCTGCTTTTGTAGGGATCACCAACTATATTCGTGAACTTAAACTATCGTCTCGGTCCATTTGGATTTCCTCGGGGTTCAGAAGCTCGATTGCGAGGGGTGCTTAACATTGGCAACAAGGAAATTCTAGACGCACTGACATGGGTCCAGGAGAATATAGAAGCCTTTGGTGGAGATAAGGATAAGGTAGGCAAATATTTTTGAAGTACCGAAGACAATATGCTAATGTCGGTTTCTTGGTTATGTGGTTATGTGCAGGTGACAGTCTTTAGAGTTAGTGCCGGTGAAAATGTATTGTCGGAACTGCTGCTCGATCCAAACTTCAACCTTGCCAGAGCCGTAGTAAGCTGATGCTATTGATTTCATTTATCTCGCTCAAATTTAGACTAGATATACGAATCGGGATCCCCCGCATCTAACATGCTATCCGATGCCTCGCGTCGCGAAATAGATTGGCAAACCTTCGTATCTGCAGTTCCGAAATGCTCGGGAGTTTCAGAAGATGACCTTTTGAATGCCTTCGGGATGTAAGTACGGAAGCTATTTTTGATGCAACGAACTTTGTGAATAGCCATATCCAAGCGGAGTTTCCTTTTGCTCCTATTATAGACAGACCGGGTGGAGTGATACCTGATCTACGTTCTAAGCTTTATGCACAAGGCAGATTTGCACGCACCCCATTTATCACAGGCACGTTTCTGGATGAACTCGGCTTGTCGGTGCTTTGTAAAGCTGTTCCCCTTCATTGATTGAGTTAGGCAACCTCTTCATTGTCGTGATGAACTCATCCGAATTATTACGTATCCGGATCGTCTCTAACTCAACTGCTCCTGGAGAAACTGTTACGGTGGCAATTCAATTGTCGACGAAACTCTGAGTTTATACCCTGATGATCCTACTTTGGATTCCCCTTTTGGAACGGGAAATTTGACATTCGATCTAAATCCTGCTTTTAAACAATCAGCTGCCGTGTTTGGTGACTTGGCATTCAATTCTCTGCGACGCAAATCGGTGCAAACAACAAGTGACCAGAGTCAAGGCGTTCGGTTCAGTGTTTGCAGACCGAGTCCAGACCGACCCACCATTCCTTGGAAGTCATCTTCAATTCACGTATTTAGAATCGTGACCTCAATGATTCTTGTAGTCCCTCATGGATGCGAGATACCATATCTGTTTGGATCACTTCCGGACGAACAAGCGTCCATATTTGCTCGCACCCTGATTGATTACTGGATTTCTTTCGCAGCAAGCCTTGACCCGAATGACAACCTAGAGAAAACTTCGCGTCGGTCTTCTTTGCTGTATATGGGTGCATTTGGCTAGTGGTTCTGCAACTTTGGCAGGCCCGACCTGGTCGCAATACACAACATCATCGAAGGTGAGCAAAGCGCTCTAGTTTTGTTGCTGCATTAGGCTAAATATCTCTTCCTTTGTGTTTGCTCAGTCCGTCATGCAGCCCGAAAGGGCAAACTTGGCCATGATTCCTGATACATTGAGGATGCAGCAAATTACATACTTGATAGACATGCACAGACCCTTAATCATTAGAATAGGCTAATGATAGAAATTTGTTCATGAGCTTTGCGGAAATCGATTACTTTGTCTACATTGTGGTGACGGATCTCTAATGTTGTAGCTACGAGCTGGACATGATAGCACCTGTATGTTTACCGCAGGACCGGGGATCTCGTCCTGAAAGAGTATCCTTTCGGAAAACAAACCTTGTACTATAGTATGCGATAAACGCGGAGAATCGCACTAGTCACAATGAAGGGATGCTGAATAAACCACAATATATTCTTTGCCAATACACCAGAGCTCCAAGTTCAGTCACAAGTCTTATGATCATGACCAGATTCAAATGACGAACAAGGCCTCTGGTTTATTTGCGAGTGCATCCTTTTCGGCCTGGCTGCTTTTATAGTATCTCTTCGTAAATCCGACGCGCAGGAGCGAAATGTCCGTTTTCTGGAATATGAACCCCTGAACTCGTGCACATGCTTCAATCTCAGGAGCAGTAATTGTATGAGACGTCCACGGGTCATATGGCAATGGCTTACCATCCTTGATAAAGAAACGAACCATATCGAGGAATACCTGTAATAAAGACGCCGAGCCGCCGGAATCAGAGCTTCAATGCAATTGAAATCAACAATTTCATGAATCGAACAAAACGTAACAAGTAAGGTCAGAGAAGGATGGTCATAAACGGAGCCTTCCCGAAAGCTAAAGCGATCTACAACTACATTTACCCTACCTTCGTCCCTATTGACCGATTAATAATAGAAGCTCCAGCGCTGCATGGATTACCCGCTCAATACAACACTTTACTAAGCTTTTGAACTGAGTTTAGAAGGATGTCTCCTTGTCGGATGACTGTTTCGTATTGAGTATTCTTGGCACTCGGTCTGTTCGTTTCTACGACTCCATGCACGCGATCTATAGTGCAGTTTAAGCGGCCGAGAGCGATAAACCTTGAGAGCTCATTGTCCATGAAGGCGACAGAAACGCCGAAGGCTGTGGCGAGGCTCTCGAGTGTTAGACTTCGGTAACTTTCGAGTAGCTGGGCATAGGCGAGGATGCGCATCTCGCGTACATAGTATCGAGCATGGGGATTGAGAACGCGGGAAGGGATGAGATGCGTTTGTTCTAGTCGCGCTGTTTCCAAATCTTTCAATATTATTTCGGATAAACGGGGAAATCAAGGCGTACCAAGCGCGACGAAGAATTTGTCGTATACACAGTCATACAGAGACTTCGTGAGATCGGCGAGTATGGGAAGCTCCTGGATGACCTGTATTACTTCAGGCGCGGAGATGATCTATATCCTAATCAGAATCAACTGCTTTAAAGTATATTCGTAATATGAACCTTCTTTTTGAGGTCGGGTCGCTTTAACGTCAAGGCGCCAGCGATCATAGTCAGAGCTACAAAGTCGTTGTAATTCAGAAGTTCTGTGGCCGTGAAAGTCGACAGTGCATCCACGAAGAGGTCGCACGCAGGCTTGAATTGTCTGATGGAGAGCGAATGAAGTCCTTGATACACCTTAAGTCGATTTCTTCGATCCCAGTCTCCGCCTTTCTCAATCAGTCTATGTGGCGAGAGTCAGTTGAAAAAGAGAATCCAACACCTGTGAGTCAAGAACGTACTCTTCCGCTCGAGTGAGGTTCTTGGATATGAGGACGTGATCTCCAAAGAAGAAACCTATCCGCACGAGTGTGAGGACGATGTCGATTTTTGAACCGACGCCAGGGGTCTTCTCGAAAGCCATTTCCTGAGCTGTTAAAGATTTCTCCTAGAAGCAAATACTTTTAGAGATGCGGTACCGCTCGTTTGTCGAGGTATGCATACCTTGTCCCCGATCCTCGTCAAATAATTTGCCCGTGCTCGTAATGCGTCACCTATCTCACTCTCCCCCTCCGTCTTCTTCGCCTCCTCAAGTCGCTCGTCCAACTTTTTTAACTCTTCGGAGTTGGCCGCATCCATCCGCTCTAATAAAGCGTTGTCTTCTGGTAATGGGATTTGCTGTCGCGGCGTGGTTGGTGAAACTGGAGAGCTCGGAGATGTTGGCGGGTGTTGTAATGCAATGAGAGCACGGTAATAAGGCGCCATCTCTAGTATTTTTATGACGTTAAAGTCTGGTGAGGATGACCACTGACTGAATACTTACGGTCCTTCTCAATACCCTGCAGAAGAACCTTGAGTGCCTCTTGGTGCAAGTGCCCAAGTTGTGGCTGGGTCAAGGTAAAGTGCGCTTGCGGAAGTTCCAGGTTTGGGATCGGAAGAACTACTTCTTCTGCCATTTTACACACAACAGTCAGACAAACGTTGAGCAGAAAGTCAAGTAGCAACTGGACGAGGACAAGTGCGTGATCTTGGACAATGGCGATGGCGACGCGTAATCCGACGCGTCAGAGATGGGAAGGACTTTCCTCTTTCGGCACGAGACGCGTCACCGTATTGAAGACGCGTACGCTCTTCCTATGGTTGGTCAAATCTCATCCGTCCTCTTCATATAGCCCCTTCTCGCCAGGCGTGTTCAACTGCTGACATTGAAACATGGCGGCGGTAGCTCTTGATAAAATGTTGGCTGAGGCGCGAGCCGTGTGCTCGACAGACCCAAAACGAGCGGAGGATCTGTACCGCCGCATCCTCGAGACGAGTGCGCAAGCTCAGGGTTCACAGGCGGAGCGAGAGAGCAATCTGCGAGTTCAAGAATCCGCTCTGGTTAGTCTTGGGGAGCTGTACAGAGACAACAAGTATGTTGGCATCCTGCATGTTGTCTAAGTTAAGGACTGACTTTCGGGGCTCAGAGATGCCAATGGCCTCGCGCAGGTCATCGTCCTTTCACGATCCTTCATGTCATCAACTGCGAAAGCAAAGACGGCAAAACTCAGTGAGCATCCTTGCAGCGAGATACGGAACAAGATTCTCACATCATGGCAGTCCGCACCTTGCTTGACTTCTTTACTCCTATACCAAACTCGAAAGAGACACTCATGGACGTACTGCACGAGAATATTGAATGGGCGCGGTCGGAAAAGCGAATATTCTTGAAACACAGCCTAGAGACCCGTCTGGTTGGGATGTGCGTGACCAAGATCTCTTTACGCTTGAAACTTATGCTGAATTCCTTGTGAGGATAGACAGCTAGAGACACTTAAATATAAGGAAGCATTAGCCCTGATCGGAACGTTACTCACGGAACTGAAGAGATTAGACGACAAGCTGGTGCTTACTGAGGTGCATCTCCTGGAAAGTCGGGTCTACCGAGCAACGGGCAATCTACCGAAAAGTAAGGTATGTGCGCATCTCCTGGATATGTGACGGATTAGATGAATCTGATGAATCTGTCCTGAAGGCCGCATTGACATCAGCGCGCACTGCGGCCAATTCAATATATTGTCCACCATATTTACAAGCCCAGCTGGACCTTCAGTCGGGGATCCTGCATGCGGAGGACAAGGACTACACCACGGCGTACTCGTATTTCTATGAGACGTTCGAGAATCTATCAAGCCAAGTGGTACGGATTTCTAGGTACAACTTCCCCCTACCTTCGATCTAATACATCGATCCGCAGGAATCAAACGAAGGCAGCGGGAAAGCATTAATTCCGCTCAAATACATACTTCTCTGCAAGATCATGCTGAACCTCGTAAGTATTAGCCTTGAGCTCGTATCCTAGAAAGGGATCTGAATTACCTCGCAGCCGGAAGACGTTACCGCCCTTCTGTCCATCAAACTTGCACAGAAGTATGCCGACCTTCGCGAGGTCGAGTGTATGCGTGCAATTGCTCGTGCTCACAAGAACCGTAACCTTGCGGATTTCGAAAGAATCTTACGAGAATACCACCAAGGTCTCTTCCCGTTCCTCCCCCATTATGCCATTTCTTACCAAATCCAATTACAGAACTGTCATCCGATCCGACCATCCGAACACACCTTGCCACTCTATATGATACCTTACTAGAACAGAACCTCTTGCGCATCATCGAACCTTATTCGATCGTGGAGGTCGAGTACGTTGCGCGGCAAGTGGGTCAAAGCAGGCAGGAAGTGGAGACAAAGTGAGCTTTTTGTCTGCATCTGATATTTCGCTGTGCTTATCATGCCTCATCCTAGGATCTCGAAGATGATTCTTGACAGGGTATTCCACGGTGTCTTAGATCAAGGACGTGGATGCCTACTTGTATTTGACGAGCCGAAGAGCGACGTACGTGGACTGAAGTCGGCTTCCGTCATGAAAGTGATCTAACTTCTTGACCAGGGAACCTATAAGGCAGCCATCCAGACCATAGAGGAGGTCGGAAAGGTCGTCGAGTCCTTATTTGAAAAGGTGAGCTTTATAGTTGGCTACGCCTGTTTTTCGAGCTTACACCTTTCTACAGGCAACGAAAATTGCATAATATGCTGTAGACTACGACGTGTCCTGTTCTTCAATGATTATCTTTTTTTTTCTGAACTGTTGTTTCTGGTTGTGACATCTGGCTCATACAGGGAACATCGATAGGAGCCAGACAAGTCTTCGAAAGCGTAGCTCTGTTCCTTGTTTCAGGTCTTGATCGTGCGCCAATGAACCATCGTTTTGTCTTGGCCAGACAGAAAGGCATGTCTTTAGATGCGAACTGGGAAAATACCCTTGGTTGTACTGCACTTAGCCATGTGAAATAGCGTGATATTATTATGATACCATGCTGGAAGTCCATGTTATGAGACTCTACCCTGTAAGATTCAGATCTAATCCGCGCAAAGGTGATGGTGGATGAATTCATAAAAATCTAACTCGTTATAGAAGGGATTGTTAGCAGTCGCGACTGACCAGAAAGTAAACGATCCGGCCCTCAACTTCATTTACGAGATATTTGATCACCGTTATCTGTACCGTGCCATTCTTTCCCTTATTCGATTACTAAAATCGAGATGCTTGACTCCTGCTACTCTTGACAGAATTAATCATAAAATCTCAGGTCGTGAGCTGTACGGAATTAGATTTGGCCGTATATCCGGAAGCAGACGAGCGCTTACAGGAATGTGAAAGTCGAAATGAACACGTGTTACGGAAATATCGAATGAACGTGGCGGTAAATGCGAGTGTACGCGAGACAGAGCTGAGTGCCTAGATACTCATTTCATTGGAATGTCCTGTGAGACTCAGATTCCTGTGCGTGGAAATTATGTTGAAGGATAGATGACTAGAGAAGCGTGAATGCAAGGAGCCAGAGCTATCGATGCCGAACCGTTTGGATAAGAAGTCAGGCCGTATGAACTATGAAGGCTCGTCTACCAAGGGCCTGGCAACTATCGCAAGCAAGGTGAACAAGCATCTCAGAGATATCAGAACTAGATCAATTGATGCTACTCAGGTCCCGGCTGCGTTGATCTCGGCACTCGCTGCAGTCACCTCGATCTACAACTTCTCTGCCAATCGTCCAAGTCCCGTTCTCCACGTTATGCGATAGCGATCAGATAAAACTAGTAGGAAATCAAAGACTCTCAAAGAATACCCTTTGCAAGCTCATGTTGGACTTTGTAAGTCACGGCTTTTCTCGCATGTCGAGATATCTGATAAATTAGTAGGTGGTCAGAAGACGAAAGTCTGCGCTGGCAAGAACCCGGGTATTGGACTATCGTCCAATACAACCATCCAATTTGGCCTCGCCGCCCTATATGATACCCTTCTGGAACAAAACACCTTGTATATCATCCGACCTTACCTAGATGTCGATTTTCGCGTATGTCGTGCAGCAGTTAGGAGCTGGAGACGAAGGGTGCCTTCCATTCAAGTACCGGCTTATATAACCCACGTACAAAGACGCCTTCGTGATGGGTGAAATGACTGCTTCATGGAATGGAGAGTGATGTATGTGGCCTCAAGCTAGCTTCCGTTTACGGAAGCAATCTAACGCTTTGACCTACTTTGACCCAGAAATTTTCCGAGTCGGCTATCCAGGCCACAGACGTGGTCGGGAGGTCACTTCACCGCTTGTAGGTGTACGCATGGGACTGCACTGTTCTCAATTTCGCAGCGAAGAAAATTTCCAGATGCGATTGAGATCGTATTATTTGTTCTAGTCTGGCGGTTGCTCGCTCTCCAGCGCCTCTCATTTTCGTCGTGGTCATTCCTGGTCGTTATGGTCGTTGTTTTCGGCAGGCTTAGGACGCGTGCAGTGAATGATGACGGGAACAAACTTTGAAAGTCATAGTTTGATTGCTTTGTTTTAGGATCGACGGTGCGACAGAGAATTAGCGTTTTGAGATGGTCAATTGACATGTCATTCAGCGCTTCGACGACAGACAATCGGAGTTGATCACTTCGATGATATTCCAGACGGTTCTGCGGCCGGGATATACGGACGGGCAACGAAAGATCGTTTTAAGCCACTATCAAGAAATCATCATGAAGGATTATCCTTTATGAAGTGAAGTAGAAACGAAATCTGAGACATCAGGGTCACGGCTCGTGGCTGATAATCCATAGGTTCAAGTTTGCGATGTATCTTGAGTATCTCAGCGTAAGTATCGCGCACGTCGACGTTCTGGTTTGCTTTGTCTTACGCGTTAGCTGAGAAGCGAGTGAGTGCGCATCAATACGTTCCTCACTATTTTCAAGAGTTGGGCACCAACGAAGAGACTTAACAGGCCACGATCTTCATTTTTTTCGCTATTCCTTTTTTGTCCGTGCCTTGGATCAGACTTCAAAGGATGCGGTTTGAAGTCCACACTTCCTCTCGTCTTGAAACGTTATGACGTCTTAGTCTCTCTCCTGCACTCGCGTGGCTTGGTTGTTGTCGGGACCCTGTGGTGCAATACCTGGTTCGTTTTCGCCACTGTTGCTGAGAGTATAAAGGGGCGCCTGTGTGACGATCGACTCTCCCGGCGACTTCATCTCTTTCGACCACCTCAGATCTCTTCCTACCTTTATGACATATTCCACAACTAAGAAAGTATCGATGTAGGAGCATCTCTTACTATTCCTCGCCATTAACATATACTGATTGACACTGCCTCCCAGCGGTCTCCAGGTTGAAGAGGACTTCCGTGAACGTACAGGCCGCTTATGTACGTTCCCGGATCCACCGTCTTCGCCCTTATCACGGCCTTCGCCACGTCTCCCCGCGCCAACGCCAAAATCAAGGCGCTTCTGGGATGTTGTGATGAACCCGACAGATGACGCCGCTGATGATCATGCTGACAAGCGCTATCTCGGCAGCGGCTTTCCTGGAATGCAGATGGTAAAGGGTAAAGAGGTCTCACAAGCAATCACAGAGGACGAGTACGAACTGTAAGTCATCTTATAGTTACCGGTCTCTCGCTTTTGTGAACATGTCTGCTTGGTAGAACGGACTCTGAGTTGATGTATCCGATGTGTGCTACGCCTCCACCCGTGTCGTCACCGCCATCCTCTCCCGGCCCGGCGTACTATCTCTCTCCATCCCCACCTTCTTCCCCGTTCAGAACTGCACGACCTCCTAACTCAGCATCCTCGACGACGAGTTCGGGCACTCTTGTCTCCGTCAGGAGTTCGTCTTCTGCAGCGAGTGCCGGCACTCTTGTAGACGACTCTGACGACGAAGAAATCGAGAAAGTCATAAGCAGAACATTCGTTTGCTCCCTCAACGGATGCAGAAAGGTTCTTCCGTATGACTATCACAGAGTCCTTGCACACATTCATCACGGAAATCTTCATGTGGGTAGCATAGAATGTGGTGTGAAACGAGTTCCATGCATCGTCCCTGGCTGCTCATACTCGAACGCATCCGGCAAGAGGGTTGCAGAACATGTGCTTTCTAGAAAACACCTGAATCTGCCCATATTTTGCGATGCATTAAGCTGTAACGCGGCTCACTCCAGTTCTCGACAGTGGTCTCTGAAGAGACACAGAGATGTAACCTGCAGGTGTTGCCTTGGATGCCCGCGCCAATTCATAACTGTGAAAGAGCGAAAGCTCCACGAGAAAATGTGTCCGGACGTACCGAAGGCTGAAGCTGCGTTAAAAAGAAAGAGAGAGCAAGCTCAACTTGACGAATCGAGCGATAGTCGTTGGAAGAGGAGGCGAGTAGCACCTAAGCAGAAGCAAAAATAGGTGCATACTAATGCAAGGGACACGTATTGCTTCGCGTACCGCATGGACTTCAAGGAAACAGCTTATGTCGTCTCTAACTCCTGATTCTGATATATGATCTATATGTTGTACTTATGCATGTCACTATCATTGCTTTTTCAATCGAAGATAACGTCTATGGTTTATGGTTGTTATAACAAGGTCGAGTTCGCAGCCTCTGCCGTGCTCAGTCACGAGTACCAGCGTGTATTTGTTATAATGAGTACATCCATGACTTCCATAATTTACAACCAACATGAAACAACTGTCAATACGTAAAGATAGCCATGCAAATTCATTAGGCGCCCTGAATTTGCGTGAAATTCCAGGCGAATTTGTCCTCAGTTTCTGGAGAGAAAATAAGACATATTCGTAAATATTGAATTCTATATCTCATGAACAGCACATTCTTGTGTACTCACTCTTCGCGCCAGAACCAATGCAATTATTGTCGAAGCACAAGGTGAGTTGCTGGTCGTTTATGAAGTGAGCCATGACAGCCGAGTCATCGTTTGACTTCTTGAAGTCTGCGTGGAACTCGTTGTCTCCGCTATCGTACCCTACAATATGGTCTTCATGTGCCTGGGTGGCGAAATAACCATCGTTCATCTTTCCAGAAAGGAACTTCCAGCGCAGGCCTTTGTCCTTCCCAGAGTCTACGTAGTCGAGGCTTCGGCAGAGGTGAGAAAGTAGTTTGAATGATGACGTATGCTAACGTACGTCGGCTGCTTATTCGTTACGACATTCGTATTATCCGAGTCAAGAAAATTGAAGCCTCCATCCTTATCCGCATAATAAATTGCATACCACTGAGAGTCAAGGATACAAAGAAGAGGTATGTTAACATGATACACGACCAAGGGAAATTGTCATGTTCGACGTACCCAGTCCTCCGCTTGGACGGCGGTGGCGAAAAAGCCGGCGAAAGCCATTGCAGAGAGAGCAAGGATGTCTGAACGCATTTTTGATAAGAAAGCTACTGCTAAGTCTCCTTTCGAGCGTTCTACTGTTAAGATGGCGAAGAAATGTGCTAGGTGGGTGAGATCCTTTATACGAATCTATAGTAAGTATTGCAAGAACGTCCTAAGTGAGCAAACTTCCCTGAATATCATTTCCTGAGCGCTCTTTCTTTGCACTGATATAGAAACAATAGCTGCAGTGTTCCAAGCAAATCAAGGGAAAATAGCACAGAACAGAGTCGAATGCGTCCGGCATCCCAAGGAGATAGCACTACCGTGAGAATGAGAAAATTAAATGAAATCGTACTATGTACGGGAAGTTAGAAGCTCCTGTGGGTGAAAAGTGGCTGGATACGATGACAGTTATTATTATCAACCATCCTGGAAGCATATATTTCGTGGCTGAAATTGCACCTTTCTTGAAGTAAGAAATCACCTGTCGTTTTGCAACTTGAACCAATGTATATTATGCCTGAGCAAAGGTGGTTATTGTTGTCTTTGCAATTGCAAGAAAGCGTAACTCATTGAAGACGATAACTTGGCAGTTGACGAAAGAAGTTGCAAAGTAGCGACATCAACACTGAACAAGCAATCCACTAATGGAAAGCAAAGTTCAAGCCAACATTCTTTCAGAATTGCATGAACACAGAAAGCTTGTGGAAGGGAAGCAGATGGCTGGTGTAGTGAGCATTATCACGGCTTCGAGCGTGTGGAGGGATATTGGACGGTCTCGTCGCATCGTCAGGGGAAGGTTTTGAAGCGGAGCTTGACCTGTCGGAATCTGCCGATTTATTTTCATGCATCAGGTCACCCGCAGGTCTACCGAAGGATTTGATACTGGAGGTCGTGCTTCAAATCACACAATGCTCTAATGCCGAAGCGAGACATTTAATCCGTACGTTAATTAAAGTTTCTCCTTTCCTAGAGCCTTACGTGTTGGACATACAATAGATCGAAGAAATTGAAGGAATTATCATTGCATGGCTTTATTTGCCATCCACACTCTCGCACAAGCGCAAAGCACACCGCTCTCTCCCCCTTTTGTAGCGACGATGTGAATGATGTCGAAGCCAAAGCCAGTGTCGGAAAATGAATACACTGGAAGTCCTTCTCCGGTGAAATGAATGGCTGCGTTACCAAGTACACCGAAATACGCGCTAACGTTATCGGGCATGACAGCAACGACGTCTTTCATGCAGACTTCAGGACGAGTAAACCG
Organism: Sanghuangporus sanghuang; assembly: GCA_009806525.1. NCBI lineage: Eukaryota > Fungi > Basidiomycota > Agaricomycetes > Hymenochaetales > Hymenochaetaceae > Sanghuangporus > Sanghuangporus sanghuang. The sequence goes on along the minus strand of VVIT01000001.1, from coordinate 126,291 downwards.
ACTTGGCAGCTTATGGTCGAAGGCCACCTCGCTCCACTCTTTACTGGTAGCTGCATTGATGCGAGCATCTAGGGCGGGTCTCTACAACGAAGTCGAGATTGCAACTCTGCTGTCGCTACTGTTCAGTCACGAAGACCAGCGTGTATTCGTTATAATGAGGACATCCGTGACCTCCATAATTTACAGCCAACATGAAACAAATTATGAGCCATCTGTTGTCATCAGGCCTCCCCAATCTGTGTGTAATTCCAGACGAATTTCTCCTCAGTTTCTAGAAAGCAAGTAAGATAAGTTCGTCAGCATTTCTCTCCTACATCTCGCGCTCAGTGTGGTCGCGAATACTTACTCACGCCACGGCCACCGATGCAATTACTATCAAAGCATAGAGTGAGTTGATTTTCATTTATGAAGTGGGCCATGACAGCTGAGCCATCATTAGACTTTCTAAAGTCTGCGTGAAATTCGTTGTCTCCGCTATCGTACCCTACAATATGATCTTGATGTGCCTGGGTGGCGATAAAACTGTCCTTTTGAGCACCGGGAAGGAATTTCCAGCGCATGCCTCGGTCCTTTCCGGAGTCGACATATTCGATACTAAAGAAGAAGCGCGGAATGGGAAAGGCGAGTTGAAAATGCCTGAAGAGAAATGGATAACTTGAGCGACGAGAGATGTTCACTCACCTTGGCTGTCTAGTCGTTACCACCTTTGCCTTATTTGAGTCAAGAAGTTGAAAGCCTCCATTGGGATCCGGATAATAGACTGCATACCACTAAAAAATAGCATCTTTTCATCAACATGATCCATGAAACAAAGGGGATCGTAAGGCTCGACGTACCCAATCCTCCGCTCGAATCGTGACGGCAAAAAACCCTGATAGAGCCATGATAGAGAAAGCAAGGATATTTGATCGCATATTGGTTCTGCGGGTACTGAGTTGTCTAGTCTCGTCGTGTGTATTATTGCTAGAATGAAAACGCTACAGGCCGGGATCATTTGTACGACTCTAGAACAAATATTGCGAGGAGTGCTGTAAGGCAAAATTTACTGTACATTCATTGATGAGCGCTCTTTCTTTGTGCAGAATAACAGCAAGAGTTACACAACATGTGCTTATCACGACTTTCCAAGAAATTCAAAGCAAAGCAAAGCACAGAGCAGAGTCAAACCTGTCCGCGCTCTCGAAGAGATAGCGTTTCCGTGGGAATGAGAAAGTGCACTGTCAATAGACACGAGAAGCCATCTTGAATGACAACAGACTAGATACGATCCCGATCGTTATTCACAATCATATGCATCCTGGAAACCTGTATTTCGTGGTCGATATAGCGCCTCTTGCTATCAGAAGTGTCCTCTCGCCCTGCAAAATGGATTTGATATAGATTATGCCCTGAGCAAAGGTAGTTATGATGGTCTATGAGTTAGTCATAAAAAATCAACCCTACCTAATAAGGAAGATACCTTGGCAAAAGGAATGCAAAGTTCTTTGCGATGAGCGCTCATGCGAACCCGGTCGCTGCCAACGGCTCTATCTAACGTACGCTGAATCCTGTTCCATATCTACATATGCAAGAATTGATCCCGTTATTGGTGATATTATAAATTCAACTGTACTTGATTTCCAGAGAAAAATGGCAGAACGCGCCAGTACGCGTAAGCTTGCGGCCCGCCGGCCTCTGTTTTGGTTTACTTTCATGCCGTATCCGAAGACGACACTGCCGCTGGAGGAAACGTCCCGTAAGTGACCTCGGTTTACATGTATGAGACATTATGTCTTCAGTTGTCCATACCCTTGACAGAGAGTCCCTGATCCTTGACCAAGTCTCCGCCCTCAACTCCAACTTTAGTGAGACTGGATTAGGTTTCACGCTCGCCGAGGTCATCCATACCGTGAAAGGCAATTTGTTTCAACAATGCCGGGCCCAGCTATTCGTTGCAGATGACAATGAAGCAGTCATTACACCAAGGAGTTGTAGCGGCCTTGAACGTTTACATTGTCGGCTTCAACAGCGCGGCCAATCAAGGCCTCTTGGGATATGCGACGTTCCCGAGTTCCTACAGTAGCAACCCAGGCGACGATGGAGTTGTGATGCGCTTTATGACCTTGCCTGAAGGCAGTCAGACCAGTTACAATGGAGGGCAGGTAAAAGCCTGCCTAATTAAACGAGTCAATTATTTCTGACAAAAGTTGCGTTTCTAGGTGCTTACTCATGAAATTGGACATTGGGTTGGCCCATAACACACCTTCCAGGGTATAGGTGATCCTCTTCTCCTCCGGAAGAGGTATACTTAATCATTTGTTTCTAAGGTCGTACCAGGTCCGGCGATATGGTCGCTGACACGCCTGCAGAGGCTGAGCCCGCTTCGGGTTGTCCAGAGGGACGCGACACTTGCTCCTCCCCTCGCATTGATCCTATCCGTACGGTTCATATTTGACTGACGAGCATGCTGTCTGATCACTTTCCGTAGACAACTACATGAATTACGCTTACAATTCGTGCATGGAAGAGTTCACTCCTGACCAAACCACGCCTCTGAAGGACCAAGTTGCTACATACCGAGGATTGTAAAGTGATTGCTGAAAGATTCTTCCAGTCGATAGTAAATATGGATACCATCGCCCAAAGTCTCACGGATACGAATGAAGTTGAATGAAATAAAGCTTCACGATTTCTGATAGGGTGCGGTCTGGTGCAACCGAACTGCGAGAATTTGCTCCCATGCACCGAATTTATCCCCTGTGTCATAGCAAAAGCATCCGCAATAATACAGGTTCTTCAATCGTCTACTTAAATGAATTTACCGCCACCGTCGACTTCGATTCGTTGGCCGGTAATGTACTGGCATCTAGATGAAATTCAGTTCAGTAATACATTAGCGGAGTATACAAAAAGCAGCTCTTACTTCATACAGAAGAGATACGCTTCCGCAAGTTCGCCAGGCTGTCCCGTATGCTGAACTAATAGTGCATTGGCGTGTTTCTCTAACTCCTTTCTCGCCTCTACAGGAAGCTGATCCAAAAACTAGAAGTCGGTTAATATTTGTCCAAGAACCTCTTTATGGCACTTACCTCAGTCTCGACAAGACCTGGACATATAACATTGACGCGAATTGGTGCAAGATCCACCGCCAACCCACGGGTGAGAGAATCAACCGCACCAATAACTCCTGACATCAGAGAAAAGCCTTTCCTAGGCCTGACGAGAAGTGTTCCGATTGTGAGCGTGATTGAACCTCCCGGGCGAATCTTTGCGGCTTGAGCGGCAGTGAAGGCGCCCCAAAAGCGCACATCAAAGACGTCTACAGATAGAGATATGGGATTCCGTGAGTATCTCAGGCCCAAAGATAATAAGATACTGACCTTTATGTGCGTCAAGGTCCGTGTCTGGGAGTGAAGGCCGTAAAGAATCTCCACTTGTCCATACAAGGTGGTCGATCTCCCCAACACGTTCCAGCAGTTCCTTCACATTCTTCGAGTCTCGCGCATCCACCACTTCTCCCGATGCAGTTCCCTCTACGGTCGAGCCTGCCACTGTTGTGTCGTCTTTCAAACGCACGAGAGCTGCCTCGACCTTAGCTTTAGACGAAGAGGCAATGATGACCTTAGAAGCGCGAGAGAGCAGGGATGCTTTAGCAACACCATAACCTATCCCAGAAGATCCACCGACGATGAGAACTGTCTTGCCTGCTAGCGTCGCCATTATATACGATAAACGAGTCAGAAAACGGCTGAGAATGGCGACCCATTCGACTTCAGCCTTGAGTATTTATGAGGTGTCAGTTTCTATAAATTAACCCATTGCGACAGCAACAGGGTCAGAAATCGATCTAGTAATACTGATAGTGGATTATCTTATTATGCATACGTGTTCCCGGACGGGACGGGTGTGCGAAGTGACGAGAGAAAGAGATCAAATTTGTCGTCACGCCGGTGATAAACACGGTCCGTGACTCTGAGACCATCAGTTTCGTTCAATGATCGCTTGTTCGACGTCTTGAGCCCAGGCATCGTACTTTATCCTCTCATGAAGCAATCAAGACTTCTTGAGTACATCCAACCAAACTCCAATATATCCAAGATTAGGGTTCGCGGGGAAACTCTGAGTTATCAATTTCAGTTGACAACTCGGTGGTTTCCCACGGGGTTGTCAACGTTGTCAACCATAAATGGACAAATCGGGGCATGTGGAAACTACGGAAACTCATTTTAACCAGCACTAATTCAATACATGCGAGGTACCTTTGTGTAAGCGGGAAATGTATAGTTTTTCACTCCGTTTCGGGGTATTATGTCATGGCGCATATAAGTACAAAAATTTAGGTATCAGCTCACTGAGCTCACCATGGCCGTTCGAGTTTTTCACCTGAGGAACTGGAAACTAAACTTTCCTAGATTTACAATGTGCTGTCTAGTCTTGTTATGTTTTCCTATGAAGTAAACAATCCCAACTCATTCATAACATTGGTCCCGCATCGATTGAACAAGGGTGAAATGCCCGCTAGATTTTTCCACTTCAATCACTTCATGCAATGGAGTGCTTACAAAGTAGGAAAACTGATTACAAAGCGAAAAATTACTTTATTTGGGCGACTTATGTATTACATTTCAAAGTAGTTTCCACAGTTTCCACCACATTGGAAACATTTCCACCCGACCGAGCACCCTGTTGACAACTAGTTTCCACAGGCAAGTTTGAGTTTCCCCGCGAACCCTATCCAAGATTCAGGTTGTGATTTGCCACACAATTTCCGTGTACCCTGAGCGTGCGAAACTCCGAGTCCTTCGCTAACGTTTGTCGAGCGAGGTTACGCGTCACCAGTGCCGAACTTCTTTGATGATATTCATTTACATATGTTCAAGTCTTCCGCACGTGCCTTTTACGATCCAGTCGGTAGAGAGAGAACTGAGAAGTGAACTATGACCAACGTTGGGTGCCTATACACCTTCAAATTTGTAATGCTCACTCACTTACATAGCTGCTTCGTAGTTGATCCGTCGTCAGTTTCGCTACTCCGGACCTCATCATCATCCTTGATACTCTGGACATCGATGGCATTCCGTGCCATATTTGCTATGTTCGCTATGTTTAGCGACTGTTCACTCGACGTATAATAGTGGTATGAATTAGTGCGAGCTCGACAGCTGGCCTGGATGTGAGAATCCCCTACGCCATTTTTCTCGCGATTAAACTACAAATTTTCAGTAGGCTCGACGACAACTCGATCAAGTCGTCCATTTCCGGAGACCCGGTTCATCGTGACTTCAGTACGTTATGAATGTTCCCTCCACCAGAACTCGAGGAAAGGACGACATCTCAAGAATCCAGATCCCCGGAGGAGAATCCTCAACGTGATCGATCATTACCAGCGTTGTGTCGGCCATGTTTTGGTGAACTAAATAGAACCTTAAATTGACTGTGGACTGGTGATTCATACTTTGCGTGCGAGATGATCATTGCCATGATCGAAACTCGGTCAGCGGCTGCCTCTGGTGACGGATAGAATGACCTCGATTCGTGACTGTCGGCCACAAGGTCTGCTGGCGGTTTGATGGGGGCGCTGTACAGTACAGAGGATTGGAAACTGACGATCTTGCGACATGTTATTAATCATGCTACTGTTCCCAGAGGCCCGCTTTGTTTCTCTTTTTCATGGGCATAGCTTTGCGTAGCAGGAAGAGGTCACGATGACGATGATATAAGATTGCCATCTACTTGTGGTAACTTTTAGTGCTTGTCATTATTTTGACGAAGGCGTTTAGTTGAAATTGGTTTCTTTTAGCTTGTTTTCCAACAACGACGGGGAGCCTCTCCACCTGCAACTATACATGTGTATCCGCTCAGGAGTTTTCTAATCGGAAAACATGATGTTGTTCGCGACCGGTTTATTAGGCAGGTTAGTGAATGAAAAAGACAGCTGCAGCCACTGAGCAGTTCATCAACAATTGCTACAATTTCCTCGGCGAATCTTCCCATTCTGACACCTTGGTGTCAGATACTGAACTACAGCTTTTCCATAGTCTGTGCCAAAGACGACCTGCATGATGCTCTGTGTCTTTTTATGAACGGTGGCATCTTTCGCGGCGTTCGATTCAAGTCGGCTCATGTTTTTCGCGGCTGCTTAATCTCAGCTTAGAACGAGTCTTTGCTAGCTATATAAGACTGGGCTTAACATACAGGTTTACCTACAGCCCAGTGCTGAACTCCCTTCTCCATCTAGACACCGTCTTATCTGCATTAGCCTTACAGAATGATCGTCAAAGCGCTTGTTGTGATTGTCTGTTTGACAAGCCTGTTCCAAGGCAGTCTTGGGGACAATAACATCGATATAATGTAAGTCAACGGTGAAACACATTTGCAGCGTTGCTCTAACAGTGCCATTCATTAGGGAATGCGGGACCATTCTTTCAAACGACCAAATCACAGCCGCCGAGAAAGATTTCCAGACTAAACTTGCTTCTCGAACGTCAACTCGTTCGCTGCTGTTAACAAGACTGTTAATGTCTACCGGAACGTCATCTTTCAAGGCAGTAGCGATAATGATGAAAATCTTCCGTAGCTGTTTCATACTGCTAATTAACTCAAAGTTTATGTGATGCTGCATCTGTCCAGGCAAGCGAAGGTCAACGGTACAATCGCTACCCTGAACGATGATTTCGCGGGTTCTTGATTTACCTTCGTCTTGGCCAATACTACTCGTACGACAAACAAAGACTGGTTCACGAATGTAGGTATCAACCAATACAACCAGCCTACACAGCAGGATAATTATATGAAACGTACTCTTCGTCGGGGAGTTGCTGCGAACCTGAATGTCTATAGCACTGGCTTTACTGGCAACAATCTTCAGGACCTGCTGGGATGTGCTTACTTCCTGGAAAGCTATTCCAAATACCCAACCAATGATGGTGTTGTGTTTTTTTTTTCGAAGGTTCCAGGAGGATTGCTTCAGGGATACAACTACGGCAAGGTATTTTGAATCCCTTATGAACCCCTTTTCATTGCCTAATCTTTCCGAAGACTCTTACTCACGACGTGGGACATTGGTTGGGATTATACCGCACTTTCCAAGGTGTACGTATTTCTCAGATTTTACGATAGTACAAATGGATGCTATCCCATTATTTCAGGGCTGTTCCACGCTCGGTGACCATGTCGCCGATACGGCACAGGAAGCTACTAAGGTTCCGACCGTATATTTGGTGGTTAAGGTCTCATACGGATACGGAACACCCGTATACGGGAATACGGCGTATACGAAGGTTCCGTAACTCTGCCAAATCAGGGCATACTAACAAATATTTTTTCAAAGTGTTCAAAGTTTATCTCGATGCAATGAAGGTCCTGTTCACTGTTAATGGTGCTTAAGGATGATTTTCATAGGTGTCTGAGCAGATCAGCGTATATGTGATCACCGGATGTGTGTGAATAATCACTTATCCGGTTGCATATTGCCCAAATTTTTACTGGCACCAGTCCTGCCGAGCTTGGTAACACTCAAATTATCATTTCCAAAGTAAACAATCTGCTCCCCGCATGGAAGGTAGGGACAAATACCCTTCCAAAGGGCATGCGAGGTGGAGTTCCGTATATGGCGCATATGCCGTATACGGCATTTCTTTCCCAACTCTATACGGGATACGGTCGTATATTTTCTTCTTTTTCTCTTATACGATACGGCCGTATTCCGTATACGGAAAGCCGTATACGCATTATACGCATACGGTCGGAACACTAGAAGCTAGTCCTGCAAGGGATTGTCCTGTTGGTCGTAACTCGTGCGCTGTCCAGGAGGCTGATGGTATAGACCATCCGGATCCGAACCATTCGCTCTGCTCGAATCCTTTTCGTTCGTGATTCTGATTGTCTGCGCAGGTAACCACATGGACTATTCAGCACATGATTGTCGCAACCAATTCACCGCAGGACAATTCACCAGAATGGCCGAGCAAATCATTTACAGGGAAGATGACGTCCAGCGCTAGACGATATGTTGGTTGTTACACTCCTCGCCGGGTTACATTCATCTCTGCCGTAACGACTCGATATACCATTCTGATTTTTTGTAGATTCTTATGAGCTCGTACAATATGTAGTAATTTGCTGCACTTATTTTGACGTGTGCCTTGATTGCGTTGAACTTGATAAGGTGAGCACCGCGCTTTGTTCCAACTATTTCAGAAAGCCTGCTTGATCTTTTCTCGGACGAACTGTAGATCCCCCGCATTTGCACTTTAATTTCGCCTGTTCGTGATTTACAGATAAAACTACATTTGAGGGAAGAGACCCCAAGGCAAAGCCGTAGTAAAAGAACCAATGACCAATAGACTCTGCCAAACACACATCAGGGACCAATATATCAGCCCAGAACAAGACGGACTTTTACATGTACAGTGATCAGTATGAAAAATTTAGACATGTGGAAATTGAAGAATGACCTTCGTTTATGCATGAGATCAGATCAGAAGGTATACAATATCTAAAGATATGCTTCCCATCTTTAAAGTCTCGTCGTCTCGCTTCACGAAAGTAGTGAATAAACTGCAAAAGATTCGAAGAGCACGTCGTATTTTCTCAGCGATCGGATTCTCTAAATCCCAGTGAACAGCTTAGTCACAATGATATCTCCTTTATTTTACTCCCTTGTCAGTGGAGAATCGTTCGGACTCGCTAAGCAAGGCTGGCTAATTAGCCAGAACGAGGGGTAACTAGAAGGCGTTGAAGTTGTTTTGGAGGATCGTATCCGATGGTCACGTACTCATGTCACGGTCACGGATGCCACAACTTGAAGGTTCTCGAATCTCGATCATCATCAGCCTTTCCTCTGCCTCAAATCTCAGTTACCGGTTTACTTGTATGTTACACGTCGCGCAAAGATACCGAGATAATTACTATCATTGTGCTCTTTCCTGCTGCCTGATGACCGGATTGGAAACCTGGATGCTCCGGCTGTGGGGGAAGGGTCGGTGCGTGGTTTGCTACGTTTTAGGGAAAGGAGGATATTCGGTCCAATGACATGCGACATGCTCTCTGTTTCCTTTCACAGAAGATATGAAAGTATGTTGCGTAACTATGGTCACTCCTGGCCAAATCACCCGTCTGACGGACCAGATTGCTACATACCGTAATTGCAAACCGAAATAATACCGATTGCAGAAAGATGCTCCCAGTCAATAGTAAATATGGATACCATTTCCTAAAGTCTCACGGATACAACTGAAGTTGAATGAAATAGGGGTCTACGATTTCTGATGGGGCGCAGTCTAGTGAGACTGAAGTTCGAAATTTTGCTCCCATGCATCGAATTTATCCCCTGTGTCCACAACAAATGCATCCGCAAGGGCAGCACGAATTCTTCGCGACCTTCTTCTCAAATAAATTTTCCACCACCATCGACCTCGATTCGTTGGCCGGTAATGTACTGACATCTAGGTGGAGATTAGTTCAGTTAGATATTAACGAAGCATATAAAAAGCAGCTCTTACTTCATACAGAAGAGATACGCTTCGGCAAGTTCGTCGGGATGTCCGATATGCTGAACTAATAGTGCATTGGCGTGTTTCTCTAATTCCTTTCTCGCCTCTACAGGAAGCTGATCCAAAAGCTAGAAGTCGGTTAATATTTGTCCAAGAACCTCTTTTATGGCACTTACCTCAGTCTCGACAAGACCTGGACTTATAACATTGACGCGAATTGGTGCAAGATCCACCGCCAACCCGCGGGCGAGTGAATCAACCGCACCAACAACTCCTGACATCAGAGACCAGCCTTTCCTAGGCCTGACGAGAAGTGTTCCGATTGTGAGCGTGATTGAACCTTCCGGGCGAATCTTTGCGACTTGAGCGGCAGTGAAGGCGCCCCAAAAGCGCACATCAAAGACGTCTACAGATAGGCATATGGTATGCTGTGAGTATCTCAGGCTCAAATATAACAAGATACTGACCTTTATGTGCGTCAAGGTCCATGTCTGGAAATGAAGTCCGTAAAGAATCTCCACTTGTCCATACAAGGTGGTCGATCTCCCCAACACGTTCCAGCAGTTCCTTCACATTCTTTGAGTCTTTCACATCCACCACTTCTCCCAATGCAGTTCCCTCTACGATTGACCCTATCGCTGTTGTGTCGTCTTTCAAACGCACGAGAGCTGCCTCGACCTTAGCTTTAGACGAAGAGGCAATGATGACCTTAGAAGCGCGAGAGAGCAGGGATGCTTTAGCAACACCATAACCTATCCCAGAAGATCCACCGACGATGAGAACTGTCTTGCCTGCTAGCGTCGCCATTATATACGAGAAACGAGTCAGAAAACGGCTGAGAATGGCGGGCCATTCGAATTCAGCCTTAAGTATTTATGAGGTGTCCTTGAGACTTGGCTGATCAAGCATTTAGTCAGTGAGACAGCATCGGAACACACTCTTGCAGAATCCGAAACCATTCTAGTAATACTGACAGCGGATTACCGTTCTAGTAATACTGACAGTGGATTACCGTTCTAGTGATACTGATAGCGGATTATCTTCAAATGCGTACGTGTTCCCGAGCGGTGTGTGAGGTGACAGAGAAGGGATCAAATTTGTCAACTTCTTGAACCCACCCAGACATCGCAGTTTATCCACGCAACGCCCCATGAAGCAATCAAGACATCTTGACTACATCCAACCGAACCCAACCCAAGATTCAGGTTGTGGTTTGCCACTCAATTTCCCACGTGTACTGTACCCTGAGCGTGCCAGATTCCGAGTATGTCTCGAGCTTACGCGTTACCAGTGCCTGACTTTTTTGAGTTTGATATTCATATACTCATTACGTTTGAGTCTTCAGCACGTGCCGTATACGATCCAGTCGATATAGAGAAGTAGGTTGCCGAGCAGGTAGACAATAACCAATGGTGCTTATAGATCTTTGTGATGCTCACGCGCACCCATTTACATAGCTGCTTCGTAATGGATCCGTCGGCAGTTTCACTACTGAATCAAATCTCCCCGGTCATCCTTGATACTCTGGACATCCTGCGATTGCTTATATATATATATTTCCGACTTGTACTGAATTGTCTCGAACACGGCTGAAATTTCTCCTGCCTGCGAATTGTTGAAAATTCATGAAAAGTGATTTTCTTTGAAAGTGTATGGTTTCTTCGAGCTTCGCTCAGTCTAATCCTATTTCATGATTGCATTGCATTGTCTGCCATCTGTAGGTCTGAAGGAAACCGGTTTACAGGGTAGACATACTGGACAATACTGTAACCGTGGGAACGCAGTGCTGTTTTTGTTTCGAACGAAACCCGTCACGACGACAGTCACGGCATGTCATATGTGAGACACCGTCACGCTATCGTCTCATCCTTCTTCTTTTCTCCTCTTAGTCGAATATCATCCTCGTCCTCAATATTGATGATCCTAGGTCTTATGAGAATAGGATCATGAAACAATGAACACCGGAAAACTTTTGTTTCCAGCGCGAGACTCGCAGACCGCTGATACTCAACGCGTTGGGCATCTCGACGTTATTAACGTTATTCCTCTGCAAGTCAACACTCTTGAGCGATTCGATTATCCTTTCAGTCCCCCGAGAAACGGTCTTCCTTTGCGCAAACTTTTTGCAGATAGGACTCTTGGATAGTTTAGTGGTGGTGGCGGTACTGCTGTTCGAGTTCTCCGAATGGCGACACGAACAGAGCAGCAGCAAATCATACCAAAGCGTGTCAATTAGGGTTCCGCAGCGTGTCGCATATAGCATATACGATACGGCGTATACGCTATACGCCCGTATACGTATCAGCTCGAGCAGTCAAAATATACGCTCGTACGCGTATATACATGTAGTTTCAGAAAATTTCGCGTACACGCCGTATACGCGCGTATATTTTCAGCCATGCAAATCAATATGTATCACAGGCGAAGTACATTCAAAATTCTCGATACAAATATCCAACGCGACGCCATCATGGCACCCTGTATTATGCTTCTTGGACCTGTTCCCACTTCTAGACAACGGGTTCTTCCGACTCTTTTCGAAGAAACTATCGTTAATATACTGGTCGGTCGTGAAGAGGGAGACATTCAGAGACTTACTCGAGGCGCTCTCATCAATGCAGTTGTTGTCAAAGCACAGTGTAAGGTGCGTATCGTTGATAAAATGGGCCTTCACTGCCGAACCGGTGTTGGACGTCTTGTAGTCTGCATGGAATTCGTTGTCGGCGCTGTCATATCCGACGATGTGATTTTTGTGTGCCTGGTTAGCGATTTAACTGTCCTTCATAGTCCCAGAAAGGAATTTCCAGCGCATGCCTTTGTCGCCACTGGCTGAGACGGCATCCACGCTGTTATAGAATCATAGAAGGGGAAGCACAGAGATGTGAGCGGTGAGGAAGATGAGTGAGACCAGGAAGACTTGAACTCACTTTGGCTTAACGGACACTGTAATGGTAGAGTCGCTGGAGTCCAAGAATGCCATGGAATTCTCATTGTAGATTGCGTACCACTGGGTACCGAGGACAGACGGTGAGCGTGCAAACGAAGACGTTGGGAAGGAATAACATACCCAGTCTTCAGTACGGACGGTGGAAAGCAGACTCGCAGCCATTGCGGCGAGAGCGAGTAAGTTGGAGCGCATCTTGATGTACTGGAAGAGTGAAGAATTTGCCAGAGGATAATTTACTGTCAAGAATGAGGAGAGGACATCTAAGTAGAAAACAAGTATTTATAATGTTTCATAATGTTTCATGACAAGGATTGCAAAAACTTGCGCGCGTTCTGCAAAGTATTTCGACAAGCAGAAACGACCGCACGATCTTTGCGCTGAATTTTTGTCAGGTACCGATTCATATATGCATAACATACGAACCAAGCCAGGATACGTCGATGTAAAACCACACTTTGGCCAGCGTGCTGCTAGAGTCAGAAAGCTCCAATACATCATATTCTGAATTACGAATGTTACAGTCATGAATAACCAGGGAAGTCTGTAGACGCCAACTGATGAAGAGTCTCTTCCAAGCAGAATGTCCATCGCAATAGGCATAAAAGAGCTGATACACGACCTGAACTGCATAGTTAGCTCGCTCCGTTTGTCCGAGCTCTGCAAAGGATCGGTGATATGTTCATGGCAGAAAGCAAAGAAGATGATTTGTCAGAGAATAAAGCCGCAAAAAAGTACGTTGGCAGCCGAAAGAGATCCAAAGCAGCGGTCTCATCCGAGTTGGCGACTGAGGTCCAGTCCAGTAGACTCATTGTTTGTTGCTCTCTCGGAAGATACATAGAGGGCAAAGCGTGAAGCAAGAGGATTGAACCGATGTTTACGCACTTCAATTTCTGTGCATGGAGTAGAAGAACTGAACAGCGGAGTAAAAGCGCACGGAAAGAAACCAACGCAACACAACAGCTAGTGAATGGCGAATCGGATTTGCACGGGACAAGGAAAGGACGGAGTCGGAGCTCGTCGGGGAAGGACCAATAAACGCGCGCTGGTGACAAAATGACATAATCACGATTTGCCACGCGACACGGTCAAACTTTTTGGGACCAGGAGCAATTGGCTACCAGTGGGTCCCTTCTCCGCATTTGACTCTTTCCTTTCGCATCCTCGTCCTTCATCTTTTTCAAAAAAATTGTCGTCCGGCATAGCGCTGGCCTTAGTCCTCCTATCTTCTTGATGAACCACATTGTGCTTGAACGTCAGATTCGTCCTATTTATGGTTTGTGACGCGTTTTTCCTCATCTCTTTGCTCAAGCTCATATGTATGGAACTAAATAATTTCTAGATGCCGTTGACTCGGGATCGAACAAACTGGCAGTGCAGCAATGCAACAAGGTTCTCAAGAAGTATCCTAACCTGGATGTGGTCAAGGTCAAAACAAGTTGTCAAGAATGTTGAATGTGCCAGCTAACGCAGATTCAGGCCTTGAAAGCACTGGCTATTGTGCGTATGAACAAGATTGAGGAATGTCTCCCAATCTGTGATGAGGTTCTAGCAAGTAAGCCAACAGACCTCGACACGCTGAACGTCATGATGCTTGTGCTGCGCGCACTGGGAAGACGTGAGTGAGCTCATCGTTTCCAGCGCGTGTCTTCTGAGCTTACTGAGAACCAATGTTTATGTCTTCTTCTTTCGCTTCTAGATTCGGACCTTGTGACAATGTATGATGAGGCTTATAAGGCACAACCTGGGAACGAGGAACTCGGCGCGCAAGATTTTTTCGCAAATGTGCGCACGGGTAACTGGAAAGCGGCACAACAAATCGCGCAGCGACTCTTCAAATCGTTTGGTGGCATTGGTGGTGATCGGTACCTTTATTGGTCAGTGCTCAGTGCGATGCTTCAAGCAAATGACGTGTCGACACCTCCTACGATGCGTCCTGTTCTGCAGAGACTCGCACATCGTCTGCTAGAGGGTGCAAAAGTCCCACCTCATGCGTCGGCAGACCGTTTACACGTTCATTTGACTGTTCTTAAGACTCTTGGTATGCATGATGATGCGGCAGCTCTTGTGGATACGGAGGAGGGTAAGGCAGTCGCTAAGACAAGCCTCATCGTCGACGAAGTGCGACGCGAACTCGTTCAGGCGACACGAGACTTTCCGGCCGAAGGCAAACGGGCCATTCAGAAGATTGAGGAAGGGTAGGTACCAAACAACGATCTCATTACTTAGACCTTATGAGTTCATCTAGTGACCGCAACTGGTTGGAGTTCCTGGCTGTAGTCGAAGCGCAATTCGTCGACCCGAATGAAGCAAAAATAACAGATGCGCAGCAGTTTTTCCGTAAAACTGCTAATGCAGATGATCGGCGAGATCGTGGTGCATGGCTTGCGTTATTAGAGCTGGAACGGCGCGCACGAGAGCAAAACCTTGGCTCTGATTTTGGTATGCAGACCACCTTGAGTTCCAGGTCCTTTGATTTCTGATGGAGAAATACTGCAGAAGCAGAGAGTGGCTTGATGGGTTTATTGAAACTCTATTTTGAGCTCTTTGCGGACAAGCTATGCTGTTTCGAGGACCTGAAGCCATACGTCGATGTGGAAGGTGACGAGTTTGCCAAGATGACCTCATTCTTAGATGGATTAGAACACTCCTATGCAAGTATCATATATAATTTTCTCTACCGTTTATTGATTGTCTTGGAATAGTTATCAACGTCGGACTTGCAACGGTCCATCAACATCTACAAGCTCAAACGGTACCTCCTTGCGCCAGACCAATTGACTGCTGAGCAAGAGACTGCACACGCATTGGCATATTTGAGAGCTTATACGTCAGCGCTTCCTCTCGGTAAGGAGCTTCCGAGCACCGAGCTCCAGCCTGCCGACGACCTTGTCCTATTGGCTGCGCAGGCGTTCGTAAACTTGTGGAAGATATCAGGTGCGCGAGAGTCGGTCTTTGACGCGAAGAAATGGAAACTAATATTCATATACACTGCTTCAATAGGCGAGATTAACTGGTTATATACGGCTGTGTCTGTACTTGAGTATGCTGCGCAACGCAGCAAGAACAGCTACCTTATTCGACTACACCTCGTTCGACTTCACCTACTCCTTTGTACGTCTTCCATTTTCTTCTGAAAATTTCCTAGGATCACAGCTGATGAGGAACCTCCTATCGTTGGCTGCGGTTCTTGCGATCTGGATGACCCTTCTTCATTTCGGCGTTTTAGCTGCTCCGGCCCTTGCTCTACAACACTACCGTGCGATGCGCATTAAGCAGGTGCAGACAGATACGTTATCCCATTTCCTTCTTGCGCGTGCCTCGACGTATTCGCTTGCTGCTTCTGGGGACTTGACGCTCACGACGGAGTGTGTTGAGGCTAGCAATATCTATGCTTCGAATTCCCAAGACGTGCGTCATCAATCTACTTGCCCCTATCCGGAGTTACGTATGCTAATAAATGGTCTTTCAGACCTCCGAGTTCATTGTACGGGCTTTCGCTCAGGAGAAGTATTCTCAGGCTAGTCATTTTAATCGTTCCTCTTCTTGAAAACTTACATTTGTCACAGATACCAGATCTCATCGAGTTTGAAGAGCGCTTGGACAATTCGCTTCAGCGAGATCTTGTGAAGATCGAGCATGTTCGTATGCGGCTTGCACACGAGGGACTTTCGCAGGATCTCGTGGATATGGAGCTCATCGAATTGAAGTTCATCTTTGACCGAAGTGAGTAACAGTACAGACTATGACTGGCTCGAGCTGATTGAATCGTTGTATGCAGCGCACCATGATAATCGCGACTTCGGTGTCTTGCCGAACTATCAACCGCGCGGCCAACCGACATTCAATGACCAGACACTCTTGGTCAACTCGCCTGGTGTACGTCTTAATTCCACATCATCTAGTTTCATTGTTGACATTGGTTTCTGCATAACATGCTCTGACACCAATCTGTTCAGCTAGGCTGGCTCAGGACGTTCCTCCGGATCTACATCCGCGTGTTCCTGCTCGCAAGCGACATCGATGACGTTGTCGAGGAAAAGCTTCTCATCGGAGACAGGCCGAAGGTCGCGGATACTGCAGAGAGCAAGGTACCCCTGAAGGATCGTCTTCCAGAACGGAAGGAAGAGGAACTTGACGAGGTTTGCTCCCTATCCGTTCACTGGTTGAAGTTACGCTGATAGTGGCGGATTGGTTTAGCTATCTTCGGACGAGCGTGCACTTTTCGACTACGTATCGGGACTATGCGACTGGCTCAGTCCATACCATGACCACGCTCGCCCTCCTCCGGAAACGGTTCTGGCAGAAGCAACGAAAGCTCAGGAACTACAGCGAAATGGGAAGGCTGCAGCTGCATCAAACTCTGCTTCAAAGGGAGCGCGCGCATCGCCGAATGGGTCGCCATCACCTCCCACTAACGGGCAGAAAAAGGTTAGCGAGGAGCCACTACCTGTGAAGGAAGCACCTGAGATCGTTGTCGGGCACTTTGATGGTACGTATAAAACAGTATTTTTCTTGCTAACATAATGAAGGCTTACGCGATGCTTGTAGCTTTGGCGGCTCGGTTCAAAGAGGTCACGGCCGTGAAACACCTTCCTTGGGAAGCATTACATGTTGCAACGCTAGCGCAAGAGGTGTTCTTTCCTCTGATTCCTCCCTGTGTCCGCAAAACTTATATTTTGATGTTCTTGAAAGGCCGCATTATTACTCGCTCTCCTGTCTCAGCGGTTCAAAACTCCTGCTGTTGTAAAGCAAAACAAACTCGGCGCAGTGAGTGGATTTTAAGGCAGATCGTCTATGATACTGATCGAATTACTGCAGTTGACGGCGAGCTTACGTAGCCTGCGTCAAAATTCCGTTGTAGTCTTGAAGGACATGGCAGCTGAGCTCAACAAGATGGGTGCACATGAAGGTACAGTCGAAGCGCGTCGTGCCTTTGTCGATGCTTGCAGACCCATTCAACAGCTTCCAGAGGTACGTTCGGAAGTTTATTCACTTTGAGATTCCAGTTCACATTTGGGCCGAATTGCAGTTCGACAATGATACACTTCTCGATGTTGCGAAGCGTGTCTGCGATTCTCGAAAGCGTGTCCTTGAAGGAGTAGCGAAGGGCATCACGAAGATAACGACGAACCATCTTCAGTAACCCATTCAAAAGCCATCTCTGGAACCCATGATCTATGTTTTCGAATGATTTTACTTCCATCTTTATTACCATGCAGTTCTCCTGCACAAAATCTGGTCTGTATTCATCCTGCAACTAATAGACGTATCCAGGCAAATGTCGTTACGCTTGGATCCCCTATCAAAAATGCTTACTTCCTCCCAACTCCATTAACATCTCTGGCATCAATTCATATACACTTCTCTCTTTAATTTGCTACTTCTGCTGTTCTGTCCTGTTGCTGTTTCTTTCTCTCGTTAATCATTGTACTAGATAATGCAATGACAATTCTTTGGAATGTAACTGGTGTTAACCAGGATGGAATAGTGTACTATAAGTCCAGCTATGATACGTCAAAATGGTTGTCGTCGATAGTCGAGATTATGTAGCCGCCGTCGCAGAGATCGTCGAAGATAGTGCTAAGTGAAGAATCCCCATGTCAGTCATACCAGACATGCTGAGACTCCTGTAAAAGACAAATCTCACCTGATCTCGGAATGCTTCATGCCCTTCTTGCATTTTTTAAGGAATCCGACTAGCTCACTCATATGCAAACCCGTCCATTCCTCTCCTTCCATCCATGTCTCTTCCCGGCGCTGCTGGATGTGAAGGACAAGTGCGCGTTGGGCATTACTCAGTCCGGGGAGAGGGTCTGTGTTCAATTGTGCTACATGGTTGGACTTCGCCTTCGACTGCGAATCATTATTTGACTCAGCGTTATTGCGAGTCGACAAGGTTTCTGCTGTCAAAGTCAGGGATTCCAATGTCGTAGAGACATTCCTGTTGAGAATTAGGTCTATATGATGTCTAAGCGAAAACAAATAGATGCTGCTACTTACTGGACTTCCTGACTAGAACCGCTGGGTTTTAGTTCATCCTGAAGAAGAGCAAGCTGAGCCTCTGCCTCGACGTTGACAATGGTGACATCCGTTTGCAGCTGGACAGTTTCATCTGGTTCAGGCTCATGGGAACTAGAACTGGAGCTGTCTCCGTTGTTCACTTCGTTAGGTTCATCGTCGGAACTATCCTCAGAAGGCTCCTCTTCATCTGCAAAATCGGACTCTTCTTCCGTCGATTCATCGAAGGCGTTAGTTGGCGGTTCCTCGAGGTGCTGCTGTTGCTGAACCTCAACCTTCTCCACGACCATACCATTCGGTTCGACACTGGCTTCAAGTGAAGAATCCTCAATTTGTTCCGTCCGTTTCGCTTCAAGTACTTCGCAGTCCTAAATGACTTGTTTATAAATCCGCACAGGGCGAATATAGCTTCGTCCCTTACCTGTAAAGCTTTCATACATTCAAAAAGATGGAAGAAGATCTGATAGGGATCTTCAACGGGAAGGATAGTCTTGGCTATGAGAGAATTCCGAAAGCCCTTGTTCCCATTTACCCGTCCAACTACACACATATATTTGTTGTATCTGAATTATAAGAGTTTGAGTTCATTCCATTGGAGCTCAAAGTCCACCCCGTACTTTATTTTTTCTTCGGAAAGGATGGTCGTGAAGGCGTCCCAGAAATTGGTCTCCCTCTGGAACATATGGACGGTGAGCTGTCGTTCAGTACCGTCCTCGATTTTCAGCAACCGATACGATTCCCTCAAATCCATATCGGCGATAGTTCCGATACAACGCACCAAATGAAGTTCTCGTCCGTCGAGCTTCCATGGTGCTTCACTGTGCATCTGCGAAGCTCGGAGGATTTGCTTCACAGTGAGGGGCGCTATGCTGTTATCCTATCGGAGAATCTATGAGAATAAGATGAGACAACTCTGTCCAAAGCTCACCGTATTCGTCTTGCTAGACACTGAGAGGGGGGAACTGTTCAATCAAAGAGTTTTGCGTCTGGCATAGGTGGCACTTACTACTAGAAAGGATGGTAACTGGTCGTTCGCATCTGGTGCTCTATATGTACGTAAAATAACCAGTGAAACACCCTGAAGAATGAGATAGATCATTGACCCCGATATTTGGTGATTATAGGAGTAGCAAGAATCGAGGAACAAAAAAAGAGCGCGGCAGCAGGCCCTAATACGCGTTGCAAAATTTCGCCGGACAGTGACGGAAAAGGCATGCCAGACCCGATGTTTATCGTCATCACAGATATCACAAAAAGGGGATGAAGCGCCGAGGGATGCACCAGTACTGGTTGCATGGATGTGAAGGGCCGTCTGAATGATGCTACTGATTCGAGGATGCCTGTCGAAGTGAATCGGAAGATATCTCTTGAAAAGAACGTGTGACGTCGAGCGCAAGATGTGTTCCTTACACAATCAGATCGACTCCATCCATGTCGGCCTTCGACACAGCGCCAATCTCGTTTCCATTCCCGCAGTGCCGCTTTCCTGAATGATGGCTATGCATCGAGGTACTGACGTGTTATTCGCGGTGACTTGCTTTTTGCGCTACGTTGATATCATTAACAGGCTCCGTTCATGAGGATCTGGGATGAGTCGCAAAACAAGCGTATCAACTCAACCCTTGCCAGATCGCGTCGTGCTCGATTAGTGGATAGTTCATCTTTGTTGCAGCAGGTAGTTGCGACGGTGCTATTCCACTCGGAACCGTAGAGAGTCACATGACTCTGGTTTTGTGGCTTCAAATTGACCAAGACAAACGTTGCAATCACAACCCCTGGAAGCGCTTTAGTAATTTCTTCAGAAGGCGCGGTAGTAGATGCGAAGTCTCAAGCAAATAGTCTTTCTCAGACGGACGACATGCTCCTCATGCCATAATCAACTGTGCCGACGACTTGAACTCGACGAGTGCCCCAAATTTTCTAGCCCATGTCAAACCGATGCCTCACGGTTAATACTTACACGCCGTTTCCTCCAAAACTAGAAACTACACTTGCCTATGTCGTTTCAGCACCGACTCTTCGGATGGTTATCATTGCCTGTCATAATGCTTAGCCGATTCGGAGCTTTGTGTCACTTCACATTGTTATGCAGATGGTCTTCACCCTCACAGATCTGCGTTGTATCAAATAGTGCACTGTTGCGCAGACGATCCCATTTAAAAGTGAAGGTAAGTGATAATCGTCTCCCAGCAGCTCGCACTGTCCAGACACTCCGAGCCCATCTGCTTTCCACGTTTCACTGGCTAAGATTGTCAGTGTACTTGTTGCTTCCGTCTGTATGACAAGCCCAATTCCGAGCTACCCTGCAGTTTACAATCCCGGCATGTTGTGGGTCATTGCTAACTGTAGACCCATTTTTTTTCTACGGTACTGCTACTGATTGCTGTACGTGATACTGAATGTGGCTTTTCCACGTCCAGCGAAGAATCTGTTGCCACTGGAGCCTACTACTTTGTAACGAGACTCTCGGCTCGCAAATGCGCCGGAATCAAGACGTCTGGACAGAAAAGCTATCAACGTCTATTGGGATATTGATCATCAATAGCGTAGGCGATGCTAACATAACCTTTGTGACTCCATGCCTGGGAACAGGTAATTTGGTTGATATAATGTCTGTATAGGAACACGTAAGTCGAGACTCCGATTAAGGTCCTGATACAGCACTTTTCTGATTCAAACTTTTCATCCGTTTCATAGAGACAAAGCACACGAGAAACTGGTCCGGGTCTAAAAATGACGGGAACGACAAGGATAGTACTCTGACGCCTGAGCAATCTGCGACGAAGAAGACACTTCAGGGTAAAGTTGGCGACTTGAACATTTACAGCGTCTGTTTTATCGAGACTGGCGGGACGAATATGGCAGGACATGCAACTATTCCTGGTTTCCTTAAGCGAAACCAGCCAATGACCGTGTCGTTCGCTTTTCTAATGCTCAGGAACGTACTCCGGAGCCATATAATTCTCTAAAAGAGCGTTTTATTTCCCCTCGCGTATATGATTATGGCTCAGGGCTCTTGCACTTGAAGTAGGTCATTGCTTGGGATTGAACCACACTTTTGAAGGTGTCTGTTGTTCCCTTCTTTAGTACTCGGACCAGCCACGCAATGAAGTTTGTTACAAGGGTTGCTCTAGTGCTGGTGATAGGGTATCTGGCTCACCTTCGGGAGCTTGTGCTGCACAGAGTTGCTCCACGACCCGTAACTCATGCCATGGAAAGGGACTCGATGGAAAAAATCTTTCTGACCCGATTCGTCCGTTTCATTTTCTGATGTCGTTTACCTGCACTGACGTTACCAACAGACAATCATATAGATAATTCTAGTGAAGCTTATCGCATGCATCTCTCGATCTGACTGGCATTTATATTTGGGGACTAATTACGTATACGAAACAATTCTACAGCGCGTTATAATCCCTTTGAACTGATTGACCATCTGCTTAAACAAATACTGCACCGCCGTCGACCTCGATGCGCTGGCCTGTGATGTATTGGCATCTGATAACAATCGTTTTTGTCATTCATTTGGGTAAGATTATAGGAAAAGACGAATGCAACTGTGCTTACTTCATGCAAAAGAGGAAGGCTTCGGCAATTTCATCGGCGTCAGCTACATGTTGAACCAATGATGTCTTTGCGGCATTCTCGAGTACTTTCTCTCTCTGTTCCGGAGGGAACGTATCCCAAAACTGCAAACCGATTATTACCCTGCGTAACGACCATTACAGTGAATAGCGTACCTCGGTCTTGACGACACCCGGACTAATGACATTGACTCGAATCGGTGCGAGGTCAACCGCCAGTCCACGAGTAAGAGAATCTACCGCGCCAGCCACACCCGTCACCAAAGACCATCCCTTGAGAGGCTTGACGATCGTTTGCCCAATCGTAAATGTAATTGAACCCCCAGGCCGGATCTTAGCGACTTGAGCGGCGGTGAGAGCTCCCCAGAACTTCAAGTCAAAGACATCTACGAATTCAATATGAGATTCTCCGAGACTCAGAACAAAGGCGAACATGGGTGCTGACCTTTATTCGCTTCAAGGTCTATATTTGGGAATCCAACCCGTAAAGTTTCGCCGCTTGTCCAAACAAGGTGGTCGATTTCACCAACGCGTTCTAACAATGCCCTCACGATCTTCGTGTCTGATGCGTCAGCCACTTCCCCAACGAAAGTTCCCTCTACGGCCGAGCCTGCCTTTGATATATCTTCTTTCAGCCTCGCGAGAGCTGCCTCGACCTTGGTTTGGGATGAAGAAGCAATGATGACTCTTGATGCACGAGAGAGAAGAGATGCTTTGGCGACGCCATAGCCTATCCCTGAAGATCCACCAACGACGAGCACTGTCTTGCCTGCGAGCGATGCCATTATATGCGAATGTTGAAGAGTTGATATAGGGGGAATCCATTCGACTGCAGCCTGGCGCTTTATTCTTGTTCTTTGAGACTATACTTACCAATCACCTGCATAGATTAGTCAGTGAACAAGAAGTGAAACATTCTCCGGGGAACAACGTTACCAATAAAGGCACGAAATAGGGAGCCTATACATCTGAGTCTGATGGTATTATATTGCGCCGACTCTGCTTGAGGCTATTAGCGTATCTTATAGGTGCTTTCTGCAGCATGTGCTGCGCATTGCAGGCAGGCAATCCACGGTAGCGTTTTACGAAGTTACGCATTACCGTATATCTGCCTTTTACGATCCTTCGATTTACCGGCACGTGCCATATACGAACTGGCCGGGGACGGGGAAGAGCAAGCAAGTAATGGATCGCTTCGCTGCTGATGGTGTAAGATTGCTTTGCAAGAAATCAGCGCTCATTGTAATGCGATCGATCGCTTTTTTCGGTTATTATGCATAATTCTCGGTGGGCGAATAGACCTGGATAGACATAGATAATAGATATCAAAGCTGTTGAATTTTCTGGGATAACGATAAATTAGTTGAATCACAGAGTCCTGGTTACATGCGCAACGAGACCAAGCCTGACTCTGCAGTATGTGCTGAATTTGTGTTCTGTCGCCCTTTCGCCTTGCGATCATATTAGATTCACTCATGCTGACTAATGTGAGAGTCATGATAAATCACTAAGGAGTTGAACACAACACACTTTGTTTTGAGCTAGATGCTAGGCTAGAAATCTCCGCGTAGCTGAATTCGTCATTAGGTGGGTATCAAGAGCCCGAGGGAATTTGAGAGCTTGCATCACACACCCGACACCCGTCAGGATCGCAGACTGTTACAGGATTGGAAATTTCCTAGTAGAGCTTCATTTGTGAGCCGGGATCAGGTTAGATTTTCATGTAAGTACCACGGCCATTCTGGTTGACGAGAAAGAAAAGTGGAAAAATGTGAGACTTTTAGTAGTCTCGCGGTCGTAGTCTGTCTGTCATGTCATGTCATGTCACGGTCACAATCCTGCGAGAAAAAAGTGAAGAGCTGCCTTTTCCCTGCCTAAAACCTCACTCGGCCATCGGTTCGCCTGTATGGTCTTCGAAGCAACGAGACTCCGGGACAATTATTAACCTTGTGCTCTTTCTTGCTCCCTTATGACCTGGTTGGACATATGGGTGGCCTGGCCATAGAGTAAGGGATTGAAAGTGGGGTTCGGTGCGTGGTCTGCCACGCGTTAGGGAAAGGAGGAATCTCGGGCCAATGTCATGCGACATAGTCTCGGTTTCCTTACACAGAAAATATTCAGGCATGGAGTATAGTCGTGTATCCAGTCGGAATGCACTCGGCACGAAAGACCGAGGATAGCTACGTCCAGGCGACCTTTCATGCGAACGAGGCCCTAAACCAGTGGAAGAACTCGAGATGGAGTGGATTATAGGTGCATGCATCTCGGAGCATATCAAGGACCGTGTCCTTCCACTCCTCAAAGTAGCCTTCTGCCAAAAAGGTCGTGTTGTCCTGAGTGCCATATTCATCGACGCCGATGGATTCATTCCTTCTGTCATTGCCTATCGGGACTAGATAAGGTACAATCCAGGATTGACGACGATATACACGGAGTAATAGCATCCATGCATACTCGTATCACTCGCCGATCTTGTCGCAAGCGTGTGTCTCCCTGCCATACATACGTAGATATCGCCGACCAGCCAACGTGGATGAGTTGCCGGTGAGTTCTCTCGTTCGCGTTCCTCCGGCTTCATTCAGCGAACGGACGTATTAGCACTCGGACTCGGCGATATGCTTGCATCAGGTGCGATATCTACGCTCTATCCGTCAAGTATGCGATATGAGCAAATCAATGACGTCCGCCACCACACCTCACCTGCTTCCTAATATCGGATTCGGGCTCGGATGCATGGGCCGTATACAGCTGTTCCACTGCGAGGCCATAGCGAAGAACTTCCTGTGGATAAACGCTAGGAGCGCCTGCCTACCTGTATGCAAAGGGAAGGAAGGTTGCAGAATCCTCGATTGTACGTCACTTTTACTCGAATCCACCTATTTGCAACTCATTGAGCTCGTTTGTCGTAATGCAGGAGCACTGAGGTGACTCCCATCGCAATGACTTACTTCATCCCGGATGCTAACCGGATGCTTTGCACGCGTAGATTGTGCAGCTTCTTTGATAAACGAGCGTCTGGAGCCTAGTGGCATGGCCCGCCTCTCCGCAATCTGAGTCAACAGAACGTGATAAACGATATCATCGGTAACCTCTTCCCCTCGCTTACAACGACTCATCGTGTTGATATCCGTGGTAATCTCATGTTCTTCCTCCGGTTACGGCATTGCTAAACCGGGGCCTGGTCTACTTCCCCGCATCTGCACAGCATTGATCAAGGATCGGGTTATTAGGCTGTGCATGAGCAACTGCCGTACAGACAGATGGAAAACATACCTCGAGAAATTTGGGGGTTTTACTTAATTTCTTAGGAGTATCGTACCGTCATCTGGTCTCGTCCGAGTCGGATCTCGAGCTGCTATTGTTGTCAGTAACTCAAGAATCCTACATAAGAACACGAGGACGTTCTGGGTGCTTCTTAGGAAGTACTCGTGAGCCCTTTGCCGTTGTTCGCTCATATGCATGTCCGTTCGCGTGTCTCTACACGTGCGGCACTAAAGAGGGACGCTTTGGCCCGCGCACTTAGCCAACATGAGTACGCGGCTTTATCTCAAAGCGCGCAACACTCAGTGAAAGACGTTGCGGCGATAAAGCTAATCCGCCTATGTGCGGCTCAGAGGAATTAAAGGGCCATAGCGTGATCGCGATGAACTGGGAACGAGGAAGCTTCTGCCTTTGAGGCAGACAGTCCGGGATAGGGGGCAGATCGGAAGCAGGGCAAGCAACGTGTGCTTCTCAAAGGCAGAAGGGCCATAGCTCTTAGTGCCAGGACGGGTGTACATTCCGGATTCGGCGTAAAGACGCGGATGGAAAGGAAATGGGAAGGAAGGCAGGAAAGAAAAAGGAGGCGGCTATGTCCCACGCTCTTGCAGCGTGGACTTCATTATTAACAGTGAGCACAGCCTCCTTTTATTTACTTTCTTGGGCGTTTTCCTGTGGTTTGCCATAAATTGCTATATGCCATTTGTGTATTTACATTAATTCATATGTCCGTTTCTCTATACTGGTAATAGGAGTATCAATACGACATCTGCGTACCTCCTCGTGTCTGTGTCTTTTGATGCTTTTCGATCCTTTTGACGCCTTTGTATCTGAATTCCAATCAGTACTGCGTGTATCTGTGTATCTCTCCATCTTCATCACCACGCGTATATGCTTTTTTAATCTTCCGGCGAACAATAAGGGGGCTTGAAGAAGCTTTCGCCGATGGGCGTCTGAATGTACATATGTAGAAGGCAGGCGCGTTGCGTTAGGAGCTTCTTTATGCCTTCGCCGAAAGGTGGGTGAGTGCTAAGTGCTGGACTGGGAAAGGGATCTCCGATCAATCATCTGCCATCCCATCCTATCGCTTCAACATTCATCATTCATCATTCATTCATCGACAGGAGAAAGGAGAAAGGACGTCCCGTCTCCCTTTCTCCCTATTTTTTTTTATTTTTTTCCACGACGAACGTACGGCTCCCTGGGGCCTGGGCGAGTTTCGCCGACCCTGCATAAAGAGAGATTTGGTCTAGACGCTCGGTCCTAGCTAAGTAGCTGGAATCGGAGCAGCGGGG
Source organism: Sanghuangporus sanghuang (assembly GCA_009806525.1). Taxonomy (NCBI): domain Eukaryota; kingdom Fungi; phylum Basidiomycota; class Agaricomycetes; order Hymenochaetales; family Hymenochaetaceae; genus Sanghuangporus; species Sanghuangporus sanghuang. Next base: position 99,716 of record VVIT01000001.1, on the reverse strand, counting down.
GCGAGTTGTTTTAGTGTTTGCTTCTTTGGGGCCTTTTAGCTTCTTTTCTTTTTTCGTTCTTTCATCTACCTGCCTGCCTGCCTGCCCTGCCCTGCCTGCCGTTTATTTTATCTGATTGAGCGAGTCGGTCATGGATGGGTTGAATGTCGCATGCATGCATGCGTGTTTTTTTATTTCATTTTTAATATCGATACCGGGGGAGACAGACAGACATACCGACCGACCGACCGACCGACAAATTAAGTTGGGATGCGTTATTGTTGTTATACGTCCACACGTCGATATGTTTATTAATTGTGTGTATTGTATGTATGTAGAATGGTAATTGTAATTGTTATGTGTTTACACTCCACACTAGTGCTGGGCTGGCAGTAAGTGCGAGTCGGATATGAAGATCATATCCCATACATACTAATTCTAATCTTACTTGCTTGCTTGGATTCGATTCGATTTGATTCGCACTTGCGAAGCGTCCATCTGTCCATTCATTCGCGTTTAAGCTTTCCTTCTTCTTCTCCTTCTCCTTCTTCTCCTTCTTCCTGTTCTTCCTGTTCATATTCAGACACCTTACCAGTCTGTGAACTCGAACTTGGGACTTACTTTCAGCCAGGGATAGCAATCAAATCAATCACTCCTGATCGGGGGTATAGTATATATACTATAATTAAATTAAAAAAAGATATGATCGGAACTCGGAAGTGCGGGCAAGGAATAGGGATGATGACTCACGGGTGTACGCAATGGACACCGAGCGCAAGTAAGGTTCTCAAGGTCCTTCGAGGTATCCGTGTCCTGAGTATTCTATATACAGAGAGGAGAGAGTTTTTCATACCTGTGGGCAGTGGGTCGGAGATGACGCGGCACAACTGGCGCACACACACACTAGTGGGATGGAGGGGATGTTAATGTTAATGTTAATGTTAATGTTAATGTTAATGTTGAGTATGATGTATTGTAAGTAGGACCTCCGAGTCGGAGATATATATCCTCAGTTTGGTTCGTTAATAGCTCCAACTAATAACTCGACTTGACTTGACTTGACTTTCTGCCCCTTGTGGATGTCTCTCTTGATTGATTGGGAGTATCCTCCTAATCCGAGTCGTGCAGAGCGGGTGGGTGTTATAAGTTTAAGTTCAGGTTTACAGTAAGTGAATGGATGTATGTATTTATGTGTAGGTATGTATGTATGTAGGTTCGTTTGTATGCATGTACCGCCGGCGTGTTCGTGCAGCTTTCCTCTTCGAGCGAGAGGAGCTGTGCAAAAAAAATTTTTTTTCAGCACAGAGGAAGGAGTTTGCGAATACGCACGTATACTGTTAGTAATCCACTCGGAAAAAGTTTTCATGAACATATTCATGGACGAATGAATGACTCGCTCATTCACTTTCTTTCTAGACTTTTATCCTGTATGTACTGTATATCTGACTCGAGGATGAGTGAGACGGCGGTACTGTAGAGATTAGTGAGTGACGCGGGGGGGCGGGGGGGGCGGGGCAGAAAGTTTTTCAGAAGATCAAGTTCGGGCAGACTTAACTTTTCCCTCGAATCACGGAATAGAACAGAGTTAAATAGAATAGAGTAGAGTAAAATAGAAAGAAGGACGGACGACGAACACACCCGACCGGCCTTGGGGCGAAGAATCTCGAATCGGAGCAGCGCAGCACGAGCACGAGCACGAGCACGGCATAGTATAACTCCTTCAAGTACGTCCATATATGTACAGTACAATAGGAGTCAGAGAAGTGTCGTTCATAAAAGATAAAGGGTAATAGATAAAAGAGTCGTGTGGCTCGTTTCTCCAAGCTTGGATAGTTATCAAGATTATTACAGGAGTCATCGTTCGTTCGTTCGTTCGTTCGTTCATCCTGAATTCATAAGCAATAAGAGTAAATAAGAGTCATAAAGGAGACTCGGAGGAGTCCCCTGAGTTCTTCGTTTATCCAAGCTCGGGTACTCATCAAGCGAAAATGAAGTAGGCAAGCAAGCAAGTAAGCAAGTAAGTAAGTAAGCATGTAAGCAAGCACCGGATCGAGGTTGAGAAGAAGTCCGTTACGTTCGGCCAAGCGGGAAGTTCACGTTCAGTTCATAACACGTAGATAGATCATCAGATGAGTCATAGTGGATAGCAATTTGAGCTGGAAGGATAGGTGGAAGGAAAGAAAGAAGGAAGGACGCGGAGGAGAGGAGAGGAGAGGAGAGGAGAGGAGAGGAGAGGAGAGGAGATGAGATGAGATGAATAGGGGACCTAATACCCAGAAACGCGTTATATCACGTAGGATACGATACGATACGATACAATGGCGATGGCGATGGCGATGGCAATGCCAAGCGAATACTGCGCCCCGGCAAGTTGAGATGAAGCTGAGATACGCATCCGCGTGTCCCGGCCCTAGGAGAAGAACGAGAAGCAGGCTAGCAAGCAAATAGAATAGTAGTGAGTGGCTTGGGCAGGTCAGTGCTGCGTAGTAGTTGTGCAGTCGAATTCGAAGTAGAATTCGAAGTAGAAGTAGAAGTAGAAGTAGAAGTAGAAGTAGAAGTAGAAGTAGAAGGAGAAGAAGAAAGAGGAAGAAGAGGAAGAGGAGGAAGAGGAGGAAGAGGAGGAGGAAGAAACTCGAGCTCCTCGATGGTAGGATTAGTACTAGCACTAGTACGTATCCTTCACCGCAGCTCGTCTCTCTTCTCGTCCGTATCCATGTCCATGTTCATATCCATATCCGTATTCGTATTCGTACATGGCGGGTGTGATGAATTCATATGTGCTCATGTGTTCATGTGTTCGTGTGTTTGTTCATCTCGAATGGATCAATGGATCCTTGCCTTTCTTTCACCGCAGTTCGGACCCAACTCCGAAATAAGTCGTGTTGTTATTCTTGTGCATGTGGGGTTAGTGAGGGGTGTCAGGGATGGGGTCGCACCCAACCCAAACCAAGCTCAAGCTCGAATCAAATCGAATCAAATCGAATCGAGTCCGAGGTTCTTGGAAGCTATGGCTTCAGTTCAGTTCAGTTCAGTTCAGTTATGGATACTTGAGATGAATGAAATGTAAATATGCGATAACCCTCGGACTCTGCAGCTGACACAGCCGTGCTGGCTGGACTCCGAGGCAGGGCGGGACGGGGCGTGATGCTAATGCAAGCACGCACGCTACAAAGCTAAGTTCCATAACATAACTCCAGCATACATACGTACATATAGATAGAGTTGTAACTGTACTGTACTGTAGGCAGCCGGCGCCGAAGCCGAAATCGTAAGCGTACATATGCATATACATATAGTAATCCTCTTGTCATCTCGGGAAATGAAGGGAATGAGGGTGGTACGGTACAGTACATACGAACCTAACTTACTATAATGTAATGTAATACGAATACATACATACGATGTGCGTCCGTCCGATTACGCAGCCAGAGGACGGACGAAGACGCTCGTCCGAACGAACGGGACGCAGCGGTCAGCACTTACTTGTTCTCGCCGCAGCTCTTGATGCTTGGAGATAGTGAACTTTGAAGCACAGCTCCGTGTATTTGTATTGTATTATGTTTATGGGCGTTGGTGTAGGCGTCAACGCGCACGCAGGTGTACCTGTTAGCCAAGAGAGGACCCAAGAGGACAGTCAAGACTGACCCTGTCCTTGGATGGATGGATGGATGGGATGGACGGAGAGGAACGCCGAGATGCCGTGGGGTACGGTAGAGCACGGCATGCATGGTCGAACGGCCAACGTCCTCGTCGTGTCCAGCCGGGTTGAGTTGCCTTATTTGGACAAGGGCTCCATAATTGGTACGTACGTGTGGATAAGGGAGGCAGCTTTCATATCATATTCATATTATAGATTGGACGATGCTTGCTGACTGAGCATGGATGGTGCGATGCGATGGAGAGTAGATCGGGGATGAGGATGAGCATGTGCGTGTGTGCGTGTGCGTGTGGGTATGCATGCCACGCGTGGAAGGAAGGAAGGGGATGTCGGAGCGTGTACGTGTAGGAGTAGGTGTTGTCGGCGAAATGATGGAAATGGACGAGGTACGCGGAGATGAGGGTGGATCGGTTGTTGCTGTGTTGCGTATGATTACAGGAAATATACGTGAAATACACTACACAGTACTAGTACTAGTTGGTCGTGACGAGGTGTGGGACGAGGGGGAGGACGAGTCCGAGGAAAGCGGAGAGATGACCTGTACGTAATGAGATGTACCTTCCATATATGGATGTATACGTATTTAACTGCGCTCTTCTTTCTTTTCTCTCTTGCGTGTGCCCGTGTCCGACGAGAGACCCGCAGTATTGATATTGATATTGATATTAATGCTGCATTTATTCGCTCCTGCTCCTCCTGCTCCTGCTCCTGCTCCTGCTGCTGCTGCTCCTGGTGCTGGTGCTGCTGGTCTTGTCCTTGTCTTTCTTTTATAAAAAGGTGCGTCTCCTCCTCGTCCCCGCCTTTCCTCTCCCTTCCCTTCATCTCACAGACCCCGTCGTCCATAGCCATGTCCATACACTCTCACTCTCACTCTCACTCTCATCCACACAACTCCCACTTCCTCTCTCAACGCTCTCCCTCCCACTCTCCAAGCAGCGCAAAGCGGCGTTCCCTCTCCATTGACGATGACATCCCTTTCGCATACGACTTTCCTCACTACACATACATCCCATCGCCCTCTCCTATAACACAATCCAATGACGCGCTCTCCTCCCCTCTGGCTTCCTCATCCACATCCACCGCCTCAAAGCACGTCTCAAAGAGCACGCTCGATACAGGTGCGTCCCAAAGCCGCAATCGGGGCCGCAGCCACGATCGTGATCCGCTCTCAGGCTCGCCCACCCAAGAGGCACAGCCAATATGTTCACCCTCTCCAGCTGCACCCCCTCCCGCAAGCGCGCGGTTCTTCTATACCGGCAATAGCAGCAGCACCGCCCCTATCTATGCATCTGCCTTTACGTCAAACGCGTGCGCGAACAGGGCACGCGGGCCTAGCTTTGCGAGCACGACGAGCTATACTTCCGCGTCGACGGCGACTAGCTCGACCAGTTCCGCGTCGTCGAGTGGGGCGCCTGCTACCCCGCCGCGCACGAGCCACCCGCTTGCGTATGTCTCGTCACCGACCACGTCGAGGGTGCTCAGACCGTACTGGGAGCGATCGCATCCGTTAGGGGCTGGAGACGAAGACGAGTGCAGGCTGGATGAAGAGGCTGAGGACCAGCTGAGGGAAAGGGAGAAGGAGCTGCGCATGGGCGGTCCTCCCGTCATCGCTGACCACGATGAGGACGAAGTAGACGACAGCACGGATGAGGAATACGAATACGACGTGCGGAGAAACTCATCTGCGAGCGCGGATTTATCGAAATATACGAACTACCTCTCTCCTGCGTCTGCTTCGACAATCATTAGAAAGCCACATTTGCAATCGGGACGACCGCGCTCGATCCGGCGCTCGCCCTTCGCGGACGACGACCCGGCACAACCGTACAACTACTCGCATGTCTATCTCGACGATGATGTCCCGCCTGTGACTACTCGGCGGTTCTCCGGATCGGCGGCAGGTTCGGGTTCGATAACGACGGCGACGGCGAGGCGGAGGAAGATGACCGACTCGCCGCGGAGCATTGCGCGTTCGGCTTCGCTATCGCACGGGCAGGGACGGGCGAGCCCACGCAGGGTCAACTCGCCGATTATGATGAGCTCGCTCTCGGGTGCGAGCTCGAGGCCGCAGAGCCCTGCGCTCTCCGTCCACTCCCATCTGCAGTCGTCGGCTGCGCACTCGCCGGCGCATTCGAATACCCCGCTCAATGCGAACTCGCCTTCTTCGCCTGCGCATACAGGTTTGCCTTTCGTGTGCTTTGGGTTTAATTCTCAATTTTACTCACAGATGATTGCAGCAGGTTTACCGCTCCGCGACACGTCGCATACGCCCTCGTTGAGTTTGCCGGAACCGTCACCTGAAGTAGACGCATCCCCGTTGCGAACGGCGCTCTTGCTGAATCCAGATCCTGATCTGGCGCTTGCGCGCACACATTCAGGACAGTCCGAGCGGAGGTTCTCAGGCGGACGCGGCTCGGGCTCGGGTTCGGTTCTTGGTGGCGGTAGCGGGCTCGGGTACGGCGGAGGTCTCGGCTTGCACGGCATGGGAGGCGGTGCGGGGTCGCTGAACGCTGCTCTGGCGCGCCGACGCGCGGAGTGGACCGCGTTCGAGGGGGATGAGTACTCCGTCTCGGGGTACGATGCGCGTTCTTCCCGGCCTCAGAAGCCCCTAGCGGAGGAGGAGGAGGATGCGGTTAATCTGGCGTCGCGCAGGTCGAGTCGCTATGGATTTGGATATGGGTATGGATATGGGTACGGAGGGTCGAATCTGGATATCGATGACGATGACGGGGGTGATGAAGATGAAGAAGAAGAAGAAAGTCGAGCGAATGTGGACCTCTCGAGCCCCCGTCCGTCATTCTCGAGCACCTCGCGTCCACATCCGTACGCACGCATCTCCTCCCCGCTCACCTCCGAGAAACGCTCCGGTGTTGGTGACGGGCGTCACTCGTCCTCTCAGCCGTGCGGTGGGATCTCATATACCTACGCATACGGCTTCCGGGCTCGCGTTCGCGCGGACTCGCGCGACGAGGACCTCATCTCCGAGCGGCCCTCTTCGAGCCAGCTGTCCACGCGCATCAGCGCCGTCGGCATCTCCCAGTCCAAGTCCAAGTCCAAGTCTGACGCAAACGACAACGACAAGGAGAAAGTCGAGGGGACTGCAGAAGGTGGAGGAGGGGACGGCGTCCCGACGTGCTTTGCGTTCAAGTGGAGTCTGCGCGCGCACTGGGCTGCGCTCAAGCTGCGCGTCCGGCTGGGCGCGTTTAGAGCGCGGAGGAGGGTTGGGCTGGTGTGAATACCCAGACCAGAGAGGGAGTGTTCGAGAACGAAGAATTGAAACGAAGCGAAACGAAACGAAGCAATACTATGAAAGAAAGAAAGAACGGAACGAAGAAGTCGAAACGACGAACTGAACGCGCTGTACTATATTGTTGTTTTCACGTCCTCGGGCTCTCTCGCCTCGCCTCGACACGGAAACGACCAACGATATCCCCTTCTGACACGTCTGCATGGAAGCGAACTTGCAAGCAAGAAAGAAAGAAATATGCATCTCCATCTCATCTCATCTCACCTACATTTCCTTTCCTTTCCTTTCCACTCCTCACGTTCTTCCCTTGTCCTGTCTGTCGCATTTTTTCCCCTCTTTTCATCCCTTTTTTTTTCTGAGCCGTTTACGTAACGCTCTACTACTTGCAATCAGCATTTTTTTTCTTCTTCTTCTTCTTTTCCCCCCATTTCATTTTTGTTTGTCTGACGGACACGCTGACGACTCGAGCATTCGACTATCAATTGATTGATTGATTGACACAACGATGCGAGCTTTTTCATCTCATTCCAAATTTTTCCTTTTTTTTTTTTTTCATCGTCGATTCAACTGTACCATTCTTGCACGCACACATTTCTCTTTTTCTTTTGCATTTTCTTTTTGCCTTTGTCTTCATCTTGTATATGACTTGACTCTTCTTTATCAAGCAAGCAAGCAAGAGACTATTTTTTTTTCTTTTTCTCTCTTTTTTTTCTCTCACTTTCTGGATGCATTGTTGACGTTACGTCGATGATGACGACATTGCATTGATATTTGTCGTGTTCTGTTCTGTTCCTGCGTTTACCTTCCTTCCCCTTCCTTCACGCATTCGTATCTCATCTCCTTGTCCCGACCGACGTCTCCACGTCTACATCATCATCATCATCCCTCTTCTCTTCTCTTCTCTTCTCTCTTTTTTATAGATATCCCCCCACCTACCTTTCCAGTCTCACATGCACTTCCTTACACGCAGTTCCTTACGCGCACTTTTTTTTCCCCCCCAGCTTGCCCACCTGCCTGGGCTACCGCTGTCATTTGATTTGCCCTGCTTTTTGCTCTGCTTTTTGCTCTGCTTTTTGCATGTGCATGTGTGTATGTGCGTATGTACTTACGGGAGGACTACGTAGAGTCTCTTAGAGCTTTTTTGTCGTTGGATGAATGAATAAATGAATGGATGGATACATGAATGGTTATGGATATGGATATGGATAAGTTGATAAGTTGATACAATGTGTGGTTCTTTTTTGAACTTGTTGCTTCGTCCTTGTTTGTGTTTGTGTTTGTGTTTTGTGTTTGTGTTCTGTTTAGTTGCGTGTTCTTGAACGTTCCGTTCCTTGAGGAACTGGAGCTGGGGATAGAGCTGGAGCTGGAGCTGCGATGCAATATTGAGTATTGAATATTTGATATTGATACGACAGACATGTTGTCGGGTCATTTCAAGCTCAGGCTCAGGCTCAGGTTTATCAGACGAGGTTTATGCCTCGTCTCCGACTCGGAGTGGACACGCAGGTAAGTAAAGTAAAGTAGAGTAGGTATGAGACCTACCTTACCTAGAAAGAAAGAAAGAAAGAAAGAAATCAGTAGCAGTAGCAGTAGCAGTATCAGTTCTTAGTATCAATATAAATGTTGTTTTTGTACCCATTTGGGGAAGCCATCGCCTTGCCGCATCGTCAAGCCAGTCAAGTCAGTCAATTGAATTCAGAGATGAAATGATTCGCTTCCTTGCTCCTTTACTCCCTTGCTCCAAACCCGAGTCCGAACCCAAACCCGAGTCCGAGTCCGAGTCCGACCGGGCTCGAATCGATGTGCTCCTTGCCTTGCCTTGTCGTGGCTTGCCTTGACTCGATGGTCCGGTTGGCTGGGGACGGATGGGACGGATGAAGTCAGGTGCACTTCGCAAGTATCATTCACTCACTCAGTATCAGTATCTACTGTTTTTGTTTTGTTTTCGGGTGGGTTCGGGAACTCGGGATCCTCACCTACTGTACATGTACATGTACATCCTACGCACTAGTACTGCAGCGGAAAAATTCATGTATGTATAAGTGAATATTTATATATTTACATTTGTATTTGTATTTGTATTTGTATTTGTATTTGTATTTGTATTAGCCACTGGAGGGCTGAAGAAATGGAGTTTCTATTATTATTATTTGGACGCAGACAGTAGATACCCACTAGTACAAGCACCCATTTGTGTAATAGAAAGTGTGGACACACAGATACTCTCGCATGAAGTCAGATAAGTGTGCTGTTACTTTCTTTTCTAAAGACCATTTTTTTTGGTTTAAAAATGGATAAGAACCGACGCGAGCGCGAGTGCGAGACGGCATCATTGGTACCAGTAGCACTAGTATCCGTCCGAAAGTCGGTGATTTAGATTCCGGTGTGCACGGCCGCCAGACTCGGATGCGCAACTTCATACGGACAGAAGAAGGATACTTGAACAGTGAACATGAGAAAAAAAAAGGGAGGTGAGGTTGTTCAGGGACGTTAGAGTTAGCTAGATAGATAGACAGATATGAAGTCGAATGGTCGTACTGATACTGATACTGATACTTAGCCTGTTCCTAACCTCCGAACAAACTTATAAACAACAGCCGGGATAAGCGAGCAAGTTCTCCCGCCCCGCATTAACCGGGGGCTTTTAATTTTCAGCGATCGAGAGTGAATCGGCGTGGGGAGGTTGGGGTTGGGTTATTAGAGAAGTCGTTTGTAGTGTAGAGTGGTTACTGCCGTGTTTGTTCCGTGCATGTGGCTCCGAGATCCCCTCGGGAATGAATATGGCGGCTTCGGTCCGTTCTTACTTATGAAAGAAAGATGGGAGAAGAAAGTCGGGTGTAATTATTGGGTTTGGAGGTTGTCTTCCTAGACTCCAGGCTGTTTGAACTCTGATGGACAGATCGTACCGGTCTGCCTGATTGGCATAGCAGAGCTAAGGTCAAGTCGCATAGTTACTCGTCATCGAACCCATATCGTATCCAAGCAAGTTCAGCGCCTCCTCCAGAACAAGCGAGTGCGCCGAGTGCACCGAAAAATGAAAGAAGAATAGGTATGTACGGGGTTGATCGTCCTTGTCGCCGTCATTAACCATCAGACATGCCGTACGGACGGTAACGGTAACCGGCGGATAACTCGGATATGGTTGGTCGGAAAGAAGAGTTGATGCTGCCGACGGGGCTGTATGCATGTACTGTATAGCTCTTGTCGAGCAATTGTCCCTGCGAATCCCTTTAGCGTTTTACGGATGATCTGCGACGGAAACGCTAACCCCTGTCTGTCGAGAGCAGCTGCTCGGCATCTCTCCTCTTCTTCTCAGCCCTATCGAGTGAATTAGAGAACCAGCGCCTCGCGTTAAACATGCGCAGGGAAAAGGAGTCAACTCATGAGATTCTCGATGCAGAGATGTATAGTATCTCCGTAGAGACAAAGGATGATGGATCAGAAGAACATTTTTGCAGTACGACAGCCGGATGAGCAATGAAGGCAGCTGAGAAAGTCCAGAGTTATGCTGAAGGGCATCCAGTTTCTTGCTTGTCAGGTTCCGCAGCAGCGCACATCTCGGAGATCAAAGCTTTTGACAATCTGGTTACAATTATCTGCGGGCCAGTCACACGCACGCAAGAATCGAGATTCAGGAAGGACGACATAGTATGACACGCAGAGAATTCCCGGCAGTACACAGAGAAGAGTGCGAAGAGACCTGGGTTGTCCGAAAAGCCCAAGCCTAGAATGGTCTCGTTACTATAATGCAAATATCTAGGCTCGAATTGACATGGCCGAAGACACCTCCTTTCGCTGGCACTGGCAACTTTCTCTCAGTAGAAATGAGATCTATGAGACCAGAATGAGTTTTCAACCGTCGACTAGAGCCTAATAGACCGTGAATGCATGTCGAATAAAAAGCATCGAGATTCGCGACCAAAATCCGGCTCGGCAGTCGTTCCTTGGTCCCGACCCGATTCGAGTAACAGTGACCATTTTGCAACAATGCAAACAATTCTGGACTCGGATTTGCGCTTGAATCTAGAATGAAGTCAATAAAAGGGCACACCAATCTGGCGTACCAATTTAGCGGTTGCTATTCTTCTCTTCTTGCTCTTGCTCTTCACCTCCGTGTCACTCCGGCCGCCGGATAAACGCAGACCGCAGACAATGCGGGGAAAGAGTGAGACCGAGGCCCCAGAAAAGCACCTACAATAGGTCTTCACTCCCATAACCTTGAGACCTGGATGACACGGCCTGATTCGGGGAGGATGTGAAAGTAGGTGAATCTTCATGGGCAAAAGCTTAATGAGGAAATACGACATACTCGGATAGATAGGCATCCTAGTTCCGTAGCGATACTATCCTCTGCGCGCGTGAACCCGTACTGTAAACTACGCAGATGACCGCTAGCCCGCGTGCGCCCTTACGGAAGTTGAAGACCAAATCACGCGGTTAGTCGGAAAAACACAAGACAGATACCAACAACAGCGGTCAACAAGAACTCGCTCATGTGCAGTCGACGACTGACAGAAACACGCGCATTTCAAGAGCAATGTTGTGGTGTGAAAGCAAGAACGGAAATCACAAGAGTGCACGAGAAACATGGGAGACGAGAGAAAGACGATGATTGGACTGTCGAGTCGATCTTTCTTGCGTGTACAACCCGAATCGGGAAGGTCTCGGTTTGAGTGGGCCGAGATTGTCCCGCCGGCTAGATTTCTCTTTCCTATGTTCTTTGTATCTTCCTAAAATTCCGCTTTTACTTACATCTGGAGTCCAGAGATAAACTATTGCAGTAAGATTGCAACTTCGGCGACGTCACCGCTCTTTTACGCAGTTCCAAGATCTACTCTGCGAATGAATTGTCCCTTTACCACCTTACCCCAAAGTTCTAATCATATTCTACACTCTTCCATAGATTAGGGAAGAAATGTATATTGGGGACGAGGGAAACTGACGTCATCGCATGACATATTTGCAGCTTTTATCTAGGTACCGTCTGTACTATATCTTGAAGGCCTCGGATAGAAGATCTAGCATTCTTCTGTTTCTCTGACGTAGTCGGTAATTTTACCTCTAATAATCCACGAAACTCCTCTATACACTCTCATCTGGCCCCACATCCTTGCGGACTTATCACGCAAACAATCACATATACTTAGAAAGATCAGGCCTATCATGAAGTATGGTCTCGAAGAATGATTACGAATAGGACCGGGGTGTTCGACATTGTCCGGAATAGTCGAGTTGCGGTCGTCACAGATTTTGCGTCGTCCGATAGCCAAACGCTGGATTAGCTTCTTTAAGTGTGTCGGCAACTCTATCGTCAAGCCCAGAGTATCCTTACTTGAGTATCTCTTGTTAGCATTTTAAAACCCTTTGAAAACCTAGACATGCATCCTCTAATATACCGGTCTTATAATCCCGACCAGTGACCGACTCCGTGGACGAGGTTCTTTCGAAAATTCAAACGGCCTTGGAGGTACAGACAGATTGCAGCTTCTTCTCGCCTTTCCACGAATATATATCGGATTATCATCGCCAGGGACTGTACTGTATAGAATAATGACTCCGTCGTTCGTCAAATATCCAATGATACAGCCTGGCATCATGCCATCGTCGCATATCGACAGCCAACGTTTTTGAAGCCTGCCGAGTATACTAGGGTCCTCCGTTCTGGGTGCTTTCTTCATTTCGTCCTGCTCTGGGTCATATTGTCAAATCGATAACTCCAGCGTACTGAAACCATTCCGGCTTTCTTGTGCGTGTTGCCGCCTTGTGCTTGGGTGCGATACCTGATCCGTTAAGCTCCTTGTTCACTACATTGAGCGAAGCAAGAATCCGGAAGTTCTCGTCAGTGGGCTTTCACCCTCCGAGGCAACATGCCAATATACGTCGACTGTCATGTTTGTAGGTACCCTCAACCCGTTCTTCCTTATGGATGTCAGTTTTGTCTCGAAATCTCACTCGAATGCACCAAGTTGATATGAGGGCAATGTAGTCAGCAAAGCCTAGACCCTCTAAACTTCACGCTAGTCCCGTCCATGACAGTCGACAACTAGACCGCTGAAAGTATCATGAAGGCCGGTAGCCTTTCGATGTCCCAATCATATGTGCAGTGTAGCGCGGCAACTGGCACAGATATAGTACAAGTTACTGGAGACACCAGATCACAGCCATCATGCTATGTATGCGGAGAAAATGTCCTGTTTTGCGCAATACCATGATGGAATATCTTTGGAAGCTGGAAGAAAGAACAGACGGATTCTTGAATCGACTGTGCACCATAAGCACATGAGTCAAACAAGAAAGTTACCGCAAAGAATGCAAGAATCAAGTTCCTGATCAAGCGCATAGTCGAATCTGATTTTGATTCGAGCAGATTTCCGCCTGTTACCAGGCAAGCTGCATTTCAATGCTCCATTCACTGTAGTCTGTGTACCAATCAAACTTCTAGGTAGGAGGACAAGGTCCGTGACCATTTAGTCAGCAACGAGGACATTGGGATATGAAAGAACGGCGCAGCTCAACCAGATGGCAAGCCGAGTGAGTAACTTCCCTCTTGTTCTGGGCCAGAGAAGTAGTCGTGAAGGTTTGCGACTCTCTTGATACCGATTGGTGCTTCTAGAAATGCTCCTCTCTGCACTGCGTCACACAGCCTACTTCATGCATGTTCAGCATAACTTGGAGTCCTGTGATGAGTAACTAGGTCTCTGGACAATGTCATGAGGACGGATCTCGGTTTGCAGTGATGTCTTTTGGAGCCTGACGTCCTCATGCATGCTCAGTCAGGATGTCGATGGTCCAGAGCTTGCTTTATTTCAAGAATCAGGAGAGTTTGGAAAGACCCTGGAATCGTAAGGCATACTTTTCTAACCAACTGGTTGTTAGTCAGAATGTTGTACGTTTGCGGGGCCTAGGGTGCCGTAAGTTAAAGAACCGCGGATATGAAGCGGATGAACGTATGTCAATGACCATCTTTAAGATCTTATCAGGTCTTCATTATTTGAGGATAGAATATGACCGGCCACGTGCCAGACACTCAACGTAAGGTATGTGTTTGATCATGGAGATAGCTCAATCTAAGCGTGTAACATTAGCGAATTCCACAAAAGATCAGTTGGAGATCTGTAAACTTAGCCGTCGTCTGCAGACTTGAGCAAATGAGACGTACAATCCAACTTCTTCAGTATTGTTCCTGTGCATGTAACCCGGCGTTTGTCCAAATCAAAGGAAGCTCTCAGACCAGCAACTTCTTGCTATCAAACTAGGGAACGGGTAACGTCATCGATTGCAACATTACCTCTGTTCATAGTACATAACGACGTATTCTCCGTGTATACATAGCGATCGACTTGTGGATCCGTATGCATTGAGCAAATGTCCTCCTGTGATCATTATGATGCTCCGCTTGACTGGAATCCGGAAGAACAGGTATCAGCAGGCGTCGATGTTTTCGGCATTCTGAACAACACGATGTTTTCAGCAGATGGCCTTAAGGAGTGCAAGGACGAGACACGGCCCTTGACATGCTCCGAGATGCATGCACCTAGAATCCACTCCATCTCGAGTTCTTCTTCTGGTTAAGAGTCTCGTTTGCAAAGAAGCTCGTCGTCTCGACGAAGCAAGCATCGGTTCGTCATGCCGAGTGCATTCCAACCGGATACGCGCATTCTACACCATAGTTACGCACCATACTTTCAGATCTTCTGTGAAAGGAAACAGAGAGCATGTCGTATGACATTGGATCGAATATCCTCCTTTCCCTAAAACGCAGCAAACCACGCGCCGACCCCTTCCCTACAGCCGGAACATCCAGGTTTCCAATCCGGTCATCAGGCAGCAGGAAAGAGCACAATGATAGTAATTATCTCGGTATCGCTGCGCGACTTGTTACATACAAGCAAACCGGTAACTGAGATTTGAGGCAGAGGAAAGGCTGATGATGATCGAGATTTGAGAACCCTCAAGTTGTGGCATCCGTGACCGTGACATGAGTACGTGACCATCGGATACGATCCTCCAAAACAACTTCAACGCCTTCTAGTTACCCCTCGTTCTGGCTAATTAGCCAGCCTTGCTTAGCGAGTCCGAACGATTCTCCACTGACAAGGGGGTGACATTTATGAGATGTCATTGTGACTGCGTTGTTCACTGGGTTTTAGAGAATCCGATCGCGGAGAAAATACGACGTGCTCTTCGAATCTTTTGCAGTTTATTCACTACTTTCGTGAAGTGAGACGACGAAACTTAAAAGATGGGAAGCATATCTTTGGGTATCGTGTATCCTCTGGTCTGATATCATGCACAACCGAAGGTCATTCTTCAATTTGCACATGGGTAAATTTTTCATATTGATCACTGTTCAGAAAAGTCCGTCTTGTTCTGAGCTGATGTATTGGTCCTGATGTGTGTTTAGCAGAGTCTACCGGTAATTGGTTATTTTGCTGCGCTTTTGACTTGAGGTCTATTTCCTCAAATGTAGGTTTATACGTGAATCACGAACAGGCGAAATTAAAGTGTGAATGCAGGGGATCTACAGCTCGTCCGAGAAAAACCAAGCAGGCTTTCTGAAATAGTTGGAACAAAGCACTTATCAAGTTCAACGCAATCAAGGCACACGTCAAAATCAGTGCAGCAAATTACTACATACTGTACGGGCCTATAAGAAACTACAAGAAATCAGAATGGTATATCGAATCGTTACGACAGAGATGAATGTAACCCGGCGAGGAGTGTAACAACCAACATATCGTCTACCGCTGGACGTCATCGTCCCTGTAGATACTGGATTGCTCAGCCATTCTGGTGAATTGTCCGGCGGTGAATTGGTTGCGACAATCATATGCTGAATAGTCCATGTGGTTACCTGCGCAGACAATCAGAATCGCAAACGAAAAGGATTCGAACAGACTAACGGATCGGATCCGGATGGTCTATACCATCAGCCTCCTGGACAGCGCACGAGTTACGACCAACAGGACAACCGCTTGCAGGACTAGCTTCCTGTGCCGTATCGGCGACGTGGTCACCGGGCGTGGAACAGCCCTGAAATAATAGGATAGCATCCATTTGTACTATCGTAAAATCTAAGAAATACGTACACCTTGGAAAGTGTGGTAATAAGCCCAACCAATGTCCCACGTCGTGAGTAAGAGTCTTCGGAAAGATTAGGCAATGAAAGGGGTTCATAAGGGATTCAAAATACCTTGCCGTAGTTATATCCCTGAAGCAATCCTCCTGGAACCGTTGAAAAACGAAACACAACACCATCATTGGTTGGGTATCTGGAATAGCTTTCTGGGAAGTATGCATATCTCAGCAGGTCCTGAAGATTGTTGTCAGTAAAGCCAGTGCTATAGACATTCAGGTCCGCAGCACCTCCCCGACGAAGAGCACGTTTCATATAATTATCCTGCTGTGTAGGCTGGTTATATTGGTTGATACCTACATTCGTGAACCAGTCTTTGTTTGTCGTACGAGTAGTATTGGCCAAGACGAAGGTAAACCCAGAACCCGCGAAATCATCGTTCAGGGTAGCGATTGCACCTTTGACCTTCACTTGCCTGGACAGATGCAGCATCACATAAACTTTGAGTTAGTTAGCAGTAAAAAACAGCTACGGAAGATTTTCATCATTTTCGCTAATGCCTTGAGAGATGACGTTCCAGTAGACATTAATAGTCTTGTTAACAGCAGCGAACGAGTTGACGTTCTTTCGAGAAGCAAGTTTAGTCTGGAAATCTTTCTCGGCGGCTGTGATTTGGTCGTTTGAAAGAATGGTCCCGCATTCCCTATTGAACGGCACTGTTAGAGCAACGCTGTAATTGTGTTTCACCGTTGACTGACATTATATCGATGTTATTGTCCCCAAGACTGCCTTGGAACAGACTTGTCAAACAGACAATCACAACAAGCGCTTTGACGATCATTCTGTAAGGCTAATACAGATAAGACGGTCGCTAGAGGGAGGGGGGAGTTCAGCACTGGGCTGTAGGTAAACCTGTATGATAATCTCGGTCTTATATAGCTAGGAAAGACTGATTCTAAGCTGAAATCAAGCAGCCGCGGAAAATATGAATCGACTTGAATCGAACGCCGCGAAAGATGCCACCGTTCATAAAAAGACACAGAGCATCATGCAGGTCGTCTTTGGCACAGACTATGGAAAAGCTGTAGTTCAGTACCTGAGACGAAGGTGTCAGAATGGGAAGATTCGCCGAGCAATTGTAGCAATTGTTGATGAACTGCTCAGTGGCTGCAGCTGTCTTTTTCATTCACTAACCTGCCTAATAAACCGGTCGCGAACAACATCATGTTTTCCGATTAGAAAACTCCTGAGCCGATACACATGTAGTTGCAGGTGGAGAGGCTCCCCGTCGTTGTTGGAAAATAAGCTAAAAGAAACCAATTTCAACTAAACGCCTTCGTCAAAATAGTGACAAGCACTAAAAGTTACCACAAGTAGATGGTAATCGTATATCATCGTCATCGTGACCTCTTCCTGCTACGCAAAGCTATGCCCATGAAAGAGGATAAACAAAGCGGGCCTCTGATGACAGTAGCATGATTAATAACATGTCGCAAGATCGACAGTTTCCAATCCTCTGTACTGTACAGCGCCCCCATCAAACCGCCAGCAGACCTTGTGGCCGACAGTCACGAATCGAGGTCATTCAATCCGTCACCAGAGGCAGCCGCTGACCGAGTTTCGATCATGGCAATGATCATCTCTCATGCAAAGTATGAATCACCAGTCCACAGTCGATTAAAGGTTCTATTTAGTTCACCAAAACATGGCCGACACAACGTTGATAATGATCGATCACGTTGAGGATTCTCCTCCGGGGATCTGGATTCCTGAGATGTCGTCCTTTCCTCGGGGTCTGGTGGAGCGAACATTCATAACGTACTAAAGTCACGATGAACCGGGCCTCCAGAAATAGACGACTTGACCGAGTTGTCGTCCAGCCTACTGAAGATTGTAGTTTGATCACAGAGAAAAACTGGCGTAGGGGATTCTCACATCCAGGCCAGCTGTCGAGCTCGCACCCATTCACACCACTGTTATAAGTCGAGTGAACAGTCGCTAAACATAGCGAACATAGCAAATATGGCACGGAATGTCATCGATGTCCAGAGTATCAGGGGAGATCTGGGAAAGTGGGAAGAAGTAGCTGGAGATTTGCTTCAGTACTAGTAGCTGAAATTGACGACAGATCAACTACGAAGCAGCTATGTAAATGGGATCTCGTGAGCATTACAAAGCTGTATAGGCACCCAACGTTGGTGATTGCCTACTCACTTCTCAGTTCTCTCTCTACCACAGCGAGCAATGATGCATCTCAATCAAGATAACTCTTGGTGTGGAAATTAAAAATCTCGTGAAGTGTCTAGCTGCGTAAGATTTTAAACACAGCGGGCAAAAACTCAATTCCGAACTGTGAAATTGCTACCCAGAATGGAAAAAGATGAGAGCTCACCCATTCCGTTCAAAATTTCTAAGGGCTTGGAATGAGTTTTTGCATAATGTGTAACTTTCTTTGCTGGAGAGATTCTAGAATCTCCCTGGCCCGAGATCCTTTCTAAGATATTGAATCTCGGCCTCATGGAGACTTGAATTTCATCCTTAACGAGATGTTTAGCTAGATTTTAAGTCCCCATGAAGCCGAGATTTAATATCTCAGAAAGGATCTTGGGAGCAAGGAGATTTTAGAATCTCTCCAGGCTTCCAAAGGTGGGGTAGCGGCTTTGGTGGATTGGATGAGAGATGCGGGTTTTCTTTAACTACATAGTTTTTTTTAAATATTTTACCCTCGCTCTTTGTCCAGAAATTACCAAACTTTACCAGCATGAACATTTAAAATCTCTCACACGGTGAGACTCATCACGAGATTGTAAATTTCCACATACATCTCGAGAGTTAT
Organism: Sanghuangporus sanghuang; assembly: GCA_009806525.1. Classification (NCBI taxonomy): domain Eukaryota; kingdom Fungi; phylum Basidiomycota; class Agaricomycetes; order Hymenochaetales; family Hymenochaetaceae; genus Sanghuangporus; species Sanghuangporus sanghuang. Next base: position 80,920 of record VVIT01000001.1, on the reverse strand, counting down.
CTCGGTGCCTTTGAGATCATTGGACTGCATCGTATAAAGGCACGTGCAGGAGACTTGAATGAACATCATCATTGACATCAAGAAGAAGTTCGGCACTGGTGACGCGTAACCTCGCTCGAGAAAGGACTCGGAGTTTCGCACGCTCAGGCTACACGGAAATTGTGTGGCAAATCACAACCTGGATCTTGGATACATTGGAGTTTGGCTGGGTGTACTCAAGAAGTCTTGATGGTCTCAGAGTCATGGATCGTGGAAATCACCGGCGCGACGACAAATTTGATTTCTTTCTCTCGTCACTTCGCGCATACCCGTCCGGGAACACGTACGCATGATAAAATAATCCACTATCAGTACTGGTATTACTAGATCGATTTCGGGCTGTGCTCCGTTGCTGGGTTAATCTATAGAAATTGACACCTCATAAATATTCAAGGCTAAAGTCGAATGGATCGCTATTCTCAGCTGTTTTCTGACTCGTTTCTCGTATATATTGGCGACGCTAGCAGGCAAGACAGTGCTCGTCGTCGGTGGATCTTCTGGGATAGGTTATGGTGTTGCCAAAGCATCCCTGCTCTCTCGCGCTTCCAAGGTCATCACTGCCTCTTCGTCTAAAGCTAAAGTAGAGGCAGCTCTCGTGCGTTTGAAAGATGACACAACAGTGGCAGGCTCGACAGTAGAGGGAACTGCATCGGGAGAAGTGGTGGATGCGCGAGACTCGAAGAATGTGAAGGAACTGCTGGAACGTGTTGGAGAGATCGACCACCTTGTATGGACAAGTGGAGATTCTTTACGGCCTTCACTTCCCGACACGGACCTTGACGCACATAAAGGTCAGTATCTTATTATCTTTGGGCCTGAGATACTCACGGAATCCCATATCCCTATCTGTAGACGTCTTTGATGTGCGCTTTTGGGGCGCCTTCACTGCCGCTCAAGCCGCAAAGATTCGCCCGGGAGGTTCAATCACGCTCACAACCGGAACAATTCTTGTCAGGCCTATGAAAGGCTCTTCTCTGATGTCAGGAGTTGTTGGTGCGGTTGATTCTCTCACTTGCGGGTTGGCGGTGGATCTTGCACCAATTCGCGTCAATGTTGTAAGTCCAGGTCTTGTCAAGACTGAGGTAAGTGCCATAAAAGAGGTTCTTGAACAAATATTGACCGATTTCTAGCTTTTGGGTCAACTTCCTGCAGAGGCGTTTAAGAAATTTGAGAAATACGCCAATACACTATTAGTTCAACATATGGGACAGCCTGGCGAACTTGCGGAAGCGTATCTCTTCTGTATGAAGTAAGAGCCGCTTTTTGTATGCTTCGCTAAAATATTACTGAACTGAATTTCATCTAGATGCCAGTACATTACCGGCCAACGAATCGAAGTCGACGGTGGTGGTAAATTCATTTAAGTAGACGGTTGAAGAACCTGTATTATTGCGGATGTTTTTGCTGTGACACAGGCGATAAATTCGGTGCATGGGAGCAAATTCTCGCAGTTCCGTAGCACCAGACCGCAACCTATCAGAAATCGTGAAACTTTTATTTATTCAACTTCATATGTATCCGTGATTTACTATTGACTAGAAGAATCTTTCAGCATTTGCTTTACAATACTCGGAATGTAGCAACCTGGTCCTTCAGAGGCGTGGTTTGGTCAGGAGTGAACTCTTCCATACACGAAGTATGAGCGTAATTCACGTAGTTGTCTACAAAAGTGATCAGACAGCATGCTTGTCAGTCAAATATGAAGCGTACGGATAGGATCAATGCCAGGGGAGGAGCAAGTGTCGCGTCCCTCTGGACAACCTGAAGCGGGCTCAGCCTCTGCAGGCGTGTCGCCGACCATATCGCCGAAACCGGTACAACCCTAGAAACAAACGATCAGGTATAAGTATTCCGGAAGAGAAGAGGATCACCTACACCCTGGAAGGTGTGTTATAGGTCAACCAAATGTCCAGTTTCATGAGTAAGCACCTAAAGTAGCAACAATTGTCAGAAATAATTGACTCGTTCAATTAGGCAGGCTTTTACCTGTCCTCCATTGTAATTGGGCTGACCGCCTCCAGACAAGGTCGTAAAGCGCATTACAACTCCGTCATCGTCTGGGTTGCTGCTGTAGGAACTCGGGAACGTCGCATATCCCAAGAGGCCTTGATCGGCCGCGTTGTTGAAGCCGACAGTGTAAACGTTCAAGGCTGCTGCATCCCCCTGGCGTAATGACTGCTTCATCGCTGTCTATAACGAAGAGCTGGGCCCGTCATTGTTAAACCAATTGCTGTTCACGGTACGAGTGATCTCGGCGAGTGTGAAACTCACTCTCTTCTCACTGAAGTCGGAGTCGAGAGCGGGAATTATTTGGTTAAGGATCTGAGACTCTCTGTCAAGGGTATGGATAAACGAGGACATAAGTTTCCATATAAACTGAGGACACTTACGAGATGTTTCCTCCAGTGACAGTGTCGTCTTCGGAGACGACATGAAAATAAACCGACACGGTTGCAGCGGCAAGCTCACGCGTTCCGATGCGTTCTGCCATTTTTCTCTGGAAATCAAGCTCCGCTGCTTCAACCTCTTCTTCAGAGATTGTTGTACCACAATTGAATCTATAGCATCACCAATAACAGGATCAATGCTTGCAAAAATAGGTATGGATGAGAATGCGGCGTACGTTTGGACAGAGCTATTGTCAGTGAGAGGGTTCGTGAAGGCGCTCAACGCGAGGAGTAAAACGAAGAAAAGACTTCTGTACATGGTGCTAAAGATGACTTGGCGGCTTGGCAGGTTCAAAGGTCGCTGGTGAAGGTGACATGCAGTGTACGAATTAATACCAGGTCATGGGCGCGGACAGCAACCGAATGTCCCGTTCTTGGCGATTCACGGTCCACGCTGTGCCACAAAACTCTGGACGGCTAGATGGTTTGTTTTCATTCAGAGACGACACAAGACTTCAGGCCATGCGCTTGTCGGAGAAGAAAGAGACGCCTACCTGCCAGCCGACGGCATGCTTTTCCGTCTGTCTTTGCCGGTGATTGGCCAAAACAATACCTAAGAGAGAAAGAAGCCATTCCGTGGAAACATCAAGGCGAGAAGAAGCTGAGGACTCGGCAGAGATCGAATTACAGTTTCTCTCACCTGAGCGCTTGTGAACAAAACGCTACAGAGATGGCGCATCAACAAGTTGATATTATTCGTAATATCTACGATGAGCAGGCATATGGCCTCCCTGTATCATCATATTCTTATGATAGCTTCCAAGCCTTCATTTCACGTGGACGGAAACCGGAAGAAGCCGAAAGAAGACACGATAGCGACAATGGAAGCAGCGAGGTTACAGGTGACTGGGCGGACGGTCATATGTTTTGCGGACTTGGCAAAGCATACTGCACAATTGTATACATGCTTTTTTTATATAGGAAAGATCAATCTTACTATTAGAAAATGTTCGTAAGCTGGGTTTTTATATTCAGATGTACTTGGAGAAGCAGTAGGAAGGGGAGAAGCACCCGAAGGCGCTCCTTAACAATAGCCTGGCATAGATACCGTCTGGTGGGCGACCGTTTATCCAACGTCCAAGCCAGTCCAACTGAACCAGACAGAGACAGAAGTTGCAGGGTATTCAGTACAGACAGGCTTTTCACTTCAAGAAACTTTCTAGAAAAGATAAAGCAGAAGTAGTTCGTATGTGGCCCTGTAAACATGACGCCAGTCGGCGAGTCTAGGATCGCGCTCTGCGTGGACCTGGGAAAAATAGCTATTTCCGAAGTCTCGACGGCTCGTCTGCTTTGGAGAAGTTGGAAATCAGCCATGTCAATGCGCATGACAAGAGCAAACCTTTACTTGCGCGGTGCTGTAGTGCATCTTTCAGAGTAGTCGTCAAGGCGGCTGAGGAACAGGAACAGTCGGAGTCGGGTGAGGTCTAAAAGTTGTTCGCCATGGCTGTTCCGAGGTAACGTGATTTACACTTCTTGAATCCACCTCCGATGCCGTTTCGACCCGACCGACCCGCCGTGTCCAACGCGAAAAATAGAATAGCAATTTTTACATATTATAAAGTGGTTTGATATTAGTGTTAGTGCCACCACAATCATCACCTCGTAATGTCGCACACAGGAAGCGCAATGCTGAGTAGAGCTCAATCTTCCGTCGCTGTCGCTGGGGCAACAGGCCGTCTTGGTGCGTGAAAGCTTGCTTCTCGAAGTTCAACAATCCACTTAGCATTATCTATGTTATATCCAGGCTATGTAATTACAGAGAAGCTCCTTACGACTTTCAAGCCGTTCTTTTCGCGCGTCGTTGCCATCACACGGGATGCATCTTCCCAAAAAGCGAGAGCGCTTGCATCTTTGGGCGCTGAACTTCACGAGGTTCATCTCGATGATCCTGCTCTGGGTGATGAAGTGAAAGCTTCTCTTAGAAGTTCGATGAATGAAATAGATATAGTTGTAAACGCATTGGGTATGACAAGTGCTCAAGTCAAGGATGTCGTAGTAGAAGCGGCGATCGAAGCTGATGCGAAGGTATATTTTCCAAGTGAATTTGGCGTGTGCGTCTTCTTCCTCACTATGTCTAATTGCATTTGGTGATGACGAAATATGCCGCACTTTTGCTCCTCAGTGATCATCGACTGAACGATTTTCCTGGTTTCGATCATGGAGAATGGGAAAAGAAGCGGAGGCACATCGCGTATGCAAACGAGCTTGCTGTGAAAAAGGGAGGTGACGTGAAAGTCATCGCAGTATACACCGGCCTGTTTCTGGAAGATTCGCTAAATGTGAGTCACCATTCAACTTCATGCGCGTACTCTCACTGAATTTCCTGGATTCTCATAGCCGCGATGTGAGCCTTGTCTGAAGATTGTTTATACAATTACTCAAGAACAGTATGTCTACCAGTCGGATTTGACATTTCCGCAAGGAAAATCACAATTCTTGGTCCTACATCGTCGAAAATCTCTTTTACTAGCAAACGGGATATCGCACGGTCTGTTGCGCAACTTGCCATCCTTGCCATGGTCTCTCCCGCTTCACTTCAAGAGAATGTACCGTCTCACGTACGGATCGCCGGTTGTACAAGAAGTGTTGAAGAGATAACTCAAGCTCTCAACAAAAATTTGTCCCAAGGAAATAAACCGCCAGAAACTGGGGAGGGCATGGAGATTGCACTGGTGCAAGAAGATATAAGCGAAGCAAGAAAGAATCTTAAGGAAGTCTATGAGGCTGGTAATGTCGGTGCACCAGCTAGTTACATTCGGTTCGGCATTCTTGCTATTTCCTGGATAACTGAGTCCTGATTGTCTCGGATTACAGCGTATTGATGGGTGAGGGCAAGCTAGACTTCTCACAAGACAACTCGAACCAGCTCGTCAATCCTAACGAAAGGCTGTGGAAGTGGAATACGATAGAAGAAACTGTAAGGCATGTCTTGGCATAGTTGAACCTCGTGTGCACGTCCATTCCAACGCGTGAGCTTTCGAAAAGCAGACGAGGTACCGGTGAGTTCTTTTCGTGCATACATCAAAAGCTTCGGTCGTATCTCAGCGATCCTAAACAGGTGTTATCATCCCGATTTCCTTTGAGCACATGTTGAAACCATTTAACCCACCCCCGAGCCCGAAGCATAGAGCATGTTCGATGAGATTGAAATTAGAAGAAGCCCGTTCGCAATTTATTTCCTTTCGTTTGTAACTGACGAGACGAGAAGACGTCGGTCATCGGTATTCAGACCTGTTCACAGTGTCGTCCGCAGCATGGTTACTTTTATATCGTTTTGTAAGACTTGACCCGAAAAATCACACCGCAGATAGCACTCAATTCTTTTTCTGTATGTTCTGTGTGATTGTCAGTCTTATCACTGCAATATTATCAGTGTTCATTGTCATGCATATTGTCGACTGCCCGTCACACGACTCCGTCAATCCTTTTGAATCGACCTCTCGCGAATTCCACGCCAATGGAAGTAGTTTGCCAAGATGAGACACACATGATGAAGGGTTGAGCATCACGTTGTGCGGTCGCTTTCGCTTCTCGTTATCTCTATGAACATATCCTTTAACGCTCATTCTGTCATTATTGACCATATGAAAGGGAAACATAGCAAGGCTCGCTTGATCCATACCATCTGCATCCGCACTGCAAATCATCGACAATCGCGCCGGGCGTTGGATTTACCGTTTCTTATCCCGACCGGAAAAGGAAAGGGAAGCGCGTGTTTTGTTTGTTTCCTTTAGCCTCGGCGTCATGTTTCTTTACGACCTTCCATCGATTTTTCCGCATGCCTTTCGTATTTCCGGTGCCGGTTCGCATATTCAAATTATCTGATGCCTGCTAATCTTGTGCAGCTCTGCTCATAGCACCAGCATTTTACGGGTCTGTTGAAACCACATGGGCTTTAATCTTCTAGCGCAAGTCGAACCGTAAGAACAGCTCAGGAATCTATGCACGAATTCAACAAGCTCGTGGTGCCAAGAGAATGTATATTGCTTCCTGGTATAAGAATCGAAGGCGAACTTTGGGTCTCTGTCATACCCTTTCGCGCTTAGCCTTCTAAATCTTGTGCCTCTGTTGGATAGCTCGAGACCTCACTATGATGCTGCTGTCTGGCCGTCTCTTGATAAGCCTTGCGCTTGCTACCAATGCACTTGCAACAGTGCTCTCTCCCCGCGATGTCACACAAAGGTAACTAGTTACTCCTATCTTTTCTGTTAACTAGTGACTCACTTTCATGTCAGGGCTTGCGGTACAACCATCTCCGATGAGGAAATCTTAGCAGCGGAACAAGATTTTCAGTCCAAGGTTGCCCAGCTTGATGCCGCCCGTCCACTTGCGGCAGATGCGACAATCTCAGTCTACTTTCATGTCGTCTCAGAGGACTCAACCGAAGCTGGGGGAAACGTTCCGTGAGTACCTTCTCCCTTGCAAGCAATTCATTTGGTCATCCGCTTACTGCATTTTCACAGAGACTCTCAGATCCAGGAACAAATTGATGTCCTCAACGCAGATTACGCCGACTCAGGACTGACTTTCACACTCGCGGCAACTACGCGTACAGTAAACAGTGATTGGTTCAATAACGCTGGACCCGAGTCATCCCAGCAGGATGAGATGAAAGAAACTCTTCGAGAGGGCGGCGCAGCAGATTTGAACGTCTATACTGTTGGCTTCACCAGCGGCAGCGGTGCAGGCTTGCTCGGATATGCGACCTTCCCAAGCAGCTACGATAGCTACCCCTCTGACGATGGTGTCGTCATTCTTTTCTCGAGCTTGCCGGGAGGCAGCACTACGAACTACAATGAGGGTCGTGTGAGTAATCTTTCCTCTCTTCTGATTCGGGGATTTTGTCCCTGACTGAAATGGCATGTTAGACGCTGACGCACGAAGCCGGACATTGGGTAGGCCTTTATCACACCTTCCAGGGGGTACGTATATTCTCTTCTTGGCTTTCTAGCTCGTGAATCTCAAGGAACGGCAGGGTTGCTCTGGAGTCGGCGACCAAGTTGACGATACACCTGCTGAAGCCTCGCCTGCTCAAGGCTGCCCCACTGGCCGAGATACTTGCTCGTCTGCTGGTGTCGACCCTATCCGTGAGTCCACAGTGACCCAATTGTATTGCAGAAGCTGATAATTTTTGATTGACCTTTCCAGACAATTACATGGACTATTCGTACGACTCGTGCCTAAATGAATTCACCGCGGGTCAGGTTACCCGCCTGACAGACCAGATTGCAACTTACCGTGGTCTGTAATGTCGAGTCGTAATACATGAGTAACAACAAAAGTCATGTATTTATCATACAGGGATACAACAAATCGAAATTATTCCCCCAAATAAATACATGTAAATGTGGACTGAGCGAAGAATCATCTTGAGAATACTTATCCTCTGCGCCGGAATGTAACTGAAAATTTTGCCATTGTATTGATCAAAAAGAGGAATCAGACTCGATTTCTCGCTTCAACATTTCACAAATTGGTGTAATGGTACACAGCCCCTCATCATGTTCATAGACAGATCTTAATATCATAACACTGCGCCTTTAAACATATTTGGCACCGCCATCGACTTCGATGCGCTGGCCGGTGATATACTGGCACCTTTATAATGAAGTCATTCAATAATGCTTTCAGGATGAGCATAGTCAGGTTATGGACCTACTTCATGCAGAAAAGGTATGCTTCAGCAATCTCGTCTGGCTCTGCAACGTGCTGGACCAACAAAGTCTTTGCGCTATCCTCGAAAATTTTGTTCCTCACTTCGGGCGGCATCGGATCCCACAACTGAACATCAACAATAAAACGAGACAGTCAAGAATGACGAAACTATCGAAAAAAAAGAAAACATGAACCTCGGTCTTGACAGCACCAGGACTAATGACATTCACGCGAATAGGCGCCAAGTCGACAGCAAGACCGCGCGTGAGCGAATCAACGGCGCCCATGAGACCCGCTGCAAGGGACCAGCCTTTACGTGGCTTGACGACTACCGAACCGACAGTAAGCGTGATTGAACCACCAGGGCGGATCTTTACGACCTGAGCGGCGGTGAAGGCACCCCAGAAGCGCACATCAAAGAAGTCTGTGTGGGGTTGATGTTGTTACCACATACTTTCAAGTAGAAGCTTAATAGAAGAGTTTGCCTTTGTTCGCGTCGAGATCTATGTTGGGAAAGCCAAGCCTCAAACCATCACCACTTGTCCACACAAGATGGTCCACTTCGCCTACGCGTTCGAGTAAAGCCTTGACACTCGCTGAGTCCCTTGCGTCTACTACCTCGCCAGAGAGGTTTCCCTCGACAGTTTGTCCAGACGCTGCTATATCGTCCTTTATTCTTCCCAAAGCTGATTCGATCTTGGCTTGGGACGAAGAGCCAATGATGACCTTTGCGGCGCGCGACAGAAGAGAGGCTTTGGCAACGCCATAACCTATACCTGACGATCCGCCGACGACAAGCACAGTCTTTCCCGATAGTGTTGCCATAGTATTCACCGAGGCTAGTGCAGATAGACGGTATCCGTACCAAGGGTTTAGTGTGAAGGTGCGTTTGGATACAGACCGCAGCGCCCATTTAGTCTGAGAGTCGAGGAAAGCTTAGCAAGCATAGCGGATATAAATACATGGTGTGAATGAAAGAAGGAGATTAATGTATTTGTAAAGTCTTTTGGGAATACAAATGCCCCATCAGAGATCATGAAGGAAGGTGGCGGGAAGAAACTCCGAGTAACAGTCACAAATGTGACGAGACGTGTACTTCATCATGTCACGGTAACGTGTATACTTTGGACGTCAGTCGGTGAAGCCTATAAGTTTCTCTTTTCTCTCACGGATCTTCATGCTCAGAGGCGCCTCTCGTTTGCAACTCCTCAGCAGGCGCACAACGTGCTGCTCCATATCTAGACCCATGTCAAGCTCTTCATCTCCAGATGCTTTTGTTTATCTGGTCCAGCCAGGCATTGTTCAATCTGATTCTGACACGGAGGCGCAGAGACTATGGTCAACTGCAAGAACATCAAATTCCAGCAAGGCCCTCGACACGCGTGTTGTCTTCGAGGATAATGCAGTAAAGAGTCTCGTAAGTCTTGGAGATTCTGCGTCATGGGCAAAGAAACCCGCCAATGCACGCCGAGAAACCATTCGCAAGGCTTCTGGTACTGGAATTGGGAAAGTTCGTGACCTAGCTTCAAGTGCCGGATTGAAGAATGTTCAAGTGCATGCGAGAGGAGAAGCTGCCGATGCGCATGCTGCTGCAGTCGGTGCCAAGCTCGGCTTACATTCTTTTACGCTGAAGACGGGAAAGGATGCTAATCCTGGTAGAGGTCAGTCCTTTTTCTTTTTTCGCAATTAATGTACTCATCTAATATTTAATCAAGACATAGATATTTGGCCCTCTAGTGGTCTTAACGAGGATGCCTGGAAAGTAGGAAGTATTTACGCTGAGGCACAGATCCTAGCAAGAGAGGTGCTTGCGTGTTCTGAGATTATTCAAATTTTAACAGCGTTCTAACATCACTTGTAATATCAGCTCATGGAGTTACCTGGAAATATGATGACTCCATCGGTATTTCTACGAATCCTTTTCTGTCAGCCAACACACGAACTCATCACACAATCGTTCAGATATTCAGTGAACGGATACAGAAGGAGGCGGACGGTCTTCAAGGGGTACAGGTGATCGTCCGTGATCAAGGTATGGTCTGCTGTGCGTGCTTTTGGCTTTCATTCATCACTGTCGCCCATTTTAGCTTGGATCAAAGAAAAAGGGATGGTACGTTCAAGACGCTAATCTCGCTACATACATTCACCCTCTTGGCAGCGTTCATTCCTTAGCGTCGCTAAGGGTTCAGCGGAGCCTCCTAAATTGGTTGAAATGTATGGAATATTTGCTTCTTTCCTTCTGTTCTTTTTATAATGCCTCAATTAGCCATTATAAAGGTGCTGCAGACCCTCGAGCTAAGCCTCTTGCGTTTGTTGGAAAAGGAATCACCTTCGACAGTGGCGGAATATCTTTGAAACCGAGTGCGGTTCGTGCCAGGCATTTCATCTTGCGAGTGGTCATTATTGATCCATTTCTTACACCAGAATATGAAGCTAATGCGGGGCGACATGGGTGGTGCAGCCACAGTCTGTTCCGCTGCACTAGCTCTCGCGCGATTGCAAGTCCCGATCAACTTGGTCGTTGTTGTTCCATTGTGTGAAAACCTACCTGGACCAACTGCGAATAAGCCGGGCGATATGTTAGTCGTCTATCTCCCGCTGTATATTTTGATCTCATCAATTCAATGACTATGACAGTATCTATGCGATGAACGGAAAGTCTATTGAAATTGACAACACGGATGCCGAAGGCAGATTGATTCTTGCTGGTACGTCAGTTAATCCTTCATTTTGTTCTGCAATCCGATAACTTTTGTCTAGACGCGCTTTACTACGCCTCAACGTCGTTTGATGCACACACGCTCGTCGATGTCGCTACTCTGACTGGGTCTGTTGACTTGAATTACCGTCATCGCTTTATTTAACCATGTACTACAGGGCGATGGAAACCGCTGTCGGAAATGTCTACTCTGGCGTCTTTTCCGTGAGTTTCAAGTTTTTAGTTTTACCAAAGATTTGACTTAGATCATGCCTTGCTGCTTCGTATAGACCTCTGACAGTCTTTGGGAGGAAATCCACGCTGCTGGAGAGTACGAGTTTGACCGTTTCTGGAGGATGCCTCTCGACTCTGCGTACGGACCTCAGATAAATGGATCCAATGCAGATCTGTGCAATACGGGTGGAAAGCCTGGCGGATGCTGCACTGCAGCGCTATTCCTTCGGTCGTTCGTTGACGGGATCGGAAATGAAGAAGAAGGGGAGGGTGAAGCTAGGTTACGATGGGCTCATATTGATATTGCTGGAAGTATGGAGGCAGTGAGGGCTGAGCTTTATCAGTACAAAGGTATGACTGGGCGCCCCACGAGGTGAGTAACTATTATCCTCTCGTAGCATGGTGAATTGACAAGCGCTCGGTGCATTTTAGGGCTTTGATCGAGTTTGCAACTCGTTTGGCGCAAAAATGAACAGCGGCTGCTTCTGTGGCTGCTCCTCAGAACGGATGACTTCCAGTCCAGGACACTTATCCAGAGAAAGCAAGCAAAGAGGAAGGTGATCGAATTTAGTTCGAGCTCTTAGATAAACACATCACACTAGAGCAAATATTTTGATGGACTCTTGATACACAGGGATTCTTATTTCTTACTACAGCACTATTCATACAGTGTGACGCTACAAGCCGACTCATGCATTGATGCAAGCAAGATCATCAATGCAACTGTCATCAAACTAAGCACGAGCATCTCAATCCCAAGGGTCAAACGCAACTTTGCCCCATTCACCCTTTGCAAATTTCTTGTAAGCTTCGGGAGCCTCGTTAATGCTGACGATGCGCTCGACTCCTGCAATGCTCTTGCTACCTTTCTTCCAAAACTTCAAATGAAGGCTTCCATGCGAGAGGCCATGTCCGTGTCCACGGCTGTGCGAATGTTCATGCGCGCGTTCATGGGACTGTGAATGACTATGACTTCCGTCACCGTTGGTTGTACCAAAGACATCTTGCCTCCGACGTAACAGGTCGACCGCCAGCGGGAATACGGTACGCACAGGGCAACGTCCCGAGACAAGGGAGACGTTCTTATTGTAGAACTGGCGACCTGTGAATGGTAACGGAGGGGATTGGTGTACACCTGCGGAGATGATCACGCCGAAAGGGCGGAGAAGAGCGTACGCAAGCGTCAAGGCGGAGTTATTTCCGACGATCTATGAAGCACAAAGGAAAAAGAAAAGCTTTCAGTATCTGGTGAACTGGAGGAGGAAGAGGATGAATCACCTCCACTACGGCGTTGCACCCTATGTTCTCGGTCGCTTCCAAAATGAGCCTCTCTGCCTCTTCAGGACTAGCTATGACAAGCTCGCATTTTCCACGTGCGTCGGGCGGCAGATGCTCATATACTGTTTGCAGGTTGTCTCTCCGAGACTTCACAAGGTCGATTGCATAGAGTCGTACAGACGTCTTGAGCGTGGCGAGAAAGTCGAGGAGAGCAATGATCGTACACTAAAAGAACATCATAACAGTCTAGGTGTAGTACACTTAGCAAGGCCATTGCGAGACGTACCACTCCAACTGGTCCAAGGCCAACGACTGCAATAGTGAGCACGCGATCTTCGTCCTTCATGCTCGGCCAGAACGGGTCTAGCAGCCTTTCCTTCAGAGTCTTCACGTCTCCGTCAGCACCTCTCTGCATTCTGGACAGCGAAAGCGCATCCACCGAAGCGACCGGGAACCGCTCTCCCTTGATTACGGGTAGAACATTAGGATGCTGGATCGTCTGGAGCGCCGTGAAGACTCCTGTGGGTAGTATGTCGGCGAGGGAAGGAGTGAAGGACCGGAGAGATCGGACAGTGGGTTCGGATCGGAAGTAGAGGTAGAAGCGGACTTGATAACGAAAAGAACTCCTCCTGCGCGCGGGACGCGGACATATTGCGCCTGCCCGCCTGGTAAAGCCTCGGACCCAAAGAGAAGTTGGTGTTCGCAACGCGAGGTGAAACCCATTCGGCAGAAGCTATCAGATAATTCGATCAAAAACTTGTTTACAAGAGGTGCAATGTAGGATAGCTAGAACATACTGGCATTCGCCACAAGATGAGCTAAACGGCGAGACGACAAAATCTCCGATCTTCAGTGTTGAGTAGAGTGGTGGTCTCCCAGTCGCATTTGGAGAGTAATTTGAACCAAGAGCAACGATTTCACCTATGAACTCGTGCCCTGTAACGATTCTATATAGTAGCGCATAAAATGCGAGTAAGCACCAAGGTGGAAGGATCGGAAAGGTGAGACTCAACGCACATCTCGTGAATCTTCTCGTGTCCTCTATAACCATGCAGATCACTTCCACAAAGTCCAGCGAGCTAATCAGCCATAATGGCAGGTTCTGTCAGACCATGCAGAAAGGCAAAGGTTGATGAACTGGCATCTGACTTTAATTTTGATGATCGCATCATCAGGATCCTCAATCCTGTAGGCAATCAAGTCAACATACTGTACACGCACGACAGACTCGACCACGACACTGGCTCACTCTGGTGTTTCCATCTCCTCAACATGGATCGTCAAATCAGCAGGATGCAACGTCACGGCTTTGTGCGTCGGTGGCAAGGGCTGAGCCTGAGTGTCCGTCATCGTTAGATGGAAAACGTAGAGGAGGGAGTACTAGTCAGTGTCGGATGGCCATAGTATCATGGGATGCATGGGAATGGAATCAAATGCATTACATTCTACATGATGAATAATATTACATTACATGCAATAACGATTATTCTGGTGAAACAGTGATGAAGTCACCTGAGGTCATTGAATCCTAAAATGAATCATATCTCCGAAATAATGGCACAGTGCCTAGGGATTACATCGAATCTATCTACTAAACGCAGCGCCGTTCATCTCCCAATACCAGCATCCTTCCTCGCATCCTTCCTGGCCTGTGCAATTTGCTTGTCCCTCTTCGCAAACAGCTTATGCCTCGTCGGAGTGCCCGCGCCCGAACCGGAGTCCTTCGCCAGCTTCCTGTTCGCCGACTTGTTCTGTTCCACGTAGCTCATATGTGCGCCTCCGCTCAGCGCTCCGAGGCTCCCTGTAGTCCGTTTCACCGCGGGCACACCACCGTTGCCATTTGTGCGACCGGGTCCAGGCATACCGAAGTCGTTTGAGGTGATCGTACCCGGAAGATCACCCTCTCCAGCACGCACATCATTTCCGAGTTCGGCATCGCTCTCGTTCGCGAGGAGGACAGAACTGATAAGCTCTATTTGCTCATCCTTCGTGCGATACGCGAGATCGGGTAAGTTCTGGATACCATCAAGGTGCGTGATCACTTTGAACGAATATCCTTGGTCGATTAGGAACTGCTGTCGCTTCGTACTGTAGAACATCTCTTGCGTGTCTTTTGAGACTAGGGAATAGAAGAATGCATTGAAGCCTTCATCATTTCTCCTCTTCGCACGAAGGATCCGACCTAGTCGTTGTGCTTCTTGTCGTCGCGAACCGAAATGCGAGGAAATTTGAATGAGGCATGTCGCCTCCGGTAGGTCAATAGACGTGTCGCCCACTTTTGAAAGAAATATCGTGTTCACTTTCGGATGATGCTGGAAATGCTGTAATACCCGCATGCGCTCTACTTGTGAAGTTCCACCATGGATGTACAGTTTCCCAAGTTTCCGAGCGTAATGCTACTCCAAAATTAGAGAGCCACAGTCAAATTCAGTGATGTGAGACGCACCTCTAAAGCATAGACGTTATCGGAGAAGACGATAATCTTGTCTCCTCTGTCCTCATGGTATTTGATAAGGAACTGGCACGCCTGGATCTTATTCGGGTTCATACAATACAGCAACATCCGTTTTCTTGTTTGCTCCCGCAAATATTCGCGATAGAATTCGGGTGTCATAGGGCACCAGACTTCCGCACATTGAACATTCGCAATGTGACCCTTTGCGGCAAGATCCATCCAATTCGCTTCATACAGCTTGGGACCGATCATGTAGTTCAAGTCCGTAATCTTATCGTCCTCACGTACGAGTGTCGCAGTCAGTCCGAGTTTCGCGTGCGCTTTAATAGCTGTGACAACCCGTCTGAACATCGCTGCTGGCACGACATGCACCTCGTCAAGTAGGATGAATCCCCATTCTCGACTTTGTAGGAACTCCATCATCTTCTTAGATTCGTGAGACCGATTATGCGTGTTAGCTACCATGGAGTACGTTGAGATGACAATACCACTGTCACCAGCGAACTGCAACAGCATGTCAGCGCCGGACTTGTACAATGCAACGCATGCGGCATACCTTCTCCTTCTGATCGGCAGTAAAGATAGCTACCTGCTTCTCAGTAGCATTGGACCACTGTAAGAATTGCTGTTTCCACTGCATGACAGATACCCTATGACACCGGATGAGGACACGATAACGGCTATGATCGAACTGATACGTACGATGAAGTAGCAAGCACTAGAGTGGATTTTTTGATGGTGCAAGCTGCGGTAATCCCTACCAGTGTCTTTCCGGCACCGCAAGGCAGGACAATGATACCGGACCGAGCACGCCTAGAAGGAGAACCCGTAAGAACAACGATAGGACAAATAAAACTTGATAGCGTACCCATTTCCAAACATCTTACTAAGACTTGTCTCTTGGTATGGTCGGATCACCGTCGACGGTTTAAGGTCAATGTCAAGGTTTGCATTGATTGTATCGTTACGGAAGTCATACTCCTCCAACATGGGGTATTCCAGCTCGTTACATCGCTTTTTGACATCCTACAGCATAACACGTAAAATTTCTTGACCTATATCTGTCCAGTCTAAGCACTCACATCAATTTTTGAGTCTTCGATTTCGAAAGCATGGACGTTATCATCATCTTCGTCGATCTCATCATTATCCACTCCGACCACGCTCGTGAATAAATCAGAATCTGACTGTTTGTTTGCGCCTCCAGTATCTGGAGCTTGTCCCCCAGCTCCTGCCTCCTTCGTCCCCGGAATCACGAGTCCAGCCTTTGTCGGCGCCTTGGTTGTCATAAGAGCCGCCGTAATTGCATCACCCGGTTGTGACGTATGTTGGGGGATGACACGCGCTCCCCGAATGATCGGGTCTTTGAGCAAATGTTGCAGAGTATCTGGATGGCTCGATTCTATAAAGTATTTATTGTGCTTGAGGACAAGCTTGACCTTCCCGTAGGACATTGTGCGCTCGCGTATGAAGCTCACTATCGTGTCCGGGACCGGTACCTTTGATCTGTCAATAACTGCCAGCGGAAAAAGACGTTACACGTACTTTTGAAAGACGGTTCAGGACCTGGATTACACTATTGAGGACCAGGTCGATAAACTATGCTCAATAACTCACTTCAATAATATCCTCCGTCTGCAACCCAACCGAGACCGCAGCATACAGAGAATATGCTGTGAGCTTGTATTCATGGATGAATGCAGGCCTGTTCTCAAAACAATTGGCGATGTACTCATGGGGGATAATCAAGTCACGACGCACCTGCTGACCGGCTCACTAATCGCCACCAAGAAGTCCTGCGCCTGCTCTGCTATAGGCGAAAACCCTTCCAAGATAATATGTCCATCCTCAGGACTAATCCACAATGGCCGCGAAGCATGATCAGGCTTGAGATGTAACCACGAGAAATCTTGGTCAGCAAAGATGTGCGATACAAGCTGGTTCTGCGCTCGTCGGTGAGCGGCAAAAGACGATGATCCCGCAGCGCCATCAGCCTCTGCTTCCTGTCTCCTCCTTTCGTCTGCAAGCTTTCGAGTGAGAGCGCTGAAGTTGATGGTAGCGCCTTTTGGGACGAGCGAAGTTTCAACAGGAGAGTCTGGTAGTTCTGGTTCGAGGTACAAATACTCCTCGTTGTCCTCGTCTGTCCGTGCACGCTTTGAAGGTCCTTCTCCATCGGCTGATGTTTGAAATAGTCAATAAATGGAGGTGCACCTTCTACAATAACTTACATTGCAGACCACGCTTGGTCGCCATGACGCACCAGTGTTGTACGGAGACTCCGACTTATATGACCTCACAATCCCACTCTGGTAGAATTTCCCAAGCTCGCCTTTGCCGATATATACCGATCAGGTAGCTGGAGATCAAATTTCAATGAAGACAAATTCCGACACAACAGAGCGTCGTGAAAGAGTGTGGAAGAGTGAAGATGCATGTCGGTGAGTAAGGTGTACGTTACTTCAAGAGAGGTCTGTGACGGCGTGGATCAGTCACGTGCAGATATGGTGATAACGACCTCAATATTATACAATTTTAAACTCTCAAAACCACATTAATATTTATTCATTCCGGCTATAAAGAACACCACAGAGTTGTCTCGACGAAGCGCAGAGTCACTTCCATCTGCAACCGAACACCGATCCGACCGAGCTCGTGTTGGGCTCATGCCCAGCTCAATAGACTTCAACCTTTGCTCTGTTTCCTATCTCCTTGTAAGTTCAGTCATGGGAACTTCGGTTAAACTTGCTGAATCGATCGGGAATTCAGAGAGGGCTGACACGATACGACGAATCAATAGTTCAGCTCACGTATCTTAGACGGAAGGAGGAAGCAAAACCATGATAGACAATATCCCAAAGGGTGTTTCCATATATGAAAACAATCGACGACAGTGGTAACGGACAAGAAAGAACGGATACTCGAACAAAGGGAACACAGGTAAAGAAACACGGGGGGACAGAGCGGACGATGAGAAAAGGGATATCACTGATTGGGGACAACAACAAAACGAAAGTGGGACGCCCTACAGAGGGCTACAACGGCAGAACTGATATATATCGCCAATCACTTTATCGCTTGAATGGACAAAATAGAACGTGCACGAAATGAAGAGATCATGTTTCTTAATAGCGAGTGGATAAAAAGGAAAAGGGTACACGAGAGTTTAGTAGTTGTAATCGTCCCATGATTCTACAGGAAGCTAGTAAGTAACAAGAATAATATACTTCGCAGCATAATGTCGACAAACCTTCAGTGATACTTCTCCATCCCATGAAAAGTGCTCCTACGCAGGCTGTCTCTAATAGAGTAGCAATGAATCGGCCATCGATCTTTGCATTGGTATTCTAAAGAAATACACCGGATAGTCAGCGGTAACAGAGGTGGTTAATCTTTATACATACTTTGCAGATGACTTTCCCTAGTAAGAACCACGCAAGTTCTCCAAGGACGAAACATACAGCTGCAGCAAGATAATATAGCATTGGTCGCCGCTCGCGCAGAACTCCGACGACGATGTATGCCATGATGACGAAATACAAAAACGCAGCACTGTGGAAATAGAAACCAGTAAAAATCTCCAAAACGATAAATTGGATGAAGAAAAGAAACGCACGCGGCAGGCCAAACGCTCGTAAATACAAACAATGGGATGCTGTGCACAGCCTGTGGAGGATCCGAAGGCCCGAACAAGTCGGTAATGACCAAGGCAACGTCCAAAGAAATGTATGTTGTCGCGACGAAGAACAGCAGAGCCAGTATGCCCATCGGCTGAAAATAGAAGCTATCAGTAAGGTCTAGACCACATAGACCACGTTCAACGTCACACACCACTAACGACGAGAGTGTCCCATCCTCGACCACCTGCGTTGCCACTATAGCATTTGCTAATAGAGTCCAGAAAAGAGCTGCAACGACACCTTTTTTTTATACTCGTGTTAGAGATATGTCAACAAAACCAATGAAGTATATACCTGCGTGAATTGCGGTAAGTACCACAAGTGCTGTTGTACCCTGCCTAATAATAGACCCAGTTGTAACCAGTTGCAAGGGTAGCGAAAGCAAATACAGCACGAGGAAGATGCGCAATTCCGAACGACCTGACGTCATTTTGAGGGTAGTCAGTCGAAGTCCTTAACATAGCATGCGAGCAAAACAACGAAATACATTAAGAGGTAACGGAACAATTGTTACTTTGTCCCTCAGAGAAAAGAAGAAAATCAGGTGAAAATAAACTCGAAATATAGCACGGATCGGACGAAGTCTGCGCGGCAGATTATCTTCACGAGTTCGGATGCTCTCACAACCCAGCATAAAGCGACACTTTGTGGGAGAACACTAATGCTGTGAGAAAGCGCTATTGCTGCCGGTATTGGAACGGGGATAGGCATTAATGCACAGTGACTAGCACTGACCGCTCACCAAAGCGGGCGCAAATTGTTCGGGCAGGAAGCAGATTGTCGAGAAAAGGGTTGCAAACTGCGATAGAAGAAGTGGTTACTCACCGACAGCTGCTTTCCTCCGAGAAGTCCATAAAATCAACGCGATAACAAAAAAAATGCAAACACCGCAGACAACAATATCCGCGATATTTCCGAGTGATTTGCTTGAGGTGAATGAATTGGTGTGTTCTACGAGCGGTATGCCGCAAACTGGATTAATGCCTATCGGTGCGGATTGAGGATCTTCAGATAGACCGGTAAGGGTTTCATTGGAGTGGTTTTGTAGCTATAGGTGGACGACGCCAAGCAAATTGACACGATGAAAGAATTGGCGGCAAGAAAGCGAAGCTTCTACGTGAGTGAAGCGTATGTTGGTGATCGTGGAGTAACATACCTGACGGTAGAAGATATTACACCAGGTATAAGAGGGCGTATGACGGCACAAAGGCTCAAAGTCGCCAAACTTCGTCATAGCTGCCCGACACTATCGATGAACGGCGAAAATCGTAAAGGTCGTTATGGTACAGAAGTTGATAGCTGTGATGCTCTTTTGTTGTACAGCACAGCGTCGATTCAACAACGAGGCAGTTATTTCGCCGAGAGAGACGGGTGGACCAGCGCCCGACGGCGGCGGCGGGGAATTATGATGACGATGAGCGGAGGTAAGTGCGGCGGGGAAGAGAGAAGAGAGAGCTGTCGAGGACGAGAGAAAGGCTAACCGAATGTGAGAAAGAGGGTTCAAGGTGGGAAATGAGCGGCCATCAAAAAGTACACGTGCACGTGCTCACCGCTAGCAGTCAATCCAACTGCCACGATACCGGATGCCGGTCTCGAATCGAAGTATTTCGCATTGGTCAGTAAAGTGCAGGTCTACAGGCGAACGACCGCGCGTGACGAGCACATCGTAAGTAGCAAACGCCTCCATGGACCCGAACTCACCAGCAACAGCTGGGTCTATTCCGCGTAGTCAAGACAATAATACCCTCATCAAATCCGCTCAATAGGATTTCTACTTAAGGTACCAGGTGGACTGCATTCCCGACTTGCGTTTTTCACCTGTACTCATAGCACTTTTCAACTACAGAACATCATGCGGCTTCCATCTGTCCTTAGTACCGACAAGCCTTAGTACCTGCCGTCCTCGATAACTTTCTTATTTACTTATCAGTCGGCGGGAAGACCTCGTAGCTATGGGAACACAGCCTCATTTGACGTCGATCAGCTGGGAGCCCGCTTCTGATGGCTTGGCGACGATTGGATTTTGCAGTGAGTGCTCCCGGCGAATAACCCATGTACCCTATCTACTCGCACGGGTGCTCTCTTCAGCCCTAGGTCTGTTCCTGATTTCAAACGGTTCGAACCTGCCTTGAGCACCACTGGTTACATTTGAACAAAAAAACTCGTTTCTATTCTGGTGTACTGGCCCAATTTGCTTCCAAGATAAGGCACTGATGACATATTCACTTCATATTAGCAATTGTCTATCCTCCTTACTCGCCCTCAAGGCTAAGCAAATGTTCGTCTTCTCCGCTTCTGTCAGAATTTCTATTTTTCCAGAGACCATTTGGCAGTTTCTGTACGACACGTTTAAACGGATGAGCGATGAAACCTCCGACGAATAGTGGCGGCGAAACGAATGCTCTGACAACTCTAGACCTCGAGTTCGTCTCCGCCTCGTCCTCATCTGCAAGACGGATTTTTCTAGGTCATGCAATGAAGTGGTCAGGGCCCTTACTCCTCGATTTGTGAAGACTTTGATATCCTTACCCTCGTGAGAGTCCACAGCACCTGAACACAGTATATGCCACTAGCGCACCCAACGCAATCGAAAAGTATGTTACTGTCGTCCAGAAGAGCCATCCACGGTTCCGTAGACTCCATGAGCTCTTTGAGGTACATTCGTGCTCAGTACCACGATCGAGCATAAGTCCTCCCTCGCAGGTTGAATATCCAATCTTACGGTAACCAGTACGCTCGTACCATCTATCTCCTTCCGGAGAGCAGAATGTGCTGTTGGGAAGTGGCAACGCCCCGGGCTCCAGCATACATGCACCGGTTGAGTCTCTGGCATGGTTGAATTCGCTGCACACAATCGGGAAAGAGTCAGAATATCCGCGGTGAGTAGATAATACTTTGACAATACCATTCAAAGTCGGCCTCGGTGCATGGGCAGTTTTCATAAGTGCCTCTATTAAGCATCGTTACATCGCCGATGTAGCAGTTCCTGCCACGAATGCTGCGCTGATAGGTCGTCTATGTGTAGTTCGTTTATCTACAAAAGTGCTAAGTAAAAAGAGTCAAGTGACGCACGCGTTGACCAAACAAACATGATCCATCTTGTCCTACTGGACTCCAAAGTTCAAAGTCAGATTCATCCGGTTTCTCCTCATTTAAGGTGCCTGATACTTCGTGAATATCCAGATCAAAACCCTTGGTAGGAAGAACGTACATCGCTTCTTCGTCAAGAACGAAAAGTCGAGCTGCACTGCAACAGATGCATCCATTGAATGCGAGTTGTACCCAAAAAGCACAAACCGGCGGGACGATTCGTTTGGTGTTGTGATGATGGACCGAACGCGAATACGGTCCGTGCCTTTGAACTTGAACTCGTGCCAAGTCAACCCTTCATCCGTACTGTATATGACACGGTCTGTAGTTGCCGCGTCGGGTGCCATCACAAGGAGCGAGCCTCCATCTCCGAAGGCCCATACGTGGGTCCCTTTGCGGATTTCGGACCAAGTCAATCCTGCATCACGACTAAGGAACGTGTCGCTTTGTCTGTATGGTGCGAGCACCTCCCCGACATTCCCGACAGAGATCAACAAGTCCGGTCTTGATGCAACGGTGATGGAGGAACGCGAGTTCGAGCGTTCAGAGAAAGCATGCAGATGAAGAGCACATGCCTAGGAACATGATGAGCGATTGATCATAGCTAACAGTCACTCAATGCTCACAGTTGCCGCGCTAGACGCGCAGACGTATTCTCTATCCGCGGAATCCTTCTTTGGCGGAGATAATGACTTCCAAGACCCTCCTTCAGAAGTGGAAGTTAGCGGAGCTCGGGAATCGAGGTTTGGTCAGTTGCGTACCATCATTACGAGAAATAAGAGTCATAAGCTCCTTCCTTCCAGTGATTGTCGAATCATCGGGGTCAGCGACAACATTCGTTAGTATGATTCCTTGAAGCGAAGGTAGTCTCGTAAAGTCGATGGTTCCACGCCCACTTTCGTTGACAAAATCGCGCGATACTACATATGCAGAGCCAGCTACGTCAGACTTGAGGATTGCGCCCCATGATGGATTCGGATTCTCCGACGTTGTCAAGAATATAAAGATAGATTGAGGAGTAGTATCAAGAATTTGGAGATACTGCGTAATGACATTCAGTATTTTAATGCTCATAAGGTTCGAAGAAACTCACTCGGTTCTCAGGGTGAAAGCCAGCAGGGAAAATGGCTTCTGAGAATGTTGTTCCATCTTTTGAGGCCAGCGTGGTAAGTGACCGTGTATCCTCTTGATACTATAAACAACTTGGTAAGTCACTTACTGTAGGTTATAGCTCATTGCCGGAGGTTCACCTTTGCGACAAGATCGTAATCAGGGGAACGCAGAAAACCAACAACATTCTGAAGCAAAACACGTTTTTCCTCGTAAAAATTTCTTCCAGTCACGAGCTGGAGTGAATTAGATATGGCGGTAAAGTGGCGCTGGTTTCCTGCCTTCCCGCCATAAGCTTCGCAAGGTAATCTGCGAAGAGTCGCGGATGGTCTCCGCTTCTCGAGTCCACTCGCAGTGTCGGATGTATGACTCGACGAACTTCCAGCTTCGGCCATGATTTACAGAATAGTGCGCCTCTGTATGACAGTTTGCTTTGGTTTGTGTTTCATCGCACCCGGCATCTCCAACCCAAATCAGATACTCAACCGGAGGATTGAAAGAAAGAATCGGCACTCCGAAGGTGTTGGATGGAACCGGGGCGACGAGCTGGTTCCAGCTGCGTCCAGCGTCTGTTGTGTAGAAGTATTTATTCGCGTGAGTGAGGAGGTAAGCGCGATATGGTGAATATTTGTGGGTCACTAAAGTCAAGAAACGCTCGTCGGAAAATAGCTGAACCCAGGTATAGCCTTCATTTCGAGATTGCCATACGGATCCATCGCGCAAGCGAATTAAAATGGTCTAATGAATATTAACAATCGGTTAATCGAAGACACAAATGAAGAGTAATTTGTAATTACTTCTGATTCCATTAGGTATTCGAGCTGCACTACCTCATTCGGAAACTGGAAGGTCATGATCCCTATTTCGCCTTCTGGTAGCTGGGGCATGCTACAGTCTTTCTGAACCAGTTGGTCCATGACTACGCCACGCAATTTATCGCAAGAGTTTCCCGCCTTCAATCTATAGCCGGACGGACCCCAGTACGTTCCTTGACTCGAATGGCAAGAACCTTCCGGAATAGACTCCGGAATAACGGGAATGCATGCTTTTCCATGCCTGACATAATTAAAATCGCTAAAATGCTGTTCAGAAAATCTCCACTAGCTGAGAAGAACAAGTACCTTACCACTCATAATCGTATTGCATGCAGGGACAATCATCTTCAATCCCCTTAATCACATACTCCTGGAAGTTATGCCCAATTGAACAGTTGGTACCTATTTTTCTGCGCAAGTACCATTCCTAAATAGACAAGACTTCATATCCAGGATGGTTTGAGAGCTTTATATTGCGCGCATATTGGCTCACCCTATGACCAAGGATGCATCCACTTGACTCCCCATCCTCGGCGTACCATCTCTCAAGGTCATCATCATCGCAAGTCTGTCTACTCAATGCAGAGAAATCCAAGGAAAATATGAGTAGCTCCCGAGCAGCGCGAAAAGTATCTTCGTGAGCAATACGACCAATAAGGAGGAAAGTTTCGGAAGCCTCAGCCGGTGAGGCAGAAAGTTGTACGGGGTAGACTCTGTGTTCCAGTCTTAGACTCTTCCTACGGCAAAGTATCAGTCACGGTTAGGAGTTTGCCGAATTGGTTTACCATGATTGGCCAGAATCAATCGAATAAAGCACTTCGTCCGTATCATCCGTATCCTTGACAAGAACTATTGTGTTACCGTGATTGGTAAACTCAAATATATGAGGACCGTTCATTAAAAATCTCCAGTTCAGGCCGCCATCGGTGCTGATAAACGTGTCGCAGTCTTCGTAAGGTGCTAAATATGGCCCGATCGAGCCAATTCTAATGACAATACCCGGGGCTAGCGAACCGGTACCTGCATCTTTCTCATTCCATGGAAAGGCATCTTTTGTTAGTGTCGGTTGATAGAAATGCAACGAGCACAACTCTTCGTCGCGAGGGTCACAAGGTACCACAGAACTCGACGCGTCCTCAAAAGAAGGCGTAAGGTGCTTCCACGTAGAGCCTGTGAATATCGTCAGAAAATCCGGGGTGATTACAAGAGATCATGTGCAAACCATCATCGAAAGAGATACGACTGCGATGCTTGGCATTCGGCGGGTCCCATGACTCTGAAAAGTTAGCGACCACCTTTGCAAATATCGCATGTCCGGCGCCAGCAATCCTGTCGTATTCAAAGCTAAAGAACTCTCTCGAAGTGTGGACATTTTTGAGAGCCTCGACAAAGGAACTTCCATTACTATCGCTTGCGTATAGAGTCCCAACGTGCCCCATGTCGCTGTCGACAGCACCTAGTTTGCTGTCCGTGAGAGGAAGAATAGAAAGAAACGAATACGGCCCTCGCAAGTTAGAGAAACCGATTCGTTCCCAATGAATCAGGTCAGTACTGATTATCTTGAGTCGGCTGGAATCTTCTTGAGAGGCGGAGTACAAATCCGCAACGGCAAATTTTCCGATAAAAGAGAGATCGGAAACATGGTATGAGTCCCTCCTTAGGCCGAAGTCGATGCCGCGCTTTTCGGTACGGAAAAAGTCACTCGAGGCAAGCAGCCGAGGCGAAAAGGGTAGATCGCCTGAATATTCACCGACCAAGCAGAGAATAAGATCTTGATGGACTTCACTGGATGTGCTCTCGAGGGAACGAGCGAAGAGGCAAGACCGGGCATTGCGAAGGAGGAGCGATGGCTCAGAAGTGAACCCGTCCCGGGTGACATAGTAATCCGGGTTGCAAATTTCTCCAAGACGTTCCGAGGGAACACACCGCTGTCTGACAACCAAGGCATGTTCCGGAAAGTCGGGATGAAAAGCGAAAGGCTTGTAGAAGTACGACTTCGAGCCTGGCAACTCAAAAGGTGTCCATGACATGCCTTGGTCGGACGTCACGTAAAAAGATCCCTCGTCCATTTCAACAAATGCCTGGGCCAATAAATCAGTGATTTTCCCCCTCTTCTCCTTGAATTGGTTGTCCTACATACATATTGGTTGTTGTATGGATGCATGATGACCTCCTTGCGCATATTGCGAGGTAGATCCGCCTCACGCCATGTTTTGGCCTCATCGTTCGTGATGAAAATCGAGCCGTTAGTCCAGCTATCCACATACAGGGCGCTCTGTTGGTGTGCGGTCAAAGTTGGACTCGTATACGTTAAGAAAGAATATTACAGTAGAGTTTGCGAAGAAGAGCAAGGAACTTCGGAAAGGAGCGAACTTCGTAAATATCACTTGCGGTTGTTGAGCGGACACTTCATTGGGCAGTGTCCACGGCCAACAAAGCAGTACCCAACGGAGGAGTAGAAAAGGGATCATTTCGTCGTGGTAAAAGGCGAGGCTACACGTAGCGCGCCAGCTTAAATGCCAAGATCGTTGATTCCATCTCCTGATGTATGCATTCACGATCAGCGCTGGCACATAGTAAAGTACAATTTCCGCGCCGACAGTTTGATCAAAGGCGCACTTCTTGTTGCCGGAACGACAAACTTGCAACGGACATCTCCGATATCATATGAGACAATTTAGCAAGGGACGTCAATCTTATTGATATGCGCCTTGGTAGGCGTTTATTTGTGTCAGAGACAGTCATTGAGACCTTCTTCGTTGGGATGATACAGTATGGTCAAAGACTGGGAGTTGATGGGCAATTGCAAACGGATACAATCTATTACTTGCAAAGAAAGTAGTCCGTGAAAATAGCTTATGTAATAAGAGGTGAAAGTTTATTTCTGTTCTCTCACGGCCCTTTGGCAATCGGACCCGAAAACATCTACATCTACACTCTTGCCGTTTTCAACGTCCGCGAGCACTTTGAAGGACAAGGTAAATCACACTGAAGAACAAAGGATACAGAACTCAGAATTCAGCTACCAGGTTTCTGTAACGTAAATTGGGATAGTATTGGTCGGGACGAAACAGATTGGTAGCTCGCACTTTTGCTAGATGTACTATCTAAGAGCCCGTCGCAAACCTGGACAATTGTGTCTCATCGCCGTTGAAGTAATTATGATCACCAGGATTTGGAGACGCGTTGTCGGAGTTCTGCCAGAAGGTCCAGAACCTGGAACGATGTCAGTCTGAGACTGCGCAGCTGTATACAAACGGAAATTGATTCAACGTACGACCAGCCGGAGGGGAGCGTACCAACTGAAGATGCCCAACGGGCTATCCATAAAGGATTATTTTTCCCAAATGCCGCGCTGTTTCCCGTGCAGGTTGTCCACCAGCTAGTCGTGGTATATATCACTAAATCGGAGATGTGTTCAACAACCTGGAGGCGTTCATGTACCTTCAATCTTACCGGGGTACCTGCGAAATTGTGAGGTGAACGTCCGGCCAGGAAAATGACCTCACACTCACCGTCCGGTGCGAGACTGGTACGTATTGGAAAAATCTTGAATCCATGAAACCATTTGTGACTGACTGAGTCCGTAGCATTGGGAACCATATGGATTGTCTACGCAGAGAATAATGGATCATTTGTTTTGCTCGGAGACATGAGTACATACTCTCAATATCGAGGACACCCGGAAGCGTGATTCCATCTGACGACCATCCACCTAGAGTTGGGTCAGCATGATACCCACAGAGGAGAAAAGTGTTAAACTCCGCTGTACCGCCGTTGGAAGCGAAGTAGTTCGCCTGTGTAGCACCACTTGAGACGTCTGGACGTGCGAAGTGATATGCGCCACGGATCAGACCAGCATTTGTCGCTCCCGTATACTGGGAGCTGAAGAGGTCGCTCTTGAAAGCTGAACGAATACAAACGGCCTCCAGATGAGCTGAAGCTCCAGTATACTTCAGTAACGGTACTCACTGGTACCCTCTGTTGCTTTGATGTATACAAACTTGATACCATTGGCTTTGACAGTATTGAAATTAACACCGGTAGTATAACCAGAGATGTCAACACCCTCCAACAGGGCTTGTGCAGAGAATATGAGGGCAGCAATGGTCAAGAAAGAAAGCAGAGCCATCTTGCGAAGGTGCGGCATCTTGCCGTTCTGGAAGGCTTTTATAGCTGAGTGACACGTCGATATCCATGCAAGGCATACGGTCTCTTCCTATCTGCTGACATACCCCAGGTTGTCATTGATGCAGAGCCGAGGACGAAGGTAATGATCTGTGCGGACGTGTCGTCGTTCAAGAAGATCGAACATAATGATATAGGTACGAGCATGTGCCTCGAAGCTGCTCGAGAATATGATTCCGCAGACAAAAGATACCTCGGGGGTCGGCTTCGGTCAGAAGGGCATGGCACTAGTGTTATCGATATCTTTGCGTGCATCTTCTAGCATCGAATCCAGGTAGACGAAGCATCCAAAGAGAACTTCTTGGAGATGCCATGCATAACTGCTTGAATAGTGTTGTTCGCGTAGTTATCCATGCGGTTCCGTGAGAGGCGTGCCTGAAGTCAAGGCAGGAAAACGAGGACAAACAAGACGAGAAGTCTTCAATATTGCCACTGGTACCATTTACGTTCTAATGAAACTCTCTGATGTTTGCTAGAACTTAGAAAGAAGATGTCATATGGCCTCGAAGATAACAGACGGTGAAGTGACCTGATCCGTAGTTGCGAAACATGAAGCAAGGCATGTCCCCCTTTCATATGAGGTCATTCGGACAGGATGCAAATCTCACACTCTGGATCTCACTTGGCTGACAACTCAAGGGCAAACGTGCTCCCCTCTGCAACTCGCAGATAGTTTCGCGTACCACTTTTAGGAAGTTCTTGCCTTCAGTTGAGTCCTGAGAACGGAAAGTAAGGAAATGAAGAGCATCTGCTAGTATGTAATGCTTCAAACGATCTTCCACAACGAAAGTTTACATGTACAGAAAGGGTTCAGATACTGAGCTAGGGACTCACGTTTACTTTGCTTGCATGAGCTCGAACATGTTTGAGATTATACATTTTGTGAGCTTCTATCTCTGCACAGAGTCCTCAATGCATGTTTCAGAGGCCATTCACTAGTCAATCATTCGTAGGACAATTTCGTCGTAAATTGCAATTCTAAAAACAAATCGCGCGCCCAATGATTAGGACTTTGACCAAGCGAAGGTACATCTTTTCTCTAGCCCATGACTCGGATTTCGCTTCGTGACTAAAAGGTACCGAAATAGAGTGAACAATTTCCAAACGAAGAAATACTTCTTTCAGTATTCTCATTTCCCGTCTGTGACGCGAAGCTTTGCTCAATTGTTGTGCATTTGATTTAGCTACATTGGTGAAGCGAAGTCGGGTTACACGGGCTGGAAAGCACACTTTAAGTCAATGCACACATCAAAAGCTCGCACTTGTCTGCATATTGATGTGCTACAATGATGCATAATTTCATACTGGAGTGATTGCCTCTTGTATGCGAGATGTTTCGGATATCCGCCTACGCAAAAAAATGCATTTATACTGACACCGGAACAACGTCAAACAGTGTCAGAGATTTATGAGCAAGGGGCTCCTCGAAGCAACGTGAGTAGAGGAGGAGATATAAAGGACCTATAGAGACGAAGAAGAGAGCATAGACCACTCGACCTCTAAGAGAATTCGGACTAGATCACCGACGATATGTGCAAATTCAAGAGAACATTTGCGTGCACTGGCGACCTCCTCGAAAATAGACGCGAGCACATGTGCTCATATGCAAGGCAACATCAAGGGTAAGTAGAGCTTCAACTCATTCGTAACTTAGAGACTTACTGTATTTCTGTAATCATCTCGGATGCCGTTGGTTCCTTCAGAGCTTGCAGGAGTCCTCAGTATAGTGACAGGAAGGCCTGCATAAATCGACCAGCGACTTGCGATGGAAATGGTATTCCCAACCCCCGGGACGCCATAGTTAATCAGTTTCCGCCTGGGGACAACGTTTTCTTCCGGCGCTGCGATAGGACGTACCGCAATGCTCAGGGAATGGTCATTAGGCGCTAAATATACAGGAGGCAGATCCGCAGGCACTATAGATGTAGCCTTAGTAGGAATGTGCATCGAGTACTACTAGAATAATCTGAGTCTGCCATGCACCGTACGAAACAGCCATTAACAAGTCTTCAAAATGTGCGACGGAGATTAGACTTACGGTGCGTGATTCACCTAGTTTTGAAGAGCTGTTTATGTGCGTGTCTTCCCACGATGGGGATGTACAGAAGGTTACAAGAAACGGTACGCGAGTCGAGGCAAAGCACACAGCTTAGAGAGTCTCGAAGGATGCTGAAGAAGACTCTACATTACGTTAAGATTCGAGCAGACCATGATCTTTGAAGTTAATTAGACGAGACGAGAAAGACCTCGTGTTTTCAGCTACTTCCATATATGGTATCAAAGTCTCACGCAGGTGGTGTCGAAATTTGTACCAGAGTCTACCAACTACTCTTCGCATAGCACAATGACCGAGTCAATTCCGAAGATCACAATCGTAAGTCTATAATAATTTTCCTTCCGATGCTGGGCGTGAATATGAATCGTGTGATTTTACAGTTGAAAGGTGCTGCTCCAGACCTGTCCGCTGCGACCTTCAGGCTGAATGACGAAAGCCATACAATCGGCAACGCTCTCCGTTGGATGCTCATGAAGAAGTGCGTTCCGCACTCCGTTATATTCTTAGTTCAACAATTCATCTTGTTGCACGTTTCTGCATTGGAATAATAGCCCGGAAGTCGAGTTCTGTGGTTATAGGTAAGTAGAACTTTCCTTTTTTGCCATCCGTCATCTCCTGCACCGAACCTCGTCCTTTCTCATCGCAGCAGTCGCTGAGTTCTGACTCTCCACTGTGCTTACCAGTGCACCTCATCCATCCGAGAATGCCATCCAAGTCCGAATACAGATGTACGGTACGCAAGCTTGTCAACATTTGGTGCTTCATCGAGACTCATATACTTGCCTCAGATGGCAAATCAGCACTCACTGCGCTTATTCAAGCATTGGATCAACTGGATACATTATTTGCGAGTGTTGATGAAGCATACCAGGCGAACTTACGAGCTGGGAAGTTCGAGAGATGGGACGAGAAGAGCTGAGGAATGGAAGAGGTTCTGACGGTTCGTTTATTTTATAATGCCATCCGTGTCATTGTTATTGCTGTATACATATCGCTTTGCAGACAGTCAAATCTCATCACTTCATTAATTTCTGCAGAATGTGAAGAGAGTTCGAATATACGAAGACAGAAGAACAGGGCAGTAAAGAAAAGAAGGACGAAATCCTTCTTTCAACTGTCCGCCGGGCTGGGTGTCATCCGGTCCATCGACTGGTCCTCACCAGTCCGTGTCTGTTCGATATAAGCAGAGGGCAAAGTGGCTCTCGCGAAGCCAATCCTCTTATTATCGACATCGAGAACGATGTAAAAATGTTGAACTGGTCAAAATAGGCATCAGCAAATAGCGCTGACTTTTCGACGCCTAGAGCGACTTACGCCAAGTGAAACCGTTAATGAGGGAGATACCGGCTCCATTATCACTCCTGAGCTCTATATAGCTCAAATACGAATCCTCGACTGGACCGCCAGCAACATCATTCAGCTCCTGTGGCCATAGCTGTTCTTCAGGGGCAATCTCAAAGCTTCTCCCGCCAATCTCAAAGAACAAGCTCTTCAGATTGGTCTTCTCGTTTGGAGGCAGGGACAGAAGCTTGGAGATACAGTTGAAGTCTGCGTGCGTAGCATGTCGATATGCATCGAAGGACTCTGACGTAAGGTGGACAACTGAGCTTCCCGAGTCGATCACACCAATCCCGTTCTTCAAAATCTCGGTACCGCCCTCTTTGCGTGATCCGTACGTGATCGTTTGTTCGAAGCTCCAATGCTTGCTTGAAAGTTTGTCCTGTGGGATGGGAACGTAGATCATCTCGCCCGTATATCGCGAAGGATCTGTGCCTCCAAGGGTCAGAACGCCGCGGAACTCCCCTTTGTAGTCCTCCCTTCTCAGCGTCGCTGATATACGATCAAAGCTTATCGAGAACATTCTCTGCTTGATCTTTCCCTGCTCGACCAGATTGTCGATAATAGTCGGGATTACCTCCAGTTCGTCATCATCAGACTCCTTTATGAGGAACTCCTTAGTCAGTTCGGCGAGTCCCAAGCCTAATATTCCATCCACACCATCCTCGAACCCGAAGGCATCCTCTGCAACTCCAATACCCTGGTTCTCGATGACAAGCGATCCAATCGTGACACGGTCGTACCACAATTTGCCTCTGAAACTGCCTGTTCCGTATCTGATACTCACAGATCGCTTCGATTCCTTTGACGTTTTGGTGGGCTTAAACGGATGCTGTGACCCACGCGCGGAGACCCATGTATTCGCTGAACCTGTGTCGACAATGAGCGTGTAGAAGGTCGGCGGAGATCCGATGCCTACGTTGGCTTTGAAAGTAGTAGCGGAATGAGCGGGAGTGGAGAAAGGAACGTCAACGCCTCTCATGCGATTGGAGGATTGGCATGAATGAGATCTGGAATGGTGTTATATGCATTGTGTGATCTCAAAGCATAATATGTGGTGGCGGAGGAGAATGCTGCATTGCTATATATTTTGCGCATCGAACTTGTTATGCTTTCTGCGCGGACGATTGAGAACACGATCTTGGATGTCATGGTATTCGACCCATCAACTTTATTCCGAGTTCTTTCCGCTCCTCAATGTTTCGAGGATGGGTGGCTTCTTAGAGAGAGATATCTCTCCCCATCGTACTTTGCATCACAAGTTTGCTGTAGTCTTTCGAGCTGCTCGCGGATGCAAGCAAACTTGTTTTTCTAGTCGGATGATCATTTCACCCAAGCAGTTCTATATTACGTGTCGAAGGAAGACGCTCAAAGTTTGCTCGAAGTTTGTTGCCAAGAGAAGAGGAGACCCTGTTCCTTCACGCTATCACATCCGAGAATATTACTGCTTCTGAATGCCACACCCAAACTTGTCGCGACTCGGAGAAAGGACCCACTGTCTCTGACTAGTGTCTGCGGTTCTTTACTCGACTCATTTAGACTCGTTCTCGGTCGCGGAGTCTTGGCTCGAATCGTATCCTTTCATGACTCGGATGGTCGTGTAAAATCACGCCATGAAGCTCAAAGCGCTGGTCCAGAAGAGGTGCTGCGACAAAATTTTTATATATTAGAGTAATCGTCACTCTGGCCTCCAGTTGTACTTGAGGGGCAGCGTCTCAGTAGGATCAACGACTCGAGTTAGCGTCCAATCAACAATCACTTTCATCCAGCGAGCTCCTGATGATTTCTTCCCGCACACCATTCTGCGAGAACATGGAGCAACTAGCATCTGAAGTAGAGAATCCTGGGGAGAACAACTACCGTTCGGTGTGCCATAAGCTTCCTATATATACATGGTACTTGATATCCTCATAGTCTTTCTCCTATCAGCCAATTTTTGCACTCTACAAAGTCCTTTGGGAGATCACAGATGACGAAAAAATCAGGAGGGTCTTCCAAGGACTACCTTTACGCGAAATTATACATGGGTAATTAGGTTGCTTAGTGGCGTACTCTTGCTAGGTTGAGCATCAGTGGACTGGCGTTGAGGGACTAGGATATGTTTATTCCCCAGATCATGGATTCATTCCTCTGACCACCTATTTGACAATTTTCGTGCACGCGTGAGATATACGAATATGTATATTTGTTATGGTTTTGGCTTTCGTCGCGCCATCGCACGCCAATCATTTGAACTTGGTCGGCACGGGTACTACTACGTCATAACTTGACTATCTTTTTCGTGACAGTAACTTGGTAAGAGACGAACGCCTCTGAACATTAATGTCTATGCTACAATATGCCGCCATCCACCTCCCTCGTAATAGGCGCTTCTCGTGGTCTCGGCCTCGAACTCGCGCGCAACTTGCACGCTCGAGGCTCATCCGTCTTCGCGACAGTCCGCTCGCCATCACAATCACCCGACCTTTTCCCACAAGGCGTCATTGTGATTGATGGAGTAGATGTCGCAAATGAAGATGCTGGAGATAAAATCGTGAAAATCCTGAATGGACGGAAGATAGATCTTGTTATTATTAATGCAGGTGTGTTCAAAGCTGAGGTGAGTGTCGGCTGGATGTATGCGCGTATCTTATGCATTGAGGTCATCTTTAGACGTTGGATAAACCGAACTTTGCGGATGAGGTCGAGATGTACAAGACTGTCGCTATCGCGCCTGTCTTCCTGACTCATCACCTGTTCGTACTACTCCTCTGTCTCATTCTCAGGATTGATATATATTGTACACTCTGAAGACGAAAATCCGAGGTCTTCGCGCCAGGTGCGAAGCTAGTCCTCATCACAACCGAAGGCGGGTCCATCGCATTGCGAACACAAGAAGAAGGAGGCGGGAATTACGGACACCACGGGAGCAAAGCTGCAGCGAACATGGTTGGACGACTGTTGTCACACGACCTTGTTGAAGATGGCGTCGCAGTCGTCATGATCCACGTCAGCCACAATAATACATATTGTTGGATATGTTTATACTTAACTTATACGATATTATTAGCCTGGGTTTATGCGGACGGAGATGACGAAAGGGGTTGGATTTGACAAATTCTGGGATTCTGGCGGAGGTAGGCTATATGCGTTGAACTTATGAGGACGTGACTAATAACTCGCATTTATCGCAGCTGTCGAGCCTTCCGAGGCAGCCAAGTCGACCCTCGATTTCGTGGAGACATTCTCCATCAAAGATACGGGATCATTCTGGGCCCCTCGCGGTCCTCGGTAAGTCTACAACTCGACAAATTTGGCGTTCATGAAGATAATCATCTTGTACAGTGACATTGGTGAAGCGGAACGAGTCCTTGGCAAGAACCTCCCGACGCCACTTCGATTGCCATGGTAAAATTGACTGTCAAGCTAGTGGTGGACTCAAGACAGACGGTCGCTGTCTAGTGAGAAGGACGCTTCACGCTGCATCATTGATCCTTTTCCTATAGGCATTAAGATTGATGCCTTGTATTTCCTTGGGCTTCGCTTCACAAAGTAAGCCCCTTGGTGTATTCTGTAGATCGATCGTAGACTTGGCCAGAACTTCTTACCAAAACAAGTTCTTTCAACTTCCTAAATATCATTGTAAGTAGCCCAGAATCTCAACTACACTGTACACGCTATATGCATACACACCGCGCTACGATACTAACAACGATTCATCGACGAGCAGAAACAGCACAGCGAGGGTAAAAAAGGTAAAAGAAATAATAAGAAGGCCTACAAAAGAGACCGAACCAGACCAAAACAAGCCTGATAGCGGTTTGATTTTCTCGCACGGCGAGCTGTGTGCGAACAAGGCGGGTGCAAGTCCGGTGTATAGGGTGGAGCAGGTGGTGGGAAAAGAAAGAAAAGCCGAGAAAGGAGAAGGAGCGACTTTGGGATCAATACCGGAGAGCACAGAGCACCTCATAGCGAGGCGATAAAAAGACTGGTCGACGAACGGAGTGTCGAGAATTGAAAATCAGGAACACATTTGAAACTCGATCGCATCGCAGAACCAACTGGCAAGTGCATACGGCAGAGG
Organism: Sanghuangporus sanghuang; assembly: GCA_009806525.1. NCBI lineage: Eukaryota > Fungi > Basidiomycota > Agaricomycetes > Hymenochaetales > Hymenochaetaceae > Sanghuangporus > Sanghuangporus sanghuang. Next base: position 45,777 of record VVIT01000001.1, on the reverse strand, counting down.
ACGGCAATGGCAGGCACATACCTCAGATCAAGAGAAAACAAATGCTCAATTACAGAGCACTTGCATCAATTGAACGAGTCAAATACAACTAGCGCAATAGATATGTTGATCATCGGGTTACAGAAAAACAGACAGACAGACACAAAATACGATCAGCATACGGCAGGGCATAAATAACCGAGACCAAAGACGTTAAGCAGTCTATGCGGGGGGTAACAACGTCGTGAGGTCAACTTAACCAACGACATCGGGTCAAAACATAAGCGCGGCCACATGACGCCCACCTCCACCGCCGACGGAGATCGGTGTAGCATACGGCGCGCTGGGAAGACTGATCGAAAGACTCGGCTTGCGTCCGTATGCAGCGCCAGTGTTGCCACCAACGTCAAAAGGGACTGGACTACCGCCTACGCTTCCCTGATTCCCAATGCCGTCAGCGCTGCCTACTGAGCTCGCATCGTCCAATTCTGGACTTGGATAGATCTGTTGCTGACTAGCCTGCTGCTGCTGCTGAAGGAAGAACGGATTCCCTCCCATCGGTGAGTTAGGTCCGCCTGCGCTGACCGGCGGGGTAAAGCTGCCCGCGCCAGTAGCAGCAAATTGCTGTGCCCAATGCTGCTGTTGACTTTGCTGACCGAGGAATATGCCAATCTGGTTTTGATTTTGGCCCTGTGCAACCCAGTTCGCGAGCTTATCGTGACTGATCTGTTGCGCGTGCACCGCAAAATCGGGATGAACGGGAAGTGCGTGAGATGCCCCGTGCGGCAGACCGTTTGGCTCGTACATCGTGTTCACGCCGGCAGAAAGAGCTGGATGAGATGGCATGCTATCAAAAGCAAGATTACGAGAGAAGCCGAGCTGTTGTTGAATGCCTAGCTGATTGATCTGTCCGGCGGATTGACTGGCAACCGGTGCAGGTGCAGGTGCCTTGAAGGCCGGGTTCATACGAACGAAATCATCATCACCGTCGTCCATACCATCGTCCTCACTGCCTTGTAAGGCGAGTTCGTATGCCCTGCGCTCCTCTTCGCCCATCTCACCCAAGCGTTCACCATCCCATCCACCGACACCACCTGCTCCTTCAATATCCTGAGGACTGATCAAATTAAGGAACTCTGGAGAACGAGGCGGCTCCTCAACACGTGGAAGGCCCGCACGCGCACGCCATTCATTAAGCTCGCGTCGAAGAGCATCAGACTCGGCGCGAATCAGGCGCAATTCGCGTGCAGCGAGAAGACGAGTGCGGCGTGACTGGTGAATCATTGCGATACTAGAGTTGACAATCGCAGACTTCGATGGACGTCTGACTGTTGCGAGGTTTGGCAGCAGAGCAGCGAGATCCTGAAAGAAGCCCGTAAGATAGACAGACAACACTATGATCTTAAGAAAATCAACGAACCAAGAAGCGACCATTGAGAGTCTCGCGGCGTGCTCTCTCTACTGCGTTGTGCGTTGCGCGGCGCTCGGCCGTATTCGCACGCCTGTTCGGCTTTCGCTTTCCTGTGCTCGTTGCGTTGTTGTTTGCTGTAGTTGTATTCTATTTCGAGTAAAACCAAAACGAGAAATGTCAGCGATCAGCACACCATCAAATCGTTTGTCAGCGGTGTCCAACACGTCAAACACGCTGATAGAAAGGAGAAAGAACTTACACTGATCTTATTGTCGCCATCAACCGGGGTTGGCAATCCGGCCGAATTGGGCGACAGCGGGGTCACCGGTGGCTGCGAGGGAGGGGGGGATCCGGCGGTAGAGCCGGTGGTCGACGAAGGAGTGTTTACTTCTGGAAGTGACATGTTTTGCTGTCAAATGCTAGTACTGCTGGTGGTTTCAAATATCGTATTGTGTGTAATGGGATCGGTGCTAATCTCTGAGGGTGGCTTCGAGGCGAAGTTGAAAGAAAAAAAAATTCCTGGGCGGAATAATCGGTGACCGAGAGTGGGATAAGGTCCAGGTATGTGTACGGTAAGGGTTACAGATGGATATGCGTGGTATGCAAGTGTACAAGGTACAGGCAGAATTCACGGATAGGTTCGCGATTGCTCAGCGTAACCTAGTGAATCTTGTCTTGAGGGCGTGCGGGGGACAGCGGGTGCTATTGGTTGATGCTGCGGAGAAATAAGAAGCGGATACGCGATTGCTCAGCGGAATCCGGGATTTGTTCTGGCAGTATTCAAGAGACTCGTCGACGTGCTTATGGCGAGTTGGGTAATATCGATGGCAGGTAATCGGTAGTGTAGATGTAGTGTAGATCAGTCGCGAGTAATCTCAAGCGTACTGACTGACGGGTAAGCGAGGTGTAGGGCTAATCGTGCGTTTAAGGCAGAAAATACGAAGGCGGATTGCGAGAAGCCGGCAAGGGTCGCGAGATCTACTCATCGAAGACGCAAGTGTCGTCGAGAAAGTCGTCGTCGTTGCCGTTGATGGCGGAGAAAAAATCACGCAGAGACGAGATAAGCATGCGGAAAATCGAAAAAAAATAAAGAATAAAGCTACGCACTCCAGGCGGTATCCTTGTGACGGCTAGGGGCTTGTCGGGAAGAAGGAGAGCGAGGGAAGGGGAGTACGGGAAGGGGGAGCACCGTCGAGAGCTCAGAACATCTGTGGGGGGGATAGAGCCAGGACCATCAACGACAGGACATCATTCTATTATCTCTCTTCCGGCAACGACCGAGGTCACATGATACATTTCTCACGACCGATCCGGCACTCTGATCTGCTTGTTCTCCGGTGTGTGCTATTATAATTTATATGCATGCAGTAGCCCGTGCTGTGCTTTATTCTCTGTGCTCTGTATTTCTCCGGTCAGAGGCGTCGTCTCCCCCGACAGCGCCATCGCTTCGCGCCTGTCGCACATCACCTCCTATCCCTCGTTCTTTCTCACTTTCCTTGCCTCTCGGTAAACGAATTTCTTGGAATTTCTCCGTCGCAATGTTGGTGACTTCGGAGAAACATACCACGTTCCCTGCAAGAAATGGAGATTCATCCTTTTTCGTCAGAGTCCCCTTTCCCACCTCTTGCATTATCTCATCACTGGCCTCGAGGATAGATCGACTTCCAAACAAAGAATCTGATCTGAGGGCTCTCCTCATCAGGTTCCTCCTATCTTGTCGACGTGGCTACTCACCTTCTCTGTATACAAATGTTTAAAACTCAGCTCCCCCATGACGCTTCTTCGCTGACGTGATACAAGTCGATGCAAGTATTTCTTATGCTGTACTAATGTGAATTGAATGGCGCAAGCGATTCTACATGATCTTATGTTTCGAAATATCGAGCTATTTCAGTGAATATTGTGAACATTTGTTAAGCCTGGTTGCTCTGGGAAGTCACTGTTAAAATGACCTCTCTAAAAATAGCTTTCCCTTCATATCACCGCGTCTATTTTTTCTTTTCCTAGCAACTTCCCGCACCTCCTATCTTATCCATTTTCCATCAAAGGTTTCCCGGCGCAGTTCGAGCGCCTGAACCGAAACCTCGAAACTTTCAGGAGAGCTTCTTTACACGTAGCAAAAAGCTGCCCACTGAGAGTCATCTTAGCTAAACTGTCTCTGAAAGGGCGTGCATTGCAAGTAACTACATATCTGACCCATCTTCGATTCGATTGTTTGTCTGCTCCTTGCAGATTATCTCGTCGTTCTCAGACAATCCTACGGTTTCAATATGCTCTTTCTTTTTTCGAAACAGATAAAACTTTAAAGTTTGCATACACTTGATGGTTAGACATACCATTGGCATGCCGCGTGTCAGCTTATCGCGGGTGATGATCTGTGATGATTCGGTCACACACGGTGAAAAAGTACGCAAGACCAATTTGAATACAGTGGGTTCATCGATTTGAAAAGCCCGGTTTTTGTCGTCTGTCTGACTTGCCTCTGAGGCTTGTACTATAATAATAATAATAATCGTATGACCTACTTCAAAAGGTCACAAGGTCTCTCATTTCTTTCTGCGCCATCTCTGGCTCTCGCTAGCCCTTCATAAATGTCTCATATTAAAGTTGCAAAATCACGTTCATCTGCACACAAATTTACTTCCCATGGCGACTGATTCGTCTTCGCTCTAGATGCAGGCAGTAGAAACACCTGCCGATCTCTAGAGACGCCCGCTCAGTTATCTGAAATGCCTGAGCACTGGCAACAGCATAGGCAACGCCATCACGGATCAATGTGGTGACCGATTGCGGATGCGGTTCGCGGCTATGCGACTTGCCTTTTCCCTTCGTTTCTGTTTTATCTTAAACTTCGCCTTCACGACGATCAGCGAATGTATTGCTCTGAACTATTTGAAGAAGTGAGACGTCGTTTGGCGAGATATATGCTTTACGGATGTTGCGATGGATAGTGATAGGTGATAATGCAGTATGGGAAAGCGAGTGTCCGATTTGATTATCAGGACTCGCATACTCTTTTTTTCTTACGAGCCATGTAGGTTTTTGACTTGCGATACAAGGCTTACAAGGCCAACGGTTATACTCTCACATTGTGAAAGAATATCTTTCTATGGAGATAGCCTCGTCCTCCGATTTCGGGACCACAAGCCTTCTGTTTCTTGTCTTAACTCGAGAATCTGTACTGTTTCAATGTTCCCTCCTTTATTAGTTTGACGTGCGCTACATGTCCCTTAAGCGTATGATGTCCGGTCTTTACAGTCAATACGTGAATGATACCGAGGATCAGTGACTGGTACAACTTGAAGCTTAGGAGCACTGGTACTACAGTACAGATCGTCGTAATGCGACAACTCAAGTCGCATCAACTTCCAGACTCATCTCCTCCACAACATCATTCTAAATAGTGTTGTGGATGTTTGTAAAAATAAGAGGCAGTCCATATCTACAAAATATATTCATCAATTTTTTATTTTATTGAGGGGCAAATTTTTTTCGGAAAATTGAAACATTGAGCGTCGATCGTCCAAATAAAGCAATTACATAAGGCAAAGTCGATCATATGTACTATCAAGGCTCCCCACGGACTATTTGAGTTATGATTCTATCGGGAATTTGTCGATGGGACATGTATTTGCCGCCCTTTTGTCTTGCACGTTCTGTGCTTTCGTGCTTCGTTTAGGCATGTATTTTACTTAAGGAGTGCTTTTTTTACTTGAAATGACTTTGCGAACCATGGGATGCCTGGGAATTTTTTTCCGAATTTAATTGGAATTCTTTTCCCCAAAAAAATTGAAACATGTCTTGGCATTTTTTGAAATTGCGAGATATTGATTTTTTTGGTCACTTTTCTGATAGATCTACGAGATTTTACAAAAATACTAAAATTTACAGGCTCGGCAGAGTTGATGCGAAGTGGCGCTCTGCACTGTAGTATACCTAAAGGCCAACGGAACGTTGCTCTCAATTGACAGGGGCCAGAGACGTTGTCCAGTATATGGGAAACTCTCTTAGATTAACTTTGCACTGACCCTTCTCCTCGCTGTGCAGCAAAAATGTATTTCTTATGTTCCAATGTGCTCCATAACTTCCCAGAGGAATCTCAGTTAAGGCCAAAGTCACAAAATAGATGGAATCCTCAACTACTTGAAGTGACTCTGACCGGTGACCTTGTGATCTTTTTCACGAGCCGACCGGTGGTAAACTACAAGTGCATGGTGATCCATACGCATACGGGCGCATAAATACGCCTTTATATTTTGACTGTTCGAGCTGATACGCATACGGACGTACAGCGTATACACATTATCGTATACGCTATATACGATACGCTGCGGAACCCTAGCACTGCTCCAGGACTAAGGGAGGCATGCTTTCGAAACATGCCATGGAAACTACAAAAAGCAAGACAAAGCTCCGAATATACTTTACATAGATCGAACTTGGTAATTGTGATTTCAATATAAGATCAGAAATTTATTCAAGAAGGAAAGAAAGTTCGGTGGACGGATCCCGAAGGATCGACAAGGTTTCCTAAAACGGCGAAGACATTGGGCGCAGGAAAGCAACTTTTAATCTGATTTCATGACTCCTTCCTCGACGTCTACTACTGTTACCTGATTTGCCTCTCATCTTCAAGTATGGATACACCCAGGAAGATTTATGGAGATGTTACTGCGCCAACTCCGCAAAACACGCCTATGACGCACGCCCCAATATCATCGGGGCTGGCGAGACCAGCAGTACCTGACATCCTTGAGGACGAGGAAGAGACCAAAGCTGAAGCGAGAGAAATTGCATCTGTGTTGCAGAGTAGTGCTGCTCGTTCGGCGCTCACAGATGTTGTACAAAAACGGCTGCAGTCATTGATCGGGCAGAGCTCAGGGTACATCGAGGGCCTCCCAGTGGAGGCGAAACGGTCGCTGGCCGCTCTACATGCCGTCCAAAGCAAATACGAGGATTTGCAGAAGGAAACGAAGCGCGAGCTATGGGAAATGGAAAAGAAGGTGTGTTCTCCGTCCAATTCTTCTCTTTCTGCTGATTGAGTGAATGCTCGTCAGTACTTTGAGCGTGTAAAGCCCCTATACGAGCGACGCGCAAATATCATTTCGGGTTCTGCAGCCCCCACATTGGAAGAAATCGAGGCTGGTGAAAAGCAAGCGAAAGAGGACGACGAGGACTATGAGCCTCTCCCAAAGGTCGAGGGCAAGCCGGAATCCGCACCGATACCCGATTTTTGGCCGACCGTGTTGCGCCGTCATCCCGGCGTCCAGGAGCTACTCTCAACACGAGATCTCGATGCGATGAAGTATCTCAAGGACGTACAACTTTCCTATTTGGGAGGAGCATCGGGTAACGAGGGGCGGGAGAACCGAATGGGTTTCAAGCTATCGTTCTACTTCTCCCCGAATGAGTACTTTGAGAATGAGCTGCTCGAGAAGACGTACGTATATAAGCCAGAAATTGATTGGGCAGGTGATTATGTATACGAGCGTGCGATTGGGACCGAAATTCGCTGGAAGGAAGATAAAGACCTCACGAAAGAAGTACAGACGAAGACGCAGCGTTCAAAGAGTGCGTCTGTTATTCATTCCGAAGCTTATGGACTACTTCATTTCAGCTGACACGTATGCCCAGAAACGAATCGCACGCGTATGGTCAAGAAAACAGTCGATGTCGAATCCTTCTTCAACTTCTTCTCACCGCCGCAACCACCATCAGACGAAGCGATTGAAAACGAAGAGATTGATGACGACGAACTCAGCGCACTCGAAGGTGCTTTGGCAATTGACTTCCAACTGGGCGACGATTTCAAGGATAGAGTGGGTTTTTTCCCCCTTGTTTTTAGGAATTATGCTTATCCTCTGTATCAGATCATACCGCGTGCTGCCGACTACTTCACGGGTAAAGCACTTGAATGGGAAGAAGAAGATCTAGAAGACTGGGATGACGAAGATGACGAAGATGAAGACGAGGACGAGGACGAGGATGGCGAGGATGAGCAGTGATGCTAATTCGCCTATGTGATTCCACCGCTTAGTCTCGACTTCAATCACTCAACAGTTTCGTCCTAAAGGACAGAAAAGAAAATGTGGTATTTGTATTCTAATATGTGATACGCAGTATCTTGAGATATCGTGTGCATCTAAATCGCCACGCTGGAACACGAGTGGAATGTCGCAGGTTGAAGAAAACATGACGTCAAGAGGTTTGTAGGGAAACTGAAGTTCACTCAAAGATACTGACAGATGCGGGCAGGCTTCGATTGATTCAGTAGTAGGATTTCCTAGAAGTACACATACTACTATACACGAGCAATAGCTAGACAACGGAAATAAATGTGATATAAACAAGTTTCATATTTCGATTACTTTCCTACATTTTGTTCGCCAATGCAGTCGAAGGGTCAGATTCGAAAGCGTGAGCAAAAGAAAAACTAAGAAGAGGATGAAGAAACGAGGACAGAAGATACCAAGTGAGAATCAAAAACAGATGGGCGGAGAAGAATGTCCCTGTGCGAAGGAAATCTCCAAGGCGGATTCCTCGACCTATATGCAATCAAGGAGATGCCACGATACCCGTCATTGCTACCGGATCTCCGTTAGAGGATACTGGTGTTGGAGCGTTCGCTCCAAAGTCATTGCTGAATAACGTAGCCATATCGAAAGAGCCGTCATTAAGGAGCGTCATGAGAGCCGCGCTCGACATTTCCATGTTTCCCATTCCGCTCATGGTGCCCAGACCATTGTCAATCGGGCTCATAGAATTCAAAGAATTCATACTGTCAAGATTCGGTGTATCAAGCCCTATTGGGTTCAAATCTTTCGGGCTGAGCGCAGTATTAAGACCCAGGCCCAATGCGCTACCGGTATCGCTGCCACGCAAATCTGCAAGCAAGCTATCACCGCGCGATTTCTGTCTCCCGTTAATATAAGGGCCTGTTGCAGAAACAGGAGATGACCTCGAAAGATGCTTGAATCCCCCGTTCCCCGAACTGAGACCGTCGTGGGGGCTAGGTGCACTAAGCGTAGATGCCGCAGGGCTCATCATGTCATCCGCAGGACTCCCGTGCCTGGAGTTGTCTGATTCACCCGATGCGACGCCACGACTCTGGCTAGTAGCCCGTGCCTTCTTGCGTACGGGCCTGATCCAGGGCGGACGGGATTGCGACAGCTTGGAGGTTAACGAAGGTTGTGGCTCCGGCGCGTCCAGTGGAATACGCGTCACTAAGAAATACGTATAAGCTTGGATGAGCATGTCAGTGAAAAAGAACGCACGTCGACAAAACTCCTCGATGAGCTCGCCACTTCTTAAGCCACAGACATAACGTCCGCTGAATCTTCTAAGAAGAAGAACGCATGCGCGTAGCGCTTCGAGTGACGCGGGCACAAGGGGCTGCAAATCCGCTGTGGTACAGTTGAGAAGAACGGCGATAAGCGACCGTCCTGCCTGTGTAAGCTGATGAATGACGTGCACGCCATCTACAGTGAAACAGAAAATAAGTCATTTCACCGGTAGCACGAATGAGGGATACTTACAATACGTCATCAAACCTTTCTTTGCGACCTGAGTATGGGCATGAACCAGTTCGACAGCGCATTGATGGCAGCTCATCATGGCTGCACGTTCTGCCTCCGTTTGCTCGCCGTCATTTGTATCCGCATGTCCCCCGCTCCTTTCGTGAGCGGTACGCACACGTTCTCCAACGCGCCAGCTGAATCGCGAGCGAGTGATCAGCATTCTAACAAACAAAGCCAAACAGTGTATCCGCTCGGCTTGTGTCACGCGGAGTACATCAGCGCTGCCCATTGTTTCAGGTGTATGCGCCCAGAAGCCCGGGAGACTACGCAGAATGTCATCCAATAGATGTTCTTCCGCCTCCAAATCTCGTTCTGCAGCACTGCGATTGCTAAGAAGTGTTGATGCGCGCTGTAAGAACGGAGACGATGACGGCTGGGGAGGAGGAGGGGTATCCACTACGGCCTCGAGAATAACGGCAATACGGAGACACGCGACAAAGGCGCCCAAACGACTCTCGGTTCCTTCCGGTTGCGGGCCGACGACATCGGCAGTGATATATTCATCGTCAACTGCTGCAGGTTCTCTTGCGTCACAGTCCTTAAGCCTCAAGACTGCGGGCCTCCCAAACGCCGCAGCCGCTTGTTTGTCCCAGAGATAGACACACCAGAATGTCCGTCTCCGAACTTGCTCCTCGATCGGATCAAAGCAGTCATAAGCCTCGCTGCTACGATGTAATCCCGCATCGATCGAGAGTGTACAGGCTTCTGAAAGAAGAGCAAATCCACGTGAAAGGCGACCAAGTCCAATCGCATAGACCGCAGCAGCAAATACACTTTGGACAGTGTAAAGCGTCGGACGGTCAGCTGTTGGCATAGTACGCAATTTTGCAAAGAGCTCAAACCAGTGCGCTCCTGCGCTGAATCCATCTGCGGGATCCGCGCGAACGCGTGGATCATCAATATGACGGGAACTGAGGCAGCATAGAGCAACTATAAAGCTCGCAAAACCTGGCTCGCCCCATTTTGCAGGATTTCCATAGTCTGAAAGGAAAGTGGGGACGTGTAGGAAAGGCATTAGGTAGTACGATGTGCTCAGGAAGCACTGGACCAGATTATCCATGAGCTCAGGCGGGATCATGCTCGTAATCAGTCTCCACATTGTCTCTGGGTTTGCAGCGCCACTCTCGCGAGGCTGCCGGTCAGGGAACCATTGGCCTGTGGTGACATGCTCACTCTTACGCGACCAGGTTTCGCGGACCGGGCTTGCACTTGACTCAGAATGCGTATTCGATACAGACGGAAGTTTACGTTCGACGAGGAAGTCTAGCAAAGGTAATCCGGATGATTCACCCTGCCAACGCGTGTAGCCTTCATCATCAAGATAAAGGTAGCCTGGAGGCATTGCATTGTTCGCGGTAGAGTTCGGCGCTTTCGGAATCCCATCGGCCGGAGCTCCTGGTTCCTGGGGCGCTGCCGGGGTGTTCGGGATAGCGGTGTTCGATATTGGGAAATGAGTAGAGGGATTCATGAGCGGAAAAAGAGATAGAGATGGCGGGGGAACTCCAAGCGGATACGCATGAGTCGCACTAGCCAAACTAGCATGAGCGCTGCTCGGATCCACAGACCCCAAGAGCTGAGGGTTCACTGGATTTGCTCCTGGCGCCTGAGCATTAAAGAGGCTGAACGGAATTGACTGAATAAGCGATTCGAGGTGATGCATTCGGTCCTCGAGCGTTGCTGCCCGCCTATAAACTATATTAGCATACTAATTAGACACAAAGAATTAGAGCTCTACTTTGATTTGGGGTGCGTCCGTTTGCCAGGTTCCTCGAAGGTACACGCTGAATTGGCGGCAATACAAGACTGACATGGGTGGCCCTCATCGCACTTAATCCTTCGTCGTCTACCCAGAAGCGGAATTAAGCAAATATCTGCTTCGCGCGAGGACGGAAAGTACTCACCGACATCGATCACACGCCCTGAATGTGACCCCACATCGACCCCGCAAAAGATAAGTAAGTAAACATTCTAGACAGAATCGAGATAAGGTATTCAAGATCCTGACCTGCTTAATTTGAAGCGCCTCTCTTTGGGCGGAACGGAAGGTTTTGTTTCGCTAGACTCATCCTGAGCAGACGGGGCGGGAGTCGCGGACGTCCGATCGGGTCCCGTCATTCTTCGTATACACGGCTTGGTCTCTTCAACGTCAGGAACAATACCTGGATATTGCGGATATGCGTATGAGTTGGCGATGTACTCTGCACTTCTGCTGCTGTTGGGTGCAGGCGCAAGAGGAGGGAATGGAGAGATGAACGAGTAGGACGAGACAGAGTCGCAAGGGACGGAATACGGAGCTGGCCGACGGTGGTACACGTGACGGCCAGGGCATGGTGGCTTACGTGAAGGGTACCCACGCCTACGACCTGTAGCCAATGGTCCACCAACGTTTATCCCGACACCCTCAGTTTCGCGATACTCGTTGTGCACGTTGTGCTCTCGTAGCTGGATTGTCGGCAGCCAAAACATACTTTCAACTTGTGCTCC